>OZ020607.1:20356921-21752208 GCA_963971545.1 Philophylla caesio
GCTTGCTCGAAAACATAAATACTTTCGGGGTCACACCTTCTGAGGACCAACTACAATAGTTTCGTTTCGAGCTTATTTACAACGAGAGTAAGAATTAGAAAGAGGATATCGCTTTCAAATTTTGTATAAGTCTCAGGTCTCGCCTTCGTCTTCTCGACGAATTATAAAAAACAATTAAAGGCTTTATTTCTTTCATGAATGGAAGAATTGTATGGGAGCTATATATAATATTTATTCGATATTAATGATTTTGGCTGCTATAATAGTCCCAATAATAATTAATATTTGTTCAAAATTTTAAGTCCTTAGCTGATTTAATGAAGGAGTTTTGGCCGAAAATACAATATCTGAACTATCGGTTGTATGGCCGCTATATGTTCTATTTTTTTTTTTTTAATGATTTTCACTTATAAAATAGTTCTCATATTTGTGCAAAATTACAAGATTTTTGCTGCTTAAATGGGGGTGTTTTCGTGCTTAATGGAATATCTGAACTATCTTTGATATACATATATACCTTTGATCTATATAATTTTCAATGCTTCTATAGAACTTAGAATAGCAGACATAAATACGTTATAGTCGTCCGATTTGGCCGGTTCCGACAAATGTCTAATAAATTATAAAAAGGCAAATGCCAAGTTTCATTCAAATTGCTCAAAAAATTAAGTACTAGTTTGCGTTCAAACAGACGGACCGACATACGGACATGGCTAAATCGACTCAGCTCATCACCCCGATCATATCGATATACTTTTTAATGGGTCTAACTGGTACTTATGTACAAACATCGGACTAAAGTTTATATACCATTTGCATAAAAGGTATAATTATGTAGAAAATCAGCTTCTGGATCGACTTAATCCACCAAAGATTTTAGAATTAACTCATTACTTGAAAAATACAAACAAATAAAATATATTTCGAACTTAAAAAAGAATAGTTTGAATACTGAGTACAACTTTAGTAGTTGACTAACGACTAAAAGTGAACACTGGAAGCAAAACTTTAACTGTGTACTCTAAATCACGATTGAGTGTTTTGTAACAATGATCACTTTAAACGCTGAAACGCAAGAGCAAAAACATTTTGGGTTAGATTACGTTTGATATACCAGAAATTTCTGTTAAATTTTTTCAAAGTATTTACGAATAATAGATGTGTTTTTAGAAAATTGGCGGTATTATAATGTGAAGTGGAGGCATGCTCGTTGAAATTGGTATTTCAAGTGTATTAAATTAAAAGTTTTCGAGCGTTTGTATTGCTTGTAAATTTTCACGTTGGCAGAACACAGTTGGGTAATCCTTAAACGAATTGAAAGAGACAGGTGTGTTTTAAAAGTCTTTTAAATCGAGCTACTATTAGGGCTCAGTTGAAAAGTACTTTGGACAAAGATATATGTATGTACATATATATGTATATATTTTATATAGATTATTTGTAAGCATGATAATGAGTATTTCTGTTTGTTACTTTTCACTCAGACTCAATATCTAAGGAGATAGATGAGAGGACATAATCCGAAATATTATAAAGAAAAGATTTTGAGGATTTTCCCTTGGCGGCCCTGTATGGACATACGTATTTATTTCTTAGTTACTCATGCTAGTTTTACCATCTTACAGAACTAAGAACACCATGGTCTTCTAAATATTAAACTTTTTCCCAGTTTTAATAAACATTAAAAATGACAACAACATTGTAAATTAAATATATGTACATATGTAGTTTGTTAGCTTCCACTCGAACTTAGTTTTTAGTTTATTTTACAACACTTGCGGGCTCGCTTGGATTTTGCTATTGTAGTATGTTCATGCGTTTAATGAAATGTTTGTAAAAAAAAATATTATTCCCTTAAGCAATATTCGTTTTCATGGCTGGCAGACTTATTGAATGAACGCCTTTATTGTTGTTAACACATTAATTTTAAACAACTTCATCTCTTTTCACTCGCATGCGCAGTGCCCACCTTCGCCGGCAAGCACAATTATTTCTATCATTTCTATTTCCATGGAAAGTAATTTCACAGCAGAAAAACTAGTTGATTGTGTAGCGAACGAGTTTTCCCATGCGGTCAACATTTACTCGTACTATTAGCGGCAAATCTTCATCAACGCCAACTGACAGCTGCTGGTCGACAAGAAAAGCATACTCGTACTACGTTTTAGCATTTACACATGTACTTCATACATACATATGTATGTTTGATGACAGCTTATCTGTCACTTTAGTCGGCCTTTTACGATTGTCGCTATGCTGACGCGTACGAGTAGTATGGAATCTTTCGACTTTGTACGTTTCGAGCAAATGTCACTAAACTATTTGAAAAAGAGATTTAAAATTGTTTTTTCTTATGTTGGTTTATGTTGTTTTCTTGCGATTCAGAGCAGAATTTAACCCAGTGACCTAGAGATGCGCGTACAAGTTAACTGTGTAACTAATTATTGTTGGTAATTGTTCCTTACGCGAATAGCGAGATCTATGCGCAAGATGTTAATACACTCATTTGTCATGTGTGGCAAAGTGTTGTTGTGAAACGCAAGCTCGTCTTAACGGTATTGCTGGCGACAAATGCGAATACAAATAAAAATAAAAGCACACTTGAGCTGTTGCTGTTGCTGTTGCGAGTTCCACTCAATTCTGGTTTATTTGTGTTCATAAAATTGTACTTTGCATGCTTAAGCTCATCTTACCGCATTTCCTTCGTAATCATACTAACTTGTATCTACATATGTAGTACATATGTAAATAATTGCGTTTGTTAAATATTTTACGTTTTATTTTCATCTGCTTCGCTGTATATTTATACATATTTAAAAATATTGCATATTCATTGCCAAACAATAAATAGGTGCGGCCTCAGAACGGCTTGAATTATATGACTGAGAAAACATATAAACAAACAGTTGTTGGCGTATCACTCCTACATAACTACCATTTTCAGGATCGATGTTAAGTTGGCAGTAATCATGCGATCTTCAAAGAGAATCGCAACATAAATTGGCAAGCGAGTGAATTATATACACTGGTCTACAAATAAATTCAACGAGACGAATTAATTCGAGCTGATTTCAAAAAAAAAAATTAAAACTCGTTAAGCGACCACTTTCTTGTAAGATTCACTTGTAAGATTTATAACAAAATCGTTTCATCGTCGTTCGTTTAGTTGTCCTACAAATCGTTATTCGTCATCAGCCAATTTTTCTACCGTAAAAAATACCTGTTTATTTCTGAAAAATCAAAAAAATATTTGCGTTATCGCCGAAGATCAAAACTGGTGGCAAAAAAGTAGATATACAGCCGTGCTTCCAGTTTCACATTTCAATTCCACAATGAGATTTTAAAAATTCCTTGTCACACATATCGGTTATCGTTATGTCAATTCACAAACAGCTCTTGTTGAAATTTCCCTTTCGGATTCACCTATGTACATATGCTTTTTTGAGAAGTCATCAGCAAAACACTTAAAAATACGCATATTTCAATGAATAACTAATACAGAAATGTCATAAATGGCTTCTACAAACATCAAAGAATATTTTAAAAATTATTCCAATCGAAAATAATTAAACATTCACACACTTTTTGTCATTTACTTTTCATTTCACTTAGGTTAGGTTAGGTTAAGGTGGCTGCCACCGCACCGGAGCACGGTGACACACTTAGGCTGTAAGAAGCCCATTGTGATACCACTGGCATAAGGCATGCATTCCCTCCCTCCCTTCTTTCAAAAATTGAACCATACTGTGCGCTTAATGTAGAGTAGAAAGTTGGAAATGTTTGCCGAGTTCAAGTCAGCTAAACAGTCATTTCACATACAACCAAGCATTCGGCTTCAATTCACAAAAATTGATGTGAATGTGAAACTGGGAGCACCAAACATGTGATTTCACACCGAATGTAAAACTGGGAGCACGGCTAAATTTGTTTCTATCTCACTGCATTAAAAAAAGCATATAAATTTATGCAATAAATAAAAAGTGATAAATTTTTACCAAAAATTATAAAAATGAAATGTAAGAGGACAAACTACACATTTTAATGTACAAGAAAATTATTTCAACAAAAAAAAAATTATCAAAATGCAACGAAATTTCGCATGCAATTAAAACCTGCACTTAAACGCACTTAAATTTCATAAGCGATAAAATTATTGGTAAAAAAAAATTCGTTTGAAATTCCTGTGAAATTACGACGAAGTTCGTGCCACTGGAGTGGAAATGTTTATATTTACATTATCGTAGTTAACTTCCCGACATAAGGCATATGGAAGTCGTTGAATGGCTAGATGGCGCTCTCGTCGAGTTAATATCGAAACTGGTGTTTATAGTTTAATTTAAGCCCACAACAATTTCCTATTGCCAACGACGAGTGCTACAAAACCATTGTTATCATAAACTGAACTGTTGAACTGTTTAATAATTACTCTCCAGGAGCTTCGTAGTCATTCATTTATGCGAACATTTGAGAAACTGTTAACGCTTGCGAAGACAGCATTGTATGAACTATACGCCTATAAAGCAGATGATAACTTTGAATAAAATAACCCAGTCAAATCATTTATCTAAAATTTCTACAGAACAAAAGTTACGTTTAAACATATGGAAGTATGTATTTACAAAATTACATGTCGAATATCATGCATAGATTTAATATTTTTTTTTTTGATTTTAATGGCTTAAACATTGATTGAAAAAAATCCACATAATTTTAAAATTGTCACTTGCAGCGAATTATTTCATTTAAATGAAGGGCATCTACAAAAAAAAAAGTTTAAGTTTTTATATCGGTAATCATTCAAAATTACTTTATCCCAAAAATATGAATAAACACTCGATTAAAGCTCAGCAACGCCCACGCTCTAATAATTTCGTCGACAATAAGCGTCAAAGTGCAATGCAGTATAGAGTGTCATATATACCGACATAAGTATGTATGTTTGTACGCATGTTTGTTTGTACTCATTTTGTAAAGCAATAGTATTTGTTAAGTTTAGAGGGAAACTATTAAAAACAAAGTAAAACCTTGGCTACAATGAAAAAACAATTTTTGTTTGTTAATTTTTGACAGTGTAATTCCTTTTTTTAGTTTAGAAATAAAATAAAACGAATACTAGATTGCGATTTGAATTTCGAATAAGAAAGACCACAATTAACTTTTGTGGAATTTGATAAAACGGCAGTGGCACTATCATGTTCTATATATTTTCTATATAATCGGGCACATAATGTATGTATATACAAAATGTTGGCATTTTCAAATATTTCTCACCAAAAACCACAAATACCATGTTGAGCGGTTTTCTTCATCTCCACTCTGCAGTGCCATACATTTGTACCTACTTCATTTATTTTCCTTTAAATTTTCTTATTATCCACATAGAAATTGCTGCTTCAATAACGATGGGTATACATTTTTTTTAGCGAGTCTTGTTCCATTGTACGAGTATAGTACTGGCGGGTAGCCAATAAACTTTGAAGTTTAAATTTTGCTTTGGAATAAGCTCAATGAATTCAGTTGGGTAGTAGACTTCTTTATCCACTAAGTAGATCATTAAAGAAGCTGATCGATTTACACGAATGCAGTTGACAAGCGATTTGACTTCAGTATATGTACATATATGCGTCCTCATTGACCCAAAGAAATGGACAAAACATCATTATAAATACGATTTTTAGCAATAACTCGAATCCAGCGCAACCTGGTAGACATTTTTTTTTTGTTTAAGCTGGACAATCCATAGCCAAAAATTGAAGATAAGAAATTAGTGCAGTCACTATTGAGCTCGACGGACAAAGACAATTCAAAATATATGTAAAATTGTATAGATAAAACAATAATTATTATACCTAACACCAAATATATAGATTTAAAATATTGCGTGAAACTTTTGCATAGATATTTCTTATCGCGTTTGAATTTGCATTTGATTAAATGTTTTCTTAATAGCTCGACCTTAGCTCCATCTATCGAGCCAAATTATAATAGTTAGATAGTTATCATGCGCTCGGAATATATTTATATAATGTTATTCTAAATATCTTGACTGCAGCACCATTTCACAGGTGAATTTTAAATCAGGGATAGTTCATTTCACTTAGTTCATACGACTTACAGCACAACCTATCATTATGCAAAATACCCAACTTTTTAATCTAAATAAAATTGCGCTATAAATACGACTTTTTATTAATTTGTTTGTCTGAGATAATAAGAAGCCAAAAAGGCATAACGAGCTTTGCGATTAGAGAAAAAAACGGCTTCAAGATATACATATATTGGTTTACATTGCTTATTTGCTTTTCATATCCAGTATACCTAATTATTTATAAGCTTATATGCTCCTTAATCCATTTCAAATGATGGAAAACCTTAGCATACCCATCTGGATTGCCAGTACCACAACCGTCAACAACGAAACCAGCGACGCCTACTACTTCACCATTATACAATGCTGGACCACCTGAGTCACCATTGCAAGCGCCATTATTTGGATTGTGAGCCAAACATATAATCGTATCACTATCAAAATCGATAGCATCTCTACATTCGCTGCGTGAAATCGCCGTCAATGTATTCCATTGCAACTTCTCCGGCAAATCCCCACCAGTCCTTAGGCGACCCCATCCGGAGATGATAACCGATGCGCCAGAGGGTACTTCTCTGGATGCCAATTTAGCGGGCTGAATATTCTTCGAGTATATTAATGGCTGAGCAAGACGTATTACTGCAATGTCATTCAAAAAGTTCCCGTAGTTTTCGTGCATGGTAATCGCTGCAACATCAACCAAAACACCACCATGAAAACGATCGGTGGAACCGGCGCGCACATCAAGGGTTTCGATACTGTAACTGTTATTGCAAAATAATATGTAAATATATATTTTCTGTGAACATTGTAACTTACTGTAACACTTACCCATACACACAATGCGCGGCTGTCATAACAAAATACCGATTAATGATCGATCCACCACAATTGTGTGAACCATTAACACGCAACGAGATCTGATGTGGAAACTGACTCTCATAGGCGTCCGTGCCGCCAACCACGCGTGCCGTGGGGCCAGCTTGGCTTGCTGCCACACAAATTAAAGTGAGCAAAGTGAGGAGACCGATTTTTGCCATTGTCGAACTGTCACAGTTAGAAGACCAATAAGGAACTAACTTCTCATAAGCTCTAACCGCTTGTCATATAAACGTATGCAGACCAATAAAGTAAAGCGATTAAATCAGTTAGTTAAGAGTTAATTTATACAGAATGGCTTTGAACAACTAAGTTCGTTACAGATATCGCTATCGGTAATAAAAACGTCGGGAAAATATATGTATATACATACATATCTACCTTTGCTTGTAATCTAACTGCAACTGAATAAAATCAACAGAACTGTGTGAAAGTTAAATTATGTTTTTACTTAGAACTTTGGTTGACAATCATATCACACCAAGCTAAAATATTAAATGATGTGGCGTATCAAATGAAAGAGACCCCGGCAGGGCGTTTATATAGCCGAAACCCATCTATTAACGGTGGAAAGATCTCGAAATTCCAACCATTAAGGAAGAAGGGCTTGAGTTGGGAGAGGAAAATCGAACTTGAATGCAACAAATATGTTCTCACATTATAGATATATGTAGTGAGTTTCGTTGGCGGCCTATATTTATTTTTGCAGTTTTAGTCACATGAGACGCAGACGATGATATTATCTAATCATCCTCAAAAGAGTAGGAGCAGCCGGTGGGCTGTGCCTGAGTAAATAGTAGTGGTATGGAATGCTTTACTACAAAACTCTTAGCCCACTCAGCGTGCACTTTGCAAAAATTGGTCCGAAAAAATTATTATTAGAGTCGTACGTCTCGAGTCGCAACAAAGGACCAATTTCTAAGTGGATTATTCTAAATTTTCCTTTACGCGTTGGCGATCTGAATAAACATTATCCAGATCAGTGCTATTGGAATGTACGGAAAACACTAGTTTTCATGCCGCAACTTTCTATTTTAAAGCCAATATTCAACCGATTAGAATCATGGCGATCCGTTATAGAAGATATATTTTTTGTTTACTTGCATTTTGTACAGCGACAGCCACAAGCAATTGTTTCCCCATGCAAGAAAAAATGCGTTAAATAAACAAATGACTTTTGAGCATCTAATACAAACTTTGTAATAATGAAATACGAAAATCATTACTAAAATGTACTAAACTTTTCAAGTCCTATCGTTTCGTAGTATGTATGAAATACCCTTTTATAAATTTTGCCAATTTAGCTCTCAAATCATTCCCCTTATCACCACTTGGTCAAAAGAAGTCGCATAAAACATATTAATTTATTTGCATGTATTATAAGAGTCTTAATAAGACAATTGTTAATGCATTAAATTACAAGCACGAGCTTCCAGTGACTTTTACTCTGATCTTTACAATCATATCTTGTGAAAGTATACACAAATATTTACTAATAAAATTAGTTGTTTTATGTTTAAGTTTAAAACAAGAAAGATATCGTAGTTTTATACTTTTATATATGAAGTGAGGTTCAACTATAGATCTATACGCAAAGTATTTTTGCTCCTTCTCCGATCTTTGCAGTATACCAATTTCTTTCTCATTTCTATATACATACTAAAAATTCTATATGTTAATCGTTAATTTATAAATTATTTTCGATACAATTACTAGATACTTAATGATTTTTACCTAAAAAAGAAGATGATTACATTTACTTGGCATCCAGAAAGAAAACAGTCCCCACAGACGGTTCATAAAAATCTAACAAATTTTTTTTTGTGGCATTTGTAATATCTCGAACCAGACTTCAGATACATAATTATCAAACTTAAAAACCCTCTCTCGTACAAATTTTCATTAAAATCGATCAATGACGCTATATTTTCGCAATTTTTAAATAGCTTTTAGCCCATAGTTTGTTGTCAAGTACTTGTCAGTGTCCGTTAGTGTTCTTGAGAGAATAGAAAAAATACCTATGACATGCGAAAAGTAATGCAAATACTATACGAATACCAAATACCAATGATTGTACGAGTATAACTTGTAACAAAACTGAGCTTCTTTCTTTTACTTTTTACCAACAGTTGACTCAACAATAACAGTAGGATATTCATTTTAATCCGCCAACAGGTTATGAGTTTTGTGTAGAACACGATCAACTAAGAAACATTTATGTATATTTTCAAACACATTTTTTATTCTCACTATGCAGCATCTATGGGCAGTGAGTATGTCCAACTCGATTGGAAATTTACAAATCCGAATTTTCTTTGATCCAGTCAATATGGTTGAAGACATTCGCATAACCATCCGGACTATCGGTTCCACAACTGCCCACCACGAAGCTAGCCACACCAACCAGTTCGCCTTCGTACATTGCCGGACCGCCTGAGTCGCCAAAGCAGGCACCATTGTCAACTGGATGATCCAGACAAAGAAGTGCATCGTTATATGTACCAATTCTAAGGAAACACGATAACTTCGATAGCGCCGTCACGGTATTCCATTGCAACTTATATGGCGTATCGCCGTTTGCGGCTAAATCACCCCAACCCGAGATTATCACTTGCCCACCGCTTGGCGTCTCACGGCTAGCCAATGGAATTGGTTGAATATTTTTTGAAAAAATTAGCCGCGTTTCCAAGCGGAGGACGGCAAAATCATGCAAACTATTGCTATAATTACCATTAACGACAATCTCAGTTACACCGACGACCACACCGCCACGGAAGCGATCGGCGGAGCCAGCACGAATTGTAAAATAGCTGGCAGGATAACTGTAATACAGAAAGCAATGAAATCACTACCTATTTTATATTATATGTATTAAATAAGTTGAAAAACTTACGCAAAATAATTTTCATCTTCATCCACATCCCCTACACAATGCGCTGCTGTGAGTGAATATAGCCGGCTGATGATCGAAGCGCCACAAATATGGATACCCCTGAAGCGCAACGATAATTGGTATGGAAACGATCCTTCGGCAGCATCCTCACCACCAACGATTCGCCCGCTGCCGTACGGTTTCGCGCCGACCAAAGCGAATAAGCCAAGACAGACCACAAATACGATGCAAATTTTCGACATAACTAAATGTAATTGGGTATTAAGTCAACTAAGTGTTAATCAGATTGTACTTTTCATTTTTATAGCTAATCTCTATTGAAACTCACAGACGTTAATAAAAATTTAATCCTAAATAAATATCTTATCAAAAAAACTTAATACAATCAACTCAATTAGAGCACTATCACTTGTTTTCAGGGCTTATGTTCTGATCGAACTATAGCTTTTGAGCGAATTTCTGGTAAGATTAGATATGAACTTTTAGGAAGTTCATTGCTGTGTGTTAAAATATTAGGCAAAATTATGTTCTAACTATAGAAACAAGGTTCACTTAATCGAATAGTCTTTAGAGTTTTTTTTTTTGAAAGTTATTCTACTCGTATCATGCAATTACATGTGTACGTACAAACGAACATCACGTTTTCTACAAAAAAAATTAAATCAGTTATCATATTAAAACAAATTTTAAAATTTAATTTATACTCTGGACTTTTGAGTTTGCGTTTATTCTAATCGCTCCAAAAGGCACCAATCTTAAGCAATCTTGCACACTTTATAACCATAGCCGGATTTTCTTTTGTAGAGAATAACTAATATTGGTAATTCAATCAAGTGGCATTTTTTTGTTGTTAATAATGGCTTAATTTTCTGTGGTGATGACAATACCCAAATTACAGTGTGGGGATTGTACCGATTTCAACGAAAAGAGCTATCTTTTTTTCTGAGTAAAAATTACAATTCCTCCTAAAATTTTAAATAACAAATTCTTCTACGACAAGGGTCTAAAATAAATTTGGAGGTTTTTTGTTTTTTATCGGACCAGGTTGGCTTTTAGAAAAACTTAAAAGTAGGGGAATGTGACCGGTTGTGTGCGTAAAAAGGTAGAAAACAACTTTTTTCTGAGAATTACAATTTTTTTCTCATTTACATGCGGACAATTGGGCACTTCATTTTAAGAATTCAGGTTATTCCAAAAAAAAAGCAAAAGAAAAAATATTTTTTTAACAAAAGTTTTGCAAAATTGTCCCCCCTCCCTCCAGCCGGTTGAGGTTCAGCTCTTGTGCATACATACATCGAGATAACCTCCCCGATACCCTTATAGAGGTTATGTTAACATAAACAACGATATTGAACGGTTTTATAGAGAAATACGCCCCTATAAGCGATGATAAGTGGGTGGCCCCAGACGGTATTATTTTGGTGGCCACTAATGGAAAAAATGGTGCAGTCAAAAAAAACGAGCAAATTTTCTAAAGCGAACTTTTTACTTCAACCAATACACAATCACGTAATATATTGTTTAACATTTGCAGTGACGGAGTGTAATCTGTCGCACTTTTGACATGATAAGTATTTACATTAGTGTTAACTTATACGCACGGAAAAATGCTAATCATATGGATGTTTTGACTTCGGACTCAGCACGAAATCATCGCACTGACATTGGGCACAAACGAGAACTGTCATATCGACTGTATCAGCCCCCTGGCGAAAATTATCCAAAGTTGGCCACAAGCGAAGCATTGCCATTTCCCTACAAAAATCGACAAAAAAATAATTTGACCATTATACATAGATATCATTTTCAATCAAATTTTATGCTGAATCCAAATATGAAATCAGAATGAAAAATGTATGAATCATTTTCAAAATATAGCCGAAAATCTGTTTTTGAAATCTGAAAAAAGGTCCACTCATTCAGGTACATATATCTCTTACTATATATGATTTATCTTAAATTTTTCTTCAAATTACTAAAATTAATTTAATTTCAATATGGTAAAAATATTTTACAACAAAATTTTATTTACCTTAATAATCGACTTCTAAACAGGAACCATTTAGCCTACCAACAAAGTAAATCTCTAGAGACTGTTATTGATAATCATTTCATAAATGGAAAAGGCTTTGGAGTCTAAATATATTTCTTCGTGCCTTAACCGAAATTAATACAAAAGAATAAAATTACTGTTGGTTATGCTGTATTTATTGCTATCCATTGATTTCCAGGTATTGGATAAATACAGCACAACCAACACTAATTACTCAAATTTAAAAAGGGATAACAGAAAACCGTACCATTATACATAAATTAAAAATACATCTGTTCCACAAATCGAATATATGATGATCAAACGCAAGTCCTCATCAAGTTCACTAACGATCCCATGTTGCAGATGCATCATGCGATAGTTAAATAAATTGGAAATCTCTAAGAACTTTATACTCGTAGATCTTATTGAAAATGATGCTCTTTCGAATAAACGGTGTCTAACCTAGTGTCTTGTTATGCAAATGATGATAAACCTAAAAATTGGAGTACTGAGTCTGCATATTTATTATCAATAAATAACTCATTTTATTGTCGTATCTTTATTAGAAATCTGAAGCATAACGGATTTTATCTATCGCAATATTTTTAAGTATATACTATCGATAGCTTTCAAGACTTTTAATTTATGTTGCTCGCTTAAGTCGTTAACTGATTAAAAAACTTATATTTTTGATGATATCTTTGTACATGTGAGTTGAGTTTTTGTGAACTTTGTAAAGAGTTTGATACTTATACATATTTACGTTAAAAATTCGATTTGAACAAAAAAATCGACTTCAAAGTTTAAATTGTCATAAGCGTTTGTAACTACCAAATAAATATGAAAATTTCCTTAAGATCCCACCTTTCTGCTAGAGCTAGAATTATTGGTTCACGGGGTGCAAAGAGTGTACGAGTGTATATACACAATTATAGCCTCCGTCTCCTTTTTTTATGCATACCGATATTGAAATAGTAAATAAAAGCTATATACATAAGTAATTTGGGTACATCTTTAATTATTCGAATTTTCGAACTTGAACAAATATACTTCAGCACAAAAGTTCTATATCATATTCTCATGGATCCATGCGAGGTTGTAGTATACCTTTGCATAACCATCGGGCCTTGAAGATCCACAGCCTAACACCACAAATCCAGCAACCCCCACCAGCTCATTATTGTGCACTGCTGGTCCGCCTGAGTCACCATTGCAGGCACCCGCACCGCTTGGATGATCTAAGCAAATCAAAGCATTTGAAGATATTAAAATCTTTCTCGTACATTGCGCCCTGGTAAGCGCCTTCACTTGATTCCATTGCAGTATAATGGGCAATGAGTCTCCTTTATTAACGAGAAAACCCCAACCGGAAATGATCACCTCGGCACCCGAAGGTACTTCACCACTCGACAAGGCAATAGGTTGAATTTTCGTGGAGTAAGTCAAATGTTCCGATAACTCCAATAATGCCAAATCATTCTCAACGCCAGCATAGCCCTGATGCACCACAACACGCTTCACCTGAACGATTACACCACCAGCGATACGATTATGCGTTCCGGCACGAACAGTGAAATATTCAGCAGGGTAACTGCAATTAAAAATAATATTTTTTAAATGTATTATACATAACAAATTTTGGTTTAAATTGTTTTATACTGACGCTATTGTGTCGTTCTCCACCACACAATGCGCTGCAGTCAAAATATAATTGGTGTTAATGATTGAACCGCCACATGAATGCCGCTGGAGCATGCGTAGCGAAATTTGATATGGGAATTGTGCGGACACAGCGTCATAGCCGCCCACAATACGACCTGTGGGTGTGGCTGTGACGGCCACAAAGACAGCAGCTAATATCGCCAAAATATGGAACGAAGCCATGAGTGAGAATGTGCCAAGACGGTTAGGTGAACAAGAATAAAGTGTATGACTCCCAATGTCATAATTTTATATTCAAAGCATGTTAGAAGCGCTAAATTTGAGCTAAACCAAATTTTGTATACCCTCGGTATCAATTCTCTCTTTGAAGTCCAGAATTTTTTAAATATTTTAAAACTGCCGAAACATGCGTAAATATTGTCGATTTCAATGTACTCAAAGATATCTGTTTAGGGTCTCAAGCGCAATATGTGTACGAATTTCGGTGCATAGTGATGAAATTGTATTTGAAATACACCCAAAACATACAGATCTAACAAAAACATTTTTTTTTCTATTATAAAAACCAAATTCTTTTTACAAAATTGAGCATTAATCTTACTTTACGTTCAAAGATATTTTCAAACACGACTTTTTACCTAACATACTTAGATCTTATAATTACGTAGATAGCTTAGTTGCTACATTTTTCAAAAATCCTTTTTTATGTGCGATTTCAAAACTTTTCAAAACTTTTGTAACGATTAGTGTAAAGGTTACTGAGATGTATGCAGTTTATTATAATACCCTTGTGCGCAATTGAGCTCGGGTATAAAAACTCAGTTCAATATACAGACATACATATATAGATACTCACATACATAAATCCAATAAATATATTTCTTAGCGTTTATCAGTAGCTAAGTATTAATTTTATTAGGAGTATATTTGTGGCATTAGCTTATCTCTCTAATATTAATTTATCGCGATCACTAAACCAATAAAAAATAAGTAAATTTGCACACGAGCGGCTTCCGTGAAGTTCGCTTGAATAGGCCAAATCATGAATTAATTTAATTTAATTTAAGACAACATTTATGACCTGATACATTTTTTTAAGAATTTCGAGCACCGTATCCCGTTTCATACTATGATCTCCAATCATTTTCGATTATTTCGGTGTGAGAATGGCAACCAAATATATGTTAGAACTCTGTCGCCAACTTGGTGAGTTCCTTAGCAAATTTAGTGCTCTTGGGAAATCACAACGCAAACGTTTTTGTGTTTAGTGCCAGGTACGTTTTTTTAGTGTTTTCTTAGCTTAAGGACACCAGATGCATACATAGATATATAAGTATGTATGTATATATGTACAGATATTGATTTGTGAAAAAATCATAATGTAAAATTTCATATCTTCGCCTTGATCAATCAACGTATTGTGTAATGTTTAACGACTTTTGTGTAATCGCTATTAAAACCTGGCATACAAACCTACAAAAAAGCATCGCCATATTTTTTCCAAAATTTTAAAGAATATAACTAGTTTACTTAATTCTAAAATTACTTTTTTGTTACGAAAAAATGTGATAAAAATTACTCGAAATCGTATTCAAGGGTTTCATTTCATTTATTTATTAAGTCAATGGTAACAAACTTTACTGACTAAATTAACAAAAATTTCTTCTTAATTAAATAACAGCTAGGATAAAACGAAGGTTTATTGCCTATATAATAGGACTCAATGCGTGACCTAAATAGTGACCTTGGCATCGCAAAATCAAGATGAAGGACTCTTGAAAGCCGGTTAAACTGTTCGAGTCCTCTTATGAGGGGGGCGAAGCGATAGTAATTCGATCTTAGAATATCATATATGAAATAAATTATCAAAAACGGAGTGTTCTACTTATTTGGAATATTAAAACTTAACAGTCGAAAAAGATATGAAAAGTCAATGGTTCCGGAGATAATATCATAAATAAACATTAAACTACTTTGAGTGGATCGTCTGACTTCAATCGACATAATATTGATCAGCATGCACCTTGCAATATACCGTGCCAGGGGAATTTCAAAATGAAGTGGTTGTAGAGCGAAACGCAGAAACTTACGTTCAACTCTTTCAATTATAATAGAGTGTGAAGAGTACATCGGATTCCAGATGACTTGTTTCGATTGCACTAAAGAATTATACACGAGTACGATTTTTCTAGTGTAGGGATCTTTAAAATCTTTAGCATAGCGCCGCAAAAAAAGCTTGGTTTGCATACGCCTTAGGAATAATAAAATTAATATGGTAAGCGAACGTAAAAAACGAGTCAAAAATTACGCCAAGATCATGAAATTCTTTAACAGAAGTAAGTGCTATATTTTATACTGAATAAGTTGAAGAGTGCGCATTCATGGACCTCGAAAAAGTCACGTCACAACATTTATTAGTAGTATTAAGATGTAGTTTATTTTGGAGAGCCCATGCGTTTAGAGAATTCAAATCTTCCTGCAGAATAGCAGAATGTCTAAAAAGCCTGAGATTCTGCGAAAGCGTTTCAAATCGTCTGCATAAAGTATATAATCGGAGTGTTTAAAGCATAAACCAACGCCATTAATAAAAATATTAAATAATATAGGACCAAGAATGCTTTATTGTGGCACACCAGAAGTTGCCAAAAATGCATCCGACTTAGTATTCTCAATTTCAACAAAGGAGATTCTATTAGACAAGTATGATTTAAGCCATGATAGTATAATTGAAGAGAATCCTAGATTTTCAAGTTTCCATAGAAGTATTTTAAGCACTGAATTGCAATATTTCTCATTATTCTAATAAAAGTCAAAAGACTGGAAACGCGCATATACTTGGTAGGCATTACTGGCCTAACAACATTTCTATTTCTGATATTTGTTGGAACGATTTTCCGTCATCCTTTGTCAAGTTTGGTTTGGAGACAAACCGGTTTCGGCGTTGTACCATCTTCAGTGTCATATTTCGTTCTGTCATATTATGTCTGTTGTTCCGTATTTATTTCATTTTTTTGGTCAATCAGGTATTGGTGCATAATCGTACATGTTAAGAAATGTTAAGTGTTGTATGTAGGTACATAAAGTCTCGTGCGGTTAGAGTCCAAAAATGTATATTTTATCTCGAATCTGCCTTTGCGGTAAGAACAGGTAGATAGTCAGTAATTTTAGTCCGTTTAGGTATTGCAGGTTTGTTTTGTATGTTGGTATCTCTCATTTTACCTGTGTCTTTGTTTTGTTTTTTGTAAACAAGCCTTAATGGTGCAAATATCGCATCAGAGTTGCTGTTTATTTGTTCATTTATTATCCTCCCATCAAATGTTTTTTTATTTTTTATATATTTCCATGTTTTCAAGAGCATTTAGGCGCCTTCCGTTTTGTTGTACGTGCAGTACCTTCACGGTTTTCTTTATGTTTGCGGGTGAACATTTTGCGTTTATCAATTGGTTTGCAAAATTAGATTCAGGTATTGCCGTGGGTTTTCGTCAGATTCATGTTATTTATTGTTCCCTTCTTTTCCATTTCCATCGTTAACATAATACATCCATGTTGTTTGTTCTATTTCTAATTTCACCCAAACTTAGCTTGCGACCTTTATTTATCGAATGCCAGTATTCTACAATTTGTTGTAATCACAAACCTTAAAAGTTACATACACAGAGTACGTATACATATTCGTAAACTGCGTTTAATAATTATAGCACAACATATTAACACATTTGACTAGGCGCCGGAATGCATTTTGTGCTTTTACCCGCCTTTGGAAGAACAACTAAGATATGAGACACTTGGTAGTGATGTGTTAAGAGACGAGCAACTGAGCTCTTTGAAACCCAAAAATCGCAGCAACTTTAAAATGCTTTCAATATTCAGTGTGTTAGTCAAAAATGGTGCAAAAATCAATTTAAACAAAATATTATATTCTCTGTAAACAAAGTAAAAATCTTCTTTGAAAAATTAAGTAAAAAAAAACTTCCACCAAGGCGAATTCATAGAAGGTGGTATATTCCGATTAGCTGATTGAGTGAAAGTGTCAAAATAGTTTTTTTTTGTTTACATTTTATACTTGTATTTACGTTCGTGATGGAAAATTCCATGTGTAAGACGAGCAGAACAAGAAATTATAAAGAAATTTATTTGTTTATTTTTTCTATAAATCCTCAGTACGTTTGTTTTTTGTGTCAATTTTGGGATTTCACATATTCGTAAATTTTTTTTCTTTTAAGTTTATCTGAATTTTCAACGCAAAATAAACAAAATTTTTACTTATATGTATGTGGAGTATGCCACCTTGAATGAATTCACCTTGGAACGCCTCGTATTCAATTTGATAAAAAAAACAAGTAGAAAAGTTAAATTCTAAATGCTTAAGCTAAATGCGAAACCGATTTTTATATACCCTCGCGATGTATTTTTACATGGGCTGTGCCCATAATTTCATAAAAATCCCGTTTCTTTGTTTCAAATCGCAGCTAGTATTAAACTTTACTCAATTTCTTCCAATAAATACTAAAAAAAACGAAGTTTTTGCATTTTTTTAAATTTCCGTTATATGGCAGTTGGGCGTGGTTATGGTATCAAGGACAATATGTTCACCAAATTATGTGACGCTACCTTACATCGTTGTTGAGATACTTTCAGACGTTTTTTTATAAGTGAGCGTGGTAACGCCAATTTTTCAAAATTTCATAAAAATCAAGTTTCTTAATTAACTATCTCTCTAAATATCAAATTTTAATTAATATGTTCCAATAGATAAAGAAAAAACGAAATGTTTGCATTTTGTCAAAATTTCCGTTATACGGGAGGTGGGCGTGGTTGTTGACCGATCTTGACCACTTTCAATACCAACCTACCCTGTCCAAAGTGCAATCTATGTACCAAATTTCATTGAGATATCTCAATTTTTACTCAAGTTGTTGTAACCACGGACGGACGGACGGACGGAGTGTACAAGTACGCTCGGGTATAAAAATTAAGTACAGATGTCTGTTATTTAAAAACAAATGTACTATATACATAAGTTAAGTAAAAAAAGACATACAAAATTTCGTTTGTAAAGTAATTGTAACAAGTCTGAGACATATCTGAAAGAAAAATTCGCATGAGCGATTCGTTTCGGCTAATCGAAAACGCAAACTGAATATGAATCATTTACAACATTTTATTTATCATCTTCATATATACATAAGTACATATGTATGTATGTATCAATTTCCTGCCTTTGCTCCACTTCAACACATCCAACTTACAGTTGACTCTGAATCCACGACGCAAAGTTCGATATATTCACAAACACATCTGGGTAACGCGATCCGCAAGCACCCACTACAAAACTGCTGACACCGACCAATCGGTTGTTATAGACAAGACCATTTCCAGCATCACCAGTGCAGCTGCCTTGCTTAAGATTGTGCGCCAGACAGAAAGTCGTCTGATCATGGCCGGCATAGCCATTCTTGCACACCGCATCACTGGCCACAGTGAAACTGGTCGATTGTAATTTATATGGCGAAGCACCAGAAGACTGTTCACCCCAGCCACCAACTCTGACCTCAGCGCCAATAGCTGGTTGATGAGCGGCACTAGTGGCCAGCGCAATTATGGACAATTTTCTGCCCACTTGCAGCTCACTGCTCAATGTCAACACGGCTAGATCATTGCGTAAATATTCGTAGGAAGAATGCACTGCAATGGCGTCAACATAAGCGATCTTACCGCCAGCAAACTGATTAATACTGCCAACACGTGCCGATATGCGACCGATATCTATACTGAAAAAAAAAAAAACACAGAAAATAAAAAATGTTTTTAAATATAAATATACGTATATTTTTTTTTTAATCTCGCCAGCATTTAAAATCGCACTCACGTCTTGCCATTGTCGTCGACGACGCAGTGCGCCGCTGTCAAGATCTTTCGGCTACCAATAATGCTGCCACCACAGGCATGCGCATTATCCACACGCACTGAAGCGGCGAAAGTGTACTGCCCAGACTCGGCATTCTCTCCGCCCAAAATTCGGCTGGAAGGTGTGATGGCTCGACTAGTGTCGACAGCAGCGAAAGCTATCGCAAGGAGTACGAGAGTTGTTGTTGAATGCATTGCGTTTGCGTCAATACTGAAACAAATTGTATAATTACACAATTGTAAGGTTTCCTGTTTAATCGCAGTTTTCGAAGCTTATGACTTGCGGCTCTATACTGTGTTCGTTGTGCAGCGTATGATTGTTGAGTGGTTGAAGTGGCGAATTTATGACACACTTTTATGGGAGTGCCAGCACAATCGTAAGATTATATTCAATATTCGCTGCTTACTTTTATTAAGCACGCAAATATTTTCACCGACTGACTAATCTTATCGAAAATGTGGTAGCTGCTGAACGTGTGGTTGGATGACAAAGTTCGGGAATTCTTAAAAACCAAATATAAAAATTTAAAGATTGGCTACCATAAGTACTTACATACATTTCTACTTTCAAACCATTATAAAATATGCATACATATGTACGTTCTTATTTTTATAACATTATTTTTATTTATTTTTTTTTTGCAAAATGTTATAGTTATTCGCGGAGTCAATTAACAAATTTTACATGCTATGATTTTCAACTTTTGTTCAAATAAATTCATATCATCTCTTGAATGAATTTTTGATTGACTTCCAGCCCGCAAGACATTTACCAATCTAAACAGGAGCAGACATTTTTACAACTTATTTTTTATTTTTCTCAATTATAATAAAGTGCATTTAGTTTCGATACCGAAAAAAGGATTGAACTTCTTATAAGAATAAGCATTCAATTTTCAAAAAGATTCAAAAAAATTTTATGCAAAACACCCATTTTCCATAAAATTGTTAAAACGTTTTTGGAGTATACACTTATATGTACCACTCAACTTTATTACAATAAAGTGCAATTCTAAGTGAATCAAAACTACCTTTGATTTTTAACAATTTTTTACTGGCGCTCCTTAACTATTTCCTCCATATGACGCATTTTCGAGAATTTTTTAAATTGCAGCGACTTGAAACTTGGACATTATTATAATTTAAAGGTGTGAAGTTTCGGTTGAATTTTATTGAAATTTTAAAATTTTTGTTTTTGTTGAAAAATAAACTTTTGAGCTAACAATAGCAAAGGAAAAAAAAAATGAATGAAATAAAAATAAATTGTCAAACTTCCGATATGTGATCCCCCTAAAGTTCAGAAACAAAGCGACATTCACACAATATTTGATCAGAGGATTCCCCCTCTAGCCCTCATACAGTTCAGTTTCTCAGAGAGTCCCATAAAACTCTGATAAGATCGCAAATGCTTCTTTGGGTGGACTACAGAAAGGCTGAGTGCGATACAGCTTTTTTCGTTGCCAACATAATCCTAATGACCCGGTATCCAATGTAACTTTGTCAATGCTTCTTAGTTTGTCCAATATCGTTTTGCAACTGTTTACCAACTTCGACATCTTCTTTCAAGACTGTCCTGAATGATGTATGGCCCATTATTCTTCTACGAAAATATGCAATGTAATTTTTTTCACGTTTCAAAAAGAAGAGGTAAAAAAATATGCCTCGCCTGAATTAATTTTTCAAATGTATAGCCCTTTGAAAGCATAAATAAACATAGTTATTTTTTAATTACTTTCTAAAATGACATATTGATTCTGAAGCTCCAAATTATGTCTTCAAAGAAGTTATTTGAAGGAATGGACGGATATTGGATAGCTAGATGACAATCGAAGGGTTGAAATTCAACAATTTGTTTTCAAAATATTAAATAATATTTTTCAACAGTATTTAAGAAAAACACCAATAATCATTAGTTTCATCTGAAAGACGTTACAATAGTTATGAAGACTCAACCTTTTAAAAACCCCAGGTGTTCAGAATATACATATGTATGCATATCTCGACCAACGCTATCATCGAGCTTTAAGACAACGTCTTTCAGGATAAGATAAAAGGAATTTGGGTTCTTCTTTTCTTATAAAGTTTCTGACCTCTAAATTTAAATGTTAGAGATCCGTTGTAGTATTATGTCTGCTGGTGACATATTTATGTATGTCGATTTCGACCTGCAGATGAATTGTTTAAGAGAAGACTTTTTAGTGACGGAAACACACACACGGAGATTTGCCATTGCCTGACGAGGGGCGACTACTAATTATTAGAAAAACTTGTTCAATTATTAAGAGTCGGGAGTGATTCGAACCCGGGTAGTGGCTTAGCGAGTTACAGCGCGCACCGCTACACTCTCGGACACAATGGATACTTTTAATGCAATGCAATTTTTCGGTTTTTTTTATGCCTTTCATAGAAATGGTATGTTAAGTTTGGTACGATGTTTCCAGTACCAGAACGATAAGAGTTTGACCCATCAAAATGAATACCGATATCATCAGAGTGATGAGCTGAGTCGAGTTAGCCATGTCCGTCTGTCTGTCCGTCTGTCGTCTGTCCGTCTGTGTGAACGCAAACTATTCCCTCAGTTTTTCAGCTATTTCAATGAAACTTGGCAGTCAGGTGCCGTTTTATAATTTATTAGAAATTTTTCAGAATCGGCCGACTATATCATATATGGGAGCTGATTGTTCAAATATTATATTTTGCTACATAACTCCTTTGTTCGAGGAGCTAAGAGATTGAAACTTTGCAAAAAGTTCCGCTATTATTATCACTATTTATGCAGTTAAAATCATAAGGATTAAATAAATATAACATATAGCTCCCACACAACCGATTGTTATGATATTGCATTTTGGGCCATAACTCCTTCATTTAATCAGCAAACGACTTGAAATTTCTCACAAATATTAATTATTATTGGGACTTATATAGAAGTCGATATCATTAATATCGAATAAATATATCATATGGCTCCCATAAAGTTCTTTCTTCCATGGAAGTTATGAAGCTTTCGGTATAGCCGAAGACTGCCTTTTTTATTTCTTTTAATTTAAATTTATGGTCACCGTACATAAAGATAACATTTTCCACAATAGTATCGTTATCAATATCAATATAAAAACATAAATTAAAATTAATTACCAACGCATATTTCCTTCTAGTTGTATGCCAATTCCCGACGACACAAGTGTTTGCAGGCAATTTTTAATGGTTAAACATTTTAAGTTTCAAAATATGAATCGGCACACGCCGAACGATGGTCGGCAAGGTTACGCTCTTCGAAATTTACATGTTTATGTTTATGTTAGTATGTATGCAGATAATAATTATTAATGTAATAAACAATGACCATAACGACTGCTGTCTCGGCAAGGAAAACAAAATCGATAACGATGACGATAAGCCATTTAATAAGAATCAATAACTATAGCAATTGCGATTAATCAAATGACGCCATGCGGAAACTGATAAGAATAAAGATTAAGAATTGAATTCCAGCGCGGCTAGAATACCAGCAAAAAAACATTGGTTATAAAAAATCCAATTTGTGCCCTTTGCGAAGTTCTTAACGTGCCGATTTTTTGCCTCTGTCGAATCTTTCGGCCACCCCTTTAAATATTTATTAAGGGTTAAAGGTACTTGTAGAAAGTATGCTTGAATTTCACATCATAAAGAGGTCAACAAAATTTAAACTTTTCACAGAAATCTTACTTATGTATGTACAAACGTAATAAATTCACAATATTATTCTTTCTTAGTAAATCGGTTTATTTGTTCATCTCAGTGAATACAGAGAGTTATTTTATTTTACTTTATTCCAATTTTTTTTTTCTCACAAATATGCCTTCGCTGGATCAACATTATTTTTAATCCAATCGTTGTAATACGCCACTCTGCTGCAAACATCGGGGAAAATGGTGCCACCGGCACCAAAGAAAAAGCTCCCCACACCCACCAAAATATTATTGACCACGACGCCAGCGCCTTCATCGCCGCGTGAAATACCTTGGTTAACATCATGTTGCAGACACAAAACCGAGTCGTAACCATAACCAGCTTGATACTCACACTCTTGTGAACTTATCACTTGCAGTGTAGTATGCTGTAGTTTGTAGGGTGAAACGCCGGACTGTCGTAGACCCCAACCGGTTATCGTAACGTTTGTACCCTCATTTAAGAAGGCATCACTAGTATCCCAAGCAATCGCGGCAATTTTGCTAGTAAAACTTAATGGTTCTTCCAAAGTGATGATGGCGATGTTATGCAGGAAATTACCAAACGATGTATGAATACGAATGGATTTGGCACTAACAATTTCACCACCAGCAAACTGATTAATGCTGCCAACGCGCACTGACACACGCGAAGCAGAAATACTACATGTTTTCATAAAAAGGGATTAGAGAAAAAATATATATAAAAGAAAATGTCTAAGGTATCGTTTTTAGAATTGCATCGATATACTAACGGTGTACTGCCCAATTCCGAGAGGCCATGTGCCGAGGTTAGTATATGACTTGAGCTGATAATGTTGCCGACAGCAATATGCGCGTTGTCTAGACGCACCGAGGCAACCCACGGAAATTGGCTGGTTTTAGCATCTTCACCCTCCAGTAAGCGATTGTTGGGTGCGGCAACAGTGCCCCAAACGTAGAAGGCGGCGAAAATGGTAGCCAGAGCGATGATGCGTGTAACTGCCATGGCGACAAAACTATAACTGGACGTTGCCGAAGAACTAATGTTTCTACATAAGTAACAAATATTATTTCTATTTGAGTACTATGCAAAGGTGACTATCGAGACGTCGTGATCGGTGCATTTAAATTGTGTTAAGCATTTTTTGGTGACCAATACAGTCACATTCGCTTGGTTAGAAGAATTTCCTAACCCACTACCTAGCTATGTGTGTATGTGTGTTGATGTAGAAGATTGACGGTTAATGAGCCATAAAAGCTCTTATCGCTTATCGCAATTTTTATAAGTAAAGTTCTTGGACTAAGCGATATGTAGGTAGATATTTTTTAAAAGCAATTGTGTTTTTTCGCACTGACGTTTACCACTTGAATAAAGAATGGAAATATCATTTAATCCTTGGTCTTATTTTGTATAGTAACGCAAATTTTAACTTCGAAAAAGCTGATCGTGATGAGGATTACCAAATTATAAAGGTCGAATTAATGTTTTTATCCGATTTCGACAAAATGCGAATAGCAAGGCAAAGGTTACTGACCGATTTTTGGTGGAACTATTTAAAAACAGAAGCGAGCAATCACAGTTTTTTTTTATCAAAATATGTATATAGTTATATTTAAGGTAAGAATATACAGAAAAATGTTTAAACTACAGCCCATAGTAGTTCTTTAAAGCTAGTAAATTATGTTAAACTTATTCCAAAAATCGTTAATTTTGTTGCATTTAAGTAAGTAGTTATAGCAGAATGCCATAAACCTGTAAAAGTATAAAACTTCGCTAACCTACAATGATATCTTCATATCTGAAAAATGTCTGACAAAATACAGTTTTTGCAACAAGAATTGTGAATAAAATTACTAAATTAAAAAAAAAATATCGCGTGAATAGCACGTTTTTCAAATGTTTATGAATTCGTGCCCAGCAGGTGTTGTCTACGAGCAAAATCGCAACATTTATTTAGCATCGCGAGATCTACATAATAATAATAATAATAATTTGGCGCTACTCCTACCATTTGTTGTGTGCGTTTTATATTCTACCACAAATGGAGTGACCTTCGGTTTTGTGCCGACTCCGAACGGCAGATTATTTATTTATTCTTTCATCTCAACAACTACAAACTATTTAGAGATCATTAAAAAATCTAAAACTCCGCTGAAAAAACACACGCGCGCACAAAAAAATCTATAAAGTGAAATAAAACTGGGCAAAAAAATATAGTTTTTTAATATTAAAAATACAAGAAAGTTCCAGAAGAAAACTTAAAAGATTGGGGAACTAAATGGATTTCGTACTTCTACTCTCTTAACAGATAATATAAATTGTATGAGATCGGTCATATCCTCAAGGGGATGCCTATCAAGCGCTTGGAATCTGCGCCATGCAAGTGCTGGACAGTGGCAGACAAGTGGCTGTATGTATTGCCGCCTTCTTCTCCACGTGCTAAGAGTGTTTGAAAAAATCATTCCAAGGGGCAACTGTACCTGGATGGATGGCATGCTAGCAATTAATAATTCATCCACAATAATTCTCTGTTTTAAGATATTTGCAGTGAAAAATCTTTTATTGAAGTTTTTTAATTTAACAGTAAAATAATTCGAAATTTTAAAGATAAATTCTCTCCTATGGATCTTCGCCCCTGTTGTGAGAGTTGTGATTGATGGGGTATAGTCCACAAGCAGTATCTACTGTTTAAATAAGTATTATCAATGATAAATGGTTTAACAATGACTTTCAAGGTAACTATCTCCAAGTTAATGGATGCACGACGCATCGTTCGAGTAGACTGCTACTTAGTTCGCAAAAAAAAAAACAATTAAAAGAAATATTTATATTTTCACCTAACCAGACTTTACTCTTCTTCAAAATTACTAGTCATAAAGGCCATACGAGTAAATGGCAATTCTATATTTTTGTTCTGTGCTTTCAATATCTCGAACACATTCGCATTAATCCACGAAGCACGTCGACTATTTAAATTTACAGAAGTTCCGAAACATTTTCAGTTAACGAATGAGGAATTAATACTTAAAGCAACTTAAATCTTTTGATCTAATAAAATTCCAACGAAGCGGAGCCAGCAAGTGCTACCGCAGCAAAATTTTTCTAGTTTGCAATCGGCCACTGCGTAATACACTTTGAGAAATGTTAGCAAATATGCTAAAGAAAAATAACCTTTTTTCCTAGATGATGGGAAGAAATCGTTAATTTCACTATTCGCTAGTTGCTTAATAATAATTGATAATAATAATAAAAATTTGGCGATTACACTATATACTCGTAGCTTAATGGTTGGCCGAGCTTCTCCTACCTTTTGTGGTGTGCGTTGTTTTATTCTACCAGAAATGGAGGGACCTACATTTTGGTGCCGACTCCGAACAGTAGATATAACCAAAGAACATAAATGTATAAGAATGGACAACACGTTATTATTAGCAACGAGTGAATCTCCAGGGGCATGCTTTCTTACTCTAGCCAATCAAAAAATTCATTTGAGCAAAAGAGAAAGCATGCCCCTGGAGATTCACTCGTTGCTTAAAGTAACGTGTTGTCCCTTCTTATACATTTATGTTCTTTGATATAACTAGTTGCTTACTTCTGGTTAAATAAAATAAAAAACCAATGATCAAACAGCTGATATCGCATGAGCGATTTTTAAGTAAACGAGCCGTTCGCTACTTTTCCTGAAGCACTGGAGGGCAGCGATGCGTACTTTCGGAACCCCTGAGTCAGAATATAAAAACATTTCATTAGCTCTGCACAAACTTCTTCCTTTATAAATTTTTCAGCTCATATCTTATCCAATACAACGAATTCGTGCCAACTAAGAAACTTATTATCAGAATCCATAGAAGTTTTTATTACTGCTTTACCAAAAATTTGCAGTTGATACGTTGCGATAGCAGTCATCGCTATTGGTTGAAATCTTACTTGTTGCGAAAAGTTGTATTTATGGGCTAACTTTGAAAATCTTATTTTTGATTTGATATTTTTAATGTTAATAACAAAAAAAAACTCAAGCGGGAGTATCCAGGCCCTTGGGGACTTCCTTTTGTGAGCTTTCTTGAAGTTCGAAGTATATACATATATATGTACATATTAACAAAGCTGATAAAGCATGGAATATAGTCGGCAGTTCTGGCAAGATAACTTTCCTAAATTGATGGATTAAACTAAGACTACAAACAAGCATACTCTGTTAGCAGAACCAAACTATTTTATTCTTTAAAATAGGATGACATTTTTTGCGCCACCTTGTATATTGGTAATTAACTAAGTTCTTTACACCGTAATAAACATGTTATATAAGAGGTCGAGGTTAAGGAACTCTAATGAAAAAATATTCTTCTTGCTTTCGAGGACCATCTTATTACACACATAAGATTATGATTAATTTCGAAGGGTGATATACATTGCGACCTAAAAGATCTATTATGATACCCCTTTTCTTCTTAAGGCAAGGGTAATCTCCGCTGAAGATCTTCAAGATGATTTGCCATACATATAAACTTATATATTTTAG
This sequence comes from Philophylla caesio, assembly GCA_963971545.1. NCBI lineage: Eukaryota > Metazoa > Arthropoda > Insecta > Diptera > Tephritidae > Philophylla > Philophylla caesio. The sequence goes on from OZ020607.1 coordinate 20,384,598, forward strand.
ATGAACCCAAATTTGGAAGAGAATTTCCCGATAGGGTGTATTCTCCAAAAGATCTGAATCTAACATGCATTAGCATTCCGCACTCCGCGATCAAGTGCTTTGGAGTTTCGTCACATTCTCCGCACATTCTGCAGATTGACTCCGTAAACACTCCAATGTTATTCACTCAATAATGATTGCATAATCAGAGAATCTCACGCATGGCCGGAACGAAAGTAATTATTCATAGGCCAAAGAACTGTGAATAATCATAGTCGCTTTCTGGGATAAAGTCTTATAAAAGAATTGCCCCAAATGGTTATTTTTTAACAGTCCTGAAATATAATTTCTAAATGTTAAATCCGACCCTTTACAATTTTTGTAGTTAAAATCGAAATAGAACTGGTATAGAAATGAGAGTTTTAACCGATGCTGTGGCTCCTTCTTTGACACAGCTGCCTTTTACTCCATGTGTTCTACCGCCACGTCATGCTTTCTAGAATATTGCTGGTTATAGCAAATGAAATCGGTCATTCTACCATGGCAGAGGAGGTAAGAGGAGAAATCTCTATTTTTCAACGGTAGACGCCCTATCAATGGATACGCAAGGCTTCGCTTATGCTGAAGTGGGGACTTTCTCAAACTTTCTACCAATTGGCTAGGAAAGCGAGCGAGGTCACAATAAAATTTAAGAGTCCGAATAATTTTTGTTTTCATGATACAACACTCGGAAATTGAAAATTGTTTTCTTTTTTACTAGTCAATTGGGATGGCTGCATTTGGCTGCTGCTATTTCGTATGATATTGTGTTTTGTCAAGGAACTCGAACCACAATTACTCCTTTCATTCTTTACAGTCTAAATGGTTTATACTCTTAGTGTCGATGCTATCCTCTGTATCTTACTATATGCATGTTGTGCTTTGTAAAGTAGTATTGGGTTGATCGCTTATATTATGGGTTTAGCTGTTGACATAAAAAGTACTTATACTTCCTTGCAAGTTATGCGCCCCATTAAATTTAGCACAGCGGAACTAGAAAGTTATCATTTCGATTTGATGGTCCGTAAGCCAAAGATTCCTCGCAACTATAATTTCATTAAAAAGCTGTTAGCCTCCGAAGTAAACTGGCACACATCAAAGTGTTTGACTTGAAGTCTATCCTCACTTCTGGTTTCTGTTTCATTAAATTAATATCAAATATTTATGCGTCAAAATAATGCTCTATATGACTGTGTGCTAGTTAATATATTAATGATCACAATCAGCAGTACTTTTCAAATTTCTAGTCTAATAAATTTCGGAACCTTATCTCATTGTTTATTGTTTTTCAAAGATATCGAGCAGTTATCAATAACTACGGCACACATATACATATGTTTAAGTTGCTACGAGTATAATAAAATTAGTAAAGCTTGCTTTTTCGCACTCATTCATAAAAAAAAAACCCAAAAATATAAAAATCAATTCTAGTCAATATTTGCTCGTGGCATAGAACACATTGCCATAATGTTTGCGCAACTTCTAATAATTTTCGGTTTCCTGGTTCTACACTCTACCTATGCAGTTCCAAATGGACGCATTGTTGGCGGTGTCAATGCCAATATTGGCCAATTTCCCTTTCAGGTCTCACTACAAGTAGCAAATGGTGGACACATCTGTGGCGGTTCCATTCTCAACAAAAATTACATAATCACAGCGGCTCATTGCGTTGTTATTGTTGAAAACGAGATTGAATCGTAAGTGTCTTACTTGTAATTAAATCGCTTCATTTATCATTACTTGTACAGTTACAATGCAGAATATTTTGAAGTACGTGTTGGCAGCATACAGCACGCTTCTGATGGGCAATTATTGCAATTGAAGCGTGTCATCGTCAATGAAAACTATGGCGATTACCTTAATGACATCGCACTTTTGGAACTGCAACAACCACTGGTTTTTACCAGCGACATACAGCCCATCGAATTGGCTACCGAAGAAGTACCAAGTGGTGAGGATGTTATTATCTCGGGTTGGGGACGTTTATACTATCAAGGTCCAAGGCCTGAAATGCTGCAATGGAACACACTTAAGGCATTGACCACTGCACAATGTGCCGATGCGATCGGGGTTAGAGAAGACAGTTTAATTTGTTTGGCTCATAGTATTAACAATGGCTCTTGCAATGGAGACTCTGGCGGTCCCGCCATATACAAAGGAAAATTGGTTGGCGTATCCGGTTTTGTATTAAATGGTTGTGGCAGCGAATATCCTGATGGTTATGCTAAGATCGCCTTTCATCGTGACTGGATTCTATCCAAAATTGGCCAATAAATAATAGCAGAGAGCTCAAAAAATAAAAAAAGCATTTTAATCGTTTTCTGTTGGTATTGCTTGGTATTTTGATTTTTAAAAAACGACACTGGTGTTTATGTTGGTATGGTTGTTGAAAGCACCTTCCAAGTCAAGAACAGCTACTTCTTCGGCGAAAGGCTGAGCTTATTTATATGAAAGAGGTGGCGAAGCTGCCGAGGTGTTCTACAATATCTAGACAAACACCCAAAAAAAAATAAGACTGGGGACAACCAAGATTGTTCAAAGCGAGAAAAAATATGTTGTAAAATGGTCGCAATCGAATCTAAAAAATTTCTCCGCAACACAACAAATACTATATCTTGCAACTCCTCGCAGAGTGCAATGTCTCGTTATTTTTTGCATTTTGTTTTATTATTAATACCTCGCAGTTTTTATCGTTGAGGTTTTCATTGTTTTCTTTTTTGCTTTTTTAATTAAAAATTTTTTTCATTTGTAGTTTGCTTTCACACCTGCTAAAAGAAATTGCAATTGAATCACGTCATGAGCTAGACACAAAATTGATTTTGCAATCGATGGTCGGCGAAAAATAAAGAATAGTCAATTACTAGCCACATAGAAAAGACATTGTGATATGTACATAAGTAACTTGCTTGTGCTCGTTGCTTATGTAATAATCTTGATATTTCGCGGTTGTTGCACTCACTTTTACGTGCAAATTGTGATTAAAACTGGTGAAAAGATAATATTCTCTAAGCAATTGCGATTTCATATTTAATCCAGTATTAACACAGTAATTTTGCATTAAATTTCTTTGCAGCGCTCAGTCGTAAGCCAATAAAAACAGCTACTCAAAAAGACTTATCGAAAATATATTTGAGAATACAACGCTACAGTCGACATGATTTTGCGACCTGCATTTGCTTCATTCTTTTTGCTGTACGCTTATCATTGCCTCGCTCAGTCGACAAATGAGCTCGACGCAGCATTGCCGGAACCGCGCGCTTACATACCTGACTCACAGTATTTGGATTTTGTTTATCATGATCACGATGAATTGACAAGGTTTCTAAGGTAAGATAATATTAAAGTGACTACTCAACTGTTAGTATACATAAATATGTTATTAAATATACATATACAGTCGATCTCCTTTTAACGCGGTTCTTTTTAACGCGATTTTTTTTAACGCGGAGTTTTCTGACTGAACTGAAGTATGGATTTATTCGTCGTTTAATATAATTTAAGTTATAGGTAATCTCACTATGATTTTTTGTCAAAAACCTTTAAAACAGAGGTTTTTAATATGAATCAAGGCATAACGAAAATGTAGATATGTAATGAACTTGTCTACTTTCCCAAATTTGGGTTCCGGGTCAACCGAGTTAAAAAAAGTTCTTTGATAGCTGACCAATGTTTACATGGCTATAAGTAGCATACTCGTCTTTTGAAGATTCTACAAAATTTTTAAAAACCAATATTGATCGATTGTTTTATTATTTTTGGAATCAATTTTAATTTTTTTGTATCCTAATATGCAAGCACTTATACATTTTACTTTATATAAAATTATATATGTGCACAGTTATTAAAACTTTTATTTTTTTTCCTTTTTATTTTAATTTCATTTTATTTAAAAAAAAACGTCGTTTTAATTTAATACAAAAAAGTTGCAGGCATATTTGCATATATTCCGTAAATGCGTTAGTAAAAAATTGTCAAAAACCAACCGCAACTCATATTCATAAGCTATAAAACTGCATACTCACATTTTTAAAATGTTGTATTTCGGATATGACAATTTGTAGGAATACTTATTATTATCGATTTGAATTTTAGAAAAAAAATAAAATAAAATCATGCATTGAGTATTTATGTAGATCAGAAAAGCGAATAGATGCAGTGGCTGCTTTTTGAAATTTTTAAAATAAGAACCACCCTAATATACTTTTTATAGCAATGCCAGATACATGCTTTAGTAAGTTTTCATCACCATAAAAAATTGTTAAGTTAAAAACTGTATAACTTAATGTACAAAGGATTTCACAACAGCAGCATTTTTAGGGGTCAGCAAGGTATTACAAAAATGCTCTAAATCCACAATTTTTGTAAAGAAGAGTTACATTTTTTTCCTCTTATCCACATGCGGATTATGTTTTTAAAAAATGAACAGATGTATCCTCTAAACGATATTTTTTCAATTGCATATGCATTTTAAAGACAATCTTGATGTACTAGTTGGAAATTTTATTGGGCAATTCTTTTTCAAGATTTTTCCATACAAATCCATTTATGCCGTAACAACATGTTACGTTAAAAACAAAAAAAACCGTATTATATCAGAAGGATCACTCTTTTAAATGAGCCTAGTTCTAATATGTATGATGACAAATGCCAGGTGGGCGTGGAAACACCTCACTTAATCGAAGAGATAAACGAAATATTGAAATATGGAGTAGAGAAAATATTTTTGAAAATTATTGCCACCTGTTGGGAAATATTATAATATGAGTGTTTAATTAAAGAGATTAAAGAAAACCTAGTTATTAAAATATTTTTGAGGGGGTTGTCACTTCGGATATGAAGACGTTCTTTAGACTGGTCTAAGATCTTAATTAAGATCAACGTAAATGATTTTAGCAAACAAGGCGGTGTAGAAGGTTTTCAATTACTCACAAGTCATTTCGATATGGGTAATTTGCAACTTGTGGCCGCTGTGGTCGAATGGTTAGCGGTGCGTACTATAACTCGATATGCCGCTGAGTTCGAGATTCGAATCTCAGCCAGGGCAAGTAAAATCTTAATCATAGAAAAGTTTTTTTCTAATAGCGGTCATCCCTCGACAGGCAATGGCAAACCTCCGAGGGTATTTGTGCCATGAAAAAGCTTCTCATAAAATACTTCTGCCGTTCGGAGTCGGCACACCACAAATGGTAGGAGAAGCTCGGCCAAATACCGAGCTATATAGTGTAACCGCCAAATTGTTATTATTATTATTAACTTGCAATCGAAGAAAACGTAATTGTTATTTAGCCAGCCCTAAGGAACAACATGCGGCAGAACTTGATATGTTAGCCGAAAAGAAAGGCGTCCAAAGCTTTGCCTCAAAATATAATTTAGACTTTCTCAAAGACGATAAATTTTTATTGTGCACTTTTTATCAGATTTCACAAATTATGTTTCCCATTCAAATAAATATACTTCGACTGAAACGAAGTGCAAACCCTGTACTTCCCCAACGCACTCGACTTATCTGTTATACTCCACTAAGAATAGCGCTTAATGGTGGATTTTTTTTTTTTAATTTTCAGAGCCACAAGTGCACGGTATCCTAACCTCACCGCGCTTTACTCCATTGGAAAATCGATACAAGGACGCGATCTTTGGGTTATGGTGGTCTCCTCATCGCCTTACGAGCATATGATTGGTAAACCGGATGTTAAATATGTTGGAAATATACATGGAAATGAGCCGGTGGGTCGAGAGCTGCTGCTGCATCTTATACAGTATTTCGTGACCAGCTACAATACCGACCAGTATGTTAAATGGCTGTTAGATAATACTCGCATACACATTATGCCATCCATGAATCCAGATGGCTATGCCGTGTCCAAGGAGGGCGCTTGCGATGGAGGACAGGGCAGGTGATGAGAGTAACTGTAATATTTCGATTTTTATGTGTTAACATTGTGCTTTCGTTACAATCTTTAGATATAATTCCCGTGGTTTCGACCTGAACCGCAATTTTCCGGATTACTTTAAGCAAAACAACAAGCGAGGACAGCCCGAAACGGATGCCGTCAAAGACTGGATATCGAAAATACAGTTTGTCTTGAGTGGTAGTTTGCACGGTGGTGCTTTGGTGGCAAGTTATCCTTACGATAACACACCAAACTCTAGTAAGTATCAAGAATCATGTAACTTATTATTAAAAGAAAGTCATTCACGATCGATTAAAATCCATCCTTATATCATAAACGAAGTCAGCATTTGAATCATCTTAGACTTACTTTGCCACCATAAGCATATTCTCTCATTAGCTTTATAAATACTCATTATTCCCCCCATTCGCCCATCGGCATTCTTTATTGTACAAAACTTGCCGATCTATAAATTTGTATTACCGATTTGCTTTTCCCTTTGCTATCGACAACATGGCTGCTCAAAGGAATATGTAGATCATCGGCTTTATGCGCGAGTGAGTAGTTAATGGTACCGATTTGGCAGCAACTAATCAATTCAACCAAAACAATAATGAAACGCAATATTGTATACAAAAGTTTTCAACTTTCTTTTCTACATTCCATCTCTTTTCTTGCCGTCAACATGTCCCCTGGGCGCAGTGTTCCAAACGTACTCAGCAGCACCTTCACTTACGCCCGACGATGATGTCTTTAAGCACTTGTCCTTAGTCTACGCGAAGAATCATGCGAAGATGTCGCGGGGCGTGGCTTGTAAATCGGCAACACCCGCCTTTGAAAATGGTATTACAAATGGCGCTGCCTGGTATCCACTCACCGGTGGCATGCAGGATTACAATTACGTTTGGTATGGTTGTATGGAGGTAACGCTGGAAATTTCATGTTGTAAATATCCACCGGCATATGAATTGAAAAAGTATTGGGAAGACAACCAATTGGTGAGTTCGAGTGATTTGATAAGTGAAAGTATTAATTCGACTCGCAAATGTTACATTATACAATTTTTAGTCGATGATCAAATTTTTGGCTGAGGCGCATCGCGGTGTACAGGGTTTCGTGCTCGATCCCACTAACGCACCGATTGAGCGTGTTTCACTGAAGATCAAGGGACGCGACGTTGGTTTCCAGACTACGAAGCACGGTGAGTTCTGGCGAATTTTACTGCCCGGATACTATAAATTAGAGGTGAGTGGAAAAACTAATGTTTGATGTTATTTTCTGTAAACATATCAAAGGCGGAATTATGCTTTTAGAACGTCCTGTCAAATAAGATATCTCACTTTTTCCCAGAGCGTCTGTTATTTTAATACGTACTACTCATTTTCTGCCTATTTCTTGCGGCGAAGAATATAACATGTAATAGTTGTTTTTACTTGGTCTGTTAGCCTTGATTTCCAACTCTTTACTCAACTCCGGACCAAATACTAATCAAAACGCTGCTAGTCAAAATGATTTCAATTATGATCAACTAGTTAAATAAGTATTATTTTATATTGATTCTTATTCCAAATTTTTTTAATTATAATCGTACCCTGCGTTTTTATGTCACAAAAGAGAGACTTATAAAGTTTATATTTTGTTCGCCAATAGGGTACTCTACTTTTAAGGCTGACTAAATTAATATTGGTTCCAAAATAGACCAAGTCCTCAACCGTGTTGGGCGAGTCCTAGATGTGTTAATTATCGAGATAATCGATTGCAATTGAGATGTTTTACGATTGTTTCGAGTCAACTAACTTACCATGACGACGTGAATCGAAGTTTTGATTTTTTATGTATTCTAGTATTTTAAAACTGATATAAAATAGTTTTATTTTTATTTTAAGTTTTGGCTAATTGTTATCAAACGTGCTATCTTTAGTCACAACGTGCTTCCCGTCTGTCTGGATAAATAAAAAGTAAATTGCGGCAAAATCTCTACCATCCCATTAATCTAATGTCGAATTTGCGATACTGCACATATATAGCAGCTAGTTTTTTTTCGTTTTGTTATTCGCTCAAACAGTAATAAAGATTTCGGAGGAAACATGTAAATGCCCTGATATTTCTTAAAACGTTTGCCGTAGTCGTTGTTCAAAGATTGTTGCTTTTGATTGGCATTCGCCTTTTTTAAGTGATAGTCTGAAACCTTTCGCAGATTCAGATTCGCTCACAGCCGCTTCTTTGGTTGAACAGTTGCTGCAGGGCTTGATACGTCCGCAAACCAAATGTTACGGAGTAAACCCACCAGGTTCGCCCACTCCCTCTATCTCATTCCCATTCGATGGTTCAGGACCTACCCAGGGACACTTGGGCGAATCATCTTCAAGTCGTGAGCGGCAAAAACCGTATGCAAGAGAATCGCTCAGACAACTCCCAAGTGAACGCCAATTAAAAACTATCATCGCTGACATGGACTTTCATCTTCCTGAAAAGAGTTTTGTTTGAAATAAAGTGTATTGCAGGCAAATGACTGCCGTGGAATTTTCATTGTTTTGCGATGGAAGGGCGAAACTTCTTCTTCTTTTATGCCGCTACAACCGTTTGTCGGTTTGGGCCGAGATCAAAAAGCTTCGCCAGTTCCCTCTCTCCTTCGCGAGGTTACGCCAATTACTCATACCAAGCGTAGACAGGTCCTTCTGCACTTGGTCCTTCCAGTGTGTTCTTGGGCGCCCTTGCCTTCATTGCCCACCCACGAGTGCCGTTTTGAAGGACTATTTCACTGGAGCATCATCCTCCATGTGAACGACATGGCCAAGCCATCGCAATCGTTAAATTTTTATGCGCTGGACTATGTCCACATCATTATACAGCTCATAAAGCTCGTCATTCCATCTTCTTCGGTACCCGTCGCTTTCGCGAACAGGGCCATAAATCTTGCGAAGAACATTTTTCTCGAAAGCCCCCAAAGCTTGCTCATCGCTGGTCAACATCGTCCATGTTTCTGCGCCATATGAAAGGACGGGCACGATGAGAGATTTGTAGAGCGAGATTTTCGTTCGTCGTTCTGCTTTTCAACTGCCTACCGAGGAAGGACGAAACATATTTACAAAAATTTCGAAATTAATGAAATAATCGCGCGTGACCTTTTCAGTGCACTTTGATGGATCGGTGACCAAACCGAACTGAAATTTGCGTCCCTTCTTGTTGAACTTTTCTCAATTACTTAGAAGTAGGATTATACACAAATACCACAATTATAGACATACATATACATATATTCATCGACCTTTTTTGAGCGTTTAGAGGCGCTTAAAACTCTGACGCAAATGAATCAAAGAAACCCCTATTAATATTTTTTAATACTATGTTTGATCGTACTATTACAGGTATTCGCTGAAGGTTATGCTCCACGTGAAGTTGAATTTATTGTCGTCGAACAGCATCCAACACTGTTAAATGTCACATTGACGCCATCAAAGGTTAGTACATTTTTACTATAAACTTTTAAAAATGTGTCAATAAATCAAAGAAAATTTAATGTTACACTGTAAATATTACTTACATATATACATATATAAAGTTAGAAAATTATTTATGCTAAAACAACCAACTGCATGCTAGACCTTAGCTATATATGTATGTATGTACATACCCTACAGGAACAGTGCCGGTCAATTTACCGTACATTTGAGGGTGAGTGGCGGAAAAAATTTTGTCAGCACTTAAAAAAAAGTTGTTATCAGTTTCCACAAATGTGTACGTGTAATATTGTATTTCGCTTTAACACATTAATAGATAAACATATAGCTCTACTGCTCACTCTCGTTCTTTTTACTGGGTCAGTGCACCCTATAAAACCATCAGTACTGAAAATATTTAGCTATACCAACAACTAATGATATATCCGTTTTTTGTTTGATTTTCTAAACAAGTTTTTTTTTTATTGTTTAATTTAACAAGCTAATACCGAAATCATGGTAAATAAATGGAAAATATTTTTCTATAACTAATTTTTGTGCAGAACTCTATTCTGCATAAGCGTCCTTCGGCCATTCTGCAAAAAATATCGCTAGACATCCAAACTCCGGTTACTCCATCAGTACTTTTGCGCAGAGCTCCATTCATATTTTATATTGAATTCAGAAATCCTATTTTATTTATAATTAGCATTTAGAAAAGCTATTTTTTCATTTAAAACTTATCTTTTATAAAAACACGACGATTGAAATGTTTCCTCAACTTTACACTTCAGAGTTTTCTGAAGTTTTCGCATATACGAAATTAGCTTAAATGGTGATTGTCTCTTTTGTACAACTATAAATGACAACCATTTTACCGGACATCTGACGATCAATAAAGGAAAACACGAAGACTTCGTTGTCTCATCCACCATATCAGTCATTTTACCGGTAAGCTGACAGTCAGTGCTGATTTTATGAATGAGAGTGTATGGGCAATTCTGTCAGTATGTTCTTGTAGGGTATATACGACTACATAATCGTGTACATAGCCACACATCGCTGTAGACTTTTGACATAGCAACTTATTTCATCTAACCCGGTTTTACATTCTGATTTTTCAGAGAAGCATTAAATGAAACTGATTTTTATGAAGATGACTCCTTAAGCGAGAGATTAATTTACTGGGTCGAGTTAAGTTACTTTGTCAAATTTCTTCAGATATATATATATGTACATATCAAACCTTTTTTCTTATAATCACACACACTTTAATGTTTAAAAAATACTTTTCTTTATTTGTACTTGTTTATATGTATGTTTATTCTTCTCCTTTTATACGTACATTTTTCTTCGTCACTGTTGAATTCTTTTTTTTCAATATTTTTGTGTGCGAAATTTTTTTGATTAAAATTATATATACATATACATATATACATGTATATTGCGTTTTCAGCTAATTGTCACACCAACAGCAATAACAACCACAACCACAAATAAAATAACAACAAATGAGAGCAATCGCAGGAATGACAATGATAGAGTAATATTTCCTAGTAATTAGTTGGTATTAAAAACTGCAAATTTTTGAAAATTAATATGTCTAAAACTTGAAACGCCAAAAAATATGTTGTTTAATTTTTTTAATAATTGTACTGAACATAGACATAACAAAAGTGATGTTATTTTTAGACAGCTTAATAACACTTTTAACGATTATTTCTTAACTTCGTGCCGTTATTTTGCATACAAAACTGAAGGATCTTATTTTCATTTATATTATGAAAGAAGTTAGATATCTTATTTGGCTGTGGAAGGACCTGGCAAATTTTTCTCGGGCTGTAAGCTTACGCTGCATGATCGAAAATTAGAGTAAGCCCCTTTTACGCCATCTCTGAGTTATAACAGCATCAAGTGCCCAAGTAGACAAATTTTGACAATTTAATTTCCCTTAACTAAGTTTTCACAATTTTACATGAAATTATAATTTATTCTCAAACACAAACCCAAGAACGTGAGTTTTGACACCTTGTGTATATAAAAAAAAAGAAACAAACTTTCCTCTTAATTTTTAAGTTACTTTTGAAACATTTTAAATAATATTTTCCCTATACAATTTCGCAGCCAAATCAATTTAAATATAACCTGGCTCGAAAGATGCTTTGAATTTTTTTTTACGATACGTGCTTGAAACTTTTGTTTGTTTATATTAATTAGTTGCATTTTTTCATTACTCACAGAAAACATTAAAGTTTTTTTATGAAATCTAGTTTAAAACAAAGTATTTTTATTTGCTCTGTGCTGGTACTGGATAACCTGCTTTAACACGCCCTCTGAAAATACTCGTTTCAAATTGTAATATTTAAGAGTAAGTATTTCATAAAAATATACCTATTAAATTATATATTTACCACATTTAATATGCATTTATTTTCATAACATAATAAATTTAACTAACGTTTCTAAGTTGCATTTATAAATATTTGAAATATATAACTTTTTATAAATATCCGTGGTGACAGCCATAAAAAAAAATTACTTTTTTACTTTTACCATTTAAAACTATGAGAATATCTTCAAATCGACTATAAAAACTGAAATTTTCCGCAATTATGGCAACTATGTTATATGGCACCAATAAATTGACAAGTTTTGACCATTTATTTTTATTTTAGTTAATTTCTAATATTTTTCAATTAAAAGAGAATGCCTTACTTACAAATCCATATAAAAAAATTTTATTCGGCCTAATAATGCGATAAATTTTTGACAATTTTTTTATTAAGGAAGGCTCTTTTACCATAAAACGCATTTTCAAAATTATTTTTATATAATAGAAATTAAAATGTTTGCGACTTTGATGAAATTTTGCTAAATTATTCAGGAAGATTAGCCTGAACCCATTCACTAAAAATTCCACATCTACTTTAACAAATATAATTTTTTTAAGTTTTTTTTTGTTGTTGAGTGAAAAAAAAAAGTGTTAAAATTTATATCGGAGCGAAATATGTTGTTTGGGTGTAATATTAAAATGTAACAAACAATTATTTTGTTTCTATATTTGGCCTAAGTGCAGGGGAGGGTGTCTGGCCATTTCAACCTAATCTTCTCGTAAAAGGGTATTTTGCATTCTTCTCTTGCGATCCCGAAAAAAATGGTTTTTGGAAGGTGTTTAGCGTGATAAAAGGTGCTAGAAAAATATTCGTCGGAAAATTATGCAAGGGCATTTTCAAACGGAATCCCTGTACAAAGCACATAAAAGTAAACAAATATAAAAAAAAAAACAAATATCTTCAAATAAGGCGAAAAATTTTAAATTTCGAAAGGCCATGAAAGGCTTGAACTAAGCATGTGAAAATATTAGAAGTTTAACGATATTTGGACGGCACTGGACTTTCATCCTGATAATAACCTAAAATTGTTGCACAGTGTTTTTAACAGTTTGCACCATTTCTAAATCTTTGTATGAAAAGAACTGCATTTTAGTAGATATATATTTTAAATGAAATAGAAAAAAATATATGTAAAGTCAAAACTTGCCCCAAGTTGGTGTCATATTGTTCTGCATATAGTTGAGAGATTCTATTCCAACCCATCATCATTCCAAAACAGCAGCAAAAACTATGAAATCATGTGTATAATTGGCATCACCAATACCTTCATATTTACTTTCAGCAAATTTTTATAATTTTTCTTTAGTAATTGTTTTTTGCTAACATACACACATACATATATACATATATGTACATACATATTCATATCTAATTTGCACATTAATATAAAAAATTGTTTTGCACAAAAATATTTGAAATATAATAAATGGTAAAAAGTTATTCTATCTAATTAAGTTTTCTACTAAAACATGCCGAACAAATAAAAAACTGCATTAAATAGGATATCAGTATGTATGTTCACAAATTAAGACAAAATAATTTACCGATGAATTTTTAGCTATTAGTTTTTAACCCTCTAACTTCTTTGAAAATGGGCAGCTTTAATCCATTTTCAAAACAGCTTAAATGAATGGTCGATAAAAAAAACATACGTAATTTAAGAAAAAAAATGCGCTATCTTTGGCAAGGTTTTTTTTGGAAGCCAACCTATTTTTAATTTATTTTTAATTATTAACGCACAGCATAACACAAATTCACGCAATGAGCATTTTCACACACACACACACACATTTACGCTTTCAAACTTTCTTATCATCTTATTTTTTGTTTCTTCATCTCTCTACAGCGCGTCGAAGGCGCACCCACGCTTCCTTTCTATCGACCCCTGCCAATACCACAGCAGCACTATCGACCCGCTAGCCCCACATACAGTGACAGCGGCATTTTATCCAGCATCAGCAATGGACTTAACAGCTTGTATTCCAATATTTTCGGCTGATCTTTATTCTCTTGACTCGCTCTCTTCGTCGATATGAAATTGTTCTTTCTGCTGTTGTTCTTTATTATCATCATCACCATTATCTACATTGCCAGCCGTGCGGATTTCGACTGACCATATGAAGTGTTCCCAACAGGTCTACATACATACATATTTACAAAGGGGAAGAGAGACAAGCGACAAGAGTGTGGCGGAAAAATATTAGGACTGTTTTCGAATGGCTCTTAGAGATAATAGTGTACAAATTTCGAATGTAAAGAAAAAAAAGCCAACAAATTTAAAAAAAAGAAATATTGAATTAAATATGTATTTCAAAAGCGGCAATAGAAGTTTGAAGCAGCTTTTCTTATTTCCTAAATGGCTTAGACACTATAAATATTTATTTATGTTACATACATACATATGTATGTATGTACGTACAGATGAACATATACGGTATGAAAAGGAAAGTGTGTACATATTTCCAAGCACGAATAATAAAATGTTAAAAATTATACCTACATACATACATATATTCATATTTATTTCATGCAGCACTTATGTACTGTAGTTATGTATGCGGTAATTAAAAAAATTATGATTAATTTATTTAAATATTTAACTAGTTTTTAACACACGTTCAGAGTAATAAATAAATAGATTTTTTTTTTATCTTAAAAAAAAACAAAAGAAATCTCTTCTTATTACTAGGAGTGTCAGTTGCTCCGAAACTCGTCCGTTTTTTATTTTTTTTTTCCACGATTTTTTCTAATTAACATTGGCTATCGAGTAGCTCATTTTGTTGGTACCCGTTGTGGTCGCTCTGAGTATTTTGGAAATACCACTCAAGGTACAATATCTCTTTTCTTATTTAGAAAATCAAAAATTTTGTTTATCAACGAAAATGGTCGAGTGTGTAGCGGTGAATGCTATAATTCGCTATGCCATTGAGTTCGTGGATCGAATCTCAGCCAGGAAAAGTGCATAGAAAATGCATATCGGCCATGAAAAAGCTTCTCATTAAGTACATAGCCGTTTGTCGATGAATATAAAGATCTACACCACAAAGTACAATTATGTATAAAAATATGTTTTATTTAACGCAAGGATAAAAAAAAACCCCCACCAAACACTAATAGCAAAATGTTTTGCACTTCGCTGCATTGGGTTTTGGCAAGTTTAACAAAACTATTTCTAATTTGGCATGTATCGTTGGACTTGTGAAGCTCTCTCGTAGCCTTGTTCATGGGCGGACGAATAATAGTTATCATTTACGACTGAGCTCTGCTGCCTGCATCAATTTCCGTACACTGACTGAGAAAAATTTGAAATTTGAAAAATTTCAACGCCTGAAGAAGCTTTTTTTTTGTCATAATACTCATGGTAAAATTTAGCTCAGTACTTAGCCAATTTGCGTTTTAAATTCGAAATAAATTAGTCTTTCTATGTATGTACATATGTATATTAAAATTAATATTTATATACTTTATATATAATTAGAAGACCCGGCGAACTTCGTCCCGCCCTGAATTTATCAGAAGTAAATGAAACACTTTTTTGAGCTCTGTTGTACACGTAATTAATGCGGAAAATAAAACTGCTACTTAAATTTCGCATCCGTTTTCATAGCTTTCTACTTTTCATTATACTTATGGCCGACTTTCCAAGGTGAAAATGCAGCTTTGATGAATATAAAAGCAATATTTCGTCGTCCCAGTTAAGATGTATTGTTTTTCTGTATATCTCGACTCAAGCGCCACCAAGCAACATAATTTTCGCAAGCCAATTTTTCATCATGCAAGTAGAATACAACATGAACTACAGCGCCACCTATATGACAATTTTTTCGCAAAGATGTATTTCTTCCCCTTACCAAAACACCTATAGAATATACTGAAATCGGACTATAAATGTGGTATTCCTACTTCGGTTAATTGTTCCATTTTTTATAATAGATTTAAGATCTTTTATTTATGATTAATAAATTCTTAAAATTAGGTAAACACCTTTTAAGGTTCGTTGGTTTGATCGTATTCGACTGTCCGTTGATTTATTCGGTTTCCCGTTAATTGTCCGCGTTGGTTAAGTTTCGTCCAGTTTTGTATTTTGTTTACAGGGTTGCATTTCCACATTAACCCGCTAACTAGTGCCACATAAATACGATTTTAAGTTATAACTCGACACCAGCGCCACCAATTAAGCTTTTCTCTCCGTAAAATTTTTCCTTGGGCAAAGTCAAACAAAGCTAAAAAAAAGTCCACTTAAGTCGAACTATCCATTCTCGAGTTATGGGCGTTTATAAGTACGTACGCAACATACTTTTATATGCATATGTATATGTACATACATATGTAGGTATAGAGTTTTGCCACCATCTACAATTATTTTTTTTTTACATATTTCAATTAACTTCTATATTTTTGTGGTAACCTAAATATAATTGTATAATTCGTTTTCAGTTTTAGTTTCGGTTCTGGCTTTAAGAAGTTTATCGAGGCAAACGCAATTGAGAGCAATAGCAAATCTGCGTAAAGGTCTATAAATGAATGATGACAAGGAAATAAGAATAATTTCTACTTATGCAATGGCATTTGAGGTAATGAGTCCCACATAATTAAGGTAATTTACATTTCTCAAAACTTTTGACAACAAGCCCTCATGGGTACAAATCGCGCGTCGATAATTTTTTCAATAATAAGGTACTCATTGCTAGTAAATTGATTGATTAAAAAAATGTTTGTCTAATAATATGTTCAACTCGTTTATTTTGAATAGAACAGCACACAATCCATCAAGCTGTCAACCTTATCTTACTTCTTATACTATATCAGAGAGATTAAATAGAGTCCATTAGCTCCTTCACATATAAAAACAACTATACTCGTAAAGATATGATAAAACAACTGTAGCATGAATCCACAAAATCAAGCAATTATTGCTATAAAATAACCGCGTAGTCTTAGTAGTGATTTTAGTCAATACTTTACCCATAACCGCATTCGACGGAATAATGTTGAGACGCCTACTCATAATTTCCGCCTTTCTGGCTCTACACTCAACCAATGCAGTTCCAACTGGACGCATTGTAGGCGGCGCCAATGCGAATATTGGCCAATTTCCCCATCAGGTGTCGCTGCAAAGTGAAGATGGAACCCACCTTTGCGGCGGTTCTATCATCAGCGCAAAATATATTGTAACAGCAGCGCATTGTGTTGGTGTTAATAGGGGACTTGAACCGTAAGTGTGTACATGAAACATTTACTTCCAATAGCCATTTACTCACTTTTACAATCTTAATCTTATCTTTTTGGATACAGTTATCCCACCAAATATTTACAGGTGCGTGTAGGCAGCATTCAGCGTATTGCTGCTGGCCAAATATTGCAGTTGAAACGTATTATCGTCAATAAGAATTACCGTGCCTATCTCAATGACGTAGCACTATTAGAGCTAGAGAAACCACTGGTATTCACAAGAAATATACAACCTATCGAAATGGCAAGTGAAGAAGTTCCCAGCGGGGAGGATGTCATAATCTCGGGTTGGGGACGTTTATACAACTTAGGTCCAAATCCTCAACGTCTGCAATGGACTACACTCAGAGCTTTGAACAATACTGAATGTGACGAGCTGATAAGAAAAGGCGATGACTGTATTATTTGTTTGGCTCATCTGCTTACTAATGGCGCTTGTGCTGGAGACTCTGGTGGTCCGGCTACATACAATGGTAAATTGGTGGGCGTAGCCAATTTTGTAGTCGAAGGTTGTGGTACCGAAAATCCGGACGGTTATGCTAAGATCGCTTTCCATCGAAACTGGATTCAGTCTATTATTGGTGAACAAGGAGAAGGCGAGACTATAAATAAAAATCGATTGTTATCTTAAAAATAGTGAAAACAGTTTGGCAGACCTAAAGACGGAATATTTGAAATATAGCTAAATACTATTTAAGTTATCCTTGCCTAACAAAGAAATTCATATTTGTGTTAATCAATGCATTATTTATACAAACGCACATACAATAGCTATAGCTGAAAGTCAGGAATCAGTTCCAAGTGGGTAGTTCAGAAATAAGAGATTATAGAGGCAAAGACCTCAACACAATAAGTGGAGAGCGAATGAGCTAACCAGCTCCGTAAGTAGGAAGTTTTTTTAGCAGAACTCATGATAGTTGACCTCCACGCGGACGTCATCCTAAAAACAAAAAAGAACACATCTGAGGACCCCCAAAATTTGGTAACTTGCTTTTTACTTGTTGGGAAATTAATTGAAAATTAAAATAAAAATAAAAAGTCAAAACTTTTTAATATGCGAATGGTGTTAGCAAAACAATACTTACCAGCTCCCATACAAACCAAAACTTTCTTTCATTATACTTCCATAAAGTTTTTCGCAAACATAAATAAACTACAATTTCTCAAAGTGTACATACATATCGGCTAAATATAAAATTACTTTGCATAATTTGAGGCGCATGCGCACACAGCATGCCTCAAAGCACTAAAAATTTACACATAGCCAGGGTAAAAGACGTAATTTATTAAATAAAAAATATAATTTTAAACCTAATGTCTACCAGAAATTTCGAGATTCGCTCAAAACTGAAATATTTGCATTTTAGATTGTCCCTTGTTCTGCAATTTGAGTTTTATGAGTTCGAAAGTAATAATTGGGTAACTCATTCTAATAATTATTGTTTCACGATGTGTTATTGCTGTGTTTTGTGTGAATACTGTCAATGATTCAATAGGTACAATGATTGTCAGTTACAGTTGAAATGCGACCGATTTTCTAGTTTTTAAATGCCATACAATTTGTTTTCGACATACGGGGACGGTATGATAAGTCGGCATTTGAGGTATTCAGTCCCACATAATTTAGGTAATTTACTTTTCCCAAAACTTTTTACAACAAGCCTACTCAGAATAGTTTAGTGCTAGTAAATATTATGTTCAACTCGTTTATTTTGAATGGAACAACACACAATCCATCAAGCTGTCAACCTTATCTTACTTCTTATACTATATCAGAGAGATTAAATAGAGTCCATTAGCTCCTTCACATATATAAATTACTATACTCGTAAAGATATGATAAAACAACTGTAGCATGAATCCACAAAATCAAACAAACTTTGCTGTAAAGTAACTGCGTAGTCTTAGTAGTGATTTTAGTCAATATTTTACCCATAACCGCATTCGACGGAATAATGTTGAGACGCCTACTGCTAATTTCCGCCTATCTGGCTCTACACTCAACCAATGCAGTTCCAACTGGACGCATTGTAGGCGGCGCCAATGCGAATATTGGCCAATTTCCCCATCAGGTGTCGCTGCAACGTGAAGATGGATCCCACACCTGCGGTGGTTCTATCATCAGCGCAAAATATATTGTAACAGCGGCGAATTGTGTTGTTGTTGGTGAGGGAATTGACCCGTAAGTGTGCACAGGAAGCATTTACTATGTCTTTACATTTAAAACGTTAATTTTCACTTTTTTAATATAGTTATCCCGCCAAATATTTCCAAGTACGTGTTGGCAGCATTCAGCGTTCTGGTGGTGGCCAATTATTGCAGTTGAAACGTATTATTGTCAATAAGAATTACGCTAATTACCTCTATGACTTAGCACTATTGGAATTGGAGAGACCATTGGTATTCACGAATAACATACAACCCATCGAATTGGCAAGTGAAGAAGTGCCCAGCGGGGAGGATGTCATAATCTCGGGTTGGGGACGTTTATACTCCGGGGGTCCAATTCCTCAACGTCTGCAATGGAATACGCTCAAAGCGTTGAGCACTACTGAATGTGACGAACTGATAGATATCCGCGAAGACTCTCTAATTTGTTTGGCTCATCTGCCTAACAATGGTGGTTGCAATGGAGACTCTGGCGGTCCCGCCGTATACAATGATAAATTGGTCGGTGTATCCGATTTCGTGGTCAACGGCTGTGGTAGCGAATATCCAGACGGTTATGCTAAGATCGCTTTCCATCGAAACTGGATTCAGTCCATCATTGGCGAACAAAGAGAAGAAGAAACTATATATACTCGTACATACGAGTTATTGTCTTAAGAACTTGGGTAAGAACAATTAAGTTGATGGAAGAGATGGAAAATCTGAAGTATACATATGTACTTATGTACATATATCTTAACCTATCCCCCGAGAGTTTTGTTTCAGAAATCTGGTGGGATTTTCACATTTCGAAAGAAAATTATATTAAAAAAAATAAAGATGTAATATATTTGTGATTTTTGAAAAGTCGAGGAACATTATTCAACAACAACTTCACAAAAATTTATATTTAAATCCTAAATATTTGTTATAAAAGAGTACTACTCAACTGTACATCGATAACTACAAATAGTGGCAACTCTACCCGAATCAGCTGCTTTCAGCGAACAATCATTTTCTACTCCTCACAAGCTCTAACTTACTTTCGGAATGCAGGTTCGGACATCATGGCAGCACTGCCCCAAAAACGAGATATCGTTTTATGAGCATTTTATGCATTAGTCAGTAGTTAAGTTTTGTTAAAGTCAACCAAGTTTTTCATACAGCATTATATAACAAATAAAAAATACACTTTGGTTGCACTATTTTTAATTTATTATCCACTTGAGAAGAATAATAGATACCAAAACCAACTCCCCAAATATTTTTCTGGTTGGTCTGTTTTTAAGGTTATATGGATATTGTTTATTAGAGTTATTAGTGCTGTTATGGGATTAACGTGTTATGACGTCCTTTCGCGCTATGGAAGGGAAACTTCTTTTAATTAATTTCACATTCTTTGTATAAGTCAGGTTTTCGAAGGACTGAACTTAACATATTTAGGGGACCACAAGGGATCGGAAAATAAAGAAAAATTATTCGATCATACAATATTAAATAAGTAAAATATACATTTGTTGCGTTAAATGGCAAAAGGAATCGATATATAACCACTTCCAACTTTTTAAACTTTTAAAATTGTATGAGTTTTTTAATTTGTAGTAATTTGCTTTGATTACGAGCCGTACCATCGGAAGACAGCCCCGTTGCTTGGTGAGCAATTTTATGCTGGGACCTAGCGTTAAACACTGTCACATTTCGGGCCTCGGCGATGGCGATCTCTCTGAAGCCCTAAAAAATTTCTGATCTGAACAAGCCACACATTAATTCAGCACATCTATCTTACAACATCTCACCTCACCTTATATATGCCATTATATGTAAGTACAGGTGTGTTCAATTTAAAAGTAGCGGTATTTTTTGTCAAATTCGCACAATTATTTTTTCTTTTATTTTCTTTAAATTTTTTCAATTAAAATATTGTTAATTCAGTAACAAAATGTTTATTAATTTTTTGAATTTACAAAAAAATTTCAAATTCAGAAGTTTTAGAAAATTTTCGGTCATGTAGTGCTGATTAAATTTTAGTATCGTAATAATTTTGAAATTTTGTTTAGAAACTACAAACTTCATTTAAATTTTTTTTTGGAAGAGAAAAAAGTATATAATAAAAAAATGTAAAACAAATAAAATAAAAATTAATTGCGCCATCATCGGCCAGAAGAATACGCCGACAAGTAATTTTTTCCTTCAAGAGAGTGTTTAATGCTTGTCAATTTATTTATATTCAGATACCAGAAAACTTGAAAAAAAAATCTCGCCTAATAAATTTTCCAACCTTATCTTGCGAGTGTATCAATGACACCACAAACTTATCTTATTTCTTGTACTACTAAATCAAAGAGATTATACACAGTAGCAGTTATCAATTAGCACAAAAGTCGATTATAATACATTCATACATAGGAATATAATTACATAGTAGGGTCTACCCTATTCATTTTAAGTTGCTAAAAATTTTTTTTTTCTTATTTGTATATCAAGCTGGTAACTTTTTATTTGATGTGAATATATGAGATGCTCCTAACAATCAGGAGTTTTTGAAATTTTTTTTTTAGTATTATCTTGTCCTCTCAGTAATGTCCATGCAACAAAGTGCATGTGATATCTGATTGGGTCAGAACAAAACTATCTTAAGCCAATACACAGGATCCCTTTATGTAACCAGGACGCCAAACTACGACAAAGTAACCTTCTCACACCAGACAAAAATAGAAACATCGCATTGCTGTAAAAAGTATTTAAATTTAATGTTTCCCTTCGTCGTTGAATAGTCTTACAACAACTTTAACGAAAAAATTACGGCAAGCGATGTACAATAAATCACTGCACAGCTTCTTTTCTAATAGAACTCATGCACCAATGGCGCTCTTAATACGATAGCCAGTCACAGGAACCCGCAAGGACTTCTTTTTGTGTCACTCATTTTCCATCATTATTATTTGTCATTATTTATGATTAACTTAGTATAATCTTTCAATTTGGTTATAAATTCTTCATGCACTCCATCAGCAGTTTCAGCTCGGAGATGAGCTGAAATTAACTCTTATTAACGTTCATTTATTACACGTTGCCCACAATTACCCACTGACGTAAAATCGGGGAATGTGTCAGCTGGCACGATATATCTTATGGTATTTTCTTTTCATTGTCATTGCCGCGTTTTACTGACACCCTAATACATAGCTATGTATAATATAACAATTGTAGCATGAATCCACAAAATCAAACAATTTTTGCTATAAAATAACCGCGTAGTCTTAGTAGTGATGTTAATCAATATTTTACCCATAACCGCATTCGACGGAATGATGTTGAGACGCCTACTGCTAATTTCCGCCTATCTGGCTCTACACTCAACCAATGCAGTTCCAACTGGACGCATTGTAGGCGGCGCCAATGCGAATATTGGCCAATTTCCCCATCAGGTGTCGCTGCAACGTGAAGATGGATCCCACACCTGCGGCGGTTCTATCATCAGCGCAAAATATATTGTAACAGCCGCGCATTGTGTTGTTGTTGGTGAGGGAATTGAACCGTAAGTGTGCATATGAAACATTTACTTCCAATAGCTATTTACTCACTTTCACAATGTAAATTTTATCTTTTTGGATACAGTTATCCCGCCAAATATTTTCAAGTACGTGTTGGCAGCATTCAGCGTTCTGGTGGTGGCCAATTGTTGCAGTTGAAAAGTATTATCGTCAATAAGAACTACGGTGACTATCTATATGACGTAGCACTATTAGAGCTAGAGAAACCACTGGTATTCACAAGAAATATACAAGCTATCGAATTGGCTAGTGAAGAAGTGGCCAGTGGGGAGGATGTCATAATCTCGGGTTGGGGACGTTTATACTCCGGGGGTCCAATTCCTCAACGTCTGCAATGGAATACACTTAGAGCTTTGAACACTACTGAATGTGACCAATTGATAGGAATGAGCGAAGACTCTGTTATTTGTTTAGCTCATCTGTCTAATAATGGCGCTTGTAATGGAGACTCTGGTGGTCCGGCTATATACAATGGTAAATTGGTGGGCATAGCCGGTTTTGTAGTCGATGGTTGTGGTACCGAAAATCCGGACGGTTATGCTAAGATCGCTTTCCATCGAAACTGGATTAAGTATATTATTGGTGAACAAAGAGAATACGAGACCTTAAATTAAATCGATTGTTGTCTTAAAAATCCAGTTCGAGTAAAAACAGTGAGGCAGATGTAAAGACGAGATATATGAAATATAGCTAAATAATATATAAGTTAACCTTGTCTAACAAATCAATACATATATATGTTTTGTTTTGTGCTAATCAATGCATTATTTATACAAACGTCCATACAATAGCTATAGCTGAAAGTCAGGAAGCAGTTCAAAGTTGATAATTAAGAAATAAGAGAGTATAGAAGCAAAGACCTCAACACAATGAGTGGAGAGCGAATGAGCTAACCAGCTCCGTGTGGTAATACCATCTTGAAAGTTCCGTGGACAGAGTAATTGTAAGTAGAGAGTTTTTCTTGCAGAACTCATGTTACATTCCCTGCACTGAGGCCACTCACCACTTTTTACACAACTTTTTATCTAATATATAAAAATTAAAGGCTTTTTCGTTATGTCCACGCATAACGTCCGAACCACTGCATAGAAATGCGTGAAATTTTGCATAGTTATTTGTTAATTCCTGTAGAAGGTCCCAAAGGAGCCCTTTTTTAGTTATAGGTAAGGGAGGGTGCCAATTTACATAACCCCTCACATATCGATTCGTGATCGTATTTTGCTTAAGTTTGTGATTGTGCAATTGGAAACATGCATTAAGAAACATGTATGAAAAACCGGACAGTGCACCAAAAGATATCCGTGTGCTTTTCTGCTTGAAACTCAAACTGGACAAGATGGCTACCCGACGTACAAAAAAAAGAAAACCTTAAGAGGAGGACACGTAGCAGTTGTAAATATAAAATAGAGGTAAGTGCAGGTTGACAACAGATGGGTCGTACCATACATTCCCCTGCTTTCGAAAACTTTTCAGGCTCATATTAACGTTGAATATTGCAACTCGGTGAAATCAATCAAATATATTTGCAAATACATCAACAAAGGGATTGACATGGCAATTTTAGGTGTCACTAACGAAAATGATGAAATAACTTTATATCAAATGGGACGGTGCATATCCAGTAATGAAACAGTTTGGAGAATTTTGAGCTTTCCCATCCACGACCGTTATGCAACCTGCGAACCCGCTAAATACCACCCTTACAGTTTTTTTTAAATTGTGTGCAGAAGATCCATTCGCTAAGACGTTGCTGTATCCAGATGTTGCGCAGTACTACACGTGGAGTGCGTCAAAAAAACATTTCTATAAAAGAAACAAGGCGCTCGTCAAGCGTGTCAGAAACTAGGACTTCTAGAAGATGATCAACATTGGGATACAGCATTGTTGGAAACATCTACCTTGTCGATGCCCCGCCAAAAGCGTCTTCTGTTTGCAATCATATTAACAACCTGTGTTCCTTCGGATTTTTAGGCTTTGTGGGAAAAGCATTGCGACTCTTTTAGTGAAGATTATCTGCTACAATTTCGTAGAGCTGCGAACAATTCTGATTTACAGACGTCATATATTATATATAACAAAGTCTTGATAGACATAGAAGACACATGTTTGGCTATCATCAACAAATCTCTACAACTACTCGGACTGACTTCGCCACCTTGAGACGACATAGTCGCTACGACGCTACTGAGCCCGACGATTGTTCCTGTTGCGATCGGTGCTGCAGGCACTGCGGCTACAGCCGTGGAGGCGTCACGTCGAGGTGCAGCGGCTGGAGTAAGCGCGGTCCGTCGCGTATAAGAGCAAAGTTATTTTTTTTTATATTTAGTGATAAATAATATCATGCGTTTTATTTTCAAGTGATGATAGAGTTAAGCAACAAGAGTCCGGATATGGTGGTTTCATTCTGCCCAACTAATTTATTTATTTATGTTTTGTATGTATACTGTTTTACATAGCTGTTTCATGCGCTTGATTATCGGAATGTGCGGTATCGATATTATTAGCGTTTGGAAGGAAATATAGTTTAACGAGCGGTCGAGTTAGTTTGCCGGTTTGCGTACGTAGGTCAACCACTCTAATTTGACCGTCAGAGCCGTGATGTACTTTTTCTATGCGCCCGAGTCGATATTCGGTATGGAGGAGACATTCGTCGTGAATAAAGACGCATTCTCCAATTTTTGGGGCTTCTTGAGCATCGATATTTTTAATGGAGGTCTTTAAGATATTCGTCCTTGCATCGACGACTGAATTTTTGATGGAGAATTTTAAGTCGTTCCCTGAGGAAATGCTCAGGAGTGAGGGCTGTGAAATCGGAGGGATCTTGCGAGAGTGTGGAGAGGGGCCGTGAGTTTAGAACGGCTTAAATTCGAGATAATAATGTTGTAAATTCCTCGACCGTGAATTTATGATTGTTATTCATTTTTATTATTTGTATCAAAATTGTTAAATTGTATGCAAACTGTATTTTATTTGGGGAATTAAAGTGTTTAATTTTTGCATATAAAGATATGCGGGCTTTTAGGGAGTTAAGTGGAGTTATACCTAAGCTAAAGCTTTAACGGGGGTAAATTTTAGAAATTTACAAGCAGTTCGCTTTTTAATTTAAGTAAGTATATAAATTGGAATGATACTTTAATAGCTTCGAGGGGTTTTTGGGGGTGTTGGCGTTTCGGACATATATGTTCATATGTATGTTTGTATGAACAGCATTTTTATAGTATGTCCTGTTGATTTATTTTCCTTTTCCCTCGTCAAGTTTGTTCTCTTCCTCTGTTTCAAGTATTTCCTGTGGGATCAGATGTATGTATGTATATACATATATTTATTTAAGATTAGTACGTAAGTTTCTTTTCGCGACCGAAATTATTTTGTATTTTTTTCCCACTGTTTGCCCCTTTTACATTAACTGCACTGAGACAACTCACCACTTTTTATACAACTTTTTATTTTAATTAAAAGGAAATGAACTTCAATCGCGTTACCAAGTGGCTCATTAAGCCACTTATGATAGTTCACCTCCACCGGGACGTAATCCTCAAAACAAAAAAAAACATCTAAGGACCCCCAAAATTTGGTAATTTGTTCTTTACTTCTTGGAAAATTAATTGAAAATGAAAATAAAAATAAAAAGTAAAAGCTCCCATACAAACCAAAACTTTCATTCATTATACTTCCATAAAAAATTAAAACTATCACAAATCAAAAGTTTTTCGCAAACATAAATAAACTACAATTTCTCAAAGTGTACATACATATGCGCTAAATATAAAACTACTTTGCATACTTTGAGGCGCATGCGCACACAGCATGCCTCAAAGAACTAAAAACTTACACGGAGCCAGGGTTAAAGACATAATTTACTAAATAAAATATATAATTTTAAACCTAATGTCTTCCAGAAATTTCGAATCTCGCTCAGAACTGAAATGTCTGTATTTTAGACTGTCCTCTTGTTCTGCAATTTGAGTTCGAAAGTAATAATTGGGTAACTCATTCTAATAATTATTGTTTCACGATGTGTTATTGCTGTGTTTTGTGTGAATACTGCCAATGATTCAATGGGTACAATGAGTGCCAGTTACAGTTGAAGTTGTAGTTTTTGAAAGGTCATATAATTTGTTTCCGACATACGAGGACGGTATGATAAGTCGCTGAATTTTTGAATTTCCAGCCCGTCTGTCCGTGGTTACAATAAATTGAGTAAAAATTGAGATATCTCAATGAAACTTGGTACATAGGGTGCCCATTGAACAGGGTGGGTTGGTCAAGATCGGTCAATAACCACGCCCACCTACCATATAACGGAAGTTTTTGAAAAATGCAAAAAAGCCGTTTTTTCGGTATCTATTACAGCAAATTGAGTGAAATTTGGTATTTGAAGCGATTTTGAGCTAAGAAATTAGGTATTTATAAAATTTTTTAAAATTTTCTGGATCTCAATAACAGTATTAGTTATCGTTACAAAATTTGGTATACTTATTTTCCTTGATATCACTATTTTTATCGTAGAAAATTTTTGAAATCGGAAATCGAAACCAGGTGGGCGTGGAAATTTTGGAAAATGCAAAAACTTTATTTTTTCGGTATCTATTAAAACAAATTGAGTGAAATTCCGTATTTGGAGCGATTTCGAGCTAAGAAATTAAGAATTTATGAAGTTTTGAAAAATGGGCTTTGCGACGCCCACTTAGAAAAAAATGTCTGTATCTCGCTAACGGTGAAAGGTATGGTTACAAAATTTGGTGAACAAATTTTCCTCAATACGGCGGTTATCAGCGTTAAAAAAATTGGACCATAACCTCGCCCACCTCCCATATAACGAAAAGTTTTAAAAATAAAAATATTTCGTTTTTCTTTAGATATCTATTGAAACATATTAATTTAAATGTGATATTTAGAGAGATAGTTAATTCAGTAACTTGATTTTTATGAAATTTTAAAAAATGGGCGTTACCACGCCCACTTATACAAAAACGTCTGTAGGTAATATTTGATGAACATATTGTCCTTGATATCACTAGCATCACCGTCAATAATTTTTGAAATCGGACCATTTGCACGCCCAACTTCCATATAACGGAAATTTCGTTTTTCTGTTTTTATTGGAACAAATTGAGTTAAGTTTAATACAAAGAAACGAGGTTTTTATGAAATTATGGGCACCGCCCATACAAAAATACATCGCGAGGGTATATAAAAATCGGTTTCGCCCGAATTTAGCTTTTCTTACTTGTTTAATATACATATCACTGTTATTGTTTGAAAACCTTTGGAAAGAAGTAAATTTTGTGTGCTGATTGAGCATTATTTTTTTATTAAAAAGACCATCAGCGAAACGAGGGAAAGTCTTGATAAATACTACGGGGGACATTGCACCATCTAGTTCAATGGTTAAGAAGAATTCAGTTCCGTTGTGGTCCTATCAGTACAAATGATGCGGAACGTTCAGGTCGCTCTAAAGAGGTCCTTACAGCAGAAATCGTGGAGCTCGTAGAACGTCGAGTAACATACAACGTACATTAACGTTAACCGTTAAACGTTAAACTACGCCAATCCTTATTTTTTTTTCATTTTATATAGCATTTACAGTTCATTTGCGAAAAAAATATACATTAACTTATATGTATGTATGTAGTAATTTTAACTTTCTTGCTGGCCGCTGTGGTCGAGTGAGTAGCGGTGCGTGCTACAACTTGATATGCCGGTGAGTTTGAGGTTCGAATCTCAATCAGGGCAAGCAAAATCTTAATAATAGAAAAAGTTTTTTCTAATAGCGGTCCCCCATGGCAGGCAATGGCAAACCTCCGAGGGTATTTCTGCCATGAAAAAGCTTCTCATTAAATACATCTGCCGTTCGGAGTCGGCACAAAACTGTAGGTCCCTCCATTTGTGGTATAATATAAAGACGCACACCACAAATGGTAGGAGAAGCTCGGCCAATCTCTGAGCTATATAGTGTACGCGCCAAAATTATATTATATATATGTATGTATAGTTACAGTCAGACCTGTGTAGGAGTACAAGAATGAAGGTCAATTAGATGCGAATTCTACTTTTTTTGCACGATTAATTTTTAACATTTATCCCATTTTTATCGAGTAAAAAATACACGATACTCTAACTATTGATGGAAAGTTTTCAAAAAAAAAGACAATTGTTTAGTTTCAAGTAATATTATTTAGCCTAATTTAATAGCAAGTTGTTTGCGTAGTGGCAGTCTTAATATTTTTCACTACTTATTTGTCAAAATTTATAAGGAATTATAATACTCTACTGATAAAAAAATAATAGATAATCCGCATAGCTACAGAAAGTATGAGGAACAATTATTGCTGTTAGAGAGAATGTAACATGCACATCAGATCCAATTCAATCAAAATGCATTTACGCTCATAAAATCATCGATGTTTGTGATATCAATATTAAAGAAAATATCGGCTGATATATTGTCAAAAAAATATCGATACTATATCGATATTGAATATAGGTTTAAAGGATTTTTTTTTATTTAAATGTAATTCGCTATGCACATATTGTCCATAAATGTATATTGGACTCATTGCAGCTCAAACTTAAACCTTAAGAAATGTAGGAACTTACATATATTTACAGCGTTTTACACTTCAATACTTCGCTGTGTAATTGTAGCACTGGCCTTGGATAATAGACATTTTAATAGGTGTATTATGATCTTTTGTTTTGTTGCTTCCGACAGGGGGTGAAATGATTGATTTCGGAACGAATTTTCCAATATCAATCATTCTAATAGGTCTTTTTAAAAGTAATTACTTGCACCAACACTGTGTACTTATGTAGTTAGTATTCGATTTTGGATCGTAATAAAATAAATATCATGCAAGGCACATTAAACAGGTAGCAGCATTAAAGAAAATGCAACCCTGGGTTATATTTTTTGATTTGTTGTGGTCCATCACTTTTCAAAATAGATATATCAAATTTGACGAGTTTGATAATTCTAAATGTAAACAAAGTGTACGCGTTTCTACATTTTGCTTGAAAATTACATTTATTTATTCAGTGCAAGACGCATCGTACTACAACTGTTCCACTTGGATATGAAAAGCAAGATCCGACCATTTCCCGTCTTTTAGAACACAATATCTCCTTTCTGAGTATGTACATAGATATGTTTTCCAAATTGCGTAATTTAAAATTTGTATAAATTTGAAAAAAATATTATTAAAAATGTAAACAAATATTGCTTTGTAAACAAAGTGGTTTGGTTTTTTTAAGAAAAAAGTTTGTTTTGTAAACATAGTTTGATTTGTTATGGACCACTTATAAGAAAAAACTCCAATCAGCTGCTAACATTATATTACCTGTTTATTGTACCATGATATCATATCGATCAAAAAATCATCGATATAAGTAGCTTATATCGATATATCGTTGGCATTGTTTTATTTCAATGCGATTAAAAATACCAAACTCTCTCTTTTGACTATTTCCCTCTTTCACCCTTCAAATGTGTGTACAAGAGAATTTGTTGCGAACTGCATGCGATGCATCCCCTGTCCAATATAAAATCAGCCCGTTGTAAGTAGCATTTTGGCCAACTGTCGCCTCGCTTTATAAATTCACCACCTGCGCTACGAACTTCATATATGTGTGTACATACATACGTTTATTGGTAAAATAGTTGGTGCACCAACTTGGCCGCGTCAACACCAACAAGCGCAAAGGCATTTAAAATTTCCCAATATAGGGCAATTTGAATTTTTTCGTTTCGTTGCTAGCTTTAAACAATAAATTATTTTATTTTATTTGCTCAGGCAGCTTCGTAAGTAACTTCAGAATTTGAAAAAAAAAAGTTAATTTATTCAGTTGTAGAATATATTTTTCAACTTTACATTTACAAAAAGTTTTTTATTCTTAATTTTGTATAAATGGTTTTTGCAATTTTTAAATTGAAAATATTTTAAATATTTACAAGGCGCACCAACAACTAAAAAAAACAACAGAAAATCAAAGGACTTACATACATATATAAAAAGGTAAGCCAACATAAGCCGTTAACGTGACGCAAACAAAAACTTGGCCAATTAGGTTACGAGGAAGAAGGCAGCAGGCTTACACATAGGAACGTAAAGCTAAACATGAACGAATTCGATGGTAAGAAATTTTATGGATTTTCGCTGCACAATGACCCAGTGCTGAGTACGACGACAAGAAACTTTGAATTTAAGGTAAATATTCCGCACACAATTTTAGGGTTAGAGAAGCATTACAAAAAAAAATAAAAAATGTTCGCCCTCTTTATAAGCGCTACATATTTATTTTATGTATGTATGTGTGTCGCACACATTTTCTATTTTCGACTACTCTACCCAGTATACCCGCCCCGAGCATTTGGAGCGTGTCATACAGAAGGTACAACACAATGAGCCGGCGCATGAGAGGAATCGCAAGAAGGAAACCTTAAATAGGCTGTGCAAGGCGAAAAAAATAACCAACACCACCACCGAGGTGAGTACTCCGTACCGTCGCGACGCTGACATCGAGACCCATGTGTCACGCTCTGATGCGGTTGGCCGCGTACGCAATATGAGCGATACCGAAATCAATCAGCTGATCGGCAAAGTGAAGAGCTACAGCGACTTGCGTAAACAGAACTCAACCGATACCTATGCGAGAAGTAAGGACACAACAAAGTCAGTGAAACAGCCAACGACGAGTATATTGAAAGGTATTTTGCGGCCAACTATTTATGAGTTCCCTTGTAGCGATAGTGCGGGGCATTCCTACCATTGCAATGCGTGTCCAATTCAAATGGACGACAATGTTGCCGCTGGCGATGAAAATAGCTGTGATTGTGAAATTTTTTGTTCGGACTCTACCTCTGAGGACCAAATACTCGGCAGTCCATATGAATTGCCACATGAACCGTTATTCGAAACACCCTCCTTGCACTTGCCGCATGCACGACGTGAACTGCATAGTGGCGTAAGCAAGCTACCCGATGTGCCGGAAGAAGATGAGTTGCTCGCATCAAAAACAGTGATGCCGACTATTGTTGAGGAGTTTCGCCAACCGCAGCCGAGGTGGGTGGAAATTTGTGAAATGCCAGCAAAGGCATCAGCGCAGTTAGGTGAAATAAAAATACAGCTAGACACTGCAGCAGAGTCACAATCATCCTCCGAGAAGACGGATCGTTTACCCACTAACGTTACCTATACGATGCATTCGCATGAATTGCAATTGCCGCTTCAAATCAGCGCGCCGGAAATGATGCTAAAAAATCCACCTCCACCGCCTAGTTTACCCAATTTGGCACTCACTTATGCGCACAGCAGCTACGATGACAATCGATCAACGTACGACATAGAGGACAGTGATCTCGAGTACGAGATGATTGGACGCGCTGAATATACGAAACTGTGCGGACCGCGTCCTCGAGCAGAGGAGCTACAAAGTAATTCGAATGACAGCGGTAGTCTAGCGAGGTTTATCGAAGTTGAGGTATGTAATTCCTTAAATTAAAGTCAAGGAAGCTACTGCTGTCATAATCTCTTATACATAAATAAAAAAAATATGTATATATATTTTGTAGGCGGAAATTGCCGACATGGATTTGCGGTGCCTAAAGAACGTCTCTCCAATACGATACTCAGACTTGACCGATGAGCGCGAAGATTATAAAGCCACAAATATAAATCAACAGGTAAGCTCATTGGAAATTCAATAATTTTATTTCAGAAATATAGTCAATGAGTTTAAGTATCTTACATACCTTTTTTTCAGATGAAAATATTTATTAAGAGCCGCTCTAAGCAATCGCCCTCGCCATCACCCCAAAGAGAGATACCCAAATCGTATGCCAAGGAAGCAAAGAAAAAAATGACGAAAACCAGAAAGTATGCAATTGACGATAACAAACAAAGCCCACGTAAAAAATCATCGGCACGTGGCGCAGACTCTTCGCCTGTTACTGACAAGTCGCCACATACGCCACGCTCTAGCGGCAGAAAATCGGGTACGCCGAAGCAACACAAGGATCGGAATCATCATACTATCAGCTCAAACGAATTGCGTTCTATGAAAAATATCATACTTACCAAATCTATTGAGGATCTGAAAATGGAAAAGATGACGATATTTGCGAAAATGACCAGAATACAAGAGCGCATCATCGAAACGTTGGACAAGTTACGGTGAGTTAAACGAGTATTAGAAGATTGGGTATTTTGTAACTAAAACTGGTGTTTTTGGTGCAGACAGCTCAACAGGGGTAGGGTTTTTATTATGCGTTATATAAGGTTTGAGACTATACAGACCGCGAAAAAAGTACGGCATTTCTACATATGTATTTATAAAGTTAGAATTTGTATATATTTTTCTTTTTTGAATATCGATTATTTTTTAATTAAATACAGTTTACTCTCTACCAAAACCCATATACTTAGTACATGAAATTAAATCTGAAATCATGTAAGAAAAATTATAATAATGCTTTGAGTAAGCAGTTTCATGGGGCATTTAATTTGGATATCTTTTCTCATTTGCAATTCATAAAACGTTTGATCCAAATTCTTTTTTTATGAAAAATTTGCTATATAAATTTTGATTCAGTTTTGTTGAATTATTATACATTTTGCATTGAGTTTGATACTTGCATTTGCTTGTTTCTAATGAACTAAAACTAGGATTGACCTTACTTAAGTTTTCGGCTTATGCCTTTCTTTTAAATCAGCTCTGTTTGCGAGAAGCTAAACTCTGCTAAAAAATAGTAAAAAGTTATTTCGTTTTAACTTTTAACCGCTTACTAGCAACTGCTTCTTTTTTCATCGGGCTCAACGAATTCTATTTATTTTAGATGGAAAAATTATTTAAATTAAATAAAAAATAAATTGTCTAAATTATTTATTTAAAGTGGGTTCATATGATTGAAGTATTACAGATTCTGTAATTAATCAATTGTCTCCCTCCTCCATGAAAACGACTACTTATTAATCCATAGTTGCAGTTCGGAAGAAATGATACCAGTACCTTATTACGGAAATGATAGTGAAAAACGTAGATAGTAAGAAATTAGCAATGGGTCTCACCTAATAAATTGTACTGTATTAAGTTTGTGAAATTACTCAATGTTATACTTGGTAATAGATATAAACTGTTAATTGAAATTATTAAAGGAATATTGACAGCAAATATTTCTAAATTTGGTTAGTTTTCCGAAATTGCTGTAATAAAAATGTTCACAATTTTACTTCAGGAACTATTAATTCTATCGAATTCGGTATTAAGTCCGATCATAACACTCCGTTAGAAAAATGAGCTTTAGTTCTGTCCTATGAACCAAATATACTTTTTCGGAAAGGGGAGAAAAAATAAAAATACACGTGTATCGGCAATTTTCATGTACACGTGAGAATTGATAAACATCGATTTTTTAAAAAACTTGACGTAATTCAGCTCGATTGGATCACGAAAAAAGGGTTAAAAATCGCTTAAAAGGGTAAAAAGGGTTACGATTAAAAAAAAAATTCTTACCTGTACATGAAAATCGCCGATACACGTGTAGTAGGACGGAATGTGTGTAACGCGGTGTAATTGCATAAGCAATCTGCGAGTTATAGTAAATTACTAATTTTTTCTTTCTTTTCTTTTTCCAATGCTCGGTCGGAATCTTTAAGGTTCCATCCATGGTGCAATAAACAGGTAATATACATATGTAATGTAAGCAGCTGATTTGAGTTTTTTCTTATAAGTGTTGCAAATGTATTTTTCAAGCAAAATGTAGAAACGCTTTCACTTTGTTTACATTTAGAATTATCAAACTCGTCAAATTTGATATATCTATTTGGAAAGGTTATGGACCACAACAAATCGAAAAATATACCCCAGGGTTGCATTTTCGTAAATGCTGCTACCTGTTTAATGTGCCTTGGTTCCATCTCATCTATAATACTTATTATCACTTTCTTAAATAGGAACGTTAAGAATTGTTATAAGCCAAGGCTTAACCATATTACTGAATTATTTTTAACTTTCTGTATGTGTATTTATATACTTTAAAAAACCCGCTTTCGTCTTAAGTTGTCGGATAGCTGTTATCATGCTTTTCTTGCCATTGATGGTCATTAGCTTCTTTTGCAATGGCAATATCAGCCAAAAACCAGTATAGGCGCACAAACAAAACAATCAACTTTTATCTATTTTCTCAAAAAGGTATCACGAAAAAGGAAAACGAAATTATTCTCCCTACTTCCAAAATGAAACTTTAGATGAAGGAGTATGAAATTGTAGATGACACAAATTAGAAATATTGTTGACGTCTAGTTTTTAAAGTTCTGATGATCAAATGAAACTTCCTTCTTTTTTGTGCTATACTAATTTGTCGCAGCGAATATCGAGCCTAAAACGCAAAAATAATGTAATCGACAAATGATATATTTTAAAGACGAAGACATTTTGTAGAAAAAACATAGCTCTGCTTACACATGCATGAACCTAACCATTACTTCTACTCGTATTCCGACTTTTCTTTTCAGCATTAGCTTACTAGAACTTTATGTGCCAGATAGTCACTATGAGAAGACCAGACGTCAAAAGAATGCTTTCGAGTTCTCTGTGCGGTTCTCGCGTAATTTCCTATACCCTTTAAAGGGCATGGTAAGATAATGGCGACCTTTTCTCATCATCATCTTATTTGTGTGATCTTTTGCCGTTTATCCACAGATCGAGGATCTTCGTTTAATTTCAATGGAACAGCTGTGTAGCGCTTCGTCCAATGATGCCACTCAACGAGTGCTCAACATTTTTTCCCTCATTCATCAATCACTGCAGACTTACTACAAACAACTGCGTTACTTCTTGCTCGATCAGGTGCCACAAAAGTTGAATACTCTGATTGAGTTAGCCGCAACCGCAGTGAATATATGCCTGGAAAAGCAAGTTTTCGACCGAAATGATGCTATCATTGAGTGTCTGCTAGATCGCTGTACGAAATTCTTGGGCTTCTTGGAAGACATGCATGAGGAGCGTTTTCTGACCGCACGTGATAACTATCGTAAAGCCGGTTTTGAAAAGGTGTTCTGCAACCAAAATATTTTCAATTTTTACTAGAAAAATAATTCTTATTTTATGTGTACATATGTAATTGCTGCACTTAAATAATTTTCTTGTATTTATCGTCTACTTCCAGACCGCATCGAATTACAGTCTGAAAATGTTTATGAACGACCTGAATATGTACGAGCCAAAATTGGTGCCGAAGAATCATTACAACCACCGACGCAAGCCAAAACAACGACGCATTCTCAAACCCAGCGTTGTTAATACAAAACCAAAACCCAAACCCAATACGGCAGCGCCAGCTACTCCCAAGACATCACAGATGGTCATCACAAAGCCCGATGGTGATCAAATATCAACGCAGATCAAGGAACTGAGTATCAGTTCGGTAAGTTTACTACGCTTCCAACTAATATTCAGTATCTTGAAAGTGCAACACACCATCACATTTGTTTGTAGGGTCTCATCTATAGCGTAGCTGATCAATCTGTGCCGCCCGCAGAGCCTAGCATGAATAGCGAAGAACTGCCCACCTTGAACAAAGCGCTCGTCGAAGCACTGCAGACCGTAACAAAAGAGCAAATGCGACAAGTGCTCCAACCTATCATGCAGACCCTGGGCACGGTGCTTGAAAAAAAGGTAAGTTTAAGTTTAAGCTGCCATGGTCTCAGATTCCTGACCTCAAAAGTGGTTGTAAAGCCACAGAAGCTCCACACAAACTTCTAGTACCTACATATATACATATGTATATATTCCAGAAGTTGAAACTTGAAAGCTTAATGCCTCAGCCATCACCTCTAGCAAGAACTTTGAAATATTCATTTGAGTTGTCAAGCGCTACAACCGAAGAATAAGTAAAGAAAACAGAATTGCAACAACCTCCAAAAAAAAAGATAACAAAATTGTAAATAAATTGAAATTTTAGTGATGCACACGTAAAGAGAATTGATTTGTATGAATAAACAAAATGTCGTCCAACATTGAAAGTGAAAACGGTGCTAATCGTATCCAAACCGGTGGACTTGAAATGGTTTCTTCCTTGGATAAATTGCCTCGCAAGACTATCATGGTTGTTCGAGAGTTTTTTTGTTTGTTTGTGTGAGCATTAACACGAGATGGAAAATTATTTAGAAAGTGGTGGTCGAGTTCCTACTTTGCTTACAACCATTCTTGTTTCAAATTTATAAATGTTGTTGTTTTGCTCACAAGAATGTATGATTTTGAGTGACAATGTCAAAATAAAAGAAGTCGTGCCTGTCAAAAGTTTGTAATTCTTCTGATTGGTATATTATGGCGAATATGTACATATAACGCTTGAGATATGTTCTGAAATCATTCTTTGCTTCACTGATTGTGTTGAGAACTTTTGTGTGTCCATCGATTTCTTAAAAAATTTGCAATTTCGGACAATGTTTTGATTTGTTTATTTTTCAAGTGCCGAGAAATCTCGAAACAAAACCATGTAAACCCACGTTTCGAACTTTATACAAAAATATTTCATTACTTAATAATTTTTTGTGCATGCAGTTTTGTCGCCATAAATTAGAGCCGATTTTTTAGGTTTACGGGTATTTTGCCTTAATTTATTTATACGAGTATCTGGCAAAAAAAAACCACACCCTCGACAAACACGATTTTCATAAGCTGTCTTAATTTTTAGAGACTTTAAACTTCAACTTTTTTACTAAAATTTAATGGGCTACAAAAAAACTGCATATCTACAGAAGCTTTAAAAAAAAAGCAAAAATTAAATCGTTTGTTTTATTTTCTTCATATGCAAAATACTTTTGTGAGTCACTGAACAAGAAATCTAACAAAACTGCAAAAGAAGTAGACAGAGGAGATCGATGAGACTTCTTCAAGTAACAAAGTCGATCAGTGTCAGCTGGCAATCCATGCGATGAGACTCATAAAGTAAAATAGTCCCTGCGTTTGTCTCTCGCCTGTTCTATATTCAAACACCTACTTCTGAGGAGTTCTAAAGAGTGGACGTTAACTGCGTTCTGAACTTTCTTATGGCTGAAACACAATGCCGACGTACGATGAACTTTTCGTCGCGAATGTTCGTCGTGAAAAATAGAACACACCACCGTATATGAGAATGCGCACAACCAAAGCTCACGATGAAATTCGTCCGATGTCTATTCGCGGCAATAGAACCATTGTGACCATATGTTAAATATTCTAAGGTCTTAAAATCGAAATAAAACAAAAAATGGTTTAGTTTTTTGTTAAAAAGTATTAATTCTGTTACTTGTAAAAATTTAACTTTAGTAAAAGTTATTTTCAACATTTTCTGTTTTAGTTAAATAGCCTCTTTCTTGCTGGATTAATTCTATGTTTTAAAAGTTGTATCGGCTCAATATGGTCACTCTATCAGCTGTAATACAACTTGGCATAATCTGCTGATTTCGTTGTAGCCATAATTAATTTTAGTAAGAGAAATGTCCGGGCAAAAATCGCTGAGGATGTCGCTTTGCTGGACGAAATTGGTGGTTAAAGTTATTTTGGAAATTATTGTAATTTCTTTTTATTATGATAATATGGTGTGGTTGAATTATGTATGGACCTCGGCGGCACACCTCCATCCGATGGTCCAAATTTTCGATGACGCTGAGGCATAATTGAGGTTATATGCCGTTAATGTGCGGAATTATTAATGTGCGGAATTGATGCTGGCTTATCGACGTACACTTTTTCTTTGAAATAGCCCCAAAGAAAGTAGTCCAACGGTCTCAAATCACATGATCTTGGTGGCCAATTGACATCGCCACCACGTGAGATAACTCGGCCATTGAATTTGTCGCGCAAAAGAGCCATTGTTTCGTTGGCTGTGTGGCAAGTGGCGCCATCCTGTTGGAACCACATATCGTCCACATCCATGTGTTCCAATTCGGGTCATAAAAAATTCTTTATCATCTCACGATAGCGAACACCATTCACAGTAACTGCCTGGCCGACAAGCACTCTTGGATTATCATTCGCCCAAATACGAAAACTCTGCTTATTGACGAATCCACTGAGGTGAAAATGTGCCTCATCACTGAAGATGATTTTCTTCGATATGCATTTTGATTTGAACGCCCATTTTTACAATAAGCCTGAATAACTTTAACACGTTGCTCGATTGTGTATCTTTCCATGTTCAAATTAAGTTAGTCTGAAATTGAGAAATGTCAAATGAAATGCAGAAAAAAACTTGACGTTTAGGTATGGTTCACATTCAACATCGGCCCTTAAAATTTAACCACTCTTTATTTTATTTTAATTTGAATTGTCAAATTTTGAATTTCGTTGTGATAAGAATGCTTTCAGTACAATTCAAGGTAATTGATAAAATATTTTTGAAATTTTAGCTGTTAAAAGCAAAAACAATACAGTAGAATCTGGATATAGTGAACACCCTCTATAATGAACACCTCGATATAGTGAACACCAAAATTTTTACATGGAGCACTCTAAATAGTGAATAATCGAAAGCCTCTAAATAGTGAACAATATTTTGAACGCAACGGCAAGCAACAAAAGTTAACCAGAAATGGGAATTCCCCGAAATTGACAATTTTATATTAAGGCATTCCTGGAAAAGCTGCAAGCTGCTGCTTTTTGATTATAGTTTTTGGTTGTTTCTTGTCGGGTGAAAACCACTTCTTAGTGAATGTGCGCTGTTTTATGTGTTTTTAAACGTTTGTGTTAATAAATTCAGTGTTATAATGCCTGCGAGGAAATTCCTTACGATAAAGCAAAAATCTGAAATTGTTGCCAAAATCGGAAAAGGCGCAGGTGTTTCATCCTTGGCAAAGATTTACGGTGTAGCCAAATCAACGATATCAGGAATAAAAAAAAATACTCGTAAAATTATATCCCAACAGACGATTGAAGCTTCTAAACGGAAGACTCTTCGAAAAGGCGAGTATCCCCGCATGGAGAAGATGTTATACAAGTGGTTTGTAGCTCAAAGAAAAAAAAACTGTCCAGTTACTGGAGAAATACTTCGGCAAAAGGCAATAAAGCTGCACGCTGACTTTCAGGCAGGTGAGGGTAGCTTTCATGCCAGCCCCGGTTGGCTATCTGGATTCAAATCTCGCTTTGGAATCCGATTGTTGAAAGTGTGCGGTGAGAAACTACCATCAGATACCGAGGCAACTGATCCCTTTAAGCACAAGCTCAGAAATATTATTTACGAGTTGAAGCTTTGCGAGGATCAGGTATACAATGCAGACGAGACCGGTTTGTTTTGGAAAATGCTTCCTGGAAAAACGTACGTGAGCCAAACCGAAAAAACAGCTCCGGGGAGAAAAGCGGAAAAAGCCAGGATTACTTTTCTGGCGTGTACAAATGCAAATGGGCAGCATAAAGTTAAACCGTTAATAATTTGTCGGGCCAAAAAACCGCGCTGTTTGAAGGCCTATGACATACCAGTAGACTACCGGAACTCTAAGAGTGCATGGATGACTGCAAACATTTTCAAAGAATGGTTTCACCATTGCTTCGTCCCTCAGGTACATGAAAAATCCACTTTTAACACCTAACAGTTTTACGGAACTTACTTCTTTGTAATTGTTATTAGGTTCAAAAGTATTTGCTACAAAAGGGATTACCAACCAAAGCTATCCTATTGCTTGATAACGCCCCTAGCCATCCGCCAGAAAATGAACTTAAAACGGCTGATGGATCCATATTCGCGATTTATATGCCTCCAAATGTAACGCCTTTGATTCAGCCTATGGATCAAAATGTTATTCGCTTAACTAAGCTGTACTACAAAAAACATATGCTTCTATTAGCTGTGGGAAAGAATGACATCACACAATTTTTAAAAACTTTAACTTTGAAAGATGCTGTATCATTTTTAACGCTTGCATGGAATCAGCTGCAGGCGAGTGTTATAGCGAAATGTTGGAAGCCTTTATCGGAATGCTTCGAAGCTACAGAACCAAATGAAAGCGAGGATGAAGATGATGTTCCTTTGAGCTTACTTCGTCAAAAGATACTGCAGGAAAAAAATAAAGAAGTCCATGATATACAAGATCTGTTGCAAATTGTAGTCCCGATGGTAATTTTATTCACCCTCTTGACATTCCCCTGCTAATTTAGTTTTTATTTGTTTTAGGAAAACTTCACTGAAAATGATGTTGAAAATTGGAATAGCATCGAAAATAATGAACCAATTGATTTAGAAAGAGATGGCGAGGATACGGAAGAATCTGATGACGACCAAGTCGAAGGAAATATCAGAAATCCTATCAAAAGTACCGAAGCTATCAAAATCTTCGACAAAGCAATCTCATGGGCTGAAGCCAACACGACTGACTACGCCGACATAAGAGTATTGTCAAGACTACGCGAAAAGGCGGTTCAAAAGTCAATTTGCGAAGGCAAGAAGCAGACATCTATTCTCGAATTCTTTCAATAACTATTCATATGTATATTAATTTTTATTTTTCTGAGAATAAATTTGTTCATGAATTTGAGTAAATAAAGCAAGTTTTTCAATAAAAAATGTCAACCTTGATATAGTGACCGATCTGGATACTGTGAACAGGCGTTGCAAAAATTAGTTCACTATATCCAGATTCTACTGTATATAAAAAAATATACAGAGTTGAATTTTTTTTTTACTGCTGCTACCTATTGAATGTGCCTTGAGTCAGACTTATTATTATGATTTTCCACTGGTTGTACTGTGTCCACTTAGTTTATCGCTCCCTTTTATCTATTGTGCGCCTAAATTACTTGTCCTTCAGCATTTATCTACTAAAGGCGCCTCTCTCGAGTCGAGACTCGAGTCTACAGTGACCATCTTAACTTTATTGAATGCGACCAGTCATTAATACTCACACAGCTGGGGTGACAACAAATATTTGTTTTTATTCCATTCTTCCGCAATCATTAAAAACCACTATTATATCTTTTATCCTCGAAGAAGAATTAATATCATTTACAACTAATTGTAAGCGTGTTAAGATTATAAACAAACAAAAATATATTATATACGAGTATTTGTATCTATAAATTAACACTTTTTTTAAATGCTTTTTTTATAACTTATTTAACCGAGAGTGTAAAAAATACATACGTACATATTTACATTGTA
Organism: Philophylla caesio; assembly: GCA_963971545.1. Classification (NCBI taxonomy): domain Eukaryota; kingdom Metazoa; phylum Arthropoda; class Insecta; order Diptera; family Tephritidae; genus Philophylla; species Philophylla caesio. The sequence goes on from OZ020607.1 coordinate 20,426,409, forward strand.
CATATGCATATACATACATAACTACATACAAATTTAAATTTTCTATAGTTGTTGTTTTTCGTTTTATTGTTTTATTGTTGTTAATGTTAATTCTTAATAATATGGTATTACATTTTCAAGAAAAATTTATATGTAAACATTAATAGTTTTAATTATATTAAATTTGGAACGTATTACAATAGTATATTTGATGTATTCACGCACATTGAATTCTATTAAACGCAATCAATTTCCAAATTAACACTTGACCATAGCCATGGTTTTATAAATTTTTAAAATACATACTCAGTATTACACTAACTTATAAAACCATGTAAACATGTGATCAAAAATTTTTGAAAATTGTTGCTAAATATTCTCATTTCATTCGCTGACTGACTATAAGTAATTGATTGGTTTACTTATCCAAATGACTATAAAGTAAGGTTTTTGTGTTCTTTTATTGTTTCGTGTAAAATATGTATGTATGCATGTGTTTGCTGTTCATACGAGTTGTTTCTCAAAATACCTATTACATCCGCGTAATTTTACTGTTTTACGGCAAATTTTCAAATTTAAAATATTCAGTTATTCGAAGAAAAAAGAGCAGTGGTTTTCTTTTTTCCCTAATATGTATGTTAATGTAATTTGTATTAGTAAAATGTTAGTAAATGACAGTAGAAAAAATTTAAAAATTTTGATACTTAAACGAATAAACAATTAAAATTTTAAATATTAAAAAAAAAAAAAAAATTATATAAAACCATGATGCAATTATAATGGTTCTACTGCACACCGTTTAAAAATCTAAGAACGTGTGAGCCTTTAGAATCATTATCTCACTTTTTTCTCTCTCTCTCTGTCAACCGCAATTTGAGATTTTGATAACGGCGTCAAATAAGGGCGCAAGGAAAATTTCATGTATTTTTACTTGCAACTTTGTAGTATTTTCTTTGAGTGTTTTCGAGCATCATTGGGGTAGCTCTATTCTAATGCCATGCAATTCTTAATCGCATCTAAGGAAGTTGTCAAGATTTTTCCCGCTTTGACTGCCAGTTCATCGTTCTTGTTCACTGTCATTCTACTCTGCTCAAAGCTGCATACGTATACACATACATATACTTATGTATGTACATATATGAAAGCGCAACCCGATATCTCGTAGGAGTTCCACAAAAACACAAAGCGTGCCACAGACTTTACAGTGCCCATCTACATACGCGTATGCGTAAAGCATGTACTACAGCTTCGTTTTCTTGCAGGCTTCCCAGTTCACATTGTTCGCATATTTTGCTCAGTGAATAGACTAAAATAAGAAAATTTCTAGATTTGTTTTTCACGCTGCGGCACCGAAATTTTTATTTCATTAATAGTCGCAATTAGTTAAAGAGTAAACGCGTCTACAAAATCTGGTGTTAGCTCGTTTTAAATTCACCGTTAAGCAAAAATTAGTCTTAAAAAGTATCAGAGTTTCAGAAGTCGTCCAAGATGACCGTGCTAGGATAGCATGAAAAGTCGTCAACGTATAATTGCATCATGATATAAAACCATAAAACTAAATTTTTTTGTTTATCGAAATAACGAAGAGAAATATAAAGAAATAAGGAAATTTTCTAAACGAACCAAACGCAAGTAGATTCTTAAATTTAAAAAAAAAAAATGTGCCTGCAGCAATTGGAGAAAGATATCAGTTCGCACGATTTATTAAGTTTGTCTTAGGGCTTTGAATGAAGCAAGGGCCGGGCAAACTGTTATGAACAGCGAGCAGTGAGTTTATTTGCGTGTTAGCTAGCGTATGTGGACTGTGGATTGAGAATACAGACATATGTATGTGGATACTAGTAAGTGTATGACAGTGTTGTTTAACTGAATAACATTAGAGAAAAATGTTATTATTTTTAAAAATTCCAAATCTCAAAATTGTGCTTTACGAAGAAGTACATACTTATGTAGCTGCTCGGTTTTGTTGATTAAAATGTATAATTCTTCACATTGATTTCTTCGTTATTTTAGTTCGTTTTTATAACTAAATTTACAGGTAATTTTTCCGCATGCGCTTTGCTCTCTTTCGCTCTCTATTCCTTACTCTCACCATCCGTGGACCATCACATTCATATTAGTTAACTACTTTGGTGCTTCCTTCCTCTTTTCTAGGCTGAGCACTCCGTGCAGACAGGTTTATTTTCCTCTACTGCAAATATACTCGCTGTAATTGGATTGGCGCATTTCTAGCAAAAATAAAGAAATAATATGCTTTAGCCCATCTTTCTTCGAAAAATTACTAACTACTCACCTTGCATTTGAAGCAGTCTCTATGCCATTTCGCATTTAACGCCACAATCGCATTCTCTGTGATGGGTTTAGTGCAGCCAGCGCAACGTGCTGCAAATAGTTCTTCAAAGTCAGTTTTACAGTAAGCGCGACCGTCGCGCTCATAAAACGAGGTACCAACTAGTGGCTTCTGGCACGGTCCGCCACACACAAAGCAGTCTTCGTGCCAAGTTTGGCCGAGCGCCTTGATTGTACGCTGAAAAGATAACAAAATATTTTATTATAAAATAAATATTTGTATTATATTAAGTAACGCCCAGTGGTCTCAAAAAAGCTTTGTTTCGTAGTTGTTAGTATTAGTTTGTTTTGTATAGATGATCTATGGTAAATCGTTTTTCGTTTCTATAAAGAATGCATTAATTTATGCCGTAACTATGAGCCAAATTGGATCATTAACACGATTTCAAGTAATATCTCCACACTAGTGACATATGTCATAGAAATTTTTCACACACACACATGACTGAAATTATTGGTTCAAATAAATTAGAAATTCAAATTTACCCATATTCTGGTTGTCTTAAGTCTATCGTATTGATAGTCGTTTTATGAGAAGTGTCTACTGTTCTATCATGTATTAGACAACACCAAATAAAAAACAAATATTTAGAAACGATACGGTGATTATAAACCAAATGAAATTCAAATTTAAAATTTTGTTTGAAAACGATCTTTTGCACTTGGTCCTTCCCTTATGTATCTCAAAAGGTTCATCATTCCATTTACTGCGATTACTTTTACCCCACGGAGGCAGCCATGTGGCGAAAAAGAGCTCTCTCGTAAAACCCCCAAAAACCTGCACTTCGTTTATTGACATCGTCCATGTTTCTGCGCTGTATAAAAATGAACGGGCTTGATATGAAATTTTTATAGAGCGGGCTGTTTCTTCGTCCAACTTTGCTTGCGGCTATCTGAACTCAGCAGCGATTTCCAATCCTATGGTCAAACAGTGACTCAAATCCTTTACACTTCATTACAATTTATTTGGACAATCAAGCGGCGAATAAATATTTACGATTTCCGAAATGGGTAAGACTCTAAATGAGCTCGCTGCTTGACAGAGTTTATGTAGTTTCAGAGTAGCGCTAAAAGTTAAAACAAAGCTAGGGCAGTTAATCGAGTTAGAATAGTTTTTTGCACGTCGCTTAAGATAAACTAGGGTTATGGCACTCAAACTATTGAAGATCCTCACTTTAAACACCAATAAACTTCACAAAAATATGCCACAATAAGTTTATGCACCGGCTAACGTGGTAATTTTTAACTTGCAACGGATTTTTACTTAGCTATCTTAGCTTAACCTTACCTAATTTGCAGACAGCGGCACTGCAACATTAAAAAATCACAAAAATAAAATCTTTTAAAATGGAATTGTAAAAATGGAAACTACCAGACAGGCACATTAAATAGCTGCAAATCAGTCGCGATTCATTTGAAAAAATAAAAATAACAAAAACTTAAACGTGGTGAGCTAACCTGAGCGTATTGGTGCGTTGACTTTGCATTGCGTAATGACGCTCGAGTCTGTGTAGGAAAGAGTCTGATAAAGAGCCACATGCATACATAGTAGATAAGTATGTAGATGTTTCTAAATACATGTTTGTTTGTATGTCTGTATGTACGTACATATATTTATAGCATACCTATTACGTCATTTCTACTCTCCTAATCCATCAATTAACGCCTCGTTTCCGCATATTCGTATGTATATCACGCGATTAGGTACTCGGCTTTGATTTCGATAGTATGCGAATGAGAACTAACCTAAAATAAGAGCTGACGATTCAATCTTTTGAATGTGACTTTGTGTTCGTGCGAGCCAAGCAATAGAAGCGCCCACGCAAAAATAACTGAGTATACCGCCTACACAGGCACTTCGTCAGTGCAGCAACTCATTTAGCGTCTGAGACGCATGCGCGCGTGCTGGTCAATATGTATGTATGTATGTACATACATATATAAGAATAAACATAAGTAGATATTACTTATTGTTGCCGAATTGGCTTTTTATTTGCTATTTTATTTTAAATGTTTGCATAATTATGCGCACAAGTATATGTATATGTATGTATGTATATGTATATCAATGCTGTCAAAAGTTTACCACAATCTCGGAACGCAAGAAATACAAAACACATGAATGTATGTACATATATACATATGTATGTATGCACATATTTGACTTAAGAATTTGATATTGAAGATGCTGTCCCTGATTAATCGGCTAATTTTTTTTAAATCATTGCGAAATGGATGACAAATATTAGTATGAAGGCTGCCGCGATAAAATACACAAACTGCAACCGCTGCACTCTCATGAGTAAAAAATACAAATGACCGGGGACGTACGCAGAAATAAACTTCGGTGTGGTTTAATGATCTGTTCAAATTCAATGATATCTAATAGAGTACATGAGAGAGAGAGGAATAGTGCAGCTGATGCATATTCTCTAAATCAGTTCTTGATATATCTACGAGTATGCATGTATTACGCAAGTTTAATAATAAATATTCTGAATTTATCAATAGGCTGCTGTTATATTAAATTTTATCACATAGAAAAATGAGTGATCGATTTTAAATCGTTTATTAACTCGTTTGAAAATCCTAAAGTTTTTCCTACAGGGTAGTAAAAAAAAACAATGAGGTGAGTGTCTGTACATTTAAAATGCAGGTTACTTCGGATTCTACACGCTCTTGACTGCCATTTGGCTATGCCTCAATAGTAAATTCTAATTATGAGCTAAATAATTTTTTTTTTTTTTTTTTGTAAATATATTTACAATTGTTCATTGGACTGTCAACGTGAGTCATTGCGTCAATAGTATAGCTCTACACGAGACACGTATGTAAGTTTGTACAACGCAAATTGTAGTTAGTCAAGCAAACAGGCTCTTAAAATTGAATTCAAATATAGTTAAATACATACATACATATGTCGTTCAAATTGATAACACATTGATACGATGGTAAAGTTTTTAAGTTGATGTTCTCGAGTATTTTGTAAAAGGCAATATTTTTTTTTTTTTTTATTTAAATCCGGACGATGTATGTATTTTATATGTTGAAAATGCTCATTTTCCTCATTTGGGCAACTTAAATATTTTTCATCAAAACTCGACGAGTACGAACAAAAGTAAGGCTAGATTCTGAAACAAGGGGTTTTTTTGTAGAACCCAGTAATTTTAATTTTTCTTTTAAATTGTTTTTAAAACATTATTTTTTTTAATTTTATCGCTATACAAGCAAAAAAAATATTGTCATTCAACTATTTACAAATTGTTGCAAATCAGAAAAAAAAAATAAAAATTACAATTTAGATTTTAATACGCTAGCAGGCGGTTGCAACAACAATAGTTTTTAAATAGAATAAAAAAATTATATTTTATTTAAATTTCTTTAGTTAAACTGACTGCAAATTTAATTAACGTTATTTTAATAAAAAAAAAATTTATTTTATAATTTTATTGAGCTCAAGGCCAGTTTATGGAAGATTTGTTAGTGAAAAAACAACAACAGTTTTTAATGGTTGAAGTTATAGTACTATTTCGGAAATCACCACATTTCCTCATCAGACTTCTTTTTGATTATTAAATTAAATTATTTTTAATTTAATTTTCATAACCACTTCTCTCAGGCTTTGAACCCGGGAGCTCGGAGTTGCAGAGCCAAACATTTATAAAAAAATTTTCGGAAAATTGTAATTGAAAATCGTTTTTTTTTTCAACAATTTTTTTTTTTAATTATTAATGGTGTTGTCGAAAAAAGAATTGATACAAATATTTGCATAAAAAATACAATACTTTTCCATTCACTTTTTATAAAAATATGTATGTAGGTATTATCTATAAAAAAATTAAGAAAAATTTTAAAATTTTGTGCAAAACTTAGGAAAATTCAACAAAATACTTCTCAGCACGCTCAGCCACACCGGTGGCGTTTTTAAAGTAGTGCTCGGAAAAATAATAATTTCCAATGAAAGCATACATATACATATGTATGTATGTATGTAAGTATTTTCGCTAATTTTTTATAAACAGTTTAATTTACAAATGTGCATATCTGCATAGTGTACATTTACCACACCACATGTTTTTATTATTCTTGCAATTTTTTTTTTAAATTATTTTATATTTTTATTGCCTTTACTCACTTACACGTCAGCTAAATTTTGTATTACCTCGTCTGTCCTATTTTCCCCCTTTCAACGATGAAACCAATTCTTATTTAAATTTTCGGTTTATTTTGCAGTCATTCTTCTTCCAACTCACTTAAATCACCTTAATGGCATAACATCATAATTAAGTTTCTTTCTAGTTTTGTTTAGTTACTTCATATATTTGTATTGGTTTACCGCGTCGCGTCAGACAGTTTGTCTTTCGATTTTATATTTTATTTAAATTTTTTATCGTATATTCTTGTTTAGTGAGTATCTATCCAAGGAATCGGGTACCTATACCAGCAAAGATTTTTACCGGATTTAAAAGACAATTAAAAAAAACTTACGTTATTATGTACTAATTTACATAATACAAAGAAAATTTGAAAACTCACCATCCATCGCACATTTGAAGAAAAAAAAATTGTTCAAGGTCACATGCATGGGTTCTTTTCTATAGGTCTATCAAACGATACGTTTTATCATAAAATGTAGATCATGCAATTACACATAACAAATTCTTTTGTCACTTTTGTTCCTAAGATTCGCCATTTCCGAAAAAAAATTATTTAAAAAGTAGAAGTGTTATTTTCTGTATAAAATCGCATCCTAACGACACAATCAAAATTTTAGTGGAGGTTTGTTTTTTTGCTCAGCAAAAATTTCATTCAAATGTGCACCATAATTGCGCCGATTATTAGCAAAAGAGAACATTCTGCTAAAAAAAAGTGTTTAAGGTCGCTGAATACCACTTTTGTCACAATCCTTAACAGACGTCATTTTTGTCATTATTTTCTTACCGTATTTTTGGGCGCTGATTCTGAATACACCTTCCTTTTCTTCGAATTGGTTTTTGCTTGGGAATTATTTGCAAAATTTGTTTGTTTTAATTTTATTAAAATAAATTGTCTTTACTTGGCGCTATTTGCTAGTTTTCGCAATAAAATATGTATATACTTCAGCATTTAGCTGTAAACCTTATCTTTACTTTGGTACAATTTTCAATGCAATCTCATATTGGTTTAATAATACAAAGTTTCTACCTATCCGATGAGAAATTGTTTGATTATTGTGAATGTAAGCATTAGGGTGATTTGCGCGCATGCGCAATATTTATTTCGTATGTAGGAGTGCTAATTTATTGCCAAATTTTTTTTCCGAGTTTCAAAGTCATCTTTTTTTACTTGCGCTGTTAGTTTTAGGTTCGTTATACAAACATACGTACATATTTATGTGTTGTACTTTAACTGCGCGTTGTAACCAAAATTCTCTACAGCATATATGTACATACGTTAGGTCCATCTTTCTTCAATTTAATAAAATTAAACTCACGCCCCCGGTAACGCATATGTTAAAATTTATGTTTACATATGTACAGCGTGCATTGTGTAGGCAGTATACAGTATGGAAAAATCTTATTTAAAATACGTTTCAAATATGGCTTAATGTAATTTTTTATACTCATATGTATTTAGAATCTTAATTTTAGATTAATGATGCAAGAGTTAATATAAAATCAGGTTATTATTAAAATACAAAAGACTATGTAAACAAATTAGCTTTCAGCGAGATGCAAAATATCAAAAAAGTTTTCGATTTAAAGAGGATCTATGGAGAGAGCCAACAAAGAAAAAATTAAAAAATACTCAATCATGAATGATGACTCAAATTCTGAAAACAACAGGCACTTTGTATAATCAACTTAATTGAGTGATCTAAGCGCTTAAAATCACAAACGTGCTTACTTGAATTCAATTTTTCACATTAACTTGACGTCTTTTTTATTGAGTCAGTGTACTTTGCCTTAATTGTTTTGGTATTAAAACGTACAGCGAAAAAAAAAAGAATTATCTACACTCATCTTCGTTGAGGTAATTGAGGTCAATAGATGAACATAGAAGTAAATCTAGCAGCAGCAAGTGCAAATAAAAAGCAAATTTATTTAATTAAGAAATTATTAAGCAGTTAAGTGTTTCTGGAAAAAATTCTCAGAGGAATTTTAAGAACAAAATGCGCACTGCGCAGTTAGTTTATGTATGTATGTTTATTCATATACATACATATGTACATATCTCTGGTTTGACTTTGAGGGTAAACCTATTTTAGCGACGGTAGATAATTGAAAAACCAATATGAGAATACAAAGGCTGGCAACCATACCTGCACTCATCACCTTAACTTAACAACACATTATCTCACGTCTCATCAAGTCAACTCACATTACTACTAATGTAGGACTGAAAAATTTAATATAAAAAAAAATATTCACTAAATTTCAGTTTTATTAAATTTTCTAACTCTCAGCGCATGCAAAAAAATAAAAGGTGACCAACTTTATAATTTTTTTTCTCGTTGGCTTTGCTCAGCATTGTTTTTGTGGACAGTTTCGATTTAATATACATATCAGCTATTACCGTGAACGCCGACGGGCCTTAATTGAGAGAGAATCGCATTGACTCTTTCCTTTTTCGAGCTAAACGAACGGGCCTTCTAAACTTTGTGTATAACAACAAGTGAGATATCTTATTTGACAGTTGCTTTTGACAGGATACCTAAGATGGGGTTGGACAGGATACCTAAGCTGGCCGTCAATATGTCGACAATTACGGATGGCCCAAAGTTGGAAAAAGCAGAACTGAAAATGGGTGGGGGTTTCAATATTTTAGGATATTTTACATATTTTGAGATATTCGATGAATATCCATTATAAACATAGATATAATAATATTGGATAAAATGTTGAATGCATTTTTATAAAGCCATCGATAGGCTATTATATCATTTGAATCAGTAGAATCATAAAACGTCAGGGGTTTGAAGTGCTTCATCGATTCTCCTCTTTTTCTTTGCCAAAATATCTAGGTCACTAGTAACCTCAATATCTCGAGATACGTCTTCAATCTCCGTAAAATAGAAAAGGACCGTTCACTCGGAGCCACCGTGACTGGCAACGTAACACTGATTTGAAAAATTAGGTAAATGTGTTTGTAAAATTGCATATTACAAAGGCGGTTTGATAAGTCATAAAGTTTTAGAATAAAATATACTTTTCGGCAAAAAAGCATTCTTTGTATTCCAGTTACTGGGCAATAATTTTTAATTTTTTTGAATAGAGGGAGTTTTTGTGTGTGCTACGAATTTGAAAACACGGTTGAAATTTTCTAAGACTACCGATTTTTTGAGGGGAATCCAGACACCCAGAACCCCTCCCCTGTATGCGTCCCTGCATTCGGGTAAAATATACGAGGATCGCCTGGGTTGCGAATTTACTTTGTAAAAACAGGTGATCTCAGCTGTTCCAAATTTTGATGTTTATCGAAAAGATATCTCACTTGTTATTATACACAATGCTTCTAAATCTACATCGCTTCTGCTGAGAACAGAATAGCAAAGTAAGGTTGCCGGAACGAGAGAGAGAGAGAGAGAGAGAGAGAGAGAGACATTTAACTTCTCATATAACACGCACCCAAGCCGCAGTACATTTAGTATCTGTCAGTATACGGTTCTTTAACTTCCGCGATAATATCCATATTAAATTGGGGAAAAAACTTATTTCCGCTGTTATTAAAATTAATCATTTTGATTCTCGCTGTTAAATACTTTGGAAGTCGGTACCGATTGTTGTTAAATATGTCAAAGAACCATTTCAGCAGAGTTCTACTATCATTTTCCCATAGAAATTTTCGAAGTAAAACAAAGCAAGCAAGGCGAGCAGCAAAGCAGGCTCGCGTTTATTAGGCTGGCACAATTTTTGTGCATATGTTACATATCTAACAGTTAGGAATAAATCGAATTAATCAAATCGGTACTTTTACTTGTATCAATCAAGGTATAAATGTCTAACAGTATCGGAAAGGTATCGAGTACTTGTAGGTTATCACGAAGAATTACGCTTTAAGTCTAAGAAAAATGTGTTTTTTATTTTTTTGATATTTATTTGTTCTAACCCATTAACTCATCTGCGTTTTTAAGAAAAGCCCACGCAGGGAACAGACGATTCAACAACCCATAAATATAGACGAGCATTCAATTTAACAAGTATGAGAAAATGAAATGCGGATGTTTTCCAATTCCTAATTAACAGATAAAAAAAAACATTTCGTCTTCAAAGGACGGAGCATTTCTGCGCCTGAAAATTAATAGCTGAATTATCGAAGCACTGCCAAACCCCTGCGCGGTGCACAGATTAGAGCGGTTGCAAAGCTTTTCCATGCTTTCAACATGTTATCCATCCGTGTCAAAGTTTGTAAGACTAAGGGCCAGTTTTTCAGTGCTGGTTTAAACTCAGTTTAAACTAAGTTTAGTTAAACTCAGTTTAAATTTAAACTTAGTTTTCTTGTGCTCAATTAAATTTGTTGCAACCAAAACGAAATAGGCAGCACACAGCTGATAAGTTAAACTAAGTTTAACTGTGCGCAATCGGCCGTTTAAACTCAGTTTAAACTCCGTTTAAGGTTGACTGAAGAACTGCATACTGAGTTTAAACTTAGTTTAAACGACAAACAGAGTTCAACTTGCACTGAAAAACTGGCCCTAAGTGAATCACACTAACGTGTTTAAATCTTCTGAAAGCTCGCGTTAGTTGTGTTTCAGATGGAAAAGCTTCTGCAACTTTTTGTAAACGACGATAAAAGTACTTATTTTTAAATACCTACTTGGATCGTAGTAAAGAGTACCATATATATTCAAGTACAAAAATACTTGATAACTTGTATTTAGTTGGATCGGTTTATGCCTACCAAAAGGCTAGTCGTCTATGTCTCTAAGCTCTATAGATATTACATTCTATATTTAAAAAGTAAAAATTATAATTTCTTTGCCATTCATTTAGTTTGCGATGAAATTCTTTCCCGTATGGTTTACAGTACTTTTGTGATCCCAGCGATTTTACTCACCTCCAAAATGGGTTGCTTACAGCCATGACATGTGCCGGAGTAATTTTTCAGAAAACATTTAGAACAAACCGGTTCACCGTCTTGTATATTGAATGTGGACTCCTCGATAGGTGTGTTGCAGTCTTTGCAAGCAAAATGTTCTGGATGCCAGGTCTTACCAAGCGCTGTTATAATGCGTTTCGTGATAATTTCATTGCATTTGTGACAAACTGATTCCGACTGAAAAAATAATAAAAATATAAACATAAATAAGATTTATTTTTAAGATGACTAGATTGTAAAAACAATGAATATTAACAATAATGAAAGCGATAGTAAAAACCGTGCAATGCAAGGATTAATATACATACATACGTACATATATTAGGTTGGTCCAAATATGTTTTCAAAATAGGTGAAGTTGTAATTTTACTGCTCTCATAATAAATAAAACAAATGGTTATTATACTTTGAAGACTTCTGAAGAGGAACAAAGTTTGCCGATTTAAAAGTATTGATTTTCAATAATTATATACCATTACTAAGAAAATTATTTACCCATGTAAAATACAAAGTACACTTGAGTGCTTTGAGCAAACCTCTAAATATTTTTTGGATTTTCAAATAAATTAGTTAGCGTATATCTACATAAATTTTTTTTTTGTGATACATAACAATCATAGGGGTGACAACATAAAAATTCCGACACTCATATTTTTTTACATTTATGTGTTTACAATACATTCATATATATGTATAGTACATTCATATACAGTGAATATGATAATTGTCTGCTTTTATTTGTTGTAACATTTGTGCTTTGTTTTGTTTTGATACTGAAATTTTAATTGCCTTACAACGGCATTGGACAGGTCCATATAAAAACAACCGACCCATCTACGTCCACCCAAGCGCATTAAGTATAAGAAGCACGTCAACTGATTGTATGACAGGGCTTTCGATATGAATTTATTGTATTATATGTATTAATTAAAATGTGACGCATTCATATACGAATATGTAGGTGTACATATGTACAAATATACATACTAGGGATGTCAATTTTGGGGATTAGGTTGATCCCGAGATTTTCGAGATCTGAAAACAAAATCCCGGGACAATCCCCGGATTCCGAATTTTACGAAATTTTGATTCGTAATTTTTAATTTGCCAAAAAATGTAACACGTCTGTAATCGTTGTATTATAGTAGTAAACAAAATAACATAAATATAACAAAAAGTAACGATTTGCTGTAATTAATTTATGTATTTATTGGTCTTTTCAAGAAAAAAAAAGAAATAAACGTAAAATTTGTCACTCATACAAAATAATTTATACTTCAAGTACAAATATACATATTTGGTAAATGACCAAATGCACCTACATAAAGTAAAATTATTTTGAATCACTGTTTTAAACCGATATTAAATATTAATATATTACCATTCAGTAAAAAAAAAATACATCAAGTAAAAATTAAATATGTACATCACCCATTCCATTTTGAGCGAGGCAGAATTATTCCTTATTTTGATCAAAATGCAATCTTGACGAAATAAAAGCCTTAAGTGTGTTATCCTTTAATTTGTTGCATTTAAAATCAGCAATGGAGAAGCACTGCTGTGCCTCAACACTTGTTGGTTGGATTATCGACAAAAAGTTAATTGCTCTCTGTAGGACATAGCCTTTTTATCGCCTCATTACAAAAACTATCAATTTCTTTTACCAAGCCTTTTGATAAATTTTACGCCTTTCGATTATTGGACAATTGCGAGCTGCTCTTCGTTAGTATTATTAACGTCGCTTTCATAGAAAGATTCATTTTTTACATCAAGAAGGATATTCTCATTTATAATGACAAGGACAAAACAAAACCTTTAGGGAATTAACAAGCTGTGTTATTTGTCAATTGTGAACTCTCTAAAGGCTTTGTTTTGCCCTTGAAAGGGGAATTTTTAAGAATGATAGAAAATTTAAAGACTAAATGGCTAATAAATCCATTGCATCCATTAAAAAAGGCCGGGATCCCGGGATTGACATGCCTAATACATACATACATCTGTAGGTATACATGTGCTGTAAGGCGGCATTCCATCAGGGTTATTTTTAAAATTTATTGAAAAACTTATAATTTCATTAGAGTTTTACAAGTAAGAATCAATTTAATCAACTACTACTTAAATAGTATATGTATGTATGTATGTATATTATACCACCGATTGCTTTGGCGTAAATTTTGGAATCACAGTTTTGCACGATTTATGTCAATGCGTCAATTAGTCTTCCATTTAGGGGAAACACTTCGTTCGATGTGCTGTTATTATAGGCGGTCGCCATTAGGTAGTATGCATGTATGTATGCCACAATGTGTTTTCTATTAATTCATTGTTTTTTTTGTTTGTATGCATATTTCAAGTGTCTGAGTTCTGGTTCAAACACAATTAATTTTATTGCATTGATTGTAACACTTCGGGTGTGACATCAGTGTACTGCTATTTTAACTACATATTCACATATGTACATAAGTATGTACATTTTGGAAGTTACGACCTCCTGCTTTGCGGCTCTACGATCTCAAAAACATACGTGATAAATCCTCATATTTGCATTATTTTATATTGTACATACACATTTACATATGTATGTATGTATGTATGTATGAAGGTACGAGTATGTATGTATCTCTGCAAATATGACGACATGATAGGCAAATATTTATGTTCATACATACAAATGTATACATTTATAATTTGTTTAGTCAATATTTTTTACACCTTACAAAGGAACCTGTCACCAGATTGCACATCTCTTTTATGGCATATCACTCGTTCATGCTTACTATATGTACATATATGCAGCTTGTCATATTTATAAGACATACTCACATCGACAGTTATTATTATTAAATCTTTATTATTTTTCATTGGTTGGCCGCTGTGGTTGAGTAGGCAGTCGGGGGTGTGCTATTACTCAATATGCCGCTGGGTTCGAGGTTCGAACCGCAGTCAGGGCAAGTAAAATCTCAATCATAGTAAAGTTTTTTCAAATAGCAGTCAACTCTCGGCAAGCAATGGCAAAGTTCCGACTGTATTTCTGCCATAAAAAAGCTTCCCATAAAATACATCTGCCTTTCGGAGTCGTCGAAAAATTGCAGTTCCCGCCATTTGTGGTAGAATATTAAGACGCACACCGGAAATGGTAGGAGAAGCTGGGCCAAACACAGCTATTTAGTGTAAGCGCCAAATTATTATTATTTTTCATATAAAATATAAGGGATTCTTTAACAAAAACTTTTTAAAACCCATTTTTTCCAAAATTATTTAAAATATCGTTGATATTTGTTGGAACGATTTTCCGTCATCCCTTGTCAAGTTTGGTTTGGAGACAAAATTTAAAATAGCAACAAACTTATATTAAAAGTACAGTTCTTTTAGTATTAAGAAATTTCTAGAATTATTTCGAGTATGCAGTTTTTGGCCCTTTCAATTTTTATATAGCGAAGCTCTAATTAAAAAGTTTGATGGCGAGTTTATAAATTTTAAAAATTTTGGGACGCACTCCTTTGTAGTTTTATTTATAGAATAAGCATAGTTTTATTAAAATGTCATAAAAATTATTGTGAGAACTGACTTCTGTGAGCCATGTTCTGTGAGTAATGTTTGTATGTATGCCAGTATAGTAAATAAGTTGCATTTACAAAACGTCTTTCAATTCAGTAAAATAAGGTTTAGAAGCAAATATTTCCTAGTTTTTAAAAACTGAGAATTTAGAGAAAAGCGAAAAATTATTTAGCATTAAATAGTTTTACTAGTTATTAGCTTAAAGATGCATCAATTAGCAATATTGCAAAATAGATATCTTTTTAATCGACAAAGATTCAACTTTGAAGAATAAATTGGTAAACAACAGGCATAAAAAGCAAAAATAAATACCGTTTTTGTACATTCATACATACTTACATACATATGTGGTATGGCCTTATCGGTTGGTAACTAAATTTCGTAGAAATGCAGCTCATTAGTAGCTGACTCACTGATAGGTAATTACGATTGCGAATCTATAATTAGAAATGCAAACGAATAATATTGAAAAAATGCCAAAAAAGCACACTGAGGGGTTTGGTACTGATACACAATTGTTTCAAAAAAAAAAATATTCTGCTTCAAAATAATCTCATACGAACTGCCTTACACAAATGTACTAATATTGTGTACGAAAACAAGTGTTTGTGAGAGACATTGATCAATTGGGTTCCACACTATTTTTACAATTCCATTCTTATAAGCATAATGGGAGACAAATAGATTGTGGTATTTTTTTGCTTACCCCGTTCAAAGGAGCACTTGTTATCGAAGTGTCGTTAATTACAACAGCTTTTCCAACTTACAACAAACAAGATTTGTAGGTAATTGCTGAAGCGAATCTTCAACGCCACTCTTAGAAAATAAACATAATCAAAAATTGACTGAAACTTTTTTAGAAGAATAGTGAATGTATCACTTTGATTTAAAAAAAAATTATTAAGTATTTTTTTTCAATCATATTTTCGTAGATTTGACGAAAATGCCTACAAACGCTGTTTTTGGAAGAGTCGTGAACTTTTGGTCTTGGAAAAACCTCTTTCAATTAAGTATTTTCCAATTGTTTGTTGTAACTCCTCCTGTTACCCAATAAGCAACGTTGTATGTTAGTTTATCATTAAATATTTTTCAAATTTTATATTCAATATTTTCTCAACGAGTTAGCAACTTTAAAATTTCCCAATCGAATCGCTATGTTTTCGCAAACATAAGGAATGTTGAAAACGGGGAAAATTTTGTTAATTCAACAACGTTTTCCAAGTAAGCTCAAGTTTATAGTTTATTGGGTAGTACACACATATGTACATACATGCAGACACATGTTTGTGCGATGTTTCTTTAAATTAGAGTCAATATGCATACCCAAGCCAAAAATTTAAAACTGGTATTTAATCAAACCAACATATTGAATGATGAATAACGAAAATATGTATCTCATTTATTTGCACACTTATGTGACAGAAAACAAAACAAGCAGATATACTGGCACTGACATCTTTAGTATGCTCGTACTTATGTACATACAGGCATACATTCAATATGTATGTATTCACAAGATATGACTCTAATGTTTATTGCTTTCTTTATATTTTATAGTTCGTATTCACAAATGTATAGCACATAAAGTTTTATAGTTAATTCTTCAAGTTTAGAGATCATAGTCCCGTCTTTTTTAAATATCTGACATTCAGCCTTATTAACCCATGCAATTTTCCCTGTTATTTAATTTCATTACCTAACTTTTATAATTTATTGTGCCACCTCTTCGATGAAGTTAGCCTATGCTAAGACCATTTTATTTTCAAAGTGAACCAAAGTAATTTAAAGTTAGCTGATAATAGTATTTTTGTCTTTCTTTTGTAAATCATTAAAAAAAAGTTAGTTAGTACTATTTATATAAGATGTTTGTAGTATACATGTGTGCGTAATAAACTTTTATTACAATCGAAAAAAAAATTCCTCTCCTCCATTACAAAAATTACCTTTTCCACGTATTCCATTTACAATTTTGTACAAAACAAAAGATGATAATACACCTATTAAAATGTCTATTATCCAAGGCCAGTGCTACAATTACACAGCGAAGTATTGAAGTGTAAAACGCTGTAAATATATGTAAGTTCCTACATTTCTTAAGGTATAAGTTTGAGCTGCAATGAGTCCAACATATATTTATGGACAATATGTGCATAGCGAATTACATTTAAACAAAAAAAATCCTTTAAACCTATTTTCAATATCGATATTTTTTGGACAATATATCAGCCGATATTTTCTTTAATATTGATATCACAAACATCGATGATTTTATGAGCGTAATTGCATTTTGATTGAATTGGATCTGATGTGCATGTTACATTCTCTCTAACAGCAATAATTGTTCCTCATAATTTCTGTAGCTATGCGGATTTTCTATTCTTTTTTTATCAGTAGAGTATTATAATTCCTTATAAATTTTGACAAATAAGTAGTGAAAAATATTAAGACTGCCACTACGCAAACAACTATGTGCTATTAAATTAGATAATATTACTTGAAACTAAACAATTGTCTTTTTTTTTAAACTTTCCATCAATAGTTAGAGTATCGTGTATTTTTTACTCGATAAAAATGGGATAAATGTTAAAAATTAATCGTGCAAAAAAAGTAGAATTCGCATCTAATTGAACCTTTATTCTTGTACTCCTACACAGGTCTGACTGTAACTATATATATAATATAATTTTGGCGCGTACACTATATAGCTCAGTGTTTGGCCGAGCTTCTCCTACCATTTGTGGTGTGCGTCTTTATATTTTACCACAAATGGAGGGACCTACAGTTTTGTGCCGACTCCGAACGGCAGATGTATTTAATGAGAAGCTTTTTCATGGCAGAAATACCCTCGGAGGTTTGCCATTGCCTGCCGAGGGGTGACCGCTATTAGAAAAAACTTTTTCTATTATAAAGATTTTGCTTGCCCTGACTGAGATTCGCACCTCGAACTCACCGGCATATCAAGTTATAGCACGCACCGCTATCAACTCGACCACAGCGGCCACATTACATACATACAATTTATTATTTAATCAGCTAATGAGCATGACACTTTCTTTTTTTTTTTGAAGTATCGATTTTATACGAAACAAACCGGGCAAATAAGGAACATTAAAAAAAGCAAAGCACTTGCCCGCAAGATCCAGTAACAATTTGTACGAATTATCATGTTTTGGCGTTTTCTTTCGCAAAAACTTGCAAGAAACTTACAATTTAGGGGAAATTAAGAGAGCAAAAATGGCAGCTGAACTTGTAAGTTTTTTTGGATTTTTACTGGATAAATTTTTACTAGCTACAATTTTCCAGTAAGACATACATTAAGAAAAACAGCTGATTGCAATATTCGCTGTTAATAAATTCATAATATTTCCTTACAGAGATCAAATATTTTGTTTGAAATAAGTGACAAATTAAAAAGGTAGTAAATATTTTTAACACAATAGGATATTAAGATAATAAATACAATACACTAACTAGGGAGTGGGCGAAACTTGCAACTTCTTGCTGAGAGCAAAATATGCCAAATTGCAGGAAAATAATTTGCTGGCAAGTTACTGGATAATTTTTACGCGAACATTGCTAGTATTGAGCCATACTTATAAGTACGAGTATGTATGTAAATGTTTATTTATGTATGTTCGTATGCATAAAATCTAAAAAGTATGGAATATCTTTCTGCTTAAAAATGGTAACTTCTAGCAACTACAACACAAACGTCAAAATTTGCCATTAAATGTATGCTTATAAACTATAATTTCACATATTAAATGAGCAAAACTAATAAATATGACTTTGTCTGAATGCTTTTTCTTTCAATTTTCAATAATTAATCACTAATGTGTGTTTTCTTTTAAAATTATTCGGACATTAACTGGTAACTTCTGACAATAAGGGACGATTTTTCCTTTTTAGAAAGTGTCCTCTTTGACTCATTTTTTTCGGATGGGATCGCTGTCAAGTAAAATCCTGTGAATTCTGTTTAAAAATATTTTCAGTTCGGACTTGTTGATCGCAAAAATTTACTCTTCTCTGGGCAGGTGCTCTTTGTAACGCGATTTCGCACGATTGAAGACAACGCACCTTAGAAAGGCACACTGATTCAGGAACATACTCGTACATATGTTATGTATGTATACAATCTTGTTGACTTACATATTTGGCGTTTCACTGCAGGGTTGCATTTAATTCTTTTCAAAAAAAAGTTCGATAAGTATTATTTGCCTGACTAAGTTATTATGAATACAACTTGCTTCTTACTTTTTTGTGCAATTATATATTTTATTGTTAAAAGCACAATTAACACAAATGTGTTGAAATATGTACATACGTACATACATACATAAATGCGTCGATAGTTACATTCCTACATACATACATTTATTTATAAGATTTGCGGTTGTAGCTCTAGATATATACATATATATATATATATACAGACATTTCAACACCTCACGCCCCTTTCCAGACAGTGGACGACCTATTCCCACCTATGTTTGTATTTTACTAAAAGCTACAATCAACGCACATGTTTTTATTGCAGTTAGATCATCGCCAGAATTAGCAAAAAAACAAACAGCGTTACGTACATATGAACGGAAAAACAAAATATCTATGCACATATGTATGTATGTACATAGATTGGTATGTACATAGGTATGTATGTATGTACGTAAAGTGAGAATTAGGTGAAGCAATAAAAACAAAAATAGTTTATACTGGCAAAACTTCAATCGAGTACCTGGGCGATGAACCCGATTAAAAAAATTTGCCATTTACTTGGCAAAGAAATGAAGAAGAAGCAGTATGTTATTTGATAAATATTTTTTTGTTTTAATTTTAACAATAAAATCATGAAAGAAAACTGAGGAAAAAATGCATTAAAAGGTTATTCAAATTAAATTTCTTACGACCTTTTACATACGGACGGTTAAAAAGTATAGTTTTATTGAACAAAAAAATAAAAAACACTTTAATTTGAATCTATTCTTCTTTTCTTTAGTTGCTTATCAGTCGCCGATGCATCGAATTAACGAGATTTTCCCATCGTTTCTTTGGTATCGATTTCCATGCCCTCTCTGCTGTTTTCCAAAGCTGATTATTATTTGTTGGATGAGCATCAGTAACTGCCTCCTTCACATCGCACCACAAATTCTATGTTGGATTAAGGACTGGAGACTTTGCATGACCTCAACCCTATTTCTCTGAAATCACTGCTGCGCTTTGGGTCATTGTCCTGCTGGAAGACCCAAAGTAGTGGCGTTTCATCCCGAGCATGATTTCCTCCATAATTCGAGCATATACAGTACGATCCATCTAGTACATCGGTCCAACTCCATAAAATGAAAAACATGCCCAAATCATAATAATTTGGTTGTGTATTTCGGGTTATACTCGGAATTAGTAAGTCGTCTGATATATTGGCGATATCTTCTTGCATCATACAGCACGATTTTGGATTCATCTGTCTACGGAATATTTCACCATTTCTCGGTGGGAAATTCGAAGTGCTCATTCGCAAATTTTAGCCTTTGCGCCACATGTCCTTTAGTTAGTAATGGCGGCCTTCCTGGGCTATGAGCTGATAAGTCCTTTTCCCGCAAATGTCTACGAATAGTTTCCACGCTTGTCTTCGAAACGAAAATGGAAATACATCAAAAAATGCAGTACTTACCTTTTTGACACAAATAAATATTTTTTATAAATTTTTTGACTACTACTATTTTTGGCCGGCTCATTACACAACATATTTAAAATTACGACTCCATGTGCTAACGTCTACAGTTATAATGGCACTTTTTTTTTATTGAACTCTGTCTATACAACAATGTCTAAAGGAGAACAAACACAGCACAAAGAAGACAACGGGAAAAAATAGAAATATTAAAGTATGTGCGGTATTAGCAGTACTATTATTTTGACCGCAACTGTATGCGTCACAGCTATTTGAAATGTTAATTATCTACAGCTGGAAAAATGTGTATACATACTAGGGTGTTTGACTCGGTTTTTTTCATCAATTATTGTACGGTTTTTTTGAAATCTTGATTTTTCAAATATCGAATAAATCGGTTTTTTTAATCTACAAACCCGTTTTTTTTGTAGTTGTGAAGACATGGAATATGGTAACACATCGACTAATTTTATATCAGAAATATTTTTATTAAAACAGCAACCACAAAGTGCTTATCATTTAGCTAAGACTTATTCGAAATTCAAATGATTTGTAGAAAGAACGCAGCAAATATATTTGAGAAGATTTTATATATTTAGACAAATGTCATAAGAGGACGGGAAAACCTTGAAAAATTCATCAAAGCCTTTTTGATAACAAGTCCTTCTAGTTCGCTCCCTTTTTTTTCCTTGATTTAAAAATTAAGAACCGGTTTTTTTCAAATTGCCATTTTTCGAATAATTCGGAAACCGGTTTTACAAAAATTCGAATAATCGAACACCCTCATACATACATGCATACATACCAAAATACCATTATTTAGGTGTTAAAGGTTGCAGGTTTTGTGACTTGAAATCGTTGCAGACATTATTACTTTACATTAACTTACACTTTTTAACTGTAGCCAATGCATCAAATATATTTGAACTAAGTAACTCAACTGCGCAGTAGTACAACGAATTACGAGCAAAATCAAGATATTATTCTTTGAAAATTCAGCATGTTGAAATATTTTCTGTAAATTGTTAATAAAAAATATTACACCTGCTCTAACCAAGTTTCAAATTTTCATGATTCATGATTTTCGTTAAAAACTTCTAGCTGGATAAAAAAAAATTACGACGTTTTAGAGCCCGCTAAACTCTAACATATTAAATTTAAACTACACATTTAAACACAAGAATTATTTTAACAAAAAAATTACCAACAGCTAAAAAAGAATAAAAAAATTGCTGACGGTTTGGAATTACAATCCAATTTTTGCAATCAAATGGTAAACAAAATAGGACTATAAAGACTAATGGAGCATGAATCAAAAGAGACTAATTGTTTTAGTCTAAGTCATGTTACTTTCATCAAATGAATAATTTATTCAAAAATGAGTGCCTAACATTTCTGCTACAAACTTATCCAACAGTACAATTGTGTATTTCTATTTGGACTATCAAAAATCTCCTCAAAGTCTAAAAATGCGCACAGTTCTTCTAAAACCTTTGATATAATCAAATGAAATTCGGTTCAAGGGCATGAAGGAACTCAATTTCGTATTCTTTTCATCTTTTTCTTGTCCGACCGGGTGGAATGTTGATATTTGTTGGAACGATTTTCATTCATCCCTTGTCAAGATCTGACAAAACGAAAATTAACATCGAAGTTCGATATGCCGAAACCGGTTTGTCCCGAAACAAAACCTGACAAGGGAAAACGGATAATCGTTCCAATAAATATCAACTTAATTTGGCTCTAATTATGACAACATTATTGTATTACTTTTCAATACACCCGAGCAACTAAAACAGTCAAAAGTAACAACTGACAATGCAACCAGCACAAAATATCAAAATTTTTTAGTTTATATTTGGAATTATAACTAAGTCATCGAAAGTTATTCATAAAAATATTGCAGTAATGTCTTTGAAAACATACCAAACAATTTCTAAGTTCTTTGTAAATATTATTAAAATGCATGTGACTGGTGGAACACTGAAAAATATCTTTACTCACTCAAAGATGAACATTAGCGAAGCAAGTTGGTTTCTTAGCCGAATTTTTTTGTGTTGTTAAAAAAATTATGAGCGCTTCCGTTTTTACTCCAAATTTTACAACTATATCTCTATAGAAATATTAAAAAATATTTATGATAATGTCTTGTGGAACTTTTTCTTGTGGCGGTCTCACATAAATAATTGTTTAACTTTCTTAATTTTCTTATTTTTCATGGAATGTTCCAGTTGTGGCTACATGAATGCCTGGGTTAAAAGCTTTGGTCATTGAATCTTTCAAAGTCAAATAAAGCAAGCAAGGTTTGCAAAGCAAGTTCACATTGGGTCACCACCTTAATATTCCAGTAAGAGCAAAATGTTCACCAAATTAAAGAAACATAGGAAGGCTTAAAGCAATTTCGCTTTCATTTACCGAACCAACATTTGGAACTGAATTAGCAAAATTCTACTTTATTTGATATTTTAAACCAAGTACTAACGTAATGTAAAAATATTGAAAAAAAAAATACTGGACATTTTCAGAAACTCCGCTCAACAAGACACGACCGATTTCAATATATATTTTCTTTATTATGTCTCGTTTTTTTTAACTCTTATTTTTGCTAATTTTGTTCGTTCGTTCTTGTTTTGCGTCAAATTTGCATGCGAGTGTTAATTTATTTAGCACTCAAAGCGGTTATTTAGCACACTCTTTGGTCGAAATTGTGATTTCGAGTTGTATGGCCAAGTAGTTGACACTTGAAGAATACTGATGCTGCATAAGAATTAATTAGGGGGCGTGGCACCCTTCCAACGCCACTGTTAGAAAGGGAAAATAATAAACTTTCCAATCAGCCCTCGCTGGTCCCTCTAGGACCTCCTAGAGAGTCCTTTTAAAATGTGCCAAAATCAACTTTTTCCATAAAAAAATCGAGACGATGTTACCCAGCGAACATTTTTTATAGAACTGCAGATAAAATGTGAGGGTATATACATACATACATACATATGTATATTTTTGTAATGAGTGATGAAGGTGCTGTTTTGTTTTCCACGTACATTAATCAACAGTATTTTTAGCTTTCTAGGATATATCAATTTTCTTTTGGTTTCTCTTTCGTTCGTTATTTTCGGTATATTGGCAGAAACATTTGGTAGGAATTTAAAAAATTCAGCTTTCTATTTAAGAATTGCGAAGTATTTATAGAGTCATTGATTTTAAAAACAGTAAAAATTAATAGTACAATGTATTAATAATATGTGTGTGCAAAAATTAATGCATAAGTGTGTCGGTATTAAGCTCAATTCAATGAAAATCAGACACCATATATTTGAAAAAAAAAATGCAAAAAAAGAGCATTTTTAAATTGAAATTTTGATGAAATTTGTGAACTGAAAACGAAAATTAAATAAAAGTTTATTTTGTTATTCATGCATGTGAATTGAAATTTTTCAATTTGGTATACGCGTTGAGCCACAATAAACCAAATTCATGCGACGCCATATCGAACCCGACCCTTTGATTTTACCAATTTGATCATTTTGGCAGCACAAAAAACTTAAATCTAAAAATATATATATTAAAATTCTTGAGCAAATTGTATGTACATATACATATCTGTGAGAAAAATTTTTAAATAGCGTTGATTAACAAAAATGTCAAAAATAAACATTTGATTGTTATCACTGAAACATGCACTCTATTGAAATAAAATTTAACGTAATTACAAATTCGCACTCCGAAAAAATATTTTTTTTTTAATTTTGAAGTTTCGAAGTTTGCATAAAACTTTTAAGATTGTACAAAGTTTGAAGTATGGGTTTTTGTGTTATTTTTTTTTTGTAAATTTTTTTTTAATAATAAAAATAATATTATTAGAGAGTTCACAAGCCGTGTTATTTTTTGTATTTGTCGTATTGTGTATTGTAATACAATAGTTTTAAACTTGTTGTTTTTGTTTCACATGTTAAATTTTCGTATTTCAATACAACTCTGAAAGGTATGTTTAGTGTGTTATTTGTGTGTTTTATTCGATCAGCTCTTTCTGTTTATCATAATTTGAGGTTTATTTTCGATTGAAAAATGCTAAATAAAGTTAAATTGTACGTTTACATATTTTAAGGAAACCGGCCGCTCATGTTTATTTTAAGTGAATTTTTTGCTGACTTACTGCTTGAATACCAGTTACAATAGTAAGCGAAATAACACAGTGCGTTCACAAGCTCCTTTGTCATTTCAATAGCGCATTAAAGAAATACGACCAATAACACAGCTTGTGAACTCCCTAAATGTGTACTGTATACTTTATAAACCACTTTCCTAGCATACTAAATTTTCATGTACTTATGTACATATGTACATACATACATACATATGTATGTATGTATGAAGCTTAAGTGTATGTATGTATGAAGCTTAAGTGCCTTCTTTCCTATAAAAAATTGTATTGAGGTCAACTGAAACTAACGCTCGAGTTAATTTATTGTTAAAGTATTGTTTGGGACCACACTGCAGTATTGCAATTGTCTAACAAAATGCCACAGATGTGCACATACATAGTACATAGCACAGAGCACGTACATATGTAAGTGGCGTTTATCATATAAAACCATGGCGTATGAGTAACCACCACCAGCAATATACATACACATCCAACATGTCACTCATACGACCATGCTTTGTAGACTGTATTTAAAAATAAAATTTATCTATGGAATTTTCTTAACCAAGATAAAAAAATGTGTTACGTGAGTTGCAGCAAAGCGAGTTTAATAGCTATCCAGTTTTTTCGGTGCTGTGCCCATATTTTAAATGAAATTTGAACACAAAATTGTTTGCGCATTTAAACACATTTTTAAATACTCATTAAAACTAATTAATTCAGTTGCTTAATTTGAGTAGCCGATCAGCAGGTCGATTCAAATGCAAATTAGTAAAGCACAAGAAGTTGGCAATAACTAACAGATCATTGGCACAGAAACAATTGGTTAGTCCGATTTGCAAAAATAAAAATACTACACTTGCTATAAACTTGTTTCTAAAACGAACACTTAAAAAAAAATTAAATTTATATAAAAAAGCCAAAGTATAATTTGAAATGGTTTTCAAATTTTTTTTCTATTAAATCCCTATGAAATATGCACATATACACATATACATATGTATGTATGTATGTATGTACATGTAAGAATATACATACGTAAGTAAGTACATTTGCTTGTATTTATTATAAAAATTAACGGTTAAAACAACTGTAAATCATGCAAACACTTTTACTAACATTTTACATATTACTCACCATTTTGACCGCTGATTTATTTATTCCTTTCTTTGTGCTGCTAACGCTATTGACGCAATCGCCTTTTTGGTCGATATTTACCCTTCGTTCTCCTTTGCTGCTGCTTGTCCTTTTACACTCAACGCACAATTTTCACGTTACGTTGCTTTCTCTCTAACGAACACGCGACTTTGTTTGCAACACTCGCGTATGTTTAAAATAAAATTACAAAAATTCTCAGCCGAAGAATCACTTGTTGAGCGCTTCGTTGGTGGTTGCTCTTTTGATGAGCTTTACTGTTGTTCCTGGTGGTTATATACAAACACGAGTGTACATATGTATATACATATGTATGTACATATGTATTTAAATAAGAATTTTTTTTTGCTGCAAATTGTAACTTTTTACTGTTCTGCCTGTTGCTGATTTTTGTAGTTCGCTAGATATTAACTGCAGACAATTTGGTTGCTTTTCCAATTGGAAATTTGTATTTTTTACGATCCTTGTGTAAAAAGAATTTTATTTATTTTATAGATTTAAGATTTCTAAGTTTTATTTTTTTCATTTAAATGAAGTACGAAATGTTTTTGTTGATTTTTTCATAGAATGCTTCGAAAACGATTGAAGAACTGCTCAGTGCCTTCAGCAAAAATTTCATTTCTTTGGCAGAGGGTGAGAATTCGAAGAGTACAAAATATGTTACCAACAGAGACAAAGTGCATTGCGATGAAGGTGACAATTTGAAGGGTACAAAATCTGATGATAATAGGAACAAAGAATATCGCGATGAAGGTGAGTGAGACATTTACATTTACAAACTAACATAATTGGTAGTAAAATAAAAGCGAAGGAGACATATGTACATACATAAATAAAGGAGATATACCATACATAAATACATACATACAAACACATCTAATTTGGCTGTGCAATTTTGCCAAGCGTACATATGTACATACATACATACATGCATGCATAGGTTTGAGTATATACATACATACATTCATGTGTGTGTATTTATATGCAACAATTATTTCAATTTGATGCTATTTAACGTGTCTGAAGATTTTATTAATGTCCAAGCGTTAGCAAGGCATCGCCCAATTACCTTGAGTGCATACATTTAATGAACGATGTGCTGAATTATGATGAGAAAAAAATTAATTACAAATAGCCACAACCACTCATATTAATGTACATACATATATGTACATGTTTATGTGTATACATACATTCGTAATATACCGAGACCGTACCCGGAAAAAAAGCGTCATGGAGTGGCAAAACAGGCCGTTGGACCCATCGATGCATTCCAAGCCTCGCCTCTTGGGTTAATTGAACACACGAACACGGCCCATACTGCGATATGTGGCATAGCGACATAGTAAATGTCTATCATGTGTTTTTGTCTGCCCTCGTTTTAATCGTCAAAGGAACGTACTGAGAACTAAAGTGGTCGAGGTGCCTACACCGGAGATCATCATCAGCTATATGATGAAGATTTTTAGCAAATGGCCATCAATCAGCGATGAAATATCCTCAATCTTGAAACAGCTTAGAGGTCTAGAGAGACAGCGGTGAGCGAACCATTAATCTAGCACAGACCACGTGTCCAAAACAGATTGCTCGGAATTTCGTCCATTCCGACAGGTTTAGAAGAACCCAGCGAAAGTGATGCTCGAAAACCTGTCCGTTCCGACATTCCTCAAATGTGACACCCAGTGAAAGTCTGCTCGGAATCGCATCCATTCTGACGGTTACTTTTAACACCACAGCAGTTTGTACTTATTCAAACCAGCGGCGAATAACGATTCCATTATAGGCTGAAATACTCTTAATAAAGACTATGGTAAGAAGGAAAAAAACAACAAAAGAAGGTAAAACCTATTTCCTATTTCATTAAACTCCTTATTGTAATAGTCAACGGCAAGTACAAGCTTTCGATGGTTACTCCTCGTAAAACAAAAAAAAAACAAAAACATACGTTATATACATACATGTGTATTTATGTGTAAAGAGTGAAAGGACCAAACATCGTTAATAATAATAGATAAATGTTGCAATCTAACGTATTGATTTTTGGATTGTTTTATGTGCTTTCCACAACACAAAAATAATATTTTGATTTGCCTCGTTGAAAAATTGAATGATAGGCTTCAATCAGGATTTACCAAAAATGTCAAATAAATCAAGCTAAGAAAAAAACCTTATTATAACTTTGTACAAACCTTAAAAAGTATGAAGCCTATGTGAAAGTACTATCAAATGTCTGTTCATGAATACACTCAAGCATGTAAAAATGCGACTATACACACTCGTATAGCGCGTTCATTGCAACCTCACTCAGTGGATCACAAATTGTATTTCAAAGAACTTGAACGTCAGAACAAATAGTTCTGTAATATTAGAAGGCTAGTCAATGTCGCCAAAACCACAAAAGCCATCTGATAAAAGCACACAAGAAAAATGCATAGCTACATCCATACAGCATGCCAACGAACTACTTCAGTACAACAATATAAAAACAAAAGCATTGATAATTAACAATGAAAGAATTGTCGATTAAAATCTTTTCGAAAATACATATTCATACATATATGTATGTAACTATGTACATACGTACATACATATGTATGTATGAATGTGTGTATGCACCCTTGTGATGGGCGAGTCCGAGATGTTTAAATGATCGAGAGAATTGCGAAAGTGTAATAGAGTCAACAAAGGACTAGCTGCCCAACTTTGCAATCGAGATGTTTTTCGATTGTATCAAGTCGGCGGACTTACCATCGACGACATCAAATTAACTCAATCGTTGAATTCAATAAAAGTTGCCATATGTATTACTCAATTTTTAAAAGTGATAAAAGCTGAGAACTCAGACTTAGAAACTACCTTTCAGGCTGTACTTTTCAAAATTTTTCAAAGTTTTTGTTTTAATTATACAAATAATTGCTAGAAAAAATAATTTTTTGTTGAGCTTAATTAAAACTCTAGTAATGGGAGAATATTCGTGACCACCTTGATTGAATATCGCTCTCTGAGTGCCATACATGTAATCACAACGCCACCCCATTCCAGAAGAGAAGCTCCACAGTACAGTGCAGTTGAGATCTTAAAATATATTTCCAGAATTCAATAACTTAATCTCATCTCACGTCTCAAAAAGAGCTAGAGATCATTGCTTTTCCCCTCTTTCAGGTTTTTTTCTGTTGCTTTTATTTTTATTTTTTGTAACCTGCTCATCTCCAGGCTCCAATTTTGAGACTTTATTTAAAGATTAGCCGCTTTATTTTGAGTCGAATGGATGCCAACTGGTCTAAAGTTGTGACTTTTGTCTCTTTTAGATATTGAGACCGCTTACTGAATTTGGGTGTATATATTCCGAACGAGCCCTGACATGCAAAACACAAGTCCCGCCTACGAAGATACTCAACACTGAATCAAAAACTTTTCCGTTTATGCCGTAAAATCCTCTTATCAAAAATCCCTTTTTCTTTTATCCGAACCCGTCGAAACTGCGAATTTCGTGGACCTTCCCTACGATAGCAATGATTGAAGTATTTGTTTATTTATACAAATTTTCGATTAGCTGCTAACAAAAACGACGACAAACGAAAAAAATTTGTCTTTATGTGAAGTTCACTGCAGGATCGCTATTTTTATTATTTATTTACATATTTGTTATTCTGTTGTTGTTGTTTTTTTTTGTGTTTCAGCATTAACATGATTATTCTTAAAAATTAAAATAAAATGGATTTAAAAAGTTTTTTAATTTTTTTCTTTCAATTTCCCACACACTCTTACTTTTCACTTACACACACATGTATGTATGTATTGGATCGTAAAAAATAGTAGCCTTGACACTTGACCGTGTAAAACAGAAGTAAAGTGAAATTTTCATACATTTTGAAACTATTTTAATTTTTATAAATTTGCGGGTAACATTTTATCAACTTTTTGTTAACTATGCTTTGGCCACATATGTTCATACATATGTCAATAAACAATTTGGATCAATTCACCAAAAACTCACTTAAAATTTGTGAACGCAATATTTTTGTACACGATGTCAATTCATTAAATCTATTATACTATGAAAAAATATATTTATACACATAAACACGCATTTGTTTGTATGTATATACAGTTCACGAGAAAAATATAGCACACCCCTATATTAAGGAATTCAGTCAATTTCTGTTACTTTTATTTACCAATTGATTAACCATGTTTCAAGTTGTATAGAATATTTATAATAGTTTACAAAATTTCATTAAAAATTGCACATAGTATGTACTTTTTTTTCATAAAATTCTTAAATTCGGTGTTTATGGCAATTTTTTGAGATTCGATTGTTGCGATTTTTTTCCATATAAAAATCCGTTTGGTTCAAACGTTAAGTGTGTGAAAGCAAATGAAAAAAAAAATTTCGAAAATAAGTGGAAGTTTTTCACGACTTTATTTACTAAAATTACATAAATGCTTACTCGAAAAGTTTAAAATATTTTTTTCTTATTCGTACGTAGTACTTTTAACAAAAATTTGTTAAATTATTTTAAGCGTTTTGGAAAGTATAAAACTTGTGTTCATGTGGTTTTTGTGTAAAAGTTATCTGCACATTATTTGAAAAATATATTTAAAAAAGTACTATCCAAATATGTCAATAAGTGATAAATATATTCACAGACGTATGTATGTATGTATGTATGCAGTATATTAAAATTTCATATTAATAAAAACAAATATCTTCAAACTTATGCACATATGCATCTATGTATGTATGTATGTACAAATGCGTAGGCATCACTTCATCACACTAATTGCAATAAAAAACACTTTGCGACAACCTCGCACTTTTTCTTTTATTAAAATTTCGTTATTTGAATTTTTTTCGTACTCCATTTATTCATATGCAATTGTAATATTTACTTCTCTTTTGCATACATATGTATTCGTATATGTATGTAAATATGTATTTTCTATGTATGTATGTACATATATCAATACATAAAATCAAAATGTATGTGCGCCACAAAACCCGCTCAATATTTCATTTCTCGTAACATTAATTGAATTGCGAACGTGAACGCGTACTCGAATGCGATTACGACCACAGACTTGAAAGCGTCAAAGCAAACTGAACGACAGCAGCGCAACCGGCAACGCCACTCCAATAACGAATCAACCAAAGGCCACGAAGTTGCTGCTACCTTCTTCGGGAACGCGTCTACGGCGAATGCCACCGAAACGGTTATCTGTGATATTGGTGTGGACGATGATGATGATAATTATTACGATGATGATGATTTTGAAAATGACGGTGGCAACTATGCCGGATACGGAGACGGTGATGACGGTGATGACGATGATGCTGATGGCTATGGTGACAATGATGATGGCTTAAGTAAAGCTAGAGGTGCACCAATCGAATTGAATGAATCCAGCGAACTTGTCGAAATCGCCGAAACCACTGAGGCCACCAACGATTCTATACGCCACTTCCGAGATGTGTATGCCGGCAAGAATCATAACAGCAATAAAGCGAACAGCAGCAACATTGTCGTTTTTGATAATTTCAAATTGAGCGAGTGCGACAACGGCGGCGATTACGACGACAATGGCGTTGATGATGTCGTCAGTGAGAGCGGTTCTGATTTCGTGAGCTTCGAGGGAAACTCTAGTAACTTTGATGTTGTGATGGCAATGAAACCGGAAAAGAATAAAGTGAACGAGCAGCAACAAGCACAACAACAGCAGCAGCAGCAGCACCAGCACCAGCAGCAACAGCAATCACAACCAAAGCAGCTTCTCAACAAAAATGAGCAGCAGCAGCAGCACAGGCAAAAGCAGCAACAACTGGAGACATACGACGAGCACAGCCAGCATAGCCGACAAAAACAGCATAAGCAAGGCGGTCAACAACAGCAACAACAACAAAAACAGCAACGTGATCGACAACAAGCAATTGCTTTGCACGAACGCACTGAGAACTATGACACACATGTCCAGCAACAGCAGCAGAAATTGTTGCTGCAGCAGTTGCACGATGAGGAATTGTTGCAGCGTCCATGCAAAAAACGAAACGCTTCAAGCCAAAATATTGGCGGCGTCATTGCTAGCAACAAAAATACGTCCGAGCAAATCATGCAACAATCGCGCAATCTGCAGAAAGAACTGCAACAGCAGCTTGAGGAGCATCAGCGATGTATTATTGCGCAGCAGCAGCAACAACAACAACTGCATCAACAGCAATTGGCGGAACAAAAAAAGTTTGAGCGCGATGAAGAGCAACGTATGTTGCAGCAGAAGCAACATCAACAGCATCAGCAACAGAAGCAAACAATACAGAAGCCGCTAACACGAAAGCAGCTGCAATTGCAAGCGCAACAGCCGGCGAGGAGTGCAATCGCTTCACGTCATAGTGCGCGCGCCAGCACTTCTCGTCCACCCTCATCGCATGCATCGCCGCTGATTGCCGCCACGAGCCGTGGTCGTTTGACTGCGCGCGCAAAAAAATTTGCCAACAACCCAGCAGACATAGTAGGCGAAAAATGCGCAAAAGTATTGAAGAAACGTCGCAACCCATTCAACTCTCCACCACCGGCCCCCTCGGCCACACCTTCGAATTCAGCACGTACACCACGCAACTCCAACTGCATCGGCGCAGGATTTGATGCATGCGATGCAGCAAAATTACTTCCAGCGTCGTACACTCAAATAGCGGCGCCATCGCTGAGACCATCATTCACTACGGATATCTGCTATGGTGACGATGGCGCTGGTGGTGATATGGGTGCATTCATTGCACCAAATTGCTCAGAACCGGAAATGATGAAACTGTGCTCGAAGTTGCGGTCGGATTTCATTCATATGATGGTACCGCTAGCGAATGCTTTTAATGGAACAAGCGACAACAGTAGCACAGCACCACCACATTCATCAAAGCAACCAAGGCAACCTAAGGCATCCACGAAAAAGTCGGACGTTTTGGCTAATCGTGACCTAATTGAGGCGCTTACGAATTGTCTTTTCAAATTTAACTCGATGGAGCGGCAGGAAAATGACGCAGAGTGCACTACAGCTAAAGTCGATGATCCAGAGAAGTGTGATGCAGTCTCTCAAGTGTGAGTATAGTTTAATTTTGTATTTGGTTTGTTTATGCATACTTGAAGAATCGTTTGGGATAGTTTGGAGAGGATATTTATGCAGTTATAAAACTTAAATATGTGTATTTCTATAGGAAGGTCGAACCATTTCAAAACAAAATC
Organism: Philophylla caesio; assembly: GCA_963971545.1. Classification (NCBI taxonomy): domain Eukaryota; kingdom Metazoa; phylum Arthropoda; class Insecta; order Diptera; family Tephritidae; genus Philophylla; species Philophylla caesio. Next base: position 20,459,572 of record OZ020607.1, read on the forward strand.
AAGTAAATTGACGATATTCATGCACTTTCTCTATAACCATTTCTACCAGTTCATAGCGAATACAAATAGTTTTTGTTATGTGCTGATGGCAACCAATTACAAACAACAACTTAGTATACGCGTTTCCTCTTCTCTTAAGATATTCTTCTATTCATGGTCATTTGTGCGCAGAGATGGATTCACATACATACATCAATGACGGCACGTCACAGTTCTGTCACTTCCCAGAAGTATTAGTCGAAAAAATATAATTTCACAAAAAATGGTACAATTCGCACTGGGGGAAGCAATCAAACGCCACTTATTTGACAACTGAATTTGAAAAGGCGAATATGTGATATATAAACGAGCACAGGTTTCCGTGCAAACCGCTCTAGTAACGAACTTTGCTGGAGACTCGGCAATTGAAGAGGTTTTTCTAACAATATGGGTGAAAAGCATTGGACTAAGTTTCAGGATTAAAGCTAAATGGTTTCTGAGTTTGGTTGGTTCAACTGGGTGGCGCTGAAGTTCAGGCATATCTTTGTTGTTCATTCTTTATTAATATTGTTTAGTGCTTTACGTGATTTTCAAGTGATGAAAACAAAGCATAATATAGCCATTCATATTTGTCGTGATTTCCCATTCACTGTTTACAATAAATTTTGCTGAAGTTTACAATTTTGGTAATTCGCATTTGTAGCGTGGCAGTGATTAAATCGATGCTCATAGAATATTTTTAAATATAAATAGAAGGTATCTTTCTTTGGCCCCGTCTCTTTATCGTGACATGAAGGTAGCGAACTATTTCCGTTGGGCATATTCTGAGTTATTCACAAAATGTAAAATAGCATCTGAATACTCTCCTTAAATTGTTTAATGTGACAGTACGACAGATTCTGGCATGGCTTTTACGTTGTAAAGGTACAAAGAAATGTCAATAAAAAAATGTTAACCATATCGAACATCGTTTATCGTATCATAAAACTTAAGAAAAATAATTGTTTGTTCAAAGCCATTTTTTACTATTGCAAATGTTTTTCTGTACAAATCAGGTTAGTTAGAGATTAATGGACGAAAACCCAATAAAGAAAGAGTAAACGAGTTTCATAAAACTGCTACAACAACAACGTAAAAAATAAAAATAAATAAACAAAAAATTAGTCAAGAGATTTATTTTGCGTTTAAACGAATTAATCGCATCGATCGCTGCTTTATACATACGAGCGTACCTAGGTACTTCTGGTATGTGTGGAAATGTTAACAGCTCGGCATTACCCGAATTATATATCTTGTTTGGTAAAAGAATGATCACGCATGATTATATACTCGCACCACTCGAAATCACACTACTTAGTAAATTTAGGAAGAGGAAACATAAAATTCGATATTTTAGCTAGTAAATACTAAGAAAACGGAAGGGCAAATTATTTATTTTATACTAGTACATACTTAACATACATACCTATGGATATCTGAAATGTAACCGTGTGTCGTATATGAAATCTACATATGTACATATATGATATGACTAACTCGCATTACTGAACTTTATCTAACATTTTCACAATCGTTTTTTCTCTCGCCGCTCCCCTTCTCGTCCCATCACCTACATACATACATACATACATAGTACGTATGTAAATAGTGTTGCAAACAAGTAAACAAAATAAATTGTGTATCGAAAAAAATGCATAACAAACGACTTTAAAACAAAAAAAAACACAAAAAACGAAACGCCAATGTGTAGAAATAAGCTCCCACAGAGAATAGCACATCGCCGCGATCGAGAAGGGCATGGAGAGTGAGAGCCATCAAAGCAACAAAGCATCAAAAACCAACTTCATTCCACTCTGCCTTTTCCATCAACTCGCGCGCGCCGAAAATGATGTCATTTAGCAGTCAACAGCGCAGCATTGCTACCGGCCGCTTATCGTTTGCGTTAAAGCTATTGAATAGCTGTTGACTGCTGTCTATCAAATCAGTGCTGGTCGGCATTTAGCGCCAGCTGACTCCACCCAAAGAATCTCGCGGTGCGCATTATGATCGGAGATTCTATCAGCAAGTTTTGAAGTCGTTCACTCTCCTACTTATGTACGTACTTACTCGCACTTACATACATACATACATATGTACGCATTTTAATACCCATTAACGCTGATCTAACCACCTTTTGTGGTCATTTGTGCCACTACCTACCGAGGGACGGCCGCGTTTAGCAAAAAAAAATAGTCTATGATTTGTATTTCAAACGCCCCGACTGAGTTTCGAACCTTGATCTCAATGGCATACCGAGTGATAGTACGCACCCGTACACACTCGGCAACAGCGGCCAGGGGTATATACAAATAATAAACGCTACGAATATTATCATCGCAATTCATCTATTAAAATTTTGTTATTATTTAATTTAAATTCAACAAACTTTCAAACTATTTTTTTTCAAAAATTTAAATTCATTTTTTTTGTAGCCTATTTAATTTTAGAATATTGTAAGTTTCCAATGCCTAGAAACTACAGCTGATTTATGCCAATTTTTTGCTGACGCTCTTCTGCTGGTTTTTGTTACCTGTAAGAAATTGCGTGTCAGTAAAAAAAAAGATCAATTTGTACTAGAATTGAACAGTCTACAAAACTGCATAATGAAAAAAATTTAATTTTTTTTTACTTCGAAACTTTTTTACATGATATATTGTGTATAAAATTTGAAGCTTAAGTTTATATATTTTTGTAAGATAATGAGTTATTTTATCTCCTGTAAAGTAAAGTCAAGTTATACCAGCGATACCGCTGAATCTTGATTCGCTTCAATAAAGTCATAGACACCCAACTCTCTTTTTACACGGTTTCTTTTTACACGGATTTGAAGTTACATGGTTGAAAAAAAAAAAATTTTGTAAAAATTGTTTTATCTAGTACGGTTTTAAAATCACTGTTTTGTAATTATGTTTGTTTTTACAACACTTGGCACCATTGCTGAAATGAACATACATAGCAGCGACGAATAATTATGTAGCTATGTAAATATTTTTTCTTTATTTCTATTCTAATTTTTCTGTTCTTAATTCTGGATTAACAGATTTCTTTTGTTTTTTGCTTGCTCTACCAATTTTTCACCAGTATGAATTATGTATTTTAAGTTTTAATGCTCAATAAAATGCCATATGAACATACAATTTGTATGCATATCTGAAATTCTATAGTTTTCAACATTTTTTACACGGTTTTACGAAGAAAATATAGTTCTTTATATCATCTTACACGGTTTTCAAATCACATGGAACGTATCCCCCATTTTACTATAGGAAACGCCTCTTTTTTACACGGTTTCTTTTTACACGGATTTCTGAGGAACGTATCTACCGAAGAAACCGAGCAGGTATTGCTTGCTGAACATGAAATTTGACGGTCTCAATGACTGTTTCACTATCCGACTAGATCGCAATATTCCAGTTTAGGTGGTTGCGCTTAGAATTTCACTCTGCACATCATTCTTGATAATATCTAACGCTAGAGTATATACAGTGGTATAGTATTTTGCATATGAAGAAAAGAAAACAAACGGTTAAATTGTTGCTTTTTTTCAGGTTTATTGCGAAATTATTTATGATATGAAATTCAATAACATATCGCTTATAACTTCACAGAGACTGCATTAACACAAAAAAATAAAGGTATACAGGAAAAGAATGAAGATAATTCAGAATTTGTAGCTCGCAAAAGTTGGGTAACTCACAAAAGTATTTTGCATTTGACTAAATATATAACATAATATAATTTTGGCGCGTACACTATATAACTCAGTGTTTGGCCGAGCTTCTCCTACCATTTGTGGTGTGCGTCTTTATATTATACCACAAATGGAGGGACCTACAGTTTTGTGCCGACTCCGAACGGCAGATGTATTTAATGAGAAGCTTTTTCATATCAGAAATACCCTCGGTGGTTTGCCATTGCCTGCCGAGGTGTGGCCGCTATTAGAAAAGCTTTTTCTATTATAAATATTTTGCTTGCCCTGACTGAGATTCGAACCTCGAACTCACAGGCATATCAAGTTATAGCACGCACCGCTACCAACTTGACCACAGCGGCCACAACTCGACCACAGCGGCCACATTTGACTAAAAGTGATATATAAATTAATGTAAAAACTATGTTGTATTTCGTATGATAACCGCTACTTTTAGATACAGCTTCCAAGCGTTTTGGAATAGATTCTACTCACTTTCGAAAAAATTTAGGTGGTATTTTTTTCCATTCCCCAAACCTCCTTGAGGCTATTTTTTGATGAAATTTTGTATTCGCGCACTCTATCTTCGAGGTAGTCCCAAAGGTTTTCTATAGGGTTTTGTCAGGTCTTTGAGGGAGTGTTGGAAAATGTTTTGCGTTGAAAAGTAACAACATTTTAACGTGGTGAGCCGTATATTTCGGGTCGTTGTCATGCTGAAACAAAAACTCGTTTCTTGTCAAACCCATTTTTTCTGCACTGGAATGTAAATTTTCTTTAAGGATGGACAAATATACATATACATATGTATTTGTCCATTATTATGTCTTTAAAAACAAGATTTCCAACTCCCTGAGCCGACATACACACCCACACCATCACTGTACTTCCGCCATGTTTTACACTTGTTTAGAAGTTTTTTATATGCTGCTTTTCATTTGGTTTTCGAAAAACCATACGTCGGCCATCCGATCCAAAAATATTCGATTTGCTTTCGTCGGTAAATATTACAGTGGTTTTCTTCGAGCCACGCGTCCATGAATATTATTCGTCCTGAGTACTCTGCGCACTGTCTCATCAGAAACTTGAGTGTGTAGAGCTACAGTAAGCTTGTCGTTAAGCTTTCGTGCTGATAAATGTGGATTTTCGCGGTTTGATTTGAGAATTTTGCGTTCCTCTCTCATCGTTAGCATCTTTCGTCGACAACAACGAATTAAATTTTCTATACTTCCACGCACATTACACCGATTTTATTATATTTTCTTCATGTGCAAAATACTTTTGTGAGCCACTGTACATACATACATATGTATATACTCTATTCACACCCGGCTAGTCAAGTAGTCAGTGCTCCGAAATAAGGATTCGTAAGAATCTTACTTTTATTCTTTTTTTGGAGAGTTTTTTGTAAATAAAACCTTTTCTTGAAGTCTCTTACGTTTTATATGTGTTATATATTATTATATAATCATAAATTATGATTTCAAAATGATAAATTATGTTTTCAAAATGACTCCAGTATTAAATATTCTCTGACACTCAAGCACAAGTGACATAATATTTAGGACCTGGACATGATCTTTATAAGATTCAATGCATAAAAAATTCTAAAAGTGCGGTTGGTTAAAAAAATTGATAAAATGATACTGTTTCACAAAAATATAGTCAGGCCTATTCTGCATTTCGATTCCGAAAAATTTGGTTTGATTCGTGATCGTATTTTGTTCAAGTTTGTGATTGTGCACTTAAGTTACCAGGCACTGTGGCAACATACAAGTCCATTGACACCGTTATTGATACAGAACAAGCTGTCAACTACCCTGTTGAGTTTCTGAATTCGCTGGCACTGTCAGGAATGCCGTCTCATCAATTATTTCTGAAAGTTGGATCATCAATAATAATGTTAAGAAGTTTGAGACCACCTAAAATGTGCAATGGAACTCGACTGACCGTCAAAAATATACATTAGAACATCATCGAAGCAACGATTTTGTCTGGCACATCGGCAGGTGAAAATGTCTTCATACCTCGCATTCCTCTGATTCCTTAAGGCATACCTTTTGCATTTAAAAGACTTCAGTTTCCGGTTCGCCTAGCTTTTGCAATGACCATTAACAAATCACCTGGGCAGTCATTGAACGTTGCAGGAATCCATTTGAAACCTTCATGCTTTTCGCACGGTCTGTTATACGTCGCTTGCTCAAGGGTGGGCAACCAAGGAAATTTATATATTCATGCCAAGAATAATACAACAAATAACGTTGTTCACCAAACTGCATTGAAATGCAATAAAAGTCTATAGTTATGATTATTTCATTTCAATAAGGATAGTGTAACGATATACGACATAGTATTATGCAGATAATATATTTATTAAATGTTGTTACAGCATAAGTGATTTACAAAGTCAATAAAAAAAGGTCGATTGCCAATTTAACTATTCCATTTTATTATTATAGTGAATAATGATATCCTTGACAACAACGCATTCCCAATTTTCACGCGAGCATTTTCACGGGATCAAATTTTCTTATTATCAAAATATTTAAATAGTCTTCCCACACAAAACTTATTACTTATTCAACTGATATGGGTTTAAAGGAATAAGAGCACTCTCTAATTTCCAAACTCGCTAATTTATTTTAATTTTCTGATCTTACTGTAAGAGTACCGAACATTTTCCTTTATCCTCCTTATGGGCTTGGGGTATAGTGTTTGTCTAAAAATATATAATATGGATAAACGAATCCAATAATTAAAGTAATAGTAAACACTAGATTTAAAGTGAGATAAATGAGTATTTTGACTAATGCGAACGTCCTCAACGTAATGTCAAAAGTATGGTCGACATTGTGGCCCAGAAAAGATTACTCGTATATACACACTTATGTATGTATGGACATATGTATATGTTTACAGCGAAATACGAGTATTTCCAACCGAGTACACGTACTAGTGTTTGATCAATATTTATTGCATTTAATATTGTTGGAAATTATTTCGCCACACGTGTCACCCCTTCTCCACAACTTAATACGAGTATTAAAAGTTAGTTTTTGCGTCATTCGTGACAAGTGAAAGTACACAAGATATGATGACCTTGAGCTCTAGCAAAGTCATTTGTAAAGATGGTTTTAGAAATTTTTAGCTGGCACCCTTCTAAAAAGCAGTTATCGGATCTGTGCCTCTTGGTAATGTCTGACTTTTCCTATGTTATATTTTTGAAAGCAAAATTAAACAAGAAATGCCAGTATTCAATCTATTATCAAAGACAAATGCTGACAGTGCTCTTATGCTCTTTAAGAGTTTCCCAACCTATAAAATCGTTCTATGCGATATTTTATATTCTTATGTTCTTCCCCAAGGCGAATTGATGTAAGGTGGTAGCGATTCTAAAAATGCAACCCTTTGGTGGGTGATTGTCAAACTTTATCTCCTTTGTATTTAACTTTCGCGAAATAATTTTTAAACTATTAGGTTCACCGCAAAAAGTTATAGTAAACTATATGTTGAAATTTACTGTAGTTAAGGGGAACAATTGATTATTTGCAACTAAACAATTGATCTTGACAACCAACCACCAATCAGCTGATTGATTAAAACCACCTTTAATGAATTCGCCTTGTTCTTCCCTATCCCCCATAAATTGTTTGAGTTTTCAATGGCAACATACTGTCTGTATTCATTTAAAAAATGGTTTTTAAAGTTATTAATATGTATGTTCTCGAATCTATAAATTATTACAAAGTGCGACATATTTTACCTTTTTTCTCACACATGAGAAAATCGATATGTGCTCGATTGAAGAACTAAATGGTAGTAAATCCGTATTTGTTGTTTTTCACCAGCACAAACCAATAAGCGGGAATAGAGCTCCCTAGCATAGCGCGTTAGTGTTATCAAATTATTGGTTAATATTTTACGTATGTTTCTGAGCATCGGCCCCATTCATCGGCATAATGAGAGAGGGATCTTTTTAAGGGATTGATATACATTGATATATGTATGTACATGCATAAATTAGTTTTGAAGTATTTTCACTTTCTCGTCGCAATACAATGTAAATCAACAGGTGTTCGTCTCTCAACAAGTCGCTGCCAAAAAACTCCGTACCTTATTCATTCAAAGGTGATTTAGAAGCGCAGAAAATGTTCTGCGATCTCATATATGTATGTACACTAAGGCAGGAGCCCCGGTCATATTATATTTTATTATTCAAATGAAACATTTATATTTTAGTTTTTTCTTTTAACGAACTTTACCACCTTTTCTCTTTAGTCCCGTTACTCTCTACACTGGCGAATCACCCTATGAGAAATTAAAGCTTCAGAAAACACAACAACGTCTGCATAAACAAAAGCTTTTGGAATTTCAAAATGAACAACGACGAGAGGAATGTAAAAATGGTTTGTGTAACGATTCAAATAAGCAGCAATTTAATAACTGGCTACAAGAAAACTACGTTGATGATTTGAGTGATAACGAAGAAGATTCGAAGCTACCGAAGGAAACACTGAATGCTAGAATTGACTTGAAAAACCTGGAATCACCACCATCTGCTCTCTGGAACGCTAGCGCTAAACCTACAAAAGAAAAGAAAAAACTGCACATTGAAAAATTGATAGCCGAGCGGGATCACTTTCTACGTTTATGCGGAAAAAATCGTTTTTATGCAAATCCCAATTTCAACCAACCATGGAGGGTGTTCTCAAAGTAAAATGCATTTGGAGTTTTATGTCCTTTTGTAATTACTTTGTTTATTGTTCATACAGACTCGCCAGCAGGCTCTCTAACGAAATCGTCGGCATGATAGAGGAGGATTTCAGTGTCGGTGTATCGAAATTTGTGCAGGACTTTCTGGATAACGAGACCAAGATCTAAATTCGTGAAGCATTCTTCAGCTGAAACTCTACATTTTCGCATTTGCCTTTTTCATTGCATTTTTAACTGCATCTGTATATATATATTTTTGAATTATTTTCGTTGTGGTGTTACCCGTATACATATGTGTGTATTTGTGTGTAATTTTCATGTTATTGTAAAATTGTCGAGCAAACTTTGGGAGGCAATGTACGATCATTCACGAGCCTTAGGACAAATTTTTTTGCCAGAAAGTCAAAGGTCAAAGCGGTGAAAAAATTTGTTAGTACTTTAAATGCCTTGTCCTTTGAAAATTTTGCAGAAAAAAGTTGTTTTGATGGTATTGAGGTAGACGGCTACATGCATACATATGAATGTCAGAAGTGCTCATGTAAAAATTGTTTCATCATTAAGTTTTTTAGTGCTTTTATTATAAAATTCAATGTATCAACTGAATGACCAATTGTAACTAAAATAAATAAATTAAAATGGATTACATTTCAGTTTCAAATAGTAAAAATATCTTGAATTTGTACTCAAACCTTGCATGAATTGAATACATTCATCCTTAGGACCTTCACCTACACATCGACGCAAATAATTTTATTTCTACGGATAATTGGCTTTAGGGTTTTTCGGACTTCAATCCGTTAAGTCATATTTCAAAGGCATCATTTACTTAGGAACCTCCGTAATAACGTAGGAAGTAAAAAAAACGCCCGGACTGCGTTTTAGAAAATGCAATGAAAGTTTCACGACCGGAGCAAATTCATTTAAAAACGAGAGCAAATCCTGTGCTACGTTGGTAAGACCAAGCGGTGAAAAATTTGGGGTTTTCAGTTGACGCCAGTTGGAAAGAGATAGAAAAATGGTGACTGCTACATTCTTACTATGATTGATGTAAATATATTATTAATGATATTTTATAATTTTATTGAGCTCATAAACTGGCCATGGGAGATTTGTTTGTGAAAAAACAACAACAGTTATTAATGGTTGAAGTTATAGTACTATTTCGGAAATCACCACATTTCCTCATCAGACTTCTTTTTGATTATTAAATTAAATTATTTTTAATTTAATTTTCATAACCACTTCTCTCTGGCTTTGAACCCGGGAGCTCGGAGTTGCAGAGCCAATACGCTACCTATTGTGCTACGCTAGCCGAGTTGGCTCTTGTGTTTATTTCATCTTCCTTAAACAAACCAACTACAAACAAGAGCAACCGATCTGCCGCTATTTAACTTGTTTGTGTGGTTGTTGTTTGTGTTTTTATTTTGCAAATTCTGTTTTACTTTACATTATATGCATTTTTAAGGCGTGCTCATCCTTGTCTACAAATGTTTGTTCATTTTTCTGTTGGCCTAGTAAATGTTAATATTTTATAATTTTATTGAGCTCAAGGCCAGTTTATGGAAGATTTGTTTGTAAAAAAATAAACTGGCCTTGAGCTCAATAAAATTATAAAATATTAACATTTACTAGGCCAACAGAAAAATGAACATACATATATTATTAATGTTTATATTATTATTAATGTTTTTGAAAGAAAAAAAATATGAAAGAAAGGATTAGTGAAAGCCCAATGTCGAATGTCGAAGGAAAAACTAATTACAATAATCTGACAATCAAAATAGATGATCAGACAGGTTTTCTGTTATTCAACAGACATGAAGCGCACGAATAAAATTATTTTTCTTTCGAACTACAGAGTTTACTTTTACATGAGAATTGTCAAAACCGACAAATTTTAAAGGCGTGGTAGCCCGGAAGATATCATGGTGTATTCGCACAACTCTCAAATGGTGGATAAGGAACTTTTAATAATAAAATCCTATTGTTTAAACACTTTGTTTTGGACGAGAACGTGAATTTTTTTTTTGACTTGCTATTCTGGTACGCTATCACGTCACACAGCTGTCAAACCGAAGCCATAGTTTTCACAGTGTCGTCGCCTTGGAATCAATGCGAATTAAATAAGGTGGTGTTGCGGCTACAGCTGTGTTTTTTTTTGTTTTAGGATGCCAGTTGCTTGATTCTTATTGGCTGGCTACAAAAACGATGGAATACAAGATCATGCCCTGCCGCAGAATTTGACATTTTTGATGTAAAGTAAACAAAGAATATACAGTCAAGGAAAACGAAAATAAGCTGATTTTAGTGTGAAACATGTTTTAATTTCGAAAAATTATTAAAATATTAGTTGCAGACAGTGGTATAATTAATTGATTACCTAAAATCTAGAAAGAAATGTGATACGAGTATTGAGGCCGTATTATCGATTGTTATAGGGGGCATCCATACTCTCCGCATGCCTTCCGATCAGTACGTGACCGGTTATAAGTCCTAAAACCAAGGACGGGCTTGCTCTGATCAGCATGAGCAGACCCTATGACCTTTTGACGTTCCACTCTGGCTACATTTGTTTAGACCTAATGCAGGTGTTATCATTTTCCCATCGGACCCCTGCTTCTTTAAGAGATGAGTACCTTAGGAGAAGCTTGCGGGTAGCGAGCGGCATACCTTAACCCTTCCAACGTCACGAAAGCGGAATGGATTTTCCTTCTCATGCAAGCTCGTCCGTCGTTTCATTTCCTGGTATGTTGTTGTTTGTTTGTGATTCGTTTCCCCATAACATCAATTAGAAGGATATTTAATAATGAGTCTAATGCCTCCGAGGAAGTCGTGTGTAAGGCCCCGCTAAGGCATATCAGCGTCGACCTTTGCGCCCTTTGGAGTGCTAGTAATGATTTTTTCTTTTCGAGACATGGCCACGAAACCGAAACTCTATATAACAAGATTTGCCTAACCAACGCTGTGTTTATCCAGTAAGTAACTTTTGGGGACAATCCCCATTTCCTGCCGATTGCTACCTTACAGCTGTAGTTGCTTTCCTAATGCGCTCTTGGACGTTCTGTGCCCATGTAAGATTTTGTCTAGTATCACGTCGAAATATTTGGTACATTGCCAAGCGTTAGCACCCTATTCCCTAGAACGGAGAACCTTAGTTGTGGGATCATATATTTCCTTATGAAAATAATAAGCTCGGTTTTACTAGGGTTCACACCCAAATCCATTTCTTTGCTCCATTTTTCATTTTTATTTAGATTTTCCTGCATGATGTCACATAGCATTTGAGGGAATTTACCCCTTACTACCACCGCAATATCGTCGGCATAAGCATTGACCTTAGATCCTCCCTCTTTCTCCAGAGTCCGCAACAGGTCATTGAATGCCACCACCAGAGGAGGGGAAAGAAAGAGAAGGGAACCAACTGCAGATCAACGCCCATGTTCATTGCTCGATGTAGGGATTGCTCGATATACGACACTATTTGATGCAGCGCTGTTTCAGTAAACTTCCCTTATAAGTAAGGGTGTTGAGAAGAGTCGAGTTTGTCCGCAACTGATTAGCTGAAGTGGCAATCGATTACTCTCTCTAATGTCTTAATTTGAAAGGAAGAAAGGTTGAGGTTTAGCTCCCCTACATACATGGCATACCGCCAGATTGCCCTTAATTTCAGTGATTGTTGTAGCTGCACTGGAGAAATTTCATCTAGACCCAGGCTTTATAGGGTTTATTATAGGGACTCGGCATTCACCGGCTGATCTCCCTCTGTAGTTGGCCTGATCGACAGCATGTCTGTAGGGTAGGAAAAGTGTGTTTCCAGGAAAAGGCCAAAGGTATCCTCACTAGACCCCGTCCACGTCCCGTCCGACCTTAACAAGCATCTGGGGGCTATACGAGGTGAGCTGGAGAGAACTCTGGAAAGACCTCTTCTAACTTTTTGTAGTCTCTCAATTTTGACCTATAAATTTCCCAAAGTGTTTCAATTTGGTTCCTTTTGGCGCGGTTGATGGTTTTCCGGCAAAGCTTGTAAACCTTATCGATGGCTGAATTCCACCATGGTGGTTTCTTCTTGCCTCTCGGCTTCTTTATGGGGCAGGCCAGTTATAATGCATTCTTACATGCAGTGGTAAGCTGGCCCACCATACAATCTAGCTCCCCTGGGCTAACCGGTACTCTTACTCGTATGCCAGAGAGAAGCTTTATCTAGACCAATCGGCATTTTTAAGGTTTCTTAATGGTTCACTCATATACGAAACTCCCTCTAAGAAAAAACTGATATAGCGGTGGTCCGAAAAGAAGAGCTCTTCGAGCACTTTCCAGTTCTTGATCACAGCCTATGCTCTTTCAGAGACGAGGGTTACATCCAGAACTTCCTTTCTAATATAAGTAACAAATGTGTCTTCAGATGCCCTATTACATACAGCTGGGTTAGCTTTTAGTATGAATTCGTAAGTCACCTCTTTCATTGATGTCGCTGCTGTTCCATAAGAAGTGGTGCGCATTCGCGGCAGCTGCAAGTATCAGCGTTCTTTCGGTATGCTTAGCTACCCTTTCGACCATCGGTATGCAGGTTGGCTTGTCGTAAGCCAGATACATGGAGGTTACCCGGATCACCTGTCCCTTGACCTCCATGCACACAGTTGTTGTGTTCTCGTCGCTAAATTGGGGAAGAAACAAAAATTTGAATTTTGCTTTAACCAGAATGTAATCCCTAGGTTTACCCGTAGTTGCTCCAGTAACCAGTGTGTACTCCTCCATCCCTCTTCACCACAGTTGTGTTGACCTCCTCATCGTCATCGCCCGACATGAGCTCATCCTCCGTGTATTTGCGGAAGGTGAAACTAACGCCCCGCGACGACGCAAAACCTCCGGACAGATCATCCAGTGAATTGATGCCACCTGGCATTGCGTCCCCTTTATCCTCACTTTCGGGGCTACCTCCGGAGTTTAAACTAGCATTGAAAAAATTGCCCTTAGTGTGTTATTCGATCAGCTCTTTCTATAGGTATATAAAAATTTTTTCTATGTTTTTGATTGAAAAAATAGAAAAATTAAGTTTAATGGAAACAGGCGTATACATATTTTAAATAAATGCTTAAGTTAATTATAAGCGATTTATTGCTAATTAATTTCTTTAATACCACATACAATAATAAACGAAATAGCACAGTGCGTTCACACGTTCCACTTAATTTTAAATAAAATCACTTTATAGCATTGAATTTAAGCACAAACAATTGTATGCTTACGAGCATACAAACAGAACCAACCGGGTATGTGACGTAGCATACACGGATGATTCTGTCAAAATTTGCTGATTGTGAATAGCGGTTTGCGGAAGGCGCAACCTATGTATGTAATTCTTACGAAATTTCGAAATTCGGCAGATGGTCACGGATTCCGAGTGAAACGCAATTTTGACATTTATTTGTGAATGCTTTCCTTTATCGTGAGAAGTGAAAATAATAATTAAAACAAGTACGCTCGGGTATAATTAACAAAAAAATACAAGTGAACTAGAAACTAAGTGGATATTTTTCACTAAAGTAATGAAAAATGTAAGAAGTGTTTATTAATGGCTGTAGTGCATAAATTGAAATATATTTTTCAACAGGTCAATACCATCCACTAACCGGAGTTAGTATGATACTGGTGAATATGATGGAGGAGCGGGAAGGCATTCCGCGTAACATATGTAGGTGACGAACCGTCAAATAGCTGAAAATAAAATTATGGACAAAAAGAAAATTTAAACCTAAAAAATAATTACGAAAAGTTAATCGTGTCCTCCAATAAAGAACTGAACGATGAATTCTGCTTTGGATGTAAATTGGCACAACAAAAAGAGAGCGGTGAGAGCAGTGAGAGAATCGAGCTTACCAGATCTTGATTTTTACGATTCTCAAAAGTAAATGTATGCAAAAATTTCTTATAAAACGAGTTTATTTGATGTGGTAACATAGGCGGCGAGAAAATTTAAACAATAAAGGGCCGTACACATAAGACTTTCGCTTTGCTTGGCTTCAGAGTTTCGCTTTGACAGATAAGTTGAAGACCTGATGTTATATGAGTGCTGCTAAATACAAGGCGAGAAAAGTAAAGCAAAGCAAAACGAAGCAAAATCATGGCGAACTCTCAACTTTTGTACACTTTGACAACCAACTGTTTACATTTCCATTTTATTTCTGCGCGCATATACACACGATTTAGAGAATTTACTTGTATTTCATAATTTTTGCATATATAATTACTTTTAAAAAGAGAAAAGAAGAAAAATATGAACAAATAGCAAATGAGACACCTCTTTGTTAACCACCTTCATCGTTTTCCTAAAATCCCCTGGATCGGTTTTTATTTATTTTGTCGAAAGATGCTGCAAGAAGACTTGTTACATCTCAGTCTTAATAAAGTTTATTACACTCGCGAATTTCAAACATATGTACATAAGTAGATGTAAAACACATTTCTTATTCTTTTATTAATGAAAATACTCGGAATAAGCGCATATCGCAATTCAAAACAAACAACTATCGCAGAAACTGTCAAAGCGTTCTATGTAGCAAACCTTCTACACCTCATGCTTTGTTGTTAAAGTTCGAATTGTCAAGTAAAGCGAGGAAAGTTGTATGTGTACGGCCCTTAAAGAACTGTACGATAAATTCTGCCCTGGATGTAAATTGGCACAGCACAAAGTCTCTCTTTATCGGGTGGATTTGCCACCACCTTTTCCTCTGACCAAGTGGCTGCTTCTTGCATATTTTGTACATTTGTACTGCCCTTAAAAACATTCAACACAATTTAATTTTCCTTGACATTTTTACAAGTAATATGCGATTCAGAAATAATCACACGAGTGCCTTATTTTCTACTTTGTGTAAATGAAGATATTCAAAGATCAATATGCAACAAAAATTAGTCGTCAAAATTAAGTTGACGTGTTGAGTAATCGTCGCCGATTATTAAGTTAAGTTAAGTCTTGACTAACTTAGAATTTAGACGACTGCACGACAAGGACAGCGGAATTTCCTTGTCTGCAAATGTCTTAATGCCAGCTTCTTGAACATTTTGAAAACGTTAGCGACATATCCAACAACTCATTTGTTGTTGTCACATTAAAATATTTCACTTGTATAAAATTTAAATATTTTGTTCAAAGAAAATTGTTTTGGCAAAAAATAAGTAAATAGTTATTATTTTATATTTATATTAATATATATTAAATATCAGAGCAATTTTATGTCTTTTGTGGTAAAATAACATAAGACTTGTTAAAGTCTTCAACAATTTTATATTTCACATATTAGTGGCAGCACTACAGCTGCTTGTTGTCGTCGGCAAAATTAGAAATAGTTTTACAGCCCTATTCGTGTTTTGTCACAGTCTTCAATTGTTATGGGTAAATTGTCATTATATTGTCACGGCCAGTTGTCATAGGTATGCACCGCCAAAAATGACAATAGAAAAGCTCTTCGCACTCGCCGCATACGGCGAAAAGTTCTGTATAGCAAAAACAGCTGATTTGGTTCACAATTTCAAATTTTATTCTTCGTTTTATTTTATCGCGTGATACTGAGGATTGGCTCATGACAATTTGAAAATTGTTTCCAACGCACTTTTGATATGATCCATGCGCGTAGAAATACAAGCAACCAAGAAAACGAATAGTAAATGGGATGCTGGACTTTTGACGGTCACTTGGTTCCAACTTTTCGAGTATTCTGCGGCAAAGTGATTTAGGAAACCGAAAGTTTTGTATAAAGATGGTCTCCTGCATGGAAAATGAATCACTGTTATCACGCAGATTCGTCAGAAGTCGCCTCCTGGCTGTAATTTCTTCTTGCTCCACAATCAAACACACTATAACCACTTGCTCTGCCATAGCTAAAATTCGAACGCAATCTGTGGTGTAAAAACTTAAAAACGCTTGGTTTATTTAAAAATTTAACACGAAATCGCACACAGCATTTGAGTTGCAAATTTTTACTTTAATAAAATGTAACACAAAAACATCTGTGTCAACGTTGTCTCATACTTGGTTGGTCATAACAATAAATATGACAGTAGACACAAAAAGAGCTTTCAAAAATTTCTGCGCATACCAAAAATGGGACAGTTGTAACGATCATAGCAATTGTCATTACGGCGAAATTTGTCACTGCCTGCGAATAGGGCTGTAAAACGGCTGACAGACGGGGGCACTTATGCAAATTAACGAGCTCATATATCTGCATAATATTTTATGCCTGACAGACGACACTTATCTGCATTTAGACATCAGCTGATTTGACAAACGAAATTAAGCTGAAAATGGAAAGAAGGGCAAAAATACGATTGGCAGCTATTTTATTGGCAAAAAATCATCTCGCATTTAAAAGAAAGCTTAAAATTATTCTCTTGAAGTTGCTAAATAATATTAAAATAACCAATGCATTGGCAAGCATAATTCTTAGCAGGATGCCTCTGTCTTGTATGGTTACACTTCCCGCCGACGTTAGAGAAAGGCAGGTGTGGAAATTTGTGAGTATTATTTTATTTGCTATGAAAGATACAAATAATGTATACACATGTTTGCTATTCCATGAAGGATCGCTATGGATGCTTTTGGGAACGAGACGTGCCTTCAATGGACGAAAATCGATTCAAAGAAAACTTTCGTGTCAGTAGAACTGCTTTTCGGAGAAATTGTGGACAGCAATATGAGGACATGTATTCCACTTCATAAAAGAGTGGCTATCTCATTGTTCGCTTTAGGATCTGCTGCGGAATATAGAACTGCTGCAAGTCTATTCGGAGATGGACGCAGTACTGTTGGTGAAATTGTTGTGTATTTTTGCCAAGCAGTTTGCTTACTGCATAAATTCCTATCCTACAAACCCACCAGAAATCTAAAAAAAATCGCATTTTAATTTATAATAGGGTTTAGTTTTCTTTAAAATTAATTAAAAAACAAACCTTTGATAATTTTGCAGCTCTTTTCTTTAATAACAAACACTTTTGACAGCTTCTGTATACATTTTGCTAGTTCACAATAGTATTTATCTGTCAAAAGTGGCAGCATTGCCATATTGAAATCACAATATTCAGTACTTATGCACATAATTTTCGTGCATTTATACGACTGCTTATGCGCATTTGGAAGAGGATTATCCATGAGTTAATGCAGATCAAGGCTACTTATCTAGATAACCTTGCCCGTCTGTCAGCCCTTTAAGTATTATCTTTGGTTTTAATATGGCGACAACGACAACTGCAAGCCTGCTACCGTGAAGTCGTGCAATAACTGTGCCCATAACCCGACATCTCCACAAAAAATAAATGTAATTTTTGCATACATTTAATTTCAAAATTTGTTAATGTCAAGATCTGGTAAGCCTGATTCTCTCACCGCTCTCAATTTCCGTAAGGCCGAAACTGAAGAATCTAAAATTAACAGATTCTTAAGTTTCTTACGGTAAGTTAAGTGTTGACTAATCACTTGCACGGCGTTTCATATAACAGGTTGGCTTAAGTTAAGTATTGACTAACAGAGCCTTTACAATCCAATCTTAAGTCGAACTTAAGTTCCAGTTAAGACAAATCTTAGCTAAGACCAGTTTATGATTTTGCACACATTTGCGTTTCACAATGAAGACTTAAGTATGGAAAATATTTAATTCAGATATATGGTAGCGCCCCAAGAATTTGCCTTGTTTTTCCATATTTTGAAATTTGTTCAAATAGAAAATATTTCATATGAATAGATTTGTGTACGGTTAATTAAAAAAGTATTTTCCAGTTCAAATATTACAGAAATATATTTATTTAATTTAAACAAAATTGAAAATACAAAGAGAAAAAGCAATTTCGCTCCGAATTAGATTGACTTAGGGCCAGTTTTTCAGTGCAAGTTGAACTCTGTTTGTCGTTTAAACTAAGTTTAAACTCAAAATGCAGTTTTTCAGTCAACTTTAAACGGAGTTTAAACTAAGTGCCGATTGTGTGCTGTTTAACTTATCAGCTGTTTGCTAACTACTTCGTTTTGGTTGCAACAAATTTATTTGGGCGCAAGGAAACTAAGTTTAAATTTAAACTGAGTTTTACTAAACTTAGTTTAAAGTGAGTTTAAACCAGCACTGAAAAACTGGCCCTTAGTGGGTAATCTAGGGGCAAACTAAATTTAGACACGGTATTTTTTTTTTCTTTGTCAAAGTTGTATACATATTTTCTCAACAATGCTATAGGGTGTGACGTAAACTCGTATGTTATGGCTCGTGAGACAGTAGCTTTGTCGAAATGTTAATCAAAACATATTCTCCAGACACAACGCATTGTTCCTGAGGCATATTAAAGTATTTTTTGTTTCATTGGAAATAGTAAAGGATACACATACATACCTGATAGCCTTATGCTTTAACTCGATTAACTAACTGGTCCTTGAGCCTTAACAAGTACAACTTGAACGAATTTCGTGTGAGGTCCCTTTATGTTAAAACACAAAATATTTGCGGTGGTCTGGCAATGCCATAACAAAATAAATTTTCATCGTCCGTTTTTCGTCTTTGCCGCGTTTTGATTTATTTTGCATTGCGGAAAATTAATATTGCATATAAACAGAAGATCTTAATCGTATAATTTAGTTTCATTTAACAATGGAAATGTTCGGCGTTTGAAAAGTGTCAAATAAATTCTACTAAAAATGGATGCGGTTGTTTTGCACTCGGATATTGCCCGTCTTGTCCTAGGTAAGTATGAAAACAAATGCGCACCTGGTGTGCCTCAGATTTTCCGTATATAAGCGATACTTAATTTCCCTCCTTTACATTTTAGGCTACTTGAAAAGACACAATTTGAAACGCGCATCTCAGATATTTTGTAAATCTTCACCTCATTTGAAACAAGAGTTTTCAGCATATAGAAAAGGTTTTACGCCATACACCTTCGGGCCAGATTTAGAAGACATAATATGCGAATACGTTAATATTACACGCACGGGTGGGTACAGTCCTGACTTTCCTATGGCAGTGGTCTACATTTACAGACCAACACGCATTCAAAATTTGTGTTATTTTGTGTCTTCATTTTTTAAACTTATAGCGTTTATTTGTTATTTATTTACAGTCGATAAAATCGTAGCGTTATTACCGAGTAATCTGCGTTTGCAATTGTTTGAAAGAAAGCTTCCTGAAAAAGTAAAATTATTGCTCGAACACTCACTAGATTCGTATTTGAAAAAAGAGCAAAGCGGCAGTGATACACTTAAAAAAATTGATTCCAAGCACAGTCCCGTAGGGAGTACCACCTTACATTCGGACAAAGAAAATACGTCTAAAAAGAATGAGAAACAAAAAAGAAAACGGTTGTTGTTAATATAGAAAATAAATATACCGAGCTTATTTATATTTTTACTCTTGCAGAGTTTCATTAGTGTCGTCATCCGATGAGCGTATAAGTCCTGTCGCATTGAGACACAAATCAGCGAAAAGACGTCGAATTCTGGAGCCATTTTTTTACCTTAGTGCGGAGCAGCACAATTTGCAACGCCAACAGAAATCCTTGCATACATCGTCAACAGGCGACGACCAAACGCAAACTGATGATGGAATTGAAGAAGAGAGTGTCGATGAAGAATACAATGAATTGACAGAAGAAGTAGCGAATGTTCTTTATAATGAATCAGATCTTTCGCTTATGGAAAAACCGACAAAGGAGTCAACGCCGCGAAATAAATCCGCTAAAGGAAAATTTCTAACGCCATCTGTGCCGGTAATGTCGATTAATGTTAATCTATGTACCCATGTGCAATTTTACTGTCTTCTTACGCAGGAACTTTCACAAGTTATACTAGATAATCCCCATTTCCAAATGAAACTGGTAGATAATATCAATCAGGTCCTTGGCAATTCTACTGGCACAGAGACACAAGTAGCAATGTCTAACATCAATACCGCAACAGCAAAATTGTCACCTAACTCTGATGCACTATCGGAAGAACAACAAATTATTAATTCCAATGAAATGTTAGATCAAATGGTTAAAGACATATTGAAGGCGACAGAAAAAGACCCTGCGTTCGATGCGATAATTGAAAATGTTGTTGGTGGTAAGCAATAGATTATTTTCAATGTCAGTAATAACTAATCTCATCTCATGGTAGTATCCGTGCAACCAACCAATGTTTCAGCAGGCGTACAATGCAATATCGAAAATTCTGTACAACAAACTTTGCTCAGTATGCCAACTCTGCCTGCTGTAGTTGGACAACAACAGCAACCACAACATTTTACTCTAGTACAACAGCAACAACAACAACTGACTATGCCGTGTTTATCTACGGTATCACATGACACATCGGATCCCACCACAATTCCACGTACGCCACTTATTATACGAACTGCCGTAGCAGCGGCCAGTTCTTCCCTGAGTGGTGGGGGTGTGTATGGTGTCGGTGCTGGTGAATCACAAGTGCTGTCGGCTCTTACGGCGAATAACTCTTTTGGTTCGTTGATCGACCCAAATTTTTCCATTTCAAAGTTGATAGTTCTGAATCCGAATGACAGTGTACCGAAGCAACCAACTTCTGCAGATCACAACATTAGCAATACGACTGCAGATCATTTAATCAACCAGCTAACAAGCGGAAATGAAGGGAATGGAGATGAGCAGGTATTTTGGATGTTAATAAAAAAATTGTTTACATAAATTTGCAATATATATATTTTTCACATTTTGAGCAGGTTTACTTCGATACTAACACTGGACAATTAACAATTCCACTTTTCCTAACCGATGAGGGGTTGCTGGCCAATTTCCCATTTCTTCTTAATAATGAAACAGTATCACAACAGCTTCAACCGGACAATATCTGCAACTTGGATGGCTCTCGTATTGAAATTCCTTTAGCAGAGCCTATTATAGTCTCAGCAGACCAGCTACCACCAAATTCGATTATTGTTACAAGTGCGCAGAAGGCAATTACAGAAGAGGAGCAACGTTTGCCCAGCGCTTATCAACACACCCGCACTGTGTGCAAGAAGCCCAAGGACATGCCAGCTCCCTCATCATTAAACGCGGGTCCAACTGCCGAAGGCGAAACCCCTTCCACCAGTGGAATACTTAATGCGAAGGCGTATAAAAGCCTTTCGACACCCCGCAAGCGCACGGCCCATGTGCGTACGCTTTCGTTTTCACCGAAAATAGACGCAAATCGTGCTCCCGTGCATGCAGGTGCTTCACAACTTTCGACGCGGCGTGATTTTCAACGCGACGCAGAGATTGCGTCCAAAATAGCTAAAGATGAGGATGTAATATTAAATCGCTCTGCAGTTACAGCAGACAAGCCAATAATAAAAAATGTGGAAATTCTGCCTCGTATAGACGCGCCAATCGATGTGAGCGCAAATGAGAGCAGCAATAGTTGCAGCGTGCCACCATTATTTGTGACCGAGGAGAGCAGCAATCAAACTGTAATAAAAACGGAATTGTCACTTAAAGAAAATAAAGATTACGCTTTGGGAGTAAAGCCAAAGACTGGCAATAATTCTAAAGCGGCTTTCGGTGATCACGCCGACACACCGAAACGTAAGCAGGTTCGTAGAGCAGCGGTGCGCGCCTGTAAGCGCCAGCTTTCTAAATCCTCTGATGAAAGTGAAAAGCCGAAGTCAGCAGTTCAATTCGAAAACAGTGAGGCCAAGGTATTCCCATCTGAGAGTAAGGAAAATGCAAATCAACAAAAGCTAGCTAAAGAAAGTGATGACAAAATGATGCAAGAATGGTTGCGTTTGCGCAATGCCACGACTAGCGATCTAGATTCGCGCTTGCGTCAACTGAATGCCGATCAATTCGCCACGATGCCTAAATCTGCACGTCGAACACGAAATACGCCAAGTAAGAGACGAAAATTGCGACAAAAGAAACCTGTAATATCGAAACGTATGCGCAAAAAGGCGGCAGCGCTCGAAAAATCGGACCCCGAAAATGATAAGAGTATATCTGATGGCGAGATTGAAGTTGACGAAACAAAAATGGATAATGCAAGTGATAAAGAACAAAAAAAGGAAGTAAAAATTAAGCAAAAATCGCGTAAGTCTAAGAAAGGGGAAGAGAAAACGAGATCAGGTAAGGACAAATCTTTGGAGTTCAACATCAAAATTCCAACACCACAAAAGGATAAGCGTGAATCCTTGAAGAAAATGAGAAGCAGTTGCGCGGACAGTGTCACCGTCGAGTCTACAACAGATGTGTATGATGGAGCGAATAAAGCAACGTTTCAAAAGCCCACTGAGCAAACAAATCGAATAGATCACAATCCAGTAGTGCATCGACCTGTAGAGCGCTTGGAGCAGGAACGTGGTCGACGCACTGCCAATATTGCATGCCTACTCGAGACACCTTTTAAGGCACCAATAGGATTAGGTGATGTGCCGCCGACACCTGGTTTACCCATACCCTCCTTAGACACACCTACATCCAAGCTAGGCGATGTACCACTTTCAACGTCCTATCTCTTTGGCTCGCTAACGAAAAGTGAACTAGAGACACCACAATTAAGTGCGGTCACACCTGGTTTTCGTTTTACGCCATTCGGTTCAAGTCGTGATGTTACACCACGCAGTGTTGCACCAGTTACAGATTACTCTTCGGGTGGTTCATACTACAAACCCGATGAATCCGATGATTTGGATCGCAAATTTGATAAGCTTCTCAGAGACTCAGCGCAAAAACAAAACCAGATAGATGAGGAGAATAATTTGCCAGAAAAACATTCCAATGCAGGAGAAGTTAAACGTTCACTAATCGAAGAGCAACGCGAACCTCCGGAAGCGACATCAGAGCAAAAAGAGGATACCATTTGCGTTGAAATACCCGCTGAGAAGCTGAGAGTGGAACCCATTGTATTAAAACGCGTTAAATCATTTGGCTCTGAGGGCACGGAGAATTGTGAAAGCGGTACAGCGTATTTAAATATTAATCCGCATTATACGCTCGTCTCTGAATTGCCCGAAATATGCGCCCAAGAGGAGTCTTCTAATTCGTCCAGCACATTTTCCAGTTCCTCCTCGTCCTCATCGGATAGCTCATCAACGAGCTCAAGCTCTTCTTCGAATTCGAGTTTAACAGCAGAGAGGGAGGAAAATGCTGACACTGGTGCTGAGGTGCAGCACAAAACACCTGTTAACTTGAACTTATCCTTGGATAATCTCTCAACTATAAGCAGTACGGAGGATGAGGAGTGGCAGAGGTTGGCTGTCACAGAGGAAGAGAATTCACAGTTGGTGAGCAATGATGGCGAAGTACGCTATCCGGTACGCAGTTGGTTGACACCAAGCAAAGCAGACAATCAGGCCACTGCGGAAGCCCAAGAACGCGCACTATCGACAATGATTAAGGTCACTGTGCCGTTGAAGTCTGCTGAAAAGCGAATTCGCTTGGAAGATGACCTCCAGTTGAAGCGTGAACGTATGATGGAAAAGCTAAAGCAGGATGCGAGTCAGCGGCGGGAAAAACAATCCCACATATCATCGACTCCGCCAAGCGGCATAACTGCAGCGTTGACCGCAACACGAAAGATAGCAGCGATGCGCGAGAAAGGTAAAATCCAACCGATAAAAGTTTTAATGCCAACATCTTCATCCACCGTATCGGAATCAAAACCCGCAAAGCAAGGCGTGGTGGTAGAGGAAAAGCGTTCGTTAGAAGTGCTAACAGCGCTACAATTGTCCGCGAGAAAACCACAATTGCAAACGACTGCAAGTGAGTCTAAAAGGCAGACACATGCAGGGGCGCCGCCAATAAGCGCTCTCGATGACAATGCTATGTCCACGCTCTTTTCAAGCACTTCCACATCGACAGCTTACGAATTGACAGAGAAAACTGAGCGTTTGCCATTGAAGAGACTCATTTCTGAAGTGAAAGCCAAACAACGGCAATGCATGCAAATTGAGCCGCTGCCGGTTTTGAAGCCGTCACGCTCCTCGGGCGTTGTACGCAAAAAAATTGTACATAAGCCTCTTGGCTTCAAGGGTACACTTACGGCCGATACAATGGATGATGTGGAACATATCGAAGAAGTGCAGTCACCGTTTAGAGTGGCAACAAAGAGTGCAAGAAGTGACGGCAAAGTGAAGGACTCTGAATTAAGTTCGACGCCTAAAATAAAAGTTAAAACTCCAACTGAGCCGAATGTCAACACAGACAGCAAAATACGCGTTTCGCCACGCCTGCACGCTAACAAAAGTGGAAAGACGAGGGACATCGATGAAGAGGATAAACAAGAAGCTGAAACTAAACCATTAAGAGCGCGGAAAACAGTAAAAACTATTAAAACGAGAGCGACAACGGCTAAAACGTTGCTTAGGGCACGAAGCAAAGTATCGCCCAAGCGAACGAAAATAACTAAAATTATGAAAACTGCGCAAAGAACTGAATTGCAAACAACAAAGCGGGAGATCACAAACGATGAATCTAGTGACGTGGAAGTAATGGAAACAGATGAAGTGCAGGGAGAGATGCATTTTAAAGAGAGGAACACAAATCAAGAACAAGAGAAATACACTGAGAAGGAAAAGTCACGAAAAAAGACAGATTTAGATCGAGTTAAAGAAGAAACCAAGTCGGGGAAAGTAACAAAATTAGCAAAAGATATGGAAAGAACTAAATCTGAAGACCCAAAAAAAAGTGGTGACACTCCGGAAAGAGTTGAAGTCACAAAAACAAAGTCAACTAAATCAGATATACATTTGCCTACACAAGAACTTGCTCTTGCAGAAAATCTTCCAGTTGACACAGCTGGTAACAGGCAAACTGTGCTGAAACCCAAAATCAGTATAACAGAAAAGACCAGAATACCAGTTGATACAACAAGAGCGAAAGCAACTAAATTGGTGAAAAGCCAGGAAATACGAAAGAATGAAATTAACGATCAATCTAAATCGAATGCTGATATAGTTTCTGTAGAAAATATCAAAACAAACGATCAACCCACAGGCAAATCATTTGAAGAAAATGAGAGCACTGAGAACAGCAAAACGGAGGTCGCACAAACCAGTGCCGAACGCATAGCAACGCCAACATCCACGACAAATGCAGAGCTCACTCCAACTGAAACATCCGAGGACGATCCCTTGGAAGGCTGTGAACTCGTGAGTGTAACAGATGACGACCCAGTGCGTTTCATATCCATCACCTACGGCGGCCCCGAAGCACCACCTTCCAATGCCTTGTCACGGCGCGATTTTTCAAACTTCAAAATGGTCGTTGCCTTCGATGAGGATGAGAAACACATTTGGCGCATCACCGATGAGCTTATGCTTTTCCATGCATCACCCGCAACTCAGCAAATACGAAATATACCAAAAAAGCGCAAAATTCGCATAAATACTTGCGGAAATGATCAGGATAATGTAACCGCTGTGGGAGTTGTGCATAGCACGACAACAACAACGCTTGCAACAACCTCGGCAACAACGACATTGACGACTGGGAGCAGCAGCGACAACGCTAAAAAAGTCAGTAATAGTTCAAAGGAGACTAAACCAAATGCGACATCGACGCCCATATCGGCACCAGCTACTAGCAGCACACATGAACCAAAAAAGACCTTACCGTAAGTACTAATATTTACATTTCAGCGTCTCTTATCCGAACCTGTTTTATATACAATTAATTTACAGGAAAGTATCAACGACTGCCGCTGGCGTCACATCAATGGAAGCAACATCGAAGGCTTCGACATCATCGATTTTAACAAAATCAACTGCACAGAAATCCGCCAGCACTACAGAGGGGCTACAAATGGACGATATTGAATCGTTGCTGTCGCATTTGCATGGGAATGCAAATTAATAAATTTCAAAAAACGGCTACGTTATAAAAATATCGCTTTAATCAATTTTTAATACATGTTGCTATATGTACATATGTACGTACATATATATTGTTTGCACGATTACATACATACACATGTTAGTCATCGTACAGACGTTATTGATTAGTATCGCAATAATAGTTAACTCTAATTAAGATTTAATTACGTCTAGATTTAAGAATAATGTGACTATGCATCTTAATTGATATTCGTATTTTATATATATGTACATATATATATATTTTTTTTTTACTAAGCACTCACTGTGGCAGTAGTGATCGGTTTATGAATTGTGTAATTTATTTTATTTAATTCGTTAATTTTTGCGTCATAACTGATAACTTTTGTTTTTAACAATTTTGGAAACGCTGTAAAATATCTTTGTAAATGTATACAAAATAAATGAAAAGTTACATATTATGTACATACAACAGTAGAAATATCATAATAATTACAAGGTAATTGGATCACTCCTGCGAGATTCAAAGAAAGTACATAATTGACTGCTTTTGCGTTACCGTTTCGAACACAGAATCTGAAGCTGTCGGTCGATAACAGCCCTATGGAAGTCATTTTCTATGCGGCCTACTTCCCGGGAAAAGCCCCCTCAAGTGAGATACAACCACTAGTTGAGTTGAGGGAGGCGACTCCCTTTTATTATTGGCTGCACTACAAACGTCCTCAACATTGAGTGGGATACTAACCGGAGGAGTGAATGCCATTTAGAATATAAAATTAGCGAATACCTTATCCATAATGTTGACAATACACCAACATTCATTCTCAGCAACGGATAGGGCAGCTCTGTTCTGAAAAGGTAAAATTCATAATACAAACATGCCTGGGTGAGAGCTAGGCATGTCAATCCCGGGATACCGGCCTTTTTAGTTCCCGAATATCCCGGGATAAGCCTATTTATATTCCGGAATTGTAGAAAACAAAGAATTTAAAAGCAACAAGTTGCCTGAAGTGAATAAGGCAGAAAGTCTCACAGATTGCATTAAGTTTTAATGAGGAGCTCTCAATTGTCCAATAATCAAAAGGCCTACAATGTATCAGAAGGCTTGGTAAAAGAAATTGATAGTTTTTGTAATGAGGCGATAAAAAGACTATGTCCTACAGAGAGCAATTAACTTATTGTCGACAATCCAACCAACAAGTGTTGAGGCGCAGCAGTGCTTCTTCTATACCAAATATGTATGTATGTATATTTGTACTTGAAGTATAAATTATTTTGTATGTGTGTCAAATTTTACGTTTATTTCCTTTTTTTCTTTAAAATACCAATAAATATATACATGAATTACAACAAATCGTTGTTCTTGTTATATTAGGTACGTTCGTTTACAATCTCCAACAGAAAATATCTAACAGCAAAATTCCGTGGAATTGTCTTCTCTTCTCTCACAAAAGAAAACAGTACGCGAACGCAAAATTTGCAGAAACTTGCAAATTCAACGAACAGCTGATTGAATTCTTGTCCGCATCCAAATATGCAAAATGGAAAACATTGCATTAGTGTTTTCTTGAAACATTCTACTAAGGAAACTTAACCGAACTAACATTTACTTGCTACTAGCATGTTTAACATTCATATTTTATAATTTCCACCTTTAAAATTCTTAAACAATAATTTTGTTAATTGCAATCATCTGTTTTTGATCAGCTGTCTTGCTGTTGGCAAATTTCTGCTGTCAAAATTTTTCCAGCAGAAACCAACAGCTTCCCCTCAAATTGAAATGTCACTTTGCTCTCTCAATTTCCCCTACTTTGTTAGTTTTTGGCGTACGCGAACGCTAAAAGCTGATAGTTTTTGAAAACTTTCAATTATTATCCGTACCCGAACTTACCTATTGTATACTTCTATAATACAACGATTACATACATATGTACATGTTACATTTTTGGGCATATTAAAAATTACGAATTAAAACTTCGGGATCCCGGGATTACGTTTTCAAATCTCGAAAATCCCGTAATCAACAAAATGCCCAAAATTGACATCCCTAGTAAGCATAATCAATTGGACTGTACGGAACTTGCGATGCCTTCTGCGCTAGTTGTCTTGAAACTAAAGCTAAGGGCAAGGTCAAACCCAGTTGAAGGTCTCGGGAGCACTCATTGGTCTGGAAGGAGAGTTCAGTTAAACCCAGCGGAGTGGAGGCTAATCAGAAGTTGTTGTTGTAGCGGCTAGCTACACCACACTGGGCTGGCGGGCTCCCTCAATCATTATCGTCATGCTCAACTAACGAGAGGTCCAGGAAACGAGCCGTTTCAACAGGGTCGGACCATAGGGAGAGGGGTGTTAGTTGAGTGGGTTTGGCCGGGCATGTGAATAGGTGATTGGTGTCGTGCGGAGACTCTCCACATGCTGGGCAAGTGTTGGGGGTGTCGGGGTTGATCCTGGATAGGTAGGAGTTTAACCTGCTACAATATCCAGATCGGAGTTGAGCCAGAGTGACGCGCGTCTGACGAGGCAGCTAGAGCTCCGCAGCTGCTATGGGTGGTGGTTGGACTCCCAGGACTGCATTCACAGGGCGGGTGTCAATATATTTGGATACCGACTCCCTGTGAATGCCGTCCAGAGCTTGTCGGTACGTCCTTGGGTCCAGCGATCAGCGTACGTAAGTCTGGACCTCGTCCGTCAGTTGTGAGAGATGTCCCCTGATGTGCCTGGGTGCCGGCTCCAGCGCTAGAAATTCTCTATTGGTGGCACCCCAGTAGAAACTGCTTTGTGAGCATCAGATTGCGCTCCTGCACTGCTAATCAGAAGTCTAATCGCTCGCTGGCTTTCAGCTGACCATTTTTTCTCTAACGACCGATACCAAGCCCAGGGAGTTGTTTGGCATTAGTACATTGCTGCTGAAGCAGAGAGGGAAGCCCCTTTCTTCATCCCGGAAAAAGTTGGGGATATGTATCTCTGGCAAAGTAGTCCAGAACGATAAACCTCAACTCCTCCGGGAAAATTATCGACATTGCAATGAGAAATAAAACTCTGAAACAGGCATCTTTACAACTCGCACACAGGGTTTGCCGTTTGATAGAGACGGCTATGTATGCCATGATAACGGACATACAAGATGTATTCAAGTTTGGAAAGACAGTGCTGTGTGCCTTCGACAATGATAACTAACTGTAACAGAAAATTCTATAATGTCCCAAATTACGTAAGAAAAATCATAACTTAAAAAATTAATGAAAGGATTTTAACCAAAGTGCTATGATGAGAGCCATGGAGGGCACAATAGACCCAGCGGTCGCAGTGCATTCATCCCCTTAATCAATGTAATCTAATCTAATCAAAATTAAACAGTATATGCCTTAGATCCCTGTCAAGGATATATACTATATTTTAACTCGATAGGTGGTGGTAAATTACTGATATCCAAATGTGCACTCCATTTTCAAATTGAAAATAAAAATGTATACTTCTTATATTCTTATATTCGCATAATCCGTATTAATATCCCTGTTTAATTAAAATTAGAAATGTATGCTTATTTCGTATGTGAAGAGAAGTACTCAGTCGACACTTTGATCGCCCCGGCGATTTTGGCCGAGCTCAACCTAGCGCGTCGTCTTTTCCTGTAACTGGTACCAATTGACAACAGCAAACGAAGAGGACTTCCACTTTCTCTGCCGGCATTAGCGAGTACTGCGTCGAATACTTTCAGGCCTGTAACGCTTGCATCAGTGAAGTTGCTGGATTTAAGCTCGATCACTCCAGGGACCTTCTCATCTGAAGCTGGCATAAGCACAGCCATATTGTGGCTTATTAAGTGTAGGAATAACTGCCCGAACTTAACATAAATATGTATGTAAATAATATATTTATTTCAACATATTTTAATACCCGCATGCTTAGACTAACAACGATATATTAAGACAACTCTTAAGTTGACAAAGCTACGGGTGTGATACTTTAAGCATAACATTCGAATAAAGGTGAAGTTTCGATTCGAGGGGATGTTGTTGACGGAGCTGGTGGTGTTGCTCAACGCCATTTTACGTAGCCGTGTAAATTTGTCGGGGATACCAAAATTCAGACGTTGCGGTGCAAAGGCAACTTATTGTGGTGTCGAAAGCACAGCATCATTCTCCCTTCTGGAGTCTCCCAAGATCTGGCCAATTTCGAATATCTAGTCGATGGTAGATTTACTATGCTTAATCAGTTCTTGTCAGCCCTGCACACTTGCCCTATTTTGTGTCCGCTATACTTGGCGCTGCCTGCATGATCACCCTTTGTGTGAATTGGGCAGATAATACACAAATTCCGAAAAGATTATGTTCCGGAGGTCGATTCGGATACAGATACAGTCTGGAGCCAGACACAATCTAGTTATTATCGCTATTCTGCTGAATTCGGGAATCGAACCTCAGCCAGGGCTAGTTAAATGGAAACTATAGAAAAAGTTTATTTCTAATAGCGGCCACGTCTCGACAGGCAATGGCAAACCTCTGAAGGTATTTCTGCAATGAAAAAGCTTTTCATAATATATGTACATCTGCCGTTTAAGTCGGCATAAAAACTAAAGGTCCCTCCATTTTGGGTATAATATAAAGACGCACACCACAAATTGTAGGAGAAGCTCGGCCAAACACTGAGATATACATAGTGTAACCGCCATACTATACTTTTTTTTATTTTACCTTAACTTAAGTTAAAATTGAATGGATTCTTTTTTATAGATATGTATGTATATGCATTTGGCTTTTTTTATAATAATGTGATAAGCATTCGTATTTCAAAATATTTTCAATGTGTCTCTGGTTATTCTAATAATTGATACGGATTAACGATACTTCACTGTTCGCAATATCCAAATTCCAAGGGATGAATCGATACAAGTAAATCTTGTTACATACTCGATAATTTTCACAATTCACCAATTATTTTTGTACTCGATAAGTATTACTGCGATCTAAGTAGAACTTGTATCGGAGTCTAAAGTAGAATGCAGTCCTGTAAAACCATTTGATTTTCGGCAACACCATTGAGAGTTGGGCTTTGGTCACTTCGTCTCGACTCTTTATCTGCCTCACCAATATCTTCTTTGGAAAGCAAGCCAGTAAAGAAATGGGAAGATATGTGCACTACATTTACGCAACTATATAAGAAAGCCCGTCTATACTTATCGGTTATTGGGTCATCTGAACCCTGCGAGGGACTTCTCAAAAACAGGTACTACTATATCAAAATCTCCTGGCTTACAGGAAAACACTTGGAAAAGTTAATGTTTTGGGATATATAACAAAAAAGGAGTTATGTTTTATAACTTATTTAAATGAAAACATTATCGATTAACGTCGTAAAAATGTATTCAATCGTTTGTGATATTAAATATTATGCAAAAATTGTACATGTCTTCAATTTTTTTATGAAATATTTTTATTCATAAATATTTTTAGAAAAACGTATATTATTTGTAAATCCAAATACAAAAACTTTGAAGACTGTTTAAATATGAATTATAGACAGTTGTTTAATGAATAAGTTAGCAAAAAAGCAGAAAGAAATGGGTTGTTTTAACCGTTTAATCGGATTTTAGTTTATTTACTTCTGATGAAAATTTTTAAAATCGGCAAACCCAAAATAATGGCATCATGGAATGCGTAATCTCGGTTTCGCTGCAGAGTGGAGGCAACTCTACCTAGCTCCAATCTTAATATTTCCTCCCACGACATTCGTGCTATCGGCTACCAAGCTGCCAGTATATTTCGTTCCAGCTTGAAATGAAAGTATTTCTATACAAAAGCAATGAAATTAAAACTAAAACTTCACATAGTTCATTACAAAAAAAGAGTTCTACGCTAAAACATAATACTTACTTATTAAATTCGCGAAATCTTACACTTTTCGGCTCTGGTTCCTCTTTTAGCAGCAACCATGTGGCAACACTCATTGGCTTCATCTCAGTTGTCAAATTTGCTTTCCTTGCGCTGGCAGGATGCATGGAAGAGCTCCAATCGTTGTCAGAGGATAAATAAAATTCATAGAGTATATTCGAGTGCGGTTATTTTAATTATTAAACGGGTAAATCGAACAATTAAATTCACTAAAAATAATTTTTTACCTACATCTTAAGCATAGTATTTGGTAAAAAAGTCAATGTCTATATGAGCTTCAGAGAAGAAATTATCCGTGTCTCTTGTTTCGGTTGTTGCTTCTGATTCCGCTAGCGCTAGCTAAGGTTACTCCAAAGCACGCCCATAAAGCAATAACAAAGCGCAACAGAATTTTTATTTTGCAAAACAAGAACACTTGCTAAAACCGTGTTCAAATAAGAGCTGCAACAAATGTGAACATACAGTGTAGTTTGCTACATGCTTACATTCAAATTGTTATTAATTAAATGAAATGTGCGACCGCGACCAAATATCTATTGTTATTACTATATAGAGAAAAGGCAATAATTGTTTACGTGATGAGTTGGTGAAAGAATAGTCAAGATCATGCAATATATGTACATATATATATAATTCCATAGCGTATGTACGTGAACCGCGTGTAGTACATACGAATGTACATAGATATATGTATATACATAAATGTGTGTAATATAAATATGTGTGGGTTCTAATAGTCTTTGCTGGCGTGCTTAAAAAAAAGCAAAGAAGTGTGTCACTGCGAAATCGAATAACATTATTTTGTGTGATTTTTACACATTTAACCGGTTATCCTTTATAATCTTAATAAGTTATATTAAAATTAATCCCAAATTGTCGGCACTCATTTGTAAACTAAACTTGATCATATCTTTAAATTCCGTACTAATATCTAGGGAAATAGTGATTGCGATTATCAGTCAGGCAGCAAGAAAAGCGACAATAGAGCAACAAATATTTGTTTTAATCTTTAGTGAACACGACAACATGGCCATGGTAAATAACAGCAATAGTAGTGGTAGCACCAGTGGCGGCATTTTGGGTGGCGCCGTCGGTGGTGGCGGTCTTGGTGGAAATAATGATTTGTGGCGCGAATGTGTTTCATGGCTAACGCGGTGCAAAATTATACCTCCTGACCACAAAGCGAATTGGCCTGATTCCGAAATACGCGTCCTTGCCTTAACGCTACGCGACGGTGTTTTGCTTTGTAATTTGGTAATTTATTTGGATGCCAATAGCATGGATGCACGGGATTTTAATCGAAAACCTCAAATGGCCCAGGTGAGTGGTAATTCTGACAAATAGTTACTTACATACATACATAAGTCGTACCTACATACCCAATATTTTTATAATTGCCAAACCTAAAATTTTATGTAAGAACTTATCCTCCCATCCACTAGTAGAAACATGGGTTTCGTTAACTTCAAAAGTGGTTTAAAATCTGGTGAAGTTCGTTAAGGCAAAGTACATATGTATATTCAATAGGTAGACGCAGTAGAAATATTGAAAAATAAAAACCTCTTTTAGCTCTGTGTATTTTGTTTTTGCTTTTAAAAGCTAAAGTTTAAAAAATATATTTTATCAGCTACCTTGAATTGACTCAAAGCATTCTTATCACAACAAAATACGAAATTTTGCAATTAAAATTAAAATAAAAAATTAAAAAAGTTCAAGAAAAAACTTCAGCTTATTTCCCTTTTGTGCGGCAAAAACTATGGTGAATAAATTATTAAATTATAAATAACCAAAAGTATTTTTCAGCTGGAAAAGTGCACTTCTCTCTTATAGAATATTCAGTAGGCATGTACTTAATTACAAAAACTGAATTTTCTCATTCGTTTTTATATAGAGATGGCGCTAAAAAAGAACTTTCTAAAAACTGAAACGAGAAGGGAAGTTTGCTGAATGAAAAAAGACCTAAAAACGCAGTGAGCACTTCCATAGTAAAAAGCTAGAGAACGGAAAGCGAGCATATCTACCAGAAAATGTTCTTAAAATTGAGGCAGAATTTCGATAGGAAAAACGATCTAAAGCGCAATACAAATTTCCTTTACCTTTCTAATGGTTTTTGCGAATAAAATATATAATTATTAAATCTCAACTATTTATTTGATTTCAAAAAACTTAAAATAGGTAAGGTGTAAAAATTTGAATTAATTTAAAAATAGTTTTTTTTTTTAGTTTTCATTTTCAGTTTGTATTTTTGTAATTTAATCACATTAATTTATATCATATCAAGAAACTTAAAAAATGCATTTATTTTAAAAAAGAAATTTCCTTTATTTTTACTTTTTATGCCGATTGACACAAAACATATGGCCAATACAATTAATTTCTAGAAATAACTTAAAGCTTAACAGCGCTTTTAGTGAAAATTACGTTTGCCCTGAAATTTTCACTACACGTGAAGCTTAAATGTCAGTAGCCCTGAACGCTTCACTGCTTGTTCAGTAAAGTTTTCAGGCATAGATTATTGAACTGAGTTTTATGGAATTGTTCGTGCTGAATATTGTACTGAATTTGCAGGCTCTTACCTCGAATACTGTCGGGTATTTACTTTTATGTACATATGTACATATATCCATATGTAATAATGCGCCAATTTTTGAGGTAAGCAAAGTTTTCCATCCAAAAAATGTCTTAGACTAACGTGTCACTCAAGAAAATAATCAATTATCATATGGCTGAGATAACATCATAAAACATTCCATAGACTTTTTTGTTTCTCTGCATTTTTTCATTATCAAAATTTTTTTTTTTTTGGTTTACGGGGAGTAAGTATCGAAAGGCTGTACCCGTCAGTGTGGGAATTTAACCAGCACTAAACCTCATACCGTCATGCACCGTTTCCCTCCCGGTACTACCGTCAAGTATTTCGGTGGGAGGCTCTATATTCGTTACTGTCCTGATGCAGTCCGTAAGAAATTGCATCAACTTGAAACCAGCCACCGTTAGTATGCTTTTGAAAAACCCGCCCAATGTACCGTTCGCCTATTACAATAAAGTGTGTGTATGTATGTATGTATGTATGTACATAAATGTATACTTTTAGTGGCGGTACCAAAAATTTACAATAAACTCGAAACTACAACATTAAAGTTTGTACACATTTATAAAAATTAACTTAATTGAATTTTAAGAAACTTTATTCAGAATTTTTAGAAACTTTTCGAGTTGATATGCAGTTTTGTACTCCATAAAATTACAGTGCAATAAAAAATACGTTTCAACTGGGTGTCAAATTAAATAAATAAAGAAATATGCATAAGTTTCAAACAATGTCTTTGTAACATACCTACATTTGATAAAACAACGTATTGATACAAAATCAGTTAAATACCGTTTACGAAGCAACCTTAATTAAAATTTATTGAAACCTTTTTGGCGGGTATTTATGGTCAATTTTAATGTTAGTAGCGGATTTCTTGACAAATATCCCTACAATCCCCTATGATACTAAATTTTGAATCGATTATATCACACACCTCTAATTTATAGTTACATTTATTTTGTCAAAAATCCAAAGGTAACATATTTTAAATTTTTGTGCTGTATGAGAGGAGTAAATGAGGAAGTGGTTCACTGCAACTACAGCAGCACATGTATGTACATACATACATATGAATGTACTATGTGTATGTATAAGTACGTATATGGTACTCGAGTACACATCCCCGGTTCTGTTAAACTGATATCAATTAAGTACTGTGGTTAACAACTGATATCAGTTAAGCTAATCGGTTGACTACGCTCTTATTTGTAGTTACATATTTCTGCGTTTGGCACACTATTCAAAATTTGTAATCAAATTCTGGCAGTCGATAGTCACCACTGCTATTGTATAACAATAGCAGAATTTTGTATGTAGTCAAGATAACTAGGCATAACCTCAATGGAAGAATCATTTTATTTTGTTTGCTGCTCTTTACCCGTAGTGACTTGGCGAAACAGTTTTTAAAACACAAAACCGTAGTTACTTATTATATTATAAAGGGTGTTTTTTTAGACATGTTATTTTTAAGAAGAAATAAAACGCATATACATAATTTAATGCTATGGCCATAATGTTTTAAAAATGATTTTGGGCAAATGACCGCCGCGGCTGGCACGAATAAATATCAGCCAAGAGGGCCAATTTTCGACCACTTTTTGCAGCAATTGGCATCCTGAAATGGCAAACCAAACTACGTGTAAATCAAGTAACAGATGTCATAAAGACCAACTCCGAAAAAAATATTGCGTCATTGACAACCACACGTCTAAAAAAAACACCCTTTTTTACAACACCAATTCAATAAAAAAAAAATCGATTTCCAAGACGTTCAGGAAGGACTGATTTTGCAGTGGGCGTGAATGTTAATTTCAAGGGAGAATTGCGAGGCCCATATTTAACGTTTATCTTGATATTTTTAAAGAGAAGTAAGTACTGATCCTACTCAGCCGATGTATTACTCTATTCGTAGAGCCCCTCGCCGCCTAAGTTGACCATTGACGAGAGATATACAATTTGCAACTCTCGTCTGAAATTTTTTTTTTATTATTTGTAGACAGAAAATTTTCTTCAACTTGTTTTCAAAATCGTGTAAAATATTTTTTTTTTACTGGGATCGAGAATGAAACTCTTAAAAACTGTTTAAACGGAAAGTTTCGCTCACATTCTGCCTTTGAGAGTTTTGTTCTTTTTGAGAACATTCCCCAATTTTTTTTATTCTCGATATAATATTTTATTATCGTGCAGAAAAAAACCAAACACGCTAAAAGTTTTCAATTCCTGGTTTTTGTAATCTTTGGTTTACAAATAAAATAATTCAATACTGAGGGAATATATTTTCAAGATTTAATTTCAATATTTTGCTAATTTCTTTTTTTTTCTGTTATCACCCGCCAGTGAGGCGAAACGCAAAAAATATGTAGTGAGGAAACAGCACTTCCAGAATTGAGACGAAACTGTTCAATAAAAACAAAGATAAGAGGCAGTTCGAAAACATTACTTACTAAGCGTGTTTAGAGCTGAGCTGGGCCGTAATAATTATTTCAGGAATTAAATTATTCTCAATTACGAATTATAAGGAAATGTAATAAGTTATCATTTCCTTTAGGCCATAGAAAAGGAATTGATAAATTATTTTTTATTTTTAAATTCCATTCCACGAAATTTTATTTTGTAATCGAACAAAATTTTGTGCTAGTAGTGTAATTTTCTTCCTATTCGTTTGAAAGGAATTGAAAATGTAATACATTTTCCCAATTTAGTTGAAAGGAATTGAAAAAAAAAATGTATAACAATTCCATTTAAATTTAAAAAGTAATCGAAAAGAAAGTTGTTAAATAATTAGCTGGCTGTTGAATTGCAATCGCGCTGTTAAATTTTTAGGTTACAATATGTACATACATACATACATTAACAGAGATAAATAAATTAGCGTGAAGTTAGCTAAGCACCCATCGCAAATCGAAACGTTTGTTGCTAATTAGTTGCGCAAAAATTTATTTTGTCGCTCTTTTTGTTCTTAATTTTTTGGGGTGCCTTGCTAAGTTGATATGAAGTTAGCTAAGCACTCCCTTAGAAAATGAGATATAAAAATTTCAAAACTAGTCCCAATTTTGCCGCTAATTTGTTGCTGATTAGTTACGCAAAAAAATTTTTTTTTGGACAAACATTTTTTCTTTTTTAATTTCATATGGAGTTCGCATATTTGGGCCAAAAATAGTATAACGTTTCGCTTTGCGAGGGGTGCTTAGCTAACTTCACGCTCATTTGCCGTTCTACTAGCCACGGCTACTAAAACCGTTCTTCGTATTATGTTTAGCGATTGTTTTCAGTATACGAAAAAGCGCAGACGACATCTCAGATTTCACTTTTTTGAGAAGTACATTTTGAAGAAATAATAAAAAAATATAAAGATCGTTTTAAAGGGGAACCATTTACATACTTTCAGTAGCCAAAAGCCAGGAGCGGTTTGCCGTGCGTAATGGAAATTTTAGTATAGTTGCCTAGCGGCTACTAGTCTCCTGCTAGTATCCATACATAATATGGGTATAAATTATATTCACATTTCAAATTTTTTACGCTTCGAATCGATTCCTACATTAAATACGACGGCGGTTTAAGAAGCAAATGACTTTTTGAATAAAATATATTTTTTCTGCAAAAAATCGTAATATTTTTCCAACATAATCTCCCTTCAACTTATACTATTACTTAGTCCACCTTTTTTCCAATTTTTTATTCCTTTCAAACAACAGCTTTTCTCAAATCTCTCATTTCTTTAGATTTGGAAAAAGAAAATAGTCGCATGTTGATAAATCTGTATAATATCCTGGATGGGGTAGCATTTAGTAGACGAATTCATGGATTTTTGTCATAGTTTTCAAGTGCTCACACAGTTGCAATGGTGGTCGAGTGTGAGTAATCGCGGCACCCATCGCGCGGATAGCTTTTTCATATCCAAATATTTGTGTAAAATGTGATGTACTCGCTTAGTTAAGATGCCTAAAACCTCAGTCACCTCACGCACTTTCATTCACCGATTATCCAATATCATTCCATGGATTTTATCGACGATTTATGGTGTAAGTACCTCTTTTGGGCGACCTGAACGTTCGTCGGTGCTTGTGCTAATACGACCACAACGGAACACAGTAAATCACTTCTTTACCATTGAAATTAATGGTGCATTGTCCCCATAGTATTAACCAAGCCCTCCCCAAGTTTCGGTAAAGGTTTTTTACGCAAAAAATAATATTTAATCAGCACACGAAATTCACTTTTTTCCATTTTTTGTTAAAAGGCAAGATGTTACCTGCTTTCAATGGCTGTTGAGCATAAACTAAATGACTCAGCGTGCTCAAAATTTGACAGTAGGTAGTATATTAGAAGATGGTATTTAAGAGCTGCAGTGATGCATTAAAAGTTTCTGGGCGGAAAATTCAAAAAGTCACTGATTTATCAAACCGCCTTCGAAAGTAACATTTGTACTATATACTCGTAATAAAAATAACATTCTTCTATACATACATATGTATGTATTTCTTTGCATTAACATTTTTCTGTCTTCTGGATCACAATTCTCCTGCGTCATTCATTTAGCAAACAAAACACTCACTTTCGATGTCACATTTGTTTCCAAGCTTTTCTCCATTCCGTTCAGGAATTTACCTCACTGGTGAATAGCCAAGGAATGAAATGCCAAGAGCAATTATAATAAAAGAAAGTCTGCAGTTTGTTATCAACAGCTCAATGCCTTTCACAATTTCTGTGCAAAATGAACTTCCTTCGATTTATCAACAAAAATGTAAAACGGATGCTTTTATTATTATTGCTTTCGCTATGAACATACAAATAGCCTTAGGATTCATGTAGTTGGCCGCTTTAGTTGTTGTCTTTGTTAGCTTCTTTGTTACTTCTCATTGCTCATATTGCTGGTGTTACTTAGTTTGGGGTTTCTTTATTTTTCTCTGCTCATTGTAACGGCTCTGACTGTGAGATTTGTACCACCATATGCGAACTATGAAAAAATATATCGTTTTGTCCACTGTTTGTTCATGTTTGTTTTGCTTGTCCACATTTTGTTTGAAATTTATTAAAAAAAATATTTATTTTTATAATTCAAGAATCGATATTTGCTTTTCTTTACGTTAAATTCAAGAATTTTTATTTTCCAGTTAATCTGTTAAATTTGTTTTCAAGTAATGGTTCAATTGACAATTTATTTTCCTCTTTTATACCAAATTTTTTTTTAATGAAAACACAATTCGTTTTTTACCAAAAAATAATATAAACTCACGTTTCAAACTGTAGAAAATTCATATAAGTATGTATGTATGTAAGTTGGTATAAAAACTTTTCCACCAATTAAACATTTTTTTTCTCGGATGTTTAAGAAAATTTTCGATTTTGCAGTTTTGTAGCCAATCCGATTTTAGGAAAAGAAGTGCAAGCTTCAAGCCGCTTAAAAAAACCGTTGTTTTTTGAAATATTTTTTCGAAGATATTGCGTTCTGTTTTCATTTAGAAATAAACTTTGTTAATATTTTGTGACAACTAATCCATAATCGTGTGTGCTTCGGCATCGTTCGTCTAAACTGAACACACTTTTGAATTATTGCGTCCGTCCATGGCGAATTCATAGAAGTTGGTATATTTCCATCAGCTGATTGCTTGTTCTATCTTCGCCTGGCGCGGTGAAAGTGTCAAAATGACTATTTTGTTTACATTTTCAATTTATATTTACGTTCGTGATGGAAGAAAATTCCATGCGTTACTCATGTTTGCAGAATATTATAAAGACATTAAATTTAAAATTTGTACTATAAATCCTCAGTACGTTTGCTTTTTGTGCCAAACTTGGAATTCCACCTATTCATTTATTTTGGTTTTTCTAAGTTTCTCCGACATTTTCACCGCAAAATAAACAATTTTTTTTTACTTACTCGTACGTATACGTGAGTATACCAATTTGAACGAATTCGCCTTGCGTCCCCCTTTAATTTTCAATCACTTCTGACTGCCATCGCTTGCATGGCATTCCTTAATTTTAGCTAAATTTTTTGAAGGCCACTATTGATTTAAAACATATGTTTTGGCGCTAAAATGCGTGTGTTGTTTTTAATATTTCAATACAAAGATGTGTTATTTTTCATAAATATGTTCACAAATTATACCACAACCGCATATTGACAGATTTGAGCACTTAATTTTTCTTCCAATTAATGAAAATTATATTTCAAGTTAAATATGCTTCATTATCTAAAAAAACCATAAACACCCGTTTTTTAAACTATTTACAAATATATAATGATTTAACAAAATTTTAAGAAAATTCCAAACTTTTTTATTGGCTGTTTCCTCTATACAATGCAAAATATATGGAAGGAATTGCGAAAGAGCATCAGTAAAAATATTGTCAAAAATCAGTGGTTATTCGAAACTTGCACTTTGTTGTACTAAAATTGAATGATTTTCCTATTGCAAAAGGTCGGATTTTTAATTAAATTTTGATATTTTTCTCTTGTACCCAAAGCAAAAAAGAAAAAATTAGTGAATATTTTGCATTAAGTAAATTTTCGAGCTACAAAGTCGTCATATTTTTTCTATTATTAAATTTTCATAACTTTTTTTTTAAATAAAATTCAAATGCAATACAAATACATATGTACGCTTATTAAAAAAAAGCGATTGTTATGTTTGAAGCTTTAATTCATGCGAATTCTTTGTTGAATGAAGAACTACATTTAAAAAAAAAAAATAACGGAAAAATTTGACATGAAATTTCTTTCCAGTATGAAAATCGACATTGCATCCAAAAGGCTTTGCATATAATCAGTCACGCACAATTTGTGAAATTTGAACTAACAATATAAAAATTTACTTATGTCTGTATATATTTTTTGAACTTTAAGGTTTACTAATGCAAATCCTAATATTCACATAATTATTATTTCCTTTAACAGCTCAATTCGCATTTTGTCTGAAACATTTGAAGCGTCCACTTAATTTTTTCCCCTAATTAGCACTACGGAATATTGCTCATACGCCCCAGCAGTTTTTGAAAGCGATTTAGCACCATTGCTGGTGGCATTTACCTACCTGATAGCTTGATTTTTTGCTTCTTTGTTATTGCTGTGTTCTTTATTGCTTATCTACTGTTAATTTTGCTGGTGGTTAGGCAAGTTACCGACTAATTGCATTACACACTTTTTAAAATGATATGTACATATGTGTGTCCTTTTGTTCGTTTCAATTTGTGTGCCTTTACATACACACGAGCATACTACATACAAACTATATATGTATGTATGTGCATGCATATAAATGAGATCTAGGTCGGATAGTCGAAAGCACCAACAACAATCTGGGCAACACTCGCTCTTGTTTATCGCAGATGCTGCATAGCTGAAGGGATCTAATTGCGCTACTCTCAGTTGCCTTTGTTTTCCTATTTAGCAGCTTGTCAGTATTACACTTTATAAAGGAAGTTCGTATGTATGGGTATATATTCTTTGGTGTATTTGAACTCATTTGCCAAGGCAAACGAACCAGCAGCATTTTGGTACATTGAAGTAATTGGCTTGAATAACTGTGATCTTTGAAGTGGGTTTTAAATGAAAGAACATTTTATATACAATTAATATATTTATGCTGGTACTAAAAAATACCAATTCAAAATGAAAATATTTGTCAATTAAATTTTTCAAAGATGCCTGCATTATAAATTATATTTTTAATTTATGGCAAAATTAACTTTAAGCGTAAAAAAATCGTACTTGACTAAATTAAATTAACTACAGACATACTTTTGTACATTCATATATACACGCATTCGATTTTTTCACATCACACCCTCATCCAAAAGCCTATTGAGTTCGTTAATAATTCAACATCTTTTAAATGTAGTAGCTATGTACATTGGAGATAGCGGTATGGGATGTATGTATAACATATTTACTAGGAATGCCATTCCCGGGATTCCGAAATCTCTGGATTTGAATTTAAATTTTTTTTTTATCCCAAATATCTCCCTTTCAAGGGCAAAACAAAGCTTTATTTCTAACACAGGTTGCACTTTACACGTTTGCAACACCTATTTGATAAATAGCACCACACTGTCAAAGTAACTTTTTTTGTGCTGGCAACATGGACTTACAATAAAATGGTGACATTTTTTGAGTAATAACTATGGTATTTTAATAACTCGTTGCAAGGCTCAAGCAACGGAGGTCAATTTACATTTTTTAATTAATCTAATTAATATGACATTTCTGAAGCTTCTAATTTTACTGCAATTAGAAAGGAGCTGGAATATCCTCCGTTATGTAGAAAATGAGCCTTACTATGAAAGCGATGTTAATCACACTAACGACGAGTTGGTTGAGTCTCAGTAAGTCTCAAAGATAAATTGCATACATTTTTCACGAGGAGCCGCTTGTTGCAAGTTTACAATAACAGAAAGGCATATTTTCATTGAAAATACCCATATATACTCGTATATACATACATGAATTACAAGAAATTGTTCTTTTTTTCTTATATGAATAAATAAATGTTTTTTTTTTAATACTACTCTAATACGATGATCACAGACGTGTTACATATTTTTGACAAATAAAAATGTACTTATTAAAACTTTTTCGAAAATCCAGGGAGCAATAAAATTACAAAAATTCACATCCCTGGTATGTATGTACGAGTTTATACTTCTGTAAGTGTTCACCTGATACCCCAAAACATTTTTCAAATCTATCGATTAGTTTGTGTATTCCTTAAAAAACGGTTGGTTTTCTCTGTCTAAACCTGTGTACTTTACTTCATACAAAAATTTCTACGAAGTAATATTTTCATCTTCTACGAAGGTAAGTTTTCATTATGGTAACTGGTGGCAAGTTTCCCATTTTATACGAATTTTATCTATTCTAGTACTGTTTAAACAGGCGTTCGCTGATTGCTAAGACACTTTCTGGTCTGAGCTCTTCAAATGCAACTAACGATTAAGGATGCGACAAAGAATATTTCTAATCTGGATTTTAGTTAATTTTTACTATATTTTAAAGCATTCGTGTTTTTACTTTAAAGTGTGAGCGTTTAATATTTCTAACATTTAAGTGTTCTTTCTTAATTGCCATCTAAAAATAATTGAAAAATTGTTTACTAATAAATTCACACGCATTTATATTTAGCTAACGGAAAAGATATCTGACAACTTTTTACTATGTATCCTCTCTAAGTTAAGCACAGTTTGTTTGTTATTTTTGCTCTTAAACCCGATTTTATCATTGCAAGTGTTTTTGTTTTTTAATACTGTTTTGAAAATAAGTAATATTGGTTTTGTTTTAAATTAAATTGTATGTGTAGCTATATTATTTGATCCATTTTAATATGCATCCACTTTCCCTGTAGTGAAAAGCTGAAGTAGTATGCAGAAATTCCATAAGTGCGTTAACGTGAAGTCAAACCAGTCCGTCATTGCTAGTTAATAGAATTGGCATTTAATCGGGAAGTTGCACTACTTCGTACTGGGCCGTTATTACACATGTTTCCCGAAAAGAAGTAGCTAGAAATTCTAGATCCTGTAATAATATAATATGATAGTTTGACTATAAATATACCAGTTAGCCGGTGCTTAAGAACTGAACTGAGAAATCGTCTTTTACAAAATATTTATCATAAGAACTTTAGTAAATTACAGTTAATTTTTTTATAGAAAAGAAATTAAAACAAAGATTTTCAGTGACACAAATATTCAAACTTGTTTACTACTTTTTATGGTAAATGTCAAAAACAATTTTTAAAACATAAAAATCTAGAAAAAATAATAGTCTAAAAGGTAATTTTTAGAACAAATACTAATGTATTAAAGTTTTGAAAGCAATTATTTTGTTTAAGCTATCAGTTGTTTCTTCAAAAAAGTTATTTATATTTTAAAACCGACAAATATGTGTACTTCTTTTTGTGTAACACCTTACTTTAACTAGGGTAGGGTT
Organism: Philophylla caesio; assembly: GCA_963971545.1. Lineage (NCBI taxonomy): Eukaryota > Metazoa > Arthropoda > Insecta > Diptera > Tephritidae > Philophylla > Philophylla caesio. Next base: position 20,504,198 of record OZ020607.1, read on the forward strand.
AGCATAAAAGTTCCATCCTTAGATTAATATTAATAATCCAAATATATCGTCAAAGTCTGAAATTTTCAAAACCCAAAAGTAAACATGAGATGAAGTTCTTAAATTAAAGATAAAGCAGTTTGCTCCTTGGCCAAGATTAAAAACCACGACCTAACGTGTGGTGACCAGTAAACACAACTTCTTAAGTATCACTTTCTAGTTCACAACTAGTCGCTTTCTCTACAGGGATAATACGTTTAAATACTTTACATATATACAGTATGCTGTACTCACTGTCACGCAGGACAACTTTAATAAAGTTTATTCCAGCAAATTATGAAATTACTTATTATACGTAATAAGTTATAAACTCGATTGTTCCACTTGCCACAATTATTTGCTTTCGACTGTTTGCATTGTATCGTTATTGAATTAAATTGTGCAACCAGTATTATATAATGAAATGTTTTTAATGTGCATTTTTAATTTTATTCGCTGCAAATTCATTCTGTTTTTGTTTGCATAACGACCAGTGTCAGTGAGTGTGAGAAGAAACGAGGCTTTGATTAATATATGTAGTTAGTTTTTTTTAAGCACGGACTGTAGGCGAGCTGAAAATTTGTTGCTAGTTCTTGTTGTGATTTATTATAAATAGTGTCACATGAAAATGAATCGAGAATTTTCATCACAAGCCTAAGATAAATTTGTTTGCCCAGCGATTTGACTTTACTATGTTTGTATAATCATTCATCTAAAGGGGTTCTGACGAGTAAATCACTTTAAGTTACCGAAATATGTTTCGAAAATGAACTAAATCGAACTATAAAATGTATGACATAAATATGATTGTCGCCTACTGGCGGGTATTATTTTCCGAAGAGTATTTTGTGAACTCTAAATCGGACCACACAATTAATTAAAATTTTGAATTAGAAACGAATCGGTCAATAATTATGATTTTTACTATAATAACTCCATTCCAGCGCTTCCCGCCGGAAATTTTTGAACTTAAAACAATGAAGAGTCCATTCGTAATTAAAAACCAAAATATATGTATTAGTAGGTACGAATTTATTGGGAGAAGCCCTTTTCTGCTAAGATATAAAGTGGTTTAGATTAAAAATTATCCAGTTGGAAGTACAATGCCTGCATTTCCTTAAGTGTAGGCCGTGCTGTGCTGGGTAATAAGGGTATGGGAGCGGTAAACATCTTCAACAGTGCAACATTATTTAGATAGCCCATCAGCTATTCACATAATGCTTATGCTGGCTTTTCACTTTTCTAAATGATATCGAGTTAAGAAAGAAGTTTTCGAAATTGATTTGCAAATAAGCATACAGAAAATATTTACCAACAACTTACATATGTACATTCAAATTTGATCAAAGAGGTAGCGTATTCTTTTTTAAATTGCTGTTATCATCTACACTTGAGATTTTTTCAATGAATATGTTATCTCTATGTTGACTAGGTTTTCCATTTTATTCATGTTCTGTGGTGTGCTTGCACTATTAATTTCCTAACTGCTGACTGAGTAAAACATTACATAGAATGAAATACATACGAGTACATGTAGTGCATTTCCTCAAGTAGATTTTACTTAAAAACTCTTTGGTGACACAAAAAACAAATAATACAAAAATACGCGAATAAATACGGAAAAATTTAATCTATCTTAAGTTTTCCCCCCTCCTTAAAACTCCATTATTCGGAATTCGTCAGGGTATCAAGTCTTTTAACATAATGCTTATCAAGCACTGAAAAAGTGATCAGATTTTTCAAATGAATCTGATATGACCGGTATACATACTCAAAACACAAATAAACCTGAAAAAAGTCGCAAGTAAGGTACTAAAGAGGGTATTGTATATTTAGACAAATGTCGTAAGAGGGCGAAATATCTTTAAATGCAATGTTGCACGTCCTATTTTCTACTACTTGTACATTGAGCGTGCGAGTATTTTCAATATCGAAAAGAAAAAAATTGATAAACGAGGGCGGGTCAATAAGTCCGTGACTTTTTCAATGAGACACATGATTTTGGATAAACAAATATTTTATTGTTCAACATAATCTCCTTTGAGTTCTATACATTTTGTCCAACGTTTCTCAAATTTTTTTAACCCTTAAAAAAAAAAAAAGATTTGTCGAGGGCATCAAAATAGGCATTTGTTTGTGAGATGATTTCATCGTTGGAGTCAAATCTCTTTCCGTCGAGCCATTTCTTCAGATTTGGAAATGAGAAATAGTCACTAGGGGCTATATCCGGAGAATAGGGCGGATGAGGGAGTAATTCGTATCCCAATTCTTGGATTTTTGCCATGGAAACTACATATGTGTGCGTTTGCGTTTGTGGTCGATTGTCAGCAAACGCGGCCCACATCTTGCGGAAAGCTTTCACATATCCAGGTAAAATTGAAACCACTGAGCCATGTGGGATGCCTAGGGCTTCCACAACCTCTCGCACCGATCTCCGATCGGCCAACACCATATCGTGAATTTTTCCAACGGTTTCGGGTGTTGAGACCCCAAACACAAACTAAATGCCGCAGCTTGTTTAAATTTTGACAGGAGTCAACTGACAGATGCCTGTTGATAGTTGCAGTGTTGCAATTTCAGTAAAGGGGCAAGAAATTTAAAAAGTCACGGACTTAGTGACCCGCCCTCGTACTCCAAAAAATTTAAACATATTTTTTGAAAGACTGTTTTTATAGAAATAATTTTACACTTGTTTTGTAACGAGTTCAAGTTTTTCTTACTTGGACCGCAAATTTAATATTTTGATGAGAACTTAAATTTTTTTTTTTATCGATATTGTTTTTATTTTATTTTTAGCTGACCGTAGGTAGCTTTTCCCAAACCAAAAAATCCAATAATCGAACATGATAATAAATATATATCACTGTCCATGTATTTATTTACATTTCCAATTTCCGTAACTTTTTATACGGTCACAAATTGGATAGATCTGCGAGCGTAATTTTTCTCAAATTTCTTCGGAATTTCATTTTAATGCAATTAATCGAAAAGCAAATGATATCGAAGAGAAGGTTTTTGGCAACAACGACCGCTATGAAGCCATAATTGGCGATCATCTCGTGCTTAAATTGAATGTAATGCTCATTGAATATATGTACATAAGTATGTATGATTCAGATATTTCGTTAAATAATCGACTATTGAGAGCGACATTTGGTGAGCGGATTACTGCTCGAAATGCACGTCCGGGAAAGAGTAATTTTTATTTGAAATTTTCATCTCATTACTTTATTTCAATTTACCGTTTGATAGAGAATTAGAGAGAGGATGAGAGAAAGGAAAAGAATTATATGGCGATAGGGAGAGAGAGAAATTATCTTCTTTAATGTAGTAGGATGTATTGAAATTAATTTTCTTAATAATCGTCGTTTTCCGTTTCTGAAACGGCTGAATTTAAAAACCTTAATGACTTTATAAGAAATAAAGTTATGGAAGTCCGCCAATCCTTATCATGGAATATTTCCTAAGTGAAAGTAGGTCATACACAATTTTGCGAATGTTCATATGTGAGTATGCATGCGAATTAATCTGTAGGAAGTTTTCCCTCACACAATCATACGATGAAAAACAATTTAAGTCTAAAAGGCAAAAAAGATTTTTTTATTGTGAAGCAATAAGCTGTCGCATTTACAAATGTATGTATTTATGACTTCTTAGAATTATGGAGCTTCCAGTGGCAAATCGGCCTCTGCTCAGCCGGCAAGCTGCCTGGTGAAAAGTGCATGCGGAGGACGTCTCCCAACTCACTGCCAATTATTTCGCGATTTGTTCCAACCAAGGATTAAAGTTGCTATGACCACACATATAGACGATTTGATTTTTATTACATTTACACTTACACTTATAAATTTTTTTTTCTTTTATGTATGTATATCTAAAAATATAGTTATTTAAAGCGTTAAAAAAAAATATTTAAGTATTCAAGGAAAAGAACTGATAAATAAATAATGACACAACGCTGAAATCGCTTTGTCGCCACGCCACAACATAAAATTGTTAGAATTTGGCGTTAGTTCTGTTTTTTTTTTTTTAATTGTTTTTGAGTTTTTACTATACCATTTAAATTGGTTTTCAATAACTTATAAGGGAAACTAAATTGTATTATAATTTATATTAATATAATTAATAACACCTTCAATCGTTCCTAATTCCATGGCAAAAATTCTTTAATGTACCTAATTTCGTGAAAAGATGTCCCTAATTCCGGGATATGCGTATATATACTGATTTTGCGCTATTAAATGGGAATAACTTATTTTAATTATTTTTCAAGCACAAAATAAAATTTTTATTTACAAAAATTTAAAATTCATACTCGGATTTTAGAAATTAGGTTCTTAAGGTTTGCTCACCAACAAATGTCATTCCTCAGATAATTATCAAATTAAAATGTCTCACTGTTATTAAAAATTGTTAGACTAATATAATGCAATTTGTATAAATTGTTTTAAAATTTTAAATCATTAAAGGCATCGGCTCCTCGGCTTTTCATCTACACTGGTGGTCCCAATTTTTTTCAGGACATCTGAATCATCGAAACTCGTAAAACGGTTTTTAGCATTTTTGCTGCAATATAAAACTATACTCTTTGGAACGCAATTTTGCAAGAAAATTGCAAAAGTAACCCCTGTTTTAATACCAGTTTTAAAAATTGGCTCATGTAAATTAATGCCACGCAATTAGGTGCTTCTCTTTTCACTGCTTGAACGCAAATGCGTGATATACCATGGAATAACTTTATAAAAATATTAACCATTCGCTTAAAAAAAACTCGAAAGTGGGACAAAGTTATCTAAAAAATTCAATCAGATTAACAAAAATTTCAAGTGTTAAAACAATTATTGCGTGACAGGCACGGAATAATGTACATTGTAAACGAAAAATACCGTGATTCTGTAAATAAATACTTTTACGACTTGAAAGGTCTATTTGCTATTCTCTTGCTTAACAAAGTACTTTGTCTTTACTGTAAATTTTCTAGACACCGATTTGAGAAATTTCGAAAGAAAAAAAATTTCTTTTCAATTTCTTGAATGTCATGTTATATGAATTTATATTTTTTTTTTTGAGAGCTGGAAAGTATGCTTACGAGAATGTTAGGCATTAGAGATTGTGACAATCGTCGTGTTGTCAATCCTCTGCTCGTAGTTTTGACATTCGCTGACATCACAAATCCACAATTGAAGAAAATGAAGGAATAGAGCTGGGAAACAATGGATGGCACTATCAATAGCATCGATAGTTTTCACTTTATGAAATTTTAGATGGTTTTTAGTGGTTATCGATAGTATTCCAATTGTAACTCAATATTAAAGCTTACAAAATTCAGTTTTCAAAAAAATCGAAAAATTCTTATAAAAAATTAATTTTCTTTTATAAAATTTTCTCAAATCAGTTTGAAGCACTGACGAAAAAAATGACAATAGAAATTTACAGCAACGGCAAAGTACTTTTCCAAGCAACAGACAAATTGAAAAATAGGTCTTGTGATTAATTTTTTGAGCAGCATTTTAAGCTTTCATTGCATATATGTATCGCAAAACATAAGTAAATACGTGCTTTAGAAGTAAATTTATTTAAAATAAATTGCGAACTTTCATTGTGTTGAAAAAAAAAAACAGTATTTTACCGGAACTTGAAACCTGCGCTTCTGTCCTAAAATTGAATGGGGTACGAAATCGTTTAAAAATTCTGAAAGAACAAGGAAGTTCTAATTAAATTTGTTGCTTTTTTAATTTTGTTCAAAATTTTAAACATATACGATTTTATTTAAATACAATTCTATACTTAAAAAAAAAAAAAAATTTATTTGAAACAAATATAAACATATATTAAATAAATTAGAAATCAAAAGAAAATTCTCGTCGATTGTATTATTTTATCGCCGGGAATATATTGTTAAGTAAATTTAATTTAATAATAATTTTACTCTATATAAATTGAAGCTTTGCACCAAAATAATTGGTATTATAAAGCGTTAACGAAGTGCAAAAAAACAAAATTGCCAAAATCAACGGTATTTTGTCGGTACTTAAAAACGTTTGTGTACTTAAATTTTATAATTAGTGTTTAAAAAAAAAATCAATTTCAAAAACTCGTCACTGGGAGCATATCGTTTAATAACCATAGCGGGGGCTCAAAATTAAGTAAACAAATTTACAATCATTTGCTGCAAATAATTGATATTGTTAAGGGTTAATTATGTGCAAAAATCTCTTATATATGTTGCTTCTAACCCTTTACAAGTAAAATGCTTTAAAAATAAGATTTAATTTATTAATGGAATTCGTTAGTTATATCGATTATAATTGCGGTAATTTTGAAAGCATCGAAAACTATCGATAGTTAGAGTATCAGCAGTTTTCCAGCCCTATCTATCATTCTTGTCTATACATCACATCAATTATCGTTGTTCGCTTCACATTATATGAATGTGTGACCTAACGAGAACATTTTTCCTCTCTCGTTGGCGCAATCTCTAAAATCTATAATTCTTGGTATGCTTAGTATCGGAATGAAAGCATAATTGTTTGTCTCGTAAAACTGGATAATATTAGAAGCTTTTCTTAAATTTCCAAACTTAGCTAAACTAAATATTTGATTTCATTATTACAGTTGATTTAACAAATTACCAAGTTGTACATAAGTACCGTATAAACATATACATATGTATGTATGTATAAACATCGAGCCGAAGGCCTTAGTAGCCAGTGTTCTTAAAAATAGATTATAGTTTAATTGTTGTTTATTATTGTTACTCTTATAAATAAATAAATAAAATAATTGTGTATGTTTCCGCAAAAAATGTAGGAACATCATACAAAATTTAATTGAAAATCAGCACACTTTTTGTTTATCCGATATTCAGTAAAAACCTTCGATATTATTTTGATGACCGACACTGTACGAGTAAATGCTATCTAAGCTTTACACACACGTTTATGTGTACGCGATAATACTTAGAAGATAAAAAAGCGCCCTTAATATATTTTCACATGTATGTATGTTAATATATTTTCACATGTATGTATGTATATATGTATGTATGTATGTATCTACAATATATGCACATGATTGGGAGTTAACGCACACCATTAATGGAAAATTTGCCCTAATTTTCAACAATAAGGAAAATAACAAGATAGCTGTTCTCGGCCAACTTCTACGTAACGCGTGTGATCCGCCTGCAGCTGGTCCCGCTAATTCGACTAGTTGATGTGTGTAATTAACTACATAGCTGAATAAAATGTATATTAAGAGGTTTGGGATACACAACTGCACTTTATTCAAATTTCACGCGAAAAAAAATGTAACTAAACCTAGACTTAGACCAAAATTAAAATAGTAAGTAAATACTCGGAAGTAAAAAAAAGCACGATTCAAATATAAAACTAACGAGTTAAAAAATTGTAAGAAAGAAAGCTTTAAAAGAAATCGTAGAGAAAAACTCGTGAGAGTCCTTTTTAAATATATGTATATATAATTTTGGCGCGTACACTATAAAGCTCAGTGTTTGGCCGAGCTTCTCCTACCATTTGTGGTGTGCGTCTTTATATTATACCACAAATGGAGGGACCTACAGTTTTGTGCCGACTCCGAACGGCAGATGTATTTAATAAGAAGCTTTTTCATGGCAGAAATACCCTCGGAGGTTTGCCATTGCCTGCCGAGGGGTGACCGCTATTAGAAAAAACTTTTTCTATTATAAAGATTTTGCTTGCCCGGACTGAGAGCCGAACCTCGAACTCACCGGAATATCAAGTTATAGCACGCACCGCTACCAACTCGACCACAGCGACCTTTTTATACCTTACATAAAAATGGTATGTAAAGTTTGGTCCGATATTTGTAAGTTCCAAATGGATAAGAGTTAGACCCATCAAAAAGTATACCGAAATGATAAGGATGATGAACTGAGTAGATTTAGCCATGTCCGTCTGTCTGTCCGTCTGGCCGTCTATTTGAACGCAAACTAGTCCCTCAGTTTTTGAGCTATTTGAATGAAACTTGACAGTCAGGTGTCTTTTTATAATTTATTAAACATTTGTCGGAATCGGACGTCTATAACATATATGGGAGCCGATTTTTAAGATATTGCATTTATTACTTGGTACTTAGCAATTGGTACTATTATACACTCAGAGAAAAATTCGTTCTAAAACGAACGAAATCAGTTCCAAACCCAGCACATTCGTTGATGAAAGTCTGTTAAGTACGTTTTTTCTTAAACCATGAACAATGGGCTTACTTTCAGAACGGATTTTGTAAGACCGCCGTGCCAATTCCAAGAACATTTTGGGCTTAGTTGGTGAACGCTTTGTGGTTGTTTTGAGAACTTTCCTTTTCATTTTAAGAACTTTTTTTTGCATTTTAAGAACGCTTTGTGCTAGTATTGAGACTTTTTTTTCTTGATTTTAAGAACGCTTTGTGCTTGTTTTGAGACTTTTTTTCTGCATTTTAAGAACGCTTTGGACTTGTTTTCGGACCTTTTTTTTGCATTTTAAGAACGCTTTGTGCATGTTTTAAGAACATTTTTTTCTATTTTAAGAACGTTTCGGTTTTGTTTTGAGAACATATTTTTTCATTTTAAGAACGTTCCGTGCTTGTTTTAAGAACATCCCTTTTCATTTTAAGAATGTTCCGTGCTTGTTTTAAGAACATTTTTTTTCATTTTAAGAACGTTCCGTGCTTGTTTTAAGAACCTTATGTGCTTCATTTTAGAACATTTACTAGAATTTTTGTTCTTAAATCCTAAATAAAATTCAATACAAATTATGGTATAATATACACGTTTATTTAATTTGATTATTTATGTATACATTTATATTTTGTATCTTAAATATATTTAATTCTAAAATACATTTTTGCGTTATTCATAGGATATACAGTCGATGTCAAAAATAAGTGTACAAACTTGTTGATTATATTTCTTGTTTTATATTACCTTTTGCTTTGCGATAATATGTAACATATTATATTTTTTGAACATGGTATTTATTTATTTTCAATTAATTAAAAAAATAAAATCAAAATTTTTACAACAACAAAAGTTATAAACAGAAAACTTTAAATACTTCATATTTTTGCCGTCAAAAGAAAGTGTACAAAAGAAAAATGATTAATGGAAACAAATTTTTAGTACTTTGTGTGCTTTCCTTTTGCTTTAATAACGGCTTTTAAACGACGCGGCATTGAATTTACAAGATTTGCTGTTACTTCGGATGGAATTTTTTGCCATTCTTCGGCAATAACATCTTTGAGCATGTCCTTACTGGTGATAGTCCTTTTTCTGATTTGTCTGTCGAGGTGCTCCCATAGATGCTCGATGGGGTTGAGGTCCGGTGATTGTGGGGGGTGATCCAATTGCTTGGGTACGTGATAAAGCATCCATTCTTTTACAATTTTCGCTGTGTGTTTAGGATCATTGTCCTGTTGAAACACCCAAGATTGACGCAAACGTAGTTTTTCGACACTGGGAAGCAAATTATTCTTCAATATATTCAGGTAGTCCATCTTATTCATAGTGCTTTCTATGAAAGTTAAATTACCGATCCCACCTGCAGCCATGCACCCCCATACCATCACCGAACCGCCCCCATGCTTCACTGTGGATATGACGTTTCCTTCGGCAAGAGCTTGATTTGCCGTTCTCCAAATTTTGGCAGATTTTTTCTTCCCAAATACCTCAAATTTGCTTTCGTCGCTAAAAAGCACATTGTTCCAAAAATAATTTTCTTCGTACTGATACTTTTTTGCAAAGTTTAAACGCTTCAATTGGTTGGTTTTAGATATTAAAGGCTTTTTCCGCGGAACTCTGCCATGAAAACCATTCGAATATAATGCCCTACGGATTGTGCTGGCACTTACTGCCACTCCTGATGCTTCCGAAATATTTTTGGATAATTGCACAGCACTTTCAGAAGGATTTTTCTTCACACTCCGCACAACTGACCTTATTTCGGCATCACTTAGCCGCTTTGGTCTCCCAGATTTAGGACGGTTTTCCAATTTTCCATACTTGTTTTCTTTGTCAATTATTTTTTTTACAGTATTGTGGCTTCTATTTATAAGAGAACCAATTTCACGCAGAGTTTTTCCGTCCTTACGATATGCTAGCACAAGTTCGCGAGTACCAATGGATGTTTGTTTATTCATTGCGCAAAAATCCTTTTGTGTCAATTTAACTTGTGATCGAGACTAAGCAAACACTTCAAATGATTCATATACGCTGCCCTTCAAACAAAAACAACAGCCTGCGGCAGTGTAACGGTTATTTTCGGTATCCGTTATCATACAAACACTTCAACGCCAATTTGTACACTTTGTTTTGACAGCAAAAATATGAATTATTTACAGTTTTTTGTTTATAACTTTTGTTGTTGTAAAAATTTTGATTTTCTTTTTTTTAATTAATTTAAAATAAATAAATACTATTTTCAAAAAATATAATAAGTTACATATTATCGTCCAGCAAAAGGTAATATAAAACAAGAAATATAATAAAAAAGTTTGTACACTTATTTTTGACATCGACTGTACATACATCTATCGAAAAGCTTATCAAGTCATCAATGTATTTAAGGTGGAGATTATCGTTAACTGAGCCAACTTCGTAGGATTGTAAATGCTGATTAAATTACGTCAATGAAATAACAAAGTGATAATGTTTATCATTCATATATATATTACATACATATATATTTTGATACAAATTTAAGGCAAATTTAATGCCCTTTTTTAAAGATTATTTGCAATGTTTGAAATATTTACATAATTTTACGTGGGCAAAGATACATGTTCATTTCGCTTTGCAATGGTTTTTGAATTTGTTTGAATTGGACTCGACATTGGAGTTGAATAATCTTAAACATCGTTAAATTCGTTACATCTGTTATCATATTTTTGTTTTTTTCTAAATGTAACCTAAAATAGGTCAAATTTCTGATTACAATTTTCTTTTTTACATTGAATTTTTAACAATTTTGTAGATTCCAAGTGGTCAATTTTAAAATGAATTATTAACAGTTTAGCTTTTTGAAAATTTGTATGGCATTTAAAACAAACATACATTTTGATGAAGTATATGTCACTTAACGATTTGAGAAGCGCGCTTACATTTGCTGACTTTATATCAAATATTGTCAACAATTTAGCAATTGAAAATATCTGCTTGAAGTACACTGAACATTGGTTTCATAAAATTTAAATATTTTTGATCTATATTCTTCGCAGTTTCACTACAGCAAACGACCTTTTGTTGGATACCAAATTTCGAAATCGATGTTGATCTGGAGAATTATTGTTTATGGTTAAATATAATATCAAAGAACGTACATATACAAGTATGTAAAACGAATGAGCCATACCAGTTCTGGATCTCTGGCGTGCGACAGCTTAGACCAAGCTAGGAAAAAATCTAAAGCTTCTAGTTCTTTCAAGTCACTTTGACGCAAGTAAAAAGTCCTTTTCCATTTATTACATACATCATCCCAATGTGCGCTATCTCTGTTCTATGATGTCTTCGGAGCAACTGCAATTTCGCCTTTTCGCCTCTTGTATTTAGCAAACAACTTTTCACTTGCATTATTTTTACCTTTTCGGGGTATATACATAATAAAAATCCTATTGAAGAAATATAAAAAAATTCTTATTAATGGTTAATTAAGACTAAAACCTAACTTTCTTAGCATACACGAATTAAATTTGCGTATAATTAATAAGGATACTTTTTTTTCACATCGAATAGTATAGAATCTTAAAGGCAAATCAAATACAAATAAACTGCCAGTATATGGTAAACAATGATTGCAGCTCATACTCGTAATATGTTTATTTATTTGTATTTATGTATATATGTAAGTGTATAACATACATGCATGCATATACACATTAAGTTGCATTTCACATTAGCAGTTTATTTGCTCTTTATTTTGAAAACTTTTGGCGCAACAAACTTTTTTTTACAATTTTATTTTTAATTTTAATTTGCACATAAATTAAGTAAAATTACCTTCATCTTGCGGTTTGAGGAAAATGTTGCTTCTTATTACCTCCTCAATGATGATATGAATTAGGTAATTTTTAGAACTCCAAGTGAAAGCTTTATATTTTGAGAGTAATCAATTTCCCTTCCTTTTGGGGATTCACAAAGTATAACTGGTAAATCCTATGAACGAGTTTAATCTTATATACATATATAGTTTTAATGGGCATAAATTTAAAATAAATTACCTTTTTAAGTACTTTTCCTCTGATAGAGCAATTTGTCGTAGGCGAAATAGAACCGGTTTGGATTTGGTTTAGCCAATCACTCACCATCGATGACATTGAGAGGCTTTCATTTTCAATGCCAAGCTTTAGTAAATAAGTATGTTATTTAAAAAGAAAAGTTCCACTTTTGTATTAAAATTTACCTCTTCTTTTTTCCAAGCCAACTATTTTTCCCGAAATTTCACCCGGAGTCCCAGAGGCGGCACTGCTTCTTTTAGGTCCCCACTTGTTTAATACCGCAGACTTCGAAAATTAACTTGTGCAGCTCTGAAAATATAAGGAAATATGTACATACATACATATGTTCATACGAGGGGAGTCTCCAAAGTTCTGGGCATTGTGCAATAATTGAATTACGCAGAATATATATGTATATATATAGATACATATGTAGGTAATGTTATTTGTGCCAGAAGTCTTGACATGTTGACGCAACTATTAAAATTGTAGCACAATTCCCAGTACTTTGGAGTCATCCCTAGTATTTGCTTGTTTTGCACATGTTTATTTAGATATGTATGTGCGTTTGGACAAGCAAGTGCATGAACACATAAAATAACTGTACACCAAAAGTTCTTGCGACATGGCAAATATGTATGTATGTATATATGTATGTATGTACATACGTACGCTTTTGCAGCATACATCTCTTCATCGAAGCCCTTCACCGGTAGCGCTGCCGCGTCTATGCATATTGCTATAATACGACGCGAGCAAACCTATGCAGATATGCACGAACGCAGATGTGTACATACATATCTATGAAGATATGTATGTATGTATGCTGCAAAGCGTACGCACATATGTATACACACATATTTGCCATGTCGCAGGCATTTTTGGTGTACAGTTATTTTATGTGTTCATGCACTTGCTTGTCCAAACGGTCATATGAACACGTATACATACATATGTACGCTTTTGCATATTTACATACATATGTATGTACATATATGTATGCATGTACACAAATAAGCTAATTTTAAATGTTCAATTAAACTGTTTAATAACTTTTCACAAATAAAAACGTACAGTCATTAATGGGAATGTATGTAAGTATGTTTGCATACGTACATACATATGTACATATGTACAATATCGAAGAATGTTCATAATGCACATATGTACATATGTATGCGCTGAATTCTTTTGGAATTTGTAAATCACGCACAATTCGCACATTTTTTAACTTTCTAAAATATTTTTCTAAAATGTTTTTAAAAACATGAACATTTTTTCGTCTGGGACGCCACTTTCATTATCACTGGCACTCATTTTATTTTCTCACTATTGTTTTAACTTCAACTGCGCGTGTGTAAAAAGCTTGACGAACTGAAAAGGACGAGATTGAATTCGTGTAAATGACGCGAAGTTTGTATGCCGAAAACAGTGTGGCCACTTCATAACATTTTTCATTACCAAAAATCCTACAAAATCCCAATTTTTGTTAATATCATTCGTTTCATATTTATAATATCTATATGCACATAAATACATATATTTAAGATCAATTTATTTCACAAACGTATGTATATAACAAGTTTTATGTCTGAAAACAACAAAATGTACATATATACGCATATGGATATTGCGAATAAATCCAAATATAATTTTGTACATACACAACGCAATCAGACCAATTAAACTACATATAAACATTAAGCAACAAAATATTCAATATTAGCAGGATCGTGACCGTGATCTTGAGGAGGGACTCTGTGCTACTAAATATTCGGGTCTAGATATGATAGTTATCGTTATGTCTGAATATAATGAATATCTTATTATAAATTTGCCCACGTTTGAAGTACAAATGCTTAAGCTAGCATTTTCCTCATTTCTGGGCTTCACGCCAGTACGGCAACGCTTGCCGAAAGCAACAGTGCAAATAGAGTTACCAATGCTTTTTAATTTACTGATAATAAAATGAACTTCAAATTACCAGTAAAATTGCATATATTACTAAAAAAATAGCATTACTCAGTAAATGTTTAAAGGAAATGTAAAAAATTTTCTATAATTAGTACGGGTTACTGGTTAATGAATATTATATTTCGATATTAGGAAATCTTTATAGATTACTGCACAGTTTATCAAAAATCAGAAAAATTTTACTGGTAATGTATATATACGTCTCGGTTTCGTGACTTTATCCAATAATTTAAAATACATATTCAATATTTACAAATTTAAAACTTTTTGTATTATCAAATATTTAATGTTGCATTAATTCGAATATACCTAAATATTCCCCATATGCAAAAATATATGTATATGCAAGCAAAGCAATTATAAAATCTTCGCTTCTTCTTTTCTAACAAACAATACATTTGGTGTGCAACACACTAACTTGGCAACAATGGCATTGCTCTTTTTGACTACAGCTCGCTCAATATGTACCGTTTGCTCTCATATTTTTCTCTCATCGCACTCTAAGAACAATGTTCGTATTTATATAACATACGGACTTATATTAAGACCAAACGTACTTAATTCATAAACATTGTTCTTAACTCAAGCGCAAAGTTCTTGCTTCAAGAACAGATGGTGATTTTTTAGGAACAAACGTTACTTTTTTAAGAACAAAGAAACAAGAACACAAAATTCTTAAAATAAGAAAAAAGTGCTGGATTTTAGAACGCCGTTTTTCTCTGAGTGTACTAGCAGTGAAAATCATTAAGATCAGATAAATATAACATATAGCTGCCATACAACCGATAGTTCACATATTGAATTTTGGGCCATAAATCCTTCATTTAATCAACTAAAGAATTAAAATTTCGCACAAATATCAGTCATTATTAGACATACATACATATGTATGTGTAAAGTTAAAATCATTCAGATCAGAGAAATAAAACATATAGCTACCACACAACCGATTGTTCAGATATTTTATTTAGCACCATAACCCCTACTTTGAAGCAGTTAAAGACTGGAAGTTTTGCAAAAATATCAGCTTATATTAGAACAATTTTGGCTGTGAAAATCTTAAAAGCGTTCTTACACGATATGTATTTGCATGTGTACAAAAAATAAATTGCATTTATTTACTTCATAACAAATAGAATAATGTGAATTTGACAGACATACAGAATTACATATGTATCAAAAAAGTGGCAGCTACAGTGGTGAAAGCACACTTTAAGATCGGATAAAAATAACATATAGCTCCCATGCAACCGACAGTTCCGATATTGCATTTTGCACCAAAATCTCTCCACTTAATACGCTAAAGACTTGAAAATTTCCACAAATATTAATTATTATTGGGACTATTATTGCATTCAAAATAATTAATATCGAATATATATAACATATAGCTCTCATACAATTCTTCCATTCATAAAAAGTATGAAGCCTTCGGCATTGCCAAAGACAGCCTTTTTTTTACTTGTTTACATTTTCCAATAGTGCAACTAAGTTAAAATCGATATTGGTACAGGAACTAAAAAAACAAATATCAAAAATCGAAAAAAAAATGTATGTGCAACAAAATTTTTATTCATCCTTAAAAAAATAATATATGTATACTTAAATAGTGCGGTCTACTGCAGTGAAGGACGAACATTTTTCCATCAGCATATGTATCTCTTTATGACAAATTAATTTACTGCATTAATAGTCAGTTCGCAGTTAGCACTTCTCTACTTCTGAGTTTAGCATATGAATGTTATCAAATGCCGAAAATGTATTTATGTACACATAGTATGTATGTAAAATTTCTGATTTCTCTGTTTTGATTCTCTCCGAAGTTCTGTCATTGAAATTTATTTTAGTGCTTCTGCAATCTGCTTGTTATGGCCATGTGGCTGTTATGCACAATACTTGGTTACCTATTCGTTAGCTAATTGCCATTAATGGCCAATAACCGAATTTATGTTGCATCACAAAAAGTTCATTTCATTGTCTCTTACTCAAGGACCAAGTCTTGGTCGTTAATAAGCACTTCCTTCAATCGAGTGAAACTATGTATGTATGCACAATAAAAAAACATCTAATGAGACATACACTTATGTATATAATTATAAAAAAATTAATAAATTACAAAATTTAATAATCGTTGAATCTTCAAAAATTTTTTATATTTTAATACGTACAATTTAAATATTCTACCTACATATATCTGGTACAAAACTCCATGAAAACAGTTAATAAATTATTGATAAATAAATAAAAACAAAGCACATATACAAAACTCGCTTTTAATAAAAATCGTTAGAAAAAACACTCGCGTGTATGAAATGAAATTACGAATCAAAAATAAATTCGTACATATAAATATTTGTGTTCAAAAATTGCACCAGCGGTTCTTAATACTAAATCTCGGGATGTAAAAACTCTTTGACATGTAAAGTGAAAATATTTCGAAGCGATTCGAATCAGTGCTTTGGGAATTTTAAGAGATAACCTTCATAACACGACACAAGTAAGACCTCTTGCTAATTGGCGCCACTGGAATTAGTTTTCTACTTTGGAATGTATTTTTCGTAATCAGCCACGTTAGAGCTGTTATGTGCTTCCTTTTTTGTTTGAAAAGAGCTAGTATTGTACTAGCGGTCATTATTCATAATTTCCATGATGTTCCGGAAAACCTATAACAGGTTCCGGTCCCATTAAGGCAAGCAATTAGTTTCCACAAAAGTTTAAAGTTGTTCCATTCTTAAAAAATTTCCAAAGTCATGATGTGGTGGCATTTTTTGTGGCATTATGTAAAAATCTCGCTTTAATAAACTTGAAAGGCCATGATCGCTTTATTTCAAACCTTTTTCAATTCTCATTTTGACTTTGCGACTTCTGTTCTTCGAATTTCTTGCAAATTTTAAATTTAAAACCTTACGTTCACTCAAATTGCTTCTCACTGTTTTCTTTGACTTTCCTGCAGAAAATGACTAGAACATTTTAGTACCTCTTGCTTGTTCGATTTTATTATTATCGCACACTTGACATTAAATGTTGTAACTTTTATCTGTTGAATGAACGCCTAGATGTATGCTACTAACTTCAACGTACTCATGTCCTTACATATATATGTACATATATACATACATATATGTACATACATATATAGGTATATATGAACATATTTCTTTGTATTTTCTCATTCGAGGCACAAAGGACTTAACTCGTGACTGCCATCTTGTCGCTAAGTTAGTAAATGCATGGTATTTGCTGGTAAACATGCCTGCAAGTATACTACATACCATAAATATGTGGTAAGTACGTACATACATACATACATACATAAATATGTATTTCCATCACATGAGGCGTGGAAATTTAAAAGCACTTTTATTAGTCGATTGACTATTCATCTTATGCCATGTATGTATAAAGGCCTCATGAAATGCAAAAAAGTGTAAATAACAAAAAAGTAGAAAATTCACGTTTTGATTGATTATGAAGCATTGCATCAAATTACAAGTCTCCACATTATTAAAAAAATAGCGCGTTTTTTTATTGGCATTGGTACTGTGGATTTCAAAATATTTTAAATAGGAGGCGCTAGCGATGATGAACTCCTTAAATTTTTTCACCGCAGAAAATATTTTAGAAATTCTCTCCGCCAGGTGTCGCCATGATTAAATTATTTACAAAACTCATTCGAAATGCTCTACTCATCTAGGTAGGTACGTACATATAAATGTACATGGCTTGAAATTATCTTTTATGTCATCACATGTACCCATGGATTTGATTTGAGTAATTTAGCGCATATTTACTATTAAAAGATATGCGAATTATCTTTTTTCGAATAAATGTTTAGTCAATACATGAAATAATAATGACCTATGATAAAAATCTCTCCTCTCCATCTGAATTTGGACCACCGATACAAGTAAGGAAAAAGAAAGAAGATTAACATAGAACATCTTTTTTAACACGAGGTTCTAATAAGCTCCCATATACAAAACTCGCAAATAAAATATTTTGAGGTGGTTAGTACTTAGTTACATAACGTAGACTTCCGGTAGAAAAATTAAAAAAAAATTTTTTAACTGCAATAAAATTGCTTTGTTTAATGGTTCGAATGACAAAATAAGTAGTAAACTCGTGAAAATGGTCGTAAAATTATGGAGTGGTTTAAGTTAAAGAATATTTTACATTTACATAGGTTATTAAAAATTAACAAAAAAAGATATGAAAAATATTGTTCATACTGTAGAAAAATTCACAGGAATGTTATTTACTTCAATAAGCCACTGTATGTTCATATTTATTTATGTATGTATGTATGCATGAAAGTTTGCTTCAACGGAAACCCTCGATTCATTCTGACAATGAGTATTTCTTTAGACGCAAATCAAGATTTATAGCAAACGAGATTTTATTTTTGCTCAAAAGCATTTGTTTTTGTTCAGAACTTTACTTTTGTTTTTGGTTTGCTAGCAGAGCTATTCATGAACATACTTACGTACATTAATATATCTATGTATGTATACATATATTGGACGTTAGCAAGTTCTGTGAGCTGACTAAAGTAGATATTTTATCACGCCCCAAATTATGCAAAATATTTTCCACAAGAAATTATCTGCATAGAGAGTTTTAGGCATTTGAGCGATTAGGTTGCAGCGCATCAGTGGAATCGGCAAAAAAAATTTTTTAAAAGTAAGCGGTAATCAATAGTCTTTAAAACTTGCTTGTCATTATACTACAATCGAATGAGCTATAATACTGCATACTCGTAAGTTTTCTAAAAATTCGACTAAATAAATTAAAAGTTTGTATGGCATTCATATCGAATTATATTTTTTATGAATTTAATACCATCTTAAACTTTCATTTTATGAAAAAAATTCAAATAAAATTAATTAAAAAAAAACCATTTCGAATTTTGTGCACAGCACTTTGTGTGTAATAATTTATTTGCAAGAGCGTATATCAGAAAAAAAATGCACCACTCTGCAGCGAACTTGGAGGCAATTGCCGTTGTTTCCAGTTCGAAATGAGTAATATATTAACAATTTCGAACCAATTCGTTTTTTCTAGCGAATAGCGACATCTATTGTCAATTGTTATAGTTGCAAAACTGAAAAGCTGTTGTGTCGCGTTAAGCTTGCGACTCTGAGGACGCTGCATAGTGCTTCGAAATTGGAATTTATTGTCTATAGTTCACAAGGACTTTCAGTTTGGAACCTTTTTAATTAATAATGGAAGTTATATTTATTTAGACTAAGCCAGGTGAGATCAATTTTTGAAAATATATAAAAAATGTCTTAGAAAAATTGTGTATACAGCTTTGTATCTTCTTAAAATCTAGATAATAAGCGGACTTTTTTAGTTGCCAAGAATTCCGCTTGATGCTAATTTTCTTCTATAATATTTGTGTTATATCCGTGTTGTGGAAGTTATTGTCTAATTTGGCTCAATAACCGCATAAGCGATTTTGGCCCGAGTGACCAACACATGATAGGGGAATTGTCCTTCAGCAGCGGCCGAACCACCGTAAATCCGACTTTGTGGTTGCTCAAGCGAATTCGTTGCGTCGTCGGTATCATTATTGTCTGGAATAGTCCAGGATGTCGTCATACTATTTATGTACGTTTTCCACTTTATTTTTATAAAGACCTAGGCCGATACTTTTTGCATAAAATAAAACTAGTTAAATAAAATAAAACTAGTTAAAGTCATTCTAATTGGTTTTACTTATGTATGTAGATGAATATCTAAGTGCAATATTATGAGGGAAGAGAACTTTTGCGATAGGAAAATCCTTTATATATATTTCTACGGATGAAAAAAACTTGAACTAAATTTTATATTATAAGCTTTCTCTGTCCTGGCAATGTACGATTATTCCTTCTTAAGTATACATAACTCTACTTCATGCTAACAGAAAACAATTTTGTAAATTAAATCTTACAATACTAAATGCTAACCCAGTTCTTAAAATCCATATATGTATATTTGTATGCATAAAAGGAACGCAATATAACGAAAGCGATTAAAGTAAACCCTCTGGTAAAAGTGACACAAATATCGTTTTGCGCTTACAGCTATGCAGAAAGTATGCGTTCGCTTTGTCTGTATGTATGTATGTACGTTTGTATTTTGTTCATAGTACGTGCCATAAAATTGGTACACGAATTAATTGCTGAATATGTATGTATATGGTATTGTGGGCATACAAAACTAAAAATCTAGCTAATACAGAAGCTGGCCAGCACTGCCAGTGTTGCCAAATATGGACTTTACGTAGCAAATTATAGGTTTTTTCAATTAAGTCGCTGAAGGAATTTACTTAAGTTTTCTTAAGATCGCGACTCAATAGTAACGGGCGATTTATTTTATTCAAGTAAGTGGAATTACAATTTTTCTTTGTGTATTCTCTTTGCTTTTACACGCCTCCGTTTTAATTGAATTAAATATTTTATGCATTGCTTTGTCATAACAACAAATCCAGGAGATATTGTGTACAAGAAATGTCAAAATAAACTAAAATTACTTGAAACGACGTTATTGATGTAAAAGTTGGTTAAGCGCTCAGTGGGTGGTTGTTTTTCTGTCTCTCTTTTCTTGCATCTGATACCAGCTTCCCAAATTTATCAGTACACTCAGTAAGCAACAAGTTTTTGTAAGTTATCTATTTGTAAGCGAATCGCATTCTTTATATT
Organism: Philophylla caesio; assembly: GCA_963971545.1. Lineage (NCBI taxonomy): Eukaryota > Metazoa > Arthropoda > Insecta > Diptera > Tephritidae > Philophylla > Philophylla caesio. The sequence goes on from OZ020607.1 coordinate 20,525,104, forward strand.
TTTAAGCATTAAGTATATTTTTGGACCTGATTAGCTGCATTTATTGGTTCGGTGAGAAAAATGGCATCGCATTCAGTAGACTTTTTGAAATTTGAAATTATACTTAAAAATGTATTGAATAATTAAAGCCATATAAGTAGGGTTCTCAAGCAGCTCTTGATAAGAAATAAAGTTCTTTAGTGGAAACCTTATGCTCGATATACATACATACGAAATAAAAGGTATATAAACTGGTAGCAAATGCGTCGCCTTAATCAACATAATGTAAAGATGTGATAGAGAAAATGTATTCGAATATGCGGTGAGATGTTTTGTAAGGGGAACGAAACGAGACTTGCAATTCATTGTAATATTCATATGTATTTATTCTTTAATACGCTCTTTGATTATTGCCACGAGGAAGGAGACACTGTGCAAATTCTTTGACATGAACGTGCTTTTCATATACTTCTAAAGTATTTCACTCTTATTATTAGGGGCAACACATTTTCAATTATCATATCTTAACCGGAAATCTGAAATATTGGAAATATGTAGAGGTTGGGTGCAAATTTTTTAATACACAACTGTACATAAAGAGTGCATACATTTTACTGTGTATAAAGTTAAAACACAACGTACTTCACACCTTTAAAATTTTGTATTTACAAATTATTTGTAGCCACTGTGTGCATATTTTGCGCAACTGAAGACGAAAGTCACCACAAACCAAATCCTTATGACATAAGAACACTGAGCAAGTCATCGAAGCATTGAAAATGGTGTGCCCTTGAGGGAGTATGACTTGTGTATGCATTGATGTGCATTGCTGTGTTCTTATGTTAACTTACATACCTATGTACATATGCACACATTTTAGTTTGTACGTACTCGAATATGCACATTAGTTATGTAGGTGAAATTGTGGTCTTCATTTTACAAGGTCAAGCTAAAAAAACAAACACATAGTTATGTACATGCATAAATGCTTATGGTTTATCTGGTAGGGAAATATATTTGTATGCAATTCACACATAAATTACGATAAAAAAGTCCATCTATATCTCATATGGTTGTGATATATCGAGCCTCAACTGCCAAAATAACTTTAGCGACACTTAAATAATTTGTTGAACATTTTTAGCATAACAAAGTTCATAATTGGACCTTTGGTAAAATTTTTTTTTTCAATTTTGTATGGAAATAACTTAAAAGTTAAAATGTGGACGTGGTTGTCATTTTTTCTCTTTATTTAAATAGTATACACTTTTTTTGTACAAATTTATTTTTAAATATGTTACGTATGTGTAAAAGGGTTGTCAAAGGTCGTACTAAAAACTTTATCAGCGCCGGGCTCCCAATTCTATGTACATATCAAGCGCACGATGTCATTTTAAAAATTCCCAGTTGAAGTGAATTTTTGTGCTAAGAATTTTATATTTTCTTTCGCTGTCCCAATTCACATAAAGCTGATGGTAAAATTTGCCTTACGAATTGGATCAAGGCGAATTTGGTTTTTTTCGCTTTACTGAACTGAATGTCAAATGGCTTCGTTTTGATTGGCTGACGATGTAAATCACTAACAGAAATTTGACATACAGTCCAGCAAAGCAAAAACAAAATACATGGACAGTTTTTACTTATATATGTACGCTCACCACCACGTTGTTAGATTCGCTTTGAATTGGATGATGTGTGTAAGCTTTTTTAAGGTATCAACAACATATCATTTAAAAATGTAGTACGTACAAGCCGTAAAACACACAAATTTCTCTGGTGATTCGTTTTAAAATCACATATTTGATCTCCCAGTTTCACATTTCAATTCTAAAATGTGATATTTATGGTTTTCTGTGTTTTGTTTCCACTGCTACAATTCACAAACAGCTGTTGAAACATTCCTTTTTGATTGAGTGATGTAAGCCTTGTACAAATAACAAAACGTCGTAGAATTCTATATTGGACTAGAAATTGAGAAAAAACAAGAATATTACATATAAAAAGTTCTAAAATAAGTTATCACATAAAATTAGATTTTGCTGATACGTTACATGGAAGAAAATGCTCAACACCTTGACAAAATAAATATTTGATAAACCAACGGCACTTTGTACCCAACTCACTTTGTTTTACTGACATGAATGGGCTACAAAAATGCATACTAATAATTTTTCTAAAAATGCAGAATAAAAAGTTTGAAATTGTGATGAAATTTCTAACAAATTTTTTTAATTTTTGCGAATTTCGTATAAGCTTTGAAACTTTTATTTCTATGGCTTCGATTATAGAACCTACTAACTTTTAAACGAAAATAATAAAACATAAATAAATAAAGATAAGTTTAAAAAAAAATATGAATTTGAAATTTACTGCTATTTTTGTGACCGGAACGTAAGTACTTATATTTACATTTAGAAAGTAAAGTTGTAAATTTTAATGTATTATTTTGCAATTAAAACTCTTTTACAAACCGTATCTTCACCCACCTTCAATTCAATCAACAACTCCCCGAATTTGTGTTATGTTTTGTGTGTAAACCAAGGAGTCTGCACGCCTTCTGTTTGGTAATAGCTTTAAAATATCCTTGTAGATTATTATTACATTTATGTTTCAGTGTGTATATCTTTCTAATTAACTATCAATTTTGTGTTTGTATTTCATTTCAGTTTTTGTGCTGCAAAAATATAAAACTATTTTTGGATGTTTGCCGTAATCATTTCGGTCTGCGCGATTCAGATCTCTTCGAGCCCACAATGTTGTATGATTTGACGAATTTCCATCGTGTGCTGATAACACTATCCAAATTATCGCAATGTCGCAAGGTACAACAGCTCCATCCGGACTTAATGTAAGTACGCTGTAAGGTTGTGCGCATCTTGAGTGATTTTTCCTTATTCCGAAGCAGTTCTGAAAATTACATAGACACGATATTTTTCGGTATTCATAACAAAAATTAAAATTTTGTTTACTTCAAGTATAACACATTTGTTTTTCAGAACAGTGAAACTGTCGACGTCAACAAAACAGTTTTTTTGACTAATCATGTTAAGGCCTCGGGCCGTAGTAGATCCTTTAGTAAAGCGACTTAGGAACCACTCTTACATTCAATTAGTGAAAAAACTCGAAAAAATTTAGCTACGATTCCTTATATGTACTTTACACCACGAAAAGTGTGTATAAATTGCTACTTATTAAAAGTCCTTTTACACGGTACATATTTTTACATATAGTATAAAGCCACCAGTTTTCTTTTAAATGGAAACTTACGACCTTTGAAAGGTAATATTTCGTGAATAGGCCTTTAAACTAAAAGAAAAGCCATTCAGTTGATATACATACATATTTAGGGGTATAGAACTTCGAATTGAAATAAAACACAAGAAAATCGTTTTAAGGTCCATCAATTTGGCTTTATTGGAAGGATAATTTTATGCCATTAATGTTTAAATATGATTTCGGGCATGTGGCCGCCGCGGCTGGCTCGAATAAAGCCAATTCTACAGGTCCAATTTTCAACCACTTTTTCGAGCATATGGGGCCGTATGTCGGCAATAACGTCACGAATGTTGGCTTCCAATTCCTCTAACGTTTCTGGTTTGTTGGTGTAGACGAGCGACTTCACATATCCCCAAAGAAAATAATCCAATGGTGTCAAATCACACGATCTTGGTGGCCAATTGACAGGTCCATTCCGCGAAATTATGCGCTCAGCGAATGTTTCCTTCAATAAATCGATTGTGACGTGCGCTGTGTGGCATGTAGCGTCGTCTTGTTGGAACCACAACTCATCCACATTCATGCCATCCAATTCGGGAACAAAATAGTCGGTTATCATGGCTCTATACCGGTCTCCATTAACGGTAACTGCCTCTCCAGCATTATTGCGGAAGAAGTATGGCCCAATGACTCCACCAGCCCATAGAGCACACCAAACAGTCAGTTTTTGTGGATGTAATGGCGTTTCAAGGGTCTCATGTGGATTCTCTTCACTCCAAATGCGGCAATTTTGCTTGTTGACGTAGCCATTCAACCAAAAATGAGCCTCATCACTGAACAAAATTTTGCGATGAAAATCAGCATCGAGATCAATCTCATTTTCGGCCCATACACCAAAATCACGACGCATTGCATGGTCTCGCGGCTTTAATTCTTGCACAAGCTGGATCTTGTAAAGTCGCAAGCCAAGATCTTTGCGCAAAATCTTCCATAAAGTTGATGGACAAAGCTCCAATTGCTGTGCACGGTGGCGAATCGATTCATTCGGGTCCTCTTCAACACTTTGCTCTACAGCGGCAATTGTTTCTTAATTGCTCTGATGGACGATTATGTCGACCATAAAATGGATGGAGCTCACGGTAAACTTCGCGAACTGAACCATTATTTTCGAAATAAATTTGCACGATTTGCAAGCGTTGTTCTTTTGTCAACCTGTTCATGATGAAATGGCAAACCAAACTGAACATAAATGACATTAGAGTTGCCAGATTTGACCACAAAATGCCAGTTTTATCTCTATTCGAAAAACAAACCTGTAAAAAAAACACCCTTTACATATGTATGCGAAAGCGCAAAATGAAATCTTTTTGAGGATCAGCTGGTAACGACACGTAGAAAACCACCCAACTCCGTGGTTCGAAAAATTCTGTTAGTTCCAGTAACTGAGGTGTGTAGTATATTTTTTCAAAATATTTTGTTTCAGTGGTAAGAACCAGGAATGTTGCGGATGCCGATTATTGTGAATGGATATAGTTTTTGATATTTTTTGCGTCTAAAACATCCTTCAAATAGTTTTGTGGATGAAATTTACTAAAACTTTAATAACTGCTTATTATAAGGCAAAATAAGTTCTTGCTTGAAATTCATTTTCATTAATTCCGTAATTCTTTAATTTTCAGTGGCTTCAATATTCAATTATCTCCGAGCGAACGCTCCCACTCAGATGAGGCCATCTACAAAGATCTCCATTCCACGTAAGTAAAATGCATAATCAAACACAATTTTCTCTATTTTTAGTCATAAATAAAATTACATTAGCTGCTCCATTGCTTAACTCTTATGCATATAACTACTTTCCAGACTTTATTTTTTTTAAGTGGTTTATGCCTGCAGGACTTTTCAATAAAGTGCAAGTACTTTTAGCGCAAAAATCGTTTCCCTCCAAAATTAGTAATTGGTGTGCTTATAACCACCGAACTTTAACAGCTACATAAAAATGTTTATGCTTGAAAATCTTTTTATGTATGTATGTACATACTGATTTTAAACTTGTATACTATTTTCCATCTCTATTCTACAATATTTCCCTTCTATTATCGCACACCTAACCTTTCGTCTACTATTTACCACCGCTGTAATGCACTGCGTGCAACAACCAATCAATCAACAAATTAATTCATCGAACCGCTAATCAAACATTCAATGCTTACGCGCGCGTTTCACACTTCGTTTTGATTATTTGTGACGTCTGCTTTGTCCCAGCAGCGAACCTAAAAAGAACGGCAGTGTTGATGGGACAGCAGAGTATTGTGACCGTGTCTCACAGAGCGGCTCAATATCCGTTGAGGATGAGAACAGCGACATAATTATCGAGAATGGGACTGAAGACACCGAGGATTATGAAGAGGATCTTATTTCCAACTTATGCGAAACCTTCGACGATGAAGCTTACTCGGTCAATAGTGGAAGCTCTGGTATTAATATGGCAGCTAGCAATTTGCCGTCGACTGTGCATACTCGTAGTGCTACGTTTGACAATTTGAGTGGCGTGAATAGGCGTACTTATGTTGGCGGCGACGCCTCTGTTGGCGACACATTAAGCGGTGTGAGTGTATTGGCAGGCAGTCGTTCGAGCTCCACTTACAACCAAAGTTTACAACGTTTAGCTGCAACTGCGTGGAATTATCGGACAAATGCCAGAGAAGAAGGGGACCATGAATATCTCAATGATATTTACTTTGAAGAAGATGAAAAAGTTTACGAGGACTTATGCTACGTCACGTTCTCATCGAAGACAACTGAGGTGCGCACAGCAGGGGTTTTGTTGTTTGCTTTTCTTCCTGCAAATCGTACAATGTAGTAATTTACATACATACATACATATATACATACTTACATATGTATGTACAAAGTCGTTAACATCATCACATCTGCATACATGCTTAGCAGTACATTTACACGAGGGTGGGCGAATAAATGCCAGGAATTTTAAACAAGCCAAAAGATTTGTTATTGAATATAACCCATTTTTGGCCTGAGGCACCTCTTTTAATGTTATCCTAATCTGTAAATAATATTTTTAGCTTTTTTGGAATACTTATGTAGACCAATTTCAGCGATATGGCATCTTTAAAAACTCAAAGGCCCATGAAGAAGCTTTTGCGGGTTCGTTGGCGATATATGTATTTGTAACAATTTTCTGTCATCTCTTTTCGGTGTAGTGCTATTTTTCGTTGGGAAAGGGGATGTTTCGAAAATCTTGTCTATCTCGGTTACATTATTCTGTCATGATTTCCCCCAAATTAACATATGATAACTTAAACACTAAATGAGACTTAAGATATGAATAAATGCAAGGTAACAGCCTCTTACAAAAGTCATACACCTTTAACTTCTTCCAATTCTCGATTTTCGTCCAACATCCTACCACTGCACTATGGGTTTTTTGGCGTTCTTTTTTTGGCATAAATTAAAAAAAACAAAATATGGTCGTGTTGTTATGGATATGATGGCTCGACCGGACACAGAATGTAGCAGCATTGTTTTCAATACCTTAGTTAGAAGTTTTTGCTCTGCTTCAATCACCACGTTTTAATATTTTAACATATAATGACGACGATGATCATAAAAAAGATGAAAAAGACGACGTAGAGGATATCGAAGAAGAGTGCGAAGACCTTGAACTTGATGTGATTTTTTAGCTGTGATTGTGATGTAATTTTTTAGCTTAGCTAAGCTGTTAACAGAACACAATACTTATTGTTGTTTTAAGAACACATATATAACCTTGAAAATCATGAAATTGAACAAAAAAAAAAATTAAACATTTTGTTTTCAATGAATTTTTTAAATTTAGTAAGTTAGCATTAATAAATTTGGCACAAATTGGTCATATCGGTTATATACTATATAACTTAGTTAGTCATTTTAAAAGCGAATCAGCCCAAGCAAATGTAAGACTAAAGGGCCGTACACATTAGACTTTCGCTTTGCTTTGCTTCAGAGTTTCGCTTTGTCAGATAAGTTGAAGACCTGATGTTATATGAGTGCTGCTAAATACAAGGCGAGAAAAGTAAAGCAAAGCAAAACGAAGCGAAATTATGGCGAACTCACAACTTTTGTACACTTTGACAACCAACAACATGATTTAGTATTTCATAATTTTTGCGAGTATATATACTTTTAAAAAAAGAAAAAAGAGAAATTTGAATTATTATTGTTATTAATATTGCACATATATTGGTATGTACTTTACATAGATACAATAATATGGAGGAAAGATTAAGTGAAGCGATTAAGCGTTACAGTGTCTTGTTTAACAAAACACGCCCATTTGAAAGAAGATGTTTTGACTACAATCAAGTATATAAGTTTAAAATTATTATTGCAAGCGTGATGAACAAACAGCATTTTGCTGCTGTCGGTGGTCCATTCGAATCTTTTGTCAATCCTATTTATTTTTTCGAAAGATGCTGCAAGAACCTTTTACATCGCGGTCTGAATAAAGTTTTTTACACTCGCGAATTTGAAACATTAGTAGCATAACTACTACTTCCTTAATTATATCAGTAAAGCTCATTTCTTATTCTCTTATTAAATAAAATACTCGGATCTGTCAAAGCGTTCTATGTAGCAAACCTTATACAACTCATGCTTTGTTGTTAAATTTCGAATTGTCAAGTAAAGCAATGAAAGTTGCATGTGTACGGCCCTTAATTGTTGAAAAAGTGCATGGATATACATTGAAACATGGAAAAACTTTACTCGGAATTTTTCAAATTATTTTAAAGGTCACGTCGCAGGCGGGGAGTGTAGGTGTAGTCAAATAAAAAAAATAAACAAAAACCAAAATTCTACTTTAAATTTGTAATTTATGCCAAACAAATTTTATAAAATTCCATAATTCCTTAATTTTGTTAACGTAATGGGTTTTCGCTAAAAATAGCATCATTTAATGGCACACGAAATCAATCTTTAGGAAATATTTTATTTTCTGATTTCTAGGAAATGTTTGATCCACCCTCGTCACTGTACTACAATTCTTTCGAAATTTGCATATGTATGTATGTAAGTATGTTGTTCAACTACAAATGCACTTAAATATGCATGTATGCAGTGGCTCGTTTAGCTCAATGGTTGTTGTAGTTTCTCCATAGCCTCATCCAATTTGATGCAACAATTTCATTGTGTTGCATAAAAGTCGTCAAAGCCACCACGTAAAAATCACGTTCCTTATCGTTTCGACTGTACTATTTTTTTTTATTGTTGTGTCATCTTTAAAATACTGCTTAATACTTTGCTAGAGAAAATAAATTAAATATAATTCTTTTTTGTTTTGTACTCGTTTGTAGAAATATTTATGAATCAAGTGCGTGTTTGAAATTTCCTCTCCATATTTTCTTATTTACCTTATTTGAGTTGTTCGCTTTCTAGCTTCATGTTCATGGTTGAACTCGTGTATATTGTGATGTTGTATGTAATTGCATGCGATGGCTTATTATATTTCAAATACTTAGTTTGTTGAACAGAATTTACATTTTTTTAATTTTTTTTTGGTATTACCATAAAAAGAAGTAAAATAACTTTGCTCTCAAATTTGTTTTAAATACTCATGAGGATGCTTCAAACATCATAAAGTTCGAAAGTGTACGTTCTTATGTAATTTGAGTTCAAAAAAAAAACTGCTGTAACGATACACTATTTTTCGAATATGTGTGTATGTTCATATATTGATTTAGTTGGAAAATATTCAAATTCAATTGCAAATCTTCGTAATTTTCATCTAATAGTGAATAGCCGTTAAAACTGAGTTAGGAAAATATTCTGCACCGTTCAGACACAAGAATATCTATTGACTAACGTTGGATAAATTTAGTTACTTCCTAAAATCCTCTTTTTGTATCACATTGATATCAACTCGCTTTGTCTGGGATGAATTTTGCGATACATTTTTAACCAACTTCCAGATGAGCTATGTAGATACTTGTCACTTTGAACTTTGCAAAGTGAATGTTGAATATGTAAGTCCGTTAATCAACATACAACATACAAATTAAAAAGAAAAGAAAAAATATACTTATTATGTACTCGTAAGTAAGAATATGATTAGCGGTTGCCGATTGCAGAGCTCTACAGCCCGAAACAACGGCTTCACATTTTTAATATTAGCGCTGGGACCAATAATTTATGTCTAGCCCTTACAGAAGGGGGAAGTTTTTGCGTCCCACATAGGGTTGTACTTCTCGAATATCGACTGAACCCTGTTAGCCAAAACCGCCTAAATCATATTGTGCAACTTTGTATGACAAGTTTAATTATTCACTCAGCGAATATTAACCGATACTCCTATTCATACATATATAAAATTAACTGTTGGGTGTATGTAAATTTTAATAAGGTTTGTATTTATTTTTTGTTTTAAGTAAGCGGGACAATCAAGGTGGCTTTAGTAAGCAGCTGGTTGATTTTTTTTCTATCGCCGTGGTACAACAAATGTCAAAATCATTTGTTTGTTGGTTGGTTTTGACATTCGCTGTACCGAAAGCAACAACAAAATACATGTACTTTTTTTTCTTAAATATTTGGAGCCACCTTTATAAATTCGCCTTGGGTACAATTGAACGTAAGAAAATACTGTTACTCTTGAAGTCATATTTGACAAGTATTATAATGTGAGTTATTAAAACCGTTTTAAATTCTTAATCCTCTTTCAGTTCATTTTTTGCGTTTATCTCATTTAGTCTCTCTTCTGCACATGTGGTAAACTGCATTTGTTCCGTATCAGTTGAGGACTCAATCTCTTCCTCAGGTGAATCATCGTCGTTTTCACTCTTGAAAAGTTGATTAACTAAGCCAGCAGTTTGAGTGGCTGTGCCTATTAAAGGGCTTACATTTATATTCGGATATTCTGCTTTGACTATTTGGCCGAATACATTTAATATTGCATCGAAACGTCGCTCTATACGCCTATTGAAACGGCGTTTATGTCGATAGTAACGATCTTTTTCATTGAGTTGTCGTTCTGTTACTGTGCGCCGATGGATTTTCTTCATTCGGTTACCAGATGTGCTCGGCATTTGTTGAATATTTGCATCGTTATAATTATGTTGTTGAACTTGTACTTGCCCTGCATTCTTTTCTGTGTCGCTTTGTGGTTCCATTTTCATTTCTACAATTTGTTCACCTACTACATGCAGCCTTACTTGTTCCATACCTTCAGTAACACCATTGCACGTTAACGGTTGCTCAACGAACATAGATTCTTGTGTATCATTGCTAACATCAGCAAAATAATTCAAAGGAATACCATTTTTCTTTGTATAAAAATCATGATCAGTATTTGGTTGCGCATTAAGTTCAATTGCATCGTTTGAAGCATTCGTATCGGTACTGAACGCGTCAAAATCATCGACAGATGAATTTGAACTATGATTATCGTTTAACTTTTCAGGTGCTGGTGTCGGCAATGGCATCCGTATAGTTATTGGGAGTGCGTAAGAGTGCAAATTAGTGGTTTTGTGCGACATAAAGCGGTGTATTGGTTCAAAAAACTCCCATTCCTGTGAAATTTTTTGTATTTCTTCGGTGTTATTGGCTACATTTGGTAATACATCCAGTCGATTGAGCTGCAAGCACGAAATGTCAAAAGTATAATTAAAAGAAGAAAATGGATACCTTCGCGTACCTTGTACTGTTTGTATTTGTTGACCATATTCGACCACTGCTTGCGAACAAAGAACACATTGTGGTCGTCTAGCTTGGCCAAGTTCAAAATTTTTCTGCAATTGGATTGTCAAGTGCAAGTAAAATGTAAAATTGATATTGTCACAAATTGTAATCAGTTAACCAATCGCTACTCACTTCCAAGGCGTTACGCTGGCGGTTGGCATGTTCTGGAAAATTATATCGTTATTGATGCGTGCATCAACAAGTTGTCTCTTCTGATCAATTGTCCCTACAATTGCATTGTAAAATTAAAAAAAAAATTATATACACACATTTTAACAGCACTAATTTTGAGCTCACATTTTTTCGCCACTTTTCGTTTCGCATATGAATGTAATTCCATCGTCAACTAACGCAGCATTACATTCTTCTTGCACCTGTATGGGTACACCTTGGCCAATATATTTGCTTATTATTGATAATTTAGTTTTATAATTTTGAGAAACTGTCGCTGCACTTTTCGTCGACCTATTGTAGTAAATTCGCTGTCAAAGAAAATCCGCATGCATTCTTTGACATTACGCTTCCCATCATTTTCTGGTGTCAAAATAAGAAATACCTTCAAAAGAAAAAGTCAAATTAACAATCAGCTGTTTGGGTGGTAAAATTTAGCTGTCATTGGACAGTTATCAGCCTAGCACGTAAATTTACAATCTCATCCCGTTTGGTCTTGGAAAAATTTTACGATTTTGGGTTTGTGTCCGTGGTGTGGTAAAAGCTGTTAGTAGAATTGGTTTTGGTTTTTTTTGTGCAGTAACAGGCCGGATAACGCGAGCCAGATATAAAAATTGATTTGCAGCAGCGTGACACAAGTTTTTAACAGCGAAGAAGATTCATACATATAATAATCTACTTCTTCCAAAGGGCAATATATTTATGTATCTCTTTTGTTGATTTAAAACAAAAAAGTATCGTTGGAACTATGTATGTATAACAATCACAAAATATTTTTTTTTTAATTCACTGGATTACTAACCTCTCGGTCATATTTAATTTAAGTTTTGTATTAATCATATCAAACCGTTCTTTATGTATTGTTATTTTATCGTCAACTTGATTTAAAAATCTATAGTTGTACTATACATTTTTATATGCGATGATAGAAAATTATTTTTAATCGAAAAAGTCACAAAATAACGGATAAATTGATTGAAAAATTAATAATTAAAAAACACAAGGAAGATAATCACCAAAATCTGATCAACTAAATAAAAATAGTTATGAAAATGGCTCATTATTTTCTTATTTTAATTATAAAATCAATTAAAAACAAATTTCCTTGAGTAGAATTTTACTTTTCTTAAGTACTTTTATATAATTTTAGGTCAAGCATTTAAATTAGGCTTTTCCAAAGTAAGTTGCGTTAAATATTTCTTAAAGCTGGTAAATTATTTCCAGTAGTTAACCTTCATTTCGATATACAGACATACATATGTACATACATTTATATTTACATATGTATGTACATACATACATACATATGTATGTATGTACGTATGTAGGTTAAATCATGTACAGTGAAAGCTTCCATAAGTATGCGCCGATGGTCACTTACTTTTTGTCCGCTTATGATAGATGTTCTAAGCCAGAAAAAATAATACGAGTATAATTAAAATTTAAAAAAATGTGCATTGCGGGTTTCTAATTTAAAAACATATTTATTCTTCAATATACAAAAAAAGATAGTTCCATTTCAAATACATACATACATATATAAAAATAGTTCAATATCCATTGAAATCAATTAATTGATTGAAAGAAGTTACACATTTTAGTTTGTTTGAAATTTTCATTTTTTCATCCAATAAAACAATTTTGGTAGTGAGCCTCTAACCTCTAACCGTCGTTTTACTTTGCCGTTATATATGAGCAGTGCGCAAAAAAAATTAATATAAATTAATAAAAAAAGGAAAAAATTGCGATGAAAAAGAAAAATTGTTGTTCGCAAAAAAAAAAATAAAAAAATAAATGTATGTATATGGCAATTTTTCGTTTACTTCGAGTTGGCTTTCAAAGCAAATGAACATATTTTAATTTTATAAAAATAAAAAGGCGTGTTTTTATAAAACTTTAATACTTTAACTTTAAGAGAAATGTAGATAACAGCAGTTTCTTTTTAATCACGATGTGCTTAAATAGTTTGATGATTAGTCAATTTAATTTGATTGTAATTAGAAAAAGTAAATTTAATTGTGAAATTAATAATTTTTCATAAATTATCATGTTATTATTTAATTAATTAGTCAGGTTGACTTATTAATTAATCGCACACCACTAATTTTTACTAAAATATTAACGATTTTTTTTTACTGTTTTGTAGGCTTTTCTATTTTTGTAATCGGTAGTTTATTACGTTTATATTATATACATATATGCATACACACATGTGTACATATTTTACTATTTGTTTAAATTTAAATTTTTTATTTGTTTTATTTTTTTCATTTGCGATTTTTGTTTGATAAACAAAATTGGATTGGACAACTTGTTTTCATTGATTTGACGCTGAACATATGACCAATTGATGAATGACAGCACCACCGACAATAATGCATGCCACAATGAACATATAAGCACCAAAGAAGAGGAAGTATATCAAGATTTGTGTGCTTTACAAAGGTCGAGTAGAAGTCAGGTACTAATTTGTCATTAAATTGAATATTTTTAGTTTTTAATTACATTGAAACAATTATTTTAATTTTAATGAAGAAAATATCCAAAAACATATGAAATGGGGATGCATGATTTTTGTACGTTGCATGCTATAATTAAAAATAAAAATAATTTTTAATTTTTATTTTCGAATTTCTAATACATAATTATTTCATTTTAAAAATCCAACTCAGATCTCTTCAGCCACCAGTTTTGAGCAACGCGATTATGTCATACGCGAACTGATCGATACCGAATCGAATTACTTGGATGTGCTCAATGCGTTGAAAACGAAATTTATGGCGCCACTCGAACGTTACCTGAATCCAGAGGAAATCAAACAAATATTTCCACGCATACGTGTAAGTTTCGATAGTGCGCGTTTGCTTGGTAATTTATAATTTCAATTCTTTCATATCACATTTGCAGGAGCTCGCTGATATACATACGAGGTTCCTTGAAAAATTGCGTGAGTCTCTTTTGCCGAGTACCAAAGTGAAAATGAGTCAGGTATTTTTGGAGTTTCGTGAACCATTTTTACTCTACGGCGATTACTGCTCATGTCTATTGGGAGCCATTGATGCGCTGGCAGACGTATGCAAGAAGAATCAGATTATAGAGCAACTTGTACAGGTGCGTTTTCGATCGGTGACATCAACCATTGCAAAATAGTAAACAATATATTGCTGTTTTTCTCTTTTCTTTTTAATTTCTCTTAGCAATGTGAGCGTGAATATAATGTGGGCAAATTGCAACTGCGTGATATTTTATCCGTACCTATGCAGCGAATTCTCAAGTACCATTTATTATTAGATAAGCTAGTCAAAGAAACCTCACCGGTAAGTCAATGCAATGGTGTAACAAATATAAGGTGAAAAATAAAACCTTAACTATGTACATATGTACATACGTGTGTACCCATAATAAAATTAGGCCCATCCTCATATTTTTTCAGTAAGAATTATCCAGTAAAAAATTCGATCTCAGAGACAAAATTCCAAGAAGTACACAATACACAAAATCATTTAAAACCTGCAAGTTTCCCAAACAGCTGATGGTGTTCTTGTTCCGTTAATACAAAATTAGTTCCATTTTGTCATATTTTATAAACGTTTTATTATATATTATTAGTTTCATCTTCCAAATATTCAAAATTATATTTATTTTTCTTGTGTAAATTGCAGTCAGATGTCTGCTGGTTTTCTGACTTGCAAATTCTTGCAAGTATACATTTATGCTGTTAAAAATTTGAAACCCCCATCAAACTGAAATGTCATTTCGCTCTCTTGATTTCCCAGACTTTGCACGTTTTTCGGGTAAAAGACCACCAAAATGAAATAACTAGGGGATTCAAAAGAGGTCGAAATTTTCGAAATGTCGTAAAGTGATTTAACATACTTCCTCTGTGCAATGCAAAAAAAAAATTATAATTTTGAGCTACCGAAAATGTGTATGACTACAACTTAACGACACTTTACAACACATTATGAATCTTTTTAATTAAATTAAATTTAAAAAATAAACAAATTATAACTGTAAGGGTTTCAAACTAAAGTGTTTGATGAAAGCTTACATTTGATGAGAGCTTACATTTGATGAAAGCTTACATTTGATGAAAGCTTACATTCCAAACATGCATTTAAGTTCTCTGGCGTTCAAATACCCATTTTTTACACCCACACACAGGAAGGCGTGTCCGAGTATCGCTAGTAAGTTATTCATACAATATGTAGGTAAATGAATTTGCGACAAAATTCACCTGATTGCTTTGTTTAAAATTTTTACATCCAATACTTGTGTCAGTAAATGCACTTAATTTACCGAATTTCCACCGTTCTAGGTGCACGAGGACTATCGCGCGTTAGAGCGTGCCAAAGAAGCAATGATCGACGTATCACAATATATAAACGAAGTAAAACGTGACTCTGATCACTTGGTGATCATACAGAAAGTTAAAGTAAGTACATCGGCAGTGTTTTTTTTTCGCCAATTTGTGTGTTTTAATTTTAATTTTATTTATTATTTTTAATTAAAAAGGATAGCATTATTGATTTGCATCTGCTGCCAAATGGAAGCAACGATCTCCTACAATATGGTCGCCTACTATTGGATGGTGAATTGCATATAAAAGCGCACGAAGATCAAAAGACAAAGTTACGTTATGCGTTCGTCTTCGATAAAATATTGATTCTAGTGAAGGCATTGCATTCAAAAATGGGCGATATGCAGTATACATACCGTGACTCCCATTACCTATCCGATTATCGGGTAGAGCAAAGTCATACGCGACGTACCTTAGGCAGGGATACGCGTTTCAAGTGCCAACTATTGTTGGTCCGCAAATCTGGCAAAACTGCTTTTACGCTTTATTTGAAATCCGAACCGGAGCGTGATAAATGGCGAAAAGCGCTCACCGAAGCGATGTAAGTGTTGTGTGTATGATATTTTGTAGTAAGAGAAATATACTTTTCTGCAATCGTTTATTTTTATCGCGCTAAAGGGAAAACTTAGACCCACCTGGCTGTCGCAATACAGATCATAAAATGGAAATTTATACATTTGATGCGCCCACAACTTGCAGGCATTGTTCGAAATTTTTAAAAGGGCGAATACATCAGGTAATTAGACGGTTTGAGTAATTATCAACACGAATTACTTCAGCACCAATCGTGAATTTGAATTTTTTTAGGGCTACCGTTGCAAAGTATGCGAAATTGCTGTGCACAAAGGTTGTATATCGTCAACAGGCCGCTGCAAACAAAATCATCTTAGCATACCGCCACCGGTTTGTGATCGCCAGCTCTCGGAGTTCAATTGGTAAGATATATGTATTTAAATAAATTAAAAACTTTGAGTGCCATGTGACACCACTCAAATGCTCAAACGTTTTGAGAAAGTATTATCTCTCAATTGGATTTTATTATTTTTCTCATAATATTTTTTTCAACCTGAGAAGGGGTCGATAATCACATGAGTATAGATTTTGTAGCACTTCGTTTTAAAAATGTTTATTCAATCGTTGTTCCTGAATTCAATTTTCCGTTCTGCTCTATTTTGAGAAATATTGAGACTTTAATAATTCTTAATTTGAAAATTGAAAGCGGTGCGTGCTTTGAATCGATAGCCCGCTGATTTCGAGGTAGGAATATCAGCCATCTTTATTATAGAAACAGTTCTTTCTAATAGCGGTCACCCCTCGACAGGCAATGGCAAACATCCGAGAGCTTATCATAAAATTCAAGTCCCTTTATTTGTGGTAGAATATAAAGACACACACTACAACTCGTAATGGTAGGAGAAGCTCGGCCAAACACAGAGCTATATAGTGTAAGCGCTAAATTATTATTATTATTTATTTGAAAATTAAAAATATTAAAAAACGACTTATTAGTTTGAAAATGCTGTCAACCTATGTATATTTGAGATGCATTTCCAAACTAATGTTTGAGATTTAGGAAAAGACCACAGGTTGATATTTAAGATTTCAATTTGTGATGCTATAGTCGCTGCACTAACTTGTTACTATTTAACGCGTTATAGAAAAAATTTTATCTTCGTCACAATAAACAATTTTGATTATTTCTAGGTTTGTTGGCACGATGGATCGCGAAACAGCTGCCGTACGCCTAGAAAATCGCCGAGTCGGTACATATTTGCTGCGTGTACGACCCCAAGGTGCATCTAATCCGCATGAGACCATGTATGCGTTGAGTTTGAAGTAAGTAGACATGATTGTGATTAATTTATATTTTTGTTTATACAGCCGAGGGGTATGCATATAAATATTACACAGCCACTGAAAATCATTTTATTTCTTTTATTAATTAGGCTTTTTTAGTATTTGTAAAAATCGAGTTTTTTTCTGTACTCTAGAACGGATGATCATGTCATTAAACATATGAAAATCAACCAAGAACCCGAAGGTGATACCGTAATCTACTGCCTTTCGTCGAGACGTCATTTCAAAACAATTGTCGAGCTGGTTTCGTACTATGAACGCAACGATTTGGGAGAAAATTTTGCGGGGTGAGTGACTTTTAAATTGTAAACAAAAAATTAAGGACAGGGTAGTATTTGACAATATGCAATAATTTTTCAGCTAAGGTGTATTACTAGAATCTATGATTCAATTATATAAGGTTAGGTAAATAATGACATTCGAATTTTGACACTCCCTTATAAAGGGTTGTTTTACGTAGTATGGAAATCGGAAAGAATTTTTTTCCCTTTTTTAAAAAGTAAATAATTAGTAGTAAAAAGTTATGCCCAATGACCTATATATAGGTCAGCTAAACATTAATTTGCATGATGCGTAACGTTATTTCAAGACCCGCTAATTTTGCTCACTTAGTTATTGTTTATCAATAACTCACTGGCGACAGTACGTTTTATCCATTCTCTTTTGCAGTTTCTAAGTTATTAGCTTGTAAATTTGCATAATTTTTAAAATGTCTGAATTTGATGCTACCTTTGTTCGGTAAGTAAAAATTTGAATATATAAAAATAATAAATGTAAGTTTTTTGAACATGTTAATATACGTGATATATTGGTCAACTGTTTCATGCATGAATATTTAGATTTTGTGTTGTAGTGCTTTTGTTATAATACCGAAAAATGTGGTGTCCTATATGTAGGACATTGGGCATATAATATACTACATATATGTTTATTTCAGTGGATTTTCTCTGCATGAGGCTTTGGCCCTTTTAGAGGATGATGAAACCGATTTCGATTGCATAACATTATTCCCACCAGAAAATGCGACGGGAGACGTTACAGACGAAGATTCCGGCGACGAGGATTTCGTCGATATAAATAACTTACCGGCTTCACAAATGCAAAGCGGAGTAGAGGTATTTTCGAAAACCGTTTTAGATGATCAGTGGGACTCTGATGATGAAATACCGCTGTCCGAAATTAGAAGAAACTTACTTGCTTATGTGAATAAATCGAAGAAAACTAGGAAATATCATTATGAGAAAGGGGATATACCCATCAAGAATTCTGTTTTTGATAATGCCGATGAAGTTCTCGACGTACTTCAACATTCTCCCACTTATCTTTTTTGTTCCATGTTTGATGATGAGCTTTTTGAAATACTAACAAGAGAGACAAATCGGTATGCAGCCCAAAAGAACAGTACTTTGCAGGTAGATATCTCTGAAATTAAATGTTTCATTGGAATACTGCTCATAAGTGGGTACATTCCACTGCCCAGAAGAAGACTATTTTGGGAAAGGTCGAAAGATACCAATAATGAACTAGTTTGTGAGGCAATTTCAAGAAACAAATTTGAATTCATACTGTCCAATATACATTTCCAGGATAACAATTTCTTAGATCACTCTGATAAATTCGCCAAAGTAAGGCCATTATTTACATATCTGAATAAAAAATTTATTGAAATGGCTTATATTGAAGAAGATCATAGTGTGGACGAAGCCATGGTTCCTTACACAGGACGGCACGGCTGTAAGCAGTATATTCATGGCAAACCAATTCGCTATGGCTTCAAGCTTTGGGTAGGTACAAGCCGGCAAGGATATATAAACTGGTTTGAACCTTATCAAGGAGCTTCAACAAATATCAGTAAAGTTTATAAGGACCTTGGTGTTGGAACGTCTGTTGTGCTGGAATATGATGATATATTGAAGTCAAAATGGAAAGACATACATTTTCATTTGTTTTTCGACAACTTCTTTTCTTCTGTTGCTCTGTTAGAACACCTGAGCAAGAAAGATATTTTCGGCACTGGAACAATTAGAGAGAATCGTATTCCTGGAAACACTCTGATTGATTCTAAAGTAATGAAAAAAAATGCTCGTGGATGTTTTGACTTTATCAAAATTATCGATAGCAATATCATTTTCATAAAATGGCATGACAATAGCATAGTTACTTTTTGTTCAAATGCTGTAGGAGTAAATCCCATAAGTTTTACCAAACGATACTCCCAAAAAGAAAAAAAATTTGTGCAAGTCGAACAGCCATGTATCGTAAAATATTATAACAAGAGTATGGGAGGAATTGATCGTTCAGACCAAAATATTAGTCTATATCGCACTGCTATACGAGGGAAGAAATGGTATTTTCCGCTCATAACTCACTGTGTGGATATGGCTGTACAAAATGCCTGGCAGATTCACAAACACAATGGAGGAAAAATGGATCAGCTGTCTTTCAGAAGAAGCATTGCGACAACTTTGCTCACTCAGAATAAAAAAGTGAAAGTTTATCAAAAAGGCCATCCTTCGAAATGCTCCAACGAAAAATTGCGTTATGATCGGTTGGATCACTGGGTAATATCACAAGCGAAACAGACCAGATGTGGAGCTTGTCACCAGAAAACGACAACCAGATGCCAAAAATGTGACATAGGATTACATGTCAAGTGTTTTGTATCATATCACACGAACTAATAGCTTTTTGTTTGTCTCAAATTAAATTAATTTAACAGTATGTTATATGCCCAATGTCCTATATATAGGACGGCCCCAAAAACCATTTTTTCAAATAAATTTTTTCAAAAGAACTACGAGACTGTCTTTTTATCACGTTTTTAATTAAATATAATAGTAAATAACTTTAGAAAAACTAATACACAAGCAATGGGCATATCTGGGTTAAATAAAAATTTTGAAGGCATTTCATTTAAATTAAGAAATACAATAGCTACGTTTACAAAACATAATTATGTACTTATTGGTAAATTTTTTTTTTTAATTTTTGACCAGCGAATAAATTTTCAATTAATTTGCCCCATGAACTAAACGACAATTAATTTCGATTGATCATAAAACATTATTTTGAAATATTTAAGATATTTATTCGCCTTATTCCTTTTATTTACACATATACCATTGATTGAAGTTTATGTTTTTGGATGATTATCACATTATGTCACATTATTTTAAATTGAATTAAAACTATTCCTTCTAGAAATTACAAAACTTTCCAATACGTCACATCGAATATATGTACATACATATTTGCGTGCGAAAAGTATTCACGCGTCATTTATACACATTAACATAAAATATTTACGATACGGGGTCAGTCTTGTAATTAAAAAAAAAAGCTGTCTTTAAAAGCGGGATTTAAACTTACTGTTTACGCGGACAAAAGTAACAAAAAGTGTTGCCTGTTAGTTTTTGGTATTAAAAAGTTTTGAGGTTACTACTATTATTATTTTTAAGAAGCAACACGGTTTTGATGCTAAGGGAGCCGTTTGACAAAAAGTGAGGGAGCTAGCTGCTTAGTGACCAAACCTTTAATAATTGAATCTTGACTCAAATCTGGAATACATACATATTTAATTTACCGTATACATAGTGTTTTAAAGCTTCCTCGAAAGCAAGTTTTCAACATATTCCTTTATTAACAAACTAAAAAAAATGCACTGCAGGCTATTCTGGATTTAAAGCAAACTCTGCAAGATACGTGACATTAGGTTGATTTTCATATGAGTGGCATAGCAGACAGAAATTTCAGCCAGTCATACTCTTCATGCAAATTTCTATTAAATTACAAGTGGCGGTGTGAAAAAGTTGTTAAATATTTGTATGTGCATCAGCAGTGAGAATCCAATGAACGCTAACTGGTATTTAGCATAAAATGTGTGTATGGTTGTTAGTTTAAGGTATGAAAGTCTTGCAGGGAGCAAATTTTACTTCTGAATATTCCTACTGCGATAGATCTGCCCATTTTCGTTAAGTATTTTCTAACCTTTTCCAATTTAATAAATTGTCTTCTATCTCGTTGTAGTTTAAATCAGCTGCTGCAGTGGCCCTTCCGCGAAGTGATTGCCACAGCCGTTTATGATTTCGAACCAAAAGGCAGCAATCAATTACAGCTTAAGACTGGCTGCCAAGTGCTGGTCATTGGCAAGGACGGCGACAGTAAAGGCTGGTGGCGTGGGAAAATCGGAGATACGGTAAGTTAGAAAAACAGCAATGTATTTCAACTTAAAATATTTCGTTATTTCAGAGCTCGAAACTAACCGTACATTTACTAACTTTTTCGTTTTCTCCAAGTTATACTACGGTTGGCAACTGATATTTGTATTCAAATAATACATCACCCTCACTCTTACTTTTTGCTATTGCGGGAAGTAAATAACATTGATCACACATATGTACATACATATATGCACGAATTAAAGGTTTCCATCATTACTCTCTAAACTAAGAAAAATATCAAAAATTGGTAGTGAAAATTGAAGTGCTAAACTGGTAAAAAAAAAAAGATTCCGTTTAGGATACAAATGTGTTCTATACTGCTACTGAACCAGTTTTGCACCATTACTGAATTAGTTCACGTTGGCTCTATTTAAAAACTGGTATCGAAAGGATCTGTAACTACTTCCAAACAGCTACCAGACTGGCGCAGAGCTAATTCC
Organism: Philophylla caesio; assembly: GCA_963971545.1. Classification (NCBI taxonomy): domain Eukaryota; kingdom Metazoa; phylum Arthropoda; class Insecta; order Diptera; family Tephritidae; genus Philophylla; species Philophylla caesio. The sequence continues at coordinate 20,547,075 of OZ020607.1, forward strand.
AAAGACTCGTAATGATGCGTTACTGGTTTTCGAGTATGTACCAAACTTGTTCCGAATGCATCCCAAACTATTACCGAACGAATCGCGGACAGATCCCAAATGTGTTCCCCATTTGTACTGAACTAGTTCCAAAGTGGTCCCTTAATGATCCTATAATGGTTCCAAAAGGAATCAACGCTGGTTTCGTCGTGTTTCCGATTGGTTTCGGTACGTTTTCCATGCTGGTACACTATAACACAATTCGTTAATTTCAATAAAAAAAAAAATTTCATATTCATAGAGGAACCATGTGATCATAAAATTTTATTTTAATTAAATTTATCAGAAAAGTCAAACATTTGACTACCTGTGGCAAATACCAATTATCCCAACGCCTGTTCAAACTGTAAAGCAACAACTTTTAGGCTTAAAAGTTGAAAGCTTAAGTATTAAGTGTTTACTTAGATATTAACTGTGCAATTTTGCTTTTCATAATTATATTTTGCATTTAAGAATAAACTTGCACATTAAAGAAATATCTTAAGTACTTAAGATTTAACCAAAATTATGTAACTAATACTGAAACATCCATATGCGAAGTTAAAAACTATATTTTGTACTTACACAAAAACTTAAGCGTTATCAATAAAATTTTAAAGTAAAAATTAAGGTTTTACTTAAATAAAAAATTCGAAAGACTTCTTAGAAAACATTTACATCAGCATGCTAACCTAAGTTTTATTTATTTTTTCAATTATTCTGGTTTTTTTTAGGTCGGTTACTTTCCCAAGGAGTACGTGCATGAACATCCGCCGATAAGTGATGAACTCTGATATTACAATTATGTAATTTATGTTGCAAACTCACTGGACCAACATTCTATTGCATCGGATATTTCAAGTTTAGTGGATGATAATCTTGAGATCAACCCTAGTAGGCCCAGGGCGCCTACAGCCGAGCAAGAATCGCTCTACTCTGGCGATGATTCCTAAACGAAAGTGATGAACAATTAAAGAAATTAAAACATTGAAATTGTGCATTGCCACAAAAATAAATTCGTATGCATAAGTGGCAATGCATGCGCCACAACAACAATAATGAATGATATGCAGCATAACAACCTTATATTATGTGCCAATAGCTTTTTTTATACAATTTTAATTGCGTGTTTTTTTATATGAACGCAATGAATGTACTGTATTTATGTATATACTTATGTAGTGGGTATGTAATTTTTAACAAAATTTTTGTTAAACGTTTTTTAAATTGCATTATTGTGTAGTTTTAGGATAGTAGGTATATTTTTAAAACAAACTTAAGTAAATGATGTGCGTGACTATATGTTTAACTAATTTTATATGCTTAATATTTTATGTATTTTAATTAGTTTATACAAAACAAAACTATAAACAAACACATACAAACATATATACAAAATGTAAAGAAAACAGCGAAAGTTGATAATTTTAACTAAGCATGTTAACAGGCCAGTTAGCATTATAAGGCGTGCGCAACAAGAAAATAAGCTTTAAAATGTTACATACGTTTATAAATGTAGGCAACGATATATACTAAATACATAAATAGTTATAAATAAATAAATACATTCAATTTACTGAATAAATATCTACAATCGAGCAGTGAGTATAAACTCAAAACGAATATGAAATATACATACATACATATTAACTAAAACATAAAAGTATGAATTTTCAACAGCACTTCGGAACGAAATGTTGCTTTTAAAGAAAACTGCAAAGTATATGTAATACAAATTTTGAATGCATGTCTATTACAAATACGATAATAACTAATTCAGCTCTATTCTGCATTTCTCTTATGTTGCCGCATTCCGCTCAGCAGCAATTCAGATTTGCTATTCCAAGTTACGATTGACTCGAAAGAAAAATACACATTTGCAACGTACAAAAACATAACTACGATCGCAATTTGGAATATATAAAATTGTTAATTTAGAAGATTGATCGAAACGCAGAATAACAAAATTGCCAAACTGAGAAAATTTTGATTTTGAGTCTAAATGCAGAATAGGGCTGATTATTTACAAAAATATACATACAAAAATTTGTAATTGTCTGGAATATATTCAGTGGCTAAGTACATACATACAAATATACATCGATTCATAAATGTCCACTAATCAAAGCTAAAGAACAAAAAGGTATATATTTAAACATATGCTATACGTTATATTTTAATTTTCAACGTGCAAATTGCATACATACGAGTATGTATGTATGTATGTAAGTGAAATTAATGTGAAAGAATTGCAAGAGTAATGAAAACGTTAGATGTTTGAAAGCATACTGTAATTTAATGAACTTTTGAGTGAAATCATACAACTAAGTAAGTGTATTAATACGATAAATGAGCCGGACCTAAGAGTGCAACTCTCGAAATTCAGAAAGCAGGGAAATAAGTATATGCATATGCACACCTGAAGCGTAGTTATACATACATACATATGCTGTTATATGTATGTATATATAGTATAACAGTAAACAAACAAACATTTGTAAGTCATTTTAAAATTACCATTATAATACTTGATATGAGATTTACAAAACATATAAAAGCATTTAAGTACCAAAATAAAAATTAAGCATTGATTTTTTTAATTTTAAAATTTACTTTTACGTACAAAAAGAACCTCTGGCATTTGGGAACTTTTTGGAAAAAATTTCCGTTCTTAACTTCATCACCAAATGAATCTTTGTCGGGTTGAACAAAAAAAGGGCTTCGGGAAAAAATGTTTTGAACTTGTTAAAAAAGTCGTGTTAAAAAAATCAAAATTTTTAAATGCCATTTTTAAAACGGACATTTGAAGCAAAAAATGATGGTATTATTTCAAAAACTTGATATGAAGATTAGCATATTTTGAGTATATAGTGAATTAACAAATAATGCTACTGGAAAGTTGCGGCCGAGCTGTTTGCGGCAAACTCACATTAGAAATAATTAGAGGATGACATTTTCGAATTCTTATACAATCCACTTTGAAAGCGTTTATGTACTCATGCACTGATAAACCTTTTTCGGAAGTATACTGAACTATATCGACTTGAAGTTAAACAATATTCAAATCAAAACCGTACTGAAGTATGAGCATTCAAAAGATTGGAGGTGTCCGGCAGCCTAAGTGGGGTTAGGTCGCCGAAACGACAGTCCTTGGTCGGATAAAATCCGAGTCACTTATGTAGCGTAGAACCGACTGTTGTGGAAAGTCTCCGCACGACACCAATCACCTATTCACATGCCCGGCCAAACCCACTCAACTAACACCCCTCTCCCTATGGTCCGACCCTGTTGCAACGGCTCGTTTCTTGGACCTCTCGTTAGTTGAGCTTAACGATAATGATTGAGGGAGCCCGCCAGCCCAGTGGGGCGTAGCTAGCCGCTACAACAACAACAACAACATGAGCATTCAAAACACAAACATTTATTTTTTCCACCGTAATGATACAATAGTTAAAAAAACAGTGGGCATATTTGTATTCAGGGGATCATTTTGCATAATCGTTGTTCGTAGGTGGCCCTCGAATTTGCAAAAAAATGTTATATAATTTTCAGGACGACTATTTTTTATTTTTATTATACGCTTCATTTTTAAAAATAATTCGATTAATTCGTTTAATTGGCAAAAATTAGTTCATAAAAGACTACACAAACAAAAAATTTGGTAATAATTCAGTTAACGATGCATTGCTTTACAAGCTAAAAATTCCAGTCATAAGCTCTTTTCTTGTTGATACTTCTATTTGCTATAAAAAAAAATTTGCAGCGTTTCCGCATTTCTTAAAATAAATATATTTATAATATTCCATAAATTACTGCAATTACGAAACATAACACTACTTAAAGCCGTAATATTATCGTAGTTCTTTTTTCCATTTATTTCTATAGAACTATGCAAACATTCCGTAACGTTGGTAATTCACTCTTCTTTGTGTGTTACTGCAGAAAAAATAATACAGAAATAAAATAATAGGGATTTAGTACATACTAAATGTAAATTTGTAGCTTATTGTTCACAGCCAGAAGAAGAACAAGTCGCATTTATTTATTTATGCACCTTCACACATACAAATTATGTATCTCATTCAAAGCAAAGAAACAAAATGCAAATGCGAATTTCTAAATGTAACGCACTACTGATATGCATTTCCTAACCAAAAAAAAAAAAAACCAGCTTATATACTACGGGTGTTCTTATTATTTTTTTTTGTATTCAAATTAAATATGAGTTATTTTTATAAGTTTCAAATTTTGAATTCAACTCCTGAGTGCAGATGTAACGAAATAAATTTGTGTGATTTAAAAGTAATAGTTTTTGGTAAACTTTTTTTTTTAAATATCTGTTTTAAAATGCTGCATCTATGGCCCATAATCTTAGTCAAGTTAAAGTCGACTCTAAAATTAGTAGCAGATTTTGGAAATACTTTTCAATGAGATACCTGTCAAAAGAAAAGCTGATGCTAACCGTAGAGTCGACTTTTCTTGACTATGATTATGGCCCAATAAATTTTGATTACAAATTTCTAAGTTTCAATCAAAACTTTTCAAAAATTTTAAGTTTCTAGTTTTATAGCCCTTTAAATTTAGGTATTTGTAATTAATCAAGAACGTTCTCAAGTAGAGCAGAATCAAAACGAAATTATCAAGAACGCCTCCAAGAAGGATTAGATAAGAATTGAAGTCCAGAGAAAGTTCTGTCCGAGAAAAAATGGGAATAAAAACACGAATGAAAGGAGTGTCAAGAAGACCTTGAGGAAATGGTTCGTATAAATGCCGTTTTGGAAATTTTTAAAGCAATGGTATTTGGTATACCAATGGAAAGGATTCGTATTGGCGTCAAAACGATCCGTTAAACCAACCGTTAACCAACTTCAGTTATTATCAAAGAAATAATTTATAAGCTATTTCAATTCGCAAAGATCTAAAAGAGTGTGATATCGCTTTGCATTTCAGCACATATACGCTCTATTGAAAATTTCAAAGTTATTTTCCAAGAATGATAGATTACAAGAATGTGACTTCCCGCGGGCGATGACGTTTCTCTAGTAAAGTTGAACAAAGAATATGTAGAAGATAAGAACGAGTTGGAAGTGGTATTTAATGAGAAACCTGTTTTTATTTTGAGCAATTGTAAAAACATAAATTTTAGAAAGGGGATAGATAATAAATTAACAAAAACGAAAATGGCTGTGCTAAAGGTTTTATTCGATTTTATCAAAAACGGCAAAACCAAAGTAGTTAGTATTTTCAACATAAACATTGTGTCTACCATTATAGTTTTAACTTCCGTCATATTGTTCCAAAGGCCCAATTTTTTTCTTTGAGTTAATGTTCCTGATGTGTTTTTTTTATCCTACTTGGTTATCTGAAAGCGTTCGTGGGTCTTTTGTTCTTTAAACGTTTCGTTTCGTGTTTTTTTTTAGACGCAATTTTTCAAAAACTTCTTTTTACTTTTTGTAGTTCGGAAAAATATGAGTAAAGTTGTCAACCGTAATTTGCTCGAAACCAAAATTGTTTAGCCCAATGTATCTAAGCACTATTAATTATTTCGATACCTTATCTTATTAACTAGCAGTTGTGTTTTTAGATAAAGTAATGCTTTACTTGAAAGGCGTTTCATTTTATGCCTTTATTTGGCCGCCTTAAATACGATCGAATGAGGAATAAGAAAAATTAAGTATTCCACACAAATATGGATACCCCTAAACACTAAAAATATATGAAATAAAAATTTGCATGCAAACTAACTTTAAAACAATATGGAAATAATTCACAATTTTATTAAGCTCGAGGTCAGTTTTTGGAAGATTTTATTTGGTTTGTTTAAGGAAGATGAAGTAAACACAATAGTCCACTCGGCAAGCGTAGCGAGGTCCTTGGCTTAAAGCCTGGGAAAGTGGCGATAAAGAATAAATATAATTAAATAAAAAGAAGTCTGATAAGGAGATGTGGTGATCTCCGAAATTGCGGCAATAAGTTCTACCATTAGAAACTATTGTTGTTTTTAAAAAACAAAAAAAACCTTCCACAAACTGGCCTCGAGCTCAGTTAAATTGTGAATTAATATTCATTTAATGGCCAATAAAATCTTAACAAATTTACAATAAGGAAATATTTAAGTATAGCAATATACATATATCTAAATGATCAAACAGCTAGTGCTTTCAATTAAGCAATTCACTCTGCTCTGCATGATTTTAAAAGTTTCAGCAAACAATTTATCTAAAACATATTTTATAATAATAAATGTAAGTAGCATAAAATTGTGTTAATCACTTCGATCAAGGCTTATTAATTTAATATTAAAAAAAAAAAAAAAGAAATGTGCAAATAGTGAACGTTAACTTGTGTCATTTATGAATCAATTACGTGTTGATTTTTTGTTGTTATATTTATTTATAAATTGGCATTTATGCTTAAGCTTTTAAATCCCCCTCTGCCGCAATTACTGTGTCAGTGTGCTGTTTAACAAAACTGTATAAATCTTTTAAGTTTACTTCAATCCCAATTGTACTCTACTAACGGTGTAACTATTTCAAATGTACATGTATACATACAAATGGACGTGTGTATTAGATTTAATTTAAATTTGTAAGTAAATGCTGTAATGTGTATTAAATAGCAAGATCTATTAAAATATAATCACTTGATGCAAGCCAAACATACACGCAAATGTTGTATTGTAAAGTAGGAAAAGCGCAAATAGCTCTCGAAAGTTTGAAAACAAATAAAATTATATGTATTTCAGAATATGAAAAATTGTGTTTTGGATATATTTTTGTTTACCTATTTTCTTATACGTTCTACCTTTCTTACTATTTTACAATAGCGGACCAGTTGCTTCTGTCTTTCACTAACTCACGGCAAACGAAAAGAAGTGTATCCAAGCCCCGGACCGGCATTTTGATGACAAGAGAGATTCGCCGTTGGATTTTAAGGTATTTTAATAGGTGCTCATGGTAATTTCTACGTTCACAAGGTCCTATACTTTTTAAAGTTATAGCTATCAACAGTGATGTGGATGCGCAGTCGGCGCTCTGATGGCTGAAGCTCTTTTCTGTTGCCCGTTTTAATTTGGAAAACGGGAATAGTTCCTTTTTTTATTTATTTCGGCAACTCGAATTACATATATTCTATCTATATACATATATAAAACAGGATGTGTGTATGTATGTAACGTATGGACTGCAAAACGGCATAAAAATAATGTCGATAGGTGGCGCTGGAGTCGAGATATTTCTAAAATCCGTATTTACAGACCGATTTGATTAAAACTCACAACATTTATTAAGCTCCTAAACAAAAATAATTTGTGTGAAAATAAAATGCCCCATATATGTTACCGCATCACTTGAGAACGGCTGAACCGATTTAGTTGATTTTTTTTTGTTGTGGTAAAAGATGAAAAAAGAAAAGGTTTGTATGATAAAAAAGTGGAACAACGCTTAACGAAATTTTAATGTGGAAGATACACCACACAAAGTGGGTTGAATTGACATGCGACAATCTGTTATTTGTTTTGTTTCATCTTCTGGAGGTATTCGGGTTCGAGAAATCTGTATCTGCATTTAATTTTTACTAACAACGGCCACTAGGATGCGCTTTAGTGCGAAAAATCCATATTTTTAGATTTTTCCGACTAAGAAGGTAGTTATTGTATTCTATCTGTTGTTCATACAGAATGTATAAAAGGGGGCAACAACACAAATATACTTAAAAGGCACAGCGAAGCACGCCGGGTATTTGCTATTAATAGATAAAGTCGGACCGCAAAGAATCGCCATGTCTAAAACTTCGGCTAACAGCGATCTTTCTACATAATTAATTTATGTTTATACAAAACTTAGAGGAACAATATATGAGGGAACTAACAACCAACCTAGGATTAAAGTTTTACGCCAGATACGTCGATGACATCATACATATGTCTCACAACGGGAGACATGGAAGAAAAAAATTCTAGCTTATTTAAACGACCAACACAAAAATATGAAGTTCACAATGGATACTGAGAAAGAGGAAAAAATAAAATATTTGGACGTTACAATTAAAGTAAATAAGGATTCCAACAGATTCGAATTTGAGATATATAGGAAACCCACATCCACGGACACTATAATACATAGCACCTCAAACCATCTTCAACAGCATAAAACTGCAGCGCTAAGGGATTTAGTAACTTTAGTAAGCTTGAATGAACCCCATTAGATAAAAAAGCATACAACAAAGAACTAAAAACAATATATTGCATCGCGGAAAATAATGGATACAAAAGAAGTCTGATAAACAAAATTAGAAGAGGAACAAAAACAAAAAGACAAATAACAAAGAAGATAAGGAAAAAGCTTGGGCAGTCCTAACATTCACGGGAAAAACATCGTACAAGTTGGCGAAAATATTCCAAAAATCCAATATTAACACCGCATTTAAAACGAGGAACAACATAGGAAAGATAATACAAAACGGAACGAATGAAAGCGACCCATTAGACCAACAGGGTGTATATAAGTTGACTTGTGAATGTCAACATAGTTACATAGGGCAAACAGGGTGCAAGATAAAAACAAGATACCTTGAGCAAAAACCACCCACTACCCCAGAATCATACTTCGCAAACCATATGGTCGAAATCAAGTGCATACCAATGAAAATATGTAAAGCAGCCAAAATTATCCATATACAACATAAAGGAAAACGTCTAAACGTGTTAGAGAACATGGAAATATACAAACAAAAGAAATTCGACGGAAAAATAATAAACGAACAGATTAACACCGCATCAGATGTACTGTTCGAACCCCTCAAACTACTATTCAAGAATCAGGCCAAAACCCCTACAGCAACCAATAACAAGCAGGCACATTCACAGAATACCCAAGCCAACCAAGCCGCCAATATGTAAACAAGTGATTAGGGAATTGACTAGAACAACTTCCTGCAGAACCCAATAAACGAGATCCATCGAATAGTAACTTGATTATTAATACTGACCAACAAACATACATAAATTGTTCAGAACGAAAAATGATACTGAAGATGGCACAACGCCGAAACCGGTTTGTCTGCAAAACAAACTTGACAAGGGACGACGGAAAATCATTCCAAAATACAACACACTTCAACCTTGTCGGAAACACCAACAAAAAAAAAAAAAAAAAATAATAACCTTTGCAATTAATTCTACCGAATTCAAAAATTAATCCATGCCTTCGCTATGGACGCAAGGGCTTGATTACTAATTACAGTTTCTGAGTATTGTAATAGTAATTGAAATTAATTTACAGTTACCCATCTCCGATTTTAATTCTAATTTTTTATATTTTTTACTAAAGAAAGTTTAACCCATGCATTTATTTTTATAAGAATATGATTTTAAATTTTGTTCAAAGTTCAAACCCCTAAAGCTTTCGAACTAGAAAATCAAATTTTCGATTAACACTATCGGATGCAAGGCTTATTTACTATATAGTTATTCAACTATTTTTTTTTTGCTCGAAATGAAATTGGAACAAATCTACTCGCACGAAATAATTCATCCGAGATGGGAACCGAAATCACAATCATTCAGCCTTACCAATTTTAAGTAACAAAAATTATAAAGAAAGTTGCATTTAAATTAATTTGTCTCAATTGATTTTTGACCACAGGTAGGAGGTAGGTTGGGGAGGTAAGCAATTGATCGATAAAATATTATTGTTTTCAGTGACTTAGTAATTTAATTTATGGTGCACGTGTGTCACATCCAGTTCCAAACTGAAAATATCTAGAAATTTAACAGTGCTCATAGTAGATCGAGCATCCTGGATTGCAGAGTACTCATATACCAAACCTATTGGTGAGGCCTGGTGTACTGATGAATCCTAATTTAAAAATGGAAAACTCAGGACTGGGGACTAAATACAAAAAATTATATCACCGTATTTCAAACACAGATTGACCCGATAGAAATTTCGACCAAAGAAAGCCTCAGAAGAGGCACAACTTCGAAGTATGCCAGTTATGTGTGTCGGGACATGAGGAACTGTATAGTAAATTCTATGCTACCACTCAATTTAGGCCGAAAACTCAAACTTTAAGGGATACTGTCCATTCGCTTTCATCTGAGCAAAATAAATCTCTCAGACACGGACCTCTATGGCGGAACATATTCTTACTTGTTTAGTGTAAGTGACATATCAGATCAGATCTGATCCTCAAGAATTTTTTTAACCTTGCAGATTTTTAGCACATTCAATTCTAATATAAAAAGGTGAACGTTTGAAGCAGCTGCATATTACCGTTGAGCTTTGTAAATTTTTTTTTATTGTACATTATAAGAAAAAATAAATAACCATTTTATTATTATTGTCTGCACTCTAATATTATCAGCATTTTTTATATGCGCCATTTTTGCTAACATGTTGCTTTGCAAACTTTATTGTTTGTACGAAACTCGGCTCGAACATGTTGGCAGTGACTCCAATCGGTGCATTCAAGTTCGAGTACACAGCGGAGCCACTTCGGGTTGTTAATACGCCGCGTATACTCAATGCGTACGGTTCGTTTGCTTAGCTGCAGTGTCTACGTACGGACGACGACTACGACGAGCGAAAGACGGTACGAATTGCAAAATAAAATGTTAAATAATAGTAAAGTAATTAGCAAATAATAAAAACCGCGTATTAAATTAAAGCTTCGCTATACGAAAATAAAATGCTGCGAAATTGTGTATTTTTTCATTAGGGAACTCGAATTAAAAACAGAAAAAATATTAAAATAAAATCAAGAAAATAAGCCGATTGTGATGAAGTGTTAATGAAAGAGCTGGTTTGATTTGTGCGGAAATAAAAGCAATGCAATAAGTGGTGTAAGAAATTGTGAATTGCGAGATCGAGGAAAAATTATTAAAAATTGATTCAAGTGAAAATGTGTTAAATAGTAGATAAAGCAGTGAAAGAAAGCTTCAATAACAAACAAGCGGGGCGCGCGCATCAAATGAAGAAAGAAAAGTGCATTTGCATTTATAGAGTCAAGGGCGTTTGTGTGCGTGCGATTTATTTATATAAAAAAAAAAGATTATTAAAAATTGAAGGAGCAGTTTTGTGCTAACAAATTACTATTTTTTCTTCAAAAGCCGCAAATTTCATCAAATGCTAAACATTAAAATTGCACAAATTATATTGAAATAAAATGAATTTAAATATGGCGGGTTAAAAAAAATTAAGTTAAATTGTTTTTTTGTTTTTCAATTTTAATTCTGTTACACTTCTACTTTTGTCGCTTGTTGCTTTTAAGCTGGCATTACTATTTCGGCTCCCAGCCATTTTAGTCAAAGTCAATTTTACCTAAATTGCTTTTAATTGTTTGGTTACTAAAACTATACAATGCCTTTCAATAACAACAATAACAACATTATAAAATGAGTTCATTACTAACATTACTGGTAATGTTCACAGTTCGCTGCCGACGACGCATTGCTGCTGCTGAATCGCGCTTTTGTTGATTTTGCTAATAAATAAAAAGAAAAAACATATGTACATTTGTATAACTACTTATTGGTAGCATTTGGACTAAAAGTATCTAATGATAACCACTACACAATATTTATACACACACATAAATACATATGTATGTTTGCAGTATAAGGTGGCAGTTGCTGCCTATTGCCCCACACCACACAACCTTTTTTGCGATCATTGAAAATTCTACACAAAATAGCGATGCTATTGGCTTAATTGCAGTTGTTGGTATTGTTTTTACTACTGCCAATTCTTTTGCATGTACATACGTATGTATGTATGTATGTATGATTTGTATGTATGTATGTACATACATACATACATATGTATGCCGGCAGCTACTAAACGCCCGAGCCACGCCACAAGTAGACAACACTTCAAGTCACGTCACACAAAACACAAAAGCCGTAGGAAAAACAACAAAAAAAACAATAACAATTACAGAGATGAATTAAAGTAATGCAACAGCAATATGTACATATGTACATACATACATACATACATATGTATGTATATATATGTTTGTAGTTGTTAGCTGATTTGGTTTTCATCAGCGTAAAAAATCCAAAAAAAAAATATGTAAGTGAAATGGACGAGAGATGAGTCGCAAAACCGAACAAATGTAAGCTTTCATGCTAATACAAATACATACATACATGTATGTATATATGTATGTATGTGAATAAATAGAATGTTGTGCTTACAGGTGGTTTTTCTGTTACTCGAATGTACAGTGAAACAAGAACAACTAGCAAAACCAGTGGCAATAGCGGCGAGGAGTGCAAAGTGCACGAGTACAAACATGTGAAACTGTGTTAAACTGCAACGTAGAAGCATAATTGGAAAACTTAATGAAAAACATACATACATACATACATACATACTATGTACATATATATAATTGGCAAAAGAATAATTATAATAATAAAATTAAATTAAAATAAAATAAATTTTGTTAACTTAAATAAATTCAACTATTTAATGTAAATTTAAGTTATAATTTATTGGGCATAATGAAAGAATTCTGATTTAGTCGTTTTTTTAATATTTTTTTACGCGTTTTGCAAGCGCCAATGATGCACGTTAAGCGAAATTTCGTCGAGATTTAAAAAATATGCTATAGAGTGCTACCGGGATATAGTATGTATGTATGTAAACTGTAACGAAAGAAAGTAAAATAAAACAAAAATATTAAGAAATAGAAACATAAATAAAACTAATATAACGTACAAAACATAGAGGTTGTCTTTTGAATATTAATTTAAGAAAAACTAAGTATGTATTTATGTTCATCACATTTTTTTCAAATACCAATTCTGTAAAAAAGAGCAAGGAATACGATTTATTTATTATCAGAAAAATATAATACAATTATAATTTTAATTAAAATAAAGGAGCACTAGGTGCCAAGCGGTTCAGCTCAAGGAATACGAAGCTGTAGTTAAAAATTCCGTGTAAACATTGTATTATATACAATAAAACTAAAATAAAACAAAATTATAAAAATACAAATAATAATATTAATAAAAAAGATATAAAACAAACCGATATAATACACAAATTGAAATTAAAAAAAAAAAACTCGCAAAATAAAACACAATTCCAATAAGCATCAAATAATACTTCCAAGATCAACTTAGTAATTCTCACCTCATCTAATTGCATGTGAATAAAATAACATTTTTCCTGCAATGCATTTAATTATTGTTCCTCTCTCTTTATTTTTTCTAATTACCTCATACAGCAAAGTTTATAAAAAAATTAAAATAACCGGTTTACAAGTGCGCTAACTAATACGAACAAACGAACGTATACGAAGTTACAAAAGAAAATCGAATATTAGTTGTGGATTTCACACATTTTTAATCAGCGAAAAACTGCAAGTAAACTGTAGCTACATACCAACATATCTACTAGACGAACCGAAAGCAATCGTAGAGAAGGATTTTTATTGGGACACGCCGCAAAAATGTCACATTTCAGAGATAATTCTTGGGTGAGTACTCATATTACGCGGTTTATTGTTTTTCTGTTTTCTGTTATATGTGTATTTTGATGTTTTATTTGTGTTTCATACATTCACTGCTGCTTGCGCGAATGCGTTTTCATACATTCATATGTGCTGTTTTATTAATACATGGATACATTTTCATGTACCATTTTGGCGTTTATTCTACTTTTGATTCATATTTTTTTATTTATGTACATGCATACATATGTATAAACATATACTGCTTTCAAACATAGTAGTAACATTAAATTGCATAGTCAATACATGCATACATATGTATAAACATATACTGCTTTCAAACATAGTAGTAACATTAAATTGCATAGTCAATACCACCACCATCTGTTTAATTTTTGTTTCATAAAAAACATTCAAAATCATTTATTCTCTTAAAACATATGTATATACATACATACCTACACTGGTGGCGAAAATAAAAGAAGTGTGACATTTTAACAATTTTGTCTTTTTCCTTTTGTTTATTTAATATTTAAGAATTCGTTACTATTCGTTAAATTCTAGATGTACAAATCTCATAGAAATCCACCGATTTTTTTTTTATTTAAATATTGTACATCATTTTAAATGTTGATTTATATGTGGTAAAGAGCTATACTTTTATATAAAGTTATTTAACACTAAATTAACAAACAAAAAATAGCCATAACTCGTCATCTATATTTGCCACCAGTGTATGTGTGTTGCTGATAAGCGTTTACCATTCATTGCTCCATTTAGGTTCTTTCGGAATTTTGATTTGCATATAAATATACGAATATACACATACTCGTATGCAGTTTCATAGAAATAATTTTATACACTTTTTCACGATTTTGGTTAGCTAAGTAGTAACGAATTTTAATTTATTTCTAGTTTTTATAGTTGCTAGCTCAAGGTCGTTTCATACGCATTTAATCGTTTAAGTTGCCTTCAGTATATACATACATACATATGTAATTAGTTCAGTTTAAATCAGATTTAATTTACATACTTATATTATTTAGGATTGCTACGAGTTTCAATTTCAACTGACAGATTTAAACTTAGTTTATTTTATCATTTACATTAAGCCCTCATTAATAAATGTTTAGTTAGATTTTATCAGTTTAAGTATGCATAATTGCCAAGAAATAAAAATATTTATATACATATTATTAATCAAATATGCATTCTTTATACATGTCTTAAAATACATATGTCTGTGTATTCCTATTGATCAAGTAATCATTTAGTGCCGAGCTGATTTGAGTACACTGCCCATAAGTATTATAGAGCACTAACGAAGGTACATACCATAAATTAAATACAAATATGTTGCAATTATGGGTTCAAACCTCAGCCAAGACAATTAAAATACTAAATCAAAGAAAACGTTTTATTAACAGCAGTCAACATTTTATGGAAGTGTTCCCTCCCCCCCTTGGCAAGCAATGGTAAATCTTCGAGTGTATATCTACCAGAGATCGAAAATAACCCTCTCCACTTATTTTCACCGTACAAAATCTATCTGTAGGATGTTTTTGTGTTTTCTACTGTGAGTTATTTTCCAACTATTGAAATTTGTATTAAAAAACGACACTTTGGTATAAACTTTTATTATTAAGTGTCTTCGTTTGCGGGTTATTTGAAAACATAAAAATATAAGTGAATGAACATTTGTGGAAAAATTAAACGTTACGCATTTATTTAGACAACATTCATGCATTTGTAATGAATTGGTGCGAAGATGTATAGTATGCAGAAGATAGCGTATATTTTATGATATTATACACTGAACATAAGTAATTTTTTCCTATATTTGGCATTTTTATGTATAAATTAGTATAAGAAATTTGAATTTTGAAATGAGTGTTATTATATTTTTGTACATTTTCGAGTTAGTTTTCGTAAAAAAATAAAATAAATTCTCTTCATGGTTACATATACATCTCTGTATGTCCTATGATTTAACACAGGACTTAGGCGATTATCGCTTGTGACCACAGATATATACTTACAAATGTAACGATTAATAGAAATTGAACATAAATTGTGTGAAAATTACAAATGTTCAAATTTTTGCAAAAAAAAAAAAAACAAGACTGCAGAGTTAATTAAATTATTATAATTTTGAGAATTTAGTTTTACCACCAGTAATAAATTTATTGTTTCCGTATTAAATTTGTACCGTCTCTCACTTAAAAGTTAAATAAAGTTAAAGGCTGAAAAGGCTCTTTATATAGACACTTGATTCGCTGGTACGGCAAATACAACTAGCCCTATTTCAAATAAATGTGGAGTTTCATAATTCAAGTTTTCAAAAAAATATAATATGTTTTTATTTACAAGCAAACGACCATAGACCACATTGAAATTTTCAATATTTGTGTATATTTTTCCAAGTTTTTCGGAGATCATCTTCTCTAAGAGCTAACAATAATAACAAGCACTAAAGCAAAAATATTATACCAGTAACATAATTGCAAATGTAAAATTTATTTTCTGTTACCAAATAACACTTATTGTTTTTCTCATTGCGATAATTGTCCCAAACCAACAGTAACAGAAATTATATGAAAAATAATGTTTCTCACTGAGCAAAAGCACTCACCTACAAAAAATAAAACGCTTTTTCTGTTTTGTGCAATAATTTTTCTCTCAAGTAATAAGAGTTATTTTGAAACATTTTCAAAGTGGAGAGGGTTATTTTCGAACTCTGATATCTACCATGCAAATTTATTTCAATTAAATAGACCATCAGTTTATTCATACTACGTCACAACAAATTTTGTATTACAGTTTTCTTGTCTTAAAAAGTACCTTAAAGTTGTCTTTTCTTTGTAAAATATAATGTTTAATTCGTTCTGAAATTTGTTTGATTTATTTGCTAAACTACCATTGCAACCCTAGCAGATTATTGTATGGAATAGACGTTGTTGTAAGAGTTCATGTCGATAACAAGTGGACACACGAAGGCTAAACATTTAAATAAGCTGATGAAAGGAGGAAAGTGGAAATGGTGTATGAGTGTAAATATTTGCTTCCGTATTATAATTTATGGCATTTTAGAAACATGAATATGTAAAATGAAAATGTTGAGAAATAAATTTTGAAAAATTATAATATTTGCTCTCTTAAATTGTGAAATATTGTGGTTTCCTTTTAAGCACGATATTCTAAATTTTTTGGTATAACATAGAATATCCAAAGGTGAAACAAGTCACCCCATTGACTCAAAAGTGGAAATTTGCACATTATGTGTAGAAAGGATGACAGAAGTCGTAATCATATATTTTTGCTATTCGAACGCGCTTTTTAGCCAAACCTATACTTTGTCCGCTCATTTTCTAATTAATCTGCTCTTTAACCGATCATAGGTATATAGCTTTTATCAATCTAAGCTGCAACTAAACGTGTGCCTAATAGAATGGGAAGCTTACAAAATTTCTTTGAAAGTTTACCGCGAGATCGATTTCTAGTCGAAATCTTTGTTTAAAACATTTTAGAGTACTATAAGAAAATTGTTCTCATATTCTTATGTATAAATCAAACTATATGTACATATCATTGTTATTTTCTAAATTCTTTAATTCCTTGACCAGTTCTCAAAAATTACATAAAAATTTCAGACGACTTTTTAATTGATGAATTTGCTTTACATAAATTTTGCTTCGTCGCAAACTATTCTTATGAATATAATTGTTTGTGTACAATGACCGATCAGAACTAATATTCTTGCTAAGTGTACATACATATGTACATTTTTATATGAACTCTTCAATCTAATCCGTTTAAATTAATTAACCTGCACCTCAACCTTACTCCAATATGCTTTATGTGCATACTCGTACATACATATGTACATACATATCAACGTTTTCATGCTGCTGAGATAGCAACTAAGAGAAGACCTCCGTCGTTGGGTGTCAATTACATCTAACAAAGAGTTGTCATATGTCAGAAAAATAAATTCATACTCGTACATACGTACATATGTATATTGTGAATGTATTTGTGCACTTATATATGTGTGTGTATACATATAAGCTGCGACAACATTTTTTGTGCTTTAGAAAAAATGCTGGTTAAATGTTAAAAGAATGCACTTATAAAGCATTTTTATATCAGTAAAAGTTTTCATTTGTTTTTCGTCTTTAATTAACCAACGAGTTTCTTTTAACTTATATCACATAAATATGTAAGTATTTAAACCGTGCTCCGGTGCGGTGGCAGCCACCCTAACCTAACTTGTCAATCTCTGATCATGCCCCTGGCAATTGTGCTCTTCAGTGATTATTCAGGGGCGGATCCAGAAACGATTCATAGGGGGAGGGGGAAATAATTGCATACCTCAAATCTGGAGTTAAGTGTTATTTGGAATGATAGTCGATGTAAAGTTCTATCGATTAGCAGAAAAAGTGTTGTTGATCGTAGAGACAAAATTCATAATTCATCATCATAATACAAGTAATCTATAAGACGACGAGCTTTTGTGGGGAAGGTGGGTAAATGTCCCCCATTTTTCCCATCTGGATCCGCCCCTGAATTAAAAGGGAACTAATTGGGAAAATACTCTCTATCGATACATAAAAATACCAAATTGCTCAGAACTTCATTAATTTTTAGTGACCATTGGCAAAGAATCTGTTGCACTCATATATTTTTATGACCGTAAATAGCACATTCAAATTTAATCATTCGAGTTATCAAGGCATTTTATGAGTTAGAAAAGAGTTTCATGAGTTTAATGAATCATGTGTTAGAGATTCTACGGTATATTTCAAGGCTGACATTATTATTGCCGTTAATGCTGGTTTCTAAGTTCACTTAGTGATCTAAATTTGCAATCCTATTTTAGCTGCGTATTCTAATTAAATTGCAAGAATAGTTCTCAAGTTCATAGACCAATTCGTCAGCGCTTTCAATGCCATGTATTCTCCTATGGTAGGAAAACTACCCCTTTCGAATCGAATAAAAATGACAGTTTTCCTTTAGTTTTCGATTTGAAATTAATCCATTTTTTTGGATTTTGTATTACATGTTTAGCACCGACGATCCCACTAAATCTCCAATGGTTAGAATTAACTTTATAATGGCTTCGTGCATCCGCAGGTAGAGCTTTGATTTTGGTAAAGAAAGAGGTTTTTCTTCTCCAATCGCTTTCAGTTAAGCTAATGTAACGCACAAGTATTCAGCCTCGGGGGAATTTGTTAAAAAAGTACGAGCCTACATTCATTTCAATCAATGAAGTATTGAACGCATTTTCCAATTCGTGTAATATCTTGCTGTAGAGGTATTTTGTGTATTTTTTGGCTAAAATACACTCTTGTAAATTTATAGGCTCAATATATTTAAATAAATATGTACATGTAAATATGTGCATTTAGGAAATGTATGTTATCTCTCTGTATGCTGTATTGACGTGTGAACATCTTAGTTCGGGATTTTTTCGAGACTATTTCGGGACTTGTTAAGGACCAATTCAGGGGGAGTTCATTACATTTTCGGACTATTTGAGGACGTTTTCGGCACTCGTTCGGGACTACACCTTTTCCAATAGTACTTCAGAAAGCATCACTTGAACTTCAGAATCCGTAAAATGTATTTCAGAATACCTAACTGTACTTCGGAAAATGTAAAATTAAATTCAGAATAGTCGATTGTACTTCAGAAAACGTTAGATGAACTTCAGATTAGTCAATTGTACTTCGGAAAACATAAATTGAACTACATTTTCTAAAGTACATTTTACATATTCCGAAGTACAAATTACATTTTCTGAAGTACATTTTACACTTTCTGAAGTACTATTTACAGTTTCTGAAACACATTTTACGGTTACTGAAGTACAATTGACTATTTTGAAATACTTTGTACGTTTTCCGAAGTACAATTAACTGTTCTGAAGTTCAATTTATGTTTTCCGAAGTACAATTGACTATTCTGAAGTTCATTTAACGTTTTCTGAAGTACAATTGACTATTCTGAAATACATTTTATGGTTTCTGAAGTACAATTAACTATTCCGAAGTACATCTTACTGTTTCTGAAGTACTACTGGAAAAGGTGTAGTTCGGTACTAAGTCGAGGCTTGTTCAGATCCTGTTCGACACTGTGGTAGTTAGTAAATGGCCCAACACCTATTTAGGAAAAGCCTTTTGGCAACATGCTGCAATGCCAACGTCAGTTGTGACTGTCTTTTATGGTATAGTGCAAGCGCCAAATTATTATTATTATTATTATTTCCAAGATCCTTGGATTGATTTTGGACATACATTTGCCGCTGAGTACATTTCAACACTCAGAATGAATACATTCAATAATTGAATATTACGGAATAGTTAGAGACGCGAATACTTACTATAAATTCCATTCAACACAAATAGTTAAATTAAGTTTTAGTGTATTCCATAAAAATCAACTTACTGTTCAATGTGAAATCATTAATAAGAAATAGCTGTAAAATTCATGATTTTTTCATTGTTCACAATTATCATTTAAGTAAATTAGAGAAAAAACCAAGTACGAAAACAAAGTAATTTTGAAAGTACGTAAAATATTTGAATTGTCATTCAGTGAGGGTAAAAATAGGCAGCAGCATTCTTATGAAGATAATTCGCATAATTTACAACCTTTTTAAAAATTTCCTTTACTTTTGTTTGTTATTTATTGTTTTTGTTTTACAATTGTTGCTCTGCGATGATCATTTACATACACAATATGTTTTCTGTTGTGTTTATATGGGTTAGTATTTTTTTGTTGTTAATTTTTGGGAGCCACTAAGCACCTAACAGTAAAAACTAATAACATGCCCACTTGAGACTTTTCGAATTCAACGTTTCGCTCTTGGTTGTCTTGTTGTCTTGTTGTCTGTTTGCTTTTCTTTGAAAAATAACAGAAAAGCGTGCCGTTTCTAAATGGGCTTAGAAGCCAAACACTAGAAAGCTATTAATGTGCTAACCATGGCTGTTTGCATATTAAGGCGAAAAAAGCGGCAGAAAAAAAGGGCATTAGAAAACAGAAGTATAGAAAAAAAAGTAAAGAAACTTAATACTTTTGCGTTCAATAAAAAATAGCAAAATACATGAAGTAATATAATTGCTAGGCTGGCAAGCTTAGCCATTTGGGTAGAGATATCTACTTGAGATAAATACTTAAAGTACGCCGCATAGTAAATATATATGTACATACATATATCCAAATTCAAGAATTTATGAAACTTCAACTATTTGTGATTTGCGTCTTTAAGCGGCGTACATACAGAGCTTTAAATGAGGAAATTAGAAAATTGTCTCAATTGTTGTATCACTAATGGACGGTTTTGTGTCGACTCTGAACGATGGTAGGTCGACCGCTTTTAAAAAAAGCGCTCCTATGATTTTAGATTTTACATGACCCGTCTGAGATTCGAACCTTTGATCTCGGCGGCATACGAAGTTATAGCAAATGG
The DNA here is from genome assembly GCA_963971545.1 of Philophylla caesio. Lineage (NCBI taxonomy): Eukaryota > Metazoa > Arthropoda > Insecta > Diptera > Tephritidae > Philophylla > Philophylla caesio. Next base: position 20,568,028 of record OZ020607.1, read on the forward strand.
GGCTTAAATGTATTGTTGGGATGGTTCCTGAGAAAGAATGTATTCAAATTTGCTAGTATTTTTCAAGCAAATGTAGTAAACTAAATGGAGAAAGGAAAATTGGTTGGAAAAGCTTCACTTCCATTCTAATTGTTATTATTGATTTGTGTCTTGTTCGCTTGTGTTCTCTTTCTGCATTTTTGTTTTGACGAGAATAATTCTCGATTTGGATTTTAAATTAAGGTTGTTGGATTTTCCTTCCTTTTCTGTGTTACTGTCGAGTGCTTGATGCTTCTTGTCACACTCTATGCGGTATATTTTATCATTGAAATTACTTATAAGGAGATCAATAGATAGTCTGTATATAATATTGAAACCATAATATCTGTTGATGGTGGACTCTCCGTTTCTAGAGCGTTTATTTGCCTGTATATTTTACTATCAAACTTGAAGCTATTTTTTTTAATTTTTACTTCATTTTGGCGCAACTTTCAATTTTCTTTCAGTTAATCAATTCTCAAAAAAAGGTCATTAGGAAATTTACATTCAGTGAACCTAACTACAAAAGTAATCTCGATGAGAAAGTATACGCCACGCATTGTTCCTGCTCTCATTATCGTAGCGTATCTCCAATTCAAATTGAAGTTTACGTAAACAAAAACAAAGGTTCACAAATTCATGATCGTGAATAATCGATCAATTTGTGTGACAACAAAGGCACAATTGAGCGTAGTAGCATGACGATCGATTCAGTGGTACACATTTGTCTAAAAGACTTTATTAAAAAAAAAAAAATTTACTAGAATGCTTTGCTGGCTATTAAACGATGGTCCAATTTGTAAAGAAATTTAAATTTAGATAAAACCACACTGCGAAATAACTGTATTGAAAAAGCCGGCAAAGTAGTGAAACGGAATGAGTGGAATAGAAAGTCACATAAACCAGCGAGAGTCACGTACAGAGGGGCAGGCAGGCGAGCGCGCTAAGCAAATTAAAAGAAAAAATATATTAACCAACAATTATTACTGGCTGCCTGCGCAACCATTGCTGCTACAATGTGAAAATATTTTTTTATGCTTGCATGTGTGCGATTTTATGTGGCAAGCGATGGGAACTAGCAGCAAAATTAGTGTTATTTAATGCAGTATTTTCTACACTTTGTACTTCTTTTGTTATTGCATTTGGCTTTTCTTTAATTATTATTTGTCTACTTTTTAATTTTTTTTAAATATATTTTATATACGGAAAAAAAATGAAAATTATATTGTCTACTCACTTATTTTAAAGTGAAAGAGAGCGGCGTTCGCAGCATGACACATAATTCGTGACAAAAATGCCAAACAAATCAGATAACAATCACTTTCTAGAAGATAGTCATGCAGGTGCGCTTCTATGGCTAAGGCCTACATTCGATGGAAAAGGAACGTTTATAAAAGAACTTGTACATATGTATGTATGTAACATACATACGAATGTACTCACATTTGTAGAAAGTTCAACATGCTAAAGCTGCGAAGGCAGTCCAAAGTACTTTGGTATAAATTTATTAAAGAGTTATTTGTTTGGGAAAATATTGATATTGCTTGCATTCGAAGTGCATATATTGCATTTAAATTAGCAATGGAAAGCAGCAATAGCGAATTCATGAAATAGGTAGTTAACTGAAGTTTCTACTCAATATATTTATGACAATATATTCATACTTTAAAGTCCGAGCTTTGCCCCTTCGTTCTTTGAGTTTGTCATTGAAATGTGCTTAGTTACCGCAAGAAAACTTTTTTTTATATTAGTTTGCTTTTTAGTTTGCGTTTTATATGTTCGTTGCTAGTAAAAATTTAACAGTCATTTTAGTCTCAAAACTGAGAACGGCGAGTATTCTCTATTGAACTACTAAACTTGCAAGCAGAAGAGCACATGATTGAGAAAGCCTATAAAGAACTGAGCGCAGAGTACAGAAATCACAACATACAGTCAAGTTTTGAAAGTCCATGTCGCAAAGCAAAAATAAAATACAGGTAAAATTTTTGTTTTTCTTACACCGATACGAAGACGGATTCAATAACGTGGTGGCGATCATATATTCCAAAGCAATTTGACATTCACTCTACCAAAGCGAAAAATAATCAGCTGTTCTGACAACACCACCTTCTATGAATTCGTCTTGACCAATACCACATTCATTAACTAATTCCCCTTGATTTTCGATATAAATAATGTACGTGTGTGTCATCAATTTCCATTTAAGTAGACTAAAGAGCCGTTTTCTTAAGATATAAGAATTTTAATTGATAAGAAATAGCCAACGGATTTTATTTTGCCAAAAAAGCTTTGTTAATAATTTCGCAATCTTTGACGTCGTTTTCCAGATTTTATGGCAACAAAAACCTTATTTTAGATTGCTTATCAAGCAATGATTTCATTTAGTTGAAATATAGAAGGTACATACCTATGTAGAGATTTTGTTTAATTTTTGTTTACACTCGATAACAAGTAGGTATGACTAAGTCGAAGTAAATAAAAGGAGCTACGGAATTTAACAGTTCATAAAGGCCTCCAGTCCATAATCGTCAAAACAAGTCCAAGCATTTTTTTTTAAGAAGGAAGAGATAACTTTTTGTTTGTAAACGCTTTATAACTTTTGCAATTTTATTGATATTAACACTTTAGTTAATCGGTTACGACAGACTGTCGCAAAACACATTATTCATTGCTAAAAGTCAAACAAATTACACTCACACGAAGCTACGCGTACCGTGGTGGTTACAAAAAAAGCAATAAAATTCCAAATTAAGTATATTCTTTGCAACTTAAATAATTTTTTTAATGGTTTTCATTTTATATTTATGTATATAATTATATCAATCTACATTAAAAATTCAATATATACTTTTAAAAATTGACATACAAATTTCGAACTTTTAATTTAGAATTTAAAGAAAATTTTCGAATAAGCTATTTTATAACCTATTAATAATTGTTTATTTATGAGAATATAACATTAATTTCAAACCATTCAGAACTAAACTAGTCTTAAAATAAATCTTAACTAGTCTCAAACCGTCTAGAACTAGTCTCGAAGCGTCCATTAAGTAGAAGTGAACTAATCCAGAAGTTGATGGAAACTGTCCCAGTAAACATCGGCCCATTTTAACCTTCCTTCTGCGTAACAAAGCTGGGCAAACGCAGAGATAATTATTGCTAACAAGATGGTACTTGAAGCATCGGATATTATACGATCGACTCATGTTCGCTGCGAGGCCGCTGATTGTCGTCGTCAGTCGGAAAGTATTCCTTCGTGATGTGATGGTCCAGTTAGTTCTGTAACCTCTTCAACCTTGTCCCCGCTCGTTGATGGGTATGTTCCTATGGCCGTTAGCGAGACAGTTGTTACATTTGACTCGGCCGCCGAACTTATCGCCTGCTTGCAGTTCTTTATTATCCTAGAATATCTTTTTGGGGACACTAGCGCACGAAGAGCTACTCGGTTGTCCGTAGCGATGTATGTATGTTACATTCAGCGCTGTAAAAGCAATAACAAAATGCAAACACGTACGGCGAAAAGAAATCGAAACATCTAAAGCGAATTCATCTAAGATGATTGCGATGACGTAACGGCGCGCCGAATTCAATGCGTTTAAAAAATATTATTACAAAAGAAAATAGAAGCAAAGCGATCATAAAATTCGAGAAGTAGAATGTCATTTAGAGTATAAATGTAAACAACACTCGTCATTCGTTATAACCCTTTGTTGACATTTCGAAACACCAAGCGAATGGTAGAAGAAGAAATCAGCTGTTATAACAACTTCTTATTTGATTTTTATCTTGATCACATCAACCGCTCTGCCAACCTATTTTGTTCTTTTGTTTTTAATATTCATAATGTTATCATAAAACCCTGCTTTTTCTCTGATAATATTACATAATTGCCTTTGTAAAACTCTTCGGTCCAAGTAAAAAAGGCTCAAAACAAGTTTTTTTAATTTTTTTAAACCAATGTAATAAACTAAATATGGGAAATAGGTAAATATTCTTTTAAAATAAAGTAAATGTGTATTGAATAATTATCAGTATTTATGCAATTTTCTTTAAAAAACTTAAAGTTAAATTAAAATTCCCTTGACTATAAAACTGTATACTCAGGAAATTTAAAATTTTTAATGTTCCTAAAAATGCAGATAATAAGGACTGTTTAAAATTGTTTATATGCTATAAGCGAACCATAAATATTACTTTAAAAAGCTTATAAATTATAAAGTTTTATATGTTTTAGAAAAAAAATAAATAAAAGTGTGACGCATCACAAAAATAAGCCAAATTCGATTTTTGCATAATTTCAAGTTAACTGCATGAATCACATTTTTTAAGTGAAATTCAGAACGTACTTTTAAACATACCGCACTGAATCACAAAATTAGTCACACCGTTATTAAGATGGCATAAACTGCCTTCATAAAACCACTTGCAACTGAAATAAAATAATAATAAGGAATTGCAAAATTCTTCTGTGGTAAGTACACAAATGCTCATTGAATATTTAGTTAAAGGTTAAGTGGAAACCTTTGGTTTAATATCGAGTTGTTTACGATTGTTCATACGCAATCCAGATGAGTTAATTCGTACACACAAACGTATGTATGTGTATATGTAAGTGCGAATGTAACATCTAGCACCAAAGCTCCAGCATAGCGGGGTCAAACAGTGATCGAAATAAGTACATATGTAGCTCGTCTAATTGTAGTGTCTGCAGCGTGAATTCGACTTTGTACTCATTTTTTTTGATTTTGTAATTAACCTTTTTTATTTGTTTGGTTGCGCCACTGCTGTGCAGTTATGAAACTAAAAGCGCTTTATGGTTATGTATATGCAGCAAGAATGATGCAACTTACTCTTTCGATATCTGAGCAATTTGTTTAGTTTGTAATTTAGAAAGTTTAATAAGTTTAGTAAAAATTTACTTTAAATCTCAAGTTCGTAAGTGCATATAAGAATTGGTCATTTTTGAGTATTTATTTTTCTTGTATTTAATTTTTAGTATTTTTTACATAAAATAAAAAAAAAATTCAAGTATTCGTTCTATGGAGAAATTTGTGGAAAAGCATCAATAACATTGTAGTTAAAATTAAATGGGCTATAAAAACTCTTACTCCAAAAAATTCTACACATTGTAAATGTGGTATGTAAGTTATTGAAAGATTTTTACTATTTCTGGCACCGCTTGTCTGCAGTTTCATTTGCGTTATTTTTTATTAGAATTCTACACATGTTTAGAATGGGTGTGTTATCTGAAAAAAAGTTTTTTATATTTCATCGTAAATGGCCGCTGTGGTCGAGTGGGTAGCGGTGCATGCTATCACTCGATATGCCGCTGGGTTCGAGGTTCGAATATCAACCTAGGCAAGTAAAATCTAAATCATAGAACAAGTTTTTTTTAATAGCGGTCAGCCTTCGGCAGGTAATGGCAAACCTCCGAGGGTGCTTAGGCCATGAAAAAGCTTCTCATAAATACATCTGCCGTTCGGAGTCGGCACAAAGCTGTAGGTCCCTCCATTTGACGCACACCCCAAATGGTAGGAGAAGCTCGGCCAAATTATTGTTATTATTATAAATGGAAGTGCTGTTATCATACATTTGTTCTTCATTGCTTTTAGAAATATTCAATGAAGGTTTTAAGAGGTGGACCTTTTTTTAAGAAAAACTGTTGTCTTGTATTTCAGTTGACTATTTAAAGCATTGGAAATTACGTAATTTAATTAATTTCTTAATTTTTTTTAATTCAATTTCCTTTTCAAAGGCTAAATGGTAAATTGAAACTATACCTCTTCGTGATTGGAATTAGTGTCATATTTTAAATGACTTTCCAGTGATTTTGTTATTATTCAGCGTTTTTTTTTTTGCCTCCCTTTTGCTGCTATCACAATCACATTTTCTTTTTGCTCCTCCTTTTTATACTAGTATATGTACATAAATTCGTATATTTAACATGAAATCTTTTCGAGAGAAAATAATTGTTGCATCATTAAAATTACTTTTTTCAATAATTATATTTTCCAACATACACAACAAGTAGTCAACTCCTTTTAATTTTGCGCCATCAAAAGGTTATTGCCATGACAAAGATGTCCATTTCGATTAAAAACAAAATTCAAGTTTAACCACTCATTCGCAGACGGAGAAAAACAAAATGAAAATAATGTTTGTATGTACATACATAAGTAACTATGGTACGTATGTATGTACGAGTATATTACCTCAAACTTGTTGCAGTGCGCTACTGCGGCAACTCTTCCTTTTTCGCTTAACTTACGCGCTCACAAACAAGTTTGTTTGACGGCTATATTCACAGAATCAAGTGACTTTTTTCTTATTATTATTTAATAGTTAGCGCATACAATTTCCCACCATAGCCGACAAACATCATCGCAGTCAAAGGAAAACATGCCTAAATGATTTGTGACTATCGACAAAGTCAGACCCCTGCTGTTGGCGATGGTAGCAGCCAAAACAAACACCTTAGGCGAGCTGATGCCAGTTGAAAAAGGCAAGGCAAGATAAAAAGAAATTGGAGAAAATACAAATACTTAAAAAAAAAAACACGAAGCCCAGGCGGTTGGGTCGTCTAATGACGCGTTACATGATCGATGAAAGTTGCGCATGCGCATGGGAACCTGACTTTTATATGCACTTGCAGCGTTGTGAATTGGCGAAAATTAAATTTCTAATGTAACCCGTTGCCGACACTTAAACACATATTGTCTATAAAATTTAACAATTTTGGTATGCTGAAATTTTCTTTTTCGTAACACATTAACAATTTTATTAGCGTTACAATACAGTGAACGGAAAAGTATTGAGCAAAGAAATCATAGTACGAGTATATTGTTGTTGGAAGGAAGTGCGCGCACTCACATGTAACTCCGGTTAATCACGAAAATAGTGTCAATTATGCTGTCAATCTGTGAGATGGAGAAAAATGTGCGCTAAAATTTTCTTCATCTACAATAATTATAGCTTTATTGGAAATATTTTCGCAATTGATTCGTTCACACAAAATTGACGCAACGTGGCTTGGTGAAAAACAACGCAAATGTTGCACGTAAATATATGTGAGTATGGGTGTGAGTGTGTGCGTAACACCCATGCCGCCAACACTCTTGTCGAATTCAAAGTCACGGTCGTGCAACTAACTGCAGCTTACAAATAACTTGCCACGCGCGCTCGCTCATAAAGGAAGTCTCATTTGACTGCAGTTGCTCGAAATTGCGCAGCAGCAACACATCCACCACTTGTCCAAATTGTTGCATGCCAGATGAAGTACGTGCAAGATTTGTAAGTATGTGTGCGGTTGCGCATGCGCAACTTTGGCCTTTCCCGACGAATTGTTTTCCTTACATTTTTTCCGGCGCCTCATTGCTTGTTGGCCCATTGCTTACAAAGTCATTGCGCAAATGCGCGCAAACTGGCAGTTCAGCAAAGAGCCATTCAAGTTCAAATGCAAATTGCAATGGCAATGGCAACGGCGTAGCAGCTGACAGCTGGCGGTTTACAAGCTGAATAATTTACATGCTGCTCTGTGGCAATTTTCGTGCTTTTCAATAAATAAGAAAAAATGGCTTTTCAAATATTTACATACAATCATACTCATTTTAGTACTTACTCGTACATATATGCATAAAAACTAATCGCACAATATTGGCGAAATAGTCATGTTAAAATGTCAACAAGCTGTGCCGTGGCATGCAGCAGGTTTTTGGTTGCACGTGGCAGCGTCTAGAGCCTTTGCTATGGCGGTTATTGACTCGCGTTCGACTCAGGTGGACATTTTTTGGATATTTAAATAACGGAAATGATTTTGTTTTGCATCGTTATTTTGTCAGTGAAAGTGATGAGTGCATCAGTGGGGCGTGGAAACTATTTGCAGGGGATACTTGGCTCCTTGGCACTTTATGCTGAGCTCACTGGCGCTAACTGGCGACCACTAGAAACACCAAGTCCTTTTCTACTTGTTTCGTCCAACGTAGAGAGGTCTTCCTCTAGGACTTTAGTGCTAAATTGCCTAGAAGAAAGTCAGTACTAACCGTGTGGTTGTTATTCAACCCGAACCATTTACTCAAAAATCAGTTTTAAATAGTCACACGACAATTAATCACCTTGTATGGAATCTGGTTTGACATTAAACGAAAGTTCCTTCACAATTCTGATGTAGCTGGATGCAGGAAGCTCAACATCATTTCACATAGCTGTATAAGTTTTGTGGTGTTAACAAATTCAGATATCTAAAATCGACAAAGAAATTACTCCTGTCCAGTCTCTCTTCTTGGGTATCTTCGAATATTTAGCGTATTGTTAGGCTTTGTTAATATCTGATCCATTGTAGATATTTCAAGTGTGGCCGCACATGGAGTTGTTAGAGATGGCAAATTTATGAGTTTTAAAAATACATTTTAAAGGATCTCTTCACAAGTATCCCCCTGCAAATGATTTTTTTACGATTTCAAGCGAAGACTGGAAAAAAGCAACTAAGCTTTGTTAGTTATTTAGTTAGTTAAATATTAGGGTGCAGCAGAAAGCAGAGTAAACCGCCACCTAAAAAATCGTTTGTATTCCACTGAATTTATATCTTTGACTCTTTAATGAAAGATAATAATGATATTGGTGGACGTTTTTATGACATGGAGAAGAAGTTGACTGTGGTTGAGTTAAAGTATTTCATTTTAAGGCCCCGATTCGCACCCTAGTACTTACTGCTTTCTGTATGCTCAGTAACAATAAGTCCCGAAGTAAGCCCGCAAAACGTTTCCGGTAAGGGCAGACGATGAGTCTTCATTATTCTATCATTATTATTTTTTCTTTCTTAAAATTTTCTGCTCTTCTGCGTGAATTTTTAGATGTTAGCTATGAATTAAACTTAATTTAAAAATTCATAAAACTCTACTCCTAATCTGATGAAAGTTGAAAATTTTTAAGTTTTTTTTCGTCTTAAATATTTTATCAAATTATTACTCACGTACTTGAACTGGTCTCATATTTAGCACATACATATGTTTTTTTTTACGTCTTAAATTTTATGATTAATGCACACATGCATACTACATTCATACATATGTATACACACATATTCTTATTTTTACTTTAAGTGACCATAGTAATATTCACATAATTATTCTATATTTTACAACTTTTAAATACAACATTTATTACGATTTTAAAGTTCAAAGTGAGAATTAAGTGCAAGTAGCTTGACTTGAAGATTTAGAAGCATACTCGTATGCAAGCAAATGAAAAAAAAATTTAAATGCTTATCTAAAATTATTAATCTCCACATGATTTTGCCACATACAATACTATTCCATTTAAAACAACAGGCAGCGGATTCAGATTATGGCGCAATGGCACACATTTGTTTTAATGGGATTATTTTAATATACACTCTGTTCACAAATTATAGCACAACCACAGACTTTTCAAGTAAAATGTGCTCAACCTTCTAAGGAATACCGTCTTTTAAACTATTTTCAATTATATTTTTTTTAAGTATGCAGTTTTTTGCCTTATTCAATTTTAGTGTGAGAAATTGCAAATTTCAAGTGACTAGAGGTTAGAGCAGATTTTTGACAATTTTTTTTGAACTTTTGACAAATGTTTTTTACATTTTTTATAGGATTAAAAAAAATTGTTTTTAATGGTGTTTGTTGAAGCATTTACGATGTTTTAGTTGAAAGATATATTTAAATAATTAAAGGATAATTAAATTGTCCAAACGTGTCAATATGTGTTTGTGCTATAATTTGTGGAAAGAATGGACTATGAGAGACCGCTTTAATATAATGGAAGGCATTTATACAATGCATGAACTTAAAAGTAACATAAGCTATGTATGCTCATTTTTCGCTTATTCGCGGCATCTTTATTTCTTTACATAAATAATAATAATAATAATAATTTGGCGCTTACACTATATAGCTCAGTGTTTGACCGAGCTTCTCCTACCATTTGTGGTATGCGCCTTTATATTCTACCACAAATTTCAATATTATTTAACTGATAAAATTAACCACAAAATGAAAGCCTTTGAATAACAAAGTATTAAGCTTCCATTCTGTACTCACTGAATTACTTAGGTCTCATTTTAGTAAAATGTTTACAATTTGTGGTAGATAAAACAGTTCTAAGAAATTTTCATTTATTATTTTACTTATATGAGAGTGATTTCCGGAGTTGTTTTATGTGCAGAACCTGGTTTTTGGATCCTAAAGTGACCATCATGTCGTGAATTTGAAAAAAAACTTTTTCAGAAACATTTGTTGTTTAAAACTTCAACCTTTTCGTGAATTGAACACAAGCCATATATGAAAGTAAAACATATACATATGTATTTATATGTACATATACGAGTATAAAAATTTTTAAACTAAAATAGGATTAACTCTTTACGTTCAATTGATGGCAAATTATTAAATTACCTTGATTTACGCTCATAAACGGCACCACTCGGGCGGTTGACTACAAAAAAAGAAATGTGCGTATTCTTAAAATTGTGCAAATTAATTTATTACATTTTTTTACATCAAAATTTTTGATAAATCGTATATTAATACATGACAGGTAAATAAAATATAGACATTTTTTCTTTTACAAAACGAACATTTTAATATTTTGATTCCATGAACGAGAATGAAACTGCGTTTGGTAATAGCCCTACGAATTAAAAAGGGCTGGAGTCGAATGCCTCGAGTAAGGTGCACAGAGCGTTTCCAAGATAATTCGTTCTATGTAAACAGCATCAGAACTGTAATGAACGCAGGACGTGTGCTCAAATGTTCTCTTTATGAAATAATTAACGGTAGATATTTTAAGAAATATGATAGTAGGATTCTTAATTCGACATCAAGTTCACCTAGTAAAGAACTTATGTATACTAATATTTACCCGTATTTAGTCAGTGTATGTACATATGCATATGACTCAGGCTGACATAAAAATTTAAATATATTTCACACATACATATATTTAGCAGTTTCCCTCGCGTTCTACAATTGTACAATGGTTTAAAGTGTCTGATATTGTTGAATGTTTCCAAAAATTGTTTTGACCCAAAAAAACTTATAAAACTTAGACAATAATCAATGCTTGTCACTCGCCTAATAAGTATGTAACTATATATGTATGTGTATACTTCTCCAAAAACATTATTGTTCTTTAGCAATCATTCTCGGTAGTTCCACAACCACTTAGCGAGTTCAAACCTAATTGCTGGTTTTTGTTCACCTAAGGAATACAGCGCGTAATTAAGTGAATAAGTTTGCTTTAAAGTCGTATGTAGGTGTAAAGTGTGTTAAAACACAATTACATAGCTTTAAAAAATAACATTTGTAGATTTTGCAATAAATTGGCCTTTAGACAAGTAACAATTTACGTGGAGAATAACACGCTTTGATGAACATTCCAGTTGCCGTGTTTTTTTAGTGTTATTTGTTAATATTATTTGCAACTGTCATTTTGCTTTTGTATGTGTGATTTTATGTATATGGATTTGTAAATTCGTATGTATGTGACATATCTGTACACACTTATGTAGGTGTTAAATTTTCTTTCGGAATACTCTTGATTTTTCTGTGGACAAAAGGCTGTTGTTCAAAATCTATTTGTATATACAAGAAATTATTGAAAAATGTGTGCTAAAGAGGAATATTTTTTCGTTTGTTTTTAAAATGATTTAATAGAAATTTAGACTTAGAATAGAGCTAGTGATCTGATTTTCCACTTCATTGGTATACTAAACGCTTGGAAGAGTATGAATGAGTACGGTATTTTTGATTTTTTTTCGTTCTCGATTGCTTCAATATCTTTTTTTATCTACTTGAAAGCTAACAACAACTGTAATGCCTGCAAAACTCTGAAGATCACTGCAAATCACTTAAACTTATTGGCGGATTGTAAAATCAGTACATATACATATCCGTTACTTCAATACAGAAAGGCCTTACATCATTTCCAGATTTATATAAAATGTGCCTCCTAGAATTTGAAAACAAATGGTACTAAGAAACATTGTAGACAATTCGTTTAAATACTATTTTTTAAAGTATATCTGAAAGTTTGTTTTAATGACTAAACCACTTAAAAATGTTGAAAAATGGCCACTTAAAAATATTGAAAAATGTTGCAGTGAAACGTGTCGCAGCTGATACCGTCCATTGGCGTGCAAAGTAGCGTCCGTAATTCTTAACTCTATCAGTAAATATAAATATCTTGTTAATTCGTATACTTTTTTTACTCTATATGAACCTCAACAAGGCAATTAAAACTGAAAATTAATAATTTTTTCCTATTTTTGAACTTTGAAATCGATTTTCAACGTTGAATTTGTGCATATTTTCACTTATGAAAATTACAAAAAATTAATATAATTATTTATATCTTAGGGAACAGTTTTCCATACTTTACAAAAAAAAAAGTTGAATCATATTGATAGGTGAGACAGTTTTCGCGCAATCGTGAACCACTTCGAAATCAAAGCTAATATTTTACACATTTGTTTTTAGATAGTTTTGGAAGAGTTTAAGCAGCAATTATCCAACCCTTTTAATAATTTACAAATGTCATTAAATTTTAATGATTTTTTGAATTTTCGTCTTACAAATTTTCATTTATTGGAACTTATTAAAAAATTATGTGAATTATAAAAATACTGAAAAGCTAATAATTCCCACTGTGAAAATAGCCTGTACTAAAAAAAAATTAAACTTAAATTAACTCTACACCTTAAAACCGGTCCTTTATAAAAATTAATATGAAACCGTTTAAAACTTCGCTGTCAAAATTAAAACGCACTGCCGTAAATTAGATAGCAAACAAATCTTTTCGACGATGGACTTAATTTTAATTTTACCGCTGCCGCCAGGAGCAATATAAACAAAGAAAATATAGTAAATGAAAAAATCAAATATTTATTGGAAAAAATTAAATATATTTTCGAAGAAATTTGGTAGAATCGCTTCTTATACTACATAGCGAATTACGTTACGGGTTTGTTACACAGGGCGGAATATTACGACGAATTTCACCGGGCAGCAGCGCTCCGTACGACGAATTTTGGTGGCCGATTTGATTTTTTTTAAAGTTTTACCATTTTAAATTTGTTTTTGTTTTGCTTGTAAGTTTATGGGAACTATTTGTTTGCAATATCAGCCCTGTTACTTATATAAAAAGATGCTCCAATTTTAATTTCAATTTGATTTAAACTGAGCTGGACTTTCCACCGAATACATCTTAGACATAGATACCGTGCGGCTTGGTTATTGCGTTTTCAAACATTTAAAGTTTGTTCACCTTGCGCCATAAACTCGAGTTTAGAGTTTTGTGTTTGTGAACAACTATTAAGCGATCACATTGATTTACTTTTTCGTATGTGAACTGTCAGAACAGTCAACAGAGCGACGAATTTTTTAGTAGCTCGGCTAAATTTTGCCACAGTGAGATATATGTAATTTTAAACAGAATTGCTTTCCTATAAACATTAGAAGCGGTGTTAAAGGTGAATTAAAGGATAGTATTTGTATGACAAAAAGACCCATAAACTCGAGTTTATGGCACAACGAAAACGTACTATTTGGCTAAGTATAAAGAGATATCAAACATTTATATTTCCTATTACTCGTATTGCAAACTAAGTCTCTTATTTCTTGAAAAACCCATTCGAATTAATGATTAGTTTCACTTACTTGCATTTCGAATGAAAACTGCAATGAAAACTGCCGGAAAACAATTGCGAGCTGATGAGCAATTGTCAATTTATTTGTAGACTTTTGGTCTCTATATGGTTACCGCCCTGCTGGAAATACTTGAAATTCAGAGTGGAATAAAAGTAGTGCAACAAATAAAAAAATTTATGATTTCTTAGTACCTAGCCTCTTCTCCTCACTAGCGTCCAAAACTAGTTCGAAATTGAGTGCTCTGAGAGACATTTTGGTATATTTTAAAATTTCATTTTTCTAGATCACTTCATGCAAAACTTACACACCTAGTTAATATATTTAATTTGTATTTTTATTTTTATTTAAATTATTATTTTTTTCATATTTATTTCATAACTTGTAGTAATAATATGTAGTTATTACATGAATCACTAACATTGAACCAGCTCATTACTAGCGTAGTTTCCTATTGGGGCATGCTGGTAACCTGTTTCAAAATATGCAGCTTTAAAATACAAAGTTTATGAAAAAATGCGGTTTAATTGCTTCGTCTTCAGTTGGCTTGGTAAACACTAAAGCAACATTGAAATGCCGTCAAATAATTAGCGAGGACATTTGGAATTGTCAACAACAGCAGCAATTGCTACTGCAATAACAAAAACACCAAAAAGAGCTAACACTGCCAAACAACAACCGTTTTCACTGGAAAACTATTAGCTACTTTCACCATAAAAATATTAAAAATGAAATAAAAAAAGCTTTGTTGTTTACTTATTTTGATGGACAGTGAAAATTAAGAAATTGTTTAATTATTTGTTTTATTCACATCATAACTTCATAGCAAATAAACAAAAAAATACATTTAAAAATTAATTATTTCCTTAACTCAAGACGCAACATTTACGAAATTGGTATCAATAAGAAATGTTTAAGTATCAGCGATTTGTTGTACTCGTAAAACTCGCCGTCGTATGCCCTTAGTCCTGACCTAGCACAACGCTAATCATCGTCGCTTATATTAATTATATATGCAGTGTTGTTTTATAATCTCTTGTAAAAAACTCACCCATAAACATTACTCTATTCAATCCGTTTGTCACAGCTGTTCGGAGCATCGACCGAGATTTCGTGGTCGCATTAACTTTTGATGAACCTTCGTTTGTTTCGGTCTCCATCCAGCTTGTGATTTGTATTTACTTTTATTTTCCAATATATTTTTTTTATTTTTATTTCTTTTCCTCTTTTGTTGATATTCGCATAAATTATCTTGAGTTGCACGCGGCTGCTGGTTTGGTGTTCAAAACTGCGTTAATGGTGCGTCTGCCAAATGGCACTTGCCAAACTGATGAAACAGAAAAAGAAATAAAAATTTTTTTAATAAAAAAAAAAACCAAAATGCTGCAAGATATGTTATAATAAAAAAATCCGTTGCAAAATTGATTAATCAAAAATTTGTTTTATGTGTTATGGTGGCGTGTCAGCAGCTAAATATTTGAGGTCATTATAGTGGCGTAAAAACTACAATTGATGATTACAAAAAAGAGATTCATACGTACATACATACTTACATGCTCGTACGTATGCACACTTAGGATTTTATGTGTGCATTTACTTAATTATACATATTAATATGTTACCATAAGTACTTACAACCAGCAAACATTTGAAGGCCGAGAAAACGTGTATTAGGCTCGGTGCGCAAGAAATGCCAATTGCTTTTTCCACCTTAGGACGAGCGCTACAAAAGATTTGTACGCAATTGCCAAAGTGATTTTGCCCGAACTGTCGTAACATATAACAAGTAAGGAAAGCTAAATTCGGGCGAAATCGAATTTTTTATACCCTCGCGATATATTTTTGTATGAGCAGTGCCACGGTCAACCTAGTTTTTTAAAAGATTGTAGCATCTTTTTACTTATTTTAATTAAAAAAAGGAACTTCTTATATACATACATACATTAAGGGCCACAATCCCGACAATCCCGAACTTATTAATTTCCGAAAATTGAGAAAACCTTAAACGTAGAATATGAAGACGCACACCGCAAATGGTAGGAAAAGCTCGGCCAAACACTGAGCTATTTAGTGTAAGCGCCAAATTCTTATATTATTATTATTAATAATTGAACCGTAAATTGTCATACGAGTATTTGGTGGCGTTATACTTATGTATGAAATGGTGAACATGTCCATACATAATTATTATCGTACCATATGGATTATAAAATGCTCACTTTAGCAAATTTCTTCGTACACGCATGACTACCCGGTTATTTGTTTATTTTTCTTCTTCTACTTTACTGTAAAATATTGGTATAAAAATTCAATCGAAGTTAACCCTTTCGGTACATCTTTTTAGATTCGGCCTTTAAAAATCCGATTTTATTATTAAATGACTCTTAATACTTAAAATAAATGTAACTGGTGTAAAAAATACGCAAAAGAGATTTTGTTTATGTGGTGTTTTATTTTATTAAACTTATTTAGTTCTAATTAAATAAAATGAAATTTTAAAAATTCAATAAAATAAGGTGGAACATGCATAGATTTAATAATTCACTTAAAATAAACAGAAAATATACATATGTATGTAGATTCTCCAAAGTTCATGCTGCAGTATGAAGTTAAACTCTGTAAAATAAAAATAACACTTAAATTAAGTATCTGGATACGTATGCAAATATATTTGGAAACTAGGAAAGTTATGTCATTTATTATTATTTACTTGTCGTTGGTATGGAAAGTTTTATAGCAATTTCGTGAGAAGATCGCTATACACAAATGCACATTGCATTTGGCGCACTTATTTCTGGAATATGCTGAACGATTTGCTTCCTTACATCTAACTTTTTCTGCTGTATACTCCGGCATCATACCTCAGGGATAGAGCTGCAGGCATTTCGAATTTCTTTTTGAATGTAGTAGGGCTACAGGCTTCTTGGGTTTCATCGTTGCTTTCATTTTCTAATGTTTTTGGACGGCCATGTTTACGAGCAATTTTTTGGGTTGAAGTTCTTAAAAGTGCATCAGAGATATCATTTCGAAATGCTTAAAGGTCTATGCAATCTCTCGGTTTAATTTGGTTTTTTTTTCGCAATCAATTTTATAGTCCAGCCATGAATTGCATACAGCAGGATCAATATAATGGTAAAACATTTTCAACGTCCATTTTTTTGGCCTGATTAAAATGGGTTAAAGAGAAAGAAGAAAATCCATTTTGTCTGCACCATCCATGTTTCGGTTATACATAGTAATTAGCTGCGGTTGTTGAATTTCGATTTTCTTTTTTTCAGTGGGACAGAAACGTGACACGAAATTTACTTTTCTGCGCCGTAAATCGCCGATACAAGTTGTACAATTCCCCCATCAAGCCAACAATATATCATATGTTTATATTTTTATTTCTTTCAATACGAAAGTCTAAAAAGTATTGAATATTGAAAATAATCCAAAAAGTACTGTAGTGGAGTCTTCACATTGTTTTTGGGTGTCGATTCTTCGAAATATGCTTCTGGGGGGTTTAATTGCCTTTTCTCCAACGATAATCATCTAGCTTCTTAAATGTTTTCAACACTCCTCCCTCAGCTCATATTCTTAATAATTCTTCTTTTCCTTCATTTTCATCGATATTCTCAAAATTATCTTTATCGAGATAATTCTTTTATAGCAAAATAATTATTTTTTCCAAGGCGCCCAGTAAATTATCTAAAATTTCAAAATTGTCAGAGATTCATCAAAACCATTTAAAATCTTTCGATTTCACAATCCTTAAATGTGTTCGGCATATTGAACATCTTTATCCTCTACGAAATGCCATATGGCATCATACAAATTAAAAAAAATACCACGAGTTTATTAGCAGTTTTTTAGATAAAATAAAAACTTCTAGCAATATTTGACACTCTTTTGGAGACTATAGCGTTTATTTGTTTTTAATTTATTAGGTAAAATATTGTATTTTAATAGAGGCCTTTCTAACAGAAAAAAAATCGGTAATTTAGTAAAGTTTTAAAGTTGCAATTTTTCATCCAGTAAGGTTAAAAACATCAATACCGTATTAAAATATAGTTTATGAAACTACGCATTACAGCATTGCATAGAAAAATATGACTTTAGATGAGCCCAGTTAAATCTGTGGCATCAAAATAGCGAAAGGGTTAAAGTGATACATATGTATGTATGAGCAGCGCTTACTATTTACATACATACATACATACATATAAATTACAATGAAACGGACAACAACGGCAATGAAACGTGTTATGTAGAAAACTGAATATTGCATGTGAGCTGAAGTATGGAATGACGTTGTGGCGATGCGAAGGCGAGGTAAGGTAAGACGGCTTGGTGGATGGAACAAGCGCAGCCAATTCGATGTGTTGTATGGATATTTGCAGTCGTATGCGGAAATTGCCATAGTTGCTGCTTTATGCTAACTACAAAATGCAATAGCGGTAAGCGCCAGCTACTGCTGCTGCTGTTATTTTAGTTGCTGTTGTTGTTTCAATGTTTTGGCTGCTTAGTTAAACAGCAAAAACAACATGAGTAATGCTAGTAACAATAAATACTACATACAACAAAAGAAAAACTGAAAACTCATTGATGCGCTCTTCCATGACAAATGCAGTCCTAGTAGGTGCATATCAACATATAAACATATGTAGATACATACTCGTCCTATGTCCATAGAAACATTCATACATACAGCTCTGTGTCAATGCGAGTTTGCTGGTTTTTAAATCCAAATGTACAATTAAATTTTTTCATTACCTTTATACACATTTTGTATGTAAAGAAACAACAATGAGATGCAGTTGTCTAAATACAACAAAACAATAAACATACATACTTACATATGTGCATATGTATGTAGACATGAGTGTAATTAAAAGCTTAAAGTTTTGAATTATTCGTACTTGAATTTGCACTAACCAACGGTTAGTAGCGATTTATTTTAATGCTCAACTGAACTTTTAAATGCACTTAATCGGTTTGGTATTGACATTATAAATACTTATCGAGTATGTACTTAGTATTTATTTTTGCAAATCTGAATGTTGTTAAACACTTGAAAATGATCACTTAAAACTCATTAAAAATGCATTCCAAGAAATTCTTTTTTAGTTCTGTCAAAGTGGTCTGAAAGCAAGTGTGGTCAATCTAAATATGAAACAAATTCAAACGAGTTTAAGTGGAACTTCTTAAGCGGCGGTATTTGATTAAAAAAAATCACCATTAATTTCAATATTGTCACTAACTAATATAAAAATTAAATTATAAATTGAAAATCGTGAGTTTTCATTACAAACATTCCTATCTTTTTGGAAAAATTATCAACCAAATTCAGCAAAATGATTTACATAATTGTTTTTGAGCTTAAAGTCCGATGGTTTTTCGAACGGAAGTCTTATAACCATTAGGCAAGGCAACCCGCTACTGGCCATCGGCTACTGAAAGTATGTAAATGTTTCCCTTTTAAAAAGATCTTTATATTTTTTCACTATTTCTTCTAAATGTACTTAAAAAAAATTAAAATCAGGGTTGATCTTTATAATTTTTGCACCTTATATATTGCTAACAATAACTGGTATCTCTTCAAAATTTCAAGCTTTGAGCTGATTAAATAAAGGAGTTAAGGTGTAAAATGCAATATCAGAACAATCGGTTGTATGGGAGCTACATATATGTTATATTTCTCCGACCTTAATGATTTTCACTGCATAAATAATTCTAATAGTAGCTTTTATTTTTGCAAAATTTCAAGTCTTTAGCTGCTTAAATGGATGGGTCTGTGTGCCTAATTCAATATCTGAATAATCGGTTGTATGGGAGCTATAAATTATATTTCTTTGATCTTTATGATTTTCTCTGTGGAACTTTGGGCAAATTTTAACTGCTCAAATAGAGGAGTTATGAATTAAAATTTAATTTCTGAACAACCGATTCCGACAAATGTCTTATAAATTATAAAAAGGAACTTGACTGCCACGTTTTATCCAAATAGCTCAAAAATTGAGGAACTAGTTTGCGTACAAACAGACGGACAGAAGGACTCTGGCTAGATCGACTCAGCTCATCATCTTGATCATTTCGGAATACCTTTTGATGGGTCCAAACTTAATATACCATATCGATGAAAGGTATAAAAAGAAGTCTGGTTTGGAGATGGATGCATAATCTCCGAAATAGCTGCTTTAACTTATACTGCTTTGAGTATTGTTGTTATTTGCTTATAAGGCTTCCAAAAACCGATCGGACTTTAAGCTAAAAAAAATTAAGTAAAAACAAGTAAAGAAGTGGCTAAGTTCGATCGAACTTTTTATACCCGGCGCACGCTTTCAGCTAAATTTTTAAATTAATAAAGCAGAGACTAAGTTCGGACAAAACCTCAAAACCGAACTTAATGTAAGCCTCTTTTTTAAAAATTTTCATATAATCGGATTTCTTGATTTTATACAAAACTACATACCAAATTTGAGCAAACTAGCTTCACTAGTTACAGAGGTATCCGATTTTTACGGGTTTCAAAAACTTACTGGGTCTAGTCCAATTTGAATGATTTGAAAAATACTGCTTATTTCGACATAATAAAGTATCTGTACTAAATTTGGTCAAAATCGATAAAGGATTTCCAGAGATATATGTATGTACATATGAACTCTAAAGTGGGCGGTACTATGTATGTACCTTCTCCAATATGTTTGTTTAAATAGATTTGTTGACTTAATTCCAATTGTTACTGAATTATCAACTTTTCATAGTTTTGGAAAATTATCGTTATATGGGAGACGGGCGAAATTTTCTTTCGATTTCAAGCATTTTCATAATCTCACGAAATCGATAAAGTAGTTCCAGACATATACATATGATCTCAAAAGTGGGCGGTGACACGCCCATTTTCCAAAATTTTCATATAGTCGGATTTCTGGCTGCAATACAACACCACATACTAAACTCAAGATATTTCCCTTCAACATGTATTGAAATGTCCGAATTTTAGTGTTTTCGAAAATTACCGTTATATGGTAGGTGGGCGTGATTATGGTCAGATTATGATAATTTTCCAAATATCGCTTAAATAGGCATAGTGTAATACGTATACCAAATTTGAACAAAAGCGGGGGGGGGGGGGGCTAATTGGTTCCAGAGATATAGGTATGAACTCATAAGTGGGCGGTGCCACGTTTCCTGTACAACATTTTTATACAGTCGAATTTCCTCCTCGAATACAACACTACATACTAAATTTTAGCAAATTAGCTTTCTTTGCTACTGAAATATAGCAATTTTTCCATTTTCGACAATTGCCGTTGTATGGGAGGTGGGCGTGGATCAAGGACTGGGTCAAGAACAATCTATCGACCGAGTTTCATTAAGATATCTCAATTTTTACTGAAGTTATCGTCTGCACGGACGGACGGACGAACGTACAGACAGACATCGCTAAATCTTCTCTTCTCTTTTCATTCTGAGCATTTTGGTATATATACATATGTATATATCTATCTTGATTCCGTTATGCTGTTACAAGCAACCGTTATGCGAACAAAGTTATAATACCCTTGTGCACAAGTGCGCTGGTATAATAAACCAAACGATTTACTGACTATTGAAATACAATATTTGGGGATGTTCATTTTCACTGACCCTCTGTGGTACCATTTCGAAGGGCTGAGTCAAATTTTTATAGCCAGTGAGTATGTTTCGGCGTTAAGCTTTGTGGAAAAGTTCACAGGTATTGATATGTGCGTGTACTTATATTGACTTACATATATTGAAATTAATTTCCGTCAATCCTTGCCAATTTTAGTAAAAGACAAACCAGTTCCTGACTTGTGTGCACTTCAAGGAATTCATACCTTCGCAAAGAAGTAATCGTTTTGCTTTTACGAATAATTTCTGGGGAATTTTCGCAACACTTCTTCAACATATTCACCTTTACTTCATTTCCTGAAGTGACTTCTAATATTTTTACACTCTTCCATTGTTCTATTTATTGCTTAAAAATTTTGATGCACGCTGCTATGCGCAATAGCGCAGTGAAGTAGTTACCATAGACATGAATACATACAAACAAATTGCTGTCCACCTGGGCCTTGGTAGGTCTGTAGCTATGTATGTGGAACGCTATCAGATTGCACCGTGCCATATCATTTTCCATTTAATTTGTAATGCGATACGTTTCGATGGTTCGCGTCGTCGCTTCACAAATTAGCCGCTCGCTGAGGTGGTAGTTGTACATGCGAGTACATACAGCTGTTGTATGTAGTATGTTTAATGCTTACTTTTTTTTTTTTGTTATACGCTTATGTACATAATATATATGTTTGTAGATTTCTGACTTTGTAGGTTGACATTTTTCATGTTTGTCGCTACGTGCTCTGCAACAACGCTTGTGGTATAAAGCAGGGGCAGTGACTTGCTCCACTTTGCGCTTCGTAGAGAATTAAGCCATAAAATAAAAGGCATAAAATTTCTCAAGTGCATGCGCTACTTTCCACTGTTATCCATTGTCAGTATGTATGCCAACAAAGTGTATATCAGTACAATATACTTTTGCAATAGAATAAACAATGCAAGCAGTGAAGTCAGTTCCTGAGATGGTTTTACTGGTTTCAGTAGTGTGCTATACATTTTTATTTCTGGTGTGAAGGATGAATACAAAGAAGGAGTTAGGTGAACTAATTTTAAAGAAATTTTTTGTAGTTGTCGAAAAGTTTAGTAAATGTTTAGTGTTTATATTTTTCATATATTAGTTGGTTGCAATAAGAACCTTAAGCGTTTTAGAATCGCATAAAATATTAAAACTTGGAAATATATTTTGCTTTCACACTATACTGGCCTCGAAAATATTAAAAATGCCAACTTTCTGTTAAATTTTTAATATTAATATTTGTTCTATCTAATTTCTAGTCTTTGTAAATTAAATTACGAGTTCATTCTATAACAAAAGTAATAACTGTGGCCACAAGGAATAACAACTAAAGTAGATTTAGTAAGAAATATATAGCAGAAGAAATGAGAGTGTGAACTATGTTGTTAAGTTAATTGGAAAAATATATTGCCTAAATTTAATAGAGAAATATAATCCATGTTTTGAGTTAATAGTTTTATTTAAATTTAAATTAATTTTTGCCGCCTGTGTGTTTAATATCAACAATCGTTTATTAAGGAACATTCATCATTAGAGTCAACTTTTTTTTATAGTTTTGAAAAAAAAAGATAAACAATCAAAGCAGTAGAAGGGTTAGCTGCTATTTTGAAGACCACCAGAACTCCTCTTTTGATGTCTTCCTTTTACACTTGAATGGTACTCGGGAAGTACAAGGGTACTCTTCAACACTAAGACAACGCTTAAAATGAGTGCTAAGAACCTTACTTACTTGGCTAGTGATAACACGAGTGGGGCGTGGAGCACGTCAGGAGAAGCTAAACATGCTATCCGCAGGGGACATCTGCATCTATATTTTTGTTCACGGTAAAACGGCCTTTAGATTCAGAGTAGTCATAATATGGAAACAATACTGTAAGGAATAAGATGGATTTGATATTTCAATTCAAGGATCGAAATTCCGACCAGTGAAATGCTGGAGCTTCTGCATATCCATCTATACTAATTTTTTTGAAACATATTAACGAGCCGGAGCAAGTATCGGCCGAACGAGTGTATAATATTTCCGTCTGAGAACCACGCTGAAGTGAAATCAATATATTATAAACAAGTGAAATCGGAAGTTGTATGAAAATGACATGTCACTCTGGTCTGACTAAGCTTTATGAACGTCACTCCCTGCTGGATTCCCGAACATAGTAATATCGATGGGAATGAATTGCCTGGGGATGCTAATTAATGAGGAGTCCAATTGAAAATAATCTAGAGCACAGAAAACCTTCTGATTTTTAATAACCATTACTGGCATCATCTTTTACATACATACTGTGCTATTGCACCACTAACAAGTACTCTTTACAGAAGTTGCCTAAATGAGGTTGAGAAGATCACTTTCTGTATTGCTATCGGGATCCATAGACAAGGCGTCTCAAAGTTGTTGAATTCAACAATCTGGCAGAGATAGCGGGGATGTGATTCTTACATTTTTGCGATCTTTGTTCAAAAAGTGAATGCTATTGAAAAAAAAACGTAATTTACCTCTAATTGGTAACCCCGGCTAGGATAATTGATCTCCTCCTGATTATCACTCACAATAATATTTTCGGGTGAATGTAAGAAATTTCTTCACGCCATCCTTACATAACCCTAACTTTAGATAATCCTTACACTGTATCATTACAAACTTCATGTCATGTCCAAGTCGTCATTCTCTTCTTATAGCGTACAATTTCACTGTTACCACACAGCTGTTGAGAATTGGCTTGGTCTAAACATTTACGTACAAATAGAAATTATTATTAGAACACTTTGTAATAGAAACATGAGACATCTGTTAACATACACAAGCAATAAAAAAAAAACAACTGCATGCAAGCGCGACGTGAGTGCACAAAGTGCTTATCGATCTAAAAATGGTTAATAGAAATGAGAGGTGCAGCTACAAAACAAAAAGCAGAAGCTCCAATCTGTGTCAAATGAATGCGGAAATGGGGTCAAATATAAAAATACTCTTCTAGCAGTCAACGAATAACAGCAACAAAAAACGTTTAAAAAGCCACAAACAACAACGGTAAGTTTGCTCTTTTTCAACTTTTTCTCTGCTGTTGCTGCTACTGTTGATCATCACTTGACCACTTATTGTTGCTGCCGCTGCCGCAAAGTGTCATGAGCCATGTCTTTTTGCCAGTTTTTTAGCAAGTGGTCCTCTTCGTTTGCGGTATGCGTTGTTGGTGTCGCACAGTACTACGTTTAAAAAAAAATAATGGGCAAAAATTCAGCGGTGAACCAAATTTAATAAAAATTGGTATTTTAAAATATAAATAAAAAGATAATAAAAAAAATTAAAAATATAAATAAAAGGATAGATTTTATGGTAAAACGTAATTTCATTTCAAGCAAATTCATGTGAAACTAAACGGAAATATATATCTCTGGGCCCTTTGCACCATCTCTGGTTAAACGCTTAATCGGAACTAAAAACGCCGGTTAAGACTATTCGTCATACTAAATGATAAATCGTTTAATCATCTTGTGCTTACCTTTTTATGTATTTTTGTTAATAATTTTTTAGTATCTTTTGAAAAATATATTTTAACTATTTTGAAGTCCCTCATAAAAAAAAACTAAATAATTCGTTTTAAGGATTTTTGACTATTAATATTTGGACGCCAATTTGAGATCATTCTCGAGCCGATAACTAAAATAAAATGTCTTCCAAAAAGTTAAAAATTCGCCGTTTTCAAGAAAAACAGTTCAACATAAAATTATTTTTTTACAGATTTTTTTAGAGTTTAAGCAGGGCTAGCCCTTAAATCGTTGTTTTAATTATTTTTATACAAAAAGAAATGCATTTTGAAAAATATATTAACCTATTACCTTTATGTGCCAAATTATTAAATTGTTAAATTTTAGAGAAAAATGCCTGTGTTAAAAGAGCTGCTGCTTACACGAAAAGCAAATCACAAGTAAAAGGCTTGCAGTTAATTCTTATGTGATTAATTCTCTTTCAAATGTTACCCATTTTGTTGAATATCGTTGACATAAAATTTTTGATTTTTGCTCACCGACGGAACACTGCATGTCGGTCGTTTGTCAAATGGAAGTGCAACATTGCGTGCGGTAGCGGAAAACGCCTGTGGCCGACAAAGAACGTGACCATCCGCTTTATTACTGCAGCTTGAATGCATTGTAAGCTGATATTCATCCACTGCTGAATGGTGGGGCGACACTAATATCTTTGACTGGCATGGCTGTGGCATTGACTGTGTTTGTTAGAAGTTGCACTTGCTCGTGCGCTCGTCGCTTAAATACTTTGTGCGAAGTCAACAGCTTTTTCTTGCGTCTTATAAGCATTTCCTCTGCTCATCTTAAATATCATTTGTCTTGTGTTTGTCCAATACTTACAATGTCGAGTAGTGTTCTTTGGTTTTGACTTGTTTATGTAGAAAATCTTTTATATTTTTCCACTGTTTTCTTTACTTTTTTCTCTACGCTCTTGCTATAGCCATTTCGAAATGCATGGAGAATGAGGAAAGAAATTTTCTTGGTCAACAAATACCATTTAGAAATAATTTTGGTAAGTAGAAATAACAACTGTTTGTATATTTTTTTTTTAAATATGCGCATACTTACAAAGCTTTCAAACGATACGTATATAAGCCAAAGGCTACGAGTTTGCTTTAATTCGTTCGTTAAACTTAAAAGTTGACCAACCGGAAAAATTAAATGTTGGAAAACTGTAAAGTTAGTTTATATATGTACATTGTGAATAATGGAAATTCTCACAGAATATGGTAAAGCTAAGCGTTTGCAATTTTATTTTGTAGTTTAAACCTCTTCTAGCACCTTGAATGGCAGCTTTATTTGCTAATTTTATTGCCTAGTGCCGTAAGTGTTTCATAAAAATTGTATTCACCACATCGTCACTAAATCACGTCTGGTTTGACATCTAAATTTGGGTTTTATTTGCAATTTAAGACTGTTGTAGGCAAACATTTTGCAATTGATCAGTTGTTGGGACAACGTTTCACTGCAATGAACTTTTTGCTAGTTTGGCGGTAAGAAAATTAGCCCAAAAAGAGTAGACAAGGAAAATTAGGAAGTACAAAAATAATAATCTAATATGAATGAAACTCGTTTTTTTGGTTTTTCGAGATTGCTGCTTAGCAATTTAATTTCAAAATTCATATATTCAAAATAGTGAATTCAGTATAGCTGACTTACTTCAAGAGTTATCGATCCATTAAGGACAAAAAAAAAACTAAACTGCCAGAACAGATCCGCCGTATTTAGTTTTGAAATTCTGAAACAAGATTTTAAATCAGTGACTCCAAGTCCCCAAGTCAGAAGTTTTAACCGAATTTTATTGCATTTTTTGTATAATTTTTGTTAATGTGTCTAACTTTGAAGAAAATTTTTGAATGAACCACTTATAATTATTATTATAAAAATGTACAAAAAAAGAAAAAAGTTAATAACTTATATGGAACTGTATGTCGAGAGAGAGCGGTTGGTATTTCGGAAGCATTTATGTCATTGGTCTTTACAACCACGCTCTTAGTTCTAAAAAGTTCCAAAAGTGTCACAGAGAACAAAAATCGAACAAAGTTTTTTTATTATCCAATTTTATCAACTCTAACAGTTCGTTTGTTCAAAACTAAAAAGTGAAATATTCTTCTTTATTCCTATAAATTGCAATTTTTAACATTAGAGTATTGATGAGATCATAATCGTACTTCCAATCCGAAATTCTTCTAAATTATGTAATATTTTCAAGAAACAAATATGGTAAACGTTTTTTGACGCGGCATTCCTGTGTCGGATTGCGCCTACTACCACTACTATAAATCATACATCGTAAGGTCGTTCACCCACTATATTTACGTCCAAAGCTTTTTAGCGTCCAGCTTATAAAAAATTTATGGCATTACATTTTAGCTGTTGAGATGTAAAATAACTATACTTTACGAAAAGGCGCACAAATGTCATGTTCACATGCACATCAATTTATACAAATTTAGCGCTCCAAAGCTAAAAAGGCAAATGCATGAATTCCAATACCAAAAAAAAAAACGATTAATTGGTTTACAAGTCGTGGTTGTGGTAACACATTAAAATTTCATATTCGAACAAATCATCAACAAATTGGAGTGGCAGCGATTTAAAAGCGACGCGACAGCGCCCACTTAGGTAAATACATATGTATATTCATCCACATACATATATGTACTAAGGTTAAAAAAAAATGTTGAGTATGCGCGCTGCGACAGCGCTCATTGATGCGCGCAACGCGCATGCGCAGCTGTTTCGGATGACTGCCTGCCTTTGCGAGCGAGCAGCGAGGGAAGAAAATATTACTTAAGCAAATATTTTGCAATAGAAGCGTGCGGCAGCAGCACTGCAGAGGTTTCGGCTAATCATGCGTTGCATTGCGAGAGGGCGAGCGATTTCTGCTGCCATGGATTTTTGCCGGCTGCAGCTATCCGCCCACACCAGCCACCTTTCTGCAAGAGCAAAACAACAGCTCCAACAACTGGCTACAATCGCATTCGAGCGCGACAATTATGCAATCATAGTTTGCATTTAATGCGAGCGATCGTTGGAACAGCCTTTATGGTAAATCGCTCTGCATCTCTCTTTCTCCTTCGTCGGCTGGGCATATTTTTAATGCATTTTGGCATACGACTTTACATAGCTTGCGGTGCTTGACGCTTGCATCTCACAGCTTTTTCGGCTTTAATTACCAGGAAATTTATCAATCGTCTATTACTGTTACACAGTTGCTTTGGCAACATTTTCTTGCTGCAAGCGGTCAGCTATTGAACGTTTCTTTTTTTTTTTGCCTTTCATTATTTGCCTCAATTTTGTAAGCGCCAATTTATTGGCAGTTTCACTGCTGCCAGTCTTGCGCGAATTGCGAAAAGATTTGTGGCCCATCAAGCTGTTGCAACATGTTGTTGCAATATTTATGTTAGTAGCCGCTACTTTTGAAGATGTATTCCATGTCTTGCTGCATTCATCAGACTTGGCAAATGAGAAAATAATGAACAGAAAATCATTAGCAATTAACTTCAAACTCTCAATTTCATTTGACTCATAAAGTTATCCGTAGTGTGGTGAAGAAAAAAGCTGTTGCTACCGGCTGCATCGGTTTGAGTCAACATACTTACATATTTCTGATTAAATTTGTTATTAAGGCGCTATTTATAGTAATCGATTTAATTTGCCCACTAGCATTTCCAATATCGAAGATAATAATACAATTTAATTTACAACCCTTTCTGCAATGAAACACACTATTTTCCTCGCAGCAGAACTAATTGGCATTTTACATATTTTCAGTGCTGCATTTTTTTGCATAATAACTATGTTATATAAGGTCATTAACATCATGTTAGCTAAATTAAAATAATTTCAAACCTACATAACCCTCCGAAAGGGTAACTTTTGTTTTTTGTTTCAATTACATATGAGAACGGCGCAAGGCCGAACGAAGCTTTTGGCGATTTTTTCGTTATGCACATAAAATTGTGAGGTAAGAATTTAAAAATTTGTTTCATTTATTTTTATTCCTTTTGTAGACACCAGTTCAATAATTTTTCCAATTTTTCTTGACTTATTTTGAACTACCTCAAAAGGGTCTCAAACTAAATAGCTCCAAAAATGGTCCTGAATTTGTTTTGAAAATTATGGTATCGAACAAGTCTTGTTCGGGTTCCTAAAATTGTGCACTTTAAGTTCCGAAATATTTCTTATATTTTCCTGAAATAGAAGTCCTTAGCAGTTCCCGAAAGTAAGTTGCTCAAAAACGTTTCTGAAATAAACCTCAAAATTATCATTAATTAGTCCTTATATGATTCAGAAAAAGCCGTGAATAAATCTCGAATTTCTTTTTTTTTTAATCAAATTACTGGACAGGACGTGAAATAAATCCCAATTAGATTTAAAATGCGCCTAACATATACCTGACATTATCTCAAATGATAAATATTTAGCCACGTTGTGTCACTGAAAGAGTTAACGAAATATTCTTGAAATAGTCCTTATCCTGGCATGTAATCATTCTCAGCTAGTCCCAAAAGTTTCCCTAAATGATCTTGAACGTGGCAGGCATTACCAGTTTTATCAGAGAACAAAAGGCAACGAGACTAGTTTCGACGAACGCTACATACATACATACATATGTATATCTCTTTTCTATATTTTCCACTCACATGAACTTTAAAGAGAAATTTCAAGGCGAATTCATTTAAGGTGGTCTACTCCACGTATAAGTAAACAATTGAGTAAGGTTTGTGGTGAAAATGTCAGAGAAAATTAAAAAAAAAATGGGTGGAATCCCAAAATTGACACAAAAAGCAAACGTACTGAGAATTTATAGAAAAAATAAACAAATGAATTTCTTTATAATATCATGTTCTGCTCGTCTTACACATGGAATTTCCCATCACGAACGTAAATAGAAGTTTAAAATGTAAACAAAAACAAAACCATTTTGACACTTCCACCGCTTAAGGGTTAGATAGAACAAGCAATCAGCTGATGGGAATATACCACATTCTAAGAATTCGCCTTGCAAATATCTATATAACAAAAAAATTAAAAAAAAAGTTTGCTTTCTTGGTTGAATATAATGTGAACTTCTGCCCTCAGACAAAAACTACATTTAATGTATGTATGTAAAATTTCATTGCACTTCACAAGTTTAATGATGGGGGAATATTTTAATGGAAGGCTTAATTAAAATAAAAAAATTCCCTCGACAAATTTCGAAATTTTCGATGAGCTCTTGCATTCGATATTCCTTTTCTTAGTTAAAGCTATGTACATATGTAGAAGAGAATTTAAATTGCAAATGTTGACAAATTTATTTTTTACTTTAAATAAAAACGGACGCCTCCAATCAAATTTGGACCATAAACAACAAGGATTTTTTACATATGTGTCGTATTAATTTGAACTAGTTCAAAAATATCGGAATTTTCATGACAAAAAAGGAATGCGGAAACTTACATCTTTGCAATTGCAAATTAATGCACTATGTAGTTTGGTTGTTACGTTGTTATGACGATTAGGAAATGCATTATTATTTGCACAATAGTCTGACTATTAAGTGTCTCTTAAAGCTTGTTATTTCATTGAGATTAATTTGCTGCTACTCTACTACTTAATTAGTGTTTCAACAGTTTTCAATGTAATTTTCAACAAATCAATTATTATATTCATAAGGATATTTTGTATTTAGGTAAATACATACATATGTATGTATGTTACATAGCTACGTCCAAACATTGTGTCTACTTAAGTATGTCTATTGCTCATTTGCTCATACTTTTTGTAATCCCTGTACATGCACACATAAACCTGATTCATATGTACATATCTATGTTATATATGTTTAATGGAAATAAGTTTTAATTAACACCTGCATACTTAATTCATACTTTTATTTATTTTTTTTTCAAAATAATCCACTCGCGACACGAGCAAATATTTATATACATATGTATGTACGTACGCTTTATAAATCTTATAATTGTTGCTTTCGCATTGCATATTAGCGTATGAAACTTATAATATAAATATGTACCTTCTGTAGGTTATAATAAAATTTACTTACGAAACGTGCACTGAAATTCTAAAACCATTAGAATCCTGATGTTAAGAAGTGTTAATTGTCCGGTGTTGAATTGCAATGTTATTCTAATTGCTTAGAGATCAGTTTGTTGCATCTTTAAATTCACTCTTTTACGTATTTATGTATTAGTAATCTTTTGACCAAACCCCTTTAGCGGTTTTAGCAGTTTTACTTTTAGAGCAATCATTCTTAGAATAAGAAATTGATAGCATAAATTGCTCCCTAAAGCAAAAAACTTACACACAACAAACTACAAAAATTTAAGACTTTTGTTTCAGCAAATCTGTCAGAAGACTAGTTTTATCTTACTCGCACAAACGTGTCAGCTGATTGTTCTCTCTCCCTCTCTCTCTACACACACACAAGTAGTAATTTGTGTTTGAGGGAGAGCAGTATAAGAAACTGTTAGCTCGGAATAAGAAAAGAGCTGCTGGATATTAGCCGTGAGTGAAATTAAAAGCGATCTTTGTTTGTTTGATGTTCGTGGTCGTCAGCATACATATATCAAATTGCAAAGAAGGGGAAATTGAGAGAGCAAAATGACATTGCATTTTGAGGGTAAGTTGCAAATTCTTGCTGGAGAAATTTTACCTAGAACAAATTTGCAAGCAAGAAAACAGCTGATTGCAATTTGGATAAATAAGTTTTGTTAAAGATTTTAAGCAATTAAATGTTAGTTTCGTTAAGTTTCCTTAGTAGAATGTCTCAAGAAAGCACTAATGCAAGATTTTTAGTTTTGCATATTTTGATGCGGACAAAAATTCAATCAGCTGTTCGTTAAAATTGTGTTCGCGTAAAAATTTGCAAGCATCTCTCTTTGAGAGAATACTCCGAATTTCTCAAATATTCCGTTGCTTGATAGTTCTTGCTGGACCGATTATCTTCACCCATTGTTTGGAGCAGAGATATTTATATGTATGAATTAACTTAATTCGCTAATGGAAAGGGGATCAAGATCCTAAAATCTCTAGCCTCCGAACAGTATTGGCAAGTCTATGAAACGAATAAAGCACTGTATCCAGCTATATATGTACTTATATTTCTCGTTAGCCGAAAAGCGGAAAAACGCCAGTGGTAGCTCTGATTCATAGAAAAAAACTCATTAATGAATCAACTTTGCCGACCCAGGTGCTATCATGTCTCGCCCGTAGGAGTCCATTTGTGGTGCAAATTTTTTGAATTTCATGTCTTGCTGTGACCTTAATGCCTTAACGTCGATAACCTTCACAACTTGAAGTAGCGTCATTTCAAGGAACTGATTAGGGAGGAGCTCCATCGCACTGTTTAGAGCAGAAAGATGAGAATGTGTAGACATCTAGTTGTACAAAAAAATTATAATTCAGCTCATGTGGAAATTGTCTCTAGGTGCGTAAGTCTATGCTGCACTTCAATGCATTCAACCTCAAGTAAATCTAGCTTATCTTTTTTGATTAAAGTTATTTCGTAAAAGCCAGCAAATAATGCGTGAATTTTGTCTCAATGCTGCGATTTTTTAACGTAGCAACATACATATGTATGTATGTAAGTATGGTATCCTTGGAAGTCAAAAAATTGTATACACATATGAATTTAGTTCAATATCATTTTTACTCCTTAAAATACAGTTTGTATTATTGCTAGTCAAGTCTGGCCCCACAAATGGCGCTAAAGCGTAAAAACCATGCCAACTTGAATGACTATTAAATATCAGCCGCAATAGTGTTTAAGCCAAATCGAGTAAAAATAATGCGCACTCAGTCAGTCTAAACTTTTATAAATAGGCAATTGAAATGCAAAAGATACAAGCAAATTCAATAAAAGTTGTAAATTTATTAGGTAAACAAACAAAAAAATCAACAGCAACATCGACTGCAAAACCAACTGGATTGGCGATGACGCTTAATATAAAAAAAAACAAAAATTATAAAAGCGAAAACAAGTGCATGCATATAAAAACTATTTGTTCAAACGAATAAGTAGCATAGCAAAAATAAGCAATAACAACTACGAGTACAGCAGAGAAAGTGCCCGAACACCCTGTTGATTGCAATAGCTTTTTTCCTTTTTTCCCGCTGAGTAAATGCCAAAAGCGACAAAGTGTGAAAAAACAGTAGCAAAAATTATAGTAAAATATGATCCGTAAAAAGTGTTTAAGTTTTATGTCGCACTAAATACCTCACATAAGTATATCGCTGGCTAAGAGTGAAAAGTTGCTCAGTCCAATTTTTAGCGAATATTCGATTTTGATGCCAGTTGAAAGAATGCATAATATTTTTCTTCCACCTGTAATAATTGAAAAACTGAACTTAGCACTTTTGTACTCTAAGCGCACAATAAGAGGATGAGACGTGGTGTACTTAGTGTCACACTTGTTACGCTGTGACGGGAGGTATATCCATCGCTTTGGCCTTAACAGACTTTGCCTCTCTTGTTGTGGCAAGCACTCGTTTTGCCTTTATCAAAAATATATATGTGTATGTATATATGTATATACGGGTTTTCCGGCGTTATGATAATCATTTAACTACTAAGCAACACTTTTGTATAGATTACTTTTTAGTTTATTAGAGCATTAATGTTTGTGGTAGTGAGAGAGGTCGTTGAGTAGCAGTGCCTCAACAATTGCCCTTGTTGGTTTTTTGTTATTTCTCGTGACAATTATTTCTTGTGATTTTTTTTTTAAATAAAGTTAGAAGTTCAAAAAAATGGCATGAATTAACGTTTCATATTTTACACAAAATTTATAAAAAATCAGAGAATCAGTTTACATTTTGAACTAATTATATAGTACCTCTCAGGGCCGTGTACAGGACTCAGCTCACGGGGGGGTTCTGGATTGAAATTTCATACACGAATACAAATTTGATGAATACGATTCACTTCTTTTTATATAAGTTT
Organism: Philophylla caesio; assembly: GCA_963971545.1. Lineage (NCBI taxonomy): Eukaryota > Metazoa > Arthropoda > Insecta > Diptera > Tephritidae > Philophylla > Philophylla caesio. The sequence continues at coordinate 20,601,830 of OZ020607.1, forward strand.
ATTTGCCCAAGGTGGGGAGGGGGTTTCAACCCCCCTTAGCTAAAAAAATTTTAGTACAACAGAGTGCACATTTAAGTGGTTTAAGCTTTGCAAAAACTTTTTAAAAACTGGTTTGTGATATTTGTTTTTCGTATAACATATTTTAGAAAAAAATGTCACTGATTTGTAATGTTTTTACATATCTACTGACAAATTTTCGTATTTTTTACCACATAAAGTTTATTTAAAGACAAATATAATGGAAACAATATACAGCCGTGCTCCCAGTTTCGCATTTCCTGTGAAAGTGAATTAGTGTGCTCCCAATTTCACAAATATCTTCGCATATCTGGTCATCCCTGTCGCACATATTGGTTATCGTTGTGGAAATTCACAAACAGCGTTTGTTGAAATTTCCCTTTCGGATTCAGCTATGTATGCTTTTTTGAGGAGTCATCACTTAAAAATACGCATATTTCAATGAACAGCTAATACAGAAATGTCATAAATGGCTTCTACAAACATCAAAGAATATTTAAAAAATTATTCCAATCAAAAATAATAAAACATTCATTCATTTACTTTTCATTTCACTTACAACCAAGCATTCGGATTCAATTCACAAAAATTTATTGGGAGCAGCAAACATGTCATTTCAAAACGAATCCACAGGGAAATTTGTGAATGTGAAACTAGGAGCACGGCTGATAATCAAAGAAATTAGTGAGCATCGCTCCTTATATGATTTAGCGAATATAACGAATTTCACCCGGCGGCAGTGCTCTGTACGACGAAATTTGGTAGACGATTTGATTATTTGTAAAGCTTAAGAAAGCTTAAAATACTCGTATTTACACATAATGGGAAAAACTGAGTGTTCAGAAAAATGTCTTATTAAGAAATACCATAGAGACTTTATCAACTGTTTTAAATACTTTTTCTAACTTGTACTATTAGCCGTTTGTTCTAAGCGCTACTTAAAGCTTGTTCGAGCTATTTCAAATTTGCGCTACGTGAAAAATATCTAGTAAGTACGAGAGAACGTCTGAGGGAGCAATAATTTCTGCTGAAATTTGAAAAACTAACACAAATTTGAATCAAAAAATGTCTTCTAGCACAATGTGTGTTGTTTTTGTAGCATCTATTTAATATACGAGTATCTATGGCCGCTGTGGTCTAGTTGGTAGCAGTGCGTGCTATAACACGATATACCGGTGAGTTCGAAATTCGAATATCAGTCAGGGCAACCAAAATCTTAATCATAGAAAAAGTTTTTTCTAATAGCGGTCACCCCTCGGCAGGCAATGACAAACCTCCGAGGGTATTTCTGCCATGAAAATGCTTCTCATTATATACCGTTTGGAGTCGGAGGTCCCTCCATTTGTGATTGAATATAAAGACGCACACCACAAATGGTAGGAGAAGCTAGGCCAAACACTGAGCTATATAGTGTACGCGCCAAAATTATATTATATTATATCTATTTATTTTTGTTTTTGGCCGGGAAGTTGGCTTCGACTTTTTCTTATTTATTTATTTTGTTATTGTATAAGTATTTTCAAAAATTTTGTAAATGTGTTAGAGATATGTTTGTATGTATGAATGCTTGTATGTTCATACGATATTGGTATTTAATATTACATTAACTTTTACGCATCGCTAGAGCGTATTTTAATTATCTCATTTCATGTAAGCACATACATACATATGTAGGACTGTACGTCGTTTATTTTTGATCTGAATTTTCTTCCATGAACTTTCCGCCGTCTAAAATGCGAAGCCTTACCTAATTACTTATGTAAACACTTTTCGACGGTAATGTGAAGTAGTCGCATTTGACGAATACTTACTTTCTTGCCCAACCATATTCATAATTCCAGTTGTATGTATGTACTTGTAAGAAAGTTACCCCGCTGGTGTTTGCACTAGAAAAACTTACGTGTTATCGCATCATATTTTTGGTTTGAACAAATTTATCGTCTTCGACTTAATATAAATAATAATTAAAATGTAACACAGTAACAGGACAAACGCTAACGTATAATTATCGGCCTTTCACTTTATAAACATAGAAGAGGTGTGTTTAGGTTACTAAATAATTTCATTTACATATGTTGTTGCTCTTCGATTATGCTCGTATATTAAAGATGCCAGATCTATGAAATCAATTGAATGATGTTGAAAACATCCATGTCGAAGATCTAAAATTTATAGTTCGTTTCAATTTTAAGCGAATTTCGATAGTATGCTATTAAATTATAGAAATTTAAATTTTTATATAAAATAAACCTCCTATGTTATTCAATTTCTTAAGATTTTGGAAATTATATTTTAAAATATATCGCTGGTTTACTGACCAGCTTAAAAAAATTGTCATGATCTCGCCAATTTTTGGTGCTAATGCCTTAAACAATGTGCTTCGTCTACTTATCAGAATTAATTCTTTTTCCGCAAGTCGGATTTTAATTTGAAAAAAAAAAAAATAATAATAATCATCTGGGTCCAAGTAGGGGCTTAAGAGGGTTTGGTCGAGCTTTGAGAAACTGAGTCACTTTTTGGAATCCTTTTAGGAAGACTTCTTCGGAACGGCTCGGATTGTTTGCCATAATATTTTTTGAGGATAAAGTCACCTCTTCGGTCGTGATGCGCTCCGACAACCACTTTATTGATTCCCTTTTTGACAAAGATTTAGGATTAAGAACAATATTTTCAGGATTTTCACATCAAGAAAAAAAATCCTAACCACTCTGGTAAAAAACCTTGAAACCAGAGTTGTTATATCGTTATATGTTGCCCTCCTAAGAAATGTGTACGATTTAATGTATTTCGACGCGATTTAATCTGAAAAGAAAGATTTTTAGAGTGTATATTTCTGGTTTTGGGGCAAAAAAAAAACAAGATTGGAATGGAAGCAAACAAAAAAAAAAAAACTCGGTAAATAACGGACTCGATTCTGTTTGCTTAAATATATACTTGAGATTAATTAGCTTCTATTGAGACTCTTTAATCCTTGATGTCCATGGTTTTTGATATTCATATTAATCAGCAGTGCATTGAAGCTACATCAAAACTATCAACAAACAACTGCACCCTATTTACAACTAGATGTTCACAATAGTTCTCAGTAATTTTTATACCTTTCATGGAAATGGTATATTAACTTTGGTCCGATGTTTGTAAGTACCAGAACGAGAAGAGTTAGACCCATCAAAAAGTATACCGATATGATCAGAGTGACGAGCTGAATCGATTTATCCATGTTCGTCTGTCTGTCCGTCTGGCCGTCTATTTGAACGCAAACTAGTCCCTCAGTTTTTGAGCTATTTGAATGAAACTTAGCTTCATTTAAAAAGCTCGAAGTCTGAAATTTTGCAAGAAAGTCTGCTGTACTAAGTTCTATAAGACCAGGGAAAATTTTATAGATCAAAGATATATAACATATGGCTCCCAAATAACTGATTTTTCAGATATTTCATTTAAACAGCGAAGGTCTTGAAATTGTGCACAAAGAATATGTATAGTGAGAACTAATGTAGTAGTGAAAATCATTAAAATCTGATAAATATAACATATAGCTGCCATACAACCGATTGTTCGGATATTTCATTTTCTGCCAAAACACCTTCATTTCATCAGCTAAGGTCTTGAAATTTTGCAAAACTAATAGCTATTATGACAACTATTTTATCTGTGAAAATCATTAAAATCGCATAAATATAACATATAGCTGCCATACAACCGATTGTTCAGATATTGCAATTAGTACGAAAACCCCTCCATTAAATCGGCTAATGACTTGAAAATTTCCACAAATATTAATTATTATTGGGACTATTATAGCAGTCAAAGTATTATTATCGAATAATTATAACATATAGCTCCCATACAATTCGCCCATTCATGAAATTTATGAAGCCTTCGGCATAGCCGAAGACAGCTTTTCTCACTTGTTTTTATCTAGGTACGTTTATTGATATCTTTGTAAGTATATTTGTTATTGATTAAGCTACTGTTGCCCCAATTTATTAATGAAGTGTCTGTTATTTGATTAGCGCCGTTGTGGTTTTCATTTTTGTTTGTTGTTATTATCTCTGCTTTTTATGCTTGCATTTTTTGCAAAGTTGGCTACTTATGAATAAGAGTTTTGAAAATAAAGATTGTGAACAAGACAACCAGAAATAAAAGTGCGATTCATTAAATGTCGCAAAGTTGTTGCAATTATTACATTTGTTGCAAAATTTGCCAATTTCCGCCAAACAGCTGAGATTTTTTTTTTTTAAGAAAATTTTCTTACAACAAAATTGCGACACTGCCATACAATAAGCAATCAAGAATACGCACATCAGCTACAGATGCTGCGGCATTTTGAAAAAAATGGATAATCTAAAACACTTAAACTATGCACGAATTTTATTTTGGTCGTAATATAATATACTTAAAACATTGATAAACAATAAAATATGATGTAGTACATTCCGTTGCATATTAACAAAAAAAGATGTTATCTTAACAAAAACCTTTAAAATCGATTTCAAACTTTGTTTAAAACATATAAGAAAGTCAACAGGATTTTATCGACATTATGAGTTTGCAGAATTATTTTGCTTCCGTAAATTGAGTACCCATAATTTATTTTAACTTAGACGAAAGAGAAACGCAACACCTAAAAAAATGCTTTAAAAAAGCTAGCTTTAATTTCTAGCCGAAATTTTTATAAATTTTTTTTTAACATTTGCAGTTTTGTTATAATAAGTTCAATAGTGTTTATCAATACATGTATGGTGATGTTTTAATTTGCATATTTTTTATTGCTATGATATAATCTTGCTTAAAAATCTGACTTGTGCCACTGAACCTAAATTGTAAAACATTCAAATATAAAGTTTGTTAAAAAATACCTAAATTTTAATTAAGCTCAATAACCATTAAAGGGATATCTACCGCGAGTTTGCACAAGCGTGTTGTTTACATCCACTTTAAATAATAATTTAAATAATAGGAATTTGTCACTATTTCGCAACACCTATGTACATCAATGTTTTTCTCAATAATATCTCAGCTACAATTTTGTGGAAGCTTATTTTTGCGTGGTGGCCGCTGTGGTCAAGTGTGAAGTGGTGCGTGCTACGAGTATCACTCAATATGCCGCTCAGTTCGGGGATCGAATTTAGCCAGGGTAACTAAAATCTACTATTATAGAAGACGATTTTTTCAAATAGCAATCGCTAATTTAGTTGATATTACTTAACTTTCAAAAATTCTCCCAAATGAAAAGAAAAGCCCTTGTACTGCGATTATCGATCGACGCTGTCGTTGCTTCGTCGAGCTTATAAACCTCATAGAAATTGGTGTTCGAAATATTAATTTTCCTGAGGTGATAGAAAATCGAAAATTGGTGAGTGTAGTATCAATCGAGTGCTTTTAAGTTCACTCTGCCTGAATTTAAAAATTGAATTGAAATTTCGTTCAATTTCTATCCAAGAAATACTGTCGTGGCTTCTTGTTTCACTTGACATTTTATCAGCTCGTTGCCGTCACGTCATTTACATATGTTCCGATACTTATACCAGTTAAATTTTATACCTGTGATCAATAGCATTTAGAACGTCGAAGTAGTAATTTACTTGTTTGGTTGTGCTTGGTTAGCTACCGCTTTTTGAAGTTCGACTTTTTTTTTCGTAGGATTAATAATTAATTCTTTATCTTTGTGTAAACTATTCATACAGCCCAGTTATTGTTTTTGAATACAGAAACAAAAAATTCCTTTCAGAGATTTTTTGTAAACCTCTTTTAAGTTATAATGCATAAGATTATAAACACTTATTTAAATAATTACACAAGTCTGCAAAAAAAAAATAATTGAGAGCTGTTTTGGTTTTTTGTGTAATTCGTATGTTTTTGGATGTGTTGAATCCGAAAATAACTTTAAATAAAAAACTAATTTATTTATGTAAAATACATTAATTATTAAGCACTAAACACATTTTTTTTCTCAGTGAGACTCCTTTTGGTACATTTTAGCTTGTGGGAAGCATCGGGAAGGTCTCTTTGAAGCGTCCAACAGTAGTCTGCCATCATTGAAACGCTCCATCTTCCCTGGTATCTTTTTTCCATCTCCTTAATATCTTGGTGAAATTGTTCACCTTGCTCTTCACTCACGTCTCCTAAATTTTCTGGAAAGTTGTCGAGGTGGGAATGAAGAAAATGTACTTTTAAACTCATCAAGCAACCGAAAGCTTTTAACATTCTTTTGACGATTTGTTTGTAGTTAGGATCTTTGTTATTGCCTAAAAATTGCTTTATGACCTCTTAAAAGGCAATCCACCCTCCTCTTTGAGGATCCGTCATGGTTGTGATGAATAGTGGATCAGCCATAAGCCGTCCAACGAAAACACCTTCCTTCAACTTTGCCTTCGAGAGGCCTGGAAACTTTGATATTAAGTATTTGAAGCAATTTCCATATCTTAGCAGTGACTTTACAAATTGCTTCATCAATCCCAGCTTTATGTGAAGCGGTGGTAGAAGAACTCTATGAGGAGGCTCCAAAGTTTCATGCAGGACATTCTTTTCGCCAACTTTAAGCTCCCTCGGAGGGCAACACTTTTTGGTCCAGTGATTTGTTCGGTCTCTACTATCCCATAGAGACAAAAAGCAAGGGAATTTGGTAAACCCAGATTGTTGTCCGAGCGCCATGCCCAAGATTTTAAATTCACCGCACACTTGCCAACCGTGGTCTTTATATTTTAATTTACAAAGAATCAATTCCAAGTTCTTGTAAGTTTCCTTGAGGTGTATGAAATGACCGACAGGAATGAAAGTATTGAAACCGCCGTTGTGAATCAGAACTGCTTTAAGGCTTCTTTTTGAATAATCTATGAAAATACGCCACTCTGCTGGGTCGTATGAGATCTTAAATGTATCCATCAAAGATTCAATATTGGTACAATAAACCAAATCGTCCTCTTGGGCAAAGTAGGAAGTAAACATGTTAATGGTTGTTAATGCAGCTCACACAGGGTGTTCCTTATTTAGAAATTAATGATAGTTATGGTAAACATTTTAAAACAGTAATCAAAATAAAATTATACATATTATAAATGCCTACTAGTTAGCCCAAAAAACCCTTTTTTATAATAAAATTTTGCGTTTTGTAAAATAACCTTACGTTCTGGAATTTTTTGAGTTAAATACATAGAAATCAGTTGGAAATATCCAGACAGCATTTTTGTTGCAGACATGTGTTATATATTTCAAGTTTAATTAGGATCTGCATATTTTATTGCATATCTTATCATAAAAAGATTTTTTTTTCAGCCGCATGTGTATCTGCAGTAATTAAAATAAATATTCATTGTCAGCGCTATTTTAACGTCTGACATTCACAAGCTCCTATATTTTTTTTTAACGATCACCACCTAAAAACCTTTATTGTTTCCTAGCCGCACTAAAGTTTTGCCCTCATAAATTAGCTAATTTCCGGTTCATTTGTATAACTTTAAACTAGCAATAGTTGAATGAACTCGAACTCTTTTCGCTTGACTTGTGGTAGTGCAAAATAAAACTTCTTCTTTTCATAGTTGCAAAAAACAAAAGAAAATAATAAAAAGTTACTAAAACTAAAAACAATTAAATTCCCAAGTTAAGCGTTTTCCGCCATATATCATATTTATATTTTTAAAATCGTGCTCACATGGAAGTTTATACAATGGTATTTGATTTAATTGGATAATCATGTTTGTATAAATGCTTCAAAATAAAATGAAGTAAAAAGTGTGATATTTATAAATACATACATAAGTACATACATATGTATGCTATTCAGAGCATGACATAAATGAGCAAACGAGCAGAAAAATGCTGCTGACAATAACGAAAAATTAAAATTTTTTTATGATAGACAACATATTAAATAAACTTGTGGCTTCTACGCATTTCTATGCATACTACATATAATGCTTAGTATGGTAATACGAGACTCACATATTGACAATTTATTTTACAATAATTTATTTTACTTATTAGATTTTTTTGGGTTCAATTTACATACCTCGCATTCAGAATCAGTACCGTTGATTTTTTTGTCTGACACTCTTTTGAAATTTTTTAATTTCGTTACAATGAATGCTCCACGTTTTTTTTTTATAGAAGAAATTGCAGAAGATCGTCAGTAAAAATCAATCATTGTACTAAAATTTAACATATACTTACGTATGTATGTACATATATTTATATTTGTTTGCCAAGGCGTATGCGTTACCGAATTTCATTTGAGGTTGAGAAAGTAAGGTCTAATAACACCGGTTTTACTTTATATATTTTGGTTATATAAGCAAATATATATGGGAAAGGACGATTGCAAATTATAGCGATTTGACCATTTTTGATTTTCGCGCCCATGCTCGTATAATGTCGGTCTTCGCGCGCTGTTGCCGTCGAAAGAGAGGGAAGAAATTGAAGAAATTCAAAAAATTGGTATTCCTTGTCATCCAACTGAATGGCGTCATTTTATTGATAGCTCAACAAAATGTCTAAAAGCTGTTTTACTACACAATGAGAACAAATTTCCATCTATTCCATTGGCACATTCCATATATATCGAAGAAAATTCCGACAGTACTAAAATGCTATTGACGGCAATTAAATATATGGAATACAAGTGGGAAGTTATTGGATACTTCAAGATGGTGTGTTTTTTTGTTGACTAGAATGCAAGTGGGTATACTAAATACTCCCGTTATCTTTGCCTGTGGGATAATAGGAATAATGCTGCTCACTACCACCAAAAATATTGGCCGGTACGTACCGATTTCGAAGTGGGAACATGCAATATTAAATAGGAAGCAATTGTCGATCCTAAAACTATATTAATGCTTTCAAATATTTGAAAAAAAATTTTCCACAGCTTTCAGAGGCGAAAATAAAACTGGAAATAAAATAACCTCAAATAAGAAGTTACTTAGCAATGAGGATAAAAAAGCCTGGAACCGTTTTAAGGCAGTAGTACGTGGTTTCCTTGGCATCATAGGGCTGACAATTATGACGAGCTGATCACTGACATGATTACGAATTTCTCCACCATCGAATGTAGAATGTCTCTAAAGATGCACATGTAACATTCTCATTTAGTTAAATTTAAAAATAATATGGGAGCTTATTCGGAAGCACAAGGAGAACGTTTACATTAAGATATAATGGAATTTGAGAAACGTTAACAAGGCCAGTATACTAAAAGCAGTTAATTTTTAAACATTTTGAGTCTATTTTAAAATGTCTATTGTAAGAATGAATCCTAAATTGATGATCGGTATCATTTAATAAATTATTTATGTGTAAAATTTTTGTGTATTTTTATTGATTTGAATTTTTTCCATTTTTTCTATGTACATAAAAGCAAATTTAGAACTAGTTTAAATTCTAATTCTTATTTTGAGGTATTAAAGCAACACAAAAAAGCTATGTATAACCCGTGCGTTAAAATGCTGTAGACCAGTGTAATCTAACAGCGAAAACAGAAAAAGCAAAAAAAAAAATTTCAATTAAAAGGAGAAACTTGTCGGTATTTTTTTTAGACAACATTTACTGGCAACATTAACGGCAATAAATTGGCCCTTTAATGACTCCTCAGCAATTATTTCATTTTTTGCCACCAGCAGCAAGCAAAATTAATTTAAAAAAATACTACAAAAAAGGAAGTATCGCTTAAACAACACGAAAATACTATCTACTTACCATAAATCCTTATGCATATGCTGTGTGAACATACAGTCGAATATATTTATGTACATACGTATGTATGCATGTATGGAATTGAATGGATGTGTGGTCATGTACGATAAGCCTACATTTGCATGTAATTGTTTCTTTGTTTAAATCAAACATATGTACATACATACCTTTAGTTGCCATTGTTAGTTAGTCAAACTCAAACTGAAGTCGTCAAGCGAATTGAAGACATGACAAACAAACTTGCGATATTTACATACACAAACTTATATATAAATCCATATTTTTATGCATACACTCCATCTCAAAATTAGAAATTCATGGAAACAAGTAATTTTTTTATTATTATTATTTTTTTATTAAAATACAATGGAAGCTCTAAGTCAATCCACATAAGCGTTAGCTTCAAACTTTGGTTATAATTTGTTTATAAACTAAAAAAAATTTTTAATTTTTATTTTAAAATAGCTTATCTAGTTTTGTAGCCAATTTCTTTTTATACACTAAAGTGTAAATTTCTAGCCGTTTCAAATTAGCGTTAATTTTTGAGAATATTTTTACGAACGATCTTCCAAGTATTTAAGTTAAGTTTTTTCTTTGTATGGAAAGACTGTGCATCATCGTTAGTAAAAAAATGTGTCAATTTAAAATAAAGAAAATAGAATGCGCTTGAAGAAAGTTGAATGAATTTTTATTTAATTTTATAAAGAGTTTTAAACTTGAGTTTAAGTATATGGTTTTTCTTAGAGACTGAACTTAAGGAAAATTTAATTGTGTAAAATTGTTAATATGCGATGCGATTCTATTTTTGAGATGCGGTGTATATACGGTTTGTTGTTGTTGATGAAGTTATATGTGGAAAACAAAGGCGATGTTGTTACTTTTACTGTATACTAAAGTAGTCAATGAAAGTAAAAAAAAAGTATATAATTATGTTCAAATAATTCATGCAGCGTTGCAGACACGTTGAAGAATCAAATCATATTTGCCTGTAAGTTAGCGATAAGGCGCATAGAAAGCTTAAAGTGATATATGTATGTATGTCTATTGAACAAGTATGTTAACGGAAATACAGTGACCTCGAACCTTTATAAAGAGTGCGCGGATGTACTTATGTAGATATGTTTGTAGCAAATACTTATATGCAAAAGTGCAGTTAACGGATTTATGTTTTTAGCTTTAATTATTGAGTACACTTTTAAACCAGCCACAGAAAGTTTGTGACGAAAAGATTGCTGATTTGAAAAAAACTGCTTCTTATGATTTTTGAAAACTTTGTAGAGTCCTCTGAAAAATTGTTGGGACAGTTTTTAAATGCTTATTCTGTCAACGTTGGTGTCATTCTGTGTGGACATGTAGATGGAGCATCAGCTGTTTCACGGTTTAGTTGTTGTTCGTACTAGTAATGGGCCAAAACATTCCTGCACATTTTGTCGCCACTTATTTCGGGACTGGTTAGGAATTAGTTCGTGATTATTTTTTAAAAGTTTCAGGACATATTCGGGACTAAGTCAGAACTATTTCATAACTAGCTCTAAACTTTTTGAGATTTTAAGACCATTTTGGAACTTATAAAAACCGAAATGCAGACGTTTTGAAAACTTTTTCGACAAGTTCATGACTTTGTTTTTAAAACTATTAAAGGGAAATTTGTGTGACTAGTTTTACATTTTTTCGAAATATTTTACAAATTTTGTTGAGCTCAAGGCCAGTTTATGGAAGATTTTTGTGAAAAAACAACAACAGATTTCTTTTTTTAAATTAATTAAATATATTTTTCATAACCATTTCTCCCAGGCTTTGAACCCGGGAGCTCGGAGTTGCAGAGCCAACACGCTACATATTGTGCTACGCTAGCCGAGTTGGCTGTTGTGTTTATTTCATCTTCCTTAAACAATCCAACTACAAACAAGAGCAACTGATCTGCCGCTGTTTAACTTGTTTGTGTGGTTGTTGTTTGTGTTTTTATTTGCAAATTCTGTATTCAAGTTGTTTACTTTATACTAGAATGCGAAATAGTTTGAAATTACTAACGAATGAGTTTTGAAGTAGTCAATAAAGTGTTTGACAAAATTAATAAAAATAAAAAAATAAATTTATTTTAACCTAAACTTTTAATACGTATCTTTATGTTAGTGAATCACATTATGTTTCGCTGAAACAGACACAGCTGTTTATACATCAAATTTTAGTATTGTTATCAGTATTGCCAAAATTATATTTTCATTAAAACATATTTACAGAGTAGCTTATGTATATAATAGATTTAATTCATTTCTACAGAATGATCGTAGTTAAATATTATTTATACTCATACTCGTAAATAACATACATGAATGTATTTAAAAAGAAAATGATTAAAGAAATACAATTTCACATACATACATATAAGAGGTCACGTCATCATAACTCACCACGTATTCTTCGCTTTTATTTTATTTTTTGGTGCACTATTCTTACAATATTCTTTTTATATAATAAGATTTTTCAAGTTTTTTAAGACTTTTGTATAAATATCTATTTCTATATATCTTTTCTAAAGCTCACAAATACTCGTTCCAAATCTGTATTGAAGAGTTTACGTTGTCGTTCCGCACGACGTTCCAAATCGAAATCCAAATCGTCCGTTGAATTGTCAACGTCGAATCAAAATGGCGGTGAGGCAAACAATGTCAGTAATGACGAAGAGAAGGTAAGCGATTGATGCGTTACAAGTGTAGTTACATATGGATGCCGAAATCACTGCCACCCCTCACCTGCCTACCAAAGTCATCATTTAATTTCTTTTTTATTTGCATTGATCGAAAATAATCACGCCATAAATATGTTAAACGCATGCAAACCAAAAATCCTCTAATTGTTTTAACATATTTGCAAATAAAATATATCTTTGTAGGTACATATGTTTGTACAATAATAATCTGGACCATTAATCACGTTTTGAAATAATGACTATGCACAATTTGGCGTACTAAACATCCATAACTTTATTAAAATTTACGTGTTCCCAGTTCAACGAACTTAATCATTTAATGTTTCACTCGAATATTATTGTCAGAAACCTACTGACTCATCATTAACGCATGAACTATGTCATCTAATCTAAAATACATTTTACCCGCATTGACTTGTATGTGCTTAATATCCCATAAGAGTAATATCGCAACTCTACTAGAGTATTTGAACCATCCCCATCCATGAGACCTGCCAAGCAGCCTGAAAGTTATAATTTACTTTCAAAAACTCAAAACTAACAAGTAATTTTTAACAAAAAAAAAAAAACAAATTAATATAATGTATGTATGTATTTATGCTCATAAGTATTTAGTATTGCCCTTGGTTTCATGATGCAATGATTGGAACTGAAAAAACAAGCACTATTGATATACATACGAAAGCAAAAAAAGATTAAAACAAAATTCCAACGAATTGATAACCTCCCATAAAATAGCTTTTTGATTTACATGTATCAGTATTTAAAGAAAAACAAAATATATTGACATACTGCTGCACTAGGATTGTCGATCCCGGACTTTCTTAAATGAGTAAAATCGCTATGCAACTTTTTACAAAACATTAAATTTATTTCGATGTTTTGTTATTATTATTATTATTTTTTATTATAAAATCGAAAAAATGCTTAGGTTGTATGCCTCAGTTAGACACATTTTTATTGACTTACCTCACCTTCAATTTTAACGTACACCGGCGGCCAAGTACATCTTACCACTCAAGGTTTTGAATGCTTTTCAAATTTATATAACTTCTACAAGGTCAAGCTTCTTGAAATTTAGCAGGCACATTTAATAGAGGGACCATTATATTGATTTTTTATGATAAATAAAAGAAATAAGATGATTTGTAGTGAAGTATGCGTTGTTAGCTTTTGAGCAAATTTTTTTTTAATTCTTTTTTCTTTTTTATAAAACTGCTTATAATAAGATAAACTTAACTATTGTCTTACGAAATACTGAACCTAGTAGGGTGTTGGTTCACCTTTAGCTGCAATAACTGCTTCGACTCGAGCTGGCATCGACAAAACAAGATTTTTAAAAATTTCACCGGAAATTTCCTCCTCCCATACTTTCACCAGAATATTTTTTAATTCCGCCTTACTCAGCGGTTTATGTTGAGCTACTTTCCGCTTCATTTCGTGCCACAAATGCTCAATTGGATTTAAATCAGGAGAGTTCCCCGGCCAATCCTTTGGTGTTATTCCTAGGTCCAAACACATTTGTTGCACCTGTAAGCAAAGTAGAAATTATTAGCATATAATTTTTAACCACAAACTTAAGAATTCATTGCCAAATAATTAGGAATTGACTAACTTACCGCTCTTGCGCGATGGCGGAGTCGTCCTGAAAGATGGCCTCAACCGCGTAGCCATATTGCTCCTCTATAACGGGTACGACTGTATCCGTTACAATGGCACCATACTTTTGGGCGTTCACAATGCCATCAATAAAGAGCAAATGACCCGTGGCCGTGGCAAAAGCTTTAACTCCTATTAGTACAATTTTTCAGTAGAACGAAAATATATTTCAAGTAGGTAAAATATCTTAAAAAGTTTAATGTATGTTTTTAAACGCTTGGAATACACCATTTATTAATCACCGATAACTTTTTTTTTTGCTACAGTTACAAAGTAGTGAGAAACAAATAAAATATCTTGTTTCTCAAAATAGTGAGTATATTTTATTTTCGAGCATTTACGAAGTCCTTAGTACAAGAAATATATTTGTTTTCACATCAATTTAGATATATCCCTCTTTCCGTCAGTAAAAAATCCCTTTTTTATATTATTTTAACGTTTACAGATGTTTTAGGAGTGAGTAGTTTTTGAGGAATTAAAATTGTATACCTCATGCAAGCATAGTAGTTTAAAATTCACAGATTTGAATTAACAAAAGGGATTTCCAATATGAATAAATTGTGATACGAGTATATTAAAACCATTCTTTGTAATAATTTTTGTAATTTTTTTTCAATTCTGCCTCTAAGTAATCGCAGTCGTGCATTAGACGCGGTCTAAAAAATTTTTTGCAATTAACCACCTTGTTTAAAATTTTAATTCGAGAAATTTTAGCGCAGTTTAAATTTTTTTTTGTATTCGGGCTGACCTCATCTAATGTACACATTCACCTACACACATTCATTTGATGCCAATTTTCACACATTATCTAAGAAAAATTGTAATTTTTTTTTGCTGCATAATTCGTCGACATACCAAATAATTGATGTTATGATAATTTAAAAAAAATTGGTAGAAAAATTTTTACAAAATACATATCGTCCCATTTCTTCCCTTATCGCAAAACTACAGTTTTTGAGAAATATTTTTTGCTTATACGAGGTGTTTAAAGCCTTCAAAGTAATACAACTCTGTAATCACTTTTTGGTAAAGCCTTAAGTTCCTCCAAGGATGCACAATTTAACTCTCATCAATGGCAGCAAATTTTCATCCTTTCCTTTGATGTTTTTTCAGTTTTGGAAAGAAAGGAAAAGTAGCAGGGTGATTAATACTACTAAGTCTTGATTGAGGCTACGATCCGCAGTTCCTGCGGCGGTTATTCAGCTCGAAATTAAGCACTTTGAGAACCAATTTCGTTGACACACAATTCCCCAGCGCTTTTTTCTTCACTAAGAGTATACTTACTGCTTGCCCCTGTCAACATTTCAAGTGTTTTGGAGCATTTTATTTCATTTTTCACACAAAATTGATTGCATATTGATATTTTTTGCCTTTCACAGACAAACGAAGAATGCTTAATAGTTGAAACTGTCAACATATGATCGTGATGACATCAAAAAAAAGTTTTAAAATTTGAATGTGAAAAGTCACACTCACATTTGTATTTTCGAGTATTTAGAGATTTTATCGTTTCTATTTATTGTTAGTATTGACTAAGTTGTAGAAACGAAGATAGCGCAGAAAATGGAAGATATATGTTTAGTAATGAATATGTGAGATTTGGAGATATCTTGACTTTTAGTTGCGCTAAAAAAAGCTTAGTAAAACATTAAGTAAATAATTTTAATGTTTATTCATTCAGCATTAGTAAAACTTTATTGGATGTTAACAAAAGCCTTGCCCCTACCCTTAGCTATTTAACGTGACTTATACCATAAAAGTATATAATTTGGTAGCAACCTTACTTAATTTTGTAATAAATCAAATATACATACGAGTACATATATCTACATATACTCGCATATTTAAACATACATATGTATATTATATATTAAGTGTGCCTTTAAGCAACATACATACATACATAAATATTTACATTCGGATGAAAATGCGCGCTGATATTCGTAGACAGCTGACGCTCAGATTATTAGAATAAAAGTTAGTTAGTTATATTGAAAAAGTTCATGAAAATGTATAATACATCAATGAAAATAAAACAAATACTAAAAAGTATTGAAGACGAAGGTTTTGTAGGGGTTCCTTGAAAATTCAGCTTTGTTATCACGCTTTGACAATCATAAATGTGGTTTATAACTTTCGATAAATTTGTATCAAAATATTTTTGAATTTTCCAAAAAATAACCTACTCTTGTTATTTTTGACCTGTTTAATTTCATTATTTTTATTTTGAAATGAGCTAAAGGCCAATTTTTGTGGGATAAATTAGAGAAAAAACAACAACACCAAAGCGGTAGAAAGTTCGACTCCCGCGGAAGCCGCGAAGAAAGAAGTCTGATGAGGAAATGTGGTGATTTCCGAAATAGTACTGTAACTTCTACCGCTTTGGTGTTGTTGTTTTTTCTCTAATTTATCCCCCAAAAATTGGCCTTTAGCTCATTTAAAAATAAAAATAATGAAATTAAACAGGTCAAAAATAACAAAAATTAACAATAACGTAAAGCCTGCCTAACCTACTTTTGTTTATTAACTATTACCCTATTTAATATATTTGAATATATATAATTTTCGTTAATCGTACATTGCTAAAACTTTTTTATATATTGCCACTTTTTTCACGTCCCACTGCCTTGAGCTCAAAATGCTCGAAAATTTATAAATAATCGACTGAAATCAAACCTTGACATTTATGGAAATGCTTATCTTAACCCAAGCTCAACAGAAGGGCCAATCACTTAAACTAGTCTAATGTGCGCAATCGTTTTTCCAATGATTAGGGGCTCACTTGTTGATATTATTATTATTTAAAGTTTTTAAAAGAGTCCCTACTAAAGCGACAGTAAAATTTAAAAGCGAATAGTAAATTTGTTTTTGCATTCGTCATACATTATTCTCAGAGCACCTCTAATGAATAATCACGACTAATAACTTTAAAATGCAGCTTCACTGGTTTTAAATTTTTTCTAACTGCGAGTAATTAATGTAAATACATACATATATGTAAATACTATACATATATATAAACATACTTACATATATGATATTTGTAAAATAATTGCTCACACATTCAGATGATGTACATCTGTGTGTAAAATTTTAGAAGCGCGACATACTGAAGAATATTAATAATTTTATTATTTTCCTTTTTTTTTCAATTGAAATAAAATTCATTCTCTAAAAAAACCATAAAATTTGTAGAAAAATTTAAAAAACTCCAAAAATTCTCAAATAATTTCAAACTTTTCAGAATTTTTGTTTTTTGTAATTGAAACTTGCACTTTATTATATTAAATTATAGGGACAATGCCCTTTTGTAGCCGATATAATTTAACATAATAAAGTGAAAGTTTCATTTCTCACAAAAAATCTGCGACAAAAGTTTTAGTGTTAATTTTTTCAATTCGGATTTCAGCCAATAAGAATACAGTGAGGCTGTTTAACATGTTTATTTCCGAAAATTTAAAAAAGGTCGAAAAGTCACTAGCAGCTATTAAAATTATATTTTTTAATTTTTTATAAAATTTTCCCAATTCAAATATTTTATTACAAAATCCAAATAAGTATTTCAAAGTTTCCCTGCATGACCGTGAACACATAGCTGTATCCGGATGCGATTCACTTCACTCAGCCAAAATCCGAGTGGGAAAACAATTCGTAAAATATTATTTTGTGCTTCAAAATTAAATATTTTCTACAAGGTTTCCTGCTAAGGAGAAATTTAGATTTTTAATTTTGGTTAGAACATTTTTTTAAAAAATACCAAAATTTAATAAAAAATTAATCAGAATTTAGAGAATGCTGGTTTGTAGTACACAAAGTGCAAGTTTCAGGTGGCTAAAATATGAGTTTGATTTTTAAGAATTTTGATGCGCATTATCTTTCATATAAAATACATTTCATTTTTGCTTCGGTCGGTCGGTTTATAAGGAAAATGCAAAAGTAGAAAAACGAAAATATGCATTCAAGCCTAATTCTCATTGCTGAAAGCTTTTCATTGCGAATGGACGCAGAGCTTGATATAAAAAGCTGAGGCAAATGTTAGTTTGCCATAGAGCTTTCCATGCAAGTATTTGTATCTCAGGCAGGTGCAATACAAAAGCTGTTAGCCAATTTTATAACCATTTTGTTAGTTAGCCAAACTTTTGAAACTCTACTGAAAGTCAAGTGCATGCTGTTAGTCATTTGTACCATCCAAAATTTATGTACTTATCTGTTCGTTTTTACGAGTACCTACATGTACATATGTATGTACATTAATGTAAATTAGTTTTTTTTTATAAGCACTAAATATAAACTACACAAATATACGTATATTAAATTAAATTTTATTCGCGCATTCGTTATAATTAATTTATGTATATTTATCTTCTTTCAGGTAAGTTGAACTTCACATTATCCATTCTACTTTTAAATGTCTTGCATTGGAAACCACCTTGAGATTAATGTAAGTGTAACTTACATATTTGTATGTATGTATCTACTATATTTTACAACACCATAAGAAATATTTTAGTTCTTATAATATTCTAGCAATTTTTTATATAATAAAGTACAAATAATGTGCAAGATCACACATTTACATATACAGCGACTTACATACATACATACATATATTGCAATTCACTTGATTAGAGGTACTATTGCAGCAATCAATTAATGCTCTCTGCTTTCAAAAGTAAGTTACCTACAAATTTTTAAATATTCAAAATATTTTTAATGATCCCTACAATTAGTAAAATCCTATACATCACAAACATGTTTCCTGTGTTAATTTCTTTTTATCTATTTAAAAAAAAAAATTGTAAGTAATTTAGACAATTCTAGATATGCTATTTTGTGACCCATTCAGTATAACAAAGTGCAAGTTTCAATTACATTTGCAAACAATTTTAAAGTTGGGTTTATACGGCTTTCATTAGAAAATAAATTGTATTTCAATGCAAAAATATTAGAAATTAAATTCGTCGTATTTTTGGTCTGCTATGGGTTTGAAACGCTTAGTCTTGAATGTGTTCAACTTTTGAAAAAAAAAAACACCAGAAAAATTACACCTTACTACACACATGTTCGTATAATTCTACAAAAGATAAAGATATTACCCAGCCAACCACATGTGGAACGATCCGAAGCTGAAGAAAAAAAAAATATTTTACTAATATGCAATCACCATTCTCGATATTTATTTTTAATAGATAATTTCATTTCAATGTTCGAGATTACTGCGGTTGATATCGGTAATTCTCTGTCGGCCGGTTTTGTTGCAATTTCTCGTCGATCGTTAACTATTCGTTTTTTAGAGTAGCCCTAACTGTACTGGCATCTGGCTGTCAAAGTAGATCAAAGCCCAACATTTTGTTGTTTAATTTGTATCTTAATATTTTACAAGCCCCGTAGATACCCAGCACTTTCGAACAGCGAGAGCTAATTTGCTAGAGTCTTCAAAGATGACTTGATCTCTATGCCATTATGTTATAGATGGGAAACCTTGATGGCACCTTGAATTTTCTGTTAGTGGACATGTTAGTTGCAATAAAGTCCATTGAACTAATCAAATGATTTAATTTTGTTAAAAAAAAACGATCAATGTCCAAAAGTGTTGGCTCTCCACCGTCCTACCTGTTAGAGCCCTACTGTGAAGTTAAATGCATCCGATGTACTTGTTCTCATCGCGCCTGTTATTCCTTTTTACCGATGTTGTACTACCTTCGCAAAGCAAGCGACCACGCTAAAACGCCATAAGTCAGAATTGGCTTTATAATGACGGCATACAACCATATTAAAAGCTTGGCATTTCAGTCTCCAGATTCTACTGAAGATGTGTCTTTATTCCCGCACCAAACTTTAGAGTTAGCTCCAGTCGCTTGGGTTAACTCATTGCTTGAGAAGGGTTGTACTCATCTATGTACATTGCAGCAAAAAAAAAATACTATAATAGCTTAAGGGCTCCTTCATCTGATGCTAAAAAACGATTTTTTTTCCAGCTTAATATGTTCCAAAATTATCTGTGAACATCCCCTTAGAATTACAGCCCTGAATTGCCAGAAATGTGTGCACTTGTCGAACTTCGGTGTTCAATAGTCGTCATCTTTAGTAAGCGAAACAAAACAAAATGAGTAATTCTAATAAGAGGCGATTTTACTTACGTCTGCTCTATCTTGGTTTTTTACTTATTTTGATTTTAGCGAAAATTTTCGAATTTCCCTTGGTACTTTAAAATGATTATTCACAATAGCACCCCTTTCTCACCTTCCAACACTTTCCATGAGGTCGGCTATTTTTTAAGCGAGTTTATTTCAACCCGCTTATTTCAACTCATTTCGCTTAGTTTGGTTGTTGCTTTCCACGCTATATGATGAGCTACCTAGTGTTCTTTTGTAAGTCGTTTACAAAAGATGAGGCCTATTGTAAAAAAAAAAAAAATATACAAAAATTTTAAATTAAAATTTAATTTCCAGATTCAAAACGAAAATAAATATTTATATGCGATTTTCATCGGCTTATTGAGGTTCATATAGAGTGAAATAGTACAAAAATTAACGAACTACAAATTATATCTGTTTCAGTTGTGAATTACGGACGCTATCGTGTACTTAATTGGACCAATTAATCAGCGACACGCTCCAGTGCACTTTTGATTACTCCGCCATTTTTTTAACTTTTTTAAACTTTTTTTCAAATATTGCTTAAAAGTTGTCTCAAATATATCTTTCGAATAAACAATTTATATAATTTCCTTGTCATCAAAAAAACCCGATAAATCACCTTTTTTTAGGATCACATGAGGAGACCCCCTTAATAGACGCACGTGTGATCTGTAATGAAATTTATACTGAAAAAAAAATATCGTAGATGAAGCACTCTTAGCTTACACTTATATCCATTGTGCAGAAAATACATCATACGAAAATGCATCAAACCCTAAAACAGCAAACCAGTTTGTGTGAACAATCTTAAAATAAATGTGTAAGTGTGTGCTACCAAAAGTCCAAATTGCTGGCAATAAGTCGTTAAATCAACGGCAATTATGAATTTGTATGCCACAGTGACCTGCAATGGCGAGTGCTGACAACAATAACAACAAAAGCAAAATAAATAAGGCAAGAATGTGCGAGTTGATGCAAACAAGATTGGTTGGTGGAACGTATAGAAAATCGGTTTAGTGGGTTAATTGAGTAATTAGCAGTGAATTATCCGTAGATATCATAGAAACATATGCGCGCATGCCACGGAGTTTTGCATACAACTGCGAATTCTGACTCCAGCCGCACACCTTTCTTTCATTCCTAAGCGCCACTTTGGTTTGCTGATCAGGTGTTTGTACAACAGATTGCTAATTAACTGCTTACTTCTGAGCTTAGTTAAATCGCAGTGTTTATTGGCGAGTGTCAAACTGAGTTTTATTTTGGTGCATGCTCCAATTGTTTGCTTCTGCTCAAATTCGCTGTAGTTTATGCATTTGCAGCAAGTCGTTGTAAATAGTATGCGACACATACATGTAAACGTATGTACATATGTATTTTTTTTTTATTAATTTAAAATTTTTGATGATTCAGAAGTATGTCAGTGTGGAACATCAACCTTAATTTAAACTCGTATCTTCTGAGTACCAATCCCTCCGGAAGCAAATATCGAGAATTTTGTCTTGAGGTGGTTTTAGCCCAAATTTTCTTGATTTTTGAGATTTTTTCTTGAACAGGTTGTTTGAAAATACGCACTTCAGAGCCACATTGCCTTGCCAGTTTTGCTAAATTTTTGATGAGGGAGTGATAAAGGATGAAATTCCGCGACGCCTAGTCGCTTAATTTTGCGATGATCAAACACATTTTTACAGAAGTATTAATGGATGTGGTTTTGACTCACCCGGTAGCTAGGTGTTCTGTTCTAGGCAAGAGTTCTAGGCGAGAGTTTCAAAGCTACACTGCCTTCATTGTTGAGTTTGACCACTTTTGATGAGACAGTCGGTATGAAAGAGATTCTTAACTCTCCAATCGCTGGTTTTCAATACTGCCTTCTTGGTTAAAATGGACTCGATCTCCAGTCAAAGCACTAAAGCTCTCCTATACTCGTCTATGGATCCATTTTTGACGCACTCTTGATTGTGAAGCATACATTTGGCAAGTTTTCGATTGACTCGAGCACCTCCACCTCTGAGGTTTACTAAATACTTCAGTTGCCAACATAAAAATGTGTCACATACAAATATGCCTAAGTATGATTCTGTGTAACGCAGCGTGCGTCAGTCACTCAGCCACATCAATTAGTCTAGCGATTCGCAAAAAATTTGCAAATACCGTTGCACTCATAGCGAACAAACAAACACAAACAGCTGCCGCAGAGACAACTGTTACCTCTTGCTATTGCCACATGCAACGGCTACATGCAATCACAGTTATGTTTGTTAGATAAGCGGCAGCAAAAATTAAAACCAAATATGTAAAGAAGACAAACCGAAATCGCAGGCATCAACAACAACAACAACAACAACAACAATAGTAAGAACAACAACAGTTGCAGTGATGCAGCCAAAATTGTGGTGGAACTCTACAAAAGCCACATCCGAATTGTTGTGCGGCAACAGTTAGAAACGGAACAATTGCTATTTACTGTGTTGTTGCTGTCGTTGTTGTTGTTATTGATGATGGTTGTTGCTTTGACATCCGCGATGTGCAATATGCGAGCGTGTGTTGCAACTGCCAAACTAACAAGCAACAGCAACAGCAACATCGCACGCTAACAACAGGTGTAATTGGCGGTCTTGGGCATAACACGTTTCTGTGCGATGCTGTGGCATAGATATGCGTAGTTCTGTGCATCGTATTGCGCATGCGCACAACTATTAGAACTAGAGTGATGGCGTTGTGCACAGAGAGATTAAAAAAAAAATATTGAAAAATTTCCATATATTCTAATACGAGTATTCGCGAGGAAGTGCTGAGGCCAAGTTTTTAATTGAAAATCGTATTTATATACCAACTTTTTTCTAATTCAAACTGTTAATACAAATATGTTTGCTTAAAATGTATCCGCTAGAAGGCGCTAAAGTGGTATTATATAAAAAAAAACTATATTTTCGAGCCGATTTCATTAAAATTAAAGACGAGTATTTCTTGCATTATAAAAAAATACGTTTGCGAAAAATATACTCGCTTAATTGCGCTAGAATAGAGCTATAAAGAAAAATCGTATGAATGGGTCGATAGGGTTAAAGTTTTTAAAATGCAATAACAAAATTAAAATTGAAAAGCCCTGCATAAAAAGATACACTATACAGTTGTTTTTCGATTTAACGAACTATATAATGTCAGCCCTGTTCGTTAAATTGAAAAATTCGTTAAACCGAGTACTATTTATGACAAAGTTTATTTACTCAAAAACTATGGAAATAACAACTCTTAATTTTTTTGGAGAATGCCTTTATTATTATTTTAATTATAAACAGAGTAATAAATAAAATAAATGCAATTCATATGAATTTGTATTGAAATCTTGCATCAGAATCGTGTTAACAAAGAATAACTAAACGAAATTGGCCAATCCATATTTAACACATAATGCACTCACGCATTCACCTTTTTTATAGTCATCTACTATATTTAATTTTTCTTTCAATAACAATCTTTTTCTGCTTCCCATGTTTTCTAATGTTTACACCACAAACGATCGTACAAGAATGCTAAAAACTCCAAAAGTAAACACAGAAAACGCAGCCAGAACATCGTTGGGGAATCCCCTTTCTCTATATGTCTCTTGCTTTTGTATATTGTTTGTGGAAATTGTTGTATTTGCATCTCATTCTATACTTAATACTCTAATTTTGTATTTGTTCGTTATATCGAGTACAAAATTACGGTACAAAGTTACAGTGTTCGTAATATAAGGTACTCAATTCAAAATTTTTATAAGTTCCTTAAATCCCGAATTCGTTAAACCGATGGTTCGTTAAATCGGAAAACTACTGTATATATAAAATCATAATGGTTAGACCTTTGTTAAGTATTGCAAGCTAAAAATAAATAATATCTACAAAATGTTAATCGATTGATGAAGTTAGATTCGGGTATTAAGAAAACCCTTTGTTCGTTTGGATTCAAATTAAAAATCTTTACTAATACAAAATAATAAATTTCCATGCAAAAACTTCACCCAAGGTGTAGAGGAACTCAGTATTTAGGTATAAGAATGATACTTGTCTGCGAGTATATTTCGAAAGCCTTATTTTCTTTTCGTTAACGTCATAAACCGCTGTCCCGTTTTTTTATTTTGGTTTTGGGTTATAAATGAGCTAAACTTTCATGAAATTAAAGTCTATTTTGTCTGCACTAACAAAAAAAAAATCATATTAAATTTGGCGACAAACTGATATTTCTTTACTTTAAATAAATCGTTTTTCAATGTCGAATATTTCCAATAAGTTTCTATTTCAATATAGAGCAATCAATTATTTCAAATATTTTTTTTAATACTATTTTAAATACATATAAAAAATTTAACCTGCAGTAATGCAGTTATTTTGCTTTTTTTTTTCTCCAAAAATCCTCATCACATTTTCAATTGTCTCTTCTACTCGACGACGTGTGCATTTTTCTCGGTGTAGCAAATTGTTTACACTTGCTGCATGCTGCGAATTGTTGGCCCAAACCGTTGTTGCTAATGCTCGCTGCCTGTCATTAACATTGAGATTGAAGAGTTTTGGTGTGGTGGCATGTGATGCAACCGTGCCAACGGATTTCCATTAATTGCTTACACTGCGAATGTGTGGCATGCCATCGTCGATGAGAAGGATGCTGTTGTTGTTGGTTATTTGTTAAACAAAATCACACTTGAAAATTTTGCAGTCATTGTACTCAAATTATGCGAGTTGGTAATACATACAAATGTACGAGTATGTATGTATGAACAATATCGTCACCCACTTGAATTGTTGGATTCGCCGCATTTTTATAATCGCTTTATAGTCAATGTGAATTAAATATTTTCTATATTTTTATGAATTATGTGAAAAATTAAAGAGCATGATCGTTAATATTTTAAAACGAATTTATAAATATTTTAGAATTTCAAAATTGCTGCCAAATTTTGGATATACTATGTATATGTACATTGTGTTCCATGGAACTTGGCTGAATAAATGAAATTGTCTTTTAGCAATCAAAGAAGATATTGTTAAAATTAAAATTATAAAAACATAATATTGGTGTTTTTTATAAAATAAAAATATTAAGAGCATCGGAATATTTTCTCACAACTGTAAATATTATTGGCTTAAATATCTACAAAGTAGGTAAATTAAAAAAAATTAGCAATTTAATGGGATATATCTACTTAGTATGACTACCAAAAATTAGTGTTTTAGCGTATTAAAAAATATTTCACTTATGCTGAGCAGATTTGTTTGGAAAAAATTCGAATCTGTACATATGCAAAAATTTGTTTTTAGAATAAAAATATTTAATATATTTTAAAACAATTTTGTATAAAACAAAACACAGAGAATACATTTGTTACGCTTCATTTAAACCAAATCCAACAAACGTAACAAATAATTTAAAAATCTTAAAGAAAATTGAAGCAAAGGTCCTTTTTTGACACAGTCTAAGACATATACTAGTACATATGTACATACACCCATATACGAGTATACATACAATATATTTGGTGTTTTTCTAATTCGTTTTACTCCTTATTATTATCACGTTGAGATTCTTTACAAAAGATGATATTTGATATTTTAATTTAATTGAAGAAAGGCATACGGACTTGTCACCACGAGATACGTTGGAAAAAAAGAAAACGGTGAAAAAAATGTAATGCCAGATTTTTATTTTTGACAGTTTATTCCACGCTGGGTTGCATTGGAACATGTCGCTGCAGGCGTGTTGCCACATATATAGCGACTAAGTGAGAAATTATTAGTAACTAGTTTCTTTTAATATAAGTTTATTAATTTCTGCATCGATCGATTTTAATGGACGTTAAATCCATATAATCTTTCTTTACCTTTTGCGGCGCTGCTAATAGAATGATATAAAACTAAGAAAAATAAGTTTTGAAGATTCATCAATTTAGGTTAATAGGAGATGGCATTTTTTATTGTTAAGTATTATTAAATATCGCCTTAAAAGTGTGTCTAACACTAAATTAGATTTCATTTAAGATTAAATTCAAGGATTTTATCTTTCGCTGCTAATTGCTGAAGTACGAGTTGTACCTATGTATGTAAATATGTTTGTATATGTACCTAGAGATGTATGTATGTACGTATGTACATATTTCGTTTCGAATTGCACAGAGTAAATGCTCAAAGCAGTGATCCTCTACATATTTTTAGTATCAATTTTATATTTACGACTAAATTGGCACCTTTTGCCACTATTCTTAAGTTAAATTTGGATTTCGATTGGTAACCGATTTTTTTTCCTGCAAATCTTTGGTCAGCCTCTTTGGTCACACTTTTACGATATTCTTTCACCACATTGCTAGTGCTTTGGAGCTTTACCGAATGGCAAAAGAAAATCTATTAGAAAGTCAAATTTCCTTTTAGGCAAATGGCGATTAAGAGTTGCCATTTAGACACACACTGACCTAGTAAACTCGTTGAATTACTCAAACACTTGACGATAAGTTTGTGTCAGTAGGAGTAGAAGTAGATGAGTGCAATTGTGGTTTGCAATGGTCATTAAAGTCAGTAAATGTATGTAGATATTTGTAATCATTATTAAAACTGCCATCAATAACAATGGTCAAAATTCCAATGCATTCAGTTGGGTATTAACTAATCAGTAATCCTCAGTGGTTGATAATTTCTTGCTGAAAGTAATTTTCAGCTAGCTGATGTGGTTTCTTTTTGCTAACAGTACACAAGTAGAGAGCGTAACTAATTGCTAGTGAAAATGCTAACTGAAAATGAAAATAACTATTTTAAATGGAATTGCTTTTGTTTGCATTTCTCAGGCTGGCTAAATGAACTTGAAGGGATGCGGGTGGAAATACTAAAGATGTTTGAAGAAAGCATATTTTTTTTAAATTTAATAACTTTATTATTCTGATTTCATACTCCTGAAAATAGACACACACCCCTATGCTGTAATCCGAATGTTCGTAGTGACGAATTCGTAGCTCCGTTCCGAAAGTTCGAAATTTGGTATGTTGAAATCCGATCGTAACTATCAACCGCGTTGCCAACCAAAATCAGGAATTTCGAAGTTCGTAATTAGGCATATTGGCAGAAATATACATGTACCGATATTATTGCAGGTGAAGAATGAAGTTTAATATTAACATTTATAAGCCCATTGATAAGAAGTTTTCGTTAATTAAATGCAGAATTGCATAAATATGCATCGTATGTATGTATGTATGTACATTGTTAAGAGATGATCTAAATACAAATTTCTTAATTAATGAAGTGTGTGATATTCTAAATTTCATTGCTCTGATATATTAATGTTTAATGGTTTAAAGGTTTGTGAAAAGTTTTCGCATTCAAACAAAGGAGCATTCATACAAGAAACATACTGCGTACGATTTGTTTGTGATCTTCGCAATTATATACACACACACGTGTGTACATATTATGTGTCTGGTAATAAATGTAGTTTTTCTTCCATAGTTTTTATTACATATGTACATACCCTGTCGGAAATCAAAGTACTTTAAAAGCAATTTAAAAAAGTACTTTTTTTCTAACCACAAGTGGTTTAAATTCATTCTATTTTCTTGTCATCAACTAACTTTTTTAACATGGCGATGTCCTAGGAGCAAGTCAATTATCCGACTCTGCATTTGATTTCAACCAGTTTTAAATATATTTGAAAGAAAGAACAATAAAATTACTTTTTTTGCAACTGCAATAAAATGTATTTATTTCCAGCTACTTTAAAACTGCTTTTTTTACAACTATTTTTAACTCGATTTGTTTTTAAACTTCTTCTTTATTTAACGTAAGTTTACACGTTTAAAAAAAAAACGTCGAAACGCGTGGGAGAATATAAAGAAAAACTTTGTTTTACTTTTCACTTAAAAAAAACCGGCCGTAAAGCTCCTTATTACAACGTTTAATTGAATAAAGTCTGGCCCAAAGAAGTATCATTTAAAAAAATTTAATTTTGTTTCTTCTGCATACATACTTCGTAAAAACATTGTTTTTTTTTACACCTGAATGGCCTTGCGAGTAACTTCCTCGGGATCACGATTTTCGATACAAAAGGCATCTATGTATCTTAAAAATGATAAAGAAAAAATGGAAATATTTTAAGAATCACGCATTTTATGGGCTCGTCCACTGTCTTGCCTTTCAAAAGCGGCTAGAAATTAGCAAATTAGTTTTTATTGGAAATTGTAAGCCTTCTGCTGTCGGATGAGAGTTTTTATATGTACAGTGTATGTACATATGTTATTTCGCTCCGACACCAGTGACTGTTTGTACAAAAATTCCGCAATTTACAGCTCCGACGGATTCTGGCATACCGATATTACGAATTGCGGAAACAGTCTACGAATTTCGAATTTACGATTACGAAAAGCGGATTTCAGCATACCGATTTTACGATTCGTAGCGTAATCGAACGTACGACGGATTATTATATACATATGAAATGATTGTGGTGTTTATTTCAGAGACCTAGCCGTTATAAATTTTATAATATAAGTTTCGAAAAAAATAAAAATTAATAAATAAAATCAGCCAAATATATATTTTTTGTGAAAAATAAAAAGCTTGGCCTAGCAACGAACATCATATAAAAGAAAATGTGATATGGGCGGATTAAAATTGGTTCAGAGTAGGCTCTCGATTCCATACCTCTGAAACATGAATATTTGCAATTCGAAAGATGATGTTTGAACTCATCTTGATTTCCTTAAAATATATTTAAACAATTGAGTGATTCACACAACAGGAAGAATATACACAAGTTTGTCTGAAGGCGTACTGGAAGTAAAACCAAAAACAGCTGTACACACCACAGAAGCTTTCCTTTTTATATTGAAATCGCAATGTCAAAGCTACAATGAACCGAACATGAAATTCGCCAATTGTTACCTATTTATAAACAGATGGTTTTAATAAAACGTTAAACGGGAAGAAATGAAAATTAAAAAAAAATTTAGCATGCCATCTGCCGTGTAAGCTAATAAAAGTTTTAATAAAAATCATGCAGAAAAAATTGTCGCATTTTAGAGTCAAATACCATTTCTCCGTACTTCATTCCGCACTCGACAGTCTCGTCCTCTTGTTAATTAAATTATCATTTTCTGCACCTAAATTCCAAAAATATTAATCTACTGTGTACTCGTATACGTTCATAAATTAATAAATACAACTGTGATTTCATAAATAATATATGAACACTCCAACTTCACTACTTTATTTGGTCACACTTAGTTTTTGCTTGTTGTTCCCACAATAAATTATAATCTGCTACCATATCTTTTTTATGGGTTGTAGGGTAAGTGCCTAAGAAAATGCTCGAATAAAATTTGTTCAGAAAGGCAATTGAAATTGTCCATTGGAAAGCCAACACACATTTTGATTGCATTTAGCGAATTTAAGGTGAGGAGGCGAGACTGGGCCACTAAAGGCGGACAATTGCTACAATGGAAATATACCTTGCATTGATATAAATAAGCATGCTCGTACAAATAGATGTATGTATGTATGTATTATAGTATTTACATTTTTATTTACTTTATTTTATCTAATACCTGATTAGAAACACACATCTATAGCGGTGCATACACATAACTTACAAATATGGGTCGACTCTTGCAAGCCGGTTGGTATCGATAAAAGGGTTAGATAATTTTGCGAGCTCGTTTGTGCGGCATATGGAAGCTACACAAACGTACATATCAGTAAAATTTTGACAAAAATAACTTATTTGCTTTGAGAAGATTTTATTTTGGACGCATTAATTTTGATTTTTCATAGAAAGATACAATTATTTTAATCGATTTATAATTTTAATAGTTTGATAATTGTATAAGAAACATTCCTTATAAAACTTGATAGAAAAAAAGTACTAATTCGAGATCAGTTGTATTTTTTAGTTACCAAATATTACGTTTATTAAATCATTCAACAAGAGCCGTTAACATTGGACAATGGAATTAGTGTAAAGTTTACAATAACTGTGTAATTACCAGAGTATAATCCTTCCTTTAAATAATAACACTAGTTTCAATATTATTCTAATTTATACAAGGACCATCTTATGAAGAAATTATATTTTTTTAGTGGTTTTTTATAAAGATACATACATATGTATGTACCCCCGCTGTGGACAGGAGTTGCATCTTGCGTTTTGTTAACTTTAGACAAACGAACGTGATTTGTTAAATGTATTTGAACAAGATTGCAAACAGTTTAATTTTTTTAATGAAAAATTAAAAATTTTTTTTAACGAAAATAAAAATTGGCGTTAATTTTGCATTTGCTCTGCTAGTTAAAGAATTATTATTTCGTTCACGCCATTCGGGTTGTCAGGCTATGAGAGTATAATTTTTGTTTTTCAATTTCCAACAATAAAGTACACATCATCTTTTTTCTGTGTATTTCATTGTGTTGAGCTGAAACCCCTGACGTGAAAAATAGCGTAATTAAATAAAATAAAATAAAAATTTGTCAATATGTCGTGGTGCTCTAATTATTTAGCCAGTACCAGATATATACACATAATTTCATAGTTCGAGATAGTTGTGTGCTGACAATGAACACGATAATACAATTTTCTAGAAATTCCGATTTTTTTCAGTGCGTCAATGTCTCTCGCGTTTTCTACATACACATATGCAAGTATTTTTAAACCGGCATTTTCCACCTCTCCGATTTTTTATCATTCGGTGTTTGTGATTACGAGTATTATTGAGTTTGTTTTAATGCTCTCCCCAGCTGGTTGATAGCTGCTCTGTTGTACTCAAGCAACAAAGCAGAGGAGGGCGAGTGCTGCCTCCAGAATATGTGTCGCACATGTCAACAGAGACGCAATGGTCCACATGGCGCGGGTACCTGAATAAATGGAAGTACACGCACTGGCTTCAGAAGTGCAGCAGCACATGACTCTCAGTTGTAGTATAGTGTACTTGTTGTTAGTGACGCCTTAGGTTTTTCACATATGCATTTTATCGCTTTTCGACTGTCGGCTGCTCTCTCTGTTTTACTTTGACTTTTCTCTGTAGTATTTCCATTCCCATCGACGTGGGGATGCAAAAGAACAGGTAGATGAAATACTAAAGAGTCTCAGAGTCAGCAAGCAACCATTTGCACAAGTGTAGAGAAGTCGACGGCGAAGCAGTAGCGCAGTGAGTAGCCGGCTATTTTGTTGGTGGTGTGCGCGCGAGCAGATTCGACTCGACTTTTCAGACGTTCAGATCGTTGCGGCGGATGAAAATCGAGCGAGACAGTTTGTGGGTAAAGAAGAACAATGTAGTGTTTGATCTTTTTTTGTTTTGAAGTTTGTCAAACTGCGCGTGTGGGCCGATTTGGGAAAATTTAGAATATCAAAAATTAAATAAGTATATAAAATTAGGAAAATCGCGTGACTCGAAGAGAGTAAACGCGAGAGTGTTAATAAGAAAATGAAGATAGTTATTTAGAAAATAATAATTTGTGGGATATAGTACATCCCTGAGCGATCCCCGTGAGGGACGAATTGTTGGAAGACAGCTAAAATAAACTAAAGTGGACGAAGATGGAGGAAGAGTAAAGTGTAACGAAAATAATGTTCGAGTAATGCGTGATAAATCGAGAAAAAATACGAATTTAAAAAACTCAGCAATTTCGTAACTGTGTGAATAAAAATATATTGCAATTCTTATTTTTATACAACTTTGCAAAAAGCGTTGATTCATTGGCGCTATTGGATAAAATATTAAAAATAAAACTAGTTAAACAACGAGCTGCTCAAATTTTTTTTCGAACATTTAAATAAAATATTGATGATATAACATGATGAAATTTTCATTGCGCAAAATATATCTAACTTTAAAATGCAAACAAAAAATATGGCAGTGAAAATTACGCGCCTTCCCAAAGCGCTCAAATGATAAAGACACTTTTTTTTTATAATATAACACTTATCTGCTCATTAGCATTGCGCAGTTAAACTGAATTTAGCGAAACAATTAAAATACAAAAAAAAAAAAGAAAAACACACAAACAAAAATTATCTGCGAGTAATTAATATTGTGGAAAAAGTGCTTTAAAACACATTTCAACCGGTTCGTGCTGTTGGCGTTTACAATTAGCTTGCAATCAGAGTGTGTGTGCTTCCGAACAAAAAAATTTTCCCAAAAAAAAATTAACAAAAAAAAGCGCAAGGGGCTTAAAATAAATGTTTGCGTATAACTTGAAAATGTTAATTAAATACAAGCATGTGGAAAAAGTGAAATGAGAAATATATTCTTCAACAACAACAAAAAAGAAAATATATTATACTTTCTTTGTATGTATCTACAGATACAAAATTCTGCTATCAGATAAAAGTGAAGAAAATCAATCGAAGCATGTGAAAAATAGTACAAATTAATAACAAAAAATTTAGTAAAATATTTTAATTCTCAAACAAATAATGCGTTACGAAATTTGTGGGTGTACACATTTCATGTGGCGATACAAGCAAAGTTTTAGGAAAACTATGTACACAAAAAAATAATTCATAAAACTCAAAGTAAATTCATGTAAATGTATGTACACAGAACTTTTGGCTTCATTTCCCAAAATATTACGTACATACTACTTTTTGAATATTAATTTTGTATATGAAGTGCAGAAGGGTTTAGACTGAACATACATACAAACCATATATCATCTGGTAAAATTTTTTTCTGAAAAATTCGTGAATAATGAATTATTAAATAGGTACATTTTTTGAAAATATGAATAAGTTTAAAAGAACTCATATTTAACAAAAACTTGAAAAATTTATTTATTTCAAAAATCAAATAAACTTTAAAGTATCTCAGAACTCCATTTACATTTAATTTAATACAATTTTCTTCAGCTTAAAGTTTCAATACACTAAAATTTTTAAGAATAAATAACTAGTTGAATATTAGGTTTTTAAGAGGCAGTCGAGTAAGGATGATCATCAACCATTTGTTGAGATAGGGCGTTCTTCCACCAAATTCTGATATAAGATGTGCTTGAATGATTTGCGAAAATAATGGACATGACGTTTTCGAAACGGCTTGCAGTGCTCAGTAGGCGAGCAAACATTGCACATTTTTTAAGAGAGAAACCCAACAAAGTTTTTAAATGATTTGATTAACCATATCAGCAAATCATCTAAGAACAAACTAAAACTCTTTTGTCTGTTAGTTGGTTTTTGGTCTAATTATAGAAAACATGAAAAATTTTAAAATCGAATAATTGTTTACAAAACTGGAATAGCGACAATTTTTGCAAAATGAATGAGGCCCCCTTACCTCTTCATCGAAATCGAAAAAAAATCAGCTTAATCTGTTCCAAAACTATCTGTTAACATCCCCTTAAAATTACAGCCCTGAATTCCACGTATTTAAGGAGATATTGTCAGTAATATGTGTATGTGTCGAACTTCGGTGTACAGTGTACTAAAATTATAAAACGTTTTTTTCTCAAAATCACATTTTTGCAACAAATGTACACGATTACGGGAAAACTCTTTGACCCATGGACCTGATTCAACTTGCATTTTGTAGAGTATTAAAAATTGTTCTATATGAACCACAGTTTCATTCATCTCTAATTATTTTTCATAATGTAAACAAAAGACTAAATAAAAATTTTGAATTAAAATTTAATTTCCAGATTCAAAACGAAAAAAAAAAATGTATTTGCGGTTTTCACCGCTTTATTGAGGTTCATATAGAGTGAAATAGTATAAAAATTAACGAGATACATATTATTTCTGTTTCAATTGAGAATTACGGACGCTATCGTGTACTTAATTGGACCAATTCTTCAGCGACACGCTCCAGTGCACTTTTGATTACTACGCCATTTTTGTAACTTTTTCAAGTTTTTTTTTCAAATATTGCTTAAAAGTTTTCTCAAATGTATCTTTCGATTAACAATTTATATACTTATGTGCCTTGTCATCAAAAAAAAAAAACCCGGAAAGTCACCTTTTTTTTGCATCACATGAGGAGACCCCCTTAAAATAATACACGAGTAAGCATCATTTTAAATATTGAGCCAGTTTTGAAAAGGAAATTGGATTTGTTTTCATTAAGAAAACAATTTTTTTTCTCCGGTAGATGGTGCTTAATTTTTCATGTAAAGTTAAAAAATAACCAAAAATAAAAATTAGAGCTTCATATACCGGAGAAACAAAATTGTTTTCTTAATAAAAAA
This sequence comes from Philophylla caesio, assembly GCA_963971545.1. Classification (NCBI taxonomy): domain Eukaryota; kingdom Metazoa; phylum Arthropoda; class Insecta; order Diptera; family Tephritidae; genus Philophylla; species Philophylla caesio. The sequence goes on from OZ020607.1 coordinate 20,636,233, forward strand.
AAATTCAAATTTAATTTCCTTTTCAAAACTGGCTCAAGCATTAAAATCGGTTCACCCATTCTTTTTTTATAGAACTTTTTATAATAGTATTACATTAGAACTGAACCTCCACGGTCCATTGAAGCTTAAAAATCGAGAAAAGTAAAATCTTAATCATAGACGAAGTTTTTTTTTGTAATTGCGGCCCACCCTCCGTCAGAGTTCTCATCTCAGTTCATCTACTTTTGCGTTCCCCGTGATAGGCTAAGGTAGCAAGGGAAAATGTATATTGTGCCACAATTCTGGAGAATATTAGTATTTCTATAAGAAACTCCGGAGTTTTTGCGTCAATACAGATATTCGCTAGCAGTTGCCAAACAAGCGATAATGTTGCAGAACGATCTTTGGGACGAATAACAAGCGCTAGTCTCTGCGCAGATGGGCGTCTTTTCACAACAATTTAATTAAGATTTGCAAAAGCATTTATGTGTGTATTATATAACCACACTTTATGATTAAAGCGATTTTTAGTTTATTTTAAATTTTATTCTACTTCAATCGAAGATATAACTTCCGTTTACATAACATTTCCAGCGAAGCAGCAGCCTTTGAACTTTGAGCGTTGTTGTAATTAAAATTCAAATGTAAATTACATTTTACGTTTAATATGTGATTATATGTGAATATATTTGTTTGCATGCGAAGCAGTATATGAATGCATACATAGTATGTATGTATGCATGTAAAATATACACACAAATGATACCTCTGAGCCTAAACATTTTCGCTTCTACTTTAGTGGTATTCACTATGTGTAGCATCTTATTGGCTAAAATAATACAAAAACGGATATATATGCTTTGCTAGCGATTATATTCTAGTTGAAAGATAAAAAAGTAAAAAAAAATAAGAAGTAAAATGGTTTTATTAAAAATAAAGGTTAAAAAATAAAATGGTGGGACATCATTTGTAGTAATACGCGTTAATTGCTGATACAAATTTCATAAACCCCATGATTTTATTATTTAGTATGATCAATGTCGTAGATTGATCATGCGAGTAATGTGATGAGTCGTATCTAAGCCCTGAGTAATTATTTTTTAAATTTTGCTATACGATCTTAATCAATATTATTTTTCCTTTCAGTAAAACCGTTTAAATAAAATTTTGTAAATCTCAACAGGAAAATAAAATCGACAACAAATCAATTTTCTCGTTTAGTCTTTCCAATTTAAGCGTATGACGTATTCAACAAAGAAAAAGATTTTTATATAGTACCTTAGGTTGCGTCCAAAACAGAATAATTTTTCTTTTTTCGTTCGCAAAATTAAAAATTTTCAATGAAACAAAAATGTTAACTGGTCCAATTTTTGTAAACCACTATTAAAGAAAATTTCGTTGATTTTTAGCGGTTTTTTTGTAAATTTTTTTATTGCATATTTTTTAAACACTATCTATCTATTTAGAACTACACCAGATTGAGTTCGTAGTAATAGAAATACTCTGACAAAAAAATTAGTTTTTTGCTCTCGTAAAAAGGAGCAACGATGTTCTTATTTACATGTACATTAGGGTGATTCAAAAATGTATGAAAAGAAAAGTAAATACGAAATTTTTATGCTCCCACCCTCCAGGTTTTTTTACATCGTTAAAAAATATATCGTTTTTTATTTTCAAATCACATCTAATTTATATGGGTGAAAACAATTTTTCGTATGTAAGTCAGATTTTTTGCAGTAGACTTTGAAAACAATTTACACTTTTTTATTTAACCAAATTTTTAGTTAAGCATTTTTAATATTAACAACTTAACATGAAATGTTATTTAATAATACATGTTTTTTTGTGGGGACCCAAAACAAATACTTTATATTAAGAATTTGTTCAATAAACAATTCGTATAGTTTTTGGAGGTTTCCTAAAGAGAAACAAAAATATATAAATTTTCAAGGATTATATACCATTCACTGAAAATTTTAATTAAAAAAAAAAAACGTTTACATTTTTCGTCATATATGTAGATCCAGGTTTTCAGATCAAAGATAAAATTTTTGTTTCAGCTATTAAAAAAAACATTAAATAGCGATGATGACGACTAATAAAAAAAGGACATCTCTACTTTAGATTGGTGTTCGGCGAACTTTTTTTCTGGTGCGGTCTAATGTACACTTGTATGTACTATGTATGCACTCGTAGACATAAAATTTCTAAAAATATTGCATTAGCTTTCTGGCTGACTTTCAAATTTAGTCTTTATTCAATGTTAATTTCTTCTGTTGCAACGTTTAAATTTTTTTAAATTGAACGCTTGCCAAAATTATGCCAACGTTATGTACTGTTTTTGTCTATTGAAAACCATTACTTTTATCTATACCGTTCTATATTTGAGTATTTGTTGTTTTTTTTTTGTTTGCGCTAATGAAGAAGAAACCCGAAAGTTTCGTCAAAGCGGCGGCGAAAAATGTTTCTAATTAGTTTTTCTCTCGGGGAAGCAAAACTATGCGCTAATACTCTAGATAAATGCTTTTGGATAAATTTAAAAAAAAAAATGGAAAAACTAAGGTGTTATTGCTGTTGCTGTTATTATTGCTGTCCTTTCTTTAAGGTGTTAAATATATACTTTGCAGTTATTTATAAATAAAAAAAATATTTCGTATGCTTTGCATTGCCCTCGAAAGTCTGAAAAGCGGCGATAAATTTTTGTATTACAACACTTTTTTTTATAGGTCTTCGTTAAATGTAGCGTTAGTGAACGCGATGAGGGGTGTAGCGGAAATGTAAAGTGATTGCGAGTGTGTGAGAACTTTGTGTTGAAATTTCATGAGTTGCCTGCAATCAATAAAAACAAATTTTCTATAAGCTTACTTACGGTGAAAAGTTTAATGGATTGGTTTCTCTGTAGAGACATGCATAGTAATAGTGATAACAATTTTGATATTTAACAATTGGAACGGCCAGATGGTAGTGTTGTTTACAAGTATGCAGACACAGTCAAATAATCATTGCTGCACTGTTATTCGAACTAGAAACTCTTATAGTTTATGCATAATCTCGCCGGTAAATCTGTAAAAACAAGTTGGCTCTTTATATTCGAAATTCCACAAGTTATGAATAGATTGTATTCGATCCAGAATTAAGTGTAGGCATGTACAGATATTCATAAGTACATATGTGTCAATAAATTTTTAAATTATATGCAACATAAAAAGATTTGAAAGCATAAGAGCATAACAACAACTGTAACAGAACGCGTAGAAACTGCCCAAAAGAATATTGGTAAGGTGGTGCTCACAGAGATGCCCGGAGAAAGGGGACACAATCACAAGAAAATGCGTGGTAATCTTTTCGATCGATTTGTTACTGTGTAACAGGAAATACATGTTTAGAATATATTTTGTTTTTTGTATTCTTAAATATTCTTACCGACCATGGTTCTGCCGCACAATAACCGCAAAGGTGTAACAGGTACGAGTAGAATGTTATTTTTTTGTTTGTTTGTTTGTTGGCATTTTTTTTTTTTGTTCTTGTTGATCAACCTTCATGGGCGAGTGCATTTCCTGTCCACTATTCACAATTTATCGCTAAGCATCACTCCATTTATCTGTTGATCACTAGCAGCACTCGCTAGCGGTGAATGCAAAGTCATCGATTTGATACGATTGGAACTGCACATGGCAGTGGAGACAACGATGTCCACTTTTCTATTGATAAAAAAAACCTTACATAAAGGGCCGGAATGCGCTTCATAATGAACATATAAATTAAATTTTGTTAAAAAAGTTAAGTGTGCCGCAGAAATGACAAAGTTGGATGTTGAATGGCTATAGGCTTATAAAGAAATAATAATATCACATGAACGAGTCGAAGTGGGAAAATACCTTTTTAAAGCACAAGAAGTGGTCACCTCAATGAAGAAGCAAAAAAAAATGTCATGAACTTAAACTTAACCCTCAAATGGTAGTATTTCTCTATGAAAATTCAGTTCAATCTGTAAGAAAGGCCATATAAACCAAAAATTTAAACTTTATCCCAAATTTATAGTACGTAATTAAAAAATTTCATTCATATATCGAACTTTTTAAAAAAAACTTTGAATTTTTTTACTATTATTTTATAGCTCATAGAAATATGGTAAGATAATTTGCATGTTTCAAGTCACGAAAAACTGAACTGAATTGATTTTTATATGACAAATAAATGCAACATCCTCCACAAAAAAATTCCAAAATTAGCGGTACGTTTTGAGCGTTTTGAACGGCTTAAGCATACTTAATTAGATAATCACAATTAATTCAAGTTGAAAACTTGCTCTTTTTCAGTGTAGGTACCAAATTTTGCTTTCTCGATACGTTCGTTCTCATTTCGTTTCTGAACGTTTCGTGCTCATTCCGTTTTAATTGAAAACGTTATTGAAAGTTTTGCTCGAAGTTTCGTTCTATGAAATTACATAGCAAACATTTCTCTAAAAACCAAAAAAAATTATATTTGGAAAGTTTTTTTTTAAATGTTAAATTTGATTTTAAATATTTTTTATTTAATCATTCTTTTTCAAAATTTTTTTTTTAAGCAACATAACGAAGAACAGTAACTTTGATTTTCATTAAAATTGCTCTTTGTCTGTACTTTCCAGTAAAAATTTGAATTAGAAAAAAAAATCGGGCTCAATAGGCCTCTTCTAAATTTTATAAGCATTTATTAAACGCCTGAACAATTATGAAAAGTAATATCCAATTTTTGGCCACTGTGCACTGGAACACGTATTCATGATTTTATTTTAAAAATAATTGTTTCTTATTTCCTTTCCTTTACTGAAAATAACTTATCAGATGGAATGAAACATTTTAATTATGTTTATTCAAATTTTTTTCTTCTTATCATTTATTGTTTTTGTTTGTGCATTAACGATGTACATATAACATACATATATGTACATATACGAGTATGTACCTAAAAAATACACGCAAGTTTGCTTTTATTTGACGTGAGCAAGCGAGTGAGCATAGCGCATTTTAATTTAAGCTGTGTTAATAATTTCTGCTTGATACAGACATAGCAAATTATTAAGTTTTTTTATTTTCGTATTTTAACCATTCGCACAGTGACATGTGGTCATTTAGGTCGTAGTTAAATAAAAAATATATACAAATTTTTCACCAACTGCAGTAAAACAGCTCACTGGATTGTTATATTTATATACTCATACATATATTTATAAACCTGGAAACGACAACTGGGAATCTAATTAATTTCTTTGGATTTTCTGTTGAGTTTAAAAATTTTTTGGTAGTTTTTTACTAAATAAAAATAATTAGTAAAAATTCTAAATTATTCTCAAAAACTTCCTATTCGCTTGTATGTCACAAAAGAAAAAAATTATTAAATATTTTTATTTCACAAAACTTTGGCTTAATAATGCATCTCTAATACCATTTTATAACAATCTACTCGTATTTATGCGACAACGTTAACTGCTAGTTTAAAGCACTGTGCATCGTGCGGTCGCTTGCAAACACAACAAAAAACAAAAAGCGTTTATCAAAAATTGTCGCATTGCTTACACTGTTTGCTCTGTCGCTTATAAAAAATATAATATTTACTTTTTGATTCAGTGAAATTTAAACGTTAAATATAATTTTGCACACCAACCACGCGAGGTCGACTTATCTGGTGATCGCTGCTGTGTGTTTGTTACGTTTATTCTGTGGCGATTTGGAATACTTTTTGCAACTTTTTGATATAAACACAAACTGCTGAATCACATTTAGGACTAACATTTCTATTAAGCAACAAAATATAAAGATATTTTAGAGCGGAAGTAAGTCAGATTACTTAACTTTATGCGAAAATTAAATATTAAAAAATGTACGTATATTTACATACATATGTATGTATTGCAAAAAATATCGTTTCTTTATAAAACTACTTAGACACTAAAATTTTTGAATTCCTTAAGATAAAATATATTATTTTAATTTTACTGATCTAGATCGGCTTGATCAAGAGCAGAGAGTTCTTAATTTTATTTTTATATACCGAAATACATAATTTTCTAAATTTTTACATTTCTTATATACCGCGACTCAAACAATTACCTGCATTCAGAATGCAGTTGTATAGCCCAATCAATTTTAATACAAAATAAGTAAGAAAAGCTAAATCCGATTTTTATATACCGGACGGTGCCCATAATTTAAAAAAACCGCCGTTTCTTTGTTTCAAATCGCAGCTAGTATTAAACTTTACTCAATTTCTTCCAATAAATATTGAAAAACGAAGTTTTTTGCATTTTTCAAAATTTCCGTTATATGAAAGTTGGGCGTGGTTATGGTCCGATTTCAAAAATTATTTACGGTAATGCGAATGGTATTAAGGACAATATGTTTGTGACGATACCTTACATCGTTATTGAGATACCTACAGATGTTTTTATATAAGTGCGCGTGGTAACGCCCATTTTTCAAAATTTCATAAAAATCAAGTTTCTTAATTAAAAATCTCTCTAAATATCAAATTTTAATCAAAAAATGTTCCAATAGATAAAGAAAAAACGAAATTTTATCATTTTTCAAAATTTCCGTTATATGGGAGGTGGGCGAGGTTATGGTCCGATTTCAAACGATTTAACGATTTAACAATGATAACTGCGATCTTGAGGAAAATTTGTTCACCAAATTTTGTGACGATACCTTTCACCGTTATTGAAATACAGAGATTTTTTCAAAATTACATAAATACCTAATTTCTTAGTTCAAAATCGCCCCAAATACCGAATTTCACTCAATTTGTTGTAATATATACCGAAAAAATGCAGTTTTTGCATTTTCCAAAACTTCCGTTATATGGGAGGTGGGCGTGGTTATGATCCGATTTCAAACATTTTTACGATAATAATACCGATGTTAAGGAAAATATGTATACCAAATTTTGTGACGATAACTAATACCGTTATTGAGATACAGAAAACTTTTCATAAGTAGGCGTGGCAACGCCCATTTTTCAAAATTTCATAAATACCTAATTTCTTAGTTCAAAATCGCTCCAAATACCAAATTTCACTCAATTTTCTTTAATGGATCCCGAAAAAACGGAGTTTTTGAATTTTTCAAAAACTTCCGTTATATGGGAGGTGGGCGTGGTTATTGACCGATCTTGACCATTTTCAATTCCTACTTACCCTGTCCAAAGGGCAATCTACGTACCCAATTTCATTGAGATATCTTAATTTTTACTCAAGTTATTGTAACCACGGACTGACAGACGGACGGACGGACGACAGTCAGAGCTAAATCGATTCCTCTTTTCATTATGATGATTTTAGTATATATGTACATATATGTCTATATCTATCTCAATTATTTTTTGCTGTTACAAACAACCGTTATGCGAACAAAGTACGCTCGAGTATAAAAATACTCGTGTTGAACTTTGCATAGTACTGAGTTAGATTGTGTAGCGGTGCGTGCTATAACACACTATGCCGCTGAGTTCGGGGATTGGACCTCAGTCAGGAAAAGTAAAATCGAAATCATAGAAAAAGTTCATACTTACAGTTAGATGTCCCTAGTTAGGCAATGGCAAACCTACGAGGGTAATTTCTCCCTTGAAACATCTTCTCCTTAAATATATCCGTTCGGAGTCGGCACAAAACTGTAGGTCCCTCCATTTCTAATATATATAATATAATTTGGCGCGTACACTATATAGCTCAGTGTTTGGCCGAGCTTCTCCTACCAAGTGTGGTGTGCGTCTTTATATTCTACCACAAATGGAGATACCTACAGTTTTGTGCCGACTCCGAACGGCAGATGTATTTAATGAGAAGCTTTTTCATGGCAGAAATACCCTCGGAGGTTTGCCATTGCCTGCCGAGGGGTGACCGCTATTAGAAAAAAATTTTCTATTATAAAAATTTTGCTTGCCTTGACTGAGATTCGAACCTCGAACTCACCGGCATATCAAGTTATAGCACGCACCGCTACCAACTCGACCACAGCGGCCCTCCATTTGTAGTATAACATAAAGACGCACACCACAAATGGTAGGAGAAGCTCGGCCAAACACTGATCTAACTACATAGTGTAAACAACTAAATTGGCTGCTGGCAAGGTTAAAACATTAAATAGAAACTGAAAATATTGTTTGTCAGAAAGTCGAAAGTTCGTATAACTTAGCGACATAAAAGAAATAACATTCAAAACTTTTTCTTAAGAAATTATATTTGTCTTTAAACATCCGAGTCTTCTTACTAAAAATACATGTGATTCACAAAAGACAAAAAAAAAAAAATTATCTGCCGTTCAAACATATATTTGTCGACAATTGACAAAATATATTTACATAGTACATACCATACAAACGTACCTTTATAGTATATTAAACAAATTTTATATTCGAAAATAAAAATAGAATTTGAAAATGTTCTGTTCGACTATGCGTATCTATAGTAAAGACTCTATTCATAGTGCTTTTATACATATGAACATCCTTACATTCGTACATACATACATATATCTAAACAAACGCATTTACAATGAAGTACACGAATAGAACCACTCGATGGCCGGTGAATAGGTGAATGAATGCTCGCTGCATGCAAAGGAGGTCACAAAACAAAAAACAAAAAAAAACAAAAAAAATAGCAAAACCAAAAACGAAAACGAATTCTGCAAACAAACTCTTACAACCCCTGAAAGTATCAGAGTTTCTAGTTTTAGTTTATCTGTGATATACTCGTATGTGCACCTACCTCACAAGTGCAAATCGATTGGCAGAGCCATAGAAATTATAATTTTACAGAGGAATTTTTTTTAACGCCACTAGATTGTGTTTCTATTTTATTAATTACAAAAAAAAAAGAAAAAATTAAATAGCATTCGACTCCAGCGCCATCTAGTAGATCTTTATTTCGGAAAAGTATTTCTCGTCAAACTGCTAAAAAGCGCATCGTTAAGAATAACCGTTGACTCAATCACATGGCCACATGATAAAACATTACATCAAATTACATCACATCATATCATTTTGTCGCATCATAATTCATTTTAATTACTTAACGTATTTATATCACATCACATTTACGTCATATCATATCGTTACAACACTTTAAACCGCGTAACATTCTCACATAAGATTATTTCACATCATATTACATCAAGTCATATCATGACGTCACATTGCAACACAGCAAGACATCATCACATTATATGACATCACATAACATAAATTAACGTAACATAACATATCATAACGTAACATAACATAACTAAAATAAGAGACAAATATGTGAAAAAAAACAATGACGGAAGTCCCTAGAAATAAGTTCTTTATCAAAATAGTCACACTGCTAATGTCCGAGTTTGGTTTAAATGACATTTCAAAATTATCAATAGTCATAAAATACTTGCCTCTAAATGCATCACCCGTTTCACAAGTATACAAGTACGAAATGGTTCACTCATCGCACGTGTGTACATATTTTTGTAAGTTGGGCCATTTGAACGAATTAATGCGGTCGCTGGGCTTATTTATGATCACGAGTTTGTCGGCCGTTGACAACACCGCTGCTGTTTTTTTTTATGTTTTTTCTTTCATTTTTAATATTGTAATTTGACAGTTGCACCTGAAAATTGACATGCTGAGATACTTAAAAAACAAAATAAAAACGTATCCTAAATAGAAAAAATAAGATTAAGAAAACCAAATAAATGTAATACAACTGCAGGAAAATGCCAGCAGCTATCGAAACCAGTGTTGCCATTGGTGCAACTTTTTTCCACTTTATTTCCAAACAGTAGTACGAAAAGTGCAAATGTTTAAAAAATAGTTAGTTAATTGGGCGCGTGGCAGAATAAAAGGGATAACGCATTATAAAAGATCTTTCGTCTTCTATTTATTTGTTTCTACCCCTGGACGCTGTAAATAATTTCAACCTCTTTAAGCTTATATTGACTTGGTAGACGAGTTACAGCTACATATTTAGAAGTTTGACTGGGGTTGAATTAAATTATTTACTCTTAGTCTGGTGAATGCGCGGTGTTCGCACATAATATGATTCGACGTCGGTCTCCTCCTACTTAAAATATTGACGGCTTTCCATTTCGGTGGATGGGGTAGTCCGGTGCATGTCGAAGCAGGGATTGTTAAAAACTGTCCAAGTAATCAGTAAGCAATCTGATATTGCCTCTATTGGGAAAAATAATGAAATTTTTAGCAAAAGCGTACTCAAATAATTTCGCCTTTATAAGACCTCCTAACGCTTCACAGAACTTACAGATTTCTGAGTTTATCCACTCAGTGATCATAAGTATAAAAACGCTTCTTTATTCATTCCTGATTTTTAATACAATAGCCGTAGCTCCGAAATATAGTGAATAATGAAATAGAAAAAAAGGATATGCTGTTAGTGGTTATTAATATATATATTTTTTTTCTGTTATATATTTTTTGTCGTATATAAATTTAAAAAAACTTACTTCGATTTTGTCTTATCTTAAGATTGAAATGTTAGAATTTTTTTTTTTATTTTCCATAACCATTGACAATCTTATTGCGCTAGAGGCCAGTTTATGAAATATGTTTGTTTTGAAAATCAACATCAGTTTTCGTGGTAGAGATTGAAGCCGTTTTTTCGGAGATCACAACAACTTCTCAACAGACTTCTTTTTAATTTATTCTTCATCGCCGCTGCCCTGGTTTGAATAAACTAGCTTCGAGCTTAATTAAATTGTCAATGATCAATCATTTTAAGGCATTTAAAAATTTCTTTATATGGAATAAATTACGGATGAGTGTCAATAATCCTAAAGACTCTTAAAACTTGCACATTATTATACTAAAATACATTGCACTGCAAAATTGTGTACTCAAAAAAAATCAAAAAATATTTTTTATATAGAATTTTTATCAAATAACAAATATTCAAAACTTGTCAATTTATGAATGTATGAGTGTCGTATAATCGTTAGCAGCACTATATTTTTTTAATACATTAAACACCTGAATACGGACATAATAATGTAAACAATTAAAAAACAGTTTTTAAAGTTTCTCTTAACCTCCCAACTTGAGAATCCCACAAGTTTCGGCTCGAAAATCCTAAATGCGGCTACACTAACAACTTCAGATTGAACGATGAACGCTTTTGTGCCGAGAGAAACTATTTATAGTAATGTTTGGGCCATTATGCGATATCTGTATGTATGTTTGTAATATTTACTATGCCAGCTGCTGATTTACGGTGCGAGCATAAAATTCAATTAACAACAGCAACAACAGTCGATTGTTGTGCTGTGGAAAATAATTTGTTGATGAGCGACATAAATAACCGGCGCTGCGGCGATTTGCCGGCACAAACAACACACGCTTTGCAACTTTTGCATTGTGTGGGTCCCATACAATCATAAACGCCCCCCGGTTGAATCGACGTTTGTTTAGTTTTTGTTTTGCTTGTTTTTCTCATTTGTTATAGTTTTGTTATAATCATTGTTAATAGAAGCTGATTTTTAGGCGTATTCTCTGCTAATGGCAATGGAAAAGAGATTTAATTAAATCTCCCAGACACTCATGGCACACTTGTGTATTCATACATTTTTATTCATATACCATATAAGCATACATATGTACATATGTACATACGAGTACTTGCACTTGTGTTTATAAAAGTAGATACTTAATGTGATGCTCGCATATCTATTTATCTAAACACTATTTAATTGTTGCAACGCTAAATTGCTTTGTGGCATGTGGCAAATACTTGTAAATAAATATAACTGTGGCACACTTTCGCTTTCCATTAGTCGCAATATCGGTGGCCATTGCAGCAGCTATTTTCGCTAGAGATTTATTTATAATAAAAACTTTTTTTTATTTAATTTTTTGCGGTCTTCGTGAGTGTATTAGTTATGCATAAAAAATATTGAAATTAATCTTATTTTAATTTACTCAACTATTTGCTAGTTTGAGCCGAGACTCTGTCCTTCAAACTTGTGGTCATGCTAAAGATAAATAGAAAAACGCGAAGTATTTTTTTTTTGGAGAAATTCGAATCCTGCGTATTAGACGACGAGACTTGCATTGCTACATTACTACAAATGGTAGAAGAAGCTCGGCCATACACTGAGCTTTGTATATAAGCGCCAAATTGTTATTATTATTAAGGTAGGCTTGAAAATGCTAACATTTTTTACCTTAATTTGTTCCCGCCAAATGAGATTTTCAATGCCTATTGTCCAATCAAAGTAAAGAAGATAAACATATGTATACCAATCTTTTGGGTGAGAGAGCACTCAAATTCCGATTTCACTTTTTACATTTCTGGCCCACCCTAGTTTACATATGAATGTAGGTATTGTATGCTCATAAACATTAAAGAAATACCGTTTCTTTCTTCATAATCCAATGATCGACATTAAATGAAATTAATATGGCACCACCGTCACCACCACAATCTGCTCCTCTCTTCAAGTAGTTTAAACCGGAAGCTGCATCCGAGGACAACATATGCGGATATACTCGAACGAAGATCGTTTTAAAACAAGTGTCGTAAAAAATTTCGAAGTTGCACTATCACCAGAATGATGAGTACTAACGCATGCAGGATATCGCACATTGCTTATTTTGCACATAAATATCCTTCGTTATATACATTTTTATGGATGTTTCTTTATGTGTAAATCTTAGTATAAATGTTTTAAAGAGTAAACATTTCTTCAGGCTTCATTGCATCATTAAGCGGCACCCATTAGCGTTTAGTACGGCACCACAAGTCGCCATATTTCGCACAGTTGCAAGTTGTTGACCCAACAAGTGGGCGATGTATGATGTACAGTGTGCATTTCTTAGAGAATATGTGCATTCATACGCATACGTTCTTGTACATACTTATATTAACACATATATAAATATATGGAACGTAAGTACATAAATATGTTTCTAACAAAAGAGCGCTTTAATTGCATTCACTTCCTGATGACATGACTTGTCTAGGCTGCTGCAAGTGTTTTTACTCGCTCTACCATTTTTATGCCAATTTTTTTTTTCCTTATTCATGCTCGGTTATTGTGTTCTCATATGTGTTTTGTTTTTGTTGCAATTTTCTCTTGTTCTAATTACTTTTTAATTTCATATATGTATGTTCATGCCTTGCAACGAATTTTTTCTATCTCGATAGTATACAATTGTATGTACATATGTACGCAACTCGTATATAAACCAATACACACATATGTACGTATGTATATTTCCAAACGTCTGATTTAGGTACAAAACATATGTATGTATGCAATGTAAAAATTGGCTTTTCGAACCCAGAAGATTTATTCAAATTTTTCAAATACCTTAACTGTAAATAAAATTAAGAATTCTCTCAAATTCAGCGGCGATTGGCAATTTAAGTTTTACTTACAGCAATCGAGTAAATTTTTTGTGAAGAGTACTCTTTTTGCCAAAATGATATACATACAACATTTTATTATTTTAATTAAAAGTTAAAATCATTAAAATTTCCCAAAAATTTTAGGAAGTTTTCCCAAAACGTTTAAACTTTTGCAGAGTTAGCAGTTTTGTGGCTACAAAATTTTTTATAATAAATTGCAGGTTCCAGATGGCTAAGAATTATCGCAGACTTTTTGGCGTTTTAATTGGAACATAATGAAAATGAAATAAAAAAAACTTGTTAAACTTTGGCAATACTGATTCTCTTGTAGAGCGGAGATTTTTTCATAAAAAGCTTTTAATTAATTTTGTATAAAAACATAGGTCATACTTTAACCAAAAGCGTGTGAGTCAAAGTTTCCAACATTTCTAATAATTCGACGGGGTTTTGTAGATTTGTGAGTTAATTTAAGTTTAATAAATTTCACGATTCAACTGGCTTAAATTTTGCAATGATTTTTGGAGACTTTTTTCATATAATGTTAATATTTTTATAAAAAATCAGCAAAAAAATTGTCATAAAAAACCTTTCCGCTATGTCAGAATTATCACATTTGTTCTGACTATAAAAATTCACAGTATTAATATATATTTTCCTTATTAACGAACTATGTTATTTTTACGTTGTAGCCTATTTACGAGATACATACCTTTTAGTATTGAGATTCTTTAATATTTATAGACTAGTGTTATTAAATAATAGCCATGCATGTTACAAAAAAAAAACATAAAAAAAATGTAGATGTCTTTCTTCGAAGTTCACGACAGGCGCTCATTACTTCCAATCATTGGCTGTCTCATTCATACAGCATTTATCATTCTAAGCATGGCTGGTGGCCTAACCAACTACATACAATGAGAAGTATTTTCTAGTTTATCTACATATACATATTTAGCATTGCAGTCAAAGTCACCTGCAACAAAACTCACTTCACTTCCCAAGGATACCTCAGAAATGAGCTCCATTGAAATCTTCCGCATTTGAAGCGCAATCTTCCTTTGTATACAATACATATACGAGTATATACATAAGTACATAGTCGTATAACATCAGTGTTACTTCGCTACATAAATAATAACACTGTGTTCCTTACAAATATTACTTACAAACGTATTTATGTATTTACTTTACTCTATTTCTTCTTGAGCATCTTGTATTCCCACACATTTTCTTATTCGCCGTTCTCTTATTTATATATGTATATATGTTACATACATATGTATGTAAGTATATACAAAGGACAACCGCCATGAAGTATGCAATTAGCATGCAAACACTCCGCTCAATCTGCCGCATAGCACTGTAGTGCGTTGCTAGTACGAGTACAAGTGCACTTACAAGTAATTGAAGTGGGAGTTGCCTTTGTCTATAATACATACAATTATTTTTATACAAGAAATGGTTAATTTTATGGCAAAAGCATAGTCATAATTTTGTGACGTTATCAGCTGCATTTCTTGCAAAGAAGAAGAATGCACATACCACATATGAACATGGATACTTGCATACATAGTATGTACACATCTAGATTTGTAGGTACTTGAAGCGTTGCAATTTTGAAGTAACTGCAGATGCTATGTCCCTGCAATGAAATGTTTAAGTTGTAAACAACCTCACCACCACATAGTATGAATCGCAAGCTCAACTAAACTGCCAGCTATCCCTTTCCATACAAGACACTGTTATTATAATTATGACTATGTAAGTGCCTAAGAGATGGCAATTGTCAAATTACGGTCAGAAATATACCAGTCTTACACTAGTTCTCTTAGAAAAAAATCGTTAATAACTATGCGAAACAAAACTGTGTCTCACATCACTATGTCTTCATGGTTCCATCAAAATCTTGAAACATATGTAATTATATGTAACGATCACCTGAGCTTTAAATATGCTAAAAATCGGCATAACACTAGGTAATGTCATTTTAAGTTGATCTAATCACAGCTTAAGAAATCGAGTTATATGTATGATTTGCTTCGCTTATATGGTGAATGGATAAATTAAGTGAAGCGAGGTACGATGAGATAACTGAGCCAGGGTAACTAGACCAGGGAAGGTGAACGGAAATTTGGTGTGTTAGGTGAAATCATGTGTGTAGTTATGATGATTTCGGGTGTGTTCTCTTTAAATGTGATGAGTTTAGACGTGAGGTATTTAGTATGGTGGGTTTATAAATAAATGATTTCAGGTATGTTTAGATTAAGTGTAATGAGTTTAGGTGTGGATCAATATGGTGGGCTGAGTTTAAATGTGATGAATTTATGATGGGCATAAATACTTGTGGCTGTTCCAAACTATTACCGTCAGCAAGATTTCCCATGCATAATTTTCGTCGCATTTGATTTTTCTATTTACTGCCGCCACTAAAAAGTATCACCTCGTAAATAAAATGCAAAAAAAAAAATCATTTTATTTATGTGTTTTTCACTTTTTTCTATTTTAAATTTAATTTAATTTGCATTTTTACGTTTGTTTTATTTATTTAATATTTTTTTTTTTAATATCGGCATTAATAAAACAAATAGTTATTTGTACAAGTTTGTAATTTTATGGACTAGTTGTAAACTAGTATTTTTTCTGATAAGCTTTGTGTTCCATTGCAAGGAAACCATTGAGTCACTTTTATTCGAGTCCTCTTCGAATTCCTGCCAATTTTTTCGTTTAAATACAGACTATTCTGCTTCAGCCTGCTCTTATGTATGTACATACATCTCATACTTACTGCTGCTTGATCGGCCTTCGATTGCGTTGATGCCCTTTTCTTGAACTCTTGTCCTTATGATCATAGTTAAGTTGTTCAGCGCATAGTTTATGTACATAAATACTAAAATAATTATGCACCTATACTTGTACATTGCCACAGTTTCGAGCTTAAGGGCAATTTGAGCGCGATTGCTTCATCTTGATTGGATTCCCTTTCTGACTATTTATAATTTTATTGCACACAATTCACTTCTTTTCAAGTGAAAATACTCGCAAAAAGTTAAATTCCTAAAACGCTTTGGCTAAAATATTACGTACTATATACACATATATATATTAAAACTCTGTATACATGCGGTGATAAAAATTGCTGATTATTCGGAGATCAATTTTTTTATGCATTATTTTTTTTCTTGCCAAAACTTTTTTGATGTTACTATTTATGTATAAATATTTCATTCCCCAAGAAATCACATAAAAGCTTCATACCAAAATGCAAAAATTACACTCCAATTTTTTTTTGGCTTTTTGATTGAAGTAAATTCTAGATATAATGCTTCACCAAATCATTTAAATAAAATCTAAAGGCAATGAGAAAAGCATTCAATGCTATCCTGAAATACTCATTCAGACCAACATTATGTGTATGTATGTACATATGTATGTATATTAATTAAATTTCAATAACGATTTTTATATTTTCTCATGTATACTGGAATACCAAGTTTGAAAAGTTGAATTGCTTCGTTTGTCATCGGATTCAACGAAATTTAAATGCAAAAATATGTTAACTATTCTTTCGCTATATCAGTTAGAATTATTAGAGAAACTTTGGGACTGCAATTTTTAGTCTCTCTCGTTTTATTTTATTTTTTAACTCTTCCAGACCTTTTATATGTATTAATTATGATATTTTACATACAATTTTTTTCTTTGAAAAAGGGCTTGAATCAAAGCTGCTTTCAGAACGGTACATTTCACTATAAAAACCTCTGCAATGAAACAAAATGGTTTTTCTGTAACTGGAAATTCTTCATTTAGAAAACTAAAAAATATTCCATTTTGTACCTTATATTATGATTCATTTGCCAGTACCAGTTACTTCTTGCTGTACGGTACATGAGGCATTCTACAGTGGTTAAAATAATTAAATCGGTAAGCGAATTTCGTCGGAGGTGGCAATGCCGTCTGGAGATTTTCGGCCAGTAATACATAAAATGTGCTTTAATTTGAAGAATGAAATTTCGCCCGGTAAAAATGGTTTAATGCTGTTTACATTTAAAATTAAATGGTTATACAAATGTATGTTCACACATAAGTTCCTTCGATAGTAAATAAATCCAAGTACATTCTTATACTCGTATTTATAACTACTCGCATTGCGCAATGCAAGCTAAGAAATGTTGAAGCGAAACCAGTCTTGTCAATACACTCACATCGAAAGTGAAATGCGGAATGTGTCTGAAAATTTAAAGTTTTGCAAAATTCGTCAGAAAGCTTGATATTTAATATAACCGAAAAAGAGAATGAAAATGTTCTCTAGAAAAAAATGTGGTGTGCATGGCTCTAATTAAATGAAACAATTTTTGAAATTCATCATTTGAAAATCAAATTTTGATATATTCATGGAGTTCAAAGCCTACTCTTCTTTGGATCCCCCTACACGTTCAATTTATATTGTGATATTGGAATCACGATATTGGATCGTAATATTCAATGAACGTGAAGGGTGAAATTTTAAAAATCGTAACATAAACCGCAAAAAAATTATGTGGATCGCGGATGGGATGAAAGTGTAGCCTATTTCAGGATATCAATTCGCTTTACGTCAGCACGCTTTATATTTCGAGCCAATTAAATGTTTCGCTAAAAAAAATTTAATATTTTTTATAACTTGTTGACTTCAACAAAATGGAGTAATATTCTGTATTCAAATATCAAATTGTAGAGTAAACAGCTTTTCATTTGGCATATTTTATTTCAGTGTCGCCAATATTAACCAAATGACATTTCAGAATTGTGTTAGTGTTGTTTCAAAGTGGACAAAACATATTAAACACGCAGATACTAGTGGATATGCACGATATTTACTCAGTATTTATTAAGAATTATCGACTTCTTGATAACACTCAGTATTCTAGTTCAAATTGGAGATTGGAAATTGGCGGTGTGAAACTATCGATAGTCTCATCATTAACACTTTCAATACATTGCAAAAAAGCTATTGTGTCAGATTTTATTAAACGATAAAAGGGTGATAGCAATTTACCTGCGAAATTTCGAAATATTAAGTAGAGATGATCGATTGAATATCTCAGTAATACCGATATTGTTGATAAGCTCACAACTATGAAACTTTCGATGCAATGTAAGTTAGAGACCTTTCAAGAAAACTTGTCACCACTCATTTACATAAGTTTCTTTGTGTGTATATATTAGGGTGATTGACTCCGTTTTTTCAAACCTGGTTTGTTCGGTTTTTTTTTGAAATCTTGATTTTTCGAATATCGAATAAATCCGTTTTTTTATTTTAACTCCAAAACTGTTTTTTTACCTAGTTGTAAATTTAAAGCCTTTGATGAATAATAAAAATACGGCAGCACATCGACTAATTTTACATCCATTATATTTTTATTGAAATGGAAACTACAAAGTGCTTATCAATTTGATAAGACCATTGTATATGTATATTCGAAATCCAAATAATTTGCAAAAAAAATGCAGCAAATGTATTTTAGAAGATTTTATATATTTAGATAAGTGTCATTAGACAACGGCAAAATCTTGCAAAAATTGTATAACGCCTTACTGACAGTAAGTCCTTATAGCTCGCTCAATAAGCTCAATGTGGAATTCAGTAATTTGGTATAATCCCAAGTTTTAAAATTTGAGACTATGTATGAGTTGAAGATTATTGTCTTTCATCGTTTTTACGTTTTTATTTTTGCGTTTGTCTTAATTTTTGTGACCTGCTTATCACCTGACCTCGTCTAAAATTGTGACATTTGTCTATTAGAGACTGATATTGTTTACTGAATTCGGACATTAAAATACTTTCATTTTCAAAAGATTTCTTTTATAGCAGTTTTTCCATACATGGAACAAGAACCCGATTCGGTTTACCCGGATTTTTCTTGATTTGAAATAATTCGAAAACCGGTTTTATAAAAAGTCGTATAATCGAACAACCTTGTATGTATGTTATGTAGTCGTATGTTCATAGGTATCAATAACCTCGTTATATTAACCGATTTTGAGTTAGTAGTAAAGCTCTTAATTGAAATCAATCGATTTGTTGCTTTTTCAACTCAAATAATAAACATGAACGCACATTTCATGCAATGAAAGTCTTAATAGGGCTTCTACAAATTAAATTAACAGATTAATGGTAGTGATTTAGTGTTTCTTGCTAATTTACTTGCGATAGGCTTGGCCAATGGGTTGATATAATTTGTTGAATGATTGAGTCAATTAGCTGGTTGAGTGATTCTGTCAGCACCCCGAAAACAATGCATAAACATACCCACACAACATTTGAATGATAATTGTAAGAGGGTTTTCTGAAACACAACGACCCTTGCAGCAGATCTTTTGCCAAAACATATTTCACTCAAATCTACTTACCAAGGCGATAATTGAAAACATATTTCGCGATATTTTTATAAACAAAAAGCAATGTATACCTTACTATTTTAAATCAGTTTTATATGATTTTTGATTATATTTATTATGTGTAAGGGTCATAGAAGACTCGTTTTGGCAATCGTCTAACAATTTTTTGAAAGTCACTTTGTAAGCTGGACATGCACTTGCAATTGCTGACTTTACTGAGGCTAGAAAAAATAAAAATATCACAATTTTGAAGGGACACGAATGTATTCTTTATCGATATAAAGGCTGTATATTTATCCGCCTCTTCTCCTACATTATTTATAAATGACGTTCCATCCCTTTGATCCCTTCTTATCTAAGACACTGCCTGTTCTATTCACATACAAACATACACATGCACTTATTGACGAGCATTTTGAACACCAACTGCCGCTGTAATCGGACGTGTGAGTGTAGCCGGTCGCATAAAGGGTGAACATTTTCCAGGTTAAATACCGACAAACAAATAGTTCAGAAATGTAAAAAGCAGAAAGAACAATTAAGCGGAAACCGGTTAAAAGTAACAAAAAAAGGAACAATAGCAAAAATGTTTTTTTTATATTTATTTTAAGTTGACCACAAAAAAAAAGTATAAAAAATGGAAAAATTAAGTAAAATTTGACCAATAAAGCGACGAAGTGAACTGACTAATTTAGACCAAAGACAACAAGTCTAAAATGAAAGCAAACTAAGAAGGAAAATAAAAACCTTAAAAACAAATATTATTTACATACTTAATTGTTGTTATTGTGCTTACTATGCGCTTAACGGATTAACCTAATGCATCATCGCAGTCAGCGTAAAAGGTTGAAAGGCCAGCAAAACGTTGCAACAGCAGCGACAACAATAACAACTGCGTCTACAGCAACTGCTGCTGCTGCTGCTGCTGCAGCCACCAACAACAATGGGACTAATTTAAAATTTTCACTGCTGACAGTTGGTTTCTTATTGACGATTGAAGTGTTTACCTGTTGTCTACTCTTCTTCAATCACCTGTACAAGCTACAAACAATAACAATATGAACAACAACACTGCTAACAGCAAAGTGATTATTGTCACCGATTTTTGGGGCGGTGTTCTGTTGCAAAGTGCTTTAAAGTGAATCGACGTAGGAATTTGAAGCAGGTTGAAGGTGATTGAGAGCAGTCGCCATTGAGAACTTATACCTTCACCTGGTTGTTTGTATGTATGTTAATGTGTTTAAATAAAATTGTGTCGCAGCAGTTGAAAGGAAGGTGAAAAGGCTAAACATATTTTTTGCACATTTCTCAATAAGGTTTCTTGCAAATTGAATTTGAATTAGTTTTTGTTTTGTTTTTTGAAGCGCAGAACTTTAAGAAGACACTCTTAAAGACATAATTTCGCTAAGTAAAGCGCGCTGCAGCGGTGTCGACGTCAAGCCATTAGCCATTGCGGTATGTTTGTGCTAAATTTGGAATTTAAAAGAGTTTTTGCATGAAGCATGGCATTTGAGATATGAAATTTCATATTTTCATTCGCATGAATGATTGATAAGAGCCGTTATTCAAGTACTCACTCGCCGAAAAGTTTAACCAGCTCCCTTGTTTGTTTTAATTTGCGTTCACTCAAAGTACAGCACTTCGTTTTTTGTTTGTTTTTGTTGAAATTCCTACCGTTCCTTCAAAATAAGACTTTCCAACCATTCAACATTGTCAAACTTGTTTACTAGTAAGTTTGATATTTTGTGTCTATTATGTTTTTTGTTTTGATTTTGACTGAAAATTCTTTTTGTATTAAATATATAAACTAAAATATCAGTAACGATCGAATTTATAGCAATTTCACTTGTTTTTACTTTCTTTGCATAAATTGTTTTTTTTTTTAACTACATGAAATACAATTATGATTTCAACGCTTTTTATTGAAAATTAGACTAAAATGATTTTTGGGACTCGAAAATATTAAAATAACCGCAGTTACGACCCTGTCGAAATAAATTCAACAAAAACAATTTTGAAATCAAAGTAGCTGGCGAATGTCTCATTTTTAATTAAGGGAAACCTATCCAAAATAGTACTTTGTGCATTGCGTCCTGATTTTAAAGGCCAATGTAAAAAATGTTAATTATATATTTAAGCTCGAAAGTATTTAGAATATCAATTTTTTCTCGATGTGTTATATAACTTAAAACTAGTAAATTTTCATCAGAAAAGGCCATATTTCTCAAAGTATTTGTTGTCAAGAAATTAGTTGTTCACAAAGTCGGAACATTGAACCTGCCGGAGAAAAAATGCACGCAATCCTACATACCCTTATACATACAACGCGATGTAGAGCGAACATCTTTAAAGAAAAAAAAAGAACGCATCGTACTTTTATTTATTTATATTTTATTAATATTTCGAAATTTTTTTCTTACGTTCTTAGAACTTTTTCAAGAATACAGTATTGTTGGTTACTTAAAATTTTTAGATTTTTATCAAGATAACAGTTTGTAACTTCTTAAATTTTAGTGAAATAAAAAGCACATTTCAAAGTGTTCATGCAAGAAAAATTATAAGCTTTAGCAGTTGTGATTAGGCGTTCAAGGAAATTAGTGGAGTGATTTATACAAAAGCATTTGAGGCTTTGTACATGCTGTTCAAAACAAGAACGAGCGCAGTTCTGAACTCAGCTTTTATTTTTGAAGAAAGTTTTGAATTCAGATGTTTCTGGCGACGAAATCATGGTATATTATCTAGATTCTTTTGTAAAGAGAGTATCAATCTTACCGGAACTAAAAAAGGCAAAGTTGGCACAGCCTCAAAAGGAATCTTATCAAGTAAGTTTAAGGTCCAGTCAATCTTTATATATATTTTATACCGGCCTTGGAATTCTATAGTATTATGCTCCGAAAAATTGCCATGAATTGTTGTTACAATTTATTATAAACTTATAATTTTTCCGAGATGAAAGCCTAGGGAATTGACTAAAACTTATTGCGCTATTTTTCCTGTTAAATCGTGAATAAAAATATATATTTCCATTTATAGATGCAATCATATGTGTGCACATTGTACATCTACATTTGCTAATATAAAAACAGTCAACCAAAAGTGGTTATTTTTATGTATGTAGACTACTGCCGAAATATCGACCGATATTTCGTAAGCAATTTTGCCAAAAACCTGCTCGTAACTTAAAAGTCGAGTACGCGAAATGGCATTTAAAGTACTTTCATTTTCATGTAAGAAAGGTCAGTTGATTATATGAAAATACATGTAGCCAGTGAAAAAAATCTGTTTGTTAATTTCTTCTAAAGTAATTTTATTTCCGGTGCGGTAGTTGCCGGTTGGTGGCCGCTGTGGTCGAGGGGGTAACGGCGCGTACTAAATCATAGAAAATCGGTCAACCCTCGGCAGGCAATGGCAAACATCCGAGGGTATTTCTGCCATGAAAAAGCTTCTCATAAAATACATCTGCCATTCGGAGTCGGCACAAAATTGTAGGTCCCTCCATTTGTGGTTGAATATAAAGACGAACACTACAAATGGTAAGAGAAGCTCGGCTAAACTCTGAGCAAACATAAATAGTGTAAGCGCCAATTATTATTATTATTATTATTAGTCGCCGGTTTGCTAGCCATGGCTAATAGTAATATTCGGTTGATTGGGCAGCCAAAATGGTAAAGCATTCTGTTAGTATGCCATAAGACCGTGTTCAGTTATTTTAGCTATATTTGAAATATGTTTTAAAATATTAAAGATTACAATACATACATCCATGGTGGATCGTAAGCCATTTTCGAAGGCGCTTGATGTAGCTCTGAGTAGAAAAGGAAGTTGTTCAGTGAGGGCTTGGCCCAATTTGTTATGTATTTATTACGAATTCATTAATTGAATTTTCTTTATCTACTTTTTTCGAATGATTCATTGCATTTCTATAATTAATACCTTAAGTAAGTATATAATTTCGGTTAAGTACAACATCGGAAATTAAACGGGTCTTAGCAACACACTGTCTCACAGTTTTAGCTTTCTGCCTATCATTTACTTTTTGCTTGTTGACAATTAAAAAAAATAATAAATATTATAAAAAAAGAAACATTCAAATATAATAAATTTTCACGAACGTCAAATTCAAAGGTTAATGAGCGCAAACCTCCACACAACACAGCCAAAGTGAACAATTTAATACTCATATTGATGCGCGTTAGTCGCGTAGTTAATAGTGACAAAAATGAATCGTTTACGCACGCAAAAATTCAAGCTAAACACAGAAGCCAACAACAATGAGAACACTAACAGCAATAACAATACCAACACTAGCAATAACCTTTCAACGACTGCTGGCCTACTCAACAAATTGACGAAGCGTTACTCCACACTCAGCCATCGCATTAAGCGCCGCCAAAATGTTGGCCGCAAAGGCAGTTCACCACAGAAAGTCGCCTCAGGCAGTTACGACATGACCGGTGTGCATTCGGATGATCATCGCTTGGAAATTGGTGCGCCAGTTTTGGTATCGACCACAACACTAGATGCCGATCGGTTGGATGTGAGCGAAGAGCGACTACGTCAGATAGGTGGTGGTGTAGCCGTTCCTAGTACTATGGTGCACACCATCAATATACACTCCTCGCCGCAAATGCCATCGTCTGGCAGTGAGACAGAGGTATATGCAGATGCGATGAGTACGCCGCCACCGGTGGTTGATGAGCCAGTCGAGCCGGCTGTTGAGGAGGAAGAGGAACAGTATGAGATGGCATTTAGTACGCCGAAAAGGCCATCCGCTGAGCCGATTCCAATATCCTTGATAGGGCGTCCATACATGCAAGCGCCAATATTTCCCGTACCAGAGACTAATATGCACGATGTGTCCTCCAGTTCGGCCAAATCACTGGCGAGCAATAGCGAGAAGCGTGTTTTTGAGACAGTGATGTTGTCATCACCGATACAACCAAGAATGCCGACACCGCCACTTAAGCAACTACGTCGACGACATCACTCAAAATCGGCGCAGAATTTGAATCGTTCAGAAATGAAAGTACTCCTACAGAAAACACCTTCGATGACTTTGGATTTGAAATTGACTAGCGTGGACCTGGACAACTGCCTGGACTTGCCGCGTTTGCCAGAATTATATGGCGCAAGCAAATGCAGCCTCGCACCCTCTGATTACGAAGATGATGCCGATAAGGAAAATTCATCGCCTTCGATAGAACTGTCGCCGCCACAATGCAAAAGTGATCCAAACACGCCAATGTGCGCTGAGCAAAAGGTCTGCGGCTTTTTGTCACAGCAGCAACATTTCAAGAGCGTGGACTCCTTAGACATGCGTCACATGAATGGCAAGCGACGCAGCGTCGTCTTTTCCAGCAATACAACCATCAATGAACATGGCTCGAAAAATAGTCTTACCAGTCATGCGAGCACTATTGAAGAGTTCGATCTGAAGTCGGTGAGTTGCCAAAGCCTGAATGCACAGACCTTATTTGTCTCCATCGATGAACTTAATGAGATTACGCGTCAAATAAATGAATCGGAGGAATTCAATGAGGAAATAGATCTAGAATATTGTCTACATCGTGATAATCTGAAGCCAAGCGAACGCCGCATTACACTCTTAAAGAATAAAAACTCTCGTCTGATCAATTTCAATAAAAATAAGGAGAAACTGAAGAAAGGTTGGCATGGCGTGAAGCATTGGATTGGCGAAGAGAGCACAAAGCTGAAAGAGGTGGTGCAAAAGCAGGCGAACTTGCAACGTGTAGCTACCTCGAAGCTGAGCCTTAACACTTCCGAATGTCGGCAATCGCCGTCTGTGCATGGCAGCGTTCTCTTGCGTAGCGGTAGTCGTGTCTGTCTACCGGTACTACGTGATAGTGATACTAGTGTGGTCAGTAGCAGCTTGCGACAATCACCAAGCGCGACGATTGGCACAATATCCAGTCCCACGTCCACTTTTGGTGTGAGCACTGATGATTTGGTGGATGGTGGTGATGATGCAGATGCTGCCGGTGTTGAAAGCACCGAACAGGAAGACGATCTTGAGTCGTCGTTTACCCAACGTCCGGCTGATGAGACGTCAACGGCGGCAAAATGCGCCAACCTCTTAGAGGTAAGTGGAGAGCTGAGGTAGGGGAAATATACATATAATGAGAGGGATCTACAAACTATCAGTATATTTAACCTTAACTTATAGTAATGAAGGGTGAATGAATGATATATGTAATTATTTTGCTTTTATTGTGGTTTCCAAGGAGTCTTACGCATTTTTGGATTAACAAATATTATATTCGTTCTTTTTTTATTACTTTCAGGGCCAAAATGGCTTCGAAGAACTGCGACGTTATGTCAAACAAGGTGGCGACTTCGGAAAGGAGCTCATAATGATACTACAAGAAAGGTAGAAAATTCAAGTATAGCTATTTAATTTTATTTAAAAAAATTTAATTCTATCTATGCTCGCAGAGTTGAGTCTGAAACATTGTACTCAAAATCTCTCTCCAAAATGGCCAATAAATTGAACAAAGCCTGTCGTGAACTGCCCGGCAGTATAGCTGATGCTTGGCGTGGTGTGGCTACCGAAATGGAAAATCGCAGCGACATCCACCGTCAATTGTCGGCATCACTTACAGACGAAATAGTCAAACCTCTCAAAAATATAATTGATGCGCATCACAAAACTAGAAAGTCGGTCAGTATTGCCTAGATGCAGATTACATCGAAACATTTTATTAACTTATTTACTCTCCTTATTATCTCCAACCAGGTTGAGAGCAACGTAGACAAGGCAGCACGCACGCTAGCCGAATGGCGTGTCAGTGAATCTAAGGCCAAAAAGTCCTCACACACAGCCGCACGCGAAAATGAGAAGCTGCAAGATGCTCTTCTAGACGTACGAATACAGAAATCTCCATCAATTGCATTGCTGCATCAGGGCCCCAACAAACTAGCTGCCGAAAAGGAGATTAGATCGGCCGAAAAGGATTGCGCCAAATTGGATAGCAAACGTAAGAAGGCTGAAGAGGCTGTGAAGCGTGCCGATGTTGAGTATTATACGCTCTGCATACGCGCTGAACGCGCTCGTGTTGACTGGGAAATGGCCGTGCTACGCGGTTCCTCACTGCTACAGAATATCGAAAATCAGCGTTTAGTTAATATGAAAAATTTCATTGTAAACTATTCACGTCTAACAACGAACATGAATCCGATTTTGGATGGTTTAATGCAACGTTTGCAGCCACAAGTGGATGCCTGCAATATACTGAAGGACATGCAGGTGGTAAAGAATATACGTCGTAACTCTGAGGGCCCCAGCGAGCAATTGTTGCCTGATTTCTATTGTGAACACACCACACTGGCTATGAACCGGGAGAGACGCAAGCATGCACTTATCAAGCTGTTGCAGCTGGTCAAGGCCGATTTGGAGCGTGAAAGACGCTCGAGAAATGGTCTGAAGGGACTTTCTCAATCGCTGAACAATCAGGAGAACCAGAATATCACCGACAAATTGTATCATGTGAGTCTGAATTTTGTTTAAATCTCAAATTACATCGACACACCAAAGAAGAAAGTACTAATGAAACTATG
Source organism: Philophylla caesio (assembly GCA_963971545.1). NCBI lineage: Eukaryota > Metazoa > Arthropoda > Insecta > Diptera > Tephritidae > Philophylla > Philophylla caesio. The sequence goes on from OZ020607.1 coordinate 20,663,537, forward strand.
AATACGTATGCTTGGTCGCTGTACTTTAAATACCCGCAAAGTCAGAACTTTGAGATAAATACATTTTTACTATTGTATATCTTAAATTGATCCTGCCTAGAATTGTTAATCTATTTATAGTTCCCGATGTTAGCTATCTTTTGGCAAGTCTAAACTAATTTTATAATTCATTGGTAAGCGTAGATTTCGGATAAATAGGAGCTTACACCGAGATGATTTCCATAATTTAATTGTGGTATTATATCATGGACTTTACTGCAAGCTCTCCGTCAATATTGTGTGCAGGTTGAACTCCTCTTACGTTATTTACAGAGATAAAATTAAAATTCTTATTTTATATATATTAATGTACATCGTAAGTCCATATAACTTGCGCAACTTTAAGGAGAAAGGTATTCGAGTCGACCGTGTGAAGAAAAAGAATGTATCCGCCACTTGGCTCTATCAAACATATATCTATTCCTATTTTTGGTGTGCTAGATTACACGATGTAGTATTACTTATCATTAACTTTTCTTGGAACTTTAGCTTCCAAACGATTCCGTTCGATAATAGGATTGTATTATGGCATTTGTTTGTGGACGGATAAACGCCATTTTGAGGTTTTTGCCGCCGGTGCTGCCACCTTTCGTACCTGGTTCGAGGGATTTCCATCGTAAGCTAGTAAGCTTCGTTGAAGGTAATGATTTCATTGCCATCGATTTCAAACGAGATGAACATCCTTCGTCCCCGGTAGCAATGGGTACTCGCTCGGCAATATATGATTTTAGGTTCTGTACTTGACGACGGCACACCGCTTTCCGTTGTCGCTGTTTTCAACCCCAGTTTTTCGTCTTCCGTTTGTCTTCGGCGACCGCAAGGTTGCTTTCAGAGTGCTACCTTTGTCGTTTTTGGAATTAATTCCATTCAGACGCTCGCCGATCATCCAAGCATGTCACATACTTAAATGCGAATAAATTTCTAAAGCTGAGCAGCTCGCTCACACCTGTAGATGACGCTGATCTTCGGAAGTGGAATGCTTCTTTTCGTTTTAAGAAAACCTATCTATGGAAAAGTGAAACTCAACGATACTCTCGTGTACTAACATGTTCAGCTTTTCGAATTGCACGGACATTTGTGCTGCGACCTCGGTTTCCGAAAGTAATTTGGTTACAGAAATTATTAGTTGATAAAGTGGTGAACGATTTATCCTACAAACTTCTAAATGAAGAATATATAGAAGGAAATCAGGGATGGTAGAACTTCTGGGAAAACGTGACCGAATCGGGCTCTGAAACGATCGCGAAGTGTGAGTTCTCTAAGAATGAAAGATCTTCATATCTTATATCATTAGAACACTAACAGCCTGACACTGACAGGACACTACAGTGGCACATATTCGTATAAACGCACTCTCAATTTTAACTTTACTACCTTCTCTCTCATTTCTCTATGTATCACTCACAACAAATTCTAACTTTTATTATTTTTCAAAGTAACGAAACTTTATATTGCATGCAAAAAACCGTTTTCGTTGTTGTTGTTATATTTAAATCATTGCGTCTTAAATATTTTACTAAAAATAAGTACATATTCGTTTAAACGCACTAGCTTTGTTTTTAAAATATACATATTTATTTAATTTTTAATATTTAATTTGGCCTCCATGTTAATTTATAACTTCAAAACAACGATTTGTCATCGATGCCACTAAATTTTGCAATGTGCGGTCCAAATCTTCCCAAGCTTCCTTAATGGCCAACTTGAGCTCTAGGACAGTCCTTTAAAGGCGTCCTTGGTCTTTTTGTCCGTAGATTTTTTGCGAAACACATCCCCCAAAGGTTCTCTACCGGATTCAAATCGGGATTGCATGCTGACCATTTAATTAGCTGGATGGTGTGCTCCTCAAACCATTACAAGGACTCTTTAGAAACGTGAATGGCAGCGTTATCCTGTTGGAAAATTCTATCTTCATCCATTTTATCATTCATAAATCGATGCCAAATCGTTGGTTTGAAGTTATAAATTAACATGGAGGCCAAATTAAATATTAAAAATTAAATAAATATGTCTATTTTAAAAACAAAGCTAGTGCGTTTAAACGAATATGTACTTATTTTTAGTAAAATATTTAAGACGCAATATAAAGTTTCGTTACTTTGAAAAATAATAAAAGTTAGAATTTGTTGTGAGTGATACATAGAGAAATGAGAGAGAAGGTAGTAAAGTTAAAATTAAGATTGCGTTTATACGAATATGTGCCACTGTATCTAATTATGTTGATAGCGCGCAGATGGTCTCAGCGCTTTAATCCATAAATGTTGCAGAATTAGAGATGAGAAATAGAAATATAATAGACTGTGTACATTGGCCTAAGTGTGCTGTTATTATAGTAGCAGCTACTCTTACCTACAAACAAGGTAATCTGTTGCCGAAAGTGACGGGTTTCGTGCATATCTCAAATCTAAAATTAAACCTTTTAACACAAATATATTTACGAATCCCAAATCGTTTTTGATTTTAATATTTGTGGCACTTTCTCATAAATTAAATAAATACATACTTGTAAAAACTGTTAATTTAAAAATTTTCCTTTTCACCCAAAATCTTTCATAAACTGGCCTTGACCTCAATAAAATTGTCGATTATTAACTTTTATTAGGCCAACAGAAAAATAACAAACATTTATTTTCTTCTTGCAGATACGGTCGATGCTAACTTATTTGGAGGGCGCACGATTTAAATTACACTCAGCGCTTTTAGAATTAGATCACAAGCCTAGATCTTCACATCCATTAGCCCAGCATATACAAGTGAGTGCTAGATACTATTTACTTGCATAGTTTAATATAAAACTCAAACGTTTTGTCCTTCTCCAGGTCACACGCGATCGCACCGGCCTCCAACAGAGCGTACTCAAGGTACCACTTTGGCTAAAGAATAACGATCGCATGAGTCATGACGACAGCACATCTGTACATGAGCATGAATACGAATGTGTGCCACAATCGAATAACTCAACCAACAATGCCAGCTGTTTAGATCTCAGCAAAGATCCGACCGCACGCAAGTTTAATCGGAGCAAAAGCAATATAGAAACGCTCGGCAATAAGACACAGCTCTGCATTGCCAGCATTGATAAGACAAAGACCATACCGGCGAATATCGATGATCCTTACAGTGATCGCGGACAGGCCGATGGTGGTTCCAATCAACAAGATTCAGATTTCGATGAATTTAGTTCACAGGATGACGATGATGAGCAAACGACGACAACTAGTTCGGGACGCAAAGAGCATAAGGCGATTATAGAGAAGAGTACTTTGTTGGCCAATGGCACTGCAACTGCCATATCTCCAGGGATGGTGGCGACAACAGCAACGACGATGTCGACAACGTCAACATTGTATCAAAATGCGACAGAATTACAAAATGGACAAAAACATAATGGCAATGAGACGCCGGTAATTCTAAGTAGATGTAAAGCTCTATACAGTTACATGCCTAAATTGTATGACGAATTGGAGTTGACGCCGGGCGACATCATCGAAGTGCATGCGAAGCAAGAGGATGGCTGGTGGCTCGGCGCGCTCGGCAAACATGTGGGCATCTTTCCAGCGACCTATGTCGAGGAGTTCCCATGAAGCGTGGGTAATAAATGTTAGTAGGTGTAAAGTTAAAAGCGATTTTCAACATGCGAGTATGTACATATGTAACATATAAGTATGTATATGTAGTTTGAAAGAGACTTGTACAGTGCACGATGGACGATTTTCTGAAAGAGAAAAAGCAACTTAAAACAGCAATTCAGATCGAAATCAAAAAAACGTGTTAATCTTATTTCTATAAATAAGAACTTGTCTTCCCTACGACTGCCAAAGTGGGTATCGTTCAAAAGAACCTGCCAGTGAAGAACAATAAAAAGTGGCCCGCCTGCTGGTTACTCTCAAATTAAGTCTAAGTACAATTTATTCAGACATTCATATGAGGCCTTGAAATAATGTATGTGTAATGATTATTGTAATGGGAAAATTATACATAAATGTATTTAAAAGTATGTAGTATGTAATTAAAATGTCGGCCATGTCTAGCGTACGAGCTAACGAAGCTGATCCATCATTTATTTCAAAAATGCATACAATTTATAAATTTTCTTGTCGATTGCGTTAAAATGTTTATTTCTATTGATAGTCTTATTGATTTATAAGTTATATTAATGTACATATTACTCATAGATGTGTTTCTAATAAATATATCTTATGAAACGTATCAATAACTAAGTCGCACTTCAAAAATATAGATACATGCGTACTTACTTACATACATATGTATGTATGTACATATGGATATGTATGTATTCACATGTTTTTATGGAAATGTTTAGCAAAATTACTTTGCAGCAATATGTGGAGAGAATGAGTTGAAATAAATGTTAATGCAGATCATGTTCTGCTTTAGAAAAGCTTACGTACATCCATATATTATTAATATTTAAAAACATACATACATACATACATATTTAACTTTTAGCGTTAGCAATAAAATGTATTCTTTGAAATATTTTAAAATGTGTGCGTATATATTTGCAATTATGTAGATGTGGGGAGCAATAGCGATGGTATGTAGCATTTAATATCTATGTACATACATATGTACAATTAAAATTTACAAATGTACGGGGATGGTAATCACTACAAGTTAAAAAATATGAATAGGTTTTTATTTTTTAAATCACAATTATTATTTATTGATTTTTTACTCTTCTGCTCAAAAGCAATTATAATAATTTATTATTTTCGCCCAAGAATAAGTACTACTAGTTTTGATCATGAGCAGCAATTACGTTTCGAATTTTGTATAATTTTTTATTTGTGAAATTAGTTTTATCACTCAACTACATGATTCAATATACTCAAGTATAATTATTATTAGTGTAACAATATTAAAAATCATGATTCAATAATAAAAGGTTAGATCAATATTGACAAGGGAGTTTTGACACTCCCTAACAAAAGGTTGCATATACGAAGTACGGAAAAAGGGTAAATAACGCGTTCCCTTTTTGTGAAACTAGGAGTAGCATAGTATGGAAAGTTTACAAATAGTCGTGGAATATAATATTTTAATTTTAACATATTTGCAAGAAATTTTGTGCTTAAATGACAATAAAAAGTAGTCTTACCTCAATTTATTAATTTAACCTCTATTTAGTAAGAATATTAAAACTGCAAGCTAAAACTACGTTGAACTCTAAACATTTTTTTAATCTGAAAGTGGCTCTGAGTCCGAGTTTTAAAATAAAGAAGCTTTTTCACATCATTGTTGGGTACATGCAACGAGGGTTTCTATAGAACATGGGCACTATTTTATTTCTGCGCCATTAAAATTTTCAAAATACTAGCTTCATGCTTTTGATTATAGCCAAAAACTCGCTAGATGGCTAGGTCAAGGTGCTCCCGGACACTTCGTTAACCCAAGTCAACGAAGCGTCATTTGCATTATTTTGCGACAAGTATAGCTTTCTTACTACGAAGAAGTTATTTATTCGCTTTATTCCTTTTATTTATTTACCATCGGTATCAGGGTTATTCTTAATATTGTGATGAACCTCTGGAGGGTGAAAGGACCAAACTTTTTAATTCCGATAAATAGTAAGTGACTTTATGGAGTTAATGGAGTTGTAAGAAAAACACAATAACTCGAAATTTTAGAAAGAAATCTTTATATATTAAAAGAAAAATAAATCAAACTTCATAACTCAAGAATTTAGTTCTTACAAATTCTTGTTTTTGGCATTTGGATGATTATTATGTCGCATTATTTTTAATTTATTTAAACCCATTCCTTTTAGAAATTACAAAACTTTCCACGCTGCCACATCGATTTTATATGCGCGTGAAAAGCGTTCAATGAAAAAGTCATTTATACACATTTCCATGAAATATTTACGAGACGGGGCAATCTTGTAATCAGAATAAATGCTGCCATTAAAATCCGGACTTAAACTTACCGTTTAAGTCCGGAAGAAACAGAAAGTGTTGCTTGTTAGTTTTTGGTATTGAAAAGTTTTGAGGTAACTACTATTATTATTTTAAAGAAGCAACACGGTTTTGAGGCTAAGGGAGCCGTTTGACAGAAAGTGAGGGAGCTAGCTGCTTAGTTACCAAACCTTTAATAATTGAATCATGGTAACTACTATTATTATTTTTAAGAAGCAACACGGTTTTGATGCTAAGGGAGCCGTTTGACAATTGAATCATGATTAAAAATAATTCAAAAAGTAGAATTTTAAATGCTTCAGACGCTTTATGAACATTGTGAGTTGTATGTTGGTGGAATGAAAAATAAAGTATTAAAAATTAATCATTATTTCTGAGTTAAAAAATTATAATATATATCAAAACATAATCATAATGCACGAACGAAAATATAAATAACAGAAGCTGAGTATAACAGTTCATAAATTTATTAAAAATCATCAAACAGTAAATATTTTTCAACAAAAAGCTAAAAATCAAAGCATATTAGTTACTTTTGAGAAAAATATTTTAAATCTTAAATACATGCACATACATACATACATACATATACATTTTATTGGGGAATCTCCAAAATTAAAAATCATTGTAGTTTACAGTTGGACATACATATAAAGGCAAATATGTATGTATGTATACCTAAGATTTATGTATAGTGCTTAAATAAGTTTGATTTTTTTTATTAAAATTTATAAGTTTATTTACCATGCGAGCAAATGTGGGTAAACATTTCGAGCCATAACCGCCAAAAGGACGTAAGCAACAAATAAATTATTTTAATCAGAAGGTGCTTTTTAGCTAATTTTCTTCGCAGTTAGGCTTCACATTTGAATGTCGCTTTGTATACAAGATTTACGTTGTTTTTTCTTCAATGCAAGTTGCGTTGTCTAGTGGCACTACACTGCTGCACGTCTTTTAGAAATTTTCTAAATGCATAGTTGTATGTGGCTTTTCCGCTGCCGTAATGATTGCATACACCCTGTACTTTTGTATTAGCCTAAATGTATGCACACCCGGTGAGCTGCCAGTAGTGGCACCCAAAGAACGTGTGACTAATTATGTGCGCCTGTTAGCATTGCGACAATTGCAGTACGAAACTTGAATTCTGTAGAAAAAATAATTTACTATTTTCGGGCGGACCTGTCGATTGGCGGAAAAGTGTGAAACTGTTTTTAATTTACAAATAAAATTTTCGTTTTCCGCCGCTACTCAGAAGTAGAAACAAAAGTGTACAGGGCGGCATCGCCGTGGCCGTAAATTGTGATGACACCCTGTATGTAGGCGGCAGCCTATATGTACGCAACCATATTCATTTCCGGTTGGGAAAAAAAATTAGTACAGCAACCTGCTGGACGATTTTGCTCGCCTGGTTCAATTGGGAAAAATGAGCGCCATGGTGTCCAGCTAGTTCCAATATGCAACACAAACAACAACAAACAACAAGAACGCAACGTATGATGTATGAGCAGTAAGAAGTTTTAAATCTTATTTTTTAAGAAAATTGTCTTTTATTTGTGTGTGTGTAAATACTTGTAAATATATATGGAAATTTAAGTATATGGGCATGTAAATATTCGTGCACATGTTTGTATGTTTGTAAGTTTAATTACAGCTCGTAAAATTTTTGCTCATTATTTCTTTTCAAGTGCCTAAAAAATTTTCAATAAATATTCGTTTATGAAATAAGATAAAAAGTCATGTGTACGCATTAAAATTAGAACAACAATAAAATATCTATGCTATCTTCATTCGGCTAGACCTCATTGGCGCCCTCCAAGCTGCGTAACTTCTGATACATATTTATGTAGTGAGCCTGTAATTGTTTTTGGTAGTTCAACACTTTCTCGCGCTCCTCACACCATTGTCGCTTCTCCAATTCAAAATTGACGCGCACATCGTCCAACTGTTTGCGCAACTTGCCGATCTCCTCAGCATAGCTTGCCGACTCTTCGATCAACGTATCCAATGTGGACTCCTCCAGTTTGTTGGGATTGGAAGGCGTGAATTTTAGTGGCTGGTGATGATTGTGGTTCACGGCGATATCGGGCAGATTTTGTGCACCATACACGAAATTCTGTATATCCGCAGACATCTTGGCCAAACGCTTTTCGGCGCACAGCTTAGTTTGTTCGCGTTCGCGTTCACGTTCACGTTCACGTTCACGTTCATTTTCACTTTCATCGGTGTCATCCAGCGGCGGAGCAATTTTAAGACAATTCATAATTAACTCCAGATTTGTATCATCGATGGCCTTCTCTCTGGGTGCATTGGTAGCAGGCGCCTCGGATTTCGGCGCTTGGCGACGTGTGCGATTACAAATGTCGGTGAGGTTATCCAATTGTTGCTTTAGACGTATGAAGCGGCCGGAGGGTTCCTCGCCATATTCCTGAAATATGGCCAAGTCGGAGAGCTCCTTGCGCAGCTTAGCCAATTCATTGGTAAGCGCGAGTATTACTTGATCCTTGAGTATAATAATTTTGTTCAATTGTTTCAGCTCGGTTTCGGATTGTTTGTCGGTGCGCGCCTGCTGACGTTCTACTTGCTTTTTTTGCTTTGTCATCTTCTCATTCTCCTGCAAACTTTCGTAGATTTGCGTTTCGGCATTCGTATTCTCATGACGCAGATGCACAATGGCGTGCTCTTTCAGCGTAATTTCGACCTGTGCGAGTAGTAAAATGTAATGTAAAATTCATAAGAAACTGTGAAAATTTCAATACACACTTCTCAAAATTACTCACATTCGCTTCCTTCAGCTGCGATTTGAGTAGAGCGAGTTCACCATTGCGCTCACAAACTTTCCACTCGCTCTCCTCCAACTGCGCTCGAGTCGCGGCGATAGAGTTCTCCGATTCCCGCAGCTGTTCTTCAATATAGGCGACGCTGTCCTTTAGATTACGCTCAGAATTCTTTAAACTACTATTGGTACTCCTAAACGTAAAAAATAAGAAAAAAAAATGAAATAATTTTTTAATCATCAGAATATCTCTCTTAAATCCCTGTAGTAAAACCTCAAAATTTTTTTTTTTATTTCTCAGGTAAAACTTATTTTTTATGTTTATTTTATACATATGTGAAATTTTTCGCCTTCACGAGAAATAATTTTGTGGAACATTTTAAGCTATTAGATTTCCCACGAAATGGTGTGCTTGATCCCAATTTGGTTAGCCCGAATAAAATACTATTTGGGTGGTGGCTAGAGGGTTAAAATTTCACTAGGGGCAAGCTGCATAATCAAAAGCAACAATTATAAGCAAGTTTCATCAATACAATCTACCCTTTTCTGTTTCGTTCGAGTCAATTAAAATCAAAAGATTTTTGAATTATTTCTCTAAAGTTGTTTATATTTATCTATAATACGGTTTGGCAAAAAAATTCACTTCCGCCACAATAAACGTAGTTGCAATTGTCTCTTAAATTATTGAATTCAAAATGCAATAAAATCTGCCTCAAAGCTTCACCATTTAATAGTGAACTACTTATTCGAATCTTATAAAAAGGCAATGAAATTTATTAATTTTGACGATGTTTTTACATAGTCTTGCGAATTATATTATTATTATATTAAATATTTCATACGCTAACAAGAGCTATTAAATTTTTATTTCGGGAGTAGCTTTAAACCATTCAGGAATTTTTCGGTAGTATTCACGTACGAACTGGTTCTCAAATATACTAAACCGGAGGAGAACCGAAAATATGCTGGAAATATATTCCAAATATGTTATACTGGAAAAGTACCGAAAATGTATCGAAAGAGAAAGAAAATATAGCAAATTCCTATGCTAAAATAACCAAAAATATGGAAGTTATTGTAAAATTAGTGAGCGCGCGCCGGAGAACTGCTTTAAATTAAACAAATTTTTCCAAAAGTCCTTTATTTAACAACAATTTATCTAGGTCCTGACAAAGGCTAAATAACGAATTTGTACAAATAAATAATTAATAACAATGTTAAAAGCAGCAAAAAATGGGTCAAAATCGTGTTTTTTGTCAAAAATATTGATAATTTTCGCAAATTTCAATTCTTCCAAATTTTCTTAATGTCAGGCCCTGGTAATATTATTCAAGTATTCAAAGCAAAAATTTCTCTCTACTGTTTCAGATCATTTTTGTGGACAGGAGCGAGCACGCCATCTTACTGTTTTTTAAGTACACATCAATGATTACACTAGTTTACGGTACATCTGTTGCTAAAGAAATTTTAGCTGTTGCTGACTACATATGATAGGCTGTTTTCAAAAATATAATTAGAAGATTTTTATCAGCTCTAGTTTCTGAGTTTCAGCTATGTAGGTATAAAACATAATAAAAACATGTATTAACTAAGAAAAACTTTATTAAAAATAATAATTAATCATTGAGTTCTAAAAAACTTCGATTTAAAGCTTTTCTCTGAAGGGTAGACTTCGGAAAATGAAGTATCAGAGACCAACAATAGTCAGACATCATATTCGTATCCCAGAAATCCTGATAGCGCTCTTCCATGAAGCGTAAGTCCTGACGCTTACGCTCTCCCTGCTCTTCGCCCATATCTCCTACATTTTCCGGAAACCTGTCCAGGTGACTATGGGGGAAGTGGAGTTTTATGCTCATATTGCAGCCCATATTTTTTAATCGTAGCAGAAGGTCTTCTACAAGTTCAATATAATTTTCAGATTTGTTATTTCCGAGAAAATTCTGCATCACAGAGACGAAAGCTGTCCAAGCCTTTAGTTCTAACTCAGTCATAGAATTTCTAAATTGGGTATCTTTCGTCAGTTGTCTAATTTGGGGGTCATCAAAAATACCGGCTTTAATCTTTTACATAGTGAGCTGAGGAAATTTTTGACAAATGTAAGAAAAGCAGTTCTCATTTTTATCTAGTGATTTAACAAACTGTTTCATGATGCCAAGTTTTATATGTAATGGTAGAAGGATACTTTTGTCACGAGCTACTAATGAATTATGGACTGTATTTTGCTTTCCAGGCTCCATATTTTCTCCCAACGGCCAGTTGCTTCTTACCCAATGCTCTTGTTTAGTTCTACTGTCCCAAAGACATATAAAACAGGGAAACTTTGTGTAACCACTTTGTTGACCAAGAAGAATGTTCACCATTTTTAAATCGACACAAGGCTAGCGAAATATTACAATATTCTTCCTTCAACTTTGTACTGTGGGCAATAGGTACCCCAGCGTAAGTCATCAGAATTATTTTGTGATGAGCTTGGTACTTCAATGTCTTGTTCTAAGGGTTCAGATATATTTTTAGCCACTCTTTTACCACTTTTCCATAATATTAAATATTCCACCACGATTTACAAACATAATTGGGAGCCTAAGACTTCTCATTTTTATCCACGAGCATCCCAAAATAGTCAAAATAGGTATTTTTCTCAATCGTTGATATAACTTTTCTACAATTGTTAAACACATATTCTCCGCATATATAGCAAAAATGATCTGGATTGTTTGAACAACATCTCCTTGAACTACTCATAACGCAAAAAATTTTGATACTAATCTCAACACAGTAAAATACGCCTGTTATCGATTAATATATACGCTTAAATGTCAAAAATCAGAAACAAAGTAACTCGAGCTGCTCAAAAATTTTTGAGGGTAGATTTGACAAAAACTAGTCATAAGTGAACATTATCAACCACAAAATTCACGGCAACAGACAAAAAGTTAAATTTTTTAAACTAGTGTTATTGTTATAAACAACAAATATGCTGTAAAATAAACTCTTGGAAAAATTCCAGATTGTTGTATTTACTATGAACTTTCTAATGCTAAAAGAATTTTTTAAGTAACTATTGTACATCGTGAGAAACAAATTTTTGAAAAAAGTGTACTTTTTGAACGAAAAAAAGGAAGCCCCCCTTGAAAATTTGTATCTCACCAATAATTGCTGTGAAAAGGGCTTTTAAATAAATATCAAAATTAAGTTATCGATGACTTATAAAATTATCTCACTAATAATAACTATCATAACACTTTTTTAAATCTTCCGAAAAATTTCAATGATTTTTTTTAAGCGTCACCATCAAAAAGTTATTACTCCGATCCCTTTTTTTTCTGTCATTATTAAATATGTCTTCATAAAATATTGTATGTAAATATAAAATGCGCAACGCTTACTTGAGTATTTCGTTTTCATTTTTCAAATCGGACACCTGCTCTCTCAGCTTATTCGATTGGTCAGTGTGGCGCAGTTTGTGTTGTTTGAATTGGAATTGTTGCAGAGCCAACATTTGTTCCATTTTCTTTAACTTAAGCAGATATTCGCGTTGTTGAGCTTCATAGAATGTTCTCAAACGCTTTGTCTCCTGCTCCCAAAAAGTCTCCTTGTCCTACAAAAATAGACAAAGCAAAAAATGGGGGAAACAATGAATTAGCTATTTATATAGTTAACTTGTTGTTGTGGTGTGCAAATTGCCTTAAACCTTTTGTACTCTGACTATTACTTTCTCATTGTGTTCCATTGTTTGGCGCAAATAGGAGAGTTCCGAATCGCGATCCTTTAGTGCGGCTTCCAAGTCTGAAATGCCCGAGTCGGATGGTGAAGGTGTCATGTCGCACTGTTCGCTCAACAGGTATTTGCCACCGCCACAACCGTTATTGCTAGTCGAGTTGCCGCTGCCCACGCCAATGCAACCAAAGCCGTTTGCACCACCAAATCCATTGCCAACCATGCCATTTGTATTGTTTGTGCAATTGTTGTTGCTGCTGTTGCTGCCAGTCGATTTACTGTGAATGCAAATAAATAGAGTTTTAAATGCATATACAAGTTTCTATTTATGATTTCTATTTTTAATTTATAACTACATGCGAGTAAGTATTTAAATTGTTTATAAACTTTTTTTTTTGTATTTCCTTGGCTTACATTGTGCTACATTGGCTATTCACATCCGAGTCTGGTGTATGCCGAATCGACTCCATGCTGTCGTTGATTTTCAACGATCTGGAACCACGTCGACGCGCCATAAGACTGTTGCAATAGTTATTGCTTGAATAAGCGCCAACAGCAATGCCTCCAGCTACAACTCCAGCACCGACGCTGCCACAAGCGCCACCATGCCGCAAATCTGACGTGCCTAAAAATACGAGTACGAAGAAGAAGCAATTGGAAATCGCTGCAATATATGTACATACATATCTACATACAAGCATACATACATACATACATACATGTAACTAAATAAGTGTGTACAGATTTACGTAAGCATTAATTAAATGAACAGCATTTCAATATTCATTTCAAAATGAGCAGCTCGAGTTTATAAAAGCACTTCGCCAAAACTATCTGCTATTAATTAAAAATAAATCCACACACACTTCACCATTATGAGTATTCAATACTTATTAAGTTGCGTAAATTTTTTTTTTGCGAATTCAGTTAGCCGCGATTGAATAATCATTGCACGAATTATCAAAAAATATTTTATAACAGTCCAAAATTAAAAAAAAACAAAACCGCGCCATTGCTCGGAAATGACATTTCGGTTATCACGAAGTGCAACAAAACGAAAAATAATTTTTACCCTGGTGTCTCATAGCACTTCTGGTAATATTGCCGTATTTTCCTATTTATTTTCATTATTAACAATTTTTTAATATCATTAACAATTTAATATTCAAAGTTTAAAGCTCTAATTCATAATTGTTTTTAATTTTTATTTATGTCTATATATTTCTCAGTATTTATATCTAATAATTTTGATAAAAAATTAGTCCTGATGTTTATTTATAAATCCGTTACTTTTACTTTTGAAGTCATACATTAAAAGGTATTCTCAATTTCCTCAAACAAAATATTTTGGAGAGCAAAATTATTTTTTTTTATTGATCAACTTAACCAGAATGACTTTTTAAGCTATGACCACCACAAATTAAATCCAACGAATTTGATAAGTAAAAGTCGTTGCTGATTTTTTACTGACTTTTTTTGATGACAGATATTTTGATTAAAAAGATATATATCAAGAGGTATGTAATTATTATTACTCCTTAAGAAAAGTCTTGAAAGTTTAGAAAACAAATTTTCCACAAGAATCCCAGGGAGGAACGAGTGGATAGGTGCCGTGGACCAGGACCCAGAGTCGACGGCTGTATACACAGATGGCTCCAAGCTGAACGAGCGAGTAGGCAGCTAAATTCACTCAAGTGGATATAATCTAAACCACAGCTTTCGGTTGCCGGACCACTGTAGTGTTTTTTAGTTGGAGTTAAATGCAATAACTGCTGACAGCATTATAACTCACGCCCCTTTAAAAGGAGGCATAACTATATACTGAGACAGCCAAGCTGCTATTAAATCTTTATATTCTTACGGTAGTCATTGAATGCAGAAGGACTCCAAACCGGCTAGCAGAAATGTGATCCGTGTGTGTTGTATGGGTCCCTGGCCATGAAGACATTCCTGGCAACTGTATGGCTGACGAGCTGGTAAGGAAATGGACGGAAATATCGATAATTAACTCCGCCCTAGATGCGGGTATATCTCTAATATCCTACAAACACAGTCATAGATCTGAGCTTATGGAGAAGGTAAATTTCAGATGGGCCTCGGACACCACCTGTCATACCACCAAACAAATCTGGCCAGTAGTTGATGTGAAGCGCTCTAAAGCTCTCACTATGCTTGACCGCTCCTCTCTTAGATTAGTGGTTGGAGTGATAACCGGGTACTGCTTTAGGGGCACCCACGGAAAAGACTGGGCTACCCAACAAATGAATTTTGCCGCAGTTGCCGCAATGAGGAAGAGGAGGAGAGTATTGAACACTACCTTTGCCACTGCCTTGGCCTGGCCAAGACGTGCAACCAATTCTTCAAATATTACTTCGTGGACTATTTGGCCGACTTGAACTCGGCAGCCACTCTAACCTAACCTAACCTAACCAAAGAAAAGTCTATAAACAATTGTTAAAAGACGATTTTTATGAGAAAAAAAATTTTACTGTTAGGAGCCCTGATTTACAAATACATATGTGTAAGACCTTCTCAAAAGCATAACCAAATTAAGACAAATATGTACTTATGCATAGTATTTAATGGTTCATTAGAGTTACTTTTTTCAATAGTGTTTATATGAAAGATCACCCGAGCGTCCGTCTAACATTCATGAAATTTTCAATAAGCGCCCTCTGCTGTTGAAACAAGAATTTGTTTTTAACAAACAGTGGTAAAGAATATATTGAAAAAAATAGTTTTAGATAACAGAAAAAGAAAGAAAGCGAGCAGAGAAAACAAAGCGAGCCCGGCACATGCCCCGGAAATAAGAAGTACTTCTATAACTAGAAATTGATTTTGCCGTCAACGGATCAAACTATTCTTCAAATTAAATTTGTATAAAAATAAGATTCTTACCTTAATTATGTGATAACCATGGACAAAAGATAAATATGTACAAAAGAAATTACAGAACTCTGCGGAATCTTAAGAACTACTGATGAAAAACAATCTTCAGAGTTACTAAATTTGTGATACCGAATGAAATATGTAAACGGAATTATAGCAACTGTTATTCTTTAATAATAAAATAGTAATAATAATTTGGCGCTTACTTTATATAGCTCATTGTTTGGCCCGGCTTACCCGACCATTTCTAGTGTGCATCTTTATATTCTACCATAAATGGAGTTACCTACAGTTTTGTGACATTTTGTGGATCTTACTTGCCCTGGCCGAGATTCGAATCTCGAACCCAGCGGCATATCGAGTAATAGAACGCACCGCTACCCGCTCGACATATTAATAAAATATCTAAACTTTTAACGTTATTTCATTTTGAAAAATAATTTTTATTGAATTGCAATTAAAAAAACCCGATTTTCAAAACAATTTGATTTGTTGTTTGTTAGATACAGCTTTGTTTAACAAAAATTTCAATGTTTTTTGGGAACTTAAAGGTTTTTGATAAAACAAATCTGACAACACTTTATGTATGGTTGGCGATTCAAATGACCCTTAATTTAAATATGTACATAGTTGCTAAAACAAACATCGAACTATGCATATTAACTTGTGCGTTTCCAGCATTTAAAACAACTTTTACATGGACACCATCCGATTGGTGTTACTATTTAGTCACGTGAAATATATTTTGATTTTAATGTACTAATTTGGCTACACTTCTTTTACATGGACGATGTTAACAGAAAACTAAGCTCTAAACTTGTCTAACGAATTGAACGATGTAAAGGCTGCTTTATATGTACATATGTATGTATATAAAGAAAAAGATCTAACCCAACACCAATCAATAATTTCGCATCATTAATTACTCACTGCCAAATCGCATTTGGTTTGAATTCTGAGTCGCTGCAAGTGATGGCGTTGAGCCGTAACGATCGCCCACAACTGTTGCAGCCGCTGACGTCGCTATGGCCACATCACCGGCCACATATCGACCATTCTCTATGCTGTAGTCCGGCTCGAAGGGGATTGGCTTGAAAGCGATGGGACGCAAAAGATTCTCATAAGACGTCATTGTTGATATGTTTGGTGTTGCTGTTGCTGTAGTTGTTGTTGTCGCCATTGTAGCTGTTGTTACTGTAGCTACTGTGAACTCGGCTGCCAAGTTTGGCTGTTGTAAAATTACAATAACAAAACAAAAAAAAAACAAATAAATAATATATATTAAGTGTATAAAAATAATGAATGACTAAGCAATAGCCATACATAGTTATATGTAGATAAATGAAGTTGAGAGCAATAATTGAAAGCGATTGAATGCGCGCTCGACCCAGCAACCGGCTGACAACAATATTCGATACATACATACATACATACTCGTACATACATATGTTTAGTTCATATATTTGTACAAAGTTCAGCGGTGGAACTGGGCACGGCCGTGAATGTGCCGGTTGGCTGGTGTGATTGTGGCGGAGATTAGTGTTTTTGTGTTCTTGTTGCTTTTGTTTTTTGTTATTGCTAGTGACACTGACACACCCAACACGTCGGCGAGCGGAGGAGCGACTTTTAGGTAATGTATGTATGTATGGTGTGGCTGCACAAAAAGGTCTAAAATCTAGCTACAAACCTGTTCGCTCGTTGCGCCCTCTACGCCGCGCCCAACGCCACTGCCCGTTAATGTTGCGGTTGCTTGACTTGTTGCAGCTGAAATGTGTGGCAAGTGTGATATGCCGCCGGAACTTCGTTGTTGCTGTTGTTGTTGCTGCTTTTGATGCATTTGTTGGAGCTGCATTTGTGCTTGCAATTGTTGGTGTTGTGGCTGTTGTTGTTTTTGTTGTTGTAGGTGCGCCTGCTGGCCCATCATGGGCTGCGCATGTTGCCTTTGTGCCTGCAGGTGCTGCTGCAGTTGGTGTTGTTGCTGCACCAGCTGTTGCTGTTGCTGCAGTTGCTGTTGCAATCGCATTTTCTGCTTTGCATCCAAGACATTGTCACTTGCAGCACCGCCGCCAACGCCACTGCCGCCCACACTCTCCGAAATACTCAGACGTTCACTCATTTCCGAATAACTGCTGCGATTTCCGCTTCCGTTGCCGCCCATTAGCGTTGGCGTTGGCTTGCGCACCAACTGTGGATGTAGCTGATAGGCGAGATGCAATTGTTGCTGCTGCTGCTGCTGCTGCTGCTGCTGCTGTGTGTGTTGGCGCAATTGCAGACTCGGCATTGAGGTTGACATGATCGCCGGTGCTGAGGTGACCGGCGCGGCGCCACCGATGACTGTTGTTGTGGCCGGTGGCAGGGATGGGTGCAAACGTTGCGAATTGTTGCTACCATCTACCGCATCCCTTGCACTATTCTCAACTGTGTGGCAGGCAATTGTTTTTCCCTTTGCACCCGCCGCTGTTGTGCCTCCGCCACCTCCGCCAAATGTGCGTTTTTTGGTTATTTCAAATATTTGACGTATATTTTGAAACTTTGTACGTCCTGCATTGGGCAGTGCGTCTTGATCCAAACTGCTGTGACTGCCGAATTTCTGCTGGCCGCGCATGCGTTTTTGCTCATTGCGCGACTTCAGCGTGCCGGAATGATTCACCAGCGTCGGGTGTTGCTGCTGCTGTTGCAGCTGTCCGCCGTTAGCCGCTGGCGGCAAGCCTATTGTATTTTTTGCTGAGAGAGAGTTGCCATTCTCCAGCGATGCGGACCGAATGTGCCCACGTCTCGCAAGCGTCGGCGATGACTGTGTAATAGGTGTGGGGTGGGTGATAATTGAGCTGGTGTTGACGTGGTTGTTGTTGCTACTTTTACTACCAATGCGACCACTAATACCCAGTGCTATAGTCGCTGGTTTTGTTGCCATTGCGTCGCGCTTTTATGTCGAAAGTTCACGAACTATTCGGTACAGGTTTGCCGGAGGGTCAGTCAGTAGCGCCAACAGAGCTCTTGAAATGATCTTCAATAAGCCGATTAGTAAGTCAAATTGTGTAATCTGTAAGTGAGTGTAAAAGGATGATTTTTATTTTAAATTGTTGTTTGAAAATTATTTTATTTCATGCAAGTAGAAAAGGTATGCAAATGTAGGGGTACAGGTCTCTTCGAGATGAAGTCATGCATGCAAAATGTTTTAAGATCCGACTATAAATGCCAAAATCATGATGACAAAATGTATAATAATCGAAAGGAACGCAGAATTTTAAAGTATTCCAAGCAGGTAAAAGGTTGAAGGTAAAATCGGGAGAAAAATATAAAAACGTAAAACATTTACATCGTTCTTCTAGTATTCAAGGGTTTCTTCTTTGCGTCCTAAAATAATTCCACCACTAAGAAAAGTTCATCCTGCCAATTTGATCTTTCAACTTCTGGCTGCTGGCATATTTTTAATGAAAGAATGCCATTTTCTGTTACCTTATAATAAAATTGCTACCTTATATTAGAACAAAACGTTTGTGTTCAATTATTTTGGCAGTCGATCTTAAAAAAAATTGTGCTGTGGTTTGAAAAAAAAACTTCTGTGGTCAAATATTTTGGTAGTTCATCCCACCTAACTGACGGCTTATTAATTCAATGGCCTAGTTCGTTTTGCAACATTCGTTACAGCTATAGGGGTAAAGGTGTCTAAAAATGTTCCCCATTGTATCGCTGACAGTTATGGCATCTGTTTGCTAGGTAAGGGTTTGTTTTAAATATTTCGAATATAAGAGCTGCCGTTCAAATTCGTCTTTATTTAGATTTCTCCATTTCAATTTTTTTCCAGTTAAAATACAATTCAATCTATGGCAAAAACTGTATGCACCCAAGTTTCAAACTTTGTACAAAATTTATTATCATTTATTAAATTAAATATATTTTAATGAATCGTTTTGAGCTTTAAATACTAAAGCTCATTCAATATTAATACAATAGTGTGCAATTTTTAATTGGCTAAACATTACTCCAGATTTTTAAGAAATTTTTTTCTGGCTCCTACTTACGCAATATAAAAAGATCGGTTTATGGAAGAAATTGCTGAGAATAGTCAATAAAAAATTCAACAAAAATAAAAATTACTATTGAGTTCGTTGAAACTGACAAATAACTGCAATAACATTAAATTGTCGACAAAACTGTATTAAGATTCTAAACAAATTTTTAAGAACAAGCTAAATTTTTGAATTTGTTTTAATTGAAAAATAATTGATATTCTTTTCCGTTGCATACTTTCAGGAATAGCTGTTTTATGTCTTCCAAGATTTTTTCCATGACACTATTTTCTACTTTCATTTGAGAGCACAATTTTTCAATTGACAGTTCTGCAGGGTTTAGTTCGGAACGCAAATATTCATACATATGTATTTATCTCACGTTCAAGGTGGCAGTTTTTAAGCGTTTACTTTTATGGTATTTATGCGAAAATAGTAATATGAATTTATTTTGGTACATTTACCATTCATACGAAGGGCATAGAAGTGTGAATAAGTGTTATAAGCTACAAATTATTGAGAACGAAAAACGTCACGAATTGCCAGCTCTAAACGCTTGTAATTTAAATGTATTCTCGCCAAGATTTTTGTATGTGGCATTTTAGCTAGGAAACACAACAACCATACAAAGTGTTATTGTTTGAAAATTATTATGTTAACAATTATTGTATAATTTAAAAGCATCAATTTGAATTGCGCTTTTAATAACAACAATAGTCAAAGTGGTAGCTGTTATTGCTGCTGATGAGGAGTTGTGATGATATCTGAAATATCAACTACAACTCCTACCGCTTTAACTTTAGTTGCTTTCCCAAAAACGATTTCAATTCAATAACAATTGTTGATAATAAAAAAAAGTATATGAAAGTTTTTACGTACAGTCAGTCGTATGTATTAAACAAGCGTACACAAAAATTCAACATATGGATTTCCCGAGTTGCACCTAATTATGCCAGTTAATATAATAATGTTAATCATGCGATTTTTTACTCTCGCAATTTTTTATGAGATGATTATTTGTATAAACTTTTGTACACTTTTAAAGCACAAAGCCCAATATAACTCATATGCTACAAAATAAAATCCCTTTAATGAGTGACTAATATGCATTTGTTGCGCTTTAAAATTGTTCTCACAAAATCAAGGAATTAATGTTTATAAATTTACTATGCACATTCAATGCCTTTAATGCTTTCTGCAAAAATTTGCAATGCATTAAGTCATTGTGTTTATATATATATATATATACATACATATATAATTATAATTTTGGCGCTTACACTATATAGCTCAGTGTTTGGCTTTGCAGAGTGCGTTTTTATATTGTACCATAAATGGAGGGACCTACAATTTTGTGCCGACTCCGAACGGCAGATGTATTTTATGAGACTCTTTTTCAGCCGGAGGTTTGCCATTCCTGCCGAGGGGAGACCGTTATTAGAAAAAACTTTTTCTATGCTTAAGATTTTGCTTGCCCTGACTAAGATTCGAACCTCGAACTCACCGGCATATCGGGTTATAGCACGCACCGCTACCAACTCGACCACAGCGGCCATATTGTGTTTTCACGAGAATAAAATTTACAATGGTAGCAAATATGTATTAAGACATACAAAATGGCGAAGAAAAAGTCAATTTTTTAAAAGCTTATGTGGAGAGTATTTCGCAATAAAACAAGCAGCCATACTTTAGACCACACAGAATGGCGGAAAATAAGAATAAATTTGTATATGATATTCAAAATTATTTAAATGATTAAAAACCATTTTTTCCATATCTCAAAATTATTTAAATGATAAATGAAAATTTATTCATTACAGAGCTCCAAAAGAAAAGTAGCTTCTTTTGAGTAGACGATGTTTATAAAAAAAACGGCAAAACCAAAATAAATCTTTAGGAAGGCTAATTTGTAGCCAAAAACCACTTCCGCGAAGGCCTAACCCACACAGCGACCTAACATAACCTAACCATAAGAAACGTAACCTAAACCTAACATAACTTAATCTAACCTAACCCATTCTCACACATTTCACAGCGAACTATGTCAACACTTTTTTTTAGGCTGAAACCATTGTCCGCGAAGCCTTAAAAACTTATGAAACTTGACGTGATGGCGCCAAAATGAACTCAGATTTGCATTCAGCGAAAACATATAATAAACATAGTCTGTCCAAAGCAGAAGCAGACTGTGGAGCTGTGTTATCCAAAAATAGAAAATCTGTGAATACATTTTTATTGTAAATAAATATTTATTGTGAATACATTTTTTTTTTTATAACAATTCACTCAAAAACGTAGTTTGTTCGCACATACAATTATACGCAAGCCTATATCTAATTATACATAACATTGCAATGTTTTTATAAACTCCGCATTCTTTCTGTATATTTTGAAATACGAGTTACGGTGAAAGGACATAGCGTAACTTTCGAAAATTTTTCTAATTAGCGCAGTTGTTTTCAAAAAAAAAGAAATAAAAGCATTTAACAAAATCTGAGTTGGCAAAAATCAGCAAAAGCTTTATAAGATTAACGAACTTAAAGCGTGTTTGTGTGATAGGGTGAAAATGCAAAAATTTTACTTAATTCAGTATTAACAAAAATTTATTCATCTTGCCAAGCACATATGTATGTATGTATGTATGTATGTAGGTACATGCGTACGAAAGAAACAGTCTTGCCATCTCTTTTTTTAGTTATTTGAAAAACAAAACCCTTTAATTCCTAAAAAAAGCTGTAGCGCATGATCATAGTTCTGAGAAGTTTTTTTTTTATGATATTTAAGAATTTTTTTAAGTAGTGTTTTTAATCTTAATTTGTTTTTGTTTTTGCTTTACTCATATTTATTTTCTGCGAGCCAATTAGATTTTTAAAAACCTGAGCTAATTGCTAAACATTGTACCGGCATCGTCCTTTTTTAACTTAAGAATCTCAATGTCTTTAATATTATATACTTCTAGAGCAGGCAGTGGCAAACCTCCGAGGGTATTTCTGCCATGAAGAAGCTTCTCATTAAATACATCTGCCGTTCGGAGTCGGCACAAAATTGTAGGTCCCTCGGCCAAGCACTGAGCTATATAGTGCACGCGCCAAAATTATTATTATATACTTCTAGAGAAGTAAAATTATTGCGATGTTATTCGAATCATTCATGAATAATTTTCTGTAACCATGGAAGGGGGTGAACTATAAGAAAGTTTTAAAACTTTTAGGAATAAAGACATCAGTCACTTTTCAGTATTTTAGCATTTAATGTTAACGTGTTATTTAATTTTAAAGCAACGATACGCCTAGCAAAATACGGAACTGTGATCGCAACTGATGTTTTTGAAGATCAATGTAGGGCATCGTCCTCGTATTTTTTTATTTTATTAACAACCCTTATACTCGCAAGTATCGTTGAGCTTGTTAAAATAAATTTTCAAAATTCTAAATTGAGTTCGTAAAAATTGATTTAAATTGTGCTTATCTTTTTTTAAAGCTGTATCCTTTAAAAAGTAGAAATTAATAAAAAAAATTGTAATATAGTTAAATATCTGTCGCTTATAGTTTAAACTGAGAGTATGGCAACGCCAGTAGATGCTTACTCGTAATGATGAATGCACTGTACATGAGAAAAATATATAGAACGCCCATTCGAAGAATATATTTTCACTCTTTCTTTTTAATTAAAGTACAGAGAATCCAAATTTCAAACTATATACATAATTTAATATAATTGTAATTACAATTATAATTTAGCATGTTTTCATATTTTCAACATATTTTTTTAAACATTTTTTAAACGTTTTTTGTTCGAGTTTCACGTCGGTTAAAATTATCGCTGATTTTTGAGATTTTTTTGTCCCATTTAAAGTTTACACCAATAATTTTGATCTACTTAAAATAAATGGGATGTAACTTAAAATAGAATTGACTCAAATTTTTACTTTAATTAAATTTTTTTAAATTATTAAAAATCATGTAAAAAGTTGCATTTATATAACTTAAGTTTTCGAATGCAATTTACTTTGATTGAAAACAAATATATTTATTGTCGAATTTGGCAAAATGTGGGTGTGCTATATATTTGTCATGGACCATGCGTATTAGATTCAAACACCGAAAAGCATGCAGACTTTGAATTCAACTGTTCCAACGATAGATGACGATGCAAAAGATTTACATACATTTTTCATTTTGATGATTGCCGTTGAGAGCAAAGCGTAAAATCATTTTCACATTTTCATCAAAGAAAGTTGAAGTGCTGCGCAATCGCTTTCCTGCCGAGCGAATGTAATGAAATTCTAATTGAGACCAAGTGAAAATGACTGTCGAAATATAAATTCAAGACATATTTCGTGTGAGTACTTAATACAGGTTTGGTTTGAAGTGGCACAGCAACGCTACGCACAAGCATAAGAAATCAACAGCAACAAAAAAGAAAAAAAAAAGAGTACAGCAAAACAAAACAGTATGTGTTGAAACAAATAAAGCTCTTTGTTCTTCTCATATTTTTTACGTCTATGAAAAAAAACATTTGGGTTAATATGTCGTTGACACGCGAATGTGTGCAACGATGTTAGGTCTCGTACGAGACCAAATGACGACTTGAACAGTGAAATATTAAACAAACAAAAAACGCGCTCAATTCTAACTCTCAGATGTTCAAATACGATATTTCATATTTAACGAGTTCTTTTTTTTATATTTTATGCGACGACAACTGAAATGAGTATTTGCGCAATGCTTTTGGAACAACTCTGCAAGTAATTGAAAAGTTGCAGTTGTAAAGTTGTAAAGATTTACAGTATTTGAAGAAGACGAATACATTCTTTTGTGAAACCTCTAAAACGCACATCAAATCGAATTAAAGTACCAAAAAATTTTAAACGTTAAACTTTAAGAAAAATATCTGAGGCATGAACATTTTACTTTTAAATTTCCTGTTACTCCTTTATTTAAAATTAACTCTTTTGCAAAATTAAAAAACAACATTTTTCAGCTCTGTGCATTTGGTGTTTGCATTTAAAAGCTGAAGCATCAAAAATATTTATCAACTACCTTAAATTGTAAAATTGTATCGAAAAACAAATCAAATTTAAATTAAAAATAAAAATCGTTTGCTGCGCCCAGCAGTTAGTGATCTTTTGTTTTGAGTTGTAAGTAAACTAAAGTTATAGAGATATAATATTATGGCGAAATTTGGTTTAGAATAATCCAAATTTTTAAATGAGCAAATACAAATTGCCAAGTTCTGGGAATAAATTCACTATATATTTTTAATTCTATTTATTTTTATTTCTTCGCAAAAAATTTATATTTAAAGTGATATGAATATGAATTCAACTGTCATTATTGTCATTAACTCTACTTATGTTAAGTATATACAAGGGCTTAATGTAAGCCAAAAGTTTGATTTCGAAATGCGATTAATTATGAAAATTCAAAATAAGTGCTCCATTATAGACTTATTATGTTTTTTAAGATCACGGAACAGATGGAACAGGTGGAAAATATTACTCTTTGGTTTGCTATGGCTTTTGACTCATGCAGGCTTACGTTTTGGGTCAGATATGCTTTGAATTTTCCGAGCAACATTCTTCCCTTATCAGATTTATCTAACTCTTTAGAAAGTCAACATGATCTAACCTTGGGAATGGAAAAGCGTCATTAGTATGAAAATCGCAAAAATGAAATATTTTATAATATTTGCGAATTTGCGGTCATTGGTCTACCATCTGCGGCGTAGTTGGCTTAGCTACTCATCGATAACAGTAGTCACCGCATGAATTGACAAATTTTCTACTGCTTTCAGGGACTCAACCTTAAGTTATCCGGTAATGCGAGCAATAATTCCTAAAATGAATCTTGAATTGAAATTGTTCAGGCCATAGAAACGAAACGTGAGTTTGGAAACACATTTACGTCGATCTTATTTTATGAGATGCAGCGGAGTTTTGGTAAAAGGTTCATATGTCACTTGAGAATGTTTTTGTATTAAAAAACTGCGTAACGTTTTCAAAAAGTTCGTTTGACGTGTTCCGCAGAGGTTTTGACCCCATTGATATTGGAGTTAAACCCAGACAATATAGAACTTGACTTTCAATTCAATTCAATTCAGTGTTTATTAAGTGGTTACAAAATCACGCTGACTAAATTAAAATTTATAAATTAAAAAGAAGGAACTACACTAGGAAAACACATATTCAAATAAACTATTGAATGACTGCTTATTGACAGAAAAATCAATATTTAACGTTTTAGAAATGTTATTTATTACAAGAAGCGCCCAACAAATCGGAGTTTGATCCCTATAGTTTGCTTTAACAGAAGTAATTAAAACGGACACTCAATGAAGCCAGCAATCCAATCGTCAACATACATAATACAATGGACATATCTTCTACACTCAAGAGTAGTTAAATCAATAAGCTTGCATCGAGCCAACTAGGGCAATTATAAATATAACTTCAGATAACTAAGGCATATTCTAGCTTGGAACGCATAAGATATTTAAAGAGTTTTTCTAGTATAGGGACCCTAAATACTTCCTCAAGCCTTTGTAGAAATGTACATATCATAAACAAAGGTGAAACTGGAGTCTAAAATGACCCCAGATCAAATAAATGATTAACAGAAGCGAGTTGTTCAGTTGGAATGTGATAGTTAGTTGTAAAAATTTTGAAGTTTTATCGAGGGTCATGTGAAAGCATTTTTTAATATTGAGGGATAACAAATTTACTTTTTATATTGCTTATCTTTTCAACCGCATTTACTATAGAGCGATAATAACATAATTAGTTGAGCGGTGTATTTCAAAAAAAAAAAAAATTACTACAATTTTTTGAAAAAGCCACTACGAACATTCTTCTAAAATAGCAACTCAACCGGCGACCTTAACTACAATTCCTAAGTTTGTATGTATGTATATATACAATAAATATGTTACACGTGTATATGTATGTATGTATGTACATTCCAAATAGCAGTTACCATAAACAGTTTATCCCGTTTCCAGTCGATAATGATAGTATTCTGTGTAATATTTTTTGTTGCTGCTGTTGATGTTGCGGCCAAATCAATATCATAAATTCTGTTTCTACAAAGAATTTATTCTCAACTACCGGGCGGTCGACATTTTACCAATGCATAAATTATCAAACACATGTTAAGATAGAAATGCAGAAGAACAAGGCAGGCGAGCCACTACAAACAAGTTGGATGAACGGGTTCGCCGCAATCTTTGAGTGCAGATATGTACTTACATACATACGTTGTATATGAACATACAAGTATACATATAATCAACTTTAAGTACATATGTAGATATATATTTAACTACCCTGCAGTCAAACATTCGGGTTCAGAATTGGTAGGACCATTGCCATATGACAGTGGCTGCGGCTTTAGTTGTCAAGATTGATGTAGAAGAAATTGCGCCGACAGCTAACAAAAATAATTTACGTTTACCTTTAATAACGTATTTAAAAGCGATAAAATAAACACTACGATATTTGAAACTCTCATACAATTTGTAAACAAAACAGAGTTCTTGCAACCTCACACTTCATTTTGATTGCAGAATTAATAATAATAATAAGTTAAAATAAAGCTTAAAGCTGTGAATCGCAAACAAAACGTTGAAAATAAATAAAACACCAAATATTCACTTGCACTTCACTCGCGTTGTTATTTGGTAAACATCTTTTTTTTTGTTGTTGTGATATAAACACTTTGCCGATGTGACGTCATTTTGAGCAGCTGATTGCCAATATCGTTAAGCAAGGCGCAATATTTTATTTAGCTGTTACCTTGTTTACAGAGCAACCTAAACAAGAGCGGCAGCGGCGTTTATCTGCCAAAAATTCCTCATGCCCATACAATTTGTATGAAGCCGACCGAAATAACGCGCGGCAACGCCGAGCGGTTGGAAAATCCGATTTTGACAGCGCGTTAGGAAGTGAAGTTAGCTGCAGAAAACGAAGAATTGACATTGTTGATGATGATTTGTAGTTGTAGTTCTTTGATTTGACATAGCGCTGCCGTTCTTGTTTAGGTACGACAACTAAGCGGTAGCGCTAGGCGGTGGAAAACGCGACGTTCTCCGCTCTTGTTTAGGTTGCTCTGTAAGTTGTGATAAGCGACACCATCTCTCTTTGATGTTTCAAAACCGAAAAGAGTATACAAACTTTCACTCTCTTCGCAAATACATGCCGTTCCTTCGGCAAAAGTCATATCTTTAACTCTAAGTTCACTCGTTTGAGTCACCTTGTAAATGAATCATGTCGGCTTTAGAGAAGATATGAACCGAAACTGTAAGATCTTCTACATAAAATGGACATCTGCTCGATTGGGAGCTCGATGAGAGGAACATTGTGGTAAACTGCAGTAACTCTAAAGTAAGGCCAAGCAGATTCTCCATAATATAATATAATATATATAATTTTGGGGCTTACACAATATAGCTCAGTGTTTGGCCGAGCTTCTCCTACCATTTGTGGTGTGCGCCTTTATACTTTACCACAAATGGAGAGACCTACAGTTTTGTGCCGACTCCGAACGGCAGATGTACTTAATGAGAAGCTTTTTTAATGGCAGAAATACCCTCGGAGGTTTGCCATTGCCTGCCGAGAGGCGACCGCTATAGAAAAAACTTTTTCTATGGTTAAGATTTTGCTTGCCCTGACTGAGACTCGAACCTGGAACTCATCGGCATATCAAGTTATAGCACGCACCGCTACCAACTCGACCACAGCGGCCACGATTCTCCATAATAAAGAACGAAATTATGAATGACAGGCTCAGCTGGTTTTTATAATTTTAAATTTGACGTTAAATATTGTCGAATGTTATCATTTGTTAACATATTCAACATGCATGGTTTTACTGTTTAAATCAATTGAAATTTTAAATTGAAACCACAACAAAACACACAAAAAAAAATTTTTTTGAATCCGAAAATCCGAATCAAGGACATGCTAAGAGCGACAATAGCAAACACATATTTTTCTCTTAGATATATGTCGAATTTCATATTAAATCATCGAATAGTCGCATGGTACTAGTTGGGTAGATTCGAACTAGTTCGTTAACTAGTATGATGCTGATGCATATACTGGCATTTGAGCTTTAGTTATAAACATAAATTGCTAACATCTATGAAAGTTGGTAGATGAGTGGATTGATTTGTAAAAAAACTGAAAATAAAGTAGTTTAATGTTAACCAATTTCACTGCCGGGACATTTGACGACGCGCACATGTGACAGCGAGTGTATACACACATAAATGTGGCATCAATGAGATTTTGCTTGCGGTGCGCCGCTCCCAATCGAAACTAATCGTACGTTAGATGATGGCAGGCAGAAAGAAGCAGCAGGTGGAAAAATTATGGGCAAACATGGATAGTAACGGGCTCTGTGTGCCATTGAAAAAACGTTGTCGTGGTGTTAAAGTGTGCCACTAGAATATGAGTTAAAACGGCTATTTAAAAGACAAACTTACCTCAGATTTGTAGTCGGTTGAATTGGATTGGCACGACAACTTGTTGTCGTTGTCATGTGTGACTCGGTTGCACTACTGCCACAATTTTACATCATGATTGCGAGTGTTGGTGCATTGGTGTTGCAGAAGACACTACCGTTGTGGTATGTGCGTGTGCGCCTAAACCAGTCCTCAGACAATCATGATGTATAAAAGGAGATAGAAGGAGAGAGAGAGAGACAGAGAGATAGAGAGAAATGAGCAAGAGATGACGAGGAATACAAATGCGTTTATCTAAAACTAGCCGTCATGGTGATAAATATTTCATGGAGTCATGCAAAAAAAAATTGAAGGTAGGATTGCATTTACTTGTTTGCGTTTCACATATTTATTAATCGCTAATGTGCAACAAATATTGCAACATGTGCAAATCGATAGCAAAGCAATGTTTCTAGATACATATTTAGTTAATGGATAACTTTTCAAATATGCAAGCAAACATACCCGTAATTGTGTGACTAGTTTTTGTAGCGATAGGCAGCTACACATACCAACTGAAAAATTTGCCATATTCATAAGACTTTAAGAATGTTCGCGAAATGACAGAGAAATGCTGGTGTTGAAGCATGATTTCTTGAAAAAAACATGCATTGTTTTTAAGCGGCCAACTGAAAAGGAATCAAATACCTGTAATCAGTCTGAGCCTGTTAAAGAATACTTTGCGGTACCATGATGTGTTTGATGAAATTCCTTTTCTAGAAAGTCTGAAGCACGAAATGTAAGAGCATACAAAAATGTACTCAAGCTCATATTGGGCTCATGGGTATCAAAAAACTAAGTGCCTTCCGAGCCATTGCATTAATCTGCGTATCGGCAATACGAAGCTACCAAAACGTCACTTTCGAAAATTCTCGAGCACAAAAATATCACAAGAAATCAGGTGAAGAATGCAGCAGCTATGCAAATAAATAAAGGGTATTAGAAAGTGGAAAATTTTTGTTAACTTACTAAAAATTAACTGAGATTAAAGTTTTGCTCTTAAGCTTTTGATGCATCTAAGTAATTAAAAAAAATTTTAAAATTCAACTCTTCCAACTGGGTTTATACTAATGCTTTATACATGAACTACATATAATTTGCAGCTTATAACGGTGGATAATTTTTAAAAGATCACTTAATTGATTAAGAGTTTTTTCTCGTACTGACCTTTCGCCCAGCTTAAAGGCTTTAACTTTTTTACTTTAGTCCTTTTTCACTCAGGAAGGTCTATGCGCTACTTTTATCGTTGACAGGCCTGGAAATTTCACTGGCTTTTTTCTTTTCTTTTTTTAATCTTTATGAGCTTTAAGGCTGATTGGTTTTTTGGGAAAAATTATTAGAAAAAACAACAATTCTCAAAACAGTAAAAGTTTCTTTATTTTTCAAAAAGTTCACAGATATAATCACTACATTCATACAGGTTAGGCTAACTTAAGGAGGAGTGAATAATTTGTATGAAAAAATTTGTAGTAGCAGATTACGGGGTTACATAAATAATCAATAGGAGTCTAATAAAATAAAATAAAAAAATATATATTTCTGCATTTCGCATAATCAGCACTCAACAAAGTTTTCGGTATTGCATGAAATAACGAAAGTGGCATTAAACACTTTTAATTGTAAGACTTAAAGTGTGTATTTTGTCCTACAAGAAAAATTCGCCATACAATTGCTACACTTTCAAATTTTGCTATGTAATTACATTTTAATTTATGTATGTAAGCTTTAAATACCATTAGGGTGCTCCCGGTGTGTTAATTGATTTATGCGGCGACTATTTAATAGTAAAAACAGTATCAACTAGGTAACCCAAAAGAAACAGTGATATAAATGCATAGATTAACTTGCCAGTACACGATCATTTCTTTATAAGAAATATATCGAAAGTTTAAATGCATTTTAATTAAAAATTTAAATATCCCTAATAAATATTCACAAATAAATGTAAATAAATATTTAACAATAACTAAACAACACACAATCAAAGCTTCAGTAATACTCTAAAATCAACCATCCGTTCAAAGAAATATTCCTAATGGCTATATAGAAAAGGATAAATGACAAATTTGTGTGGCAATAAATTTGTGCGAAAAAGCGACAATGAGTGTCAAAGTAAGAAAGTCAAATTAAACGAAGTCATTTGCGCCCACCTGCGCCAAATGGACTGTCACAAACGCCTGCCCACATACCGAACTCCAAACACTACAGTTACAAATCTTTCCAGTTTGTCGCTAACTGTTGCTGCATTGGAGCGTTCTTCATTACCGTGACACATAAAGAAAACGAAAAAAAGGCTAGCCAGCCGATGAGCCCAAGGCAATCGTCAAATAGAAGTGTTGAAGTGTACATTTGAATTAGCTTGCATTTTGGCAATAAATCCTGCGTTGTAGCTGTTGACATAGTCATAAAATATTGCTGCAACAGTGTAATTTGGCAATTAGGCAATTGTGGCAAAGCCTATAAAAATCAACCAGCAGCTTGTCGTAAAACTTTTAATTTTGTCCTCCAAAAAAATAATAACTTAGCTGGTAATAAGTGTTGCGCATGCGCGCCGTTAAATGCAACATAAGTAGGTAAAGAGTTTTTTTTAACAACTGAGCAGCAGTTGAGTTTATTTCTGTTGTGCAACCCCATTGATTTCGGCAAGTAGAGTCTCTCGCTCGCGACCGCTGTGGCCAAGTGATGCAACTCGACATGGCGCGAAGGTGAAAGGTTCGAATTTTAGCCACGGCATGAAAAATCTAAATAACTGAAAGTTTTTATATCGTGTAAATAACTTGTTTAAAATTAAAATACAAAATTTGGTTTTCTGGTTCAAACCCCTGTACATTCTGCGAGCTATTCGATGCTATGTTTATAACAATTTTAGGGGCTTTAAAAACAGGAAAATAGGTCGAATTGGTCGGACATTAACTGCCCTTCAATTCGTAAAAAATGAATGGACAATGAAACAGTTTACGCAAAAGTTTTCTTAAACATTTTGAAATAGATAGTAATGCATACGAAAAGTTTTAAAATTACAAATGTTTTTTGTATCCTGCACAAATCTTGACCCTTACTTCATATTTTAGTTATAGTATGAACTAAAGATTTATAAAAAGATCACCGAAAAAGATTTATTTACTTTTGTTATTGAACTCGTGGACAGTTTTGTGGGTGAAAACAAAACAACAACAAAGCAAAACAACAATAGGTTAGGGTAAAAAATTAATTTAAATTAAATATTACCATGTCCGTTCATGCGCAGAAAATTGTAATTTTTTTATCCAGCATGATTTTGTATGTACACTACTTGATCAGCTCCTATGTGGATTTCGAAACACCTTTCTCTATTTATTGCACAAAAAAAATTATTTTTTCTTGCCGCTTTTGATTTTTTCGCTGAACGCAACTTGTTCACTTGTCTTGCATATTACAATGCAAGCCAGACATAAATTATTATAGCACATTGCTTGACACGCAACACTGCAATCGATCAATTTTTGCCACTGTGCGGGTGTTTTTCTGTTCATTTATCGCTCAGCGCCGCCAC
Organism: Philophylla caesio; assembly: GCA_963971545.1. NCBI lineage: Eukaryota > Metazoa > Arthropoda > Insecta > Diptera > Tephritidae > Philophylla > Philophylla caesio. Next base: position 20,695,943 of record OZ020607.1, read on the forward strand.
CAATGTTTAAACACTTCGAAGTTTCGCAAGCAAACCTGCTATTCTTATATTTAACATTTACAAAGCGAGCATTGTGCTGTTTGAAAACTTTTGCCTTAGTTGCATAAACATGCGCTTTAAAGGATGTATTTATGTACATGTCTACAAGTGCATACAAACATACGTACATATATGTATGTATGTTATGAACATTAGGGTGACTCTTATTTTTTCAGTCTTCGTTCGTTCACGAAACTTATCTTTAATTAATTGATTTAATAACTTTGTTGGAGACATCTTAATATCTACATATACGAACATATGTACATATATACATACATAATGGTGATAGAACGTTGGAGTTTGACGTGTCTGAGCGCGATCAAAACCGATTAGGTGAGTTGTGAGGCACACCCTGGCGCAGACGCAAACAACTGAAGTAATAGTAAGTGACAAGTTACTTGTTGGAAATTGTCTGACTCCCTTTATTTTATCCGAATCAAATTTATAGTTCGTGATTTTCAAAGGGTAAACATGTTCCGTAACTATTATAAATTTGGCACAACAGAAAAAAATTTACTTTCAGTATTGGTAAAAAAAAAAAAATTACATTTTCTATTTAAGTAAATTGCCGTTTAAGGATATGAAAGAGCATAGTTTTATGATACTATAAGAAATGACAAGTAATTGTGGTTAGATGATATGCATGTACATATGTATGTATATGTATGTACTTATATAGTCAATTACAGAGGAAAAAAATATATTAGTTTTGGAAAATGGAATTCTCATTTTTATTCCTACAAGCACAGTTATTCGCACAAGTCTATTCTCGTGCATACACATACATATGTATATACATATACAGTATTAGGTATCGTCACAAAATTGTGTGGGCATATTTTCCTTGACATTGCTATTATTATCGTAGAAAATTTTTGAAATCGGATCATAACCACGCCCACCACCCATATAACGGACATTTTTAAAATGCAAAAAACTTCGTCTTTCAGCATTTATCGGAAAAAATTTTGTAAAGTTTAATACTAGCTGCGATTTGAAACAAAAAAGCGGTAATTTATGGTCACCGACAATACAAAAATATATCGCGAAGGTATATAAAAATCGGTTTCGCCAAAATTAAGCTTTCCTTACTTGTTAAGATTGTGTTTCGTTATTTGACCAAACGAAAATTAAATTGTTACATTTACTTTCAAAAACTGCATACTCAAAAGAGTCTATAACAATTTTAGAAAAAAATGTGTACGCTTAATGAAAGTTTGTTAAATTATTATAAATCTTGTAAATGGTTTGAAAATTGCGTTTATATCGGGTTTGCTTGAGAATACTCTTTATTTGAATTAAAACTACTCTCTGAATTTCTCAATACGTGAGGTTGATACACATAGCTTAGTCGTGGACCACTAAACAATTAATTAACTTCGTTATATTTTACACTTTAAATAATAATTGGCTAACCTTGTTATAATTATCTACTTTTTTGTGTTTATTTTTTATATCTACTATTTACACAAATATAATTCCATTTTTTCTCTACTTCCAGAATGTAAGTATAGATAAAGGGCAAATCTTGTTCTGTGTTGAGTCATATATCGTGGCTATTGCATACATAAACATTTACCAGGTGCCAAAAAAATGAAATAAAAGAAAAATCAATGTATTTATAGATCTATTGCTATAAGCTGCGTATATTAGACAAATTTATTACTATATGAATTTCGTTTCCTGTTAAGAAAAGTTTTTGCCTGATAGTTTATTTCTCATTTCCTGTTATCAAATTTTTATTTATTGTGACTCTACAGTAACTAAAATAAGCAACTCCTGGTGTTTGGTATTAATTTTCGCTAAAATTTTCTATGTATCCTTGTTTATAATTTTTGTGCGTCTTTCTCTTAGATAGGAAGGGTAAACGATTAAATTGTGTGGTGAAAAATGCTTACTGAATGTGGAATAAAAAAGTTTTTTTTCTTCAAACATGTTTCATTGAAAAAATAGCTCTTCACAATAAATAAGTTGCAATAAGAAACGAATATAATTAGAAATTGACAAAGCTTTGGGAGATTTTTAAGACTTTGTTTCAATAAGCCAAAACTAAAACCATTTTTGTATACAAATTTCATATAAATTTGACAAAAATTTAAAAAAACTAGCACATAAATAAATAACAAAATACAAAATTAAAGTATATAACAAATATGTGTGATTTATTAATTTTATTACTAATTGAACTATAATAAATTCTTTTTTAACCGCAAATATGTAACTGTAATTTTTATAAAGAAAAGCATTTTCACAAGCTCACTCATACTAGGAGGTAGGCAATAAAAGGTTTAAAACACGCCAGAAAAAGCAAAGAAGTCATAAAATGATATGTTTGTAACACAGTTCGGCGCTAAACTTGAACTTCCAATTGCGCATGTCAACAAAGCGGCGAAGATGAAGCAAAATAAAAGAAAATTATCACACGAAGCAGCCAACAAAAGCAGCAACAAAACGATAAAAGTAGACAATCTCGCTTAAGGAATTATGCAAACACGAACAATGTAACAGCAAAAACAGAAAGCAGCTGTTGCATGCAAGAAATTCATGCATACATACGAACATTTCTAAATATTTACATATAGCAGTAAATACATACGTATATACGTATTTAGTTGTATAACACAGCAGAACAATAAATAATTTTGTATAATTATAAAGTCACACGTTCCGCTTAAATGTTGTGGAAAAATGAGCCGGCTGATATAAGAGAAGCCACGCGACCCAGGGCAATAGTAGAAATGACAGCAACAACTGTCGCTACAACAGAATTATACATACATAAGAGGTGAGACGATTGGCATATCGTATGTATATATGTATGTATATGTGTGTACATATTTACACCTAATTATAACAAAAAGCAATTATGACTGAATGCCAGAAAAAGTGCTCGAGTATTTAATTAAGATAACACGCACATGCTCCGGCGTATGAGTTACCACCAACGATTAAGTGCAAATTTGTAACTCGCCCTCGCCTGCATGCTCGTTCATTTGGGATGTAATTATTGAGGATAATCGTAATCCCGGAATTTCGATATATTTTCAACCTAATGCCAGTATAACGATACTCGATAAGGAACATAATTTCAATAATTCAGTACAATGTCAATAGACACATTATTAAATACGAGTACATACTCATTTCCAACATCAACTGTCGAGTAATTTTCGAATTTATTTAATATACAACTCAAATTTGAACCAGATTGGATCATATATATATAACTTTTATAGATATATAGACATTTTAAATTTTCCAAAACTATCTTCATATTCTCCATTACCCACGGGCAGAAACCAGTAAACATCTAAAGATTTTCTTTAAGTCATCCGCCATATCGCCTCTTTAATTTAAAATTTTTTAAATCAAATTCCATATTCGTAAACGACGCTTTATTTAATTAAGTGAATAGCTTCATATAGCTGTCACTTTTGAGGATCTTCCGGCTCACTGCACGTAGTAGGGAATGCAAATTCGTCTGCAAATCAGAGTATTTCATGCTTTATTTAAAAAAAAAAAGGATAGACTTTTTGTATATAAATATTATTTGTTATTAAAAACCCCGGCACTTTACATAAAAAAACAAATCGGGATTCCGAGATTGATATCTCTTCGTTAATGCATTCGTAAATATTCATGTGTGAGAATGCATGGCTATGAATTAGTTTGTATACTTTGTTTGAATGGTTCTGCCCCCGGTAGCATTTGCCAGTGCCATGCCACTAAATGCTGCAATGAATTTGTTTTATAAGCAGATAACTGTTACCGTAAATTGCAAACAAGGATACAATTTCACGTGTTGGTATGCAGCAAAAAAGCCACGCAATCCATTTCTAATTATGATCTTAATCCTCAATCAACAATTTTGTAACGTCTACTGTATTCTTATCACTGTTATAAATTATAATATTTATTTTTATGCTGATTCTCAAAAAGCCGGAAAAAAATACGATTTCTCTAGAAATTTTTAGTATGACTAATCGAAGTTAAGAGTCAAATTATTAAGTTAAAAAACAAAAAACATTGCATGCTTAAAACCCAAAATTTAAATATTTTTAAAATTTTAAATTTCAACAACTTATCAAACAAATATCAAAGTATTTCCTCCGAAACATTTTTATTTTTTTCTAGTATATACCGTTAATTTTTTATATTTTTTTTTGCCGAACAATTTACCCAATATAAAAATGGATGTTGTTGATGAAAGCTTAAACGAGTTATAATTTCTTTACTCATATCCGGGAAATATATAATAGACTTACCACTTAATCCTGCCGTTATAAGTAGTCCTCTTGCTTTATGCCTGCAACAAAGAGAAATTTATGTTATATATGGAAAAATAAACAATTCATGTAGATTAACAACTAAAGTTATTTTCTTTTAAAATTGCGAAAATCTATGCGGTATGAGAAATTTTTTTATAAAAATTAAGAAAGCTCAAGGACAATCGTTTAATATGACGAGTTTACATCTTTTCCTAAAATAATTTCGAATTTAGATGATGTCGATACGATTTTCGAAAATATCATACAAGTATGTACCTTATTAAACATCACAATTGTTTTTTTTGTTTTTTCAAAAGTACATTAAATGTATTTGGTGCTTTCTAGAGTGTACTCAACTAAATTTCAGTACATTTGACACTTTATATATTCGAAATGACGCTGTCTAAAGTACATTTGACGCATTCTAATATTCAAAAATGTATTTGACAGGTGACAGGTGTAACAAGTAAGCAAAATGTATGTGCCTTAGCACAGTATTAAAAAAAGTAATGGAAAAAGGGCGCATAAACAAGTTTATGTATGCAAATAAATTATTGTATTCGATTTAAATTAATTTGTCCGGTTTGATAATTTTTTGAAATATTACATAAGATTATTCCGATTAAAATGTGCCAGTTTTTTTAAAAGTCAATTTAAGATAAACTTATGTGAAACAGTATGTAGCTAAATTTATTGCATACACTTTTCAAAAAAAATATTTTTGTTTTGTTCCCTTGTATTACCAGACGCTCGCTGAACTAAAAATTTCCACATTAATTAGATTTTATAGAACGTACATCAATCACAAATAGGCGGCTTTGGATACAGAAAATTTTCGATATATAAATGTAAAGTATTTGAAAGTTAAAGGAATATTTATGTACATCTATTTTTAACGCAATCACATTCTAATAATTTAATTTTGAAAATTGAAAACATATTTATTAAAATTGGCACCAATATTTTATATTATTATTTGTTTCAATATATTTTAATAAAAAACTGCGAACAATAGTGAGGAAAATGGTAATTTCTAAGAATAAACCTAAAGGTATCAGAAAATATCAGTTTTAAAACTTTGATCGGATTAGTACTGAATTTTCTTTTATCTTGTAAAATTAAGTAGAAACTTTGAAATTCCATTATAATGTACACACATACGTTTTTAATTCGATACAATTTCCCATGCGGCCGCGTTGAGGAAGGAAGCAATAGTACGACTAACTGTAGTCAGACGGATCTCACCGTGAATAAAAGAAGATAATTACCAACAAAGAATTTAATTAAAAAAACATTAAAACTGCATACGAAGAAACCAAAAGCAAAAAGTAGACAAACACTTAAAAAGATTAAAGCAAAAATAAGCCAAATTATAAAAAGCACGGCAACAAGGTCAATAAACGAAACAGCGATGTATGCTTAATAAGTATTTTCGTATTAAGATGGTAGTTGGATGAAATTAAGGCCAATTTAGTTAATAGCTTTATAATATGGTGCGGAAAAATGATAAGGTCACCACATATTGAAAATATATTTTTCATTAGTAGTTTAAATTCTGTAACCAAAACTTTATCAATACACATTTTAAAATTGGTGGCAGATAAATATCAACAAATTTTTACTAAAAACTTCGAACTTTTTACGTAAATTCGATTGAAACAAATTTTAGAATGCAATAGTGTAGTCACCTTCATTTAAGAAAAATTACTTACGAATTTGAAATCGCTGAGTTACCTGTGTTATCTGACAATTTTTAGTGATGGTTTTAGACAGTTTTAAATTGTAAAAAAATACAAATAAATTTAAAAAAAAATATGAATAGTTCATATGTGATGATCTTATCATTTTGTCGCGCTTTATTAACAAAAAAATAAAAGCTGGTGTCGGGATATACAAAAGCAATAACTCAATAAACTCATTAAGAACCTGTATACAAAAATATGCTTTAAACATAACAAAAAAATATAAAAAAAATACAATTTATTGTTGTTAAATACATGTGTACATATGTATGTACTACGGTAAATTAAAAATTTATATTCAACATATTTATAAAGGCAACAGAATTGCTCTGCAATAAATTTCGCAAACGATCAGCATTATACTTAGCTGCTTCAGCGTTTTCTGCAAGGAGCTTTGCAAAATAAATTAAATTAAATTTTTAGCTAACATGTAGTTTTTTTTTTTGCTTATCGATATTTTTGTTTTTATTTATTTCAATTAGTTTTCATTAAGTAACAAGCCATTAAATATCATGTCAGCATAAATGAATGGCAGCGAGGGCAACGCAATATGTGTGTTGCGGAGGTGGAAGACAGATGAATTCAAAAACTGGTTTTTGCCGAAAGTCAATAACGAGTGGAAACACATACATATCTACATACACTAATATTTTACCAAATACTGCAATTAGTGGTCTAAACTGCTAACCCAATAAACAAAAATATCAATAATAAATATGTAAAAATCTTTTTGAAAAGTTTACTTTGTTTATTTAGAATTTCTATTGTACAGTTGCATTTGTATATTTTTCCTTAAACTTAGCACTATCAACGAAACATCTTGATATATGATGAGCATATAATATTTTTGCGATATTATCCTGGGTTCAAATGGCAAATTTTTGCATACGTATGAATGCAAGAGGCCGTTGTGGTCGATATGCCACTGAGTTCGAGGTTCGGATCTCTGCCAGGGCAAGGGAAATCTAAACCATAGAAAAAGTTGTATTCTAATAGCGGTCACCCCTCGGCAGGCAATGGCAAATTGCAATTAAAAAGCTTCTCAATAAATACATTCTAGTTTCCAGTAATCGCAGCTTAATTAAAGAAAATAAAAACCTGATCAAAATGATCTAGGTCCCGAGTCACGCCGGTATAAAGGGGAATGAGCTTGCGGACCAAAAATCACTTACACGTTCGACTATAGGGAGAACAAAGACATTATTCGTTTGATTAATGAATACATCAGTACCCAGAGAATGGCAAAATGGAATACCGTCCTACACAATTACGTGCATATTAATCCAACAGGCACTAAACCAAGCTACCCGGCAACCTGTAGGACCAACGACATTACTGCCTTTATCCGCCTCCGTATTGGGCATACCACCATAACCCACTACCACATTTTAAAGGGGTTGGCTCCAGCTTCTTGCTCATACTGTCCTTCGGCATCACTATCAGCTAATCGTCGGACTTATTGAAAATACCCTCACGAGAAAACATCAGAAAAATTCTAGATTTCTTATTAAAAACTGGACTGCATAGATTAATTTAAATCCTCATTTTGCATATTTTATTATTTATCTTGTTTTCCTACTCCCATTTCTTAATGTTGTATTAATTAATGTATTGGTAGTAGCAATAAATTTATTAAAGCAACGAGCCGTAAGCCCTGGCAGCTGGCGCACTTTTTTTTTACTGTAAAATAATAATTGTATCATTATTTTTCATTTAATAAATAAATAAAATACATCTGCCGTCCGAAGTGATCACAAAACTGTATGTCCCTCCATTTGTTGTATAAAGACAAATGCCACACCACAAATTATAGGAGAAACTCGACCAAACACTGAGCAATATTGTGTTAGCGCCGAACTATTATTATTATTATGCTAAAAATATTTCCAAAAATTTCAAATTATCCCTGCACTATGATAGATATAATGCACATTAAAATCAAAGATTTCAATACATTAAAGTAAGATAATTCATTATATTGCACTGAAATTTTTAAACAGTTGCCCATTTTTCCATTTTTTCCATTGAGCGCACAGAGTCAAATAAAAACTATTTTTATTATTAGGCTTTTAAAAATCCTTTTCATAGGAAGTGCTCGAATAAAAGGGTACAATTCAAATTATAAACGTCAATAAATTTCAAACTGTCAACATAATTTCAATTCATTTAATATATCGTTTACCAAAGTTCGAATTCATAATTAAAAAAAAAAATCTTGCAAAAATACTAAATTAAGTCAAATAAATTAACCTTAAAAATTTGATAATTAAAGACATTGTTAGGGTGTGAAATGGGCTCAAGCTGAATATCAAGAATTTAATATAAAATCGGAGCTAAGTCCACACTTCCAAACACCAAGAGGATAAATGTGTTATAGAATTAGTGTTAAGTTATTTTCAATTCTTTTTGTGTATACATATCGCACCCTAAACCAAAAACCGTCACAACTCAACATTTTTTTAAATCGCTTTTTTCTCATAAACCTATTCGAAGAATACTTCCCAACATGCTCCGAAAATTTCTTCATCGCGTAACTATCTTATTTACTGGAAAAGTACGTTTAAAATATTACAACCATTTTTACATAAAAATTTTTACTTCTCTTGTATATTAATAAAAAAATTTAAATCCTTTTTCCACATAAACTAATTCACGGAATACTTCCCCAACTGCTCCAGAAATTTTTCGTAGTTACTATCTTCTTTTACTGGAAAAGTATGATTATAAAATTATCATCATTATTGTAGTAGAGACTGTTTATTTTGCGTCTCCTGAGATTTTTTGAGTTGTGACTGTTTTTGGTTTAGGGTGCGATATGTACATATACACATATATTTGTATGTATATGTTTTTAAGGTCAGCGAAAATTCTATTGATCCTCCCACAACATTTCAAGTGAAAGGATATCCAAAAGACAGATTATCTCTCCGTCAAATGCGCCTATATGAAAACTACTTCATTTTAGCTGATATCGAACTTCGAAATGGATAAGATAGCTCTTGAAACCGATAGTCGCATTAAAGTTATACTTTATTCAATTGCAAATTCTTATCTTTTTTAACTGTGTTGTCATTTATAACAAACTGAAAGAATTGTATGCCCAACAGGAAAAAAAATATCGTGGTAATCCAAAGGTTAAGACGACAAAAACAAGCGAAAAATTTGCAAGTCAATAACTTCTCAACGGCCAGCCACCAACCGCAATGGAATAACAACAACAATCGATTTCGGTCAGTCTGTGGCTAAATATATACAACTTATTGCTAAATTTGCAACTGTATAATTTTTTTTTTTTATTTTTTTTTTGGTTTCAGTGGATTTTATTATTGTATTTTATAGCGCGTCTTCAATGCAAATCTTTCACAATTCTACACACTCGAGCACACACCTGCCTTCAAAGATCGCGCGTCATTCTGACTAGCCGCAAAACGAGCTTTGAATGACTTGCTTGCGATGCAAACATATTAAAACGTGGGAAAATAATTTTTTTTTTTATATGTATATGCAAAAATTTATATTGATGTATTCAAGTGGTAAATGTGCAAAATAATCTTGAATAACAAAACACAATTGTGTTAAAGAAATAAGAGCGTGCATTGATGCTAATGAATATTAATGGTGTGAAGTAAAATATATTCGTCAGTGAAATTAAAAGTAAGGGTGTATTGTTGTCAGCTTCGCAAATTGTGCACACTTCAAAAACAAAATATGTTTTCTTATCCAGCAAGAAATATTTGTTTTCCTACTTTTTGATGGTACAAAATAAAAAAAAAACCTTTGACAGAAATTCAAAAAAAAAATTATAAATATATATTCAATTAGAAGCACGTTCTAAAATGTTCAACAGGGTTTATCTCTCTGCATCTCCTTACTCGAGTTACAGAAAAAATCTTAAGTTTACTGTAGAAACTAGCTGGAATGAGTTTGCAAAAACAGAAATTTCACATGACTGCATAGCATGAGTAGTCAATAAGTAAAGGAACATAAAAAGACATAAATTTAACGTGAACCTACATTTACTTAATATTCATTATTGCAATTCTGCATGTACTATACTTTTCAACGAAATTCGTTTTCTCAGTGTTTACTGGATTTTTTTTTTTGATTAAGTGAGTGAAAATAATACAAAATACTTGTAGATGGGCAAGTTTTCGTCTGGACGTTCCAAGAGTTTTTCTCAAGAGACACCGTTGCACAGTGGGAGTAATGCCAAATCTGGCGGCGCCTTGTTAATTACTTTGAAAAAAAAAAATAACAAATTTAAAGTGAACAATTTTTTTTATAAAATTATTTCTTACAGAAAAATATTTTGTCAATTATTTTTGATATTTTTTTTTTAATTTATTAACATTTTTTTTTGAAATTTGTTGGCTATGCTCCTCGCTATGTTTTGAGGGATCAACAATATTAGCAAATACATGATTCGAGGGCCAAACATTTTTTTGTTGGTACTGGTTTACTACGCCAAACTAAAAAAAAGGTGCGTTTGACTCTGACTTCACCCAGATTTTATTCCACAGAAGATTGGACTATAATATAATATTATATGAGAAGCTTTTTCATGGCAGAAATACCCTTGGAGGTTTGCCATTGCCTGCCGAAAGGGGACCGCTATTAGAAAAAACTTTTTCTATGATTAAGATTTTGCTTGCCCTGACTGAGATTCGAACCTCGAACTCACCGGCATATCGAGTTATAGCACGCACCGCTACCAACTCGACCACAGAAGATCGGACTACACTTGCTAAAACCTTTTATCACAAAAGGCATTTGAAAGCTCACAGTTGCGTAAGATGTAAAAAAAAATAAACAAAGGAATTTAGCGGAATTCGAAAAATTTAAATTTACTAAAACGCCGCCAAATCCGCCATACCTCCTACTGTACGTCGTTTATTGTTACCGATTGGATTGGATAGAATTGAATATTTTTGGGTAGGCTGGAAAGCTACAAGCTTCCCAAGCACTCGCTGACTTCTAATTGAAAAGCCGTTGTCATTTTAGATGCCATATGTAGATGCCAACCCGCTAGATTTGCATTTCACCCTTGATAAAAAGTGGTTTTGCTAGAGTTCCGAAAAGAGAATTTGAATCTCTACATTTATAGCTTGTGAGACAATTAACAGCGCACTTGATTTATAATTCATTGAGGGTGTTGCGATTGTCTGCTATATAAAATTGAAGTTATTTATATGTAGTAATTTCGGCAAAAAAAATCTAGAAAATTGGTGGAAATTTAAACCCACCGTATTTGTAGTTTTTTCTGCCTCAGACGCGCATACTAACACGTAAATTAAATATTATAGCAACTGCAACTATTTCTATTCTATTCTAATAATTCTATTAAACCTTTTCACCGTTATCCACCGTTACCACTCCATAATCAGAATTCATTCAGAATAAAAGTATAAAAGTTTATTTTAATAAAGCTATGCACATCTTTTAAAGAACAGTGGTTTGTACTCAGTCTATGTAGATGGATTGGCACAAAAAGATTTGCATTTTTACAGATTCTTCACAAAAATTTAAAATTTTGACAGCCATTGGAAGAAAATCAGCAGCTAACTTCGCCCTTTTTCGCTCAAAACCGTTGTCAAAATCCTTGACTTTGATCAGGTTTTATCGATCATGAGCAAATAAAAGTGGGGTTTCTCGGTACAGTTATTTTCACTTACAACAATATATGTAAATCTGCCAAAAATATGCTAATATAATCGTAATATTATAAATGTAAAATTCTGTATGTTTGGATTTTTGCTACTCAATCATGCAAACACGGCTCAAGGCATTGGAACAAAATTTGACAGGAAGACCTATATTGAAGATAAGGAAATTTTTTTTTATAAAATATAAGTTGGAATGGTATTTCTCATACGATGTACTATGTATATAAAATCAGTGCCGTGTTGTGCGTTGGAGTACAGAATTTTTTTTTGCACACACAACCACGCACCACACACGACAGTTGAGTTTTTTTAAATTAAATTTTTATTAATTGCCAAATAAAATAGAGTTCGTTCTTCCAGTTGATACATAACTTAAATTATTACTTAAAAAAATACTATTTTAATACGTATTTTACTAAGTACTTTTCAACTACTTCTTCGCAAAAAGGGATCACATTGATCACATAAACATTTTATAAAATCGAAAGAATTTTAAATTATTAGCTGGTTATGAAATACCATGCCCCATACTCGCCGAATTAATTGTTAAATATCTGACGAAGCTTGTGGAACAATATGAAATTCATAAAAATAATCTTAACAAATGATTGAAAATAGAGGAAATAAGATGTTTGCAATGTCACTGACAATAAAACAACAAAAAATAAAAGAAAAAACAACAAATGAAATTGGGAACAAAAGAATTCAAATTGAATGCGCGAATTTTTGATTAACTAAGAGTTAAAAGTTACGAAAAATTACCAAATACGACGTCAAACAAACGCAAATAAAGAATTAATGAGCATTAGAAGAGTTGTGCGAAAAATACTAAAGTATTTTTAAATTTCCTATTAGATATTTTTTCGCGTTTATAAGCAAGCACTCTGCGTAAAAAAAATATATACAACGCGACCGCTTTGCCAATAAAACCAATGAACCGAAGAAATAATCAGAAACACTCACACACGCCAAGCTACTTCAAGCGACCACGTAAATTTGTTGAATGGCTTGAATGTTCAATAGATACAGTCAAATACATACAAATATATATTTTTACTTTATTTATTTACTTTGAAAACAGCGTATGCGCCATTCATCTTCCACCAAAAAGGTGCGTTGCAAACAATTGCAACATCTGCGGCTGCGCATGAATATATTTCTGTGTACATACACTTTTATAGATTTGTGCAACTGCAAGGCACTCAAACGGCAATTACCGCTAACAGTGGTAAATGTAAATGTTCAGCTAAAGAATGCAATCGCGCAGACGCAACAGTTGGCAGTTAAATATTGTTCAAACCCAAATGATTACTACGATTACTAAGTTTACTACTATTTACAACAAGTTTACACGACATAATCAACTTTTTTATTATTTTTTTTTATTAGTTTTACTCGAAAATATCATTTTGCGCTCGATTACAAAGTTGGTAAAACCTAGTGACGCACCTCGAATGCGTAATCATTCAATATGCAGGCATATCTACGAATTAAAAAATCAAATAAACGTGGGTGCTCTTTATTAAACCATTCGTATAGATGATACTTTTCAAAGTGTGGCTGAGAATTATTTTGAAATAAGGCAATGCAAAAAATTGCTATAGAAAATCTATTAAAAAACCACCTCTGTTATATTTTGGGGAGCCATATCGGCAAAAGGATAGCTTCCTCTTCTTTTCATTGACGAAGGCGTAAAAATTAACGCCAAATATAATTTGTTTTATCAGCGGTTGAATGGTCTCCTTCTTCTCTGGACCTGAATCCTTTGGATTTCTGTATATGGGGATACATGATGGGGAAATTAACAAATGTTAAACTGGGTCAGTTTCAGCATCGTCTGCAAAAAATTTGGAACGTAATGCCAGAAGCTGTTGTGCGTGCCGTGGTCGCTACTACCACCATTAGGCAGCTCACAGACGTGCCTCATTCATAATTTAAACATGATCTGGACGACAGTCACCCGGTCTCATCAAAAAAAATTGTATGAAAAAACCTTTCCAGATACGGTTACATTGGTAAGCACTGCTTAGCTAAGACCAAAATATTAAAGATTTGACAGTGACTTATAATTGTGAGTCGAAGTCGAAGAGGGCTTTAAAAGCTGTTTACAACATTTTTATTGATTGCACTTCTACATTCAAAATGATACCACGGGCATTTAGATTTGCAGAGCTTGATGGACCGATAAATAAACTACTTAATACAAATCACCATACTAAAATTTTATAAGCACGATGAGGAAATCAGTTTAATGATGATTATATAATCCTGATACAGCAAAGAGGAAGACAAAGAATCGCTTATCATCAAATAGACAATCGGCACATTCACGGCTGGGATCTAACATCACTGTTGACAGTTATAACTTTAAAAAAGTAGAGGACTTTGTTTACTTAGGAACCAGCATTAACATCAATAACAATGTCAGCTTCGAAATGCAAGTGAGGATCGCTCTTGCCAACAAGTGCTATTTTGGACTGAGTAGATAATTGAGCAGTAAAGCCCTCTCTCGACGGACAAAAACTACGCTCTATAAGTAAGTCTCTCATTACGCCAGTTCAATTGCATGGCGCAGTAGCATGAACGATGAAGACATCTGATGAGAGGGCTTTTGGAGTGTTCGAGAGAAAAATTATCCGAAAGATTTATGGACCTTTACACCTTTGCGATGGCGAATACCGGAGAAGATGGAACGATGAGCTGTACGAGCCTTATATATAACGACATAGATATAGTGCAGCGAATTAAGATTCAGCGGCTTCGCTGGCTTGGTCATGTCGTTCGAATGGATGAAAGCGCCCCAGCTCTGAAAGTATTCGACGCGGTACCCGCCGGTGGTAGCAGAGGAAAAGGGAGGCCTCCTCTGCGTTGGAAAGACCAGGCGGTAAAGGACTTGGGTACGCTTGGTATTTCCAACTGGCGCCAGTTAGCGAAAGAGAGAAATAACTGGCGTGCTATGCTAAGCTCGGCCAAAATCGCATAGGCAACCGCCTCGGTCCAATTAAGTAGGAAGTAAGTAAGATATAGCAAACCGAAGTTATTTTTTCTTAATATAAAGAAGCGCGTCATGAGATAATATTTAAATATTAAATAAAGTCTTTGACATCACAAAAAATATTAACCACAAAAATTAAATCAGCCATTTAAATTTAGATAAACTGCTACAAAAAAGTACAAATACTTTTCATTCAAATTAAACACAAACTAAGTATATAAATATATTTTGCAACACCAAGTAAGCAAAAACATACTTTTAATTTTATTACTTCAATGTTGCAATTTTTTTTTTTTGCTAGCAGCGAATTTCCCACGCCGTGCCAGCTGTTTGTATTCGTAAAACTAAAAATACACACCAAACGCAAATGTTAAAAAATTAGCAACAATCAAAAAGTAAATGAACCAAGTTTATTTTTAAACCAACTTCGCCTTAGCAGCTGTCAAAGTGTTTAAGTACTTAAAGTTTCGGTGTGTATCTACATACATAAATGCATATGTACGAGTATGTACGTGTGTCATAATATGTTTGTATAAAGTCAATTTGTAAACTTGCGTACATGTTTTCTAAATTGTTGATGATGACGTTTAACATGGAAAAGCATAAACTAACTTGAAGACATGCAACATATGAGATTACACAAAGTTGTTTATGTACCCTACGTACACATACATACATATCTGGCTATGTATGTTTGTATTTTCATAAGGGTGGGAATTTAAAAAAATAGACACATCTACATTTAAAATGACAACTAATAATATGAAATGCTATACTAAATATGATATCGTACACAAAAATGTTTGTGAAATAGAAAATAATTTTAAAATTCACAAACCAAAAAAATGTGTTGGTCACTAATAAGGAACTTTACATTTTTTTATATGAGGATGGACCCAATCTAATGAATATACCCGAGAAGCACCTTGTGCACCAGCAGTGTAGCGTTAAATTGCTTGTACGTACACTAAATTGCCTTAGCATACTTATGTAAACACTTAAGCTCATGCATATGCACGAAGGTTTTTTTTTGCAGCGGTGACCTTTAAAGTTGCACAGATCACAAAGTGTTCAGAAGTTTGCAAGTGTATCGACATTTTTTTTGGTTTTAATTATCTTCTTTTTTTTGGCAACAAAAAAAACAAGGGATGCCAATTTTGGGCATTTTATTGAAATCCCGAGACAATCCCAGGATCCCGAAAATGTAACACGTCTGTAATCGTTGTATTATGGAAGTGTACAAAATAAAATTAATACATACACAAACAACGATTTTTTGTAATTCATGTATGTATTTGTTGGTCTTTTCAAGAACACAAATACAAACTAATTTATACTTCAAGTACAAATATATATACCTCATTGTTAGTTCTATTAACATCGCTTTCTTACAGAGCAACATAAACAAAAAAAAAAATTCAAAAATTCCTCATGCCCATACAATTTGTATGAAGCCGACCGAAATAACGCGGCGGCAACGCCGAGCGGTTGGAAAATCCGATTTTGACAGCGCGTTAGGAAGTGAAGTTAGCTGCAGAAAACGAAGAATTGCCATTGTTGATGATGATTTGTACGCGGTGGAAAACGCGACGCTCTCCGCTCTTGTTTAGGTTGCTCTGTTAGTGAGGCTCATTTTCTACTCGAGTAAGATATTCTCCAGATCATTTATAATGACAAGGGCAAAACAAAGCCTTTACGGAGTTAACAAGCCGTAATGCAACAGTTGTAAACTTATTTTTTTTTTGGTTTCTCATGGTAAATTTTCTTATTTCAATTCAACTCTAAAAGGTGTGTTTAGTGTGTTATTTTTTTTATTTTCGATGGTCTCTTTCCGTTTTAAATCATTTGAGGTTTATTTTTAGTAAAAAAAATGTAAATTAAAAATTTAAAAAATAAATGGCTATGAAATTTACCGTTTTCTGCATGGTTGCCATGTGGGCACATTTTAACCAAAACTGGTTGTATTTTTAGCAATCTTTTATATACATAATTTAAAATGTTTGTATGTTTATTTGTTAATGTAAGCCAAACTCTACAACCGATTTCAATACTAAGTACTCGTACCATGCGGTAAGCTAGAGACTATAGCCTTTCAATTCGACGTACATATGACTCAATAATGATGCTTTCAATTAATTCTATAGTTTTCTAAAAAAGCATGTCGGAAATTGAAATTACACACATATGTTATGTATGTAAACAAAAAATAAAGTTTACTTTCGTAGAACAAATTTTGATGATTTCTTTCTTTGTATATTTTATGAAAGATTGTTCTACTTTTGATTCAATTATATCACGGATTGTCTTCAAAATTTTAATTTGTTACATTTTTCAATCTAAATAAAATAGTGATATAATTAGAACTTTCTAATCAACTGAGATTATACTCGTGGTGGAAGCGAGACCCTCCGTGAATTCGAAAATGAAGCGGTTTTGGTGAGAAATTTGCCTTTTGTCCGTCGAAGGTTCTATTATTTAAGTCATAAAGTTTTATTGAACGATTTATAAAATTTCAAAAGCTTTGTAATATTTTTTGTTTGATTAATTTGAACTATTGGCTTCACTAACCTATAAACATTATTTAGTTTTTGCTGCCGCCACTAAAAAATTTAGTTGTAAACATAAATACGCAAAATAAAAAACTCCAAAAACAAAACCACGCTGAAATCAAAAATTCATTTGTGATTTTTGGACTTTGTGCATTAAATTTTTTATCTGCAACAAATAAGGGTGCGGCAATGAACAATGTATATTTTAATAGAAAACTAAACGATCTGGAAAAAAAATCTTCCTTAGATTTTTAAAAAATTCACTCTATCAAAATTTTATCAAGACTAACATAAAATCGCATATATGTAACATTGGCAATGTATCTTAGCTGTATCAAAAACCATTGGTAATAACTCACATTTTGATTTAGTATGTTTAAATGCATATGAATGTTAGAAAATTCTAAATACATAAGCGAGTGTACGATTTTATTTTTGGTTAAATTTGGTTAAAAGTACAAATAAATAACTGTTATAGAAATACGTGAATAACGCATCCGCAAGCGATGGATAATCCACTGATTGTGGTAGTATTGCTACTACAGCAGTTGCCGGTGACTGACATTTCATTGCCACTTGTTGGATATTGTCGTTACTGTTTCAACTGCAGCCAATTAAGCTTGGGTTTGGTTGATAGGTTGTGCATTTTGAGCTTGCCTCTGTTATAATGTGTGTATGTATATGTACATATTTATTGTATTGTAAGTCATAAAAATGGCACATATTACAGGCATTTATTACTTTTTTTTCAGCGTATGCTTTATTATTCAAAGAATTTCAGTTATTTTTAGTATTTTCCACACGATTCATTCTACTTATTCTCAACTGAACTTGATTTAACTCCGGTCAGCTGTTCGTTATTGGCACAACTTCTGTCGCGTTGACTTACCGGCAGACTGATTTGTTGCCGGACGAAATATGTACATATTTCATAGTATTGACCGATAGCTGGTGCTTTTGCTGTCGTGTAAAGTGGTTTAACTTGTTTTTCATTCTTTGCTTATTTTTCTAAAATATTTCAATAAACCCATAAAGTTCTTTTGCTTTTTACAAATAGTTGACTGTTTTATCGGTTTTGCTTTTATTGGTTCTTTTACTCTCTTGTTCATATGGATATTGCTTGGTTTTTGCCCAGGCCACGTTCACGTGTTATTGTATGGAATATCATTTTGGACGGCAACACATTTTTACTTGGTTAAATTAATTAAAATGATTAATTAATTTTTGTGAAAAAAACTAAAAAAAAATATGTTCAATTCGTTTTGCAATTTATTTTTATTTAATTAAGAGACCTCGTTTACAGGGTTAAAGAGTTAATCGAAGTCAAAGTTTATCGAGCGCAAGCGTTTATGAGCCCATAGGCAAGGCCAATTTATAAATATTGTCCGTTAATTCATGACCACTAAGATTATTACGATGATTATACGATTTTCAATTCACAATCTTAATTTAACAATCGAAATTTAAGTGTTATTTAAGGCGGAAAAAACCGGTGCTTACTTTCCGATGGATTGAGTAACATTAAAGAGTGAACATGTTTTTGGGTACAAAGAGTTTCAGCTGGAACATTTCAAGAGAATATTCTCGAAGAAGCAACACGCTGTGAGCTAGGTGTCTTATCGTGATGCAAAAAGCCTCGGCAAGTTTGCCAAAAAAATGTACATTTTATTCGTATTACTTATTACTTCAAAATTGTTATTCCTTATATAAGAATGGGTATGATGGGTTTGTTGTAGGGAATACCTCCCAAATAAACCTAACCTTATAAATGCCATAAGAAGCGGTTCTGAAATTTTATCCTTATGAAGACTTCCACACGGGAAGAAGAGTACTTCTTTTGACATCTTTTACATTACTCTTATATATGTACATACATATGTGTTTGTGCGAAAGCAGAAACCGAAAAAATTGAATACAATAAAATAAAATGGAGTTTGTAAAATTTAATGCAAAAAATTATAAGATAATTGAAAAATTACGAGGTTGATATTGAGTGAAAGGGAATTAATAAACCTTTCACTTGAAAAAATTTAAATACAAATAATATAGAAAGAGACCGACCGAGACAAAAATTAATTCATTATTAATTTTAAATTGAGCAGTAAACAGACAGCTGGGGCTACCAATTTGAGACATTTCGGCAGCCACAAAGTGCGCACTTTGCATTTAATTTTTTAGGCTATTTTATTTCATTTGTTTTTTTTTTTTACTACTCGCGAGATTTTTTCTTCATTTATTTAAAATTTTATTTTTTTTGTTTTGATTTTGTTTGCAATCACTGGCCAACGTTAAAGTAATTGTCGACTGACAGTTGGAGTGAAACGTAAAGCTTTTGCATTTTGCTTGGCGCGTTACAGCAAATCAATAAGATAATCACCGGCAAAATTGACTGACATGCCGATAAACACATTAAGTGTAAATTCCAGCTGCTAAGCGAGTAAATGGCCAACAGCGGCAATGAGACAATCAGCGAGATGCAATAACGCTCAGCATACTTGGCAACAGTTTATGGCAAGCAAATTTACACACATCGTGGTGAAACTGAAACCTAAGCACAGCACTCCAACATAAGAAATATATTAAGGTGGTATATCAAAATTTAAATAGAGTTTTTTCCAGCAAATGTTGAAATTTAGTACAATTTTGTTTAACGTTCTATTTTCCATCCAGATGAAGAAATATAACGTTATTGGTTACTGTAAACCTTACGTTTTGAAAAATTTTGACTTCCCAAATTAGCATTTAGTTGCTGCCAGTCTAGTTTGCATATCTACTTTAAAATTTGAATTCCAAGTGTACATATGAAAAATAATGGGTTGCTTTGTTGCTTTTTCGTTTTAGGGAAGAAAGTCGCAAGATCCTTGGCTAAATTTTACCCGAAGAACTTTTTAATGCACTGATTTTGAATAGATTAGGCAAGTTAAAATCGCATATCGAAATTGTTTTTATATTTTTTTTTCTTTTTGCATTCATTTAATTATTTTACATTTTTCATATTTCTCGCACACATTCGTTCAATTGTAAAGAGTTAATGTATAACATCTTGTATTTTTACGAGCAATCAAAAAAACAATTGTATACATTTCCAAAGACGATGTGATACGAAACTCTTTGCTTTTTTTAGGAAATTTTTCACATCGCTACGAGGCGTGAATTTAGTGCAATACAGAAGTGAGGTTTGGATGAAAATTAAACAAATATCGTAGTAAAAGGATGTTATTTAATAAAACAAACTGGTATAAAATTAAAAAAATAAACAATTAAATCATACTAAAAAAGTTTTCGGTTCAACATGAAATCAAATCCCTAAAATTTAACGAGTCGACCAAAAGTTCTGCTTTCAAAGCCTAACAATGAATAAATTTAGGAAAAATTTAAACCGATAACATGTTTTAAACGTTATTTCGGTAAAACTGCCGAATGTAAAAACACACTTCCCATATTTAAACGTTACCCTAAAAACAAATACTATAGTTATATATAGAAATCAATGCTCGTACTGTAATTTTAAATACCTTGCAAATTCTCAACAAATCGTAAAACGTATTGATTTTGCGTAGATTTTATCGGGTAAGTGTCTGGTAACCTTCTACCATGCCAGTTGTTCGACAAGGAACTGATTTGGCAGTGAGAGTGGGAGAGTTTCGTATCATATCATCTTTGACATTTCCTACGTGTCTGGGCACTGAATTATGAATTTTTTTGTTTTTGTACAATTCATGCTTTTAACAAAAAAATTATTGATTCATAATGTGTTGAAATACTATTCATTTTTATAAAACATTAACGAAGAATTTTGGCTAAGCATGGCGTTGCCTCTATGCCAAAAAATAATTATAATGCGATCAATTGTTTGTGTAAGTGTAAATGTGCGCTTGTATACATACATACATATATACATACAAACACATTTATAGAAATTAATATTAGCGTCCTCGTTAGCGCAAAATCATTGCGTTAGCCAGTCGTCGCAAAACACTACCACACCAATTAACCTGCCACATTTCCAGCTGAGCTCAGCGTAGCAGCAATTAAAGCGAATTGCTGCCTTGCACTTTGAGTAAAAGCGAACAAAAATTAAAATAAAATAAAATAAAAAAAAAACAAACCACAAAAAATCTCAAATATCACCACATACAACTAAATAGAATGGAAGAAAGAAATCATTTAAAAGACTGTTGGCACCACAGCGCTTTTTTGTGATGTAAATATCCCCATGCCGTCCTAGATATGTATGTACACATGAATGTATGTGTATGTAAATGAATGCACGTATGAGATTAAGTCTGCTCTTAATCTGTGCGCAATGGAAAAAGTCGATATGCAAAGTTGGAGTGCAATCAGTGCGCAAGGCACAAGCGAAACGCTTTCACTTTCCACGCAATGTGCAATCGTGCGAATCCGCGCAGGCGCATGCGCAAGCAAATGCCAACAAAGCGCATTCATACAATCGCAATGAGTGCAGTGCACATTCGGAAATTATTTTCACGGTGCGGCGGCGCCAGTGCCTCTCATCCGGCTGCGAATGTTGCATGCTGTTGTTGTTGTGATATTGTAGGCGTTTTATTTTTAGCGGTATGCTGGTGTAGGCACATGACGTGCCACTACACAGGAAGAAGTAATATGAATTTAAACATAATTACCATTAACTCACCCAAAAATATATTTATATTCATGCTGTTTATATTAAGCAGTGCTTTTCACTCTACAATTTACCAAAAGAATAAGAAATAAAATGTTTGCGTCCTAAATTGAAAGTTTTCATGTCTTCTGGAGTGAGACCCTGAACGTGGAGTTGCAAACGAGTTAAAAATAAAAATTATGTTTATGATCCGAGTTGCCTCATGTTGAACAGGAAAGAACATTAATATTGTAAAAAATAGCCAACAGGGGGTGCTATAGTCGAGTTATTATATAAAATAGTATTTAAGGTCCCATTTGCGTAGCAACCGTGCGCGATATCAGTAGAAGAAGTAGAGAGAATTAGTGTGAAAATCTTGAGATGCAGACCGAAAATTTGAACAGTAGCAAACAATTAGTTTCAAGACTGGAAATAGTAACTGCAAAGATTAGGATAAAAGTCCGGCAACATACGTCGACAAACACTTAATGCATGGAGGGAGCACTTTTGAAAGCTTTTGAATGAAAACTTTGGTGGCACGTTTGAAAAATAGTAGCTCAGATCGCTTTTGAAAGAAATGTCTTCAAATTCCTACACTCGACCAAGATATCTCATCAATAGCAGAGAAGGACAAGAAAACACATGGAGCCGATGGCATACTGGTTCAAAGTATTTAACCACAATTTGATCTGGAGAGGGATGAATTTGTTGTTTGGAGAAATTAACATGTGACAAGCCTTCTCAATATTTCATAGAAAGTTATATTGATGATAATGTGTTCGACTGATGCTCTGCATATTTAGCAAAAGCGCGATGCTATTGATGCATGCAGACGATACCTAAAGCCTTTTTCAATTTCGAGAAGGTAACAAAAGAAATTGGTCTAGCCGTTTACGATGCTACAATTATTTAAATATAGTTCCACTTATATTTCTTGGCTGCTATTGAACATATTTGTTTTTGATATTACGTTGTGTAATTAAGCTTTTCTATTTTTGATAGAAAAAGTGTTTGGTTAAAGTATCACCGATTTTTGTGTTGGGGGTGTTGGAAAATGTATTCCATAAAAAAATAGATTCATGGCATCACTGTGTATTTTCGATTTTTAAACCCCATTTAATTTTTAAATAAGGGTGAAGTTAAAACTTCCTATGAACTGCAGCTAACGAGGATCCGACCCAGGCTTGATTATCATTGTCGACAAAACTACCATTTGGGGTGCAGACAATTCCTTAAGAGGTGCTTTAAGTACATGATTTTGATCTAGTTTTTCCTTCATATGTGAAATATTTGATAACATTTTTCAGAAAAACAGTATCACGAAGAACGTTTAAGAAGATATGACCTTATGGTATTTACGTTTCACACTTTTTAAGACTTTAAACGTGCTGTTTTTAAATTAAACTTAAACTGCTCCAAGGCATTTAAAGTTCTGACTTATTTCATTATATAAGCATTCAATTTTATAATGAAAATCACTTTTCGTGTACTTGTTCACAACTATTGCACGCTCAGAGCCAACGAGGACAAGAGCATTGTTTCGCCTGTTGTGCGCTCCTATCGGCAAACAAAACACATTTATTATTTTTAATATCAAAAAAGAAAGAGCAACACCATAAAAGAAATATTCGTTACATGAAAGCAGTCAAAGAGCCGGCAAACGCTATACCACTATGCTAACAAAGCCGAATTCAATGTGAATGCTGAATGCTTGTAATAAATATGATGATGAAGATGCCTTGATTAATGAACACCGCCAGCGGCTGCGAAGACAGCGAAGGCATTTGTGGGGGCCACACTCGCTGTTAGCCGGCACGGCCAGACCATGTGGCAAGCGCACGAGTGAAGAGCGAAACGGAGAACTATGTTGCGATACGTGCACGGTTGACCCACTTTTCACAGCGGCTTTATAGGTTATGAGCATTTATCATGAGTTAAAAATCGAAGATTGAAGCCAACGTACAACGGCAGCTGTGCGGCCGTTTGCGATTGGCATACAAATGCCGCGTTTGGCAGGCGGCGACTTAAGCGTTTTGGGAAAATTTTGAAGTTTGTTTAGCAACTGGCACTGAAGGCGGATGTGCCCAAAGTAGAAATGTTGTCTAAATTTAAACTGTTATTTGTGACTAAATATCTTTAGTGCGTTGTAGCTGTAAATTTTTCAATTTCGTTTGATATTTTTTGGTTGGCTGCATTTTTTTTATTCACTCAACACCTTTTTCAAGCATTAACATATGCAACATAGCACAAATGCATCTAATGTAAGGTAGATAGTTAGCAGTAGCGAACTCGTTTGTGTCGCACTAAACAAAAGACTTAAGCAGCGAACTTGTCAACGTAGCGGCACAAATAGGCGTAACAGGGCAAATGGGAAATCATGCAAATGGAATCCAATTTTTATTACAACTCAACTAAGTTGGTGGTGGTCAATATAAAAGCAATAACTGCACAACGTTTCAAACCAATAGCTACAACAATAATGCTAATGCAGTAAAGACTAAATCAACCGGTAAATATGCGGAAAACATCGTAGAGCACTTGAAAGCCACTGGCACCATAAAACACATGTATATAATAAGTATTTTGTTAGGAATAGTGTAAATAGTGGAAAAAGCCGCATTCGAAATACAATTAAAAAAAAAAAAAAATAACAAAAACCATAAACAACAAATAATGTTCATAATAAATGCATAACTATAAAAAAGTTTTAATACTTATCGATGGCATCATAATTTTCTCTATGGACCACCAACTCTACTTTGTTACGAATGAAACGTACGAGTAGCTGTAAACCAGAAATGCGCCAAAGACCGTTACTTACTCATTTTACCGCCATATCGATTGCCGTTTTCCACATACCATACTTAAGTACTCGTATATCTATATACATCTATGTAAATAGGTATGTTAATATATGTGTGTATGTATGTATGTAGATATATACATTGTTGCAATCGCGCATAACTAATTATATTAATTTAAGCTTTTTCTGGGCTTGCTGCACGCATCACTCAAGTAACTTAAACTTATTTCATCATTGCAGTGATCGGCACTTTGTTGCCCGGCGTTGCATATCCGCATCATATTAAAGTGAACAATATCAAACAAATTTGCTTTACACACATGCGTAGGCAAAGTGCATAACAGCTTTTTAAGGGTGATGCCTTCGAAAAACACTGTTTTCGAGTTTTGCTTTAAGTTCGATAACTGTATTGAAACCTAAAACTCATTTTATTGATTTTATAACTTTTAATTTGTATATTGCACGGCAACACAATGAATGTCGGCACAATATAGTATATTTTACAAATGAATAAAAATGGTAACATACTCGTAGGTTGTGATTATCTATTAGATATGTAGAAGGATATTAAAATGAGGTAGATGACTAGGCAAAAGCGCTGCCTGTGAATTTGCTCAGCGCCCAACTAACAAGCGAAATGCTGTTTTGATATGTTGTTCTCTTGAAACCTTTGAAATATATACTTAATTAAGTTATTCGTTGTTATCAACGAACTCTTTGGTTTTTCGTTGAATTTGCTTGTGTTCAGCATTTTTTGATGAAAGATATTGCTATTTGACATGGAAAACATAACATCCAGAAGTGGCGGACAACTGAAACAAGAACAACCTGCGAGTACTATTTTAACAAATAACAATACAAATTTTGCGTACTTTTTTGGAAATATAAAAATAAGAGCTCTCATAATTGTGTAATATTGAATTTTTAAGGAATAAAACAGCGAATTGAATGACATCAATTTAACTTAAATAAAACAATTGATAATTTTATTGAGCTCAAGGCCAGTTAAATTTTTTTTTGAGATTTTTTGTGAAAAACCAAAAAAAAAATTGTTTTCTCTTTAGAACGACCAAAAAAAAGTAAGCTCACATTTTCTTATGAAACTTGAAAATAAAATTATAGCGTTTTTCATGAAGCGTTTCATACATTTTTTTTAGTGTTTAATTGTTTATGAGCTCTAAGTCGATTAGTTTTTGGGAAAAATTATTAGGAAAAATCTACAATAGTCAAAGCAATACTCGTAGAAGTTATAGTACTATTTCGGATATCACCACAACTCCTCATCAGACTTCATTCTTCTGGGCTTCAGCGTTTTAAAATTTTGGTGAAAATTTTAAGATTTTTTATAAATTTAAATAGAGTTTAAAATATTAATTTATATGCTGCTGTTTATGTTATACGACAGACTTGTAAAAGAAATATTTAACATTAAATAAACAAAAGAAAACTAGTCAATATTTGTTAAAATGTAGTATTCCTTTTCGTTCGCATAATTTTTACCACCAACGTATGTATCTGCCATTGTACTAATCGATGTATATAATCTAATTGTTTTTTCTTTTAATTTTTTATGCTTACGTTTTATTTATAATAAAAAGTAATAACAATAATCACCGGATGCTTGTAGATTATGCGGTCAACAATTTACATTTGAATGACTCGCGCTGCGTAGACGTAATTGCGAACCGCAAAATATAATTGGAAGAATAGTTCTACGAGTAAACTTATACTTGTATATCATAAAAATTCTTTCTCTCATTTTTTCGCCTCGGCAGATGGGATTTTATAAAAGAAAGCTACTAGAAGAAAAATCAACATTCACTAAATTTAGTCGTTGTACAATGTAGTAATTTAAACTATAAATTAACTTTAACAAAAATGTTTTATTTTATTGTAAATGCAAGTAAGTATTAAGATATATTATGCCACTCAAGTGTCTAGTTATCAGTTCGAAACGAGCTTAATCCGAAGTTCATCAGAGCGTAAAACTTAAATCATTTATAAGTGTAGGTATTAGCATATTATTAACTCTTGCTAGTAGTGAAGTAAAAATCTCTAACACTTAAGCACTTGGCAGCTACACTTTGCAACAACTAAGTACAACATTTAGGCGCATTTAATAAAATTAATAGCCGTGCCACTTTCTTTTTATGCTTTTTGTTAGTTGATAAGAGTTAGTTCCAAAATCTGTGTTAAAATTTGATAATAAAAGTCGTACACTGAAGCGTAAATAATGCAATTTTTGCCTATGCTAAATTACAAAAATTTTACTTATTTAAAAAGACATTTTTTTTGATACTT
This sequence comes from Philophylla caesio, assembly GCA_963971545.1. Taxonomy (NCBI): domain Eukaryota; kingdom Metazoa; phylum Arthropoda; class Insecta; order Diptera; family Tephritidae; genus Philophylla; species Philophylla caesio. Next base: position 20,722,927 of record OZ020607.1, read on the forward strand.
GAATAACCGATAGTTTTACATAAATCATTCAGTTAAACAACTGACAGACAATAAAAATTTGAGCTAAACAAATTTTCGTATCAATTTATACGAAAGTTATCTGTACCTTTTAAATAAGTAGGAAAGTAAAATACTTATAAAAATTCCTTTTCAGTGCAAAAATAGTCAAATCAAAGTACCGAAAGTTTCTTAGATATAAATGTTAACCAATAAAATTAAGTCACGCTTAACTTAGACAAATTACAGTTTGCCATATATTTCGTATAACAATAAAATAATTCATTTATAATTTCAAAAGTTAACCGCAACATATTTGCGAATTAATAAAATGAAAAAAAATAAATATATGCAAGAACAGCAAAACAAAAAAAAAAATAAATAAACTGGCAACCGCATGCGCGCTTATTTAATGCGAGGCTATTCATGTTGTTGCCTATAATAAGTCTAACTGTTTTTCAATGATTTTCTATTATTACTATTCATATTATTATGTTGCGATTTCGCTTGCGGCTATAAACCAACCGACCGACCAACCTTCCACCAATTCAAAAAGCAGCAATCAACGCAAGAGCGAAGGAGCACACAGCTAAGTATGGTAAGAAGAAATCAAACGAAGCAGGGAATAAGATTTTTGTTTTTAAAGTGTAGCAATAATAAGTATATGCAATTATGTATGTACATACATATGTGTTTTTATTTTAAATTATAACTTTTTTGTTTAATTCATTTTAGCACTGCTTCCATAGCCAATTGCTTGCCTAACTTACCTCAAAGGTAGGCCATAGAAGTTATTGTTGTTTTCATTCTTGTTGGCTGGGCAGTTGTGCAGAACCAGTGGAATTCAAACATACTCGTACAATATGTACTTACATAAATTAAGCGCAGAAAATATGTTTTGAACGAAAAGGCAAGGCAAATTAATGAAATCGTGGCGTACATACGTATGAATATATATTTCTGTATATTGAAAATAAAGTCAACATCGGGAATAATAATTTAAAAAAATTATAGAATTTAAACGTTTTCAAAAAAATATACAATTAATTAATCCAGTTTAAAACGTTATTTTTTATAATTAACTGTTATTGTTTATTTTTATTTACAACTAAGTTGCAAACTTAGTATACACAAAATTTATAATTATTTAAAAAAAATCATACAAATTATAAAGTTGGTATTTGCATCGAGTTTTTATTTGAGTATACAGTTTTAAAAATGATGTATTTTGGAACGATTTTCCGTCGATCCTTGTCAAATTTGGTTTTGAAACAAACCGAAGATGGCACAACGCCGAAACCGGTTTGTTTCAAAACCAAATTTGACCAACATCGACGGAAAATCGTTCCAAAATACATCAACTTTCAACCTTGTCGGAGTAAAAAAACAACAAAAAACAGTTTTAAAAATCTTTAACTTTTAATACAAGAAAATTAGGCTTGAATTCACTTGAAATTTTTGTAGAATGCGTTGCGCAGTTTTCATATGAAAAAATATGCCAAAAATGCTCACAAACCGGCGCACTTAAGTTCTGTAAGTTTAAAATTTCTATGCTCGAAAAAAATTTGGTTTGTTTAATTACGTATGCAATTTTTGGGAACGTTTTTTAAATTTTAGAAATTTTGCATGAAGTGTGAAACTTGGGTTGATGGGCTTTTTTCTTAGAGAATAACCTATATATGAATTGAAAAATAATGACTGCTTTAAAGTGAAATATGTATATACGGTTAAAATTTTTTCTTTGGACATCCCGTTTTAAATAATATTTTCACACGTCTTTTTTAGTAATAATAATAATAATAGTAATGGCTTTAGCAAATATGTAGGTACAACTAAAAATAAAAAAAATATTTCATCAAACTTTTGAAATTAAAAAACAATTTAACCCTTTTGAGTATACGGTTTTGTAGCCCATTTAATTTCATTACATTAAATTGCAAGTTTCAACTGACAAGTGAGAAATGAGAAATTACTTAATGAAAGCTTTTGCTTATAACGTTTTAGTCAGGAAACGAACTGTATTTAAATTAATAATAAGTGAGGATTGAAGGATTGAATAAAAGAAAAATAAATAATCAGAAAATATCAGTAGGTGGTGCGAATATAATTTTGAGATGGTGAGTATCTTTTGCAATACATTGTAAGTTTTTGCTCGCCAAGCCTGAGTGCAATTATTCTACACCTAATTAAAACCGTGGCAATCGCTCCATATTTGGAAAAGTGGAAAAAAATCAGCATGCAAGAGAGCAAAGAGAAAAACGTACGCAGACGAAATTTCCATTTTAGTCAATTTGCCACTGACCTTCCACAACTTGCCTCAAGGTTATTGCAACATCAAGTTTATGATGCACCACAGCTACGCTACACTGCGAATTGGAATTCTGTGTCGCGTATATAAAAGCAAATACTCAAACAAATCCATATGTATGTATGTATGTATGTATGTACATGTACACGCCCATTTGCAAAGATGTCTTGAGAGCGTTGATGCTCGTAAAAATGTCGCATCCGTTAGCATCATTTCCAGTAATGGACTGTTGCATTGCGTCCTGTTGGCATATTGCTGCTGCTGCTGCCAAGCCACATTGGTCGTCGGTCGGTCGGCTGGCTGCATGATTTGTTGCCAACAATGTGTTGATATCATATCAACGTTTTTTTTGTTTTTGCTGTTGTTGTTGCTTACAAGCATGGAAATTTTCTCCAACTCCACCGCAACTTGCGTGGCAAGTGTGTCAGTCAGTGTGGTTGCGTATGTGACTACTTCCACTAGTGGGCCAGCGTCGAATTGGTGGATACTTAGTGCTGGCCGTACATACATAAATATATCGCTGCGTTCTGTGGTGCAGATCGCAATACTACATACTATATAATACAAAAACAACAAATATGTCGACATTCACTTGCTCTGCTGGTTTCTCATACTACATATTTTTCTGCTTTTTATTACAGTTGTTGCCATGTGAGTATTTGTTGATGTGTTAAATATTCAAAACTTTATTACTTTTTTTCTGTTATCTTTTTTCCAGGCTTCTGATTTTTTACTTACTAAAAAATCATGTCAATTTCCTGTTGCTTGCGCTTTGATGTCAACTTAAGTTAGTAAGTTTAATACAAATTTAACAACGACGAACAAGTTTATTGGGAAATCCGGAAAAGTTGCATTTTCCACATTGGTCTAAGCAGGTCAGTGGAGTAGGTTTTTCATAAAATAAAGATTCTTTGTGAAGCAATATGATTGGCAAACTTCAGATGTGAAGAGTATTAATAGCTTTTTTTTAATTTTTATATACTTCTATTTATAAACGCAAGTAAGTTCGTTTTTTCTTAATGCCTAATTATATTTAAACACGATTTTAACAAATATGGATAGCTTCATCGGATAGCTAAAATATGAAGCATACTTTTTCAAATCGGGAACCTAATTTGACACCACACTAAAGAGTTACTCCAAATATAGTTTACGTATTCTTAACAAAAAACAACTTGACTGTATTCGAGATTTTTTTTTATATTTTTTTTTTCTGCGAAATTATGTGTGAAAAGTTTGTTTTTATATGAACGAGAGAAACTATACCATGCTTACCCGAATAAATAAATCGTGATTTCTACTGATCACAGAGACTTTGTTTTGATTCCTTTTGAAACCAAAGAAATATGCTTCATACATATTTGTTGAAACTTAATTTTATTTTTTGCATTCATTTTGAAATTTTTTTAATAGTTGGAATGAACAGTGCTTGTATTCTTTAATTCTTACAAGATATATTAAGAAATAAGAGAAACAAAGGAACTTTTACTAAAGCAAACACATTTTTTTTTATATATTGAAAATTGCCTTCTCTATTCCATAGCAATAACTCTAAAATTTAAGATTTTACTAAAACATTTGAAGTGTGTTTCTTTTGCTTTCAAAAAGTGTTATGAAATTCCTGCGACCAATAGAAAGCCTTGTTGTTTAATCGTTATCGTTGTAAATAAGAATAAGACTTGCCTAGTTCATGACAGATTACACTTCGGAAGAAATAAATAAAAATCATATTTTTTCGAATGTGTCCTACTTATTTTATAGAAGTTTTCATATAGATATTGTTTCAGAACGTTTAGAAAAATGTTCTGTAGGAAATTATATTGTTTTATATGTACATATAAAAATGTACAAGAAATATTGCAAAATATCTCTTCTTCCAAATATTTGCCTGTTCACAATTTTGCTGCCAGCCAGTAATTATAATAATACATTTAAATCAAGAAACATTTCAATATATAAAACGCATATTCCAACAAGATTTCGAAATATAAAATCGTAAATAAACTGACTTTCTGAGAGCATTTCTATAAAGTATCCGCTTGATATTATCTTGAACTTATTTTGTATTTACAAATTTTTACATTGAGTTTTTAATTTGTTTTTTTTTTAAATTTAATATATTTCACTCTATAACCTAGATAGTTTAATTTGAAAGATTTTTCGGATGTGAGGTGACGGCTTCTTCTTCTCTCTATACCTGAACTCACAAAGCTAATGTTCATAAATTATCACTAGCAGCTATAGTTTTAAGATGGGGTGTCCAGTTTTGCATTACTAATCTTACTGACGTCAGTGCCACTGAACAAAATAATACTTATGGTATTTTAGAACCGAACACTTACCTTATCCTTTTCAGACGATTAATTTGGTATACACTTTTCTCACTGTACTTAAAAACAACTTCCGTGTTTGGTTTAAATAAATACGTGAGTTGTGCACTGAAATGGAAGAAAAAACTAAGAGTTAATAAGTGTTATTCTAAAAAAATAGTAGGAGACTCGCTAGCGTCTATAGTAATCGTAATTACAATATTTAAAATCAATTAATTAAATGTATCTAATCGTATAGTAATAAAAGTTTAAATGACCGAAAGCAATATTAAATTCATAGATATGCTATGCATTACATTTACGTGACAGTGATTAAGTAAATGAATATTTAACATGATATATGTTATGTAAATCAACATAACGCGTACTAAAAAAAAAATAGTTATAATAAAAAAATAAAAAAACGCACAGCAATATAACTACATATATGTGGGTCATACAAAACCAATAAAAGTAATAGAAAAGATAGCAGAACGACAGTCAGCTAGCTAAAGAAATTAGTAAAAAATATATTTGTGATATGTTCTGTAAATTGAAATCGAAGTAAACTTGTTTAGTTGCAACACTTGTATACTTAGAGTGGTATATGAACATAATAAGTATTTAGCATTAAGGTTGTAAACAAAATCACACACGTTCGAACGAAAATGGAATCACTTCGAAATTAAAAAGAAAATCACATACAGGCAATGGGTGTGAATGTACATTAAGGTTGTACGAAAATAAGTAATGTCGGGAATTTAAATGATCTCACGCTCTTGATTTGTTGCTCTTCTTACCTATTGAAAAATATTGGAGAATAGTTATAGTCAAATATAAAATCGCTTATAGGTTTTTGTGAGAAATATTTAGTATAAAATTATGTCAAAAGGGTGCTTTTTACTAAAGAGCGTACCTTAGCCTAACTATGCTTACTCCCCCATATATTTTAAACAACTTTTTAGCATTTCTACGAAAAACAAATATATTTTCTTTATATGAGTATTCATAAAATGGTAAACTTTTAACGCATTGAGCGAATGCTAAATATTTTTTTCTTTCAAAATCGAAAAATAGAGAAGAGTAATAAAATTTCTCCTCCCTTCATCCCCCCTCATAAATTTTTGTCCCATACTAATATACATACATATTAGACAGTGTCAAAAAATTGAAATTTTTTTTTTTCGTTGTCCGCAACAAAAATAGTTGTGGCAAAGTTTCATCCAGTGTGGTATTCGAAGTTTCTAGAATATTTTTTATCAATACCAAATTTTCAAAAACTTGTCAAAAATCACTTTTAATTTTTTAGTTAGTTTCTGAAACAAAAGTTCAAAATTTTTTCTTTGGCAAAAACAATCATCATCCTTGAGTTGAACCGTAGGTATTCTGAATGATAGCTTCTTACTTGGTTACAACAGCCTACAATTTGCAATATGTAAATTAAAAATAAATAAAACTGCAATTAATTATAAGAATAAAATAAAAATCGAATGAACACAAAGTCTAAGTGATAGTTTTTAATTACAGAGCAATTAAGAAATTATTTTATGCGAGCTACAACTGCAACAGCAAGCGTTATAAAAATAAATTATTTAGACAGCAGAGCGATACTGTATCAGACCACATATTGTGTATAGTTGATAGAAATGTATGTGTCACTTTGCTTCATTTGCTGCCAGTGCAGCTACTTATCTACACTGAATTGTTACACAACTCTACATTTAAGAGATAGAAACAACAATTTAAATTACATTATTTTACTTAGTCGTTATCCTTCTCATTGTGCTATTTGTAAGCGAAAAAGCCAACATTTTGCTCGAGTAATGTCGAAATGTCGTTTAGCCAATGGTTGAATGTTTAATCGATGTGACATGAAATGCATTCCAATCAAATGTGTATAAAATCGGAAATAAATAAAACAATATTTATGAAGCAAAAAAAGAGATATAAATAATTTATTTTACCTAACTTCGTTACGATAAGGCATCAAGCGAGATAGAATAGCGTACAATTTATTACAGAGTCAAGTGTCTGGCATTAACGCTGGTCAGTGTATTGATAGAAAAATATAGCTACTTTTACGTATACGAGTATATTATCTTTTTTTTTATTTTAAATATGCGGTTGACTAAGGCACCAGCGACAGAATTGGTAAGTAATAAATAATGCATACACAGTATCCAACGGTAGAAATATTTATGTCTTTTTTAAATAAAATGTTTAGTTCTCTTGCTGAGAACAACATTAGTTATCCACAATTGAGTATTAAAAGCGTTTTAACTTCTGCAAAATAGATACATTTATCTCTATGGAGCTAAAAGTACTGCAAAGAAAAATGAGCAAAGGGAGAGTTCAAACTTTCAATCATTTGTTGTGTAAATATCCTTTACTTTGAGAGGGCTAGAGAAGTAAAACAAAGATGTGGTGCCTCTCAGTACCGTCAGTCTAACTTAACATTGTGAAGTTGACGTTTTTTTTCAATTAATTGTTTTACAACTAAATTTTCAGTCATTTGCAAATGATATTTCCATTTAAAAACCCCCGGTCGTTTCGGTTCATGATTTTAGATTTTAACGAAACTTTTATATGTTGTTTTTATGTCAATTTTTTTTTGGACAAAAGACATTTTTTTGTGAATTTTTCGCAATTTCATTTTTTGGTAAAAATCAAGTTTTCTCGTTCGTTTTACGAACTGTAATTTATAAACATGCAAAACTTCGACAAGTAATTTTTTTTTTCAAGTCCTCATTTAAAAAATAAGAACTGTACTTTCCTGTTTCTGTTACAAGTTTTCGGGCATTTATGACTTGAGTTGTTCAACACAAAGCTCTAACAAAAATTATACATATATCAAAGAAAATGGTGTGAAATTTGTTAAAATAAAACTTTACAAAAAATTAAAAAGTTGAGTTTCGAATGAAAAATTGAACTTTAACTTTATACTTGTGAACAAACTAATACAGAAATTATTCCTACTCAAATAATACTAAAAATGTAGCGCTCTTGGTTTATATGATATTAAAAAAAAAACTCTGTTTCGTGCAAAAAAAAAAAAAAATTTATAAAAAATCATAACTTCAAAAATAAAAACAAATTTTGGTTTCTTGGTAGTTGGCCAGATGAAATTTTCAACTGTCTATTTCCTTTGGAAAATTTTTGAAAAAAAACGCATTTTAAAAGAAATAAATGTTGAAAATTTTTTGCAATTTTTTTAAACAATTTTTTTTTTAATTTTCATGTAATTTCTGACGCTTGTATTTAAAAGAAGAGCATTACAAACATTTGAAATAATTACTTAAGTCGGTTGATATTTGTCGAAGTTATGCATGTTTAAAAGATAAAGTTCGTGAAACTAACGACAAAACTTGATTTTTACGAAAAAATTAAATTACAAAAAATTCACAAAAAAATTTGGGCAAAAAAAATACGCGTCTCCTTAAATTGACTCAAACACAACATATGAGCAAAGGGAGAGTCCAAAATCATGACCCGAATCGACCGGGCGTTATGAAATGGAAAGGGCCAATACAATTTCGGGTATTTATAATATGAATGCATGTACAAACATCTGGTTTTCAATGAGACAATACTTTTTTCGGAGTTGGTTTTTTTTGACACCTGTTACTTGATTTATACTCAGTTTGGTTTGCCATTTCAATTGCTGCAAAAAGTGGTCGATAAATTTCTTCGAGCCAGCTGCGGCGGTTACTTGCCCGAAATCATTTTTAAAATATAATGTCAAACCATTTTTTTTATAGTAAAGCTAAATTCTTGAGAATAGCATTAAATTATATGCGTTTTATTTCTTCCTAAAAATCACATGTCTAAAAAAAACACCCTTTATTTTATGAATAAACCTAAGCTCTTTCTTAATGCTCTTCTATATGTAAATCTATTGTTAAAAAATTACAAAATTCCAGCTATAGTTATTTTTAATTAATGCAAATATTAGCTGTTTGTATTTTAAGCCTCAATTTATCTAAGTAAAAGAAATTTTAAAATATTGCAAAAATGGCTATTCAATACACCACACATTTTATGTTTATTCAATGAAAGAATGACATTTACTCGTGCACACATTGCTACGTACAAGAATTACATATATCAAAGGCAGCCAAAAAGTTTCTATTTTAGTTTTTGTTAAATATGTATAAACATATATTTATTAACCTGTGTGTGCTAATTCAATTGAAGATTTTAGCTGGAGGACAGAAAAACTAGGCGAGCTAAGATCACAATATTTTCATTCTAAATTTTATTGCTTTTTCTGCATATACATTATTTTCTATATTTATTGCTTACTTTTATTCATTTATGTTTTTATATACATTTAAGAAATTAGCTTATATTGTAATTATGCAAATTAAGGGAAACTTGAATTTTGGTTTTGGCGCTTAAAATGAATCGATTAGTTAATAATTTAATAACCGAAATATCGGTGACATCCAACTAAATTGTGCAACCTTTTGAAATAAACAAATGAAGAATTACCACTGAAGTTTATAAATTGTGATGTGTTGAGTTGTTGGCACCCGAAGCTTAAGTACAAATTTCTTCCCGGTGCTCGTGGGCTTGGGGTATGGAGACAAAATTAAAATAAAAAATTTACATTTGCATTCGAATTACATGGATCAAGTATTTGAAATAGTAATATCCAAATTAATGTCGCTACCATTTTCAATAAGCTTAAAATTAAGCTTTTACATTCAAACGACAATTAATGTTAAGAAAAAAGTAAAATTATCAAATAAACTTGAACCAATCTTAAAGCGAATTAACACAGTTTAGAAGATTTTGTTTTATATACAATTTATAATCAAATGCTAAAAAACGACTTGATAGTTTATATTTTTCCAAATAATTCTATGATTTGGTATAATAGAACGGGCAATTGTGCTAATTCGCTGATCATTCTTTTACTTTTAATAAATAGTTTGGCCTAACACTTTGACGATCGGTATTTTGTATCGATCGATGAGCTCGTATCGGCTCTTTATCTATTAACGACATCTTTCACTTATTTTTATTTGGGTTACGAAAATGAAACTGTTACATATCGTTGATAACTCTTAATGCGGGGTGCTGATTTAAATAGCATATCAGAATAATAAATTATAATCTTTATATCAAAAACGCTTTTGAATAGGTTATAACTTTCGTGGCACGCAATGAACGGACAGCGGCCGCCCACTGAATTTATCAGCGTTACTAAATTTGGAGTAAATGCAAATTTTTAAATTTAAATTTAAGTAATGGCAGCAATAATAGCGTGGTAGTTAAAGTGTTCGAAAATACGTTCAATACTTTTGTATGCATACAATACGAAAAAGGAATTTAAAGTAAAATCTCGATCAATTTGCATTGCCTATCAAAGTCGCTGGATCAAAATTCAAATCTTTAAAATTTCCGGCAACGACTACTGATTTTGCTAGAATTGATTAACATTGCCCTGTGGATTTACCATTTCCATGGCGCTGAATTGGTTTAAGTGCACAGTGCGATTCATTCAGAAAGCTGATACGACTTGATAAGACTTCATATACCAAGATGTTAGTTTCGACAGCAAACTCAGTTGTGACAATAGAGCTCCGGAGGTGTTAAAATGTTAAAAACAAAATGAAAAATGATTTTTGAGCTTATTGATCGAGTTCTTTAATGTATTTGTTGTTATTGTTAACTTAGGCTAGTCGATCTAATTTCTTTTGTGCAAGAAAAAACAATTTCTCCACTTTTTACCCGACGTTTCGCTAACTACCTTAGCATCTTCAGGGGTGATTTCTTTATTCAAATGTAGTTTAGGACATTTGACACAGATCTTAAATAGTTGAACACAGCAAAAATTAAATAAAATCAAATAGAATTATTAAACACATTGAACATTAAACATTAAACATTAAAAACATTAAACATTTTTTGTATATACTTAAAAAACTAAAACATTGATACCATCTGGTGTGGAGTATGACGAAAGAAAAAAACTAAAACATTGATACCATCTGGTGTGGAGTATGACGAAAGTACCACACCAGATGGTATCAATGTTTTAGTTTTTTAAGTATATACAAAAAATGTTTAATGTTTTTAATGTTTAATGTTTAATGTTCAATGTGTTTAATAATTCTATTTGATTTTATTTAATTTTTGCTGTGTTCAGATCTGTGTCAAATGTCCTAAACTACATTTGAATAAAGAAATCACCCCTGAAGATGCTAAGGTAGTTAGCGAAACGTCGGGTAAAAAGTGGAGAAATTGTTTTTTCTTGCACAAAAGAAATTAGATCGACTAGCCTAAGTTAACAATAACAACAAATACATGAAAAATCAATAAATATCTCGCAACCAGCGCTGAAAAAATTTGTTCATGGATGACGTTCCCTCTCTGTGGTCCTGATTAAGATCAAAGCTATCAATGACTTACAGTCGACTTAACTCAGCCAACAACTGGAAAAATCTATCAGAGGAACGTCTGACGTTATTTTCTGAAAATCTACGAATATTAAATTGAAAAGCAATTTTTTTTGGTTGATCGTCAAAGAAATGAGTTCACAACTCTTCTAATAGTCTAATTATTATTTATTTTTATTTACAAAAAGAGCCTTGTAAGATTTGCCTGATATTAAAAATATTATAAGAACGAGAAATATATGTTTATTCTACGATGAGAGAAGTTTTGTAGTAAGAAATAGGTTCCTTTCATATGCATTGATATGTATTGTAGATAGGAAGGCAGTACAATTGGGCTTTGGTCCACGAAGAAATTATTTGCGCATTCAAGAAGATCGGTTTAGTTTTCCTCAATATTTAAAAAAAATATCTTCGAACGCTGCAAATCTAGCAATTCAAATATGACTTAACTGAGAACACTAAGCTTGTTTTATAAAAGTACAACTTGAAAAGAAAACATAACTTCAAAAACTTGTTATTATACCCTTGAAAGCTTACCCAAGAGTAACTCAACTTCTTGTCAAAAAAATTTCGAAAATATTTAACAACCAAAAACTGATAGTCATAAAATTGGTCGTCGGTAGAGAACTATAACAAGCCAGGAAACGATACAGCTTACGAACTTTCAACAAAAGGTATTTCTTCCTACACGAGTATGATGCACCAATGAAATGAGTGAAAGCTTCTATTCTTGTAAAGGCTGGAATTACTAATGGCGATCGAAAATGCTTTGATGGAGAAAACGTAAAACTGTCTGCACTTACTGTGTGAAGATTTTTAAATGGCCTTAAGGTCGGGGCCAAGTTGAATATACGACAGTTGCTTAGATTACACAAGAAGTGTAAAAAGAGTAGGACTTTGGCGGTCGTTGTTACCGTGTGTATTGTGGTGCCCAATCTCGGTATATCGTTTTTAATCAAGGTTAAATTTTCAGTCGAGGCTATAAAGTCTTAAGTTTAAAATATGTATATAAAATTATTATATTAGTGGCTGCCGCTCAACCGTCTCTAAAACTGGTAGGAGAATATCGTCCAAGTCCTGAGTATTCGCCAACTTGTGCAAGTGGCTTGGTTTGCGAGCACACAAGAATCATACATAAGAGCTTATCGCATCGAGAGGCTAAGGGCTGCCTAACATTAATCGAACTTTGTTAATACTACTTATATAAAAACCCATGTCCTAAATTTAATTGAGAGTGGCGCTTGTCATAGAAAACCCATCAAATAGTAATTTATCGAAATAGTTTATTCCTCGGAAGTTTATGGCAAAAGTCAACCTTTGCGGCAAATTGTTCGTGAAAAAAGGAACTAAACCCCGCTTTGCAAAATTGAAAAATTTATGAAGTGCGGAAATGAATTTATGGAAAATCCCGTTTATCGATTTGAAGTTAAAATGTTTAGACCAACACATACATACTTACAGAATTGTAAATGTGATTCGGTTGGCCATTTTTTCCATCGGCATATACTCGTATGAATGTATGTATGCGCGTATGTTGATATGTACACCCACACCGGCTCCAAGCCAGAGAGGCTATTTATTCAAAGCCTTAAAAATTACTATTCTGCCTAATTCTATGATTTTCAAGCAATTTGTTTTTTTTTCGACACATGTTCAATAACGTATGTATGTATATGTATTTTGTTATACGGTTTCTTTTTGTGTATTCAAATTAACACCAATTTGACAGCAATTTAGCATTTGGCCTCTTTGTTGCCAACTTCCTGGGGCAGTTAGTAGGCGTTAATTCTATGTAGATAATTATTGGCACATGCAAGGTTTTTGAAATTGGTTCGAACTTCGATTGTTGCTTAGACTGTAAGTGTTGAAAGTTATGTCATTAAGTTGACGGATGATGGGTGATTTGTTAAAGAAATTTCCATTAGAGAATGGACGACTGTGAAGCAAAGTACAAACATGGAATTAACCATGTCCAATTATAGACAAAACATACCAGGCTCCTACTACTTTATGTATGCAATACAAATCAATATTTTCAAATAAAGTAAGGCATGAATAAATCAAACAAATAGCAACCTTGTGGTTATTTTTGTATCCAAATATCAAAATTTTTAAAATTATCTTAAGTTATAGTTTGTAAAAGAGAACTAATTTCTTTCTTTGTTACAAGTTGTGTTCCAAAGATATTAACATCAACTACAAAGCTTGCCACTTGTTTTTATTTATTTATTTTTTTAAAAGTTTATATTAAAATTCAGTTCATTCTCTAACATAAACCATATAAATCATAGTTTCAAACTTTGCAGAACACTAAAAAAAAATCAACAAATTTTTATATAGATTTTGAACTTTTTTCGCAGAAGTATTAGAGTTTTTTTGAGTATGAAATTTTATAGCCCATTCAATTTTACTTTAACAATATGAAAGTTTCTAGTAGCCAGAAGTTACCATTGATTTTTTAAAATTTATTGTGTCATGGGTGTTTTTTCATATAACGAATAAGCAAACGTTTTTTTTTGGTTTCTATAAAGTTTAAAAATTTGATTTACATGGTTTATGTTTGAGAATGAATTGAGTTTCAAATGAAAATTGTTTAAAATAAATATATTCAATGCTGTTGCTTTTGATATGCCCAACATTGTAGGTAAGGCTAGGTGACACCCATCAATGAAAGTTTACTTATACTTGGTCCACGACAACGTGTTGACAAATTCGGAGAGTATATTTGTATTTGTTATTTTTCAATTGAAGTACGAAGCGTTTTCAAATAAAAACTATTTAATCTGTTATTTCTAACATTATACAAGTCTTATAATAATTTAACAAATTCATATTTTCAAAAATTTATTTTGAGTAACCAATAACGTAGCTCTTTAGATTTAAAAACAATTAATTGCAAATTTAAGCTGCTAAAATTTTTGGAACATTTTTAAGGTTTTTGTTTCGTGGGTATTGCTTTTTTCCTACATTAATTTAAATTTGGCTCATACCTTTTATGAAAGCAAATACATACGCCAAAAAAATCACAAAATATCCGCTAGTCTTTAGTGACATAAAATTTACAATTTATTTATGATATTGAAATGGACAACGAAACTGCATACAAGAAAAATATTTAATATATTTTAAAAAGTTTGTAACTTTAATCATTTAAAAAACATTAAATTAAATAAAAAACTTATATAAAAATTATTATTATATTATATTAAATTTCAAAACAAATTTATTAAATGTTATGGTCTTTTTTTCAGACTTTGAGCCGCTGGGGAAAAACCAAAAACGCAACTTTGTTAACATATAATAGTAAAATTTCTTGTGAATGGAAAAAAGTTCAAATCCAACGCAATGTGATTTTTATCAAAATATTGCCAATGTATAAATTTGAACAGGGAGTGAAGATGACGTCACAATAGGCGTGTGTTACAGTTAATGTGTTGCAAAAAATTAGTACTATTTCATACAAAAGCATTAATATTAATTTTTGAATATCCCAACTAAACGAAAATACTGTTTTTCTTAAAAGTTTATTTCTTCTTTTGATTCGCATAGAAAATTTTTGTTTGCGCATCGCTAAACACATTTGAAGCCAATGAACTTTAGATTCGAATTGGAATCGCTCTTGTCCAACAAAATTTGTTGTAAAAAAAAACCTGTTCTTTGTCAAATAATTTCTTTCTTGTATTTATGTTTTGTATTTATTATGATCTTTAGCCGTTCATTTTGTTAAGCGGCTTTTGCTCATTACCACGTTAAGGTATTTCCAAATTGTGACTTGTAAAACAAGCCATTGTTAATAAAGTTTAAAGGCGGCTAATGAAAAAGTAGCTCTTAAATGAAATAATAAAAATGTGGAATTAGTGGCCAGTGCACAAAAAATTGCGTTAATTTTATATTCAACATATTAATTTGCCATTCTTCGCATTAAAATTATTATGCATTATTAGGTATGTCAACATTATTTTGATAATCAAAATCTAACTTTGAAAATAGTTGAATATTTCACCTTTATTTCATAGAAAAACATTTATAAATCTTGCGTAGCAAAAGCGAGAAGGTGTGGAAAAAACAATTTCATGTTTATATTTTAATTTCTTTTCTTAAAGAAATATTTTAATTATGTGTTCAAATAGTTGCGTTCTCCAACTCTGCAGAAGTAAATGGTGCTCTCTTCCTTTAAGAAGTTGCAATGATTTTCTCGAAGAATTTGTGTTAGCAAAGTCTGGTAAATCTGTCAAATAATCGGCTGTAGTATGTTTAATAAATAAAATTGTTAACAAAGGAAAAGTAAAATAACGAAAGCTATCAACTTAAATGAATAAATTACTTCTTGTGAGGAATATTTGATATTGTCACAAGTCTAACTTATTTAATACGTAAAATGATTTTTCATTAACACACGTCGTATTTGAAAAATTTACCGGGTTTTCTCGAAAAAAGCGTTCTCGTAGTTTTTTTTAGCAAGAAATCTTCTTGGTGTAAATAAAAAAAAAGTGCCCCATATTACCCCCATCTAAATTTGTGGGGACATGTGGTTCATTATTTTTCGAGAGTAGTAAAGGTAACAGAATGAAAATAAATTATAATTATTGGTTTGATTTAAGAAAGTAAACTATTGTTATGTATTTATTTATTATTCTAAAAATAATTCAGATGAAGTTAAGAGACACAGTTGAAAACAAAAAATTTAAAAGAAGTAAAATTAGGCCGTTTGTTATATGAAATATAATAAAATAAGACTTGATAAATGCGCAACATATATGTACATAGTTATCAAGGAAAAAAATGTTGAAAAAAATTTTGTCAAAAAAAAAATCTCTATTTATTTAAAAAACAATTATTTGAATACCGAAACATAAATTTCTATCGAACAAAAATAAATATAATAGTTCTTTGTATACAACAAATATACCTAAATATCAATATATTCAATTTAATCCACTCTTTATATCGCTCGACATTTCCCCACATTAAATGCACCGCCTTTCCCCAACCGTAATTTTTATACCCGAGCGTACTTGTACACAAGGGTATTATAAATTTGTTCGCATAACGGTTGTTTGTAACAGCAAGAAATAATCGAGATAGATATAGACATATATATACTAAAATGATCAGTATGAAAAGAGGAACCGTCTGTCCGTCCGTCCGTCCGTCTGTCCGTGGTTACAATAACTTGAGATATCTCAATGAAATTCGGTATATACATTGCCCTTTGGACAGGGTAGGTTGGTATTGAAAATGGTCAAGATTGGTCAATAACCACGCCAACCTCCCATATAACGGAAGTTTTTGAAAAATGCAAAAACTCCGTTTTCTCAGTATCTATTACAGAAAATTGAGTGAAATTTGGTATTTGGAGCAATTTTGAGCTCAGAAATTAGGCATTTATGAAATTTTTTAAAAATGGGCGTTGCCACGCCCTCTTATTAAAAAGTTTCCGTATCTCAATAACAGTGTAAGGTATCGTCCCAAAATTATTAGATTTTGAACTAAGGAGATAGGTATTTATGAAATTTTGAAAAATTGACGTTGCCACGCCCACTTATGAAAAAATTTCCGTATCTCAATAACGGCGTAAGGTATCGTCACTAAATTTCGTGAGCATATTGTTCTTGATATCACTAACATCACCGTCAAAAATTGTTGAAATCAGACCATAACCACGCCCACCTCCTATACAACGGAAAATTTGAGAAATGCAAAAACTCCGTTTTTTCTTTATCCATTAAAGCAAACTGAGTGAAATTTGGTATTTGGGGTGATTTTAATTAAGGAAACTTTATATTTATATGTCTGTATCTCAATAAGGGTGTTAGTTATCGCCACAAAACTTGGTATACATATTTTCCTTGACAGCAGTCTTACTATGGTCAAATATTTTTGAAATCGGAGCATAACCACACGAACCTTTCGTATAACGGAAGTTTCGAAAAATTCCCACTTATGCTAAAATGTCTGTATTTTCAATAATAGTGCTAGGTATCATAACTAAATTTGCTGAACATATTGCCCTTGATATCAATAGCATTATCGCCAAAAAAATTTGAAATCGGATTAAAATCACGCCCAACTTCCATATATTGGCTTTTCGGTTTCGCCCGAATTTAGCTTTTCTTACTTGTTCAGGTTAACTTCAATAACTCGGTAAAAAACACAATTCTCTCAAAAATAAAGAATTACTTTTCATTTGCAGGAAATTTCACTTCGGAAAATACTTACCTGGTGTATTTTTCTGTGGGAGAAATTATTTTTTCACACGATAAGAAAGAACTTGTGTCGTCTCGAAAACGTGAAATTTACAAATGTCGCCACACCTTTGGTCACAAATACATGAAGATTGTTAATATTGTATGCATAAGCTCTGTCGGTCACCGGGCACCTACCATACCGACAGCTAGTTAATCATTTTATTCCTTTTGTCTAAAAAGCCAGTTCACGACATCACCCCATGCAACACATAACCCCCTTCTACTCTATATGTAGGTATACATATGTGCATTTGGGTTGGCCAAAACTGTTTCTATGCCATTGGCTATTGAATTGAATATTATAATTATAAAATTTATTTTAATTATTTCTTTAATATTCATGCGAAAAAAATTGTTTTGATTTGCAGAACTCCATACCATTTGATGTTTTTCCATAAAAAATACAATTTTTTGAGCGCTTTAAGGAACCACTTAAAACTTTTTTGGTTCAAAGTAAACAAATATGTGCATAACATTAACTTTTTTCTTATTTAATTTTAATTTGAATTGTCAAATTTTGAATTTTGTTGTGATAATAATGCTTTCAGCATGATGCAATAATGAAAGGTGTTGTACGTTGGCAACTTCTCGCTCTAAATCAGCTATCTTGAGCGCCGTTAGAAACTGTGTTGTTCCTTTGCAGAATTTGGTTACCAGTTTTTTACAAAAAAAATGTTGAATTGTAGCAGAAAATTAAGTTTTTCATGTGGAACTTATAATACGTATTATTGATTGTTTTGACATTTTGGATAATTTTTCTCATTGGTTTTCTAAAAGCGAGAATTCGAATAAGTTTTTGTAAAATTTGTCAAGTATTTGTATAATGAAACATTATTTGTTAAATTATTAAGTGGAGTAAAGCTCTGGGGTTCATTTCGGAAGACAGGATAAAAAATTGTATTGCCATTTCCAATACAATATTTTATTGGCAAGAAAAAAAAATTTATAAATTTTTTGATAAAGTATCAAAAGTAGTTCTCCATAAAATCATCGTCATAGAAGAACTCCCTTTTCTCAAAATCCGCCCTCAACCGACTCGATCGTCTTGTCAACGTCAATGTTTCGTTTTCTCCGCTCGTCTTTGGAACAAGCTAATTTTCGATGTTGTATTCTAATAATTATACAATAAAGGCTAAAGGAACTCCATGGACTTGTACATTTATGCTTTTTCAGTTATCAATTAGTATTTCTTTCCTAAAAATCCCGCCTTCAGTGCTTTTATGCTCATAACCATTGAGGATTACCTTCAGTTTCTTCATGATCCAATGATTGAAAACAAACTATATTAATGTGGGAAAACCCGTGAGGTTCTACTTTTCCGAAAAAAATTTAATCGCTAAACAAACATTGATATGTTGTTGGTATGGTTTGAATGCATTTGCGTCATATTTGAACATTTTACATTAATTTCTGAAGAAAAATCATTATCGAAGAAGTTTATCTTTTTTAATTTTGGCATCCAAAAACACTAAAAATTCGTACAGTGCGCAGGTTTTTCCAGCAATTTAAATACAAATTAAGTTATTAATTTTTCTTTGTCAGTTTTCATATAAAATTCCTAATATTCCAATCATTGTGGTTAAATTTTATGTAAATATATCATTTGTACTTTTTCCTAAGAACGGCCTTCTTTTATTCCCGTTTCTCTAATACTTCCAAAATGTATCATTAAGCTAAGGCGTTCAAATTGGCGCTGTCACAACGTACAATACCTTTCATTAACCCATCATGTGCTATCAGTACAATTCAAGGTAGTTCATAAAATATTTTTGAAATTTAACTTTTAAATGCAAAAACAAAATACACAGAGCTGATAATTTTTTTTTTGTCATTTTTTCTACTGCGCCTACGTATTGAATATGCTTTGGTGCATACCAATTGTAGTTATACGCATTTATATATCTTTGTATATTCGCAAAGTTAAAAACAATTCAAGAAGGCAAGAGTAATAAAATTCCAATTTTACTTTCTTTCGAACCACCCTAATGTTCGTACATATGTTTTAATCTATATACATATGTATATGGCATGTCTAATATTTTAGTATGCATTACAGTGAACGTCGAACTTCGAAGTTCGGTGGGCAACTCACAGTCCAGTAGCGATGGCGTATGCGCGCGCTTCCATTTAGCATTTGAGCCTTTCAAAGTGCTTTGTTATAATTATTGCCATTACATGTTTACTATGTATTATGATTATTTCCATTTATGTCTAACCATTTGTGATTATCGTGTGGCGGATGTTGCCCGCTCTGTTTAAGATGGAAAGCGTCTTGCAATACAAAGTTATTGTAAATTGCTTGCACGCTGCTGCTTCCTACATTTGGCAAAGACATTGAGCAGCTGCACACTGCACACTGGATTTTGTTGTAATAAAAGCAACTGCAACTGGATTCTTGCGCTAGCTTATAGTTATTCTGTAGCCAAAAAATATGTACTTATAATCTTGAAACCAAATCATTTAATGCTGAATGGAGCTAACTTCTTAACCGGAAGAAAAGAAAAGCGGCGGTAAGGAAAAATTTATTAAAAAACAACATAAAACTTACAGATATTTTGCCTTAAAAAAAAACACAAAGCTTCTTTGCTATAGATTAGTATGTGTATGCTACCCTGACAGCTTTTGTTGTTGCTGCTGATACTGTTGAAATATTTATACCATATTATTAGAGTCGTGCACGAATTTCTGCACAATGGGCAATTTTTGAAAATAATAAAAATAAACTTCCATTCGAATAACAACAACAAAACCGCTGCAAAACCCAAGCGCCCCTTACAACACCAGCAACAATAGAAAATCATGAAAATATATACAAACATACATACATACATACATAACATTAAATTGCTGACCGCGCACGCGCAACCAATTCCATCCATAGCGCTATGTATTTACGCTTTAGCTTTGGTTCATCCATTTTATGATGATGTTTATCTGTTACGGCTTGACCATTCTTACTGATGGTCGGTCAGTTTCATTGCCGCGGCTGCTGCATTTGTAGTTGCAACTCGAAGTGTTTCTATTTTACTTGGTAGGCCACTATCATTTTCTACAGAGAAATATGGTTTTTGTTTAGAAGTAAAACTGCTGTATTGCTGTGGCTATTAAAAATGTTTGAAGCTTTTAGTCGCTTCTAATAATGCCGAAGCTGCTCGAGTTGCTTTTACAACATCAAATGAAAATATATAGTGCATTGCATTTTAAGTATATATACAAACATACAAACATACAAACGATTGAAAAAGGAAGTTTATGTTTATTGCCTTGAAAGTTTTGTTTGTAGTAATTTAAGATTTGTATTTATAGATTATGAAAATTAATATCATTTTGCAAATATTCAATACTTTAAAAATATTGAGGAAGTGTAGCTTTATCGATTTGAATTGATTGTTACATATTTTAATAGCGACGTGAAAAAATTGAAATTCCGTTAACTATCTTGAACTGACTGGCCCACCATCAATTTGTTTTAATTTCTCGAATTATCGAGCATCGGATTCTGTCATATGGTAATAAATCCGTGGGTGGTAAAGAATTAAAAGGATTTTAATGCTTTCAATGGAAACGTTGACATTTAACTGCACATTTGCATCTAATTAGATCAAAAATATCAATAATATTAACTTAACTTTTGTATCTAAAAAAACCATTAAACTTTAGTTGATAACCTTGGCCTTTAGTGCCACTTGGATCTGCCTGTATACCACAGGCTTTGGGGTTTACTGATGTCGCATTTATATATATTGTTGTTATTGATTACTTTACTAGCTGCAGACGCTGATAAGCCGCAGTTTGACATCATGTAAAAATTTGTTAAAATATTGGTAGAGTTGTGCTTTCTGTCTTTGCGTCTGCCTTTGCACCAACCGAATTCAGGGAGAACGAGGTCAATATGTCGCGTGCGGAGTTCGTAAGGACTGCTCTTTGCTCTAGAGCCTGGTTATAGATTTCCCTCTTGCCACTCTTTATGACTCTGATTTCTGAGCTCAAGCAGATGCCCGTGCATGAGTGCACAGAAAATGCTGAAAATTATTGAAACTTGGTGTGAATTGACTCTCTGCTAACCTTACACCAAAACTAGTGTTGTGCTCTTCACACTTAAAGGAGTTGCAATTTAGACTTATCTTGAAGTGAAATATATTGAGGAATAATGAAAATTTCACGTAAAGTATAAGAACTCTAAAAGGCATTGGCGACATTTTGGCAACGTACACAAGTCTTCAACAAAAGGTGCGCTCCGTCAATTAAAGGAATCTGCTGAAAAATTAATTAAATAAGCTTTGCAAAAATTTACACACTCGTTGCAAAGTTTGAGAAAATAATTCGGTTTACTTTGAAGGCGAGAGTAACAGAAAACTGCGATAGACTTAATTGACAATTTAAAACAAATATTTTGTTAAAAATAATAACCAACCGTACGCCTTCGTAAAGAAAGGCCCAATTTTATTAAATATCGAAAAATTTCAATAATATGGAGGGAAATATAATGCTTACCATGTTGCCAATAAAAAATTTCCTAAATTTTTGGACATATTCCAACTAACGAAACAAATTTTCATCAAAAAAAATATGTCCGCTTTTGCACCACACTACGTAGTCTATTTTTTGAGTCAGTGTATATATTTATAGTCAGTAAGTGGAAGAAAAGTGGCACAAATGAGACGGTGCAAAGTGTAAAAAATAAAACCAACTTCAAAACAAAAGTAATAAAATAGATAAATAAAAGCAAAAGCCAGTTAGAGCGCTACTAAAAGCATCACTTTGAGTGTGGCATGCAACAAATGAGTTACTTTGTAGCAAGAAAAAATATTTACCAATAAATAGGTAAAGGCAAACGAGAAATTTTCAATGTGAGTGTTAAGTAAATATATACTAATGTACATATGTATCTGAAGATCTATGTGTGCAAACTGGCATATGTACATATATATGTAGACATAATGGCAATTGAGTTAATATTTTGACTGGCGAACGATTATTGCAAATATAAAATTTGCTTTAAGAATTTGGGTTGCTTTGAATGTATATACATATATACATATATATTAGTGGTGTCAAGTATCATTCAGCATTACTTTCTGTACTCTAAGCATACACTTAAACTCAAGGAATCCATTTCTTCTCAACTTTAAAACATCGGTCATTACGACTTTGGTAAATTTTGAATCAAAAGTTTAGCAATGGCTGT
Organism: Philophylla caesio; assembly: GCA_963971545.1. NCBI lineage: Eukaryota > Metazoa > Arthropoda > Insecta > Diptera > Tephritidae > Philophylla > Philophylla caesio. The sequence continues at coordinate 20,745,381 of OZ020607.1, forward strand.
CTGTGGTTAAAATGTTGCATGTTGTGCCTTAATCACCATGGCGATGATATTGAAGTCAACCTCTCTGTTCGCTCATTAATCCAGATCTTAAAACCGGTTAGACGCATGATTACATAACCTCGCTTCTACCATTTTGCTAGGTTGTTCATTCTAAAGGTAATGTTTGATTTACCAGTAAAACAATAAGTTACAATCTTGTTACAAGCAGCACTTCCTTTAGAAATCAAGCAAGGAACTAAGGAAATCTTCAGATCACAGAGCTAATAATTGTATTTTATTATTATTTATTATATTTTATTTCTTCTGACCATTGCTACTGAGAGTGCAGTTCGGATGATGTACGGTTGTAGTTTTGTACTGTACAGCTTAGATAAGGATGCAAAAGAGGTTGCATCTAGCAGTGAACGAGACAAATCCCATTTTTTGTCTGACTACTATGTCTCTATGATATTAACACTAAGTGCAATCAATCGTCAATCGTTAAAAAAAGCGAATCTGTTATGTGAAAGTGCAACAGAGTAAGCATTTTGGTGAATTTTAAACGAAAGAATGAACTGTTTTTGAGTTAATTCTACCTCGTCTGAATATGAAAGCGACACTGAAGATGGCACAACGCCGCAACCAGTATGTCACAAAACAAAATTTGACAAGGAATGACAGAAAAATTATCACACTGCCAGGCAATTCGAAACAACGAGCTACCATTTTATTAAGCGAATGGTTTATAAGGGTGATTCAATAGTAACAATGAGATAATGATTTAATTGTATCACCTTTGCAATGCTCTCTGGATATATGTAACTTCTGTACAACGAACTTTAAGGAATCCAAATTGATTCGCCGGAAGAGAGTTATCCGCGTTATCAGATAAATTAATAATTGTATGTTGATAAAATACGAATACATTTTCATTCGCTAATAAAAATTTATTGAAGATGAATGCAAATCTATTCGCTGTTTAAAAGTACGAGTGTTTGTATGATACAAAAAAAGTAATAAAATTTTTTATATTTGAAATGAGTATTTAGAAAACGTGTAAATGACATTTAGATTTATATTTAAATAAAAAGAAAGCATAGGTAAAAACTACTACAAAGTAAAACTGAACTTAAATTTCAGGCAAGTACAGGAGATCCCGATAGTAGAAGTAGATTGAGATAGTAAATGTAACTTGATGACACTTTTTAAGTTTAAGAAATATACGATTCTTTACATACAACGAAGACAACATGTCAGGGTCAGTTTAATCTATTAGTAACAACACGATGTCGCTTTGGACTAATTTGGCTTATAAACCACAACCACAACGATACTCTACGTGAGGTCGCGCCCAATTAATGAACAGAGTAAGCTCTGAAATTCCATCCTAAACCCAAACTCATTCCCTCGGCCATTAATTGACACAACACAAACTAGTCTACAAATTATTTCAATGCATGCCTAAGCCTGCCGAAATCACCTAACATTTCGACATTCCGTTTAGTACGTAATTTCTCCAACTTTTTGGAAAGGCCAAGGGAAATGGGAATTCAATAATAAGGATACCAAGTAAAATGATTACCGTATACAATTATCTTTCATTGATATTTCCTTACGTTCTCTTTGGATTTGTTGTTTAGGACCAAGTTGGAAGTGGTTGCATTTTACTCATCTTAAGTCTAAACATAATAATAATATTATATAATTTTGGCGCATACACTATATATGTAGCTCAGTGTTTGGCCGAGCTTCTCCTACCATTTGAGGTGTGCGTCTTTATGTTCTACCACAAATTTAAGGACCTACAACTTTGTGCCGACTCCGAAAGGCAGATGTATTTTATGAGAAGCTTTTTCATGGCAGAAATACCCTCGGAGGTTTGCCATTGCCTGCCGAGGGTTGACCGCTTTTAGAAAAAACCTTTTTGTATGATTTAGATTTTACTTGCCCTGGTCGAGATTCGAACCTCTAACTCAGCGGCATATCGAGTTATAGCACGCACCGCACCCACGCGACCACAGCGGCCACAGTCGAAACATATTCGTCGTTTTACCAAACAGCATTAAAAACTCTATTAGTATTTTATAATTTGGGTGCATATGTCAACATAAATCAAAATTGAATTATTAACTTGTCTTAATGAGGCCTGCGGCGGCGAACTAGAGCTTAAGAATTATAAAGTATATAAGTAAAAAAAAAAAGTTTTGGTATGATGAATCAGAACATTATGTAAGTCAGGTTGAAAAGCTATCATATGCCATATGAAGACACTTTATCTGAAAATGTTGCTCAGAAATACGTGTGTATGTATACACATGTGAGTAGATGTGATGTATTGAGATTTCACGGTTTAAATCGCCACGTACACACCTTGTCAGCCATGCATACATACAAACATAGTAAAACATAAACGTTATATCCAAACGCAAATTTGCTGTGCCATTCAATATTTGCTTTCGCAAACTTCCAAATTTTTTTTTTTCAAGAGATTTCACACATATAATTTTTTGACTTTGGAATTATTTTCATTCACTTTTTGATTTAGATATTTATTACCGCTTTTTTCTTTACATTTTTTTTAATATGACCATCATAAATACCAGTAAAGTCTTTGCTTTCGAATTACCTGAACACTTAAGTACGTACTTTTTTCTTTCACATTGATGGAGTGTGACTCCCGCAGGCTATGGATAGCCTCGTAAACCAATCTCTCTAAACAAAAAAAAAAGCAAAAATAAAACAAATGAGCAGAAGTAAAACGTGTTGTTGGCTATGCGAAAGCGACCTGCCGACGATAGCAACACTGTCAAATGTACGTACAACCGCATCAATGTGGCCGCTTTAGAAAAATCTACAAATAATAAAAAATCAATTGAAAAAATGAATATCGATACAAAAATCGAAAAAAAAACATGGGACAAGCAACAACAAGAACAAAAATTCACGAGAAGCAATCTGATAAAGCAAGAACCCAGAAAATGAGGTGTGCAAGAAGCAAAGCAATACAATAGAAAGGAAAGGGAGAAGCACTGATTCAGCAAAGCAACGTATGTATATCTAATATATATATATTTTCTAAAGCTTCCCTGAAGGTACGAATAGCGAATAACGTTTGCCTTTTTTGGTTGCTTACACTTCGAGCATATCGAGCCTTAATAACAGAAATTTGTAAGTGTTTTTGTTTTAACTCCACTATGGTCAGGTGGCCCATTTGTATGAATGTAAATCCTTAGTTTAATTTGAAGGTTAACTTTTATATAATATATCATTTGAACGCACAAAAGTCTTTCTACTGTTACATTAATAATTTTGTTCACAAATTATAGCACAACTACATATTATTTAATTTTTCGTCTAATAAATTAAAATTATTTTTCAAGTAAAATAGGGTTCATCCTCTAAGAAAACTCGTAACAACCCGTTTTTAGCCTATTTACAAAATGTATCTGCAATGATTAAATACAATTTCGTCGAAATGTCGAACTTTTAAAAAAAGTTTTTAGAAAATTTTTTTAGTAAGTAGATCTTTAGCCCATTCAATTTTAGTCTCAGAAAGTGCAAATTTCAACTATATGCAAGTTATCATTGATTTTTGGCAATTTTTTTACTGGCGACTACCTTCATACAACGCAAAACCGAGATTATTTTTTATATGGAAGGAATTGCGAAAGAGCGTCAGTAAAAAAATTCGTACCCACTAGAAACTTGCATTTCGTTTTTCTAAAATTGATATGCACACCCAACAAATTTGCTAAATTCTTGTTTTTTTATTAATGTTGTCTACATTTTTTGAAAAATTTCAAAAATGGCTGTGGTTGTTTACATTTTGATGAATTTTTTATTAATGTTTTCTACATTTTTTGTAAAATTTAAAAAATGGCTGTGGTTGTCCATAATTTGAATGGATATAATACTTGCTCCCCAAGGTGTATAAGCCTGAGTCTGCTTATACTTGTGCATTCACAAAGTATATGTTTAGAAGTGTAAGCATGATTTATTAATTTTTGACAACGATTGACTGTGCTGTGCAATTGCTCCCGTATAAAAATGAAATGAGAATGCGTTGAATGCAGCCATTTTTCAAAAAAGAATGGTAAAAAAGTTGCCAAAATTTTAGATACTTCTTATGGAAACTTCTCACGGATTTATATCAGAAAACATTGTGTTTTCTCTGGAGAGATAATAAAATTAAATATAAATTATTAAAAATTCTCAAATGTATGGTGACGTTGTAGTTTAGAAACTGATTTTATAAGGTTTTAAATGGATATAAGATCTATGTAAATTAATAATGCAAAGAACTTGTGTACACAAACTTGGTAAAATACTAGCAAATACTCAAAATTTTAGCAGCGGTTAGCAATAAAGAGTTTATTGTAAAAATTAGTCTCCATTATAACTGGAAGGGTTTTTTTTTCTTAAAGCCATGACTTTCCTACATGGTATGCAAACGAAATTAAGTGGCATGTGTGTTTGCATGTATGCCTGAATATATGTTGATGTGTATGTATTGACATCTCTTCAAAACAGAAACCGCAAGATATCGAAGTATAGGTACCATGCCTTTAAAAAAATGTAAATTGATATACATACATACATATGTTCCTTAGAGTTGAAATGGCAACAAGTGCCAATCTCTTCTAAATTTTTGTTAAAAAAAACATCAAGTTTTTAATTAAGAAATGTTTGTATGTACATACTTCATTAAAAATTTTGCATTTTGTATGGAAATTTCTTAATTTATTATTACTTTATGAAAATTAATGTTCAAAAAATAACTTTTAAAATGGGCACACTTACAGTGCAGGGTTGTGCGATAGATGCTCTGGTTTAAAATAGAAAATCATACTATTTAATTAAATCTCTATGTGTCCACCCACATATTCTGGTTTTGTTTTATGTGCACTTGTTGCCTGGCAAAAACTACTAAAAATAATTTATAATTTTTAAGCAATAAATGAGTCTCAAATTTTGAGCAAATATTCTTATTATTTTCGGTTAGATATATTTGAGAGTTCAGGCAGTTTTAAATCAGCTCTACGATTTCTTTGCCAATTTTCAATTTCTAAACCTTCTTTAGTACTAACCCTAATCATACTATAACTCTTATTGATAAGTTGTGAATATTTATGTTTCTCTTATTTGCTTGTTAATATCTTTAAACGACTTCCAAAAAAGATCAACAATTCGTCAAAAAACTTTTTTCACTTCGGACTTCGAGAAACGATTGCGATAACTCTTGCTTTGAAGGAAAGGTTCTACCTAAAGGGTGGTAAATATTAATTTGTTTCAGGTCCGATCAATGGACTATGAAAAAAACTAAGGGAACTTGTAAAAATTTATGAGCTTGCAAGTAAATTAAAGAAGGTTTTGTTTTGTTAAAAATTCGTGTTCTATTAAAAATAGCTCTTTCGCTAACCATATAAGCCCATATTTATAAAAATTTTGTATTAATTCATCAAAATTGCAAGCAACTTTCAACTTGCTGTTGATTCTTTCAGTTTTTCAGTGTTGCGTTGTTTTGTTTTATATACAAAAAATTGTTTCACGTCTTATGTGGAAGCTAATGCGGCAAAAACTATTTAACAACAACCTACAGTAATTTTTAGCCACTTCAGACATGCAAATTAAAAATTATTTGGATTTTATTGAATTATCCTTGAATTACTGTACATTTTGAAAATATTTTGAAAATATTATGAAACTTGAGTGCATGGGTTTTACAAAAGAATGAAATATATTTTAATAGAGAAATATCAGACATAAAAGAAATAAATAGTCATAACAAAAATATAAATATCATTTAAATCAACCAAATTTTTTAGAATTTTCTTAAGAAAATGGATAGTAAACGGACACCATTTTTCTTAAATTCTCTAAATAAAAAGTGAGGTCTAAAATAAAAATTGTAATTCTTTTAATTTTTTACTTTTTTATGCGACACTTCAAATTTTCACTAAAATTTCTCTACTGCTTTACTACGAACTTTTTTTAATTTTCACTCCGTTTTGAAAGTGACCAATTACTAACAGCGTCTGATTAAAGTTCAGTACACTGTGTGGGTAAGGGATCAGAGCTCTTTTATTGACAGCTCCCACCTGACATGACAATTCATGACAAGCCTTATTAATGAGTTATGTAGCTTGCGATTTGCTTTGTCCCATGTTAAGGCCGTTTTCGATGCATACGCGTATTTGCTAGCACTTTATTATACGAGTAAAGAAATTGAAAAAGCAGGATACTCAAATATTTTCCAAAGGTCTTATTAAAAACTCTGAAACTTTGATAAAAATTTCATGAATCTTTTTATATGTACATATATTGTTTTAAACTTTTGATTCATATTGTATTTGTTTTCATGAAAATATTTCCGCTATCGCAAATAACACCATGTGAACACTTGTGTGACTTGTGTGGGTGAAACAAGTATGTATGTATATATGTATATGTATGTATGTATGTATGCTTCTATGTATTTTAATATATATAATTTTAACATTAGAAAAACGTGTAGAGATCATTTGACCCATTTTTTGTGTTTGACTTACTTTATTTATTTTACTAATTATTCTTCTGATTGGTGTTTATTTCACTTTTAATAATATGAATTAAACATAATTTAAAAGCATTATTTTTTTTAAAGCTTCAAATTCAAATAAATGCAAAGCGAAATTATTTTGCGTTGTATAAATCATTTTTTATTTAATTTTTTTATTTAAGCCAAAGCAATGGACGAAATTACCACTATCCGTCTTTTCAGGTATTTTTATATATTTATTAAACCTACATATGTATGTATATATATATGTACTTTCAAGAAATAATAATAATATAAAGAAAACAACTCACCATCTGGAACATTTCTTTTTCGGTTTAATTGTTTTTTTGTTTTTATTAAGTTGACCGGGTTTAAAGGTTTGATCTTTAATTAGCAACTGGTTTACAAATATATTTTAAATGATTTTTGACTATATATTTCAGGCAGAAAATATTAAGTTGCTCTTGTGTTCTTATCTTTGTAGATATATTTTGTGTAACACTTAAATTTTGTTATTTTAATTGTTTAGTAGTTTATATGTTATTACATACATGTGTTCATATATGTTCTATCTATTATTTTTAACAAAATGTTTTGATTTTTTTCTTCATATTATTTAGTTTGTAATTAGTTTTATTAATTTTTTTGTTTTAAGGTTTTTTTTGCACAATACATACATGCATATGTATGTACTTCACTACATTAGGTACCACATACGAATTTTTTTATATGAAAAAATATTGGCGCTTGGTTAGAAATTGTTAGGTATGCTCAAAATTGTATTTATGCTGTTTAGGTTTTTTTTATAAACATATGTTATTTATTTAATCAGTAGCGAAAACAATATAAATAATTAAATTTTTAAGCATCTCTTCTTTGATTTTTTGTTTTAGATAAGTTTTGCTTTAGATATAAAGTGTTATAACTCGTTGACAAGTATTCGATTTACATTACTATTATCGGAAATATTTTTGCCGGGATTTCGTATTTGAAGGTCACTTAAATTAATTATTTTTTTTAATTTCCTCCAACAATTTCTCACACATTTTTCGTATTATTTTGTCATCACTGCATCAGAATTCTTTCACATATCGCATTCAAATTCAACGTTCACTTCATCTTTTGCTACACAAACACACATTTACATTTTGTTTTTCATTATTTGTGACTTCTTTAACTACGTTTATGTTTTTGCACATGTATATACTTACATACATACAGTATTTATATTCAATTCGTTTAGTTTTCCCGTCGCGCACTCAACACGTTGTTTCTTCGAAGATCGCCAATAAATGACTGCCGCTCCAAAGAAGCCACGAAGCAAATGAAACGCACCAACGCAACAAACCAAACGACCGACCGGTCTATGTACTTGTAAGTATGTACATATGTATGTATGTATGTATGTTTATGGCATAAAAAAAAACCAACGAAATGGAGTTGAAATTCAATAGTTGGTGGCTCCAGCAAAAGCTCCACTTTATAGTCACACTTGAAAGCAGCTCGCCGTTACAAGTTGATTTTTGCTTGAAATTTTACTCGAGTGAGTACATTGAATCGTTCTTTGGCACTGTTATTTGTTTTGTTCTTTTTAGCTGTGTGTGAGTGGAAGTTCTTGAATGGGATCAGCTGAAAGAGATGTATTGGATTTTTGTTTATGATCAGTTATGTACATACATAGTTATGTTTTTAGTTGTATAAGCTTTGGTCATATGTATGTACTCGTATTACATATGAATGAAAGTCAAAAAGTCGAATTACACTTACTTTTGTTGGTGATTACGCCAAAGAAATTTTTCGAGATGATAAGAAATAAAATGAAAGTTTCATACACATACTAATTAACAGTAAACGTAAATAAATAGTTATTAAGGTAATACAAAAAATATATTGTATAGAATGCAAGATGATTTAATTCGGTAAATTTCTTTGTGGAGCTCATTGACATTGTTGGGGAATTTGTATGCTAAAATCACGGCAAATCAGAATAAAGGGTCAATCATTGTTGAAAGTTATTGAAATTTTTGTAAACTAGTGTGAACAATTATTGAAATAAAACGAAAATATGAACATGTAATAACGATTTCACTTACTTTCAAAGTTTTTAGATATTTTAACGAAGTATGCATCATTAAAAATGTAATAATCAATTGTTATTAAGAAGAAATATGTATAACATATAGCTCACACTACCACCGATAGTACGGATATTGCATTCAGCGCCAAAACCCCTCCATTTAAGCAGATAAAGACTTGAAAATTTCCACAAATATTTAATATTATTGAGACTATTATACATAGCAGTCAAAATCATTAATATCGAAAAAATATAAAATATATAGCACCCATGCAATTCTTCCAATCATGAAAGGCATGAAATGCTCGTCATAGCCGAAGGCAACCTTTTTTTATTTGTTTGTTTTTGGATTGAAAATTACTCACACATGTACACACATAACATAAATTATCCATTTCAGTTGGCATAGTTTTGCGGCGAAAAGTAATCTCTTTCAAAAACCTACCAACCACGGCTTCTTTGTTTAGTTTAAGCGATAAGAAAACTCTAGAAGTAAACAAAGATATGTGATAGCAGTTTAATGCATTGGCAATGAAGAGAAATTGATTTTTTCTTATTACGAATAGTTTTTGGAAATTGAAAAAGAGATAAGAAAATTCCAATTTATAGAAAATGTGGAAGTTAAACGAGCTGCAGATGCATTCGATGGCAAATATTGGTTCATTAGTGTGACATTCTTATGGTTTGTGTTGTTAAGGTTTTTTGAAATTTCTAATTAGTTTACTGCGCAGTGCAAAGTCAGAGTTTTCACTGACGCGACAATGAACGGTGATAAGATGTTCAACGCTTCCGGAGTGTCTTGGTCGTAATTAAGGGTACTTGGGTACCTACATACATACATACATACATACATATATATGTATATATTTGCGTGTATATATGTACATTTATACATACATCCTATGATAGCCAATTGAAATTGTCTCAAATATAATACAATAAAAGCAAAATATATAAACAGTGTAAGTATACATATGTATGTATGTATGTCCTAGTATACCCATAAATATTTACTTGCTATATGTACATACATAGATACACTGTTACCAAACTTGAAAATATTCTTAAATAAAGGGGTTTTCAATAGGGACGCTACAAAAGTAGACCGATAGGGACATCAAACGACGCCACATTTTTTCCCGCTTTCTTGACATTTCTCTTCAGTAAGGTTTGCCATTTCATCATTGAAAAAATATACGATCCAACAACGAGTCAAAATTATTAAAATTTACTACCGAAATTCGGAGTCAGTGGCCTCAACTTTAAGAGCGCTACGTGCAACTTATGATGCGGCTCATTTCTGGCCGAATGGCTTCGTCAATAAGCAAAATATGCATTATTGATCACACAGCAACCCACACGTACTCAATGAGTTACCATTGCATCCCAAAAAAATTACGGTTTGGTGCGGTTAATGGGCCGGCGGCGTCATTGGGCCGTACTTCTTCCGTGATGATCAAGACCGGCACGTTACTGTGAATGGGAATAGTTACCGCTCAATGATAACCGATTATTTTTTGCCCAAATTGGATGATATGGACTTGGACAATACGAGTATGTGGTTTCAACAGGACGGCGTCACAAGCCACACAGCGAATGCCACAATTGATTTATTGAAAACCAAGTTTGGTGAACGTGTTATCTCACGAAATGGTCCAGTCAATTGGCGGCCTTGGTCGTGCGACTTAACGCCGTTAGACTATTTCCTGTGGGGCTACGTCAAGTCTGTGGTCTATGCCAACAAGCCAGCGACGATTGATGAACTTCGTACAAATATCGAACCTGAAATTACAGCAGTATCGGCCGATTTATGCTTGAGAACTGTCGAAAATTGGGTTCAGCGTCTGGACTTCTGCAAGCGTGCCCGTGGTCGCCATGCCATCGAGTTCCATACATAATGGCATCGAATATAGTTTCGCAGGAATAAGGAATTTCATTGATATTCAAAACCGTTTTTATTTTATTTAAAAAAACTTTTGTAGCGTTCCTATTGAAAACCCCTTTATATCAAAATACGCTTCCAATTTTTTTAATATTTTTCCATACTCTTACCGATTAAAATCTTATGGAATTAATTAGAAATATCATAATTTCAATATACGAATTTTTGTCGAAATTTAGATTTTGAAATGTAGTATGTACTATGTACTGTGCACATTGCGATATTTAATAAAAAATTGATACTCAAAAATAAAATTTATTTATATCATTCTTCAGGAATTTGTTAAGACTTTTATTGGCCTTTAAATGAATAATAATTCTCAATTTTATTGAGCTCGAGGCCAGTTTGTGGAAGATTTTATTTGGAAGCGTTGCACAGCATGTAGCGTATTGGCTCTGCAAACCCGAGGGCCTTGGTTCAAAGCATGGGCAAGTGATGATGAAGAATAAATATAATTTAATAAAACGAAGTCTGATAGGTGATGTGGTGATCTTCGAAATTGCGGCTATAACTGCTACCGTTTAAAACTATTGTTGTTTTTTTCAAAGTTAAAATCTTCCACAATCTTCTTCAAGGTCAATAAAACTGTGTATTCATATTCTTCAGGAATGTTAAAATATTTTTTGGACTAATCGATCAGAAAACTCTTTACAAGCACGTGCCAATTCTTACGGTATACAATTCGGATTCTCTTTAGAAATTTGATAAGGTTTCAGTTAATTTGAGCTGCGAGTTTCTTATGTATATAAGTATGTATGTATGTAAATGTGTACGAAGCCAAAACAGGTAATCTGTGCGTGTTTCCCGCCGCTTTTCGTAGGTAAAGACATAAAAATAATTGAACAGCGTCAGTCATTTGTAATATCTATTGCAAATAAATTGGCGAGCAGCACATTTATATATTTAAACTTAACCGCTTTTATTAGCAATAATCATTTAAAATTTTCCGCAATAAGCTTCATAAAAAAACTTGAGTTAGTTCTACAAACTCAAATGTTAAAATTGTAATGAGTGACATTGTGGACTTTTCAATGAATGAGACCAAATTGATCACAAGAAAAGCTCAAATTTCAAATGGACACCATTTGCATACTTATAGGCGTGACGATCTGCTTAAATCGACGTATACACACACATCCACCTACAATATTCTCTGAGTTTATACAGCTGGACGATAAAAAGAAAACTTCGTGAAGCGCAGAATTTTTGAAAGAAAATACAGTAAATGCCGCATTCACGCTGCACTTAAATTGAACATTTAGAAGTTTCGAAGAAATGATTTTCTTAATGGTTATTGTAGGCCATGTTTTACGCTCAAGTAAGTGACCGCATATTTGCACAATTTTTCAAGCATTTGCTACGATTTGGGGATATATAATCAAAGAACATGAAACTATTTAGATTTACATATGTTGTTTGATAGAATGAACCTAGAGTCTAAAAGTATGAAACTAGTATATTTAGTAGTTCGGTTTTGGTTCAATTCGATCAACAATGCAGAGTTGCATTAGTTGCAATTAGGTAGAACATTTTTCGTGGCTAATTGTACAGTTAGGAATGCATTAAGAACCTTATAAGCCGTAAAATTAAATAGCTAAAAAAGCTATATTTAAATTTTTTTTTCTAGAATTGCTGTGTGGTAAAAGAAAACATTAAAACAAAACTCTATTTATAGGATTTCGTGCACTTTGCGCAAAATTTGCGTTAATCCGGCACCAAATTTTCAATTACTTGTGATTAGCCGATCGAAGAAAAATGAATAGCGCACCTGGGAACACCAGATTTTTTCATAACTATTGAGGGGTTAATTCTGAATCATTTCGTTGCTAGTTTCCAAATATTTCGTACACAAATCGGGACTGGCTCTGGAACTATTGAGGCTAGTTAAGGACTACTTCAGGACTATTTCGGATTTATTTCGAGACGGGTTTAAATAATAAACCAGGACCTCTACAGGACTAATTCAATAGCTTTTCAATGTCATTTTGAGACTAGTTCAGAATTATTACGGAAATGCTATCTCAGGAAAATTTCGATGGCCAAAAAAACAACGAAAAATATTTTCATACATTGAACTAGAACTGTAAAATATATTATAAGTATTTGTCGCAATACAAATATATTTTTAAAATTTCATCTCAAAAACTCGGCTAGCGTAGCGTGTTGGTTCTGCAACTCCGAGCTCCCGGGTTCAAAGCCTTGGAGAAGGGGTTATGAAAAATACATTTAATTAATTAAATAAAAAGTAGTCTGATGAGGAAATGTGGTGATTTCCGAAATAGTACTATAACTTCTACCATTAAAAACTGTTATTGTTTTTTCACACAAAATTTTCCATAAACTAGCCTTGAGCTCAATAAAATCGTAAATTATCAAAAACTTTATATAATCACGTTTCAAAAATAATAACTCCTTATATCTAATAGTCGAAAGGAAGTTTAACCTAATCTATTTTATTAAATTCCTTTGCTATATTTTTATTGTGCTCATCACTTCGGTCTATTTTCGGATTTCTTAGCGCTGGGATTTGAAAAGGAACACGAAATTTTCTAGTTCTTCAAACGCATTTTGATGAATGGAATCTTCAAACTTTCTTACTTTTATCCAAATCTTAATGGCGGAGGTGACCTCTTGCTATGGATATGCATACAAATGTTCCATTGTAATTCTAATTCTAGTATCAATTAGTTTTGCTTTTACAATGTTTAGAGTATTATTTATAAAAAATTCAATTTATTTTTTATTATTGTTCTGCGGAAAGTGCCGACGTAGCTGCTATTTACCAATTTGTGTCAAAGTTGTGGCTTAAATAGTTAACTCGATTTAACAAACAAATGCATTTCTTTTATAAAAAAGCTTCTCATAAAAACACACATCTGTCATTCGGAGTCGACACAAAAGTGCAGGTCCCGCCATTTGTAGTGAAACAGTAAAACTTAAAGACGGCCAAACATAAGCGCCAAATTATTATTATTATCTGTGAATATTGACATAGAAATTAAGCCAAAAATATGACTCTTCCCTGGACAGAATATTGAATTCATTATCGAAATATATTTGCAAGCGTTGCATTGCGTCGTACTAAATGCAATAAATATAATCAAAACGAAATATGAAAACAAACTGAATATATTTGATAATAAGTACAGACACATATTGATATCAGCATTATTTGCATTAATAATGACAGTACTAGCCACTGGTATTTAAATGGAGGAAAACAAGAGATTCCTAAACGATAACTGTATTTAACATAGTTATAAGTTTGTGTGTACGAAAAGTTCAAACAATGTTGAACGATATAACAAACGTCAATATTTGCCAATAGTTTTTTAATACCAGTTAGTAGTTAGGTAATTTAATGAGTTGCTTGTCTACCAATTTCCCTTAGTTACGAGTACTAAAGAAATTTTTGATTTTGTTTCGGTGTCAGATGTGCTACCAATTCAAACTTCTGTTACTTTTTATCAATTTTATAATTTTGTATTAAAAACTTGACTTCACGAGACCAAGTTGAAAGCCCCTGATGATGACAAATAGACAATCAAAATTATATAGAAATTTTTAAAATATAGCATTTTATCGGTGCATTCAAGCAGAGTTATGATTTTCAAGGCGGCAACTTAAGATATGCCTGAGTGTCTCGAGGTAAAAAACTGATGCATCAATATAAAAGAGTTTAATATGTGGTTAATTCATAACTGAGCATAAAAGTACAGAAAATAATGTATTTCAATAGTTCGATTCACCGACTCTTGTCCATCTATGTTTGCAATTCAGACGTTGCTAACGATTTGTAAATAAGTAAGTACTTACATATTTAAGTATCGATATTTGTGGTAGTCTAAAAAAATGTATTAAAACAAAAACAAAATTTAAAGACAATTAAATGTTCAAGGCACGTTTTTCTCGAAAACGGCTTGTTTGACGATAATTCAATGGATAAAAAATGTCATTTGTTTAAATGAACGTTATTCGCCAATGAGAGGTATCTTAATATTAATATTAGGACTCTAACTTTCACCAGTTTTATTGGCCCAGTCTTATGTACAACTAATGATATGTAGGTATATGTAAAGTGCAACCCACTACATAATATTTCTACTTACTATTTTTATATATACTTAGTTAATTGAAATTTCTAAAACCTTTTTCCTAATATTTTAGTGAATTGAAGCTATATTTGTAAATTAACATATGCAAAGCAAATTTGAAAAGTCTATCTTCGAATTTTTCTTTTAAATTGATTTAATTTTTTTAAAGCGTATGGCTTTTTTATACAAATTACTACTTAATGTTTGTGAATTTTATTTTTAGCGCGAGAATTTTTTTTTTTCAAAAATATTCGAATTTTAATATAAGCTTACTTGCATAGTTAAATTGGAAATAAAGCTGTCAACGTAGAGACTGCCTTCCTTTACCTTTGCCACCTCTAGCGTGTAACGCATCTAATACTTTGGATGACATGTTTTAAGCAATGGAGCAGCAAGGCTTTTTATCGAAATGATTCAAGGACTCTTTTATGATGAAGAGATACAAAATTTCTTTTGAATGACTATGGGTGATGCAGGACAGATGCATTGCGAATGTCCATCAGGCTGTTAGGATCGAGACATTTGTTCGTTGCTATGTACGTACTGATTATTATACATCAGAATTAAGATGGTCGACAAAAGGACCATAGTAGAGACTACTTGAAAGTTCTAGACTTAAATAAATGAAAAAATATTTCTGAAAATTAGAACTTATTTTGGTATGATAAAAACACTAGATTGTAAGTGACCACAATGGTCTGAGTTAACATTAATAGCTGATCTTGTTTACATTTGCAAGAGAAAATACACGATATCACGCAACATTGCAATAGGTTTTATATACATATAATATAATTTTGGCGCGTACACTATATAGCTCAGTGTTTGGCCGAGCTTCTCCTACGATTTGTGGTGTGCGTCTTTATATTTTACCACAAATGCAGGGACCTACAGTTTTGTGCCGACTCCGAACGGCAGATGTATTTAATGAGAAGCTTTTTCATGGCAGAAATACCCTCGGAGGTTTGCCATTGCCTGCCGAGAGGTGACCGCTATTAGAAAAAACTTTTTCTATTATATATGTAGATTTTGCTTGCCCTGACTAAAATTCGAACCTCGAATTTAGCGGCATATCAAGTTATAGCACGCACCGCTACCAACTCGACCACAGCGGCCACAACTCGACCACAGCGGCCACTAGCAATAGGTTTTGGCTATTGTATATTTGATACATTGAGTATTGGTTATTCAATGCATTTTGTTTTTGTAAATTTATAAAATTTATCAAAAATGTAAAGAATACAAATATGGCCGCTGTGGTCGGGTGGATAACGGTGCGTACTATTATTCGATATGTCGCTGGGATCGAGGTTCGGATCTCAGCCAAGGCAAGTACAATCTTAATCATTGAAACATTTTTTTTCTAATAGCAGTCACACCTCGGCCGGCAATGGCAAACCTCCAAGTGTATTTCTGCCATGAAAAAGCTTCTCATTAAATACATCTGCCGTTCGGAGTCGGCACAAAACTGTAGGTCCCTCCATTTGTGTTATAATATAGAAAACGCACACCACAAATGGTAGGATAAACTCGGCCAAACACTGAGCTATATAGTGTAAGCGCCAAATTATTATTAACGAAAACAAAATACCAGGCACAATACAACACATTGTAAACAGTGCTGTTGTTAATAATTATGTATATCTGAATATTTCTACATTTTGATGCTTTGGCGCCATTGAATAATACACTTCTTGATGCATACAAAGGGAGTGTGTCTTGTTAGCTGAAGAAATATTAAAACGAGGCTAGAACTTTACGCAGATAATTTGGAAGTTCTCAGCTGAAAATCTTGAAAAACATGCCAAAAGAAACACCTTCATTCTCCGCAATTGCCTTTTAGATGAAGTCTATATAATTGTCAGTGTGATAATGATTAGTCCACCTTCTGGGGCTTTTCGGAATGGTATTTTGATGCTTTCTGTAGATTGAAAAATCACCTCCGCATACGTTTGATCTAAAAATGGCTTACCATACAACGCTACCTTATGTTACTTAACTATCTATATAAATGGATATAATTTGCTTAAGACCCCGACAAAAAACTCCATTGCTATATTCCAGCCTTTTTAAAATGCAAATGCACTAGGATATTATTAATTTCAAAAATTATACTACAACGCTATCCTGTAAATATTTTAACTGTGACAAAAAATGATTGTAATTATGTACATACATACATACTTCGCACTTTATTTTAATTTGTATACCTTGCATGGAAATGATATAGTATGTATATAAGAGTTAGACCCACAAAAAAGTATACCGATATATTCAGGTTGACGAGCTGAGTCGATTTAGCCATGTCCGTCTGTCCGTCTGTTTGAACGCAAACTAGTCCCTCATTTTTTGAACTATTTGAATGAAACTTGGCAGTCGGAACCAGCCAGATCGGATGACTATAACGTATATAGTGAAAATCATATAGATCAAAGATATATAACATATAGCTCCCATAAAACTGATTGTTCAGATATTTCATTTAGCACGAAAAGACCTCCATTTAAGCAGCTAAAGTCTTAAAATTTCGCACTAATAATTGCTATTATGAAAACAGTTTTAGCAGTGAAAATCAATAAAATCGGATAAATAGAACATACAACCGATAGTTCAAAAATTACATCATTAATTACAAATATTAATTATAATTATTATTGAGACTATTATAGCAGTCAAAAGCATTAATACCGAATCAATATTACATATCAGTAGCTCTCATACATTTCTTCAATTCATGAAAGCTATGAAGAGTTCGGAATAGCCGAATACAGCTTTTTTTACTTGTTTTAATTTATATTTTATGCAAGTCTGGCGTTTTATATTAAAATAATAAAATGAAAACTTTTTGACAATGCTTAGTTTTTATGTTTAATAGTCGTACAAACATACGTACATATCTAAATTTATTGGTTGCGATTTTAGCGAAACAATATAATTAAATAAGAACCAAATAATTTACATATTCCATATAAAATAATGTCGCTCGGAATCAAGACAATCCTACGAATTATTGAGCTGGCAAGCGAAACAAATTCTCTTACACGCTCTAACTATTTTAACATTTCACAATTTCCAGATAATATGTGTGGTTCTCTTCATCCTTTGGTTTGTTCTCAATGGGTACTCGATCCTTGTTATGATCGTGTGTGGAACGGTTTTTGGCTATGTGATAATTACTCCAATAATAGTCGCACGTAAGCAGATGATCTTCGAATTGTTGAATGTTCGGTTTTTTTTCTTCTTTTCAATTTAATTTAATTTACAGTTGAATTCGCTGATTTTAAAGAAGTGCCAGTTTTTATTATAATTAGCGGTATTTTATTCATTTTATGCGGTGCAATGACTGCTGGCACATTGCCGGAGTGGAATAATGGCAGGTGGAATGGAATAATTGCAATGACTCTGTTTTTTTGCAATGGCGTCATTTTTATAACAGACTTCATATTGGAAATGACTGGGAAATAAATTATTAATTTGTTATCACGAAAAAACATGACCAGTCGAAATAAATAAATTTCGTATGACCTTTTTTTGTTAAATGCAAGCGTTGTAAAAAAAATTGGTTATCATTGGTAGCGTAATTAATAGAGATAAATAAATTGAGTTCGTTCTTAGAATCGCCACAACTTATACAGCTTGTACATATATATGTACATACATACATATGTACATATGTATTTTTGAAAAAAAAGGTTTAACTGGTCAGAAATCACAAATTTCTGCAGAGAGTGGAAATTTAACAAATTACAAGAAAAAAAAAGGAATAAGAAATAATAAAAATAAAAATAAAACTGAGAGATTATTAGATGAGACGTGTTTTCTTCTTTAAGCATTAAAAACAGATTTAATTAAGAAAAAAAAAAACGAAAAGCGTCTCCTTTTTCCATAAACCTTGCATTAAAAAGGCCATCTTGTCATTTACCTACGTACTTAATGGGCCCCCTTTTCCTCTGCCACCACCAGCGAAGGATCTTTCTCCCGAGCACTACAAGAGCTCTATTATCTGGTGCCTTCATCGTACATGCTTCTGCGCCGTACAATAGGACGGATAGGCATATAATAGAGTTTGCATGTTGTTAGCCGAGAGCGGGCTTTACTGGAGGGTTCGTAATTTGAGTAAGGCCTCCACTTCTTCAATGTTGTTGGAACAATTGAATACTTTGATGTCAAAAAAATTTAAACAAACAAATTAACCCTTTGAGGTGCCAGAGATTAAAAATAAATACCACTAGAAACGCATAAGAATAAATACAAATGTATGTATGTATAGGTTTTAAAAAATTTAATTTATGATGCCTTTGAACAAATCAGGATCATAGTTAACGTCGTTCAACAGCTCTTGCGCGATGTTAATGCGACATTTCATTTGCGTGATATCAAGCACCTTGGGAACAAACTTCACTCATCAACGTCTCGTGACTTAAATATCAACATCGATGTTTCCAAACCGAAGTACAGAAGTCAAGTCAAGTACAAAAAGTCACCATCTTGACAGTCATATCCGCGTAGCATTCAATACATTCGAGTGATATTGAGAGATAGCCGCGAGAGAGGCGATCTCAGCTGTGATTATTATTATTTTTATATTTGTAAACCTGCACAATATTTCCAACCAAATAAAAACGGTGTTTCTCAACACTTTCCGCACGACATTTCGAATTTGTTAATGTAATAATTTTTATCTGTCACACATTTACGTACATATATACATATTTCTTGCAATTTACAAACATATATTAATAAGCTTACATACTTACATATTTACTAAATCACTTAAAAGTGGCAATGGAGACCAAGACAATACTAAGGATTGTGGAGCTGGTAAGCACATATTCATCCTTTTATCCACCAAAATTTTTCCGTTTTCATTATTTCCAGGTAATATGTATTGTCCTTTTCATTATTTGGTTTATAATGGGTGCATATGCCTACGATGCTATGTTTGTTTGTGGCACAGTTGTGGGATTCCTAATAATCACTGCTGTGATGGTGGCCCGTAAGCGAATATATATTTCTTTTTTTTCAGCTAGTTTTTACTCTGATTCTTATTATCGTTTGTATTTCCAGTTGAATTTTCTGAATTCCAAGATACTAAGGTTTTCACGATTGTCGGTGCTGTTTTGTTCCTCATATGCGCCGGATTAACACTCGCCTTAATAATCCATTATGGAGATTATGGACATGGCAATTTAAGACTTGGCTGTATAATCGTAGCTGCTCTCTTCGTTGCCAACGGCGTCATTTTTCTAATTGATTTCATTATGGAAATGAAGCAATAATTTATGTAATAACAGCCAACTGGCCTTGAGTAAATTAAATTTTATACAAACTAATCTGAGTCTGGGAAGTTGCAAAAAAATATAAAAAATTGCTGTCATACACTTTGTATTTGAATGCCCGTACAGTGACTGTGCGGGACTATTCCTGGAGCCAGGATAATAAAAAATATATTTGTAAATCTAAGGATTTAAGCGTAAATGAAGAAATCATGTAATCCTGTAAATTGTAGATCTTTAACATGAACTATCAATGAAAGATCGTCCACACAAATCAAGGAAGGTACCAAAGCGCCGGCAACAATGAAAGTACAACATGGGTCAAGGGTATATACATATATCTTTGACAATCAAATAGCACTGTTAGCGAGCTTTGAGGTTATCTGTCCGGCGATGAGTCAGCAAGGCGAAATAGTCTTTTACTGAAAAATTCGAAAAGGAAAGATGTCGCTATTGGCATGTGCATATTTACAATATTAAATTTTGATCTAAACTAATTAACCTCTTAATGAAGGGAAGTCAGCCGTTTTGAAAAAAAAAATATTAATGAAGCGCTTAGAAAAGTTTTTTGAAGTGAGGGGAAAAAACTTTTTCAGAAACTTTTTGAACTTACTACGTACACATGATTCAATCATACAAGGTTGGATAATTAGGCAGTTGTCTCACTCTTGCACGCTGCCTTAAGGTCGCCTGTGTTGCTCTCTTTTAATTTAAGAAAAAAAATGTTATCAAACACGTGGAAATTAGTACTTTTCTTGTGAAATGGCCTGGCAGGCAATACTGTTGCCTTTTTGTAGTTTTAAATTATTTCAGCATGCCCTACATTAAATAATCGCATTGACGGGATTCTCGTATGTTTCTCAGTAGCCTCGCTTATCTAGCAGCGAACAGGAATTGAAATTTTTTTTCTTTACATGTATGAAATTGATAGGTCGTTGGTTCGATTCCCGGCCAGGTCAGATCATTTTGTTTGATATTTTTTTCATTTTTATTTAATGTTTTTAAATTTTTTACTGTATATATTTTATATAAAATAACATAAAATTAAAAAAAAAAGAATTTATATACATAAATATTATGAACCATAAAATTATACAGTTAAAATATCGAATAGAAGAACATTTATTAGTATTTTGACCAGTTTTGACTAACGTCATTACTTGATTTCTAACAGATGTATGTATATCAATAAAAATGCGTGTGTGATGTTTTCCATATACTCGTAAAACAAAAATTTTTTCGAACAACTAATATTACATTTTCAGTGACTTGTATCTTACAATTTTATGATCTACAAAAATAGTAATAATATTTTTAAAAAAGTTTGAAATTGTAATGAAATATGTATACAATCCTGGCTACTGGGCTTTTAATAGATACCTCTTATTTTGGTTGCTAAAATTGATATTGAATTAAAGAAAAGTTTATTATCAAAATTTTTCCAAATATGATAGTTCTATTTTCTGCATGTAAAAACTTCAAAAAAGTTGAAATCACATTGTTTTTGTTAACAAAATGTGTAAAAAATATTGGCTTCGAAATCACACTTGCGGTTTTGTTTATATAGTTCGTTATATTAAGGTGCTATGTATATGTATGTACATACATGTGTGGTTGAATATTCGGTTATATTATATTAAATTGAAAAATCAAATTTCTGCAAATATGTTTCATTATATGTACAAACCGCATTTCGCTACTAGTTACCTACTTTTCTACTACCTTTGCGCGAAAAGGGATAAAATATTTTCCCCTTTATCAGACCTTCTTAAATGCAACCTTACAAGGCAGTCGGAAAACTTAAACGTCAATAAGTATCCAACCTTGTATAATTGAATCATGCTACGTACATACATACATATGTATGTATGTATGTATTTCATAAAAAGTAAGTTTTAGCACGACCTTGTTAATCAAATTGTCACTAACGGTTTCTACATTTATTTACTTGTGTTCGTATAATATGTCAAAATTTTTGTATAAATACGGGACTGTGAAAATTATCTAGATTTGAATACTCAAATTTTGTTCAAAGCGAAAAAACCATCTGGCTCCTTAACACCAACTTGTTAAATACGTCTTGTGTTTAGCGGTTTAAGAAAACTCTCTTCTCAAGATATTAAACGCAATGTCTTGCTTTGGTGAAATGGTTAAGCACACAGGAAGAAGAGTAATATATTTTAAAGAATTTGTAAAACCAATACAGAGTATTCATTTGACATAATTAGCAGATACTCCACAAATGTAAGGGGATTTCTAAATATTGCAATAAATGACTCGTAGTGAAAGAAATAAATTGTCGCGACCGTTGGGTTGTTCTTAAGTTGCTTTGTGTACTGTGCTTTTCATTGTAAACTCGACTTATACATTTCTCGTTATCTTTGATTTTCGCTTTTATCGGAACTGGACCCTTACATGATATGTATTGTTATTCTGTAAAAATTCCACGAACTATCTAGAAGTAAAGGAGGTTTTACGATCTGACACTATGCACTTACGCGTGCTGAATGCTCTGAAGTATCATTTAACGCGGCGATCACTTTTTTAGACGCCGCTGTCTTTGCAGGGTAAAAGCGAATAAACTTTGTAATAATATTTACTATCAGCCGAAGGCCCTGGCAGCCAGTGCTTTAGCTCGTAAGTGAGGTAATTATTTATATTTGTTTCTCTTTTAAATAAATAAAAAATAAATAAAAATATTTAATATACATATATTTATTTTTCATGCATTTGCCATGAATCGGTCCAAAGTGGTCGATGTGCACCATTGCGTTTAGGTGTCACGAGCAAAAGGGTTTTCTTTTAGCCGCTCTAGCTTGAAATGCTATACATTTCATGTAATTTTCAATGTGGTTGGTCGCTTTCTTTCTAATACCTGGCAACCCGTATATCTTCCCTATTATAGTCTCTACTACTTTGTCTACACCTAAAAGTCCCATCTCATCATAGTATTTGTGAGCAAAGCGTGATGTTCCATAGCTTCCGATACATAGAAAAGAAAGTGTTTGTCTCTCTTTTTGTAAACTATACCGTTTCTCATCTCATTGTTGCAATCTTCTGTAATTTTTAACTAATTTTTGATACTTTCTATTCGTCGATCTCTCTTTTGGCTAATAATTAAGTTTTCTTCAAAGGTGTTTGCCTGAACTATCAACACATTATTTATTCTTCTCAGCGTATCGACGTGCTGCACCCGTTTGACTTCTCTGTGCTTAAGCTCATAGTCAGTCGTAGGTTTGCAGTTCTAACGCCCGCCTCACTATGCTACGGTTCATATATTTTTTTGTTCAGTGCCAACGTTAATGCATTACAGTCGGTAACGTACTTTCGTCGCAATGTAGCTCGGTTTCGTCACTGTTTTTCTTAGAGCTTCTTGAAGGAATCAAGTTCTGTTTTATTAAATACAAAATTTCTATCTTTCTTTGTGAGGTCGTGTGGAGTTTTGGCTATAGTGGAAAAATCTTTGATGCATTTTCGAAAGTAAGATAATGGAGCGAAATAGTTTTGAACATCTTGAACTCTGTTCGGTACAGCAAAGTTTTCTATTAGATTTCAGTATCTCTCTGCTTCGGATCATATCTGCAAAAACTTTGTTCACGAATCTTTGGAATGTCGCGAGGTATTTTTCAGGCATTCTTAAAAGTTCGTTTTGCCCCAGAAGAGTATTAAAAGAAATATACTTAACTGGATCTTTGTTTTCGAAAACATGGAAAACCCCGTTTTTTAGATCTAATTTTGTTCATTTATTTTTTTGTTTACCAGCCTGTCGAGCAAATCATCTATCAGTGGTATAGGATAACTCTTTTTGACAGTAACCTTGTTCAACCCCCTATAGTTGACACACAAACAAAGTTCACCCGATTTCGATTCACTCGCATGTATGGTTATACCCTTGCCAAGTACCAATTTATTATCTTTTGTAGCAAGCACACGGCTTTTCACTTTCTAGCACATTTCGAATTCACGTAGCTTTTCCTTAATATTTCTTACAGATACTTTTTTCGTTGCTTGCCATAATTTTGGTTATAACTTCATAAAGACCGTTAATATCATTGGCTTCAACTTCGACATTCTTCATTACTTCGCAGGAATCGTTCTTTACCACGACTAATTTACTTGCTTTTACAGCATTGGCTTGTTCCTCTACTTTGCTTACACTTACATATATCCACGAACTCAACATTTCGTATTTTTAACTTTGCGTTACTGGCATTAATGAAATCTCTATCTAGTAATACTGAATATCCAACTATACCATTAGGAACAACTAGAAGTTTAACTAAAATATTTTCATTCAAGACTTCAACAAAATAATTCACTTTTCCACATATATTCAAGTAAGTATTATTTAACCCCTAGTACCATTCTGTAACTTCTTCTAACTGGGTTTCTTGAATCAAATTAGCATTCTGCAAATATACAAGGCATTCTTACACTGTTTACACACCGTAGCATAATGGCCCTCCTCCGCAAGCAAAGCAGGATCCAGCTTCTCACTTCGATATTTTGCAGTCCTTAGCTTAGTGTCCGATGCATTCGTACCTGAAAAAGATCTGTTGTCTTGCACTAATTTGTGATCTGTTGATTAGCATTTCTCGAAAGCAATCAAAGAAAATTTGAAGGTGCAGGAAGGTTAGAATCTCTTTTAAAATTTTAGAGCTTCAGAATAAACCAAATTTCGTAATACCTCCATTAGTCTAAAGTAAATAATCACCAAGTGATTAGCTGTTCACAAAAAAAATAAAAAAATAAATTAATTATAAAAACCAAAATAAAAATAAACAAGTAAAAAACAAGGCTGTCTTCGGCTATGTCGAAGGCTTGATACCTTGATAAAAGTCTTTAGTTGAATAAATAAAGCAGTTGTGGTGCAAAAAAGAATATATGAACAATCCGATTATTATGACAAGGCACCTAAATGCCGAGTTTCATCGAAATATTTTTAAAATTGAGGGGCTAGTTGGCGTTTAAACATACGGACATATAGATGGACATGGCTAAATCGACTCAGCTTTTTTTTGGTATTTAAAAAAATAAAAAAATTAATATTCCATTTCAATCAAAGGTATAAAAATAACGTAAAAGTGAAAAAATTAAAAAATCTCTAATTTATAGTCTAAAACTTTATTAGCAATTTTACCAAAGTACATAAACCCGGCTCTGCCAGCGGAATTTGCACGAGTAAATTTATTGTACGAGTATTACCATTTTGTACAAATAAAAAGTGTTCGTTTTATTTATTTTATTTAAAATTAAAAACTATTTTCCTTAAAAATTAACTATAACCAAATATCACAATATTTGTAGCGAACGCTATGCGCTATTTTACCAAATCAATGCAAAAAGTTTGCAAACCAAAACGCAGCTCATCAATACCGATTAATATAGTAGATATTTTTCGATGTCTCCTTAATCACTGGCACTTCGCGACGGCTATAAAATGTATTGAAAATGTATTATTTAATAAAAATTCCAACACACCAAGAAATTAACACGAAATCTGAGAGTTCTTAGAAAAATGAGTAAACAAATATAATTTTATGTTCTCTTGATTTAATGATAGTTTAATGGAGTTGTTGATAGAAATGGTGAAAAGCGTAATGATAATTTATTTTAGTCTTAAAATGGTTTCGACGCGGACGATATTTAAGACGTATTGACAGTCGTATCTATGATAACTTCACGAATACAATGCCCGACTATGATGTATGAGCGAGATAGCGGCCACCCTTTACCTCGTTTGTTGATGAGTGAAAAAATATCATTTGATTAAGACGTCGAAAACTAATTTTAGTTGTGATTTAAATAATTATTGCACTTCACCATAAATGATATTTTCAAACAAATGTATGTATGAATGGTTATTTATTGGTGAGTTTTTATTTTTAATTAGCATCGTTAAAATAATCTCAAAAATATGAATAAAACTATTAAAAAAATCTTATCGAATGCTTTGATACTTCTCGTAGTAGCTTAAGCGAAATATTTTGCTTATTAATTGAAAACTACTATTTTTACATTAATTGTTCATTGCTTGAAAATTTTTATATTTATTTTTCTTTCTTGTTTACATTTTTTTTATATGGATGTGTGTAGTATATAAAGTTAAAAGATGTGTTTATGGTATTGTATGTATGAATATATGTATAGTATAAACAGATAATTGCAATACATCAAATGCAAAAGCGGTACAAGTAAGTTTTTAACATGTTAAATTTTCACCGGGCACATTCATATTTGATTGCAATATGCATACATATGTATGTAAGTAAAGATACATTTTATAATAATTAATTGTATGTGTACAAAAATTGTTGTGCTTCTAATAGAACCTGAAACGTGTATACAAATGTTTGTAAGTACACACTCTAAATTACATTACAAATACATACATAAAAAGCAACACTAATTTATGCATACATACACATATTTTTGATAAAAACAAAAATTCATTTAAAATTTACGTTCTGCAAATGGAGAGTGTGTCCAATAGAAAGACGGCACCATTGATGATCATTAGTGAGCCTGTAGCGAGAGCGTTGCGTTTGCGATCCTTCGTTAAGAAATTGGAGCTATCATGCCACTCATCGATGATTAGAGCACCGGAAATGACGAAGAGAACACATCCAATAATTGAGATGACTGCATTCAGACGCTTCTCCACAATTGAGTTTATAACGTGTCCTAAGATTAATAAATTTTTGAAAAAGAAAGAGATAAATACTTTAATATTTAGTTATCTATACACATTTTAATCAAATTGTTTATGTATGCACGTTTGCTTGTATTTTTGCATAAATGCATTAGGAATGTAAATCCCTTGATCCCGGTTCTTTTTTAACACCCGAATAGCCCGACATTAGTCTATTCAAATCGCGGGATTGTTGAAAACAATTAATTTAATAGAAATTTAAATTTATAATATCTGTTGTATCTTCCTTTTATAGGCGAAACAAAGCATTATTTGTAACACTATTTGATAAAAGTTTCGCCCAGTCAAAGTCACTCTTTGAAGCTTAATGTGCTCGCAACATGAACTTATTTAAATGTGGCATTGCTTTATATTTTATGCTGAGGAAACAAAAAAATTAGGAAATCTATTTATGTACTTTGAGCAATAAATATTTAAATAAACTCCTTTCAAGAATCAAACAACGGATTACAATCCTGGCAGATGTGCACACTTTTTAATTAATCCAAATATTGTTTATAATCTTAAATATGACTTTCTGAAGCTTTTAATTTTACTGACATTATAAAGAAGCTGGAGAATGTCCTCCTTGAGTCGAAATGCACCTTACTATGAAAGCGCTGTTAAAAATACTAACGAGGAACCACCTAAGGCAGTAAGTCTCAAAAATAAATTTCATCAAGTTTTAGCGACCGAAAAAAAAAAATTATTTTGTATGTTGGTCATATTTTGCGTATAGTTTTTGGGATTGAAAAGACCCTAAAATATATACATGAATTACAATAAAGTGTTCTTCTTTGTTATGCTCGTATTAATTTAATACTTTAATAGGACGATTACAGATGTTTTACATATTTTTTGACAAATTCAAAATTACGAATGAAACCCCAGGATTGGACCGGGATTTTGTTTTCAGATCTCGAAAATGCCGGGATCAATAAAATGCCAAAAATTTACATCCCTAATAGGCCTGCATGAACTTCTGATTTTCATTTTGATTGAGAATTGGGAAATACGCCAACTTGTAATTCATATTATTAAGTGTCGAGCATTTTAAAACTGACATAAAAAACCTACAAATATATTGATTATATTGGTCAAATTAAAATTTTTTCCACCATTTTTGATGGAAAACATTTTTTTTTTCTTCGACAAGCCTCTCTTTTGATAGAGATTTGGATGTTGAAAAATTGTTTGCCAACATAACACTCGCTGGCACCTTAAACAACACTTCTTGCCAATTCATCATATGAATGAAATACCTTACCAAACTTATATAAAAATCTTTTTTTTAGGTTCTACTGCCTTTAGCCTGAAGTTACAGAAAAATGCTTGCCTTCGTGAATATTTCGAAACGCCATCAGAGCCGCCAGTACTAGTTGAGAATTTTTCAGGACCGGAAATATGCCGAATAACTTCCGAAAAAGAAACTCAAATTTACCGAAAAACTGCTGTAAGTATAATACGAGTTTATGTGAGTCAAAAAATATAAATATTTAAAGACCAAAAAATATATATCTCGCTGATAGGTATTATGCAAAGACTTTAATAAATTGTAAGTTTAAAAATAATCGTTATCGTTGATTTAACAAATTTTTCTCATTCAAAATTATTGTTGCAAGACTTTAGATGACTTGTTTAAACCTCCACTATCAAATTAATATTTTCTTGGGTCACTGATTTTTTGCATCTCTGTATTTTTTTTCCTTGCCCTCTCTCGCTAGAGAGCATAATAGTGATAAACATTTAACAGTTTAACGACAAAAGTTGTTAGTCAGCGTCGAATTTCGATTTTTAAGCATTGAAAACGGTTGCTGTGCTTGAAATATTTTACTTTTATGGCGTGTAGATTAAGTGTTCTCTATAAAAAAAAAATATATTGCTCACCAATCAACAATACACCGCAAATGATAGTGAAACCTCCTAGCGTGCCGCAAACAATCAGCGGTCTGGAGGACAGTGCGCCAGTTGTCTCCCAAAGTACAATGCAGGCGATCGCAATGCCCTGAAAGAAGAATACGAGTAAAAATAAAATTGCATATTTATATTTTATATTACTTATCAAATAATAAGTAAATAAATGTGCATATTAAATGTATGAATAATAAATATAACGAAAAACCGAAGCAAATTGTAAATATATTTATTTACTGATAATCCCTTATCACAGCTGTGACATATTTTCCACACTCATTTAATACCTACTGTTACATTAATACATACGGGAATTGTAATTTGTGATAAATAACAAAGGCATATTTGTGTACATTTTTATGTGAGCACTTTAATTGCGTATAATTACAACGGAATCAGCAATAAATATAATAGCATTTATTATCATTAATGCGCCAGCACCCTTTATCGCATTGCGATCCTTCGACTGCATATATTGACTGGTCCAACGATCAATAACAATTATACCAGAGGCGATGAACAATATGGTTGCAGCAAGGCTGAACAGACAGTCGATACGCTTATCGATTACGATGCTAAGTAGATGACCTGAGGGGAAGAGTGGGGGGTTGTTGGAAGGAAGGTGGAAGGTGGGTTTCAGAGTCAAACGAAAAGGGAGTATACAAAAAAAGCAATAAATACAAATTCCATATAATTGTGAAGTATATACATACATATGTAATTTGAGTTTTTTTTTTCTAAACAAGAAGTTTAACTATAAAGACGTACACATTATGAATAGGCTAATTGATAATTACCAATGAGCAAAGCACTACAGATAATCAAATAGCCAGTAAGGGTGCCACACACCAACATCGCTTGACTTGTATAGGAATGATCGGTTATTGTTTCAATCATGATAACAGCGGTTATGATGAAAACCTGTAAATGTTGCGAGACCGCCGGTAGTAGTAGGATATTGAAAAAATATATATTCGCGAGTGTCAATATTCACAAAAATTATGAGCATACTATTTCAAGGACGGAGAACAATTGAAAGCAAAAGTCAGAACTTTCGACGAGTTGACAAAAAGAAAAGAAGACAACATAAAAGATAAAGGCATTAATGTAGAGTATCAAAACAAGTGCTAACACGTAAGCTTTTTTCGTTAAACAGGTAATATCATAAACATCCATACATTTAAGTTGACCACACATTCAAACCTTTCGCATTCGATTACAAGATGGAAAATATATTACAACTCAAGACTTACGTATTAGCATTTAACTAGCAATTTCTTGTTTAACGCTGACAGTTCCCTTTAAAAAAATATCTTCGAGCGCTTTTAATCGGTTAATTGTGCCTATAAACTCGTCATACTTGGAAGTCATCGTCTAAACAATGCATCTATATTTTTAAAGCTGTTTAAACCAATTATCCAAAATACTGGATCATTCCACGGGTTAAGCCTTTGCAGAAAAAAAATGCGTTCGTGTACTTCTAAACTCAAATTTGTGAACTTTCAGGAGTTTGACCTATAATTTAAATAAATGTACCAAGATTTTTTTTGTTTTTATTTTTGACTTTAACACCTTTTAAGGCTAAGTTATTCTATTTTGCACTGCAAAAATGAGTATTGATTTTGCATATAAAACTTGGAAAATAAAGTTTCAGTTTTTTAGACACCAATGTTGTAATATTCTAATTAACTTACTAATCTAATTGTTGAACATATTTTAACAATTAAAAATCTTTCTTGTATTTTATAAAAGCAGCTTCTATAAATATCTTACCTATAACATCCATATTGGACTTATTTTGAAAATATTTTTGAAACAAAATTTTCCTTTACCTATTTCGTTTGACAATCATATAAAATAAACTTCATGTAAGTTATAAATCTAATTTTTCAAACGGATGACAACTCTCTTTAAAAGGCATTCTATCTGTTTATCTACACTACAACTAGACAAAATAAAGTCGTACAACTTTTGTTTACATATATGGGATATACCACGCTTCTTCTTACAATTACAGCAATTTATTATTTCTAAAAAAATACATTACGAGATACATTACAACAACGCAAAGTAACAAATTTTAATTTATTGAATTTTTTTTATTTAAAAACTTACTGATAGTGTGATGAGTATTGTAACATATTCGAATTTAAGAACTATCCCCAATTGATAAATCTATTTTGTCAACACTGAAAGAGATTTTAGCGTTCCACTGAAATTTAAAAAAAAAATCACTTATTTCGAATTTATCTGCGCAAAACTGCAGGCTTTTGAAAGTATTTGAAATTTGATTGATAAAAAATTTTTAACATAAAATTCCGACTCGGATAGTTAAATTTGGCAGTGAAAATCGTGAAATCGTGCTCTGCATTTTGATGTCATAATATCGAAATATAAAAGCAAATACATACATAGGTAATGCGTAAATTCCGAACACGTACTCGCCGGATATATTCACTCGTTTTCGCTGACCTACAAAGAAGCACGAAATACATTTTTTTTTTAAATTTGTGCTTGTTTTTTATGGTTCTTTCCAAGGCGTTTCTAATAATCAAGTTTATTTTGAACTTGAAAATCATACGTTAGTATGTATTTACATATGTATGTTCAATACGAGAACATAAGAGTATGTATTTCTAGACGATCGTGTACAGTGCTATGACAGATAATTTTAATATTTATTTGGCTGACTAAAATTGCCAAAAAATGACAACACTTCCGGGGCAAGTAAAGTCCACAAAACGGCACAAAAATGTAGGTCTTTCCATTTGTGGTAGAATATAAAGACGCACACCACAAATGCTAGGAATAGCTATATAAAGTAAGCGCCAAATTATTATTATGTATATTTGCATATGTATATGTGCGCTCGAAACATTTCCATTGCATTTGTCCTCGCAAATCGCAGAAATCTTGCTTTTACTCAGATGTACTCATTTTATTTAAATGCAAATATGTTTTTTCCTGGTGGTTAATTTACTGTACGATACAGATACAAAATAGCAATACAAAAAAATTTACTCTTCCGCATTACCACGATCAAGATGGTAGGAGCTTGAAATTCATCAAATCAGTTTAAAAATGTCATAACCACAAACCTGATTTTCTATCAACTTGATACTTGCACACTATTGTACTTAAATTTAATTAAATATTCAAAGAATAAAATTTTTTATTTCATGAAATATTAGTTTTCTTCAAATCTATTTATTGTGCTCAAAACTAATTTATAAGCTTTAGTTGCGTTATATGTACTTATGTATGTATTTATATATAGCTGTTGTGCATGTACTATGTACTTATATACATACATACACACAAAAACATATGCTAACCTTTGACAAAAACAAACTTATTTGACTTAAGCAAGTTTTACAGTGGACGCATTAATTTCGATATTTTATAGACAAATTAAATATTTTAAATCGATTGTATATTTAAAAAGCATCCGTACGTTATGCGGATTGAGCCCCTCGTGCCGGTTGGGCGGGAAAGTGGGTTTCCGTTGGGTTATAATATGGATTAAAGGAGAGATATACAGATATGATTAATTGTTCAAGAATGATATGAAAATAGTACTTAATCGAATTAAGTGAATTTGTTAAATTTCCGCATATATGTATGTATGTATGTATTGCATTTAATATGACTTTGTTTTTGTTGTTATATAATTAGTATTGCATGGCTTTTACAGCATTACATCATACCTACTGCGCGCAGGCGATTGTATTTCGTGCCAGTCCAGTGCCTCATTGGCTGTGACAGCAATCAATCAAAATACAAATGAGTGAGCCATTCAAGCGTGCAATTCCAGCAAAGATAACTTTTTCAAACATACATACTATACATAATTGTGGTCACAAGCGATAATCGGCTAAGTCCTGTTTTAAAGCATATTACTTAGGTGGTTATCGCTTGTGACCACATATATATTCATACATATATTTATGTACATATGTTTCGAGGTGCTGCAATTTGTGCTCTTATCGCAATGAAATATATTTATTGCAATATTGTATATAGCAAATTAGAAATAAATAAAATGTAGATAAAACTTAATGAATATGCAAACTTTGTATTCGCTAAATGCTTTTGGAGGAGGATAGAAAATATTATTTCTTATATAATATTCACATTTGCATAAAAAATTTGAAGCTTTCAACTCAATTAAATGGAAACTACTTAATGTTTAGATGTTATAAAAAAAATATTTCAAGCGTGCTCATAAAATGTATGCAAAAATTATACACAAAATACGTGCATCATTAGTCAGCGCAAAAAATGATTTTCTGCGATTAAAAATAATACAAATCCGGCAGTTTAACGTTCATTTTAGATACATAGGTTTGTTATATTTTTTCAAAATTTGTTCCGCCTTTTCTCAATTAGTTTAACTCTTATTGGTACTTAATAAAAAAAAAAAATAGAATAATAAATTATGGTACTAGCTTTTCCTACGATTTGCATTGTCCATCATAATTTTGTACCAGTAATGGCTGGTTCTTCTAATATTTTGGATTTGCTTTTAAAGAAAATGGAGTAACGATCAAGTCAAGTCAGTTCTTCCATCCGCCTTTATTTATTACTATAAAGTGTGACATCGTTATATGTGTTTTATTGTGTTATTTTACATTCGCAGCTGCCGCAAACAGTTCTGTCAAGTTCTCACAATATTCTGCAATATTTTTTTTTCATACATTACAGCATTTAACCCCGAAATATCGACTGGTACTTTTTCATGTCCGCAAATCATGCAATTAGAACTCTAGAATCCCGAGATTTTTTTCCGATTTGTGTATTTACAGGAAGGTTCTAGAATACGTGTTTCACATTCACATTGACATGCATTTGACATGAACAGATTCCTAAAATTCGATTTCAAAGTGCATTTAAACCATTTGCGCTCGCAAAAAAAATTTTAGATACAGCCCATGTTCACACATTTTGTGCAAGAACGGTGGAAAAACGACGAAACATGTAGCACTTGAAATGTGTAGTAAAAATATTACGGATCTTTGTTAAGCTTTGTTATATTTCTCTAAACAAATATATTATAATATTTAATGTTATTGTCGTATATGTTATTATATGTATTTTGACGGTGATATTGTAATACCATAGAATGTAGAAATTAATTTCTAATACTTGTGACTTGTAGACAATTTCTTTTTATTCTGTAGTTGTTTTATTGAAGTTATTTTGTTTTATTTAATAGAAGTATTCACATAACATGTGCCATTTGGTCTTATTTGATAGAAACTAAACTGTATCTCTTTTTGCAGTTCTTCCTATAAATCCTGAAAAATTCAAAAATGTCAGAAATAGTACAGTCTATGAGTACATAAACATATTCGTATTATTCGGCAACATATTTCCCAGTCAGTTTAATTATTTAGCCAGATTGAATAGTTAAACTCCTTGCTTCTCTTCTTAATTTATAGATTTCCTTGATGCAACACTGGAGCTCAGATACTTTTCAGTCCTGGAAGAGGACATGATTCTTAGTAAGTTATAAGTGTAAATTTCTTAAGTGGACATCATCATATCTAGACAATAGGAACTGTGTAGTTCGACTCGATAATGTATCGTCTTAACCTTTTGTTGCCTCCTCTGGTGTTCCGCAATGTAACTATCTTCTATATGCGGATGACCTGAAGATTTACT
Source organism: Philophylla caesio (assembly GCA_963971545.1). Classification (NCBI taxonomy): domain Eukaryota; kingdom Metazoa; phylum Arthropoda; class Insecta; order Diptera; family Tephritidae; genus Philophylla; species Philophylla caesio. The sequence goes on from OZ020607.1 coordinate 20,779,556, forward strand.
ACGAAATTAAAAATCCGGAAGATTCCCATATTCTCCAGCATGTGTTGAACAACTTATACGAGTATAGTTGTTGTGTGCGTAATCATTTGTTCCTCAATATTAGTAAATGTCACTATACTTCTTTCGCGAAGGTTCTAAATATTGTTCCAACATCTTACAACATATTAAATTTATCGCTAAAAACAATAAGCGAATTTAAAGACCTTGGTGTCTTTTTTGACACCAAGCTGAACTTTACAACTCACATAAATTATATTGTCTCTAAATCGTATGCAATGTTAGCCTTTATTCGTCGAAATGGTTCTGCGTTTTATGATCTCTACACCCTCAAAATGCTGTTCTCGTCCAAAAGATTAGAGTCTGTCCAAAGAGCTTTTATGGGTTTTGCTTTGCGCACGATTAAGTTTGCAGATCCTATTCCGTCGTATCGCTCTCGGTGTTTACTTATATATCTCATGTCCATAGACTAAAACTGTCTATGGTATTAATGCACCTTATACATAGAAGGACGATATCTCAATTGAATGCGTATTCTTCTTCCTTAGACTTTGATTTTACCTACTGTAAGTCTACCTTTAAGAATTTACTCATTCGACTGCTGTCGTTAAGTCTTTGAAATTAAAATGTATTTACCATATAGTCTGTAAGCGACTTGTTTGTTGATAAATAAAAAAAAAAATAAACACTTTTAAAAACTAACCGCAAAATTTGATAAATATTTAAGCAGCTTGTTTCTTGTTAATTGACCAAAAATACATAGACGTGTATGACGTCAATTTAACTTAAAGTATTTTTGTATTGGTCAGCTCGTTAACAAGTGCTTAAATATGGCTTGGTACCAATTTTGCTTGCATTTTTTAAATAAATGAATTAAATAAATTTTGCTGTACTGGTAAAAAGTTTAACAACACGTTTTCTGCATAATTTACCTGCTTACTTCGATTGAGTTTATCTTGTGATCAGTAAATATTGATACACATAAATTGCCATCAAATTTCTGAAGAAATACTCAAACATGCCGTTCCAATTGTGCATGACTCCAAATTTTTTATTGATACTATAAATATAATTTTTATTTGTTCATCAATTGGCAATAATTATGATACCTCTTCACTTTAGCCACTGACGTGTGTCGCTTAGTGGGTGTGTAGCTGTCAATTTGCTGTCGCTTTTCTAGTGTGACATTCGCTATCATAAATCAATGAAATTATATTTTATTTTTATTGAAAGTTAATGAGATATTAGAAACTACTCAACATTTTTATTATATTCGTTGGACAAATTTATACATGCTCGTACATTTGTATGTATGTACAGTAAAAGAATGGATACATGCTTGTAGAATGGCTTTTCGTAGGATGAAAACATTTTTCTGGATGCGATTATGTTCATATACGAAAAAAATTGCATACTGTTTATACATTGAAATTATAAATTTTTTGGTTTTTAAGACTTCTGTAAAAATACATACATATTTAGCTACAAAAAATATTAAAAATAGCGTGAGCAGGGCTGGTCGCTGGCTCTTTATTTTTTAAAAATCACATCAGATAAAAGTGCAGTCTCACCTTATAGAATACAATGAAGCACTAATAATTAAAAAGCAGGAATAATTTCACTGTCTTCAGTTCTAAGTGACACGTGGCCGGCTAAGCAAATACTAAAATTTTTACTGTACTTCGTTTACTACAAAATAAATTTAACATGTCCTTTAGGCTCAGCAATACGTGGTGGCTATGCTATTAAATTGTAGCTTATATTAAAGACGGTTTTTTATCAGGCGAGGTGATCATTCAAACAAATATTTAATTGTAAATAACTACATTTTTTTATTTAAAAAAAAAAAAGATTGTTTGGGCAAAAATGGACGTGACTATTCTGGCTTTCTCTTCAGTATTGCTTCTTATTTACCTTTTGTTCTTAATTTAGTCTGATGTCTTATTTCCCCGAGGGACCACCATTTATGTACGTCACGAACCTAACAAAGATTGAGTGTGCTGTCTCCGCATTAACGTCACAACTCACCTGATCAACTATCGATAGAGGTTCAGATACGTAAAGCTGAATATAATCAGTGTTCGCATGAAGTTTTTTTAAAAGCATACCTACATAACAATTTTTCATTTGAAACCATTTCAAAATTTCACGACTTTTCGATAAGCATTCGAACGAAAAAACTTATCAACATTTGCACAAATATTTATGTATATTGTTTATAACTAGTCATATTATAAGTACAATTGATAGCACAAACTGTCAGCACAAGTTATTTTTAAAGTCGATATTAATAACTTTATTTAAGAGGCATGTACGAGTATATAAGAAATTATAAACAAACAAGCTGTTTGCGGTGTTTAACTGGTGGCGCTAACCCCACTAAATAATTAATTACAAAAGGATTGTAAATTAAAATGTAGTGACTTTTAACACTACAAATGTTTGTTTTTCGTAACCCTAACTATTGCAATATTTATTAATTAGCGGAGAGTTTATGAATGTCAAATAAGCAATTGACTCACTCCGTAACGACGCTTCGTTGCCAGAGTTCATAAGGCGTATTAGCAAAAAAACCGAATTCAAAATGATACTGTTTGCCACTTATGTTGTTCAAATATGATTTTAATTCAGATACAAAATCGTATAAAAACTAGTTTAAAAATGTATGCTTTTAAAGAATAAGTTTACAACTTAATTTCTTTGAATTAGAGTTAGAAATTTTGAGAATGCACTTTAAAACTGCCAATTAAATTTTAGTACAATAATATGCAAATATCAAGTCGCTGGAAATTACCACTGATTTTTTAGATTTTATTTTCGGTCGAGGGTATTAAGGCTGCTTAATTATTTCTGAGAAAAGTTTGAAAATTGGAAGAAAAACTGTTAACATATTTTTAGAGTTTTCAATAAAGCATGAAACTTGGTTTGTGTTCGAGAATTAACTATATTTTAATTGAACAAATTTTAAAACAAAGACATGGAACTAAATAGTTGAAATTTTGGAAATTAAGCACTATTATTAAATTAAACACAACTATGCATATTTTTAATTCAAAAATGTTGTTCGCGCATTAAAAAAATCTTTTACATACAATACATAACTAGTTTTAATTTACTGGCATGTTTCGCAAATTTAAAAATTTGAAATCACATGATTTGTTAAATATTTCTTGTTTATGGCTTACTATTTTATTTATAATTTAAACAACAAGCATCAGCTATATAACATAATCAGTATAAGTGAAAATCTAGGAGTTTTTAATTAAAAAAAAAATAAAGTTGAACTCAAGTTATTGCAAGTTTTAAATAACTTTACAGAAAAGAAAATACGGCAAAAAAGATCATACCAAAAAAAAAAAAATAGATTTATCCCATTTTACCGAAAAGTTTAATTTTGATTTAATGTTTGACGCATATTATGCGAATATAAAGTGATGTCATACACTTGAAAGACACGAAGGCTTTACAAATAAAAATAATTTTATTCAGAAATGGTACAATATGAAGCTGCACTTGTCCGGCAGCGTAAGTTTGAGCACTTCAGGCAATTTTCAACAATGCCTTTTGTTTATATGTATGTTCATACAATTTTTTATAGCATGTATGTACCCAGTGGTCATACTCACATTTAAACATTTGTACTTTTACATACATACATACATACATATACGGGCAGTGACGTTTAATTATATTGTTCGGCATACTGTGATCTTGAATATCACTTCACTGAGCATTTGTACGCGCACTGCGTTCTCAAACTGAGTTATTTATTACATTTGTACTAGCTTTTGAGCTTGAAAGCCTATTTAATTTCATAAGGCAGTATTTAAATTGAATTATTTGTATATGAGCTAGTGAGCAAATGGTTGGATTATACAAACTCGTATATTCTCAGTTTATTTGTTAAGAAATAAATGACTCAGTAAATGAATTTAGATTCTGCGTAAACAAAACCAGAAGAGATATAATTAAAAAAAAAAGCATGTTTGAGTTTGTTTCGACACTTTTTAATAAATAAATATACTGTATAATGTTAGAGTGAAATGTGTTTTAGGAAATATCTTTTTCGGTAATTTTATTTAAAATCAAACTTCAATGTGTAATAAAATATTTATAATTAAAACCTTAAAGTTTTGTACAAAAGTAGGAAAAATATAATTTTTATACAAAATCTCAAAGTTTAAAATTAAAATTTTCTGAATATTTGAGTAAGCGGTTTGAAAAAAAAAGAAATGTTTTCAAAACTAAATTTAAAAAAATTGCAAAATATCAATACAAAAAACTCCTTAATTGAATGGACTACAAAACAGCATACCAAGAATTTGATTTATATTATTATTATTTTTTAAATGTGTAATAAACTTTATTTCTATAAAAAACAACTCAGAAAAAATTGTCGTGGAAAACATTTCCGCTACTCAAAATAAAAAAATCGTTAAACACTTGTTTGAATCACTGCGTTCACATATTTAAGTTTATAATTGTTCCCATTTTCTTTATGATATTCGAGCTGATTCATTGAGAAGATTTATTTATTTATTTATTTGTAGTTTCAAAAGTTGTGTAAAGATGCAAACCGCTAGGGAATTGATATCGGCAGCATAGAAAGTTTTAAGCAATTTTTTGAAGTTCATATATACATATGTTTATGTAATATAGTTCAATCCATAATAGAAACCATCGAAATAGAAGTTTCGAAGATTATTATAATTAATGCAAGTCAAGTAGTTAAAAATAACAGTGATTTTCAATTTTTTTTTGTGCTGATCGCGTTAAACATTTTCTTGCATTTTTAAAGGAAACAGCTAAAAATATTTAACATGCGTATGAGGGATACACACTTTTGTCTTCAAGTCCACATATTTTTAATTCCTTTAATAAAAGCAAATTACAGATCGAAAATTTCATTATTTTAGTGCCTAGTATATTTTAGTAATTTCACGATTCATTTCACACGTTTCATTTTTGTTTATAGTTTTTATTGTTCCCATTTACAAACTTTATGACTAATGTGTTTACTCTAAAAAAATGTCTTAAAGGTCTGATCGAATATTTGTTCGATCAGATTATTGACGGCTGACGGGAAAAGTAAACAATGCTATGTATGTACATAAATAACATAAATAAGGTACCTTTTTGTTGATTTTTTTACGCCTTTATTTAGAAAAAATTAAAAAAAAAAACCTCACCTGAGGTAAACACAGTTTCAAACTAAAATTTTAGGGTATTCACACCGTGCTCGTAAGTTTGTTGTTTAATTGAACCGCATTTCTTAAGTGTCTAACTGCCAACTAACGAACTATTGTGGTGAAAAGCTAGGCAGTTTTCTAGTTAGTCGCCAAAACGACAAACAGAGTACATAAAAATGTTTTTATTATCGTGGTTTTCGTTTAAAAAAATATACTGTTATGAAATCAAATTTCATAAATAATTACTAAAATAACGAAATAAATCAAAAAAGTTCGTCATAGCAAAGCACGTTTGCCGAAATGGCAAAGAAACAAAATTAGCGCGAAGAACCTTTTATTTTTACAAAAATAACGCAGCCAAGTTTTAAGTTGTATTTTACAAGAATATATTTGGGCCAACTTGAATATAATTTGTATGAAAAACAAAGCAATGTAAAAACAAACATACATAAGTATGTACATTTATCACAATTCAGCTGGATATTGCCAGCCGCCGAATCAATTGTTCATATCTGAATTTAAAAATTAAAATTACTTACTTCACAGCTGTTTTCTAAATTCAGCTTTATTGCTGACTTATGTTAAGAATTAATTACAAACAAGTAGTAACCATTTTTTTAAGTATTCAATTTGCCCATGAAAATTTAAAATGAATGTGCTGAAAGTGAAACCTACTCGTACTACTAAAGTCCAGATGATTTCGCCAAGCTATTCTATTATTATTATTAGCATGCGGATTGAACTTTAACATTAGGAAAGATATTCGGTCCGAACATTGCCGAAAACACCCATAATATCGAACATATTGAAATTTACAAGTTAGCGACTGATTCATCCAAAATCTGATTAAATTCTGTTTTACTTCGCAATAGAAATATATATTATTTTACTGCACACACACATGCAAAAAGCATTAAAAAAAAATTTGTGAAATTTAAATTGCTATTTTGCGTATTTCATGCGAATTGCTAGGAAGATACATACATACTCGTAAGTATAACCAGTGGCCAGGTATATACGTATATATGTAAGTTATTATCTGCGTCGAATATATATTTTGACACAAGCGCCGATTCAGTTTGAAACACAATGGTTATTAATGATAAGTTTGTGTTCATAAATCGAGATGTGTATATACATAATACATTCATATTAACGCACATATGTATATACATACATGTATACCGGGTGTCCAGAAAGGCTTGACTAACCCTACAACTGCCAAAGGGCGATAATATGATATATCGTCCTTAAAGGTTTGAACTCATATGCAAAACATGAGAATATTTAATAATGGAATACCGAAAAAAAGTTGGTCCCTTAACTAATTTCTACTAGCATCTTTGACCAGCAGTGAAAAAATATGTTTATCTATACATGTTTCGCCAATAATTTTAAAAACTTACTTGATTTATTATGATTCCAAAATGGTATCAAAGCTTTAGTCAGGATGTCTTTTTTCTATTGACATTACGATCGCAAAAATATGATTCCAAACAAATTTTAAACTTAAACACATTTTTTTTTTTTGAGTAAGCATAAACCAAAGTGTAGCAATAAGGTGACTACAAATTAGAATTTTTTCGTATAAAAAGTGCGTTGGTAAAAAACTTATCAAAAATTTACGAAATTATGAAAGCAAGTTCAAACTTGTACTTTGTATTTTTTTTAGTTTTAAATTTTAATGAGGGAATCCATATTAATTCAAAAATACATAAGAGCAATACATTAAAATATAAATAAAAAATGCAACTTGAAAAGGCTTTAGTTATGTAAACGGTTGGAGAAAAACAGACGGAAGGTAAGGATTTTTGACGAAATTTTATATCTTAATTTTTTGTAATATCATATTGCCCACCGACACTTGAAGTATTATCCATGACTACCTAAACACCTTGTATACCTGCACATAAACGTTAGTTCTGCTTATTTATGCAAGTATTTTTATACACATGTATGTACATATAATTAAACAAATTACGAGTTTATGATTTTGCCTAATTTCGACTGTATGACATCATTAAAACGGAATGATAGTCTATACATACAAATACAGCTTTATATTTCATTAGAGATCACAAACGTAAATTAACAAAGTTTTAATTTGTACACACACATACTTAAATATATAGAAAGCAAAAGCATAAGATTATTTAATTATTTAGTAGGAAACTATTAAAGTGTACAACCAAATATTCTTAATATTCAATCTTGCAAATCTAAAATTTTCTAATATTCAAGTAAATCTAAATTTGATTTTTCTTCAGATTTCATGAAAAAAATTGCATTACGATGCAGCAAGGCAAATTTAAGTATTTGATATTCTACAACAAACCTTTTTATCGAGAAGCGACCATTCCGAGAAAATATCTTAGATCTCAAACCGCGTTCTTTATACACCATTTTTTGAGAAAAGATATCTCGTAGAAAACTACTTATGTCAAAAAATTTATATTCGATTTTAACTTTAGAATAATTTTTATATGGACGTAATACGCGCCAAATTTAGTGTAGGTTTATTTTTGATTGAAAAATGTCAAATAAAGTTAAATGGTGATGTATGTACGTATACATATTTTAAAGAAACCGACCGCACAAGTTTATTTTAAGTGATTTTTTTGCTGACTTACTGCTTACATACCAGTTACAATAGTAAGCGAAATAACACAGTGCGTTCACAAGCTCCTCTGCTATTTCAATAGCGCACTAAAGAAATACGACAAATAACACGGCTTGTGAACTCCCTAAATATTTTTTAAATATCTTTAAAGGGAGACTGGCATTGGAACATTTTTCTTGTGCACTCGGTAATACAAAGAAAATTGAAAAAACAAAAAAATAAACTCATCTGAATAGCAACGATAAATCCACCCTTAGATATCTACTTTCAGTCTTAATAACAAAGACCCCAACTCTTTTCCAATGTACATACTATGTATGTATGAATATCATATGTATGTATATATGCATGAATACCTGTTTATAATAATGTTTCCTTTATTGCGCAACCTACTGGTTTCAAAGTTAACAAATCAAAGCAATTCCAAAACTAACCAAGAAAGAAAAGGTAACTAAAAAAGGCAAAATGACATCATTTTGAAAATGAAGCGTAGCTCACAAATGCGACACACAAAACAATATAATAGCCAACAGACGCAGGTATATATTTATGTACACATATAAAAAATGTATGTATACCGGCCTACATTGCCGGCACACACAAATCTACATATATACTTGGGATGTCAATTTTGGGCATTTTGTCGATACGGGGATCCCGAATTTCATGAAGTTTTGATTCGTAATTTTTAATTTGCCAATGTACCCGTCTGTAATCGTTATATTATAGAAGTATACAAAATAACATTAATATAACAAAGAAGAACGATTTGTTGTAATTCATGTATGTTTTTATTGGTCCTTTCAAGAAAAAAGCAAATAAACGTAAAATTTGACACACATATAAGATAATTTACTTCAAGTAGATATATAAATATTTGGTACAGAAGCGAATGTAAAGAAAAAATATTTTTATTTATTTATTATATATCAAGCCCATGGGCAAATTAACGTATTTATATGAAAAGAAGTGAATCGCATTCATCAAATTTTATTTGTAAATGAAATATTAGACCCGATATCTGCGGTGGAGAAGGACGTAGCCTTTATCGCCTCATTACAAAAACTATCAATTTATTTTAGGAAACCTTCTGATAAATTGTATGCCTTTCGATTATTGAACAATTGCGAGCTGCTCGTTAAAACTTGATGCAATTTATATTTTCTACCTTATCCACTTCAGGCACCTCGTCGTTAGTTCTATTAACATAGCATTCATAGTGATGCTCATTTTCTACTCGAGTGGGATATTCTCCAGTCCATTTATAATGGCAAGGATAATACAAAGCCTTAAGGGAGTTAACAAGCTGTGTAATTTGTCGTATTGTGAACTCTCTAAAGGCTTTGGTTTGCCCTTGAAAGGAGAATTTTTAAGAATGATAGAAAATTTTAAAAATAAATGGCTATTAAATTCACTGTTTTCTAAAATTTCGGGATTTGAATCGACTTATCGTGGGATATTCAGGGGTTAAAAAATGCCGGGATTGACATGCCTAATATATACATAAATATAAATACTCGTATGTACACATGAAAAAATAGCCTATAAATTCAATGAGAAATTCAATCTGCGTACTCAAGCATCCCTGAAAATCTAAGGTTGCTGCCAAAAGTATGGTTTTTGCATTGGAATGAGGCTTGAATTTAACATTTTGCCTGTTAATATAAGCATATACGTATGCCATATATTGTATTTTATATGTATGTATGTATGTGCAATTTTGTTTGTATGAATGTTAAATATATGCTAACTTAGCCGACGAAATGAAAAAAAATATACATACGCGTATGGCTACAAGACGCATGAATTAAAATTTGGTTTAAGCGAAAAGTAAATAAAAGAAGCGGCGCAAAATAACAACGAAAAATTTGGGCTCAAAGCAACATACCATATAGTTGAGTTTTTGTTTTTATTAATTTGGGTAGCTATGTACATACATATATAGGTCGTTAATTAAAGCCCAGTTCGGCGCATAGCCTATTAATAGCAAGCTGAGTAAGAAGTAAGCGTCATTGGTGCGATTGTAAATTCGCTTGACTGGACGCCATTACTGCTTCAATATGATTCTTACGTATGCATGTGTGTATGTATGTATATTTTATACCGAGTATACCAAAAGCGGGCACTTTTTTAAGGAATGAAAGGGGGTGCAATTAATCATCGGAAGCTCAATTTTAAGTTTGACAGCTTTGCTGACTTTACCTATTGTTTTCAAGGTGTAAAAGTTATAAAATTTAAAATTAATTTTTGTTGTATGTTTGTTTAGTTTTTTGAACTGATGACTTCTGGTTCAGTAATTAGCAATAGAAATCGTTATCTCTTGAGTACATTTTTTATTTTTAACATATATTGGTCTATAAATCTGCTGAAGTTATGTTGATAACTATTTCAGTTTTGATATTTGAAATCCATAGAGTTGAAGTTGATCACTACTGAAAACTTCAACTATATATTTAGTTATTTATGCTGCTTAGATATAGTGATGTCACACACAATTTAATGTACGCACACACGTAAATCAAATTACAAACATAGAAATACAAAATGTTTATAAACATGTTGCGCAGCAAAAGGTAAGCATGCGCACATAGCTCATATGTACATACACACATACTACACATTGGAGTGAGTGCATACACTTCAAGGATAACAACAAAACATTTACAATAAAAAAGCGACCATAAGAAAATTAAAAGGAACATTAAATTTAGCAAGGTCAAAAGCAACAGAAATTGCTTTGTTAAACTTTTGTGGTCCAATAAAATTCACAAAAACGAAATCGTTTGTACATTTCGTGATAGTAAATATGTATGTTAGTATTTGTTGGGCAACCTGTGGTACCTACGTGTATACATATACATATATGTATGTACGAACATGATGAGCAACTGGTGTTTTGTGAATTAATAAGACGGATGTTTTGCTTAAAAATTAAATTATAATTTATGTTGAAGTTATGCTTATATGACTTAACTTAACTCATATAAGCATAACTTCAACATAAATTATAATTTATATGAAGCTAAGTGAACTTATATGAAGCTAAGGGAACTCATTGAGATTTCACGCCATGGCGGGAGAGTATTTTTGATTGGTATTTTTGCATTGCTAATTTAGCTATTTTTCGCCACATATGAAATTCTATGTTTTATTTGATACATTTTTATTATTTTGAATTAAAATACTGCGCATAATTTAAAAACTTACCAATATTTATTTTCAAAAAACTTTTGTATTATTATCAAAATCTACAGAGTAATTTGCTACGACTTGAAACTTAACTTAAATACAAGATATCCCGTAATTTGTAGTAATTTGAAGCCTACACTTTGTTTGACTGTATTTGAAAGGGCCACAAAACTATAAATCTTAAATATTTCTAAAACCTCTCATTATAATTTTAAAATTTTGCTGACAAGTTCTTAAAATTTAAAAAATTACGACGACTTGTGACTTTAGTTTAAATTGTTTTAGTTTAATATTGAATCTGATTTTTTTTTAAAATAACCAAAAAGATTTACCATGAAAACTATTGTAAATATTGTATAATTAATCATAACATTCAAGGTATTGTCTCCCTCTCTATTGACCTGAAATAATGAACATTTCAGCTAAATATACTGTCTGCAGGCAAGCGTTTTTTTTTTAATATGATATTATAATAATGGAATCTTTTTATTTTCTTTTTTTCTTTGTCTTTAAAAACAGGTAGTAAAACATTTGTCACAAATCAGTAATAACTTGTAAATACTTAAAACTTGCACTTTCTCAGATTTAAATTGAATGAGCCAAAAAACTGCTTACTAAAAAAATTCAAAAAACTTTTTTTCTAAATCTCGAAATGAAATATAAATTTAATTTATTAGAAGAAAAAAAGTGCCTAAATCTATCAATATATGGTTTTGCTATAATTTGTGAACAGAGTATATAAGTAAATAGTATTTTGCACTACATTTTCTGAATAATTTTTATGCTATTGGTTATATGCTGTAGAAAGTTGAAAAATTAAAAAAAATGTGCCAAATAACAGGATTTATTAAAGTGCGAATACGGATTTAGAAAACACTAAATAAAAACATACATTTACGTACATATGTATGTACATATATATAAATATTTTTTGTGAAATTAAACATTTGGCAACAATAAAAAAGTAAACATTTTATTGAATTGAAAAACGGCTCACAAAATTCGAAACGTGCACTTTTGTGTATATATTTAATTTTTTTTATATGTACATCCATAAATGACTCAGAAACGTTTTTTTTTTTCATTTTGAAATTCCTTAATTAAGAGAACAGATGTTTTATAATTTACCAGCTCAATTATTTTCAGCAGCAGACGATTGTTGAACTCCATTTTAATAATGTATGTAGATATATAAATATTTATTAATCCGCTTATATTATCTACAGACGTATTTGTTTACACGGCTATTTATTTTATTCTGTTCTTTTTTTTTTTTTTAAATTATTTTTCGCTTAGCACTCCACTTATCTGCTTCTAAAACTCGCTCTATTTTGTTGCTGTTGGCGCCAACGCGTAATTCGTACTGATTGCAATACTGCGTATGCATTCAATTTTAGTTAGTCGCGTTGTTTGTCGCTCGGGCGGATTGGTGGAGGAACTCGTTACGGTCGTTTCGACGCTCGGCGTTCTAGCTACATTGTTGAAATTGCCAAGCGTCGCTGCTGCCGGAGCTTCAGGAAACATGGTGTTTATGTTCGTGTTGCTTGGAGCTCTCTCAACATGTTGCCGATAGCTTTTTATTGAGTTTTTTTTTGTATTTAACGTACGCCTTTTTTCATATTGTGACCAAATCGTGTATTTAAGTCTTTTAAGCTAACAAATAGTTAAAGCCAGGTAATTAAATTATTTTTTTTAAACCAAATTTCTTTAAACAAAATTTAATAAAAAAAAATTTTTAAACTGTAAAATATCAAACAAAATTCTTATTTGGTACTGAGTTTTTCGTCCCAAGAGCTCTTAATTTTACTAAAAAAAACCCTAATCGGGGGCCTGGAAAATATGAAATCGTGAATGGCTATGAATAGTTATGTACAAACTAGTATTTTCGGGATCCCGGTATTTTTTAACTCCCGAATATCCCGGGCTACAACGAAATCAGCTGATTATGCCAAATTGTATGTCCGCTGATAGAGTTACCATATTGAGCAGATAAAACTTTTAGAACATAGAATGAATACAGCGAGAAAAAGGCTATTTAACAAAAACAGAAAATGTTGAAAATAGCTTTTACTAAAGTTTAATTTTTACAAGTAACAGAATTAATACTAACTAAAAGCTAAACCATTTTTTGTTTTATTTCGATTTAAAGACCTAAGAATATTTTATATATGGTCACAATGGTTCACATTTTGCCGCTGCTGTCAGCGACGACAATACAAATGAATCTATTGCCGCGAATAGACGTCGGACGAATTTCATCGTGCCATTTGGTTGTGCGCATTCTCATATACGTTGATGTGTACTACTTTTGACGACGATCATCGCGACGAAAAGTTCGTCGTCGTCGGCATTGTGCTTTAGCAAAAACATATTAGTTACAACAGCTCCTTGCAGTCAAAGCTGCTATTGATGCCTTATGTGCTTGCAACATGGAAATAAAAAGAAAATTTAGTTAAACTCAGTTTAAATTTAAACTTCATTTCCTTGCGCTCAATTATTATTTTTTTTATTTTGCAACTTGAACAAAGCAATCACCTGATAATATATCCTAAGTTTTACTTTGCAATACCGGCTGTTTCAACTTAGTTTAAACCACGTTTAAAGTTGACTATTAAACTGCATACTGAGTCTAAACAACAAACAGAGTTCAACTTGCTCTGAAAAGCTGGCACTTAGCAGTTGTCGGGGTTTTGTTAATTAAATTTATTCCAAAACAAAACTAAAATTTTGCTACCACACACTTTTAATTTAGTTGCGTAGAGTTTGTGGATGCTATAAATTTAATCCAAATGATAAATAGGAAATCACAAAAAAAGCTAGTGGACAACCAAAAGCGCTTGTTTTGTAGTACTTGAATTAAATAAATTAAACTAAAAAAAAATTTGAATGCACACATATGTTTGTGTATATGTATGTAGAGTAAAAACGATTCCATTGCAACTTGCTGACAGGAGTTATTCGCAAATGTTTCGCAACATATTGTTGCTTATTCCATTTAGGTACTATGAAGTCATATCTTTTATAAAGCTTTAAAAAGCATAGAAAATTGACGTCATCCTATTAGAGAACTTGATGTTGATACACATACATTACATACATGCTTACAAGTACATATTCAATTATTAAATGCAAATCTCTATTGTTATGAGAGTGCGTCTCGCAACAAAATTGGCAGTGTCAAACTGGACAATGATTTCGTGAGTGTCTCCGAACTAACGTAAAAAATGCTATCGTCAAAATGTTTCATTTAACATATCGAGCCTTTAAAGGCAAAAGAACGTGACCGACACATGAAAAAATTTAGGGAAGAAGCTTGATATTCTTAAATTTCTTGGCAGTAGCAAGGCGCATTTCTTTTTTATAAATAAATATAGTCGCGTTTTGTAGAAAAAAACCAAGTTCAAATTAGATACAAAGCTGCATTCAAATGAGAAACTTAATTACGAAGAATTTTATGTAAAGAGCACATTCTGATTCAAAAAGTTTATGTGTCACTTACGTCATTTTGGCGATTATGGCTCGATATGTTAATAATCAAAATTAATTCTTAGTTATTAAACTTTCAAAACATATATTAAATCTTTTGATGAATTAACTTTCGATTTTATGTGTTATGGTTATATTTCTGTCGACACATCGCCTCTAGCGTCATCTACCGGTTATTATTTTCTACGAACCGAATCGGCTCATAATAGCGCGTTCTCCAAATATGTTTGTATGTACATATGTGGTATGAATATCGACTAACTACCAATGATTTCAATACCTTAAATACATTGAAAAAGGTGAAAAATTTTGCAACAAGTTTTCTGCTTTTGCTAGTTTCGTATAATATCGCCGTGTTACAAATGATTTAGGTAGATAGAGAGTTTAGTTGGCTAAAGTTGCCAGCGTATACTGAACTTTTCTGAAAAAATCTACGAGAATTTGAAAAACACACTCTGTTATTTATATAAGCTAAACAAGGCGTGTTTCGAAACAACAAAGTTTATATGTATACGAGTATAAAACAGAATATAACAAATAAATGAGAATTGTGGGGAAAAATGTATATTTTGTTTTGTATTAAATATTTAAACCGCAATAAAAAATATTTTGCAAAAATCTACGAATTTTATTATTAAAAAACTCTGTAAAATTCTGGTAATTCCGGATATTCCTCCACCTTCTCCTGTTCGCCCTCATTTTCACTTTCTTCTCTTTCATTTGTCACGAAAGGTAAAAATCGCATCGAATCCAAACAAAACGCCATTAACAATAGCTAGCGAGGCCTTGATGAGCGCCAAATCGCGTGTACGTGTACGAAATGAGAACTCCCAAGCCTCGATTATGAACACACCCGAGGCGATGAAGAGGCCACAGCCAAGCACACTGTAAAATATGTCGATGCGTCTGTGTATGGGCGCACGCATTAGGACACCTGTTGACAAATTTTAATGTTAATTACGTTTAATATTTAAATGATTTCTATGTACATATGTATGTGTGTGCGTGTGTGTGTGTGTACTCACCTGCGAAAATACCCACAACAACAATTATGTATCCAGCAAAGGTGCCAGTCGCCACGAATGAGGTCAATATGTCACGGTCGTCGAAACTGTAAAAATGCAATGCCAAGCAAGCAACGGAAAAGCCCTAAAATAAATGGGTAAAAAAGGGTGTGAGCTATCTCTTTATAAATGGCTTTGAATAATAGTATACTCGTAATCCTTCTTTCATGTTTTACTATTGTAGGATGAGCCGAGGTGTGGTTACAACCCACCCAAAACTTTTTTTTTCAAAAACGAAAAGCTATTTTGATTTAGGTTACATTTGTCTCTTTTGCTTCAGAGAGTTTCTCAACATATTTTTCTAAAATTAAAGAAACTATCGGAGAACTTTAAAACCGTAATAAGAATTTTTTCCGAGTACGTTATTTGTTGGCATATGTTTGACCCTTTTTTTATTAAAATAAAATGCGCAACACCGTCAGTAAAAAATTTTAGGAATGAAGAAAACGAGGTTACTCTTATATATACTTCTTTACTATAATATAAAACTGGTTATATGTGGAATGATTGTCTCGCTTTGGCTCTCAAATTACTGAACCGATTTAAATAATAATTTTTTTTTTTATAAATGAAGCATTTGTGAAACACAACTGAGTGGCATCCTTATATTTTTAAATTTTGGAATTATTGGCAACTGAATTTAATAATATAATATATAGTGCGACCACTATGGACGAGTGTGTAGCAGTGAGTGGTATAATTCGATGTACCGTTGAGTTGGGGTTCGAAACTCAGCCAGGACAAACTCAGCCAGCAGGCAATGACATACCTCCGAGCGTGAATTTTCCATGAAAAAGCTTTTCACAAATACATCTGCTGTTCGTCGGAGGCGACACAAAACTGAAGATCCCCCTACACCATAAATGGTAGGAGAAAATGGGCCTAATACTGAGCTATATAGCTGTGAAAAAATTCAGTTGTGGTGAAGAGATCTCGGGGGAAAGGAGTGAAGAGTAAGAGATGAAGAGAATTGATAGTGAATTTAGGTGTGCTCTGTGTTTATGTTAAAAGAAAATATTACTTAAAAAAGTATATTTTTGATTTCGACAACTCTCGATTTAGAAATAAATTTGATATTTGTATTTGTGATGAGATTTACCCAATATCCTGCAACCCTGCTCTTGGGGATTATTCAAATTGCCAAAAGTCTTAAATTCGTGAGGGTACGGAATTTTCAAAACAATTTTTTTTTTATTTTATTTTTTTTTTTTTTTTATTGCCTTTGTACAAAGTTAATTTTCTAATGAAGTTAATGGTGGGGAAAAGCTTTTATAGTATGATTTATTTATTTGTTGGAATGGTAATATTATTACGAGTTTACTGTATTTTTATGCCAAGGAACACCTTCGTCAAAAAAACTTGTCTAAAACAAACGGTAATAGTAAAATCAAAGTCATTTTAAGATTCTTACAATTTTTTTTTTGCGAAATTGTTAAATTAATTCTTGCAGTCATTTTAAGTATTGATTACTTACCAAAAAAAAAATAGATTTAAATTTCTTATACATTTTTAACAAAAACTCACAAAATAGCATATATGTATATGTATGTATATGTATAATAAAATTCTCAATAAAATAAAATTCCGTACTAGTCATGAAACAGGCTAACAAAACCATCCGAGCAATTGCCCAAAAAGTTCCGAAGTTGTTGCTAAAATGTTTTCAGCTAGTTCTGATTTGGTCTCGAAAAAATTTCGAGGCTAGTTCTTAAAAGAGTCCTAAGTTGTTTCTTAAAAGTTCCGAACTAGTCCCCTCAAAATATTTATGTAATTTTTAAAGAATTATTTACTTTTAATAGACATAAAATAATTCACAATTTTAAACACTTTGATAAGAGGTGTGATTATTTTCGGCTTAATCTGTAATTTATTATTTAGAGCATATATGGTGAAATAATTTAAAATCAAAAAATTCTGTGCAAGCAAATGTGTTGTCGGTGACAGTAGTGCGCTGTTCTTTATGAATGATTAACTTTTTTAAATTCTGGATTTTTTTTTCTTAATGCATACTCGTATGTAGGCTCTTTCTTCTAGTTTTCAAATAAGCATATTTCTTCTGAGCAGAAAACATTCATTGACTTTGTGCACGAGTCTTAATATTTTATCAATTCTAAAGATTTCGATTTTTTTTTAGTTCAAACTCCCTTATGAAAACTGTTAGCGAACTGGTATAATGTTAGCATTTTCATTTCACTGAGCTTTTTGTTAGCCACGATACATGTATAATTATTCAAGCAAATAAAAGTTTCATGACCACACCCATATCACTTCAGCAATTGAAGTTCATTTACTTGACATTTCAATTATCGATCTTTTTACCAATTCCATGAATTTAACGGCATTCAAACGAGCTTTTCGTTCATTATGTGACATTTTTTTTTATACAATAAGCCAATGTTTTCAACGCAAATTGAATGTTTTCTTTTTTTTTCAAATAAAATAAATATTATAATTGTGCGGTTCACATATCCTTTGAATTTATATTCAAATAATCCGAAACGCGATGCAAGCAGAAACGAGCGTATCCAATGAATAATGTGAACTGATAAGATTCAGCCTAGGGCAATCAGTTTCCCAAATGCTACTTTGGCGCTACACAAATTCGACAGTTTGGCAAATTACAATTGGAAATGTATGGAATTGCGTTCAAATCATTCATTCCATTTCATTCATTTACACACACACACACGAGTGCATAGTTTATTCTGCATTTTGCATGCAACCAAGCACCGACTATCATTTTTAATGTTTACAATGACAATACTCGTAATGAGCTAATGGAATGAACGAAGAAACCAAAGTAGCAAATGAACCAATGATGGATAATAGTAGCCACAATTAATTAATTACACTTGAAGGAAGGAAATACGCTTTTCATATGAGTGCAACCGCCTGGTGATTTCGCTTGAATGAGTGGAGGGTTAAACAAAGGGAACGAAAACAGAAGCTTTAAAGCAGAGCGATTAAAAAACATAGCACTTGAATTGATTAGCAAAATTCTGGAATGAGATGCATATGTAAGTATGTGAGGCAATGTACATGTGTGAGCAATGTTTACAATGTGCAGTCAGACTGCGCGGCTGCAACAGGCAAAATCAACACGCATAAAAAAAGAGAGTGAGAAAGTGTGTAAGTTCGGACAAAGCCGCACTTTGATACCCGTCGCGTGTTTATTCGGAAATATTTTGAGAGATTTGTAAACAAATTATTCACCAAAGCATAGTAGTTGGATCGTGGCTATTGGAGGTGAGAACTTAAAGATTCAGTTACGCAGAAAGCAGTATTTCGTTGCGCGAGGAGATCCGGTGGGGATTCTGGCGGTCTGCGGTATAAAGACGACGTACAGCATGCAAGGACCGATATCTAAATATAATGAAATTGCGTATTTAAATTAATAAAGGCGCTGATAAAAATATTATATGAGTAAAACAAAAATTAATCAAATAAATTTATAAATTATAATAATATAATTTTGGCGCGCACACTATATAGCTCAGTGTTTGGCCGAGCTTCTTCTACCATTTGTGGTGTGCGTCTTTATATTCTACCAGAAGTGGAGGGACCTACAGTTTTATGCCGTCTCCGAACGGCAGATGTATTTAATGAGAAGCTTTTTCATGGCAGAAATACCCTCGGATGTTTGCCATTGCCTGCCGAGGGTTGACCGCTATTAGAAAAAACTTTTTCTATTTTTAAGATTTTGCTTGCCCTGAGAATTAAAATGAACTGCTGCCACCTTATATGAACGCGTCTTGCTAAAATCATATTTTTTTTGTTGAACTATAAAATTTATAATTGCCAACTTAGTATTTTTATTCCTCTTCTTGATTGTGAAAATGTATTCGGATGCTTTTCACTGCACTCAGTTTGACCGAAATAAAAACAAATTGAATATTTTCCTTAAGCGTCCCAGTTTAGGACCGTGTGTATCTTAATTTGCTCGAAAACATCTCGTGCTGTGCACTCTAGATTTTTAATAAGCAAAATTTGTTAAAATCATATCGTCTTTCTTCACTGTTAACTGTGTTTCATCTCATTTGCTTTGCGCGTCCTTTTTCACCGTTCAAACAGTGGAGCATCTTTTAACGTATGCACCGACGAAGTTATTTAAATACTGTTGTAATTACTATAGAAAATTGGTGTAGTTCTTTTTAACGTTTTGTACATAGTTTGAAATTTGGTAAAGCTAGTACTCCAAGGTGGTATATTCCAATCAGCTGAATGGTTGTTCTAACACTGCCTTCGCCATAATTATTTGGTTTACACATTTTTACTTGGTATACTCACTCTCAGTCTTACGTTTCACTCCCCACTGTCAACTTTCAAATCTTGTTCTCTTGCACTAAGCAGATTAATATCACGGCTACTTTGCAAATATTTAAGGGGTATCTGCACTCAACACAACTTAACTTAATCTATCTAAGAT
This sequence comes from Philophylla caesio, assembly GCA_963971545.1. NCBI lineage: Eukaryota > Metazoa > Arthropoda > Insecta > Diptera > Tephritidae > Philophylla > Philophylla caesio. Next base: position 20,799,527 of record OZ020607.1, read on the forward strand.
CTAAACTCACCATACGTAAATTTTTTTCACAATTTGACTTCACCTTAACTTATTTTATTTAACCTTTTTCCTTTACCTCACCTCAAACGCATCATCGGCTTAGCGAACGAAATCGGAGATAAAATTGTGATTTGATCAATTTAAAATTACAGAAGCCAGCATAATGATATTATTTCCTCATTTTTATTTTATTTGGTTCAGTAGATCATAACCACGAAGGATTATGGAATAATAAGGAAATTGATCACACCATATTTTACATCCACAGCGCAGCCCTTTTTTCGATTTGCGGTAGCCATTTACTTACATACTTGGGTAGTTGGTAAAAAGTCCGTTCGAGTAAAAGTCCAGCAAGAATTATCCAGCAACGAAATTTCTCAGAATTGTGGAGTATTCTCTCTCAAAGAGAGATGCTTGCAAATTTTTACGCGAACGCAAAATTTGCAGAAACTTGTAAGCTTAACGAACAGCTGATTAAATTCTTGTCCGCATCCAAGAAAACAATAATGGAAAACGTTTCATTATTGTTTTCTTGAAACATTCCACTAACGAAACGTAACCAAAAGAACTTTTACTTGCTTCTTGCATGTTTAATACCCATATTTTATCATTTTCGCCTTTAAAACTCTTAAACAAAAATTTCGTATTTATCCAAATTGCAATCAGCTGCTTTGATCAGCTGTTTTCTTGCTTGCAAATTTGTGCTGGGTAAAATTTGTCCAGCAAGAATTTGCAACTTTCCCTCAAAATGAAATATCATTTTGCGCTCTCAATTTCCCCTTCCTTGCAAATTTTTTGGTCATTGCGAACGCCAGTTGACAAAAATCGTGAGATTTTGTAACAATTCCTAACAATTATCAGCACCGCGAACACTCTTAAAAGAGCTTATTTTATGTATTTCCGAAAAATTAAGTATGTTTTGACATGGTTCTCGACAAGAGTTGTTTTGTATCCTTTTGCATAAATTCGTCGGGTATAAAAATTAACGAAACATTTGTTTGTGATTCGACATTTTTTCGCTACGTTTGCCACATCTATATACATACATATGTAAATGTACATACCAACAAATAGTTTTTTCATAAGCTGTGGGTAATTTTGAATGAATGAAATCAAATGAAAAAATTTTCAAATTAGCTCAAAATATATGTCACTGTCGATTTTACAGTAGCCTGCAGATTATGATAATAGTTCATCTATTATGCCATAGTGTGACATGCATATGGACACAGTACATACAAGCATACATAGTTTTAATTTATTTGTGCCACAATAGATTTGCGTGCTTTAAATGCTATGCATGAACAATGTACGAGTATTTGCAACAGCTTTTATTCGAGCAAAATGGCTGCGCGTAGCTCAGGAATTCTCAGTTAACACATGGCTCACACATGATTGTGCTAATTTATTATTCTCTACATAATTTGTTTGCGCAGCGCTAATGAAGTGATTCAAAACTCAATGCAAATAAGAAGATTACGAAGAGAACTTTATTGCCTTTGTAAATATGAATCACTCACTACATACAATCATGCTTACATATACCTGTGTACGCCCTGTCGGAAAGAGAATTTGTTCAGTGTCGGTTTCTAAGAAAAATTATTTTTAAGTATTTGGATACATGTTAGTAAAGTAGCATATTTTAGAACATATTTTTTACAGTTTTTTGGTCAAAAACTCGATTTTTGCATTAAATTTTCAAAGAGCACAACTCTGCCGTGCAATAACAACCGAAATGCCTTAAATAATACGATTGAAATGATCAGTGAAAATCAGTTAAAGAACTGAACATTGAAAGCAACTTTGGCTCAAAGCGGTTCATTTATTTTTTTATTATTAATTTGGCGCTCACACTATTTAGCTCAGTGTTTGGCCGAGCTTCTCATACCATTTGTCGTGTGCGTCTCTTATGTTGTACCACTGTTGATTTAAAAGTACTTTTAAAATTGGTTAATTTTTTACATGACATGTATGTATGTATGTATGTATGCTTTTTTCCACAGGGCATGATGGATTGTATGTTCATATGAATATAGTATTTTGTACTATTTCAGGCAAATTAGAACAAATATCTGTGTATATAGGTCAAATTTCTTTTCATCATCTGCCCGTTCGAGGTTGACGTAAAATGAGGACTTCATATACGAGTACATAAGTACATATGTCTATACACGCATTTGGTACAGTTGATGGCGGGTTTGGCTTGTTGAAGGAGAAATTCGGCCGGACATCAAGCGACGTGACATGCGATAGAAAATAATTTTTTTCTTACATATGAGATCACTGAAATGGATTAAAACTTGTCGAATTAAACAAATACAAATAAAATAGCAAACACACGAATATATTTGTTAGCCATTTAAAAATAAGTTTTGTGAAGCTTCTTTAAAATTATACCAAACTTTAATTCTTAGAATTTGTTTCGCTAATTTTATTTAATTGACCAAGTTACCGAAGCTCAGCGATCTTTAATATATTGAGAAGTCATATTTGATTCGTATAGTTGTTCCTTTCATATAACACCGGTCAACACGATTTTTGGGTCTAACTTCTACATTAAAAATTTTAGTTTTCCTACGCCTAAACTAAGGGGAAACATTTGTTTTTTGTCAAGGTTTGCTTTTGAAGAAACTAGAGCAATTTTTAAATTTGTCGGCAAAAATTACTGATTTTTATATACTTTTTTTTTAAATTTCACTTTAAATAACGATTAGAAAAATTGTATTTATTTAATGTGCGAATGTTCTCTCTCGTTTTAAACAAAAGCAAACTTTAGGGACTAGAAAGGAAAAATCAAGTGCTTTTTAATGTTTACAATCAGAATTTAAGCATGATAACAGAAACCCCAAAAAAAATATTTTGTTGACTTGGGTAATCCATCCTTAAGATTTTTTAAATGGAAGAAAAAATGTTTAAAAGTCAGCGGCAATTTTTACCGACTTGACCTTGCATTCTTATTTAATTGCTATAAAATGTATAAAATTCTAATATTCTTCTTTTTATTTAAAACATTTGAGAAAAATTTTGGAAAAGAGTTTGAAAATTTGGTTTATATGATTTTTGCTAAAGAATCAACTTTTAATTGGAAATCATTTTGGTAAATGAATTGAAAATGATTTGCCAAACTTGTCAAGTTAAATCACTTAATCAAGGCACATCAAATAGGTAGCAGCAGCAAACTTTTTTTTTAACTTTTTACATTTTTTTTAAATTTGAATTGTCAAATTTTGTGATAAGAATGCTTTCAGTACAATTCAAGGTAGTTGATAAAATATTTTGAAATTTTAGCTTTTAAAAGCAAAAACAAAATATACAGAGCTCAAATTTTTTTTTCAATTTTTCTACTCCTGCTACCTTATTGAATGTGCGTTGCACTTAATGAATTTCAAGAACAAAATACTTTATTTTATTTTTGCTTTTGTAAGCAAAAGTTTCAAAAGAAGTTTATAAACTACCTTTAATTGTACCGAAAGCATTATTATCTAAACAAAATGCAAAATTTGCGAATTAATTTAATATAATATAAATAAAAAAAAAATTAAATTATATTTTTTAGCTGCTGTTATTAATTAAATTAAAAGAGTAGATATTTTATTATTTTAATTCGTTGTTTAACCCACCATTAATTGTTTTTATTTTATAAACACTTGTGATTTCAGTATTAATTTTGTTTCAAAAATTAAATCATACTTTCCTAGTAAGTAAACTTGTAACAAATACAAATATGAGAATTAAGTTAAAATAAAATGTCATTATTTATTTTACTTTAAAAATTAAATTAGATTTTTTAGTTTTATAAATGTATATAAATAAAATATTAAAATACGTTAAAAATTAAATATAATTTTTTGGGTTATGGTACTTTTAAATAAATTATTTTAACTACTAATACAAATTATCGTGCACTTCTTTAGATATGGAAAATAATTTAAAACTGAAGTGACTTGGTTAATTTAATTTTAAATAAATTTTAAAATGGCATTGAAAAATGTATTTAACTACTAATTTAAAAGTGCTGATATGAAACGAAAGTGTACGACAAAAGAGATTCTTTTATATGCGTTTTATTTATAAATAACAATCCACTTCGCTAAACCTTTTTGTTTTTAATTATTTAATTTGAACCTGGGCTGGTAATAAAGTTAATCAAAGAAAAAGTTTTGGATTTGGAATTGGAAAAAGTTTTTCTCATAGCGGCCATCCCTCGCTTCTTATAAAATACATCCCCCATTTGGAGTCAACATAAAACTTTAGGTCCATCCATAAGTGATATCTGAAATATTAAAATAACTTCAACAGCTTTGAGTATTATTGTTTTCCTTATACTTTTTCACAAAACTAATCGTCCGTAAAAGCTCATAAACATTTAAAAAAAAACAAATTTATTAACTTATTCAGGTTTGATTACTTGATTGTTCAAGGTTTAGATCTCTTAAAAAATCCTTTTAACAAACAAAAAATATTAAAGTGAAAGATATGTAGATATTTTAATATTCGGAGCTTAAAATAAAATATAAACACAAATAATTACCCAAGGCAGGAATCCCCTGTTTACCTAACAGCCAATTTACATCTGGATATAAATAAAAATAAGCATTTTCTAACGCTAGAAATCGTTTCTTTTTTTGTGCTCGAAATAAATTGTCACATCAGTTGCAGAAAACAACAACACAGCAAACAAACGTGAAAGAACCCGCTTCAATAAAAATTTAATTATTATTCTGGGTAATTTGTTCACTTTTTGACAGATTATCAACACATGTTGGAAAATATCTTTGTGTCTCTGGCCTATTGTGGTCATGCTTTAAATATTTTAAAGGACGACATATCCGCCTACTTTTTCTCTTAGCCACCCTAAACAGTGTAGATTAATTTCTATTTAGATGACTCCGAAAGTGCAACATGCTCGAGTTTCTCCAAACAGGTTCCTGCCTTAGCCAACTAAATGTCTTGTAGGTTTCTATGATCAGAAACCCGGACGAGGGAGAAGCTTACTGACTGAAACACTGAGAATAACTTTGTCCTGCACTTCTGAGTAATCCGAAATTTGTTTACTTTGACACTCTGAAAGCTGCTTCTTAAATTCTACCGATAGTTTTTCCCAGGCGGATGGAAATGGAGACGCCGAGTTTCTTAGAGTAAACTCCTCCTATTCTCATACCGCATTTCATCATTGAATCGTCGGTGTAAAGAGATTTTTTTTTAATTTCCAGCTAATCGATACCTTCTCCATTCTATTCTTGATAGAAATTTCACCAGTATGTTGTTATTGAACATTGAATATTCTCCGAGTCTCTATTAAAAACGTTTTTGCAGGTAAAATATCTATGATATAAACAATATCCTGTCTATAGTATTTGATGTAGATACGTTTGTTGACTCATACGACTGACAAATAGTTTTTAAAGTCAATCCAAAAAACAAAATAATATTTCGGTTGGTTCACTGCAGATAATATAATTTTCTTTCTGTGTAAAACCATAAAGCTTTTATAAAAATTTAAAAGCTTTTGAATATGTAAATAAGCTGTTGTATGCTACAACTTATAGTAAAGTACATATAAGAGTTGCGAAGCTGTTTTTGAGTTATGAGTGACATAAATAAATGCGTCACACATACATTCTCAAAGGAAAATGTTTAAGAGAGAGAGTGATTGCCTTTATATATTTTTACTATGGTCATTATTTTTTACGTGACAGACTTTAGTAAGAATACGTGGTAAAGTTATGCATATACGGTGCCCAACGTAGGATATTTTTACATTTACAGTATTTGAAAATGTTTATATTGACTGTCAATATTTTCATTTAGAAAGGATACTTTGAAATTACTTTGACAAAAAATTAAATTTCTTTGAAATCGAGACATATTTAGAGATTACTCAATGTGCTTAAAGGGGGGAAAAATTAACACATATTTTAATATCGGCAAAACTTGTTGCTCTTCAGGGAACTTCGAATAATAATAACAAAATATTGGAAATAGTAAAAAAAAAAAAACAATTAGAAATATTTTTGAATCTTCTTATTTTTGCATTTTTTTGCGGTCTTTGAGGGACACATAACATTTTTTTTATATTAAAAAACAACTCAATAAACAATAGAATATTACTCATTGAAGTTTCCTGAAGTAAAATCAAATTAAAAAATTGATAAATATTTATTTTCAACAACTGATAATAGTGTCGCCAGATTCAAGCAATTTATGACCGTTATATCGTTATCGGGAAATTAAACCTCTTCAAAAGACCCTCTTAGTATATAGCATGTTTTATGTTATCTGTAATTAAGTAACTAGTACATTTGGTTAACCAAAATAACAACTCATGTATGTACATATGTATGTATTTGTATTAAAAGGGGTTGACAGTTGATGCCATTATTAAAGTGATTTTTATACATTTGTACATATGTACGACTATGTGGGATAACAACTTTCGTGCAATTTTGCTTTAGCTTTACCTTTAAAGCTTTTGATGCGCGCAATTGCACAAAAGCAAAATATTTTTTTGCCTCTATCATGCAATTTAAGTGATGAAAATCAATCTGACATTAGTATATTTTCAAAACTACAAGGTAACGGTTGTGCAACGTGTGTGGAAAAAATAGAAACGTTGTCTCTTTATGCGTTTGATATTATTATTTGCGATAACAAGCATTTAAAAAATGGCGAAAATTGCTTTTGAGCTTATTACTCTCGAAAATGAAGTTTTTAGGGCATACCTCTTCTGGTCAGCGATTTTAGTGTTGAAAATGTTATTCATGTCGCTGCTGACAGGATTAACGCGTTTTAGGACGCAGGTACGTATAAGTGATGTTTTATTTAGAAAAAGAGGGCTTTTTACACATGTATTTACAAATGTGTAAGAAATGAATGTCACCTAATTTTTAATAGATAATCGAATGAAGCAAATAGCTTTTAGACAAGAAAAATTGAAGTTCATTATTTTAAAATTACTGCAATTTTTTCACCACTTTACTACGAATCGGAAAAATTTTTTATACATTAATTTTGCAGAGATCTTTTTCCGAAAAAAAATATAAAAAAAATAAAACATTTGAACTTTCACATTCAATATTCATCATCGTATAATATAATATAATATTAAAAAAAATGCATCAATACAATTTCGAACTGATAGCAACCAAATTATTTAATATGTATTTATTTTATTTTACATAAGGAATAAAATATTTAATTTATAACTGTTCGCTTTTAGTTCTTTCGACTAGTAAGTTCAACAATGAATTGTTTTTTTATTCGTAAGTATAAAATTTCAAAAATTTCACCATCAAATCATCAAAATATTCACAGAATATTAAGGTTGTTCAAGCATTTCAGATTATCAATTTACCGTGTTATGAGGTAAAAACTTCTTCATTCTTCTTTTTTAAATTTTTTCAGTTAACCACTTAACTTGAATATGCAGTTTTGTAGTCCATTAAATTTTAGTAAATAAGTTTTATTTTTAAAAAGCTAATTTACTGACGCTCTTACCCAATTTTTTGAGCATGCGAAATAAGGAAAATAAAAAAATTGCGAATGGGTGTCATTAAAAAATGTAAAGAAACCAATAAAAAAAAAGTTTAACTACAAAATACTAGCACAGTATTGCACTAACATTTAATAGACTATAAAACTGCATACTGAAAAAAAGTTTTTTAAGCTCACAATTTTTATTAAGTTTTGTTTAATCAGTTTCACTGTTTTCACGATACGCTGCATTCAGTAGTGTTAACTGTTTTGCTGAACTGGCTTATAATTGCATAAAGTTTTTAAAACCAAAACCTTGCCTGAAATGTAATATGTTTCCTTTTTTTACATGCATATAAAAGTACTCTCTTAAAGCCTTTTAACCCGAATTATGTTATTAAACGTATACTGAATAAAAGAATGCATATTTTTATTTGCTTAACAAAGCTTTGTCCAGTTCTAGATAATAAATATTTAAAAAAAATATATTTTATTCAGCACACATATGTTTGTATATATTCCAAGCCAAATTACATAAATGTAATTTTATCGCATTGCAGTTTTAAGCATTAATATTCCGTGTGCATGCTCTGAGGCTGCATTTCTACCTATAAAAGCACAACATTCATTTACTCTCCCTTTAATTCTCTCGCGTTCGTTGAAATTCATTTATTTTTTCCGCCACGAACTGCCTTTTAAGTCTTCGCGTATTTTTAATCACCGAATCACTATTACGTATTTTTTCTGGAACTTAAAAGCTGTAAATATTTATGTATAATTATTGCTTAGCTCATTAAGTTGCTCTACGTTGACAAGCAATTTAAAATGAATTTCAACTAAGTATTTATGTATATTAATATACCATTTAGTAAAAGCAAAATTTAAAAAACCTATAATTGCATACAAATTATTCAATTATTCATGCACATATGCATTGTACATATGTATGTACGTAAGTAGTTTGTTTGTATGTATGTATGTATTTATATATTGACATGTGCATATGACATTAGCGCGATCCAAAAACAATCGATATATAATGACCTCACTTACTATAATTGTTCTAGATCTAAAAATAGACCGATTATTTTAATCCACATTATTTAGGGGTCCCTCAAACTTCTCCATTTATTTATGGAATGCTAGAAAATCAAAAATTTTTAATCGCCTAACTCTGTTCCTTAAGAGTCGAAAGAATAACACCAAATAATTTTTATGAAACAATTTTTCACAATTTTATTGAGCTCGAGAACAGTTTATGGAAGATTTTTATTTGGAAAAACAAGCACAGCTTTTTAATGGTAGAAGTTATAGTACTATTTCGGAAATCACCACATTTCCTCATCAGGCTTTGAACTAGGGACCTCGGAGTTGCAGAGCCAACCTGCTACATGCTGTGCTACGCTTGCCGAGTGGAAATGAACCATTTTTACAAAATTATATTAAAAAAAAGGTTAAAATTAAATGCCATACACCTACTGGGATTCTTGTATGTGCATCAGAAATAATACAAGTGTGTTCTGTTCATTTCTTTTGGAATCAAAAAATATTTACAATTGAACTTCGATTTTATTTATGTGTGACATGGTTACAATTTTTTTCTTAAATGGAACAGGATTAATTTTTTTGTGACAATGTTGAGGGAAGAGGAGTGTGTGAGTATTAAAAATTCGACTTGACTTTGTTTGTACAGCCCTAATGTACATACATTGAATAAATCGCTCTCTTTCGAGGCAAACACAGACGCCTAGCAGTCAAACTTACTCATTCATTACAATCACGTTGCAATGCAGCTAAACTAGTTCACTTTTAACCTTTTTAGATGTTAACAGATATGTAAGAAGGGGGTAAAAGTCTAAAGGCCAAACTCTTGAATTCCACACAAATTAAAAGCGCGTAAAAGCGAGCATTAAACACTAAAAGAAATTAACAAAAATTGTTAGTTTTATGGACTTTCACAATGGAAATCTGACGCGAGGAAATGGTTTATTCACTTTTTGTATTGACGTCACATGAACAGTTGTAACGAAAAAAAAAAAAACAAAGTAGCGGCACTGCGATGCCATCTTTCTCAAAACATTTTCTGTGTTCTGTCTCAGTAGATAGACTCCGATTCATGTGAAAGCGCAGACGATTGCGACTGGTAAGCTAACCAACAATGCAAAATGCTTCATCCATATCAGCGTAACCAACCTTCGCATGGAACAGAATGTATCAATCATTGCCTATGTGAAGAGTGTGGGGTAGGTAACAAATGCATAAATTGTATTGAGATTTTGGGAAGCTGTTGAAAAAAATTTCTCAAAATAAATAATCGAAACTAGTTGCATAGAAGGTTTTCGAAATTAACACATTTAAAAGGAAACCATTATCGACCAGTCATTTAAATTTGAAGCAGAGGAAAAATAAGACCAAATGGCTCTTATCGCTACCGTTATCTCAATAATCACTAACACAGAAGCTTTACAATAAAACCTTAAATGCAACGAATTCGATTTTGTTCTCTTTTAATTAACTTTTTAATAATCGTTTTACGCGAAATGGTACATAAAAAATGCCGCATGTTATTAATACCAACTGAAGTGGAAAACAGAATTGCGAACTTAATAACTTACTTTGTTCATTAGATTTTTAATTACACAGTTAATCACCAAATTATCTAGTCTGTATAAAATACTAATCATTAAATCTTGAATCTGTCAATTTACTTAGTCATCTACATGCATGTCACACATTAAAGTTATGGTTGCTGTCTAGCTATAATATGATCTAACTACGAAAAGAGGTCTCGCAACAATAATGGCCAGTAGATACCTGTTAATGAACCATGTAGAATATTTGTTGACCAGTTTGCGATTTCTGCAGGGTTATGTCGCTGACTAATACATATACATATGCATATACATATACATATGTATATATGTTTATACATTAATATATGTAAGCAAGTTTTCAAAGCAGGTGGTCTAATATAAATAAATGCCGGCCGGTTGGTTTTGCTCAAAATACTTACCTACACCCATATATACGTACATATGTATGTTTGTCCCCATAAATATTTGCTGTGGCTAGAGCTTTGTTTTACGTAAAAAATGTGATAGTGCCGGAAGATTTACTAGTAAAATTTCCTTTCTTAATGTCAAAACATTGTGATTTTTTACAGTTTGAGAGAGTAAACGCTAATTTTTAATTAAAAAGAAAAACTTGCTGCTGATTGACCAGCAAACAATAAACTTCCACCATATCCATATCCATACATACATACATATTTGCATAAGGTTTTACAATTTCTATGAAACTTTTTGAACTTACATATTTCTTCATCGCTTGTGTGACTTCTAACTGGGGATAAAAAAGTATGTTATAATAAAGAACGGACTTTAAAATTATCATTAAAAATTAACTTAAAATCGCAAAAAAAAAAATAAAATGAAACCGGACAAAAAAAATTTAAGTGAAACCGGCGGTAAATATTCCAAACAATATTTTTTTTGCTTATTGTGTTTGAGCTTTAAGGTCGAGGTACAAGTTAAAGTACTATTTCGGAGATCCCCACATCTCCTCCTCAATCTTATTTCTTCAAGACTTTCGCGGGCCAAACAATTAAAAAAAAAATTATTCGATTAATCGAATAAATTACTTTTCATCTCTTTACAGACCTTTATCAATCCAGAGGACATTTTAGATAAACGCATCAAAGTGAAATACAATGACGCCGATGTTGAACGTTGTCGCAGGTACCCAAATACATACAATATCCAAGCACCACAAAGAAACCTAATGAAAATTGTTTATTTTTTTAACTTTAGAGCCCACCGCAATGACCTTGAGAACATATTACCCTTCTTCGTTATTGGTTTTCTATATGTGCTCATCAATCCCGACACAAAATTGGCCATCAATCTCTTTCGCGCTGTTGGTATTGCCCGCATTGTGCACACCATTGTTTATGCTGTTGTTGTTGTGCCACAACCGAGTCGTATCCTTTCATTTTTGGTAGCAGCATTAATAACTACTTATATGGCGTTCCAGGTGACGCTCACTGTGATATAAAAGAAGGGAAATGGTGGAACCGCAAGCTTTTAAATCGGCAGTGACATTACATACATACTTATGTACGATGCGTTTTTGGTATAGAAATTTGGACTTTTCATTTATCAATTAAATTTTTTGCTGCAGTGAAGCGTTTGAATATACTCGTATATCTAAAAACCATATCGAATACTGAATAATTACATTTTAATTCATTGACGAGAAAAGAAGGTCAGTGAAATTTATTAGATATGTACAAACTACACATGAAATTAAAGTAATCCAATTCAGTTAGAATAACATAATATAAATGAAATAAAATAAATATAAATGCGAAGCTTCATATCGAAAATTCCAATTTTTAAATATTGTAGAAAAATGAGAAAACATAATTGCAATTTGGATAAATTTTATATATAAGAAATGATCTAATTTATGTAACATTTTAATATTAAAGCTATTTGTATGTAAATAGGAAATTTTTTAGCATTAAAAAAAATAAAAAATAAAAATTTATGATAACTAATATATATATTTTGTTCGTACTTACTTGCGTGATTATCGTTTTTTTCATTAAATATCTATATATTAAATTAAAACTGTTTTATAAAAAAAATATTTTGTTCTCAATATACCTTTACATTTCTTAAAAAATTTTTCTAAAAATTCAGCTTTATGTATAGTAAATCACAATGAACTTTAACAAATTTTGAATTCGCCTTGTGTAAACCGCCCTCCGGTAAGCGTTTTAAAACCTAATTCCGCCAACTAAATTTTCGAAATAATACATGTACATATGTAGCTAGCAAAATTTTCAAATCTATCATATTCCACAACTTCAGCAGTCCACTGAAATTTTCAACTTTATGTTCTTCTGCAAGCTACTTTCTGTTAATATTTTCATATTTATATGTAGATATATAAAATCTAATTTTTTATTAATACCTTCTCCTACCATTTGTGGTGTCCATCTTTGTATTCTACCACAAATGGAAGCTTTTTCATGGTGGAATTACCATCGGAGGTTTGCCATTGCCTTCCGAGGGGTGACCGCTATTAGAAAACGCTTTTTCTATGATTAAGATTTTACTTGCCCTGGCTGAGATTCGAACCTCGAACTCAACGGCGTAGCGAGCTATAGCACACACCGCTACCCACTCGACCACAGCAGCCACAAATAATTTTTATTACAGTAAAAAAACTTGTAAATTTTAAATTTAATATACAAAAGTTAAGACACATTTTCTATTAAGTCGAGTTGTGAAGTAAATGCAAAATTTTAATCCCAATGACTTGCAAATATTTATCTATGCAAACGTGCATATACATACATAAATATAGATACATACATACACAAGCATTATGCTGAGTCACAAAAATCAATTTTATTTCCGTCCCATATGAAAAGTTCGTGTCGGTAACTTTGAAAAAAAAAAATGTTCGATAAAGAAAAAAATAAGCCTCTTTAGATGGTGCAAAATTAACTCTAAATATATATGTATATTTAAATATAAATTTAAGAATTAAATAAACTAGTAATAAATAAAATTTGTGAGTATGCAGATATGCACTGCCTTCAATTTTGTTGAAGTAAAAAGCTAGTTTCAAGTGGCTAAATATAACCGTTAAATTTTGAGATATTTTTGCCAAATTCGCTTCCACATAACACATGGACAAACCTTATTTTTATGTAGATTAAAAAAATAAAATAACTACAGAGCGTTAGTAAAAAAAATTGACAAAAATTAGCGCTTATATTAAGATTTACACATTATTAAACTAAAATTTAAATAATACGAAATTGCATACTTAAAAATTATATTGGTAAACTGTTTATATAAAAAGATCGCTATTTGAAAAATCAAAATGGAGTGCCGAAATTTCACACAGTTATATTTTTCTGATCAACAACGAAATTTTCACATGAACCCGAAAATGAAAAATAATAGTTTTTTGACACAGTCTAATACTCGTGTATGCACATAAAAAATCAAATGTACATACATAGTTACGAGAAAAAATTCAAGGTGAGGTAGCTCATCAAAAATTTTGAGTAAACGCAAAACGCGAGAGGCTTTCTTAGACCTTTGCTTTATCGTCAATTGTATACAAATGGCAAACGCCATTAAAAAAAGCGCTCCAGCGACAACGGCAAACTTTTGAGTGTCAAGTTGATTTTAGTTGATGACTAGATTTAAACGGCAGTGGTTCGAAATTCTATACAATTAAAAACGGGAATTATTTAACCAAATCGAGCAGCAAAATGGCGGCGAAAGATTTAATCACTTTTGATAACGAAGTCTTCAGCGCATATGTCTTCTGGTCTGCAGTTTTGGTCATTAAGATACTGTTCATGGCAATACTAACAGCTGTGCAACGCATTAGGACGAAGGTAAAAGCCTCGATGCACATCTTCGAATACAAATATGTACATACGAGCACACTAAATATAATAAAAGTCATTATTATAAGAGGACAAATTCATATTTAGATACAGTTAAAGGCCTTTTGAGTGTTGGTGTGTGTGTGTGTGATAAATATAAATATTGATATAGAAAGTAACGATTTCTCTTCTGGTTATGTTAAATAATTAATGTTTAAAGGTCGCTAAATTTATATTCTGATTTTGCAAAATTTTCTATTCCAAAACCTATGTACATTTCTAACACATACACACAAACATATGCGCTTTAGGTGGAGAATTTTATTTTTTTAAGTTGTCATACAATAACACTTACTATGTGTTAGTGTTATCACAATAGTCTACTCATAAATGTCGAAGTGAGTCGCTTGTGAAGAGGATCATCTCTTTCCGACTCTAAGATAGCATGGGAGTTGCAATTAATTAGCAAAATTGCTGTTTTGAGTCCTAAAAGCCACTTATTAAATGCATACCGACAAGTTTTGATTATAAGTTGTCTTTTATTAAATTTAAAAAATTTTCAATTAAAATCCAAGTCTAAAACTTGAATAAAATTTTTCTAGTAATATAAATACGCAAGTTTTGAACTACCATTTTTGTACTTTCACAAATGTTTCCATACAACGCATTCTCGAGATTTTATTAAATAAACGAAATTGCGGAAAAGTGCAAATCAAAAAAAAAAAAAATATGAAAAGTATCATTAAAGTCCAAAACTACAAAAACTGAAAAAATTTTAAATTCTTTGATCACATTAAACAATGTTTAAGATTTGGTCAAAACTAAAAAAGCTATCTAAGAAAATATTCAATTCATCGCAAATTTTTTTAGGCTTTTTCGAAATTCATTTTTTCAATTAAAATTCGACCAATATTGAAATGTTGTGTGTGAGTACAGTTGTAGATGGTTTGTACGAGTAACTTCGGCTACCTGTGTGATTAAAATATTCCATGGAATATTTTCTCCGAATGCTTAAGTAATTTGTCTTGGGATACAAAAAGATTTTATTCTCTAACTTACTCAAAACATGGCGTTCAGAAGCCCAACATCACTATTTCATTTCACATTTTCAACAGCATTGCTTTTAATAAGAGACTTGATGCCAAATAAGAATGCTCTTTAATTCTCAAATACAAAAATAACAAAGGAGGTTGAAAATCTAAAAAACGCGTTTTTTTCAGACATTCGTCAATCCCGAGGATTTGCTGGACAAACGTCTTAAACTGAAGTTCGATAATCCTGATGTTGAGCGCGTGCGCAGGTACGTAATTAAATACATTTTTCCAAACCTTGTCTGTACAACAACTTCATTGTATCATTTTACCTCTTTCACCCTTTATTTTCTTGCAGAGCACATCGCAATGACTTGGAGAATATTTTGCCATTCTTCGTTGTTGGATTTCTGTACGTTCTGATCGATCCAGCAGCAGTTTTAGCCATCAATCTCTTCCGCGCTGTGGGTATCGCCCGCATTGTCCACACAATCGTTTATGCTGTTGTTGTTATGCCACAACCCAGTCGTGCTCTGGCATTCTTTGTTGCTCTGGGCGCAACTACTTACATGGCATTGCAGGTGGTGCTAGCTGCGTTATGAAAATTATCTCGGGTGTAGTGAACATTTTTGATCGTTGTTTTTTTATAAAATAATTTAATATAGTATTAAAAACAATAAACGTTTTTTTAATCTTGAAAAGGTTGAAATTAAGTCGCTTGGAATTTCGAAAAAGTAAGTTTAAAATGGGTTTAATTTTTCTGGAGAACAAAACTAAGAGAATATCGTCACCTTGAAATAGAAATTCCCTAACACATTTTAATTTTGAATATAAAAATATATATTAGAAATCTTGAAAACAGCAATAAAACTAATAAAGACTTAAACCAAATATTACAGAATGAGATTTTTTTGACCGGTTTGATTTGGACTTTAGTTTGCTTCGAAAATGTTGGCTTTCACCAGTACCTCAAGCATCGCTTTAGTTATAAGACGGCCAATTTTCCAAAAGAAATCGTTTGTGGAGTGGGCTTGTGGAAAAAGGCCGATTATTTACTGGACCAGTCCTTTTCCAATGGCATGTCAATGTTAAAAATGACAGTTGAAACCATTTTCTAGGGAATTATAGAACTAGCAATAGTAGCAAAAGGGTTTATCTAAGGGCTAACCTATTGTTAATTCAAATAGGGTTTTTCTAAATTGTTCGAAAAACTGTTCTGAGGTAACTTTGGCCTGCGCGTCACTTGAACCACTTAATTTTAGCAATTTATTAGAGAAGTGGTGGTGTCTTGGGATACTTTAATAAGAAGTACTAAAAAATTCCGTGTGGATCTAAAAAGTTCAGTTTCGTCCGAATTTGGTCTTTATCTATTAATTGCCAATTTTAAAATTCTTTATTTAATGTATACAAACGGCGAAAGAAAAACTCAAACTCAGAAATATTTCACAAGTCGTTTACAAGGCTTCTTAAGCATAATTGGCTTATTCACAAGGTGTCGTAAAATTATAAATTATAAAATTTTTCAGTAACTTAAAAGTGTTTTTCGCATTGCACAAAAGAAGGGACTGTTATACAACCACTTTAATTTTTTTAAATATTCGGATTTTAAGACATTACTGCAATTTATGATTACCACGCAAGGTTCACTGTCTGCCTCTTAATTTCCTAGCGGGTCAAACGTTTTGCCTTTCATTGGTATCCCACAGCGCGCTCTCTTATACAATTTCCAAATTCACACTTATTTTTAATACAATTTAAATACATACACATTTTGTACGTATGTATGTATGTATGTACTCGTATGCATGTTTATGAATTGAATGTTTTGATGTGTTTAAGAGTACAAATGCGCATAGTCTTCTAAACAACTTTCCGCTCTTCCAACTAAATAACACATACACATTTTCCGCAGTACCGGCCTGAGTTTTGTTGCCTTTACAGAACCCGCCACACTTTGCTTTGTATTGTCAATTGAATTCAATCGACAAGTCAACGAGAAGTTTTAGAGAACTTGCGACTGTGTACCTAAATTCTGTAGTAGAAAAAGTAGATTTTATATTGTTGTTCATTAGAGTATTTGTCAGTGGCTGCTATTGAAGACATCGCTGCTTTGAACATAAGCTTCTGAAGTAAATATTTTTCTCGACTTTTTCTAAAAGGTTAGTGCAAGTGATATTGTAAATTTATTCAATTGAAACTATCATTTTTGGAAAATGAAATTTATATTTGAAATATTCGTGTATGTGTGTGTACGTATTTGCGAAAATTCGCACGTGTATTAGAAAGATCCTATGAAAAAAACCGACGGTAATTTGCATTAGAAATATAGTAATAGAATATTTGTACATACATATATACTTGTACATGAAAAGTTGAGGAAGATTTTTGTTTTGTTTTTAAAACTAAATATCGACACTATTTTTATGCGTTCACATCCTCTCTTAAGCATCCGCCCTCAACATTTTATTTTTCTCATTCGCTTGTGTCCGACCCATTCGGAGCTCGAAAAAACTTGTGTAGCAACGTGGCCGGTTTATTGAACTATGCAACAGCGTTTTTGCATCCTCAATATATTATTTTCACATATGTACATACTCGTAGACTTATAAGTACGTATTTACAAACATAAATAATAAATATGTAAGTTAACAATGCAAATGTTTATATTTGAACACGTGCGTACAGACGAATGGACCATAGGAAAGTAAAGTAAATAAGTTGGAACTTGAATGCTTTCAACATCTACTTCTTGGCCACCCGCAAAGATGGAATGTATATGTTTAAAAAATATATTAATTTTAACCTAATTTCAAAGAATTAATCTTTTCATAAGAAAATTAAAAGTGTATTTTTGGCCATTTCGAATTTCTTGATGTGTATAGTGTCTAGCTTTAATTTATATTAACAAATTTTGACAATTAGTTATGCCTTTAAGCAAAATTGATTATTTAGTATTTACGTACAGATAATCCTCTAACAAAAGCCACCTAAACCTTTGTTTAAAACTTGGAATGAATACTGAAAATATTTTGAAAACAATAGTCATTAAAAGATCTAAATTTTATTTTTTTTTTAATTTCGAGTATGCAGTATTTTATTTGAATTAAAGGTTACACAATTTAAAATTTTGACTCAAATTTAATAAATATAAATACTTATGGCCTATGAAGTTCTTATCAATATCAAAATATGCAAGCTAATTATACATATATGTATGTATGTATGTATATGTTACATAAGAGTTCAAATATTATTGTTCAAATGAATGTTTGCATTTTGTAGTGTAATTGCACAATAACAAAGTGATATTTATCTACGAAAATTTTATTTTTTTTTCATTTTTTAATACACATGCATACTAACATATTCGTACAGCTTTATTTCTACTGAAATTAAAGGCTTACACTTTTACTTATAAATCGAAGATCATTACAATAACAACTAAGAACTACGCTTTGATTAACGATATTTATTACATAATTTAGAAATTAAGGGTTTTTCGATTTTTTTTTTATTAAACTCATTTCGAGATAGAGCCAAGTGTTTAGGCTATACGTTCGAAATTTTATTGAAATTTTATTTATAGGTAAATGATGTAAAAAGTTTAAATTTTGGGTCTATATGGCTTTTGTGTGGCCGCTGTGGTCGAGTTGGTAGCGGTGCGTGCTATAACTTGATATGCCGGTAAATTCGAGGTTCGAATCTCAGTCAGGGCAAGCAAAATCTTAATAATAGAAACAGTTTTTTCTAATAGCGGTCACCCCTCGGCAGGCAAATAATATTTCTGCCATGAAAAAGCTTCTCATTAAGTACATCTGCCGTTCGGAGTCGGCACAAAACAGTAGGTCCCTCCATTTGTGATAGAATATAAAGACGCACACCACAAATGGTAGGAGAAGCTAGGCCAAACACTGAGCTATATAGTGTACGCGCCAAAATTATATTATATTATATTATATATATGGCTTTTGTTATAGAATGAAATCATTTTAAATAGAAAAATACTAGAAATAAAAAAAAACAAAAATAAATTATTAAAACCGGTCATATTTCTAATATAGTTGCTAACTTTTACTTTTAAATTGAAAATTCTTTGAAAATCTGTTTATGCTTTTTGTACGTACATAAGTCTGTCAATAGATGATTATAAATAGTTACAAAACAAAAAAACACGATAAGTTTTAAAGTGTACGAAATCACTTAGAATGTTTGCTTTAAAACTCACGCAGTGGCTAATCAGAATAAAACTTATTTGTGAACTTGCGAACTTGTTATGATTTTGCATTGTAAATTTATTAATCAAATAAATTCAAAAAATATGTAGACACGTACTTACATATGTATGTATGTACACATTGTATATATTCATTTAAGTGAGATTATCGCTCATACAGTTTTGTTATTAAGTTTAAGCTGAAGATTAAACTGCTTGATATGCTGGGAGTCGCCGATTTCAGTCAAGAGTTTAGGGCTTTGCTTAAGTTCGCCGAAAGTCGAGACTTATGCGTTTTATTGTTCCAAGATGTGTTTAGCAGTTTCCTTCTCTTCATTGTGAAATTTATAGCATTATTGTTCTCATAGCCATTGAGTGCAGAAATATTCAAACCGAGTCCCTGTTTATAAGGACATTCCAGGCAATTGCCTGGCTGACCAGCTAGCAAGCTGTCGCAAAAGGTATTGCATCCTATAAACACAGATTAAGATCTGAGCTTTCGGAGAGGATAAATTCCAAGTGGGCCTCGAAGCTCAGCTGGCCAGACAAATCTGGTCATAAGTTGATGTGTAACGCTCTAAAGCTCTCACTAGGCTTGGCCGCTCCTCTCTTAGATTAGTAGTTGGGGTGATAGCCGGGCAATCGTACGGGATGGTTCAATTTTAAAGGGATGGGAGTAAATACATGGCTTATGCCAGTGACTTCACAACGGACTTTTCTACTTTTATTGCCACTTTTTCTGTCCAGGAAAAAAGTTCCTTTTCTCGCAAGCCCGAAATCTCATTTCTTATACCAAATGACTCGAAAAAAAGCCTGTTAGCCGCCAAGAGCGTTAAGCTTTCCAAGGCAATTTTAGGGCCTGAATAGCTGTTTAGCTCGGACAGGAACGCAACGCCGATGTTGAAAATATTTCTATAACATACATACATATATCTCTGCCTTGAAAAAACATCGGTGCGCTCATGATTTTCGAGTATTTTAATCTTGGCCCAAATAAAGCTGAGTATACGCCGGTATCTTATGAGCCTACACGATTCCTTTTGTAACTGAGTCAAGTTTATAAATCTTGAACTTTGGTGATTTTTATTTCGTTTAAAAAATGTAGTATGCAAAAAATTTTGCATATTATACGTGTACCTCAAGAGCTTGTACAGCTAACAAAATGATTTCTTTTTTTTTTGTTTTTTTAGACGTAATTTGCAATGCCTTCAAATAAATCGTATGAGCGTCCTACCGACTTTGAGGATCCTGGATTGCCCTCGAAATGTACTTGGCATTTGGGTTCAAAGGAGAAGACGCCACATACGCAACGTTCTATGTAAGTGCTACTTTAATTAATTCAATATTAAAACTATTAAATCTTACGTAAAACTTTCAGCGCGCACCGTCAAAAGCTGACGCCAAATATTTTAGAGATCATTGGCTGTACACCACTGGTTAAACTGAATGCCATACCCAAAGCAGAGGGTATCAAATGTGAAATATGTAAGTTTATAAGTATGCAAAATTTCCTAAATCCTTCTTAACAACTTTCCCTACAATTTGATAATAATCAGCACTTGTAATGTGATTTTTCTCATCCTTTGCTATCCAGATGCCAAATGCGAATTTCTCAACCCTGGCGGTTCAGTTAAGGACCGCATCGGCTATCGCATGGTGCAAGATGCCGAGGAAAAGGGTCTACTCAAACCTGGCTGCACAATCATTGAACCCACTTCAGGCAACACTGGCATTGGCATTGCCATGGCTTCCGCTGTCAAGGGATACAATTGCATAATCGTGATGCCGGAGAAAATGTCCAATGAGAAAGTGTCGGCATTGCGTGCATTGGGTGCCAAAATTATACGTACACCTACCGAAGCGCCGTACGATAGTCCCGAAGGATTAATTTGCGTGGCGCAGCGCCTTCAGAAGGAAATCCCGAATGCAATACTCTTAGATCAGTATCGAAATGCGGGTAATCCACTAGCACATTACGATGGCACTGGTGCCGAAATATTATGGCAAACAGATAACCAAGTGGATTTGGTGGTCGTTTGTGCGGGCACCTGTGGTACAGTCTCTGGCATTGGCCGCAAAATAAAGGAAGAATTGCCCAACTGCAGAGTGATAGCCGTCGACCCGTACGGATCTACATTGGCGCGCCCACAAACGCTCAATAAAACAAATGTGAACTTTTACGAAGTTGAGGGCATAGGTTATGATTTTACGCCCACTGTAAATGATTACAATGTTGTGGACGCGTGGCTGAAAGTGGACGATAAGGAATGCTTTACGATGGCCAAGCGTTTGAATGCCGAAGAGGCGCTGCTTTGCGGTGGCTCAAGCGGTGCTGCAGTGCTTGCCGCATTGAAAGCTGCCAAAGAATTGAAGGAGGGGCAACGTTGTGTGGTCATATTACCCGATGGTATACGAAATTATATGACGAAATTCGTATCGGATAATTGGATGGAGGCGCGCGACTTCAAACCAGTGGTAAATGAACACAATCACTGGTGGTGGGATACGTCGGTGAGTGCATTGGACTTGCAAGCGCCTGTGGTACTCAAATCGGATGTGAGTTTTGTGAAGGCAATCGAAGCGCTGAAGGAGCACAAAATGGAGCAGGCGGCACTTGTCGATGCCGAGCATGGGTGAGTGAGAAGCCAGAAAACCAATTTGGATACTCTTAAACTTGCGATTGCTTTTGCTTTCCATTTGTTTAGCACACTCTTGGGCGCTTTGCTACAGGAAACACTACTTAACCAGCTTGTCAGCATGAATCGACAACCAAACGAGCCTGCGATCAAAGCAGTCAACAAACGCATTATACGTTTACCTTCCAATGCTATTTTAGGTAAATTGGCGCGCGTACTGGAAATCGATCCCTGCGTGCTGATTGTGGACAATGAAGGTTTATTAGCTCACTTAAAAAAATCGACAATAATTTCACATTTTCACTATATTGCAGGCGACAAAGAGGTTATCAAGGCCGTTGCCACCAAACTGGATGTACTAGCATTTATTTCCAAAGGTGCTGCTCACACCAATGGAACCAATGGCAAATAAATCCTTCAAGTAGACTTATACTTTGCATAAATAAATGAATATTTGATATGTTTCCATTGTCGTCTTATTCACAATATGCCGCTTTTCAGCCAATCACCATTTTAAGAATTATATAAAAAAAAAGATCTTTCGGAAAAGCGAAAATCTTAGTAATATACACAATAATTTGGCGAATATATGTATGTATGTACATTATTTGTTTGTATTTAATATTAGAAAACTGCATTTCAACGTGAAATTAGGAAATAAAAACATTTTATTAAATTTGTTAAAACTTTTAATGTCCAATTAAGGGTAATTTGTGCCATCACCGGTTATGAAGGTATTCCGGGTTTTCAGGCTTTAATTTTTTGAAAGTTTTTTTTGATAAAATAAAAATACTAGTGTAATAGTTTAATGACGGCACCTTATACTTGGCAGGACGTTTACTTCATCTGAAATCAACAAATGAGATATTCTTTTACTCTGGAGGATTGCTGTTAAAAGATAAAACAAAATAAAAAATGTAGTCATTTAAAAAAAGGTGGCTGCGTTAAAAAAAGGATTTTTTTGTTTTTTTATTTAGTTTTATATTGTAAAAAAAATTGTTAAGTTCAATACAATGAAATAATTTTGCTTCATCATTTTCTCTAAATTCTGACGATTAATTTGACTATTCATTTATTGAAATATCTGTAACCGTTCTAGAGAAAACTTGCCAAGAAGTCGCCATAAAGTAGTTTGAGAAAAACGCGTTTAAAATTTTCCCAAGACGTGGGCTCGCAAAGTGCGCGCTGCGATGAAAACGCGTATACTTTCCAAACTACTATAGATACGGCAGATACAGAGACATTATGTGATAGGTAGTTGTAGAATGAGAAAATGAAATAAAAAAAATTTGATTTTTTTAACCTAAAATCCGGAATACCCCCTTAAGAGCTTAGGGCCGTTTGCACCATCTCTGGTTAAGGGACTAATCGAAACAAATAGCGCCGGTTAAGGGCCGATTGCACCATCTGTGGTTACAATTACCGGTGGTTAGCAGCAATTAAGCTTACTATTCACGCTTGCTTAATTGACGGATGGTCAGTAAGCGCTGAATAGTAAACGGAATTGTGACTAACCGCAGATAGTTTTAACCAGAGATGGTGCAATCGGCCCTTTATCGGAAATTAAAGCGCCGGTTAAGATCAGCCGTCAAATAGTTAAGCGCTGAATTGTTGTTAAACGCCGGTAATTTTAACCAGAAATAAAAGCGGCGGTTAAAACCATCCGTTAGAAAATGAAGTCGCTTCATAGCAGCATCGTGGGTAATTTTTCGTTAATACCCAGTAGGACTTTTCTCGAGCAACAATTGAATGTCGCACGCCAACTTTACTATAAATGTGTATATTTATACTATAGAAACTGAACGAAAAGAGTATTTAGTTTCATTTTTTAACAGATTTACCTTTAAAAATCTCAAATACAAATTCCTCATTTGTGTTCATTACAATCAGGTGTCTGTGATCAGATGTTGTATTGCTGGCAAATTGTTGCTGGCAAATTGCTGCTGACAAAAGTTAAGTTCGCGTACGGATAATTATTAAAAGTTTTCGAAAACTATCAGCCTTTAGCGTTCGCATACGCAAAAAACTTGCAAAGTAGGGGAAATTGAGAGAGAAACGTGACATTTCAGCTGAAATTTGGATAAATTAGAAGTTTTTGTTTAAGAATTTTAAAAGCGAAAATTATAAAACAAGAAAACACTAATACAATGTTTTCCATTTTGAAATTCAGCTGCTCGTTGAACTTGCAAGTTTCTGCAAATTTTGTGTTCGCATTCTATTTTGGATATTTTTCTCTTGTCAGATAACAGAAGACATTTCCCCGGAATTTTGCTGTTGGAGATTTTAAACGAACGTACCTAAAATATTTTCAAACAAAATGTATCAACTTCCACTCCAAGTCAACTCTCAATTCTCGCTGTAAATTTCTCTTACTTTGGTGATTTTTTTCTTACGCGAACCTGAAAACCTTATAATTTGTGATTTATAATTTTCACCTTTAAAATTCTTAAACAAAAATTTCTTATTTATCCAATTTGCAATCAGCTATTTTCATATCAAAAAAGTGCCTTTTAGTTATGAGAACTAACCTTTGCGATTTGAGAAAAATATTGTTTTCAAATGCATCTCAAATTGAGATTAAAGAAAAATGTTCATTGGTTGCATAGTTCTTTTATCAACGTGGGTTGAAACTATTTAAATTACTTTTTGTGAGTTTATACGTATTATATACTCTTAACGATAGAATTTTACCAATCTTTTTGTTGAAAAAGTTTGAAAGCCTCTAAATTTTACCAATTTCGACTCAAAAACTTGCAGCATCTTCTTGCCTCGCATTTTTCGCTTTTCCACTCCAAAAAATATCGTAGAAAACGCAGCACTATACTTTTCACATAAACAATTACAAAAACAAAATCTCGAACGAGGGTGATAAATTGTAGGCAATAAAGTTGAAGGAATTAATAAAATCCCAAAATCAAAGGCTTCGCATCAACTACTGCTACTTCTTTTTACCAATTTTTTGGTTAAATTTTTTTCTTTTTTTATAAAACACGCAAAGAGCGCGTGGATGTTTTATTTGGCGAGCGAGCTTCGTTGGATCCGAAGCGATGGCGATATTGACCAGAAGGCTGCACAAACATAAACCCAGCGCACTGCTTGTCTTCTCCTTTGAATGATGTGAAAGAGTATTTCAGAAAGGTCCACAACTTGGCAATGGACACTCTCATCATTTTAGGAACCTGGAATCTTAAAGATCGAACTCCCAGCTTTCACTAGTGACTAAGGCACTGCTGCATCCGAACTTCAGACACAATCTGAGCCCGGCGAAGCATCAATATGTGAATGCTGTCAAAAGAGACCCAACCACCAGCAATAGCAACAGCTATCCAGATTCCCCGCGAGTCCCGCGTCCCGCACCCTTTCGTATGGCTATGGGAATCTACTCAATTTAATTGTGCTGATTTCTAAAATAAGGAGGCACAAAATATGTAATCTAATGAAAAATCGTATAACCATGCCGTGCCCCACTTAACAAAAAATCAACAAGTCACTTTAATTTTTCCTTGATTTAATTTTCAATTTTCATCATTTATTTTAACATTGCCCTTGTCTCTTTTAATATTTTTAGTTCATTTAGTTTTTGCTATTTTTATTTTAATATGTTTGGATGTTTTTAAATGCAAGAGAATATACAAACAAACGCAAAATATTGAATGTCTTAAACTTAAAACTATGGAGAGAGCCGTTTGCTTAATGGCTATTGCCAATGTTAAATTTAATGCATTTCGTTGCATTGCATGGTAATAGAAAATACGCAGTTTGCAATATAAATTGGTTTGTTCGATTTCCCAAAATAATGCATACACAATTTCATGCAATGAAAACAGTATAGAATTCGAAGTTATTTAGAGTTAATATTAACGCTACCGTTTTTTAAGCGCACGTGTACATGTAAAAACTATGATGTGTATGCGTATACAAATTTTAGTGGTACTTTGATATACTAAAGTTCTTGTTCGAGACAAACATTTCATCAGGATTGCGAAATAAAACAATTTTAATAAAAATTAAATTAAGCACCGTTTTTAGTAACTCTTATTACAAAACTGTTAGGTTGTAGATTCATTAATTTCATTCGTTTTCCAATATTACAGATTTACTGTTCTAGTTGCTTTCACACCCCGCGATTACGTAAATCCTTCACCTTATAAATGCGAACCAGCCAATGTTCTGTGGTGTATGCTTCCTCCAGTACATCTAATTCAAAATCTTTATTTCCAATTTCAGCAGCGCGTACACGATCATAACCAGGCGGTTTGCCACCTTCGGTGTACACCTGACCAAATCGATAGTAACACATCTTGTACATAAGGCAATTGAGCAGCGTTGATGAGCCCTCCTTGTCTACGCGGAACTCGCCATTAGCGGCATAATAATCACGCTCTTTAATGTGTGCGCCACGATCAGTACTACCACCTATGCGCACCATCCATAAGAATTTGTTTATGTCATCTGATGAATAACCAGTGAGACCGCCAAAGATTACAAGTACATAGTCAACATCTAATTCACGCATGATTTCATATGCTTTCTCCTCAGAAGAGGCCATTGCTTGACCTACTCGCGATATATGAGTATTATTCCACGTATTATTATCCACTAATATGGTACGATTAGCCATTGCAGTTATTTGATAGCCATAATCCCACCAGGACATAATGCGCGCATCCTAAATTAAGAAGAAAATATGCAATTTAATAATATCTAAAGAAATTAAAAAAAATTGTAGTGAAAACGTTGTCAGCTAATTGTATAGTACTCATGTGTGTTTCATACTCTTCCTATCAAGAATTTCAAGTAATCATCATATAAACTTATAACTGAAAACCTATATATGTATGTATATACTTTTAGCTCACCTCAGGTGTGTTCATTTGCAGCCAATAATAGGCCTCTCGGAAATCATCGAATATGATGCGACCGCCATCGTGTGAACGTGCACTAAGCACAATGCTCGGCGATGAGTATGCTTCAGATGTGACCCAAGTACAATGAAATGTGTAAACAATAAGCATAAACGTAATTATCCCTACAAATCCGATAGCAACTTCGCTCTTGACGCCACTGCTCTGTTGCTCGAGCTTTTTAAACTGACGTCTGCTTTCAACGGGTTTTGAGGAAACAGCGTCAATGCATTTTATATACTTTGATAAAAGATGTGAGGTGGCAATGCCAGATAAAACGCACATGACCGGCGCTAGTACGAGCATTAAACGCACCATTACACCCTGCAGGAAGAGGAGTAAATCAATAATATTAAAAGAGACAAATTATGGAATATTTCAAAGATCTTACTGCAAAGTAAATGCTTGTTACGCCATACAGTATAATGAAGATATTCGAATCAGTTAGTTTCGAAAAACAAAAGTATAAACCCGCAGGAAACAGGAATACTAAAATCTGAAAGTATAAAAATATACAATTTGAGTTTTTAATAGTTTCAAACATTTTTTTTGACCCACTGAATGTCAGCGATCAAAGTGTGAAGTAATCAATTTGTGATAAACAGCTGCAACTGAACTGCGGCACGTTTACGGACATTAAAGCGCACTCATTCAAATATTTTGTCATCAATATGCATTTAAGAAAAGTGAAAAGGGAAAGTATTTTTGGTAGTTTCAAAAAACATAACGAAAGCAACCTAATTTTAAAGAACATTTAACAGTTATAAAATCTAATTTTTCGATTTGCCAATAATTTTGAGGTTGAACGATCAAATGCATAGATTATTATTATTAAATTCGGTTGAATAAATAAAAGTTAGAGTTATTTTAGGGCTAATAAAAAAAACAAATATTCAGTTAATATATAGTACATACCTGTAGGTCAAAGTAGAATGATGACCAAGAAGTTGGCTGATGCTCCGATACAGATGCAATGATAGGAATGTGGTTCTTTGCATATGAAGGATCAAGAAGTGAATAAAATCGACCTGTCCAAGGCGATACTTTGCCGGTGATTGTTAGCACTGTACCAATTACAAACACAGCAGTTAATATGGCTGATACTAAAGCCTTAAAAAGCACTTCGAAATTTTCTTTCGAGAGACGAGCGCGCAGAAAATCCACAAATGCATGTATTTGACAAAGTCCAAAAGTACCAAGCGCCTGAAAGATACGGCGAAAATAGTTATACAAACGCTGCTATCATATTCGTAAAGTAGGAACGTTAAAATTATTTATTTATCAGCTTAGTGTTTAGTACTCATATGTGTTTCATACTCTTCCTATCAAGAAAATACAGTAATCATCATTGAAAATTAAGTAAATTCTGAACTACTACAATATTTACATATAAACTCACCAACATGTGCTCCGAACTTTGTATAGGCTGAAAGCCGACAAAAGAAATCTGCATGGAAAGTATTGTGCCTACACAATACAGTGTACTGTAGGCAACGTAAATGCGATGAGAAAAGCGACCAGTAATCATCAGCGCCAACACGTGCAATGGTATCAAATTAATCAGGAACACATAACCACCCCACGAAGAAACCATGTAAAAGTATGCTAACGCCGACATCGCAGACCAAAAGATGGCGCCGCTTTTTACCGCCTTTATCCACAAGTAATAGGTTAGCAGCATGCAGAAGATTGCTATGCCCTCATTGTCATATGAACCTGCCACAGAACGTGAAATGTATCCTGGCACAATTGAGATGAGAGCAGCTGCAACCAAACCAGCACCAGTGCTCTGAAAAAGTTATGATTAGAAGTTTGTATTATACAAACTAAACTAGATCTTTCCACGTGTCGCTACAAGCAAAACGCACATAACCTATATTTTTTAATCATAATTTCCAGACACTTACGTGTATTTCTTTTGTTAGCGCATATGTCACCAATGTGGTCAGAGAGGAGAAAAAAGGTGCCAAAAATACGCATACATTCCTTATTTCAACTGTAATGTTCAGCAACCACATAATCCTATAGAGCGCTGCAGCTGTCACCATCAGACCAGGATAAATGGTGCCGCCAATAATACGGCCGAGTGGATACCATGCTCGATCATCGAACCAGTTATGAAACTTGTAGAATCCTTGTTCAGCCAAAAACCGCGTGGTGCGGTAATTAAAATATGGATCAAATTCATGAATAACACTTTCAAAACGCAGCACCGAGAACAAACGTGTAGCGAACGCTGCAAAGAGAAAATTAAAATGAACGACATTCTGAAAAAGGTATCACACAAGCTGAATTCAACATGTTGCATAGCACAGCGACAAGAATTGAGTGATTTGTGAGTGAGAAATAATCGCAAATAGCCAACACAAAAGAAAATTGAGTGAGAGTTTCTGGACCGGAATTTTAATTTTTCACTATGCAATAGTTTTCACCGACCATTCCTTATTATGTTATTTAATACGAATATCTCTATTGCGGAGAAAGTATTAACTAAATTGTAATAAGTATTATACATATACTTACACAGCACAGCCGCCAAAATCAATACAGCCAATTTTATCAGATGTTCCTGCTTCTCCCAGGTCAGTAGCAACTTTGGCCGATTGCTGGGCGCGGAGGCAATGTCTAAGGTCATTGTAGAACCAAAATTTTACAATTCCTAAATTCAATTTTTTTTTATTTAGAAGAGCACCCACATAAAAACTGAAAAAAAACTCAGCACACAAAAGCCTATAAAAACTCAGCGTACAAAAGCCGGTTGAGACGCGTCGCTCGTTAATGCAAGCAAGGCAAAGTTTTCTACTGAATTTTGCACTAGAAAAAACAAATTCTGGTTAAAACTACAGCGCTGTCGTCTTGGACAGCAATTTAAACATTCACTTACAATAAGTTTAAGAAATACTTTATTGTCTTAAAGACTTTAATTTATATTTAAAAATTAGCTATACGTGTCCCTCACAAAAACGCCCAAGAAATTTACAAGCTGACACCGGCCAGAATGTCAAATACAATAAAATTAAATATGGGTGCTGCCAGATTAATGATTTTGATATATAAAAATAAAAACCGTGTACACAAAGCTCGACATGGGCGATTTCATAATTCGCCTTGCATGCACCTCTACGAACGACATGTTGAAGGCGAATGCAATACCTTGGTGTTGTGGCCGCAACTGGTTTTGTCGCTTTTGTGGACTCAATACTTAATTGCTTCATAAATATCTATTGTTATTTATTTTTCCGTACAAGGCGTATTCAATAAGGTGTGGTTGAGGCTTCAGCTGATTTTTCGCTTTGGTGAAATTAATGTCAATGTCGGCGCATTCCGAGGTACTTTGCTTTGCAATTTACAGTAAATAGTGTATTTTTATAGCGAAACTTCTTAAGACCAGCTTCTTGAACATTTTGAAGACGTCAACGACATATCAAATAGCTTATTTCTTGTTGCCACGTTGACTTTTATAATATTAAAACATTTTGTTCAAACGAAATTTTTTGTATAAAAAAAAAAACTTAAATAGGTAAGCGGGATCTGCATATACACTGCGATTCACTTGGTTAGGGGCACTATTGTATTGTAGACATGATTGTGTTGCACGTTTTTTAGAGATTTATCATTTAGCAAACCGAATATTTATGAATAATCAATAAAGAAGTGCCGTTAGATTCAGTATGAGCTTTTATCTTAATTCCATTGAAAAAATAGTTATTTTGGCGTCGTGGACTAGTGCATTATTTTTACTTACAGGAAAGTGTTGTAAATTACTATTTTACGTATTATTTTTATTTATTTATTTATTTATTACGGTCTTAGAGACCTAGATTACATATAACAATTCAAACTATTTCATTTTTTACATTATTTTAAAAATTTGACTAGGATGACATATTATATCTAGTAAATTATCTAATTGGTAAAGTCTTACAGTAATTAAATAGTAATTTCTTTTTTATGATGTTATTGCAATTAAAAAGTGTTAAAAATTTAATTCAAGTTGAAAACGTGTCGATGTTAAGCGTTAACCGTTTAAGAGAATGCTTAGGGCCAGTTTTTCAGTGCAAGTTGAACTCTGTTTGTCGTTTAAACTTAGTTTAAACTCAGTATGCAGTTTTTCAGTCAACTTTAAACGGAGTTTAAACTGAGTTTAAAGGGCCGATTGCGCATAGTTAAACTTAGTTTAACTTATCAGCTAGCGTGCTGACTATTTCGTCTTGGTTGCAACAAATTTAATTGAGCGCAAGAAAACTAAGTTTAAATTTAAACTGAGTTTAACTAAACTTAGTTTAAACCAGCACTGAAAAACTGGCCATTAATGTATGCATATGATTATCAAGGTGTGTCTGGATGACGTTATTTGGAACCAAGGCACATTAAACAGGTGGCAGCATTAAAGAAAATGCAACCCTGAGGTATATTTTTTGATTTGTTGTGGTCCAAGAACGAAATAATAAGAGTGTTCGTTTTAAAAACCCAGTAAAAAGGCAGTACCAATTTGTACCAAATCGTGTTCGTTTCGCCAAAAAACTTGCAAAACTTGCAAGGAGAGAGCGCAATTTTGACATTTCTTTTGGAGGGGAAGTTGCTAATTCGTGCTGGGAAAATTTGTCCCAGCACAAATTAGCAAGCAAGAAAGAACAGCTGATTGTAGCATATGGTTGCATTTGAGTCAACAAAACAATTCAACATTTCAAATTATAAATTTGAAAAATCATAATTATGAGTGATTTATTAACAAAAGAAGTAAGTAAATACATATTACAAATAGTAAATACATTATGAAATTTGGTTTCTTAATTTTAATAACGCAATTAAAAAGTTGGCAGATAAAGACAAATGTGTTCGTGCAAGCAAACAGCTGTTATTTCAACTTGCTTGCAAGTTTTTACTAAATCCTGTTCGCCAAAAACTCAGTAACTTTCTGCATTTGAGAGAGTAAGACGCCTTACTCTCTGAATTATTTTACTGGCTAATCTTTACTGGGTTTTTAAAACGAACACTCTTAATACAAGATTGCGCCTTCCCGACATAAAATGATTTGAAGCAAAATGCGTGCAACGTCATGAACATGAATTAACTGAGAATCGGAAGAAATTGCAAGAAAAATGTGAGGTTAGGTTCTCCTATGATTTGTAAATTTTAAAGTTTTTACCAATTTAGGCACTTTATGCAACATATTTATATTCAAATAACTTCATTTATGCTCTGTGTTTGATTGGATGCCTTGAAAAAAACGGCAGTGCACCATTAGGAGACACAAGAAGCTTAACTTGCTACCAAGTGCGCACAGCTACACCTTCACATCATTTTAGCGAGTTTTATAGCCCCGTATCATTGATAGACTTTGCGATTTAATACTTAACACTGCGCACTTCATGTTTAATAACTTTATTTTAAATAAAATCACTTTAGGCATTGAATTTAAGCACAAATAATTTTATGCTTACATACATACAAACAAAACCAACCGCGTTTTGTGTCGTAGCATACACAGCTGATTCTGTCAAATTTGCTGAGAGCGAACAGCGGTTTGCGGAAGGCGCAACCCCTGTATTTTCTTAATCGTGGTTGTGGTCCATCACCCTTCAAAATAGATATATCAAACTTAACGAGTTTGATAATTCTAAATGTAAACAAAATGGACGTAATTCTACATTTTGCTTGAAAAATACATTTGTTTTCAACGCAAACAGTGCAAGACGCATCATACTACAACGGATCCTCAGGGAACATTGCTCCTGGTCACAACATTTTGAAAAGACTCTCGTGGTATACCTTCAATTATGCAAAAAATATTCGGAATGCACCCAACCGTTTGAAGAAAGCGGCATGCCCAAGCTCTGTTCCAATTTGACATGAAAAGCAAAATCCGACCTTTTCCCGTCCTTTAGAACACCATGTCTCCTTTCTGAGTATGTACATTTGCACGATTTAGAAAATACAAACAAATTTATATATAGTTGCTAAAGATCCTAGCAATGCATTTCGTGTCTCGGAAATTGACATACAGCAATTCATTGGAATAGTGTATATAATGTCGTTAGTACATTTGCCAAGAGTAACAAAGCATTGGAATAATTGCATAGGCACTACTTTGATCAAGGAAACGATGCCAGTGAATACTTTCGAAAAAATTAGACAGTTTCTTCATTTCAACGACAATTCCCAAATGCTACCGCGCTCACATCCTGACCATGATCGTTTGTACAAAATACGGCCAGTGATTCTAAAATTGAATGAAAGTTGTCAGAAAATCGCATTGGAAAAATACCTTTGTGTGGATGAGCAAATATGTTCTACTAAAGCTAGACATAACTTGAAGAGGTATAATCCCAAAAAACCAAGAGGTATAATCCCAAAAAACCAAATAACAATTTTTTCACTTCATTACGCTTTATAGAATTTTTTTCCAAAAGGGGAATACATAGTCTCGGAACAATTCGACGAAACAGAATACCTGATTGTAAACAACAAGGAGAGAAAGCGTTATTGAAGAAGGAAAGAGGATACTCAGAAGAGTTCGTCGGTAACATTGAAGGAGTAGATATATCCACTGTGGCTTGGAAGGATAATAAGATTGTCACTCTGGCTTCTAATTTTGTTGGGGAGCAACCCAAATGCAATGTAAAACGCTATGATAAAAAAAATAAAAAGTATATACAGATAGAACGACCGCAAATAGTTTGTGAGTACAATCGCCACATGGGTGGAGTTGATTTGATCGACAGCATAATGGGCAGATATAAAATATTATTGCGAAGTAAGCGTTGGCAAATTCGACTGTTTTACCACTTTTTAGACCTAGCCATGTCTAATGCATGGCTGCTATATAGGAGAGTGCGTAAGGTAAATAACATTGAAGGACAACATTTGTCCTCAGCCGATTTTCGTCAAGAGGTTGCTACAGTGTTATGTAAAATAGGAACAAAGTCCGTTATAAAAAGACGAGGAATTGAGGAAGAAATTCAAGCAAAAAAACATAAGGGACCAACACAATATGTTCCACCGATGCCGATAAGACAGGATCAAATTGGTCATTGGCCAGAATGGGCAGAAAAACGGATACTATGTAAGCTACCAGGATGCAATGGGGTATCACAAACTGTGTGTAGTAAATGTGGTGTAGCTTTATGCTACAATAAAAATAATAATTGCTTCAAACTATTTCATACTACTTAAACATAAATTTCAGACATATTAACACAATGTGACATATATGTTACAAACCCTTAAAATATGATAATATCCTTTTAAGAATAAAATATTGAAAAACCAAAATATACGTGTTTGTTTATTTGCTGAAAGCTATGCAAAAAGCCAGTCATTGTATTAAATGATGAAGTTGAGTTATAAAGGGTTAAACATGAAGTGCGCAGTGTTAAGTGTTAAATCACAGAGTCTATCAATGATTCGAGGCTATAAAACTCGCTAAAAGTGATGTGAAAGTGTAGCTGTGCGCACTTGGTAGCAAGTCAAGCTTCTTGTGTCTCCTAATGCTGCAATGCAGTTTTTTTCAAAGCATCCAATCAAACACAGTGCATAAATGAAGTTATTTGAATATAAATATGTTGCATAAAGTGCCGAAATTGGTAAAAACTTTAAAATTTAGAAATCCTAGCAGAACCTAACCTCACATTTTTGTTTACAATTTCTTTCGATTCTCAGAAAAACCGTGTTCGTGACGTTGCACGCATTTTGCTTCACATCATTTTTCGTCGGGAAGGCGCAATCTTGTATTCTATCGTTCTTGGTACATTTGTATAAATTAGAAATTACAAACTGTTACCAAATATTGTTTTGTAAACAAAGTGTTTTTTTTTTTTTTTAAAGAAACAAGTTTGTCTTGTAAGCAAAGTTTGACTTGTTATGGGCCACTTATAAAAAAAAAACTCAAATCAGCTGCTAACATTTTATTACCTGTTTATTGTACCATGATATCATATCGATAAAAAAAATCATCGATATAAGTAGCTTATATCGATATATCGTTGGCATTGTTTTATTTCAATGCGATTGTACCATGTTTGGAACTAATTTAAAAATAACGATAAGTATAGAAAACATGGAATGAAGGCAAACCGTGACCACAACAGCTACGGAGAAGCGAAACAGTGGAAGATTTGCTTCTAATTTAAGAGCTCTATGGGATATCATATTTTATTTAACCGAGGGTCATTGTCGTTGGCTAAATTAGAAATAATTTTAATTTGGCAACGAGCAAAATTGCAGTCCTGCAGCCATGAAGTCGTGCTGTTTTTAAAAAAAATGTGCCCGTAAGAACGTGTGCATTTTTAAATTTGACCGCTTGCTTGTCTTTAAAGAGTTCGAAGCGCCATTGAAAAACATTTCTACAGTTAAAACTGAGTACAAGATTGAACTGAATTTAAGCAAATTTCGAAGAATTTTAACTTAAATAAGGTAAGACTTTGAAACTGGGTAAAAATCCTGTAAGAACGACAACATCGTCCTGACGTGATATCGATAGCAAAGCTAAAATATATCAAGGACCCCGAAGCTGAGCTGTTCAAGTACATCAGCAAAGAACTGATAAGATAGATCTCGTAAATCTACCATCGACGAGATATTTACTAAATGCAAGATCTTGGAAAAGACCGAAGTACATAAAATTGAAATGTACCTTGTTTATGTCGATTTCAAAGCAGCTTTCACAGCATCACTCTTGACAGGTAATAGTAATATAAATTTGTCGCTTACACTTTAAGCTCCGCTAATCTTCAACATTTCTGGTGTGTCTCTACATGTTGGAACGCAATTGAAGGGTTCTACAATTCCAGGGTTTTTATTTTTAATTTTTTACAGGGTTTTGGATTCATACAAATACGCTGTACTTTTATAAAAAAATATAATAATAATTAAAACTATTTACAAAAAAAATGAATATATTGACCGTTTTATTTTATAAATATTTTGTACTACATATACGGAGTATAATAAGTGAAAAAAATCTGTTATATAGTTTCCATATAACCTCTATTATTTTTAAATGTTTTAAAAATAAAATTTCGAGTTTACTCTGTTAATAATACAATTCGATAGTACACATATGGTAAACTAAGTTTTTTTTTAATCGAATACCAATTCTAATATTTTTCAAAAACTACGTTTGAAGGAACCCTTATCTAGTAAATGTCATTAAATGTTTCCTTTCATTAATTTAACAAAACGAATTTCTTACACCTTTTAATTGCACAAAATGCACTGAATCTATTACTCTTGCTTTATTCCTTTTGGTCAATAATTAATTTCCTTATTATCACGACACCTTAAGCTAATGCTCCTTTAAAATATTGCCGCAATTATTTATGTTATTGTTGGTTAGTTCCTTATGCCGCTGAAGATGATCATCACTCACCAAGCAATCAGCAACGTAGTTTGTAATCCTGACACAGCACATCCGGCGGCCGTATATCCTATTATAAAGTGAATTTGTTGCCTTTAAGCGGGCATTACTGCGTCCTTTATGCTCACATTCGCTTATACAGAAGTAGAACGCATCCTTTAAATATGGTTGGCGTTAAAAATTGCACTTCCGCTTAACTCTCCTGTGCATTTGCTTGTCCACAACACCACTCAGTATTTGCTGTATTCATCGTATTTTTCCACTTTGCCATTTCGTTCCGAGAACTTCTCTATCTCCTTTGTAAGTACAAAAAACAGACCCAACAGTGTACATTTAACACATGTCCGTAGTCTGCAATTTTATATGACCTCAATAAGCCAAAAGAGGAGGAAGTGTTGAAGAGTGAAACAGCAACAAGTGTTTGCGTGCCGCGAAATTGGAACCACAACAACTGAAGGATGTGCCAAGACAGTATTGATGAAAACAAAAGCGATAGTAACGAGTGGCATAAGTCTCAGTAACAATTGTTGGTTTGTATGAGGATAAAAACAAAACTCGAGCAAAAAGCATGCTCGCTTCAAACATGTTTGGTTCCGTTAACGCCGGGTGGTTTTAGTGAGGGTTTGTTGTAACAACAAAAAACTTCGTCAACTGCTAGGGGAAGTTTGAAAAAGGAGATGGTAAACCAATTCAATACATTCGGATTTACTCTGCACTGGTAAAAAAAAACTCAACTCACCGGAAAGGATAGGTTCTGGCAATTTGGCGTTGTGCACACTTTAAAGCGTCATAGCGTGATATGTAATGTGTAGCGATTAAATTTTTTTAAAATATTTCTTAATGCCCTTGCCATTTTCCGACAGTGTGCAAATTCAATTATATTTCAAATGACATAGTTTAGCTTAGTATACAGGTCTAAAAAAAAAATGGAAAAATTCATATAAAATCACACTGAAGAAATAAAAGGAAAGTTTTTCTGAAGAAAAAACGCTCGTATGTATATATATTTATTTCCTTAAGGAAATCTACAACAACGACATACTACTTTTTTAAACAACTAGAAATAATGAAATATATTTCTAGTGATTTTATTGGAGATCTGTATTCTAAGCTTTTGTTTGGAAATCAATTTTATTTAAAGACAAACCAGGCGGACTTTAACCGTTTTTTTTAAGAATTTAAAAACTTTTGTTTGTATGTCAAAGGTTTTCATTGACACCATTTATTAACTTAATGAATTAAACATTAAGAAGCTTATCATCGCAATCCTAAACTTTGCAGTCAGTGCTTTTAAAAAAATTTCTGGAAAAATTAAAAACAATTTAATTTTGCAACCTTAAAATTGAAAATATAGTACCTAAATTTCGACTTGTCATGATTCGCAATGCAATCATAATTCAACACGTAGGAATTAATAATTAAGCTGTGTATAAACTAGGGATGTCGATTTCGGGCATTTTATTGATCACGGGATTTTCGAGATCTGAAAAAAAATCCCGAATTTCACGAAGTTTTGATTCGTAAATTCTTATTTGTCAAAAAATTTAACACGTCTGTAATCGTTATATTATAGAATTATGCAAAATAATATAAATAGAACAAAGAGCGATTTGTTGTAATTCATGTATGTATTTTTTGGTATTTTCAAGAATAAAAAAGAAATAAACGTAAAATTTTACACACACAAAATAATTAAAACTAAATATTTGGTACAGACGAAATTGTACCTACATTAAGTACATTTTTTTTTAATTACTGTTTGAGACCAATATTAAATATTATTGTATTACCATTTAGTAAAAAAAGAAATACTTCCAGTAAAAATTAAATACATCCCACATTACATTTTGAGCAGACTTATTCCTTATTTTGATCAAAATGCAATCATAAAGAAATAAAAGCTCAAGTATGTTATCCTCCACCCTGGACCTAAATTTGTTGCATTAAAACTTGATGCAATTTATCTTTGAGATTTTTTGCCTTCTCCACTTCAAGCACCTCGTCGTTAGTTCTATTAACATCGCTTTTATAGTAAGGCTCATTTTCTACTCGAGTGGGATGTTCGCCAGCTCATTTATAATGGCAAGCGCAGAACAAAGCATTTAGGTAATTAACAAGCCGTGTTATTTGTCGTATTGTGTTACCGTAGTACAACAGTTGTAAACGTATTGTTTTTGTTTCTCATGTTAAATTTTTTTATTTCAATACAACTCTGAAAGGTATGTTTAGTGTGTTATTTGTTTTATTCGATCGGCTCTTTTTGTTTTAAATCATTTGAGGTTTTTTTGTTGTTGTATGTATTTATATATATATTTGTGCAATTCTGGGATTTAAATAGACCGATCCCGGGATAGTCGGGAGTTGAAAAAGGCCGGGATTGACATGCCTAGTATAAATCATTTTAATAAATTCTTATTATCTACTTGAAAGATTAATTTACTCTTCCGAGAATTGGTACATTGTTATCTATGTTTAATTCAGGTAAAGACCGTACCAGAAAATACTAAGTTCCAATAAATGTTTTTTTTTCGTAATTGCCTTGCAAAAATTTTTTGTAGCGTTATAATTTCCATGTAGGGTAAATACAAAGAGGCACGAAGAACGCAACATGTTCGACATGCGATATACGACATATTTGTGCGGCGAATTCGAAAAGCGTTAATTTGGGAAAACTGATGGAACTCGGCGTCAGAGTTAAATTAATAGCAGAATCTAAAAAAATTCAGTAACGCAATCACAATCGGCGGAAAATAACAGATATGTTGGGTGCGACCTGTGCATATAAACAATAAATAAATTGACGCCAATCGGTAGAAATGAATATATGTATGTGAGGCGGATTGCGAATTGTGCTGAGTACAGCAAGGGGAACGCTGGTAGCACCAGTTTCGTTTGTGCAAACTGCAATGACACTTATTTTTTGAAAATAAAATGTACTTAAACGAATTAGTGATGTTTGTGCAATAAACCAGAAGAGGAGTTGGTGTGTTATACTTTGGCGCGAATGTGTTTGTGTTAGATAGAAAAAAGTGTAAAAAATGTTTTGGAAATAGTAAAAGCAAATGTGCAGTGCATTGAATTTAA
This sequence comes from Philophylla caesio, assembly GCA_963971545.1. Taxonomy (NCBI): domain Eukaryota; kingdom Metazoa; phylum Arthropoda; class Insecta; order Diptera; family Tephritidae; genus Philophylla; species Philophylla caesio. The sequence continues at coordinate 20,838,641 of OZ020607.1, forward strand.
AATTTATTAATATTTGATCAAATGGAAAATTAAAGAATACGACGAAGAAAACTTCCTATGGAGATATTGTAAAAAATCGTTAATAACAAAAGCTTTTACCTAGTTAATAGCACTAAACAAAACTATAGTAACGATGGTATTATCTTGAAAGGAGACATCGCTCAGATAATTTATGCTAAACCAAGTTGTAGGGTACAGCACGTTTGAGATTTTTTTTATTTGCACTTAATGGTTAAGGTGGTCACAATGGGTATTTGTACCCACTTGAAGAGTTGCAACTTTGATGTCATTGATGAAATGACTGGTCCTTATAAAATTATATATGTTATTGCGTACACGCAGTTTAATCCACCACCATCCCTCCTACCACTATCTATTTTTTTCATTTTAGTAAAATTCTTCCAAGTCTTAGCAGAGCTAAACAAATTATGAGACTTTTTATAAAAATTTTGGTGGGTGGTCCAAATCTCAAAACTTCCGTAAGTAAAAAAGATGTTGAGAAGCTGCAATCTACGACAGGGAGTTTCTAAGTAGTAGGAATGAGTAAAGAGACAAACCAAAAATAAAAACTTTTTTTCAAAATATATTCACCTACATACATACATATATATTTTTCAGATTTTTTTATTAGTTTTTGTACAAGAATACCTATGAAAAAGTTTCAATCACAGTTTTCTAACACTTACCCAGTTATTAATTTTGGGTGTTGAATGTTCAGTCACAACTTTAGCAGTTGAGTATTTAGCTTTTAGTAGTTAAAAGAGCGATTCATCAGCAACTGATCCTATTCTCAAAAGATACTGTTCCTTTCTTAAGTCGATATAACATTTTTTTCAGTGTGCTTCTTTGTAAGCTGTTCAATTGAAGTTTTAAGTGGCTTCAAATGAGAAGCAATTCCTTCCCCATAAAAAAGTCTCGAGCATGCGTTTTATGGAAAAAAGAAAAAAAAAAACAGTTAAAAAATGATCAAAAATCAACATGAAACTTGCACATTAGTTTTTAAATTAATTTGGTTTGTTATAAATTTCGAGGAATACTTTCATAGGAACAAAAGTCAGAAAAAACTTACATTAAAGATTATAATATATCTTAAAAAATTTAGCGTATTAGCGCTATGACAGATGCAGCACATTTATTTACCGCTATACAATTTTTGAATTGAGTCAAACAAAAACTTTTAAGTACATACATATATCGATATGTTCAAAAATGTACTTTTGCCTCATTCACGTACAATAGCTAATTTATTATTGAATCATATACATACATACATATATAAGTGTAAATATTATTTTGAGTTTTATATTTAACAAGTCTGAGCGAGGGAAAATATGTAGAAGTTTGGATTTTGTTTAGGAAGAACTTGTTCAGAAGTTTCCCGGCACCTTTTCAGGGCCTGAATTCGATTTATTTCTGAATTTTTTTTAGACCAGATCGGGACTAGCTCAGGATTTTTTCAGAACAATTTCAGCATAAATTTGAAAATATTTCCGGACTAATTCGGGACTAGTTCGTGACCAGCTATATATCATTCAGTAGTTCAGAACTTTAACTAGAGTTGCCACGAACCCTAGTCTCGAAAAATTAAAGTGTTCTGAATATGTCTGAAATTTTCCCATAATATTTCCGTCAACTTCTCGAAATGGTTCCGAAAAAGTTCTGAGCTAGTCCCAAACTTGTCCTAAAACAATACCGAAAAATATCCGAACATGTTCTGAAGTGGTTTAAAAAAATATTCTAAGCTTGTGCCAAAGTACCCTCTTAATGGTCCAGAAAAAGTCCTACTGGTCCCGGACTGGTTTTGAAACAATTCCAAAAAAGTTCCAAACTAGTCCCGATATGGTTATTAGTAAGGATCCTTTTCATCAGTAGTGTTTTTATGGCATATCACGCATTAAACCGCCAAACTAACTCGTGAAAAACTTAAAGAATATCCACAAACCAAAAGTAAATTTTATTTTCGTTCATTCATTGCATAGATTTTTTTTTAATGGAAAACTGACGTCATTAGCAAAATAATTAATTTGAACTGATAATACATCTAATCACTTTAATATCAAATATTTGGTAATAATAGTCGCAGTGAAAATCTGGGTTGGTTGCATAACACTTTTCTTTGATCACTTGAATGCTTCTCTAGTTTCCACTTTTGTTAAGGATTTTAAAACAAAATGTGTGAAGACTTTATGAATCTGTACAAAAAAAAAAATATTTAGTTGATTCACAAGGTGTAAATTCAAATGTCGTAATGTCGTAAAGTCATAAAAATTAAAAAAAAAATACAATTTGAGATTCGAACCGAGCGGCATATCGAGTAATAGCACGCACCGCTACCCACTCGACCACAGCGGCCACATTTTTATTACCTTACAATTTAAAGACATTTTACGACGCCTTTTGATGACCTAATTTTGTATTTTTTCATATTTTATTTTATATTTTTTTGTATTGTCTGCAAAGTATTGTGCTATCTATTTGATTTTTATATGTTATATGACTTACATTTTACTGTGCCTAGTCTCTGGACATATGGAACAAAGGGGGTTGATTAAAACGTGCTGAAATGAGATTTACTCTAAAGCATTTAAACTTGTAAATTCTAAAACTATTTGCATTTTATAAAAGTTTATTTTCTCGTAAACAGAAATAATGGACATGCGAGGTGTTCGACACTAACGTCAACAAACAAAGCAAAAAATGAAACGGTTAAGGCAAAGTAAAGAAGGAAAAAAATTAAATAAACAAATTGGCTAACTAAAAAAGTTTGTAAGTGAATCTGGTAAAAAAGGTGCCACAAAACAATAGTGACAAACAATGACCACAAAATAAAGAAACAGAAATTGCTAAAAGCAATGGCAATTACAAAATATAGCATTTACTGCTGCCACTACTAGAATTTGAAACTGAATTGCGCGAGTTTTTAAAACTAAATTAGCTGTGTTAGCTGTTAGTTGCGCGCCGCTTGGGGGGCGGGTTGTATGCCATTGTAAAGGCGTTTGTACCATTGCTGCGTCAACTATTGGTTTTGGATCTACGAAAGCGAAAAGAAATTCGGAAAAACCAATGAGACAGTGGTTAAATTGTTTAAATTTTATTGAAATGAAAATCATTGAGCGGGGCTGAGTTGGTAGATTCAAAGAGTGGCCAAAAAAGGTGAAAAACATTTAAAGGCGAAGTGGTGTGAAAGGATGCACATTTTAAATTTGAGATAAGCGTGTAATGTGAAACTAGAAGGAAATAAAATCATTCACAAAATTTCAAGGTGTACGCAAATGCTTAGATAGTATGCACGGGCGCGTAAAATAATTAAAATACTTTTACACTCATTTTATTCCACGTTTAAAAAAACACTTTCGCTTCCCTGCGATTTTTTTTATATTTTTAAAGTTTAACTATTTAAGAATAGGTATACCAGAGGTTTTTGTCAAAATTCAAATTATTTTCGGAGATATAGCTATTTTGCTAAGTGTAAATTTCATGACTTAGACTGCGAAAAACTTTACGTGAAACTTTAAACGCGTTTTTCTCGAAACCTTCTTTTTCAAAACGATACCCACGATTTCTCAGGTTCTGCTGGACCGATTTGCCTGAAATTTTTAGAGAGTCTTCTTTATAGACTTCTCTACATCTGGAACCATCTACAAATTAAATTTTTTTTTTTTAAATTCGAAGATGGCAAAAAAAGTGGTACAAAAATTGTTTTTTTTCAGGTAGTCGCCATTTCGTGAAAAAAAAATTTCAACATTTCCGTAGTTCCAAAAATAGCGACATTATTTAAGATTAATACTCTTTTTTTTTCAGATTGCTCGGATAGTTGAAATGTCGCGTGCCAATTTTTTGAGACCTCTCATTTCATCACCTGCTAATTTTTGGAATTTTAAACTGTTTTAATTTTTTGATTTTTTTCTGTATTCTTGCAATATTAATAAATAACTAATAAAAAAATATTGAATGCCTTTTATTTACGACACTTCAAAAATTACCTGAAATTCATAACTCTACACCCCCTTTCAGTAGATTTTTTGCGTATTCTTTTAAAAATGGTGCTTTTTTTTGGTGTGTTGTTTTCAATTAGGCAATACTTTTTCGGAGTTGATCTTTTTGACAGCTGTTACTTGTTTTATACTCAATTTGGTTTGACATTTCATAATGAACAGACTTACTCTGAAACAGCGTTTGCAACGTGCGATGAATGGGCACAAAACGAGATGGCCACCGATTTTGATTTTTACAAGAAAATTTTGTTCAGCGATGAAACTTACTTTTGGTTGAATGGGTACGTTAATAAACAAAATTGTCGCATTTGGAGTGATGAGAATCCACAAGCCATTGTTGAGAGGCCATTACATCCTCATAAAGGCATTGTTTGGTGTGCTCTATGGGCCGAGGCACTAATTGGTTCATATTTCTTCAATTTATTCGAGCCAACCGCGACGGTCACTTGCCCGAAATCATTTTTAAAACATAATGACAAACCCTTATCTTTATAATAAAGCTAAATTCTTGGCCATAGCATTAAATTATATGCGTTTTATTTCTTCTTAAAAAATCATATGTCTAAAAAAAAACCCACCCTTAATACGAGTATAGCCATTTTGGAAGCGTTTTGATAATTTTTTTATTACCATATTTGTCGTATTTTGAACTCTTTTTAAAGGATAACTTAACGAATTATCTTTTGGTAAATACGGTATTAATTACTAATTTCAACAGAATCGATTCATAGATGAAAATTTCCCGAGAACTCCATCTAATGCTTTTTTTTAACTTTATGTATGCAATTCATTTATCAAATTTAAATTAAATCAACCTCTCTCTGAAGTGCATCTCTTCATCTATGTACAAAGTGTGAAACTTTGTTTCACGTGGCATGTGTTTTAATCATTTACGAAATTAAATTCTACAAAAATAATCATAATTTTGCTATAAAAGTACAATAATTTAAGAGTTTACCCAGCGGTTAACTTTAACTTTGAATAACTTTTGACTGAGTAAATTTAACGAAAAAATGTATTAGACGTGTTTTGTAGAGCGGTCAATTCTGTACATGGATATTTATTGTAATGGCTGCGAGAAAACAAGTTCAAATTCAAATAACAAAAAGTCCGAAGTTTTTTTTTCAGACAATAAACTAAAAACTTAGACTGCGGTCTGAGAAAAAGATAATCTTCTTCGTAAATAACGGACACCGTAATGTTATGTGGACGGTGTGGTCGAGTGTGTAGCGGTGCGTGCTATAACTCTTTCTGCCAATGAGCTCGGGGTTCGATTTTCAGCCAGGGCAAGTAAAATCTTAATCAAAGAAAAATTTTTTTTCTAATAGCGGTCACCCCTCTGTAGGCAATGGCAAACCTCCGAGGGTATTTCTGCCATGAAAAAGCTTCTCACAAAATACAAACAATGCCTTTTGAAATGAGTGATACCTTTATTCTCACAATATAACATTGTTTGCCATCATTAAAGGTTTCATGTTTACGTTCTAAAAATTTATCTATTTATATATCTGTATATAGATCTTCTATCTGTACCTATAATAGCTACAGAGATAGACAATTTATCACAGTTTATAACTCATTTTTAAACTTATTTACGCTTTCTTAATGTGTATTGCCAATTTCATATTATATTTCGGTGGCTTGTGTTTGTCAGTCGTCGGAGGAAAGTAAAAATTCAAAAGTTTAAAAAATTGCTGCGTGTACAAAAATTAACTATTATACTAAATAAAAAGTTAAATATACTTATAATAATAAGGTAATTTACGAATTAGTGTAGTTAAATATGTTTTCTTGCAAAGTATGCCAAGAGAAAGACCAATAAAAGTTTGCAGGTGTCGTACTTTAACCGGAAGAAGAGAACAAGTGGAAGTATACATACATACATATGTATAAATTTAAGACCCTTTAAATTTGTTGCTAATTTTTTAGAATCGCGTAAATGCGAATCCACTGAAAAAGGAAGCCATTATTTCTGTTAACCCAAAAAATTTGCTTTACGTTCGGAAGCTGTTACCAAAATTGGCGTAAAGTAACTTAAGTAAATATTGAACGTTAACAACCCACCGTGCCTAGGAATGCTGTTCTCAATATGTTGTGTTTTTTTTTTATATTTTTTATTATTTGTTTGCTAATTTCTATTCCATTTATCTTCCACTTATGCGGTTTCCACTTTTGATGAAGTGCTTTTGACGCTCAGTCTCAAGCAATGTAAAGCCTGCCTCAAAATTATAAATTTTCTTCATGCCTGATGGCGTGAAAACTTACACGCACTGCTTGTTGCTGCTATCCGTATTTGTGCAAATATTTGTGGATATTTTTGTGTGCCTTAAATCCATTAAAAATGTTATTAGCTTGTTTGTGGTTTTGTAAATTTGGAATGTTTGTTACTTTAGTGCGAACTCCTTTTGTTCCCCTTAAAATTCACTGTTCTGGCCGTCGTTAAGCGAAGAATGATTAATTTTTCAACAAAAATGTTTTCTCTTTAGAATTTATTATTATGTATTTCTATGCTTTCACTGCTCTGATTTTTACATTCAATTTGTTATACTTCGCTGGCATAACTTTCTGTAAAAATTTCCGCAGCCATGAGCGTTAATTCAAAAAACTTTCTCTAGATTTTTGGTTACAAGCGAAAAATTGCATTTGGTTTTCACTTGTAGTTGCCCCAGAATTTTCATGAAAAATATAATCAGTACACCATAGCTACATGTAGTCGGGCTTTTAAAAATTTCCATTCCACTTTTACCTCGAGCAGAAAAGGCAAAGGAAGGAAACCTTCGCTTACATCTCTAACCATCTGAATTACATTTTTTGCATTTTTCCTTTCAACTTTTATGCATGATTATATACTTATGCATACATATGTATATTCTTATGTACATATGTATGTACTTACATATCTTCTAAGAACAATATGCTTTGCTGCATAGATGTTACTCATACGCAATGGCAGACAAAAGATGCGTGGATGTTAGCAGATTGCTTTAGAGTGCTTGTCTTCGCATTTGAGTGGTGCATTATGTTGCTTTTAAGTCAATGTAAGCTGGGTATCGCCGTCGGCTAATCTATAAGCAAGCGGCTCTCAGTGTATGGATAGCATTGATTTATTTCATATTATGAAATTTAAAGTCTTCATTCGTAAAAGTTTTTCCGAAACGGAAAAAAATACTAAATAATGTGTTAGTAATGTGAAAGTCTATTTTTCAGATTAAATATGAAATATGCAATAACAATATGTGTGCGTATAATTTTTAAAGCTTTAAAAAGTTTGCGTTGTTTCATAAACTGGTTCGTTAAAGTCCATTGTGGTTCCAGGAAATAAGATTTAATAAAGGCGTTAGCAGATGTTAAATATCATCACAAATTTTTAAGGTTTAAATTACAAAATGCTTGTTTTCTTTTTAGAGATTTTTCCATTATTTTAATCTCAAGGCGTAATTTATATTTCTTTCTTTCTAATTTAAATTATATGACATACTTACAAACAAACATATATGTATATGCATGCACACTTTCGGCTCAAATTCAAAAACAAAAATAAATACCTCAATGAACTTAATCTAGTCCTATTAAAGTTATATTCAAAGGAAATACAGTCAAACTCTCAACTCAAGTTACGCTCCACTCAACTAGAAATTTCAAGGACAAACACTCATAAATACAAATACTTGAGTTGTTATAAAAATGTGCTCACCAAGAATGGCCAGAAAATGAAAAATATTACTTCGTATTTTCCTTAAGTATTTTAGCAAAAATATTTGCTGTTTATTTTGTTTTTTTCTTATTTCACCATCCTAATCATTCAAATGCCAATCAGCCATTGCTAGAAGGTTAGAAAATAAAGGTTTACAAAAAAAAAAATTTTAATTTCAGTAAGTTTTGAAGGGAAAATAGAAAATAATAACAGCTCACACGTCGTAAGCGTCTTAGCGATTATTCTTGGTTAAGAAGGCTCAAATACAATTAATATTAAAAAAATAAATTAGACTTAATTATCATAAAATTTTTTATAACCTGTGCATTTTTGAAGCATATAAGAGAAGATATGTAATCGTTTCAATAGTTAAAATACGACAAACGCATACTCGTACATAAACGCAGGTGACTCCTGATTCAATTATAATAATTATTAAAGGTTGGATAACTAAGTAGCTTTCTCCCTCACTCTTTACAAGTCTTCTAGCTTATTTAACAAGCATATTTTTGTGTTTGACTTATTCTTATTCGCAAACAATAATTTTTTCCAATTGCGTGAATTGAGTAAGTATTTAATGAAAATTCTGACCTCGCGCAACGTTTACCCAAGTTTTCCTGCTGGCCACTGAGTACCGTCTCACCCGTACACGTGCAAGTAAGGTTAACAAAATAATTCTTATAAAGGACGGTTTTTGCATCTCCGGTTAAGGAGAGAAAAGTAAGCGCAGTATAGTAGCCAACAACTTGTAATTTTAACCGTAGATAGAAATACCGGCCCTAACAAGATTTATGTGAAAACATCAATGCAAACATTTTTCTTGTAGATCACGATTAACTTGGCTACCGTCTGTGAGTGTGTTCCCTTCCGAGTGCAGCCGTACACGTCCAAACAAAACGGTGCTTAAATGTAAATGTGAAAATATTAAAATGAACCTTTTTCTTTCAGGTTTTTGATCCTTTTGCCTTTCCGAGTGTTACAACGTATTGGCACCCGTTTGTCAGTGTGTTTCTGCCCGGATGCAGTACCCTTAAATTTTTTTTTAAAAATTTACAAAAAACCACATTTTAAAAATTTGGATTCGCGTAATTTTATTTGAATAAATAATTTTTTTTAGCTCTAAACAAAAAATATAAAAAATTCAAGACCTTTTGTAAGTTTTTATAAATTTTGTTGAAAGTAAAAAATTTCATTTCAGCGATTTTTCGTCTAGTTATGAACTATAATTTTTTTTATTCTACAAAATCTTTTTAAACCTAAAAAAAATTTTATTTTATCTAATTTATTTCAATTCAAAATATTCAAGTTTATTCTCTTTTCGATTTCAAAAAAATTTGGTGGAAATGGAAATAAATAGCCCGAGTGCAGTAGCCTTATACGAGCACGCTCACTTGCCATGTGTGTGGTATTTGCGATGTAAGTGTTATAATCGTTGAAATTCAATTTTCATTCTTGCTAAAATGCTCAAACGCCCTCGCTCAATTTCAGTGAGTTTGTTTTTAAATTTTTGCAAGATTTTTGAAGGGGAATACAATTCGACACCGCAGGAGTCAGACCATTATAGAACATCTTAAAATATTGTTGGGACCATGTTTAATGACACAATTTGTAACTTGCTTGCATTTATAATATACTAAATTAGTTAATAAAAAGTTAATTATATACAATGAAAAAAAAAAAATACGTGAATACGCGCGTCAGTCTTTACCGGTGTAAAACTTTTTGCATAAAATCATAATATGTACCAATTTCTCCAAAATATATTTCGTTATTAAGCAGTCTACATTCTACTACCAATGGCCTACCTGTTCCACTTTTCTACCACCTTTTCGCCCCATTTCAACTTCCTTCGTAAATGTAACCTTTTGCAAGATAAAACCAAATTTGGCTGTCATTATTTATCCAACCTTTAATAATTGAATCATGCAGGTGACGGACATTTAATATTTTGAACAAACAACAGCCTACTAACGCTTACTTTATTCTCACGAGTTGAATGAAATTAACGCAATCCTCCATATAACTACCTACATACATGAATAAAGCAAAATATAAACTGAATTCCTCTCAGCAATTTATAGCGGCCATTGAAAAAATAACACCGAAAATTGCATAAAAGCCATTCTAAGTACGATATAGAGTTTCAATGCTGCGAGAGGAGGCAAGTAAAAAAATGAATACATTCGAAAAAAGTTTAGTAAACAAAACTACAAAACTAAAGGCTTTCAAAATACCAACGCCGAACAGAACATTTTTTTCGCCACATTCACGCAACTGTTGAAATACGCATGGCTTTTAAAAAAATAAAACAAAAAATAAAAATTCCAGTGCCTGGCAAAATTGACCGAAAGCTAAGTAAAATAAAGCACCGCTACTTGCGATGAAAATAATAAAAACAAAAACGTTTTAAAAAAGTTCTAAAAAATACTGCTCGTTCAACAACAGCTTTGTTGCTCTAAGCATCCACAGTTGCCATTAACATGCCACATATGTCAAGATTTCGTTGTTATATTTTTTGGACTTTTTTTTAGATATTCAATGGTAGATATGGCGTATATCTAGCTTCTTGCCAGCAGGTCATTTGATGAATGGGTTAAGCATATTTTGTCTAAAAGTGTTTGATGCTTCCATAAAATAAGCTTTAAAGTCACGAATGGAGCCTTTAGCTAAAATAATGTAAATCAAAGGAGTGGAGGCCTTTGTCTAGCACTAACATTAACCTCGAGAATCCTCATTTAAGTGACCTGCAAATTTTTATAAATATAATACTGTCGAGATGAGACAAACTACTGGTGGACAAAAGCAATTTCCAAAAAAAGCGTAACTTCACTCTGTCTGAATTTCAAATTAACTTTTTGGTTTTGTCATACGAAAATGTTTTTAAATAACTTTTGAACAAAGGGTGGACAAACGAAAATTTTTGGTGGGCAATAGTCGTTGGTTTTGTTGTTTATAAAAATGTTTTAAATGCTTATAAAAAATCAAAATTTACATATTTATATAATTCATTCTAGTTTTGATTGAATAATGCAAAAGACATTGCATCTCACCAATATTTTAGGCTTCAAATATTTCTCGCAAGGCATCTTTGGATTCAGGAAGCATATCGGAACATTCATGTTTGCTGTCTCGCAAACGACTAAACAATAGAGCGTAAGAATATGTGTGAAGTGCTCTTGAACAATTTTTCTATGGCGTGCAGACCACTGATGTAGACTGAAAATGGTATGTTTTCAAACTCTTTAAACTTATCGGCAGAATTTTAATTACTTTGAGACATATTTTTTCATGTTTTTTCTATCACTATTAGAAAAAAAGTTTGCAATATAACATTTTATAATAAACTAGAGTTTCAGATGCAGTTTAATCACCATTCAGTTGACGCTAAATGGAATAAAGAGCCTTGCTAAATTCTTTCTATATATAACTAAGTACACTAGATCGCTTGAGAAATTATTTTACAGAATAACAACTCAGTTTAGATAGGTGCTTAAAAATATAAAACATTAAGAGAAAATAAACAATTCATTAAAAATTGGAGATGTCAGTGCTGTTTTCTAGTTCCAACATATTCCCGTATAAATCAGTGCCTAATCTCGACACCCCAAATTTTATGATGCAATAACTATTTTTGTTTTTAACAATTATTATTCTACCCTGTTATTTAAAACTTTTAACTTAAGTGAGATTTTTAGTTGTGTAACTAAATTTTGTTTTGGATTTTTTGCCATTTATTTAAAACATATTTATTGGACACTATAACTTGCGTGTATATAAAAAAAATATTTAGCCATATTTGTAGTCAGTCCTCTGTATGCAAATCTAACAACAAAAACAACAAGCAGCTAAATGAAGCACTGAGTAGATAAATTCCATGCAAGAAAATACTAGAAATAAAAACTGTTGCATGCACAGACATTAAAATATTTATTCACGTTGGTTTACTTGTGGCGTTAGAAAACATTGCGACTCGCGTGTACGAAAAACGCTAAGGCCACCAACAGTAGCCATGCTGGGATAAGTATTTCAGCTATGTGCACAGGTGTTGGTTGGTTAGTTGGTATGCAAAGAGGCATAATGGAATCATACTCATGTAAAATATGCCCAAAGTAAAAAAAAAATAAAAGAGGCGATAAAAAATTCCAAATTTGGAAAAGTTAAATATTTGCAAACAATGCAACTCCATTGTTGTGTTGAAAAAAATGTTTGTAAAAGAAAAAAAAGTCTTAGAACACACACATATACACTTACAATTGCTTGTTTTGGCTGCCAGTTAGCCGCTGTTGTTGGTTATTAAATGTTGGGCGCACCAACTGGTAATTACAGTATTCGGAAAAAATAAAGCACAATCAAAAATTGAAAAATTTAAAAATACTGACAATACAATTTCTTTTTTACTTTTCAGATATTTTTCAACCAAAATCCATATAAACTCAAGTTTCCAACTCTGATTTTATAATAACTTAACAAATCTTCAAAAGTTTAGATTTAAAAAAAAAAATTTACAAGTTTAGTACATAAAATGCCAGTGTCTTTTGTGTACCATTTGCTGTTATACGACATTTGAAACGAATGTATTTTTATAAGCTAAAAATTAATAGAAAACGAAACTGGATACAAAAAAAAATTATTTAAAAAAAATTAACGTTTCAAATAAATTTAAAAAATCATTAGAATTCTTTTATAATATTTCAATCTAGAGTTTATATTGGTTTTCCTTCCTCAAATAAAAATATTGTCTGATTTTGTTAATATGGTTGTCATTTTTTAGCTAAGTACTCGCTTTTATTTAGCTGTTTTAATCCGAGATTAATCCTTTTTTGTTAACATTCAAAGTCTTAAATGTGAAGTGAACGGTGGGAGAGCGGTAGTGAGTCCCTCGCGTGCAAACAAAATGCCTATGGCGGTAGCTTACTTGCCACATACCGAGTGGCAAATTCAAGTATATTTTTCGCACCACATGTATTTACATAAATTTTTTGAATTGTGATGAAATTCCCATGCATATATGTAAGTGCAATCACCATTTGTATATTTAAATATTTACATTCTATTTTAATTGCTCCAACAATTGGTTTCGCTCCTGGTGTGAGATGATTGATAACATTGATTTTTTTTTGTAAACATATTTTTTTGAAATATAAAATGCTCAACACTAAATATTTTTATTTTGCTGTAATAAAACTAAATCAAAAGGAATAAACCTTTACAAATTTTAAGCCTATGTATACAGTAGGGCATTTCAAAAGTCTGTAAGCTCTTTGTTTTGCGGTATTAATTGTGAAAAGCCTTTCTATCACTAAATAAAATGAATTGGAATAAAGCGCTGCAAATTTATTGAAATTAATAAAAAAAATGTATAAAGTAAATTACAATAAAGCTTTAAAATAATAAACTTCAACATATTGACCATATCAAAGTACCCGCAAAGAGTTAATCACTTTTCATTCCGAGGGTAGTTAGATTGTAAAAAAAGGTACTTACATATGCTTCATAAAAGCAGCTGTCATGTAACGGGATTTAAGCTAAAAGCTATATATTGCAATAAGCTGCCAACGGAAGAATGCAGAGTAATATTAAGATTTTTAGATTTCGCTGGTCATAAAAATAACTTCTCAATTAATTGATAAACATTTATAGAAAAAATTGCAAGCCTTTTACAGGTTAAATAAAGATAAGACCCATTGAACAAACAAGGCGTATATAAACTGACCTGTGAGTGTCAATATAGCTATATAGGACAAACAGGACGTAAAGTAAGAACAAGGTTTCGTGATCGCATAAGGGACTACAACAAAAGGTTTCGAAAACCCACGGCAATACCTGAATCTAATTTTGCAAACCATTTGGTAAACGCAAAATGTTCACCCGCAAACATAAAGAAAACCGTGAATGTACCGCACGTACAACAAAAAGGACGGCGCCTAAATGCTCTTGAAAACATGGAAATATATAAACAAAAAACATTTGATGAAACGATAATAAACGAACAAATAAACAGCAACTCTGATGCGATACTTGCACCATTAAGGCTTGTTTACAAAAAACAAAACAAAGCCATAGGTAAAATGACAGATACCAACATACAAAACAAACCTGCGATACCTAAACGGACTAAAAATACTAACTATCTACCTGTTCTTACCGCAAAGGCAGTTTCGAGATTTAAAAAATACCCTTTTGGACTCTTACCGCGCGAGACTTTTAGGTACCTACATATATTCAGGACACTTAACATTTGTTAACATTTACGATTATGCACCAATACCTGATTGACCAAAAAAATGAAATAAATACGGAATAACAGACATAAACTGTACAGAACGAAATTTGACACTGAAGATGGCACAACGCCGAAACCGGTTTGTCTTCAAACCAAACTTGACAAGGGATGACGGAAAATCGTTCCAACAAATATCTTAAATAAAGAGGTTATAATGCGAGATGTAACATCTGAATAATTGATTGCAAGTGAGCTACTTGTATATGATTCTCAAAAATGCCGAAATTTACTGAAAAGTTTAAATTTTTTTTAAATTATTTTATAATATAATATTTTGAAATCCTGTCCAAACCGCCTTCCGCCTTTTTGTTCAAAATATCGTCCAGCTTATTCTTATAATGGCTACACCATTTAAATTTTCCAAACCTTAGAATCGCAATCACTGAAAGACCTCTTTTTGCGGAGCTTCAGATTTATACTGTGTGTGGCCTCGGACGTAATAGGAAGCTGCTTCAGGCTACCAAGCCACAGCTCTCAGTCTTACCATAATTTTCTCCGGCTTGCGGAACATCAAGCGCTGTGTAAAGGATAATGAGGGGGAATCACCTCAGCATTACCAACTAAATTGGCCTTGATTTTGCAAAATTTAGGTTAAAAAATTTCGGCTCGTACCCCATTGACACTTTTCGGAAACTCTTTTGAGTGAATATTGTCCATTTTCGGAAGTTGATAATGAGCACTCAGCGCTTCTCCTAACCTAAGTGATCATCGGTTGTTATCGTTTTTGAAAAAGAGAAAAATTAGTTGTACCACAATGGACTGACTATCTATATCAGTCAAAGTGAGTAGGCTCACTTCGGTTACTGGCATTTTATCGCAACTTACTCAAACCTATAATTTAGCATATTACAGCAACCACCAACTTAGATGGGCTATGTAAAGTTTTCAAAACAGGTAAGTAAGAACGCACAGACTCCCCTGGCTCCACCACCCGAGACTTAGTGGTATATGTGAGTAAACGAAAAGCCCTTTCTGCCAAACCACCATGCAAATAAATTGTACCTGCACCAGAAATTAACCGGAAAGGGCTTCTAACCGTATAAGCTCCTACGGTGGTGAATTATTAGGTTCTGCTTTTATTAATTTAAAACAATTTCTACTTGCTATTTTCACCAGCATAATTCAGCAACTTTCATTTTATGCTCACCCTGAAAAGTCGAAACTTTCATAAAACACTTTATGTTTATCTCTTTGACTTTTGCCAATATTAGCACTAACTATATAAATTGTCTCAGAGGAAGCAGTTTGCTTTCATGCATTTAATTTCCATAAACGATATTCAACACTAATTTCAAACAGCTGTGGCAACGCTTTATGAGAAAGAATAAGGAAAAACCAAAAAGCAATAAAATAAAAACCATAAAAACGAATAGTAGAGTATAAAATATAGTACGCATATGCAATTAATAGCAACTTATGTATCTAGAGAAAAAACTAAAAAGATTTATGAGGTAACGAACTAAACTTGTCGAAACTGTGCAAAAAAGCCATTTTCATCCATATGTACATACATATGAAAATAAAAAGAAGTAGACATATGTGAATGGACCAAAAAAGCACACGCTCAAAGAAGATCAAAAGAAATAAAAACACACACACCTGTGGTAGGGAGTTCTTAGGGGATACTTGAAATATTTGAAGAGCATAAATTATTTAATTTTCAACAGTGTTTTATGAACGCTATATTTGCGTAAATGTGTAAAATTTGTACTATATTCTGAAGTGAGTGAGTGTAAAGCATATAAAGGGTGTTCCAAAAAAAAACACGTTTGAAATGCGCTGCTCAAATAAATCAATTGCTTTGCAACTTGTTTTGATTGGAAGTGGCATGCGGCTGAGATTTCATACCGTTTAGATTCTTACCGTCAAGTTGGGACCACAAGAATTCTGTTATCCCGCCCCAAATATGTCCAATCACGTCTCTGCAATTTTTTCACTTCATGAAAATAATTTTATTTTTTAGTAATTGTTTGTTTGTAGATGGTTTGTTTAAGGAAGATGGAATAAACACAACAGTCAACTCGACTAGCGTAGCACAACGTGTAGCGCGTTGGCTCTGCACCCGAGCTCCAGGGTTCAAATCCCTTTTGCCAGGGAATAATAAAAAGCTGTTGTTGTTTTTTCCACACAAAAATCTTTCATAAACTGGCATTAAGCTCAAAAAAATTTTCAATTATTAAAATTGTCAATTATTATTTCGCAAATTTTTTTTGCTATTTAAATCTGCATCAGAACCATAGTTAAACAATTAATTTTTTTCATTATGTAATTTCCTATTAAATTGATTAAAAATTACTAAAATGGTTATATCAGATAACCATTTGAGTTTGGTTTGGCCTTGGCGTGACTTGCCGATATAACGCTTAAAATGTATTCTACTGGCTCCTGCCTCGAACGACTTTGACTTTGCATTTTTTATTATTTTTATTCTATAAATATACGAAGACTTTAAGCAATTTTTCTTCATCCCCTTATAATTCGATATATTGAAGTTTCACTGTTGCTGCAATGAAAACGTCGACTGCGCTGTAAACTGATACATTAACTGAACAGCTGAAACGTGTGTGCGTGTGTGTCTGTCTGTGTGTGTAAGCGGTTAGCTGAGTTAATACGAATGAGTGTGTCAGCTTAATTTGCTACTCGAGCAGCTTTCCCAACATATTTCACGCTACATTTCTTCAGCCACTTTTTCACGTTTATATTGTTGCTATATTGCATTTTTTTTTCAAAATTTCCTTTGGTATTTATTTGACTCTGTAAACATTTTCAACGCACGTTTTGAACGGTAAACGGGCGCCATGAAGGCCATTACACTTCTTGTACTGCAATGTTCTTTAGCAAAAAAAAAAATTACGTGAATTTAGGAATACAGATTAAAAATTGTTACAAAAAAGTGTTGCTGCGCTAAATTAAAATATTTGTGAATGCATGCTAAATGCTTTCATAAATACTTGAATTATTCAGTTTTATTGGGATTTCTGTTAAGTTATTCAAGTGAATCAACAAAAAGCGTAAGAAAATATGTACAATGTATGTATAAATTATGAATAAATTATGTTTTTTTTTTGAAAAAAATTGAATCCTTTTCAAAGTATAAATACAATCTTGACTTGCCATTGCCTGTAGAGGGTCGACCGCTATTAAAAAACATTGTCTTTGAATGTAATCTTACAATCACAGGATGAGTTACTAAGCTATAGCTTAAGACTTTTCCACAACAAAGCAAACTTAGCGCACGTTTTGCGAAACATACAAAAAAAAAATGTTTTACAAGTTCGAATGTTTTGTTTTACCCTCATTGGCATTTATATTTTTACTACCGTAATTAAAAGGTTTATCTCTAAATCTCTTCTTGAGGTACATTTTGTCGCATGCCAAGAGAATATGTTTTTTTTTTGAGGAGCAGTGTTGCGAATATTTAGTAGCACGGTTGACCATAATAAATATAAGAAGCTTACGGAATGTATTTGTGTTTGTTTGCAAAAGTTTATAATATTAAACAAAGCTTGCACATTTTTTTTCAATGAATTAGCCTAAAATCTTGTATATTAAAAATGGCAATATTGTATCCTGCTTAACCTATTTATATGGCACCCATATATTAAACAATTATTTTGCGTTCAAATCAACGGTAATCATTCAATGTTTTAAATTAAGGCACAGATAATTGTTTAGCGAAAACCACATAAATAAAAACCTTGTATATAATCAGAAACAAAAATTCAACAAATTTTCAATTAGTTTACAAAAAATAACAATAAATTTATAGAATCTTTTTTGTATATACCCAAGCAAGATCTAACAAGATCTACTGCGGTTGTAGAGAAATTGCAAACGTCCAGGTTTCAGGATATACCTTTATTGTAAATGAGAACTAATGAATCAGTCTATTGAAAAAAAAAATTGACAAATCACAGATTCAAATTTACATTTTTATTTCATTAAGCCTTCGAACAGAGTTGGGCATCAAGTGTATGCGTTTTACGCCAGCAACCCAATCACAGCTCGCAAAATAGTCCATGGACACCACATTGTTTCCGTAAACGTGATGCCACAAGCTCTCTTGCTAACAATCCTTCGGTGTGGTTCTTGCGGCACTTTTAAGAAAGAAACTCCGCCCTATACGAGCCGTTCTTTGAAGATAACGCACTTTTCCAACTCTGTTCTAATTTTACATAACACAAATTCAATCATTATATGCGCAAACTGCGCAAAATATTTTTTCACTAAAAAGCACAAATCAGATGTACACAAATATTTTTGTTTTTATCAAATGGCAACAAAGTTTAACAATTAAGATAAATTAAAAAAAAAATTATATTATAAACTTTACAGAGGTCACCTGTTAAATCTGCATCGTTCGAGTAAAATAAAAAGTATAATTGTTGTTAGAAAAATTTTTGTCCACAAAATAAAATTTTTTTCCTTAGTGAAAATTGTTTTAATATTGCTTAATTGAGTCGAATAGCAACATGTTTAGCCACATTTATCATTTTTTGAAAGAAGTTAAAAATATAAAAAAAATATTTTGCGAGTAAATAAAATAATATTTCAGTCCAATTAAGCGCTAAAGACTCTCACGTTGTCAGTCTTTATTTTTTTTAATTAAATATTTTGTAAGTAAAATTTTAATCAATCGCCTTGTCAAAAATTTTATTGAATTGTTATAAATTTTGTTTTATATTTGAAACTTATTCTATAATGATTGGTATTTTAGTCGTCTCCAAACCAAACTTGACAAGGGATGACGAAAAGTTGTTCCTACAAATATCAACATTCGACTCTGTCGGACAAGAGAAAGAAGAAAAAATAATACAAAAATAAAAGCAATTAAATAAATTTAAAATTTAAAACATCTGAGTGTCCTATCATGATGATAAGCAATATATGTATGTAGGCGTTGCAACAAAAAAAAACACAATAGGTACACTAATAATGAATTATATCTAAAAAAGTAAAAGAAAACAAAAGCACCCCATTTTAATTATGAAACAAAAATTATGACAATTTGTCGGTCGTGATATTTTTGCTAGTGAAAGTAAAGTCAACCGTCAAAGCTAAAGTCGCATCTGGCGCTTTTATCTGCTTTCCACCTATTTCACAGCAAAGTTTACGTAAAGCATTATATGTCGATTGTGCAACGCAGTTGGACTTTGAATGAGTTCGAAATCATGGAAAAAAGAAATTAACCCTTTTGCTGCCATGGACCAAACCCCAATCGTTATTTCGACAATGCCATTTCATTAAATGCCGAAATGGTAAAGACAAAATAGCGGAAACTGAGGCTGGCAGGTTGTAACAGTTGGGCGCTTGCAGCAATTTTCTTGTTTTTTTTTTTGCAATGGAAAATGTAGTAAAATGCTAAAAGCAACGCTCGAGCAATTATTTACTTACATACACGTATATAAATGCTGGGAAATATGATGATTAACGTCCAAGTTTTAAAATACATATACACATACAATACATACATACATATGTACATACTATCGAATACACATAAATAGTAAACACATAAAAAATTAAAATGTGGTAACGTCTGAAAGTCTGCCAGGCTTAATATTTGTTGCACTGTATGTGTAATATTTTGTATTTGAACGATTTTCATGAGAGTTTAATTTTAATTAGCACCTAAGGGCATATTTTGTACCGCTTTTAAAATAAATATGTATGCATGTGGGTAGGCTTTATATTTATGCAGCCTTAAATTTACAATGTAGAATGCTGGCGAATGCAGTCGAATTTCTAAAAGCAGAGTACAAAAAATTTTAATAATTATTTTGCAACAGAGTATCTAACTATCATAATTGAATACACTAAAGGTAAATCTGTGGAATGTGCCCTCTAAAAATAGTTTTCAAAACAGAAAATACTCCTACTTTCAAGGAAGGTTCCTTGACATTGGTGAAGCCTTCTATAACATTTTATCATAGTCGATCGTAAAGTCAGTACTACATGTCGGATTCGATAGATATTTTCATATTGGAATTCATTAAATTTCTTCTCAGCATGAGAACTATATTTAGATGAAGATATACAAATAAGGTATCCCACAGTGTAGAGTTCTGTCCCCAGTTCTTTGGGGTCTTTCGATAAATATCTTTGCGTTTAGAGGGTACAGACTGCCATAGCTTATACAGATGATGTTGCTCTGGCAGCTGTGGGCAAAGGTCCACAGGTAATCAATTAACTACTACAAATGTGGGCGAAGCATTGCGAACAGCGAAAGAAATGCAAACCTCCGGAACTAGTAAATGAGGTCACTCTAACGCTCTTGGGTGAGGTCTCCGCTATCCACTTGTAAGTTTTGGTTGCAAACAAATGTTTACGGGAATAAAATAAGTAAATACAACAGTAAGCCCGCTAGTAAAATATCTCGCCAATTCTGGCCTTAACTTAGACGTTGTAACCAGCTTAAACAGCTCCGTTCTCCGCTTGGTGATGATTGAGCACTTTAACTGACCATTTTAGTACAATGGATTTCCTAGCAAACGATATTTGTTACAGCTGTTATGATGAAATGAAGGTACAAGCGGCTGTTCAGCTTTATCACGACAAATATATTTTAATATTTCATTTCAATATTTCATTTTAATGCTTCGGAGTGAAATCAACAGATGTTTCCTCTTAGCTTGCAAGGTTCAAACGCAGAAAATTTATAACAGTTTTAGAATTTAACGTCGTGCGTTTCTAAAGTCCTACTCTTTACATCAAAATTGAGTTATGTACATACATTTATTAAACTTGATTATCCTGCCCACGGCAGCCGTACAGGTCTTGAAATAGCTCCGTGGATATTTTGAAACTAATCCTTTATATATTCCAACCATTTATTCGTATTACTCGTATTATTAATATTAATAGAATTAAAGAAATATAATCAGGGCTGGGCGCAGTAAACGTCGAATACAATCAAACGTTGCGCAAGTATGTGTGCGCGTTACACAGCGAACAACGAATTGCTTCCTTTTTTTTCTTCAAATATTTAAATAAAAAATAAATAAATAAGTATTTTTGAAATAAATAATGTTTTGCACTTTTTTGGCCTTTCTTTTAAATGTTTCACAGAATTTCTTACATTGTGTCAACTTTGGAGCGACTGTTGAGCTTCTATTTGTATCAAATTATTTATAAATCAAAGAAACTTGAAATATTAGTTTCAATATCCGACATGCAGTCGCAGTTAAACAAATTATGAATTTTTAATTATACCTCCTTTTGCGTTTGTACCTTCAAAACATTTTTGCAAATATTTCTTTCTTATAAAAAGTAAAATAACTCAGTCGCTTTTTGGCCGATTTTTTAAAAGAAACATTCGTTGAACTCGTATTAAACGTACTCTTTGAATCTAATCAAAACTCATTTTGTGTTTTTATAAAATAGTGTGTGAAAATATCGCCAAAGTCAAAAAAAGAAGAAAAAGGGTAGCAAAATTTAAGTTTGTTGTGCAAAAACAAGTAAATTTCTTCAGCTTTATTAAGACGTCTATATATCTTTCAAAAGGTGAGTTTCTTCTTTCTTAAACCGTTGTTAGAATGAAAATCGGTTGTTAATTAGCTAAGATATGGGCTAAAAAGTGCGCAAAAGCTCGAAAAAATTTTAACGTTAAGTCAAGATTTTGGGGGTGTTTGACAAATTTCAAAATTGGATTCTCGTTCTACTTGATAAGACCTACAAGAAAAATAACATCACTTCCCAGGTATTTCGACTTCATTCTTTTTTCTAGCACTGTGTTTTCAGTAACGAATGCCTTCCGTTCAAGCCTCCCGAAGGCAGTTCTACGAATTCCCAACTGCCTTATTTAAATGCATTAATGTAATTATTTCGTTAGTACTAGTTGTTAGTAAGTGATATGTGTAGTTTTGTGCAGAACATTTTTGTGGAATATTTCATCGCTCCATCTCCTTAACAGGTGCCACTTACTTGTGCCTTTTCTAAAAAAAAGAGTTAAAAAATGCATATAAAAAAGTTTGATAATTGATATTTCAATATTTTGTTTTGCTCCCAAATTGAATTGTTCTCTGATATTTAGAATAAAATTCTACTCTCATACTTTAGTTATAATATTACTCATACGCCACAGTGTACGTACACAGGAGATGTACTCGTATTCATACAACTCTCCAACTCTTCACTATGTCAATGTTGACTTCATTTTATTCAAACGATATATATTTTTTGCGTTTAAGTATTTGGGTGCACAAACCCTTTTTAGTCCTTCTCCAATGCTAAATCGTCTGAGTAACCAGCAGCATGACCAGCTGAAACAAAAATACGAAGTTAAATTCATTAAGAAAGGTAAGAATATGTCAGATGATTTCATAAGTGCGGCTA
This sequence comes from Philophylla caesio, assembly GCA_963971545.1. NCBI lineage: Eukaryota > Metazoa > Arthropoda > Insecta > Diptera > Tephritidae > Philophylla > Philophylla caesio. The sequence goes on from OZ020607.1 coordinate 20,860,947, forward strand.
AATAAACGCCAGTCTTTGTTTCGAATAAAAACATTAAAAAACCATGAATTTTTTGGTTTAAGTTACTTTTAAATTAAGCCAAAGTTTTTTGGAGCTCTGGCACTGTCAGCTGCTCAATTAAAGATAGGCAATAACAATAATTGTTCCTAAATCCCTGAGTAACGCACAAAATAGTAAAAAATATAGTTCAGTGCAAATCTAACGAGTAAGTAAATCTCATATAAACCAAATTCTGCAAGAAATCAATAACATGTTATAAATAATTTTTTTCTTTGAAAACTTCGATTCTTGTTTGTCAGAGATTGATAAATTAGCTTCAAAGATGCATTTCTTTAAATATTGATGGTACCAGGCTTTGAGCTTTGAATTAAAAAAAAATTTAAAAAATTGGTGGGCAATTGAGGTTGCATCGTCTGCGTACTTTCATTGAAAAAGCGCGGGGTTCAAGTACTCAACATCAAAAACTAACAGAAATTTTTTTTTTTTATTTTTAAGCCGTTTTTCGGTGGGCAACAGCATACATGGACACACTGCAGTATAAATTAAATGCATTAGGAATAGCAGTAAGCAGTACATTTTTAATGATTACTGAAATTGACTTTGCATTACCAGTACACTTTTAAATTTGGCAAACCAAACGGAGTATAAATCAAATAAGAGCTGTCAAATATGCACAACTCCGAAAAAAGTACTGTCTCATTGAAAACCACTCGTCTAAAAAAAGCACCCTATACCATTTTATTCTTTGTTATACGTCATCACTAATGTATTTGAATATTTAAATAAAATATTATATTATGAGGGATCGACAGACAAGAATGCATATCTATTTGAATTGATTATGCTCTTGAGTCTCAATAATTTGTTACTCAAACCAGTTGGGTTTGCTTCAAACTAGATAAAAATATACAGTAAATCGATCCCAAAATTTTCTTAGGAGATTCGAACATTGAACTCAAATGCTCTTCGGACTTGGGAGGGAACTTTATCACTGATCGGTGTTTAACCAAAACTACTGTTCAAAATCATAAAGAGAAAAAAATTCCAAGAATTATTTTAAATATAGATTTTCTGCAAATGCGAATTGGGAAAATAGTATGTTTGTAATTTGGCTCTTTAAAATATAAATTTACGCTTCTAGCCGATCGTTTTCGACGATTGCTGAATTTACCATACACTGTGAATAAATTGTTCCAGCTCTTCTCCTCTCTTTTCACTGAACACCACAGTACTTTATTTCTTTACCACAGGAAAAATGTATGCGTTGTATGGGTATTATTACCTTGTATTTGTTGTCAGTAACATGGCAATTCAATTTCTGATTGATTTCATTGTTGTTACGCCGCTTGTAATCACAACCAGAGGAGGATAATTTTCAGTATTATGGGTAATTTTATTATTGTCAACATTGTAGCAGTTTCTGATTGTTATTGGCTTGCTGTATACAATACTGAATATGCCCAGAATAACATAATCGGAAAGTGTTTACACTATCATTTCACTTGAATTCATGTTTGCGCGAATAACGCAGCTGTTCGACGTAAATTATAATTGACATTATCATAATGTCATTTTAATTACACATTGTGCGTAAATTTTACGAATATACTTTTACAAATACATTCACACACATACTTACATGGTTAATATATGGATAAACGCAAACGATTTCATGGCTGTGGTTGAGCATAAAGCACATTTGCAGTAAAGTGCCAAACTATGCAATACAAATTTGGTTCATACCAGCCCAGAAGTAGTACGATCAATTAGCGACGACTAATTTTAAAATATGTAAGTATAAAAAAGCTCACGACCTGCACATTATTCTAGACAAGAAGTTCTCTTCTTAGCTTTTATATGGAAGTGACAGATATATTAACCAGGAATTCTTTATGTAGTTCTTATTAAGTGTATCAGGAGCCAGGGCCATACCTACTCTTGTGCCCAGTGACCGTCCGTGCTACTATTAGATTGCTGTATTTTTATTTTAGTTTAAGTTTTGAAGCGAGTAAAGATTTTAGCCGCCACTAAAAACGAATAATGATGACCCGAACGAAACAATTAAGATTCATTGAATAACAAGGAGAGTTCAGGACTGCCATTTGATAAGCGTCTTGAAAGAGTTGAAGTACGAGTGTATGATAAAATCATGGCTACAAAGATGCTACGTAAAAGAATTTGATGTTTAAAAGACTTCTAGTCCATTGCCTGGAAAGCGACGCGAGGACTGGAATAAATGAACATTGGCTTCTATTTAGGTTATTGTTTTGAAGCAATTGTCGCGGAGTGCAATAACTGTAGCTTAAAAGCTCTGCAAAACAATTTTAATTACACTTCTCTCTCAGACGGCGACTGTAAGAGTATTTGAATGATACTCGCACTAGCAGCGAACTACAATGTTAATTATTTTGGTATACCTGCAATCTTTCGATTTAAACACATTGATATGAATTTGATATAGCGTGTATGTACACTAAGGCGTATATGTAATTATTATTCTACTCAAGTATAAAAATGTAAGTGGCTCTGGTGGCTAAGTATAACCGTTGATCTTTAGCTTATTTTTTGTCGAGGGTGTGTTGCATTTTCTCCTATTGGTTTCGTTTAAGATTTATACTCGTATTCAAGAATATGTGCAAATTTTCCCACAAAAAAGAAATTCTAAAAATAAACCGTATTTCCTAGTTGAAGACGATTTTGCAAAATTTGTTAATTTTTTGTGAATCTTATATAAAGAACAATTAAAAATTACCAACTACTAATTAATTTGACTGCCACTCTATGTAAATGAATAAACTTCTTAAAAATCAACTGTATATTTTAGTCAACTGAAACTTGCACTTTGTTAGACTAGCACTTAGTGGGGTAAAAAAGCGGAAGGCCAAAAGTTTTTATACAAGTTCTGATTAAATGTTAATAACACTTTTATTTAAATTTCCTATTTTTTTTCGCAAAACTATAAGAAGTTTGAAGCTTAGGCTTAGATAGTTTTTGTTAAAGAAATTTGTGAATATAAATCACTGATATACATATATTCGATCGCAGAGGAAATTTAAGTTACTGTTTTTTATTTTTTTTATGTTAAATTCACAGGACTGTCACGTCACATACGCTTAGATAAATAAATAAAATAACGAGAAACGCTCGGCAGCCATAAGCAAGATAATCACTTTGCAATTCATTGCGAAAAGCTTAATTTTGATACTCTACTTTAATTTGCACTGCTCGGTATTTTAGATCACTTATACTAGTTCAATCTGGTTTTATTTAAATTTTCAATTTATCTCCAACGTGACTGGTCATAGTCGCTGATTTACCGGAAAAATTTTTACGTTGTGGTTAATGTAAGTAATGAAGCAGTTGGTAATTGCTTGGAGTTAATATTTTTTTTTTTGTTAATTTAGTTTTGAACGGTGACTTAGCGAGGATTGACCGAAAATCGAATCAAAATTCATCAGCCAATGACATGTTTATGTTAAATTCATGAGTTTATAGTAACAAGTTGTGATGACTTGTAAGCAGTGAAGTCATTAGTTTTGCAGCCATGAGCCGTACTAGCGGTAATTGCCGCAAAGTATTTGTATATAAAAATGTCGTGATTTTGACGAAAAAAATTAAATGCTTTTTAAATTATACATTTTTTAAGCGTAATGCAAAATGCTAGAGCAAATTATGTAATATGGTAATTAGCAATCAAGCCTCGCGAAATTGATTAAAATACCTGCATTGCAAAAAATGTAATGAAAGTAAAAGCTGTAATTAAAAACCTAAAATAGAAATTATGTACAAAAACGATGAATAATACAATGTTAATAAATATGTAGTGTTTTTTATAAAATCCAAAATTTAAATAACATTATGTGACACTGAGGTAGTTTACGGATGTTTTTTTTTCTTTCAGTTTTTGGTAGTTAAGTTCACATTAAAAAAAAAACTGCACTGAATGCGCGTTTTAATGAGCGATTCCGCACCGCATTCACCACATTTGGTGGCTTTGTATTTCATTATTCAATTACAACTACTAGTAAATATAATCGTATAAATGTATGTACATATACATAAAGTTGCTCGAACAGCACGGATAGATAAATTAAAAAGTTGCATATTGTTTTGAAATCGCAACTCGTAATTCAGCCAAATCACATAAAAGTCACAATGACGTCCAGCGTTGCATACAATGAAACTAAAAGTATTTGGCGACAAATGACAACACTGAGCAATAAATGTAGATAATATTAACGGCAATATTAAAAACTAAAATATGCTGGATGAAGGGCGAACGCATCATCCATCAACATCAAACCACAAATATGCAGATTTGCAAAAACGAGTGAACAATTGAAAAGAAATATGCAAAATTGGCAAAAGTTGCATTTGAGCAGATAAATGTGATTATGTTTCATTACTTGCTCGATATGGGCATACAAATTATCGTTAATAAATTGTCGTAGAATAAAAATCGCCAAATTATGCACAATTATATAAAGGAAACACAAAGTTATATTCAAACCTCTTTTATTGTATGCTCCTTGATTACTTTTCGTATACTTTTATATGCTTTTCGCCTATACTGCGCAAAATCCTCTAAATATAAATATTACTTAACTCCTTATTTCTGATTAACTCTTTTAATTTATTTACTTTCCACTGAGCAATAACTATTTTCTCAGCGGCGAACTCTAGATTTTTTTAGAGTCGTCCATTTTGTCGCGGCTTGAAAGTGTTCAGGCGAGATATATGTAAACTGCGCGGGGATAGTAAAAATCATTATTAAATATTTATATCCACCGAATTTGCCGCAAACTTTACAAAAATTAAAAAAAAAAAAAAACAAATTAAAACTGTGTCAAGAAATTGTCTAAGTTTTTGTTAGGCTATTGCTTTTATAAACCGTTAAAATTTTCTAATCTTGCTTAGAGCTGTTTCGTTGGACAAGGTACTATTTGAGTAAAAACTTTGAACAAATAACTCCTTACAGAATCTTCACATAGGTAAATGTTTTGATACGTCATATATATTTAATATAATCTTTTCGGCAGAGTTCTGAAATATCTGACTTTGTTAAATTAATCGTGCACTAATTTTTGCTTATACTAGTTTTCTAAGTCTAGTCGAATCTTTAAGAAAATTAAAGTTAATTAAACTTTAAATCAAGAACTTTTCATAAGACATTAGTCAGTGACTTTCTGAATTTCCCCCGCAGAAACTTTAAATTCATTACTGCTACCCTTAACTGTCATCTATTTATAGACAACTGTGAAATTCTAAGCAAGCTGATTTAATTAATGTTTGACAGGCATTGACAGCATTGACTTTTACCAAAACTGGGAAAAGTGAATTTCGTGAGCTGATTAAGCATTATTTTTGTCGTAAAAGAACCATAACCAAAACCAAGGAAAGGCTAGATAAATATTATGAGTATACGCTGTATTTTGGAACGAATTTCCGTCATCCCTTGTCAAGTTTGGTTTGGAGACAAACCGGTTTCGGCGTTGTGCCATCTTCAGTGTAATTTGAGTATACTGCACCATCAATTTCAATAGTTAAAAATGGGTAAACTGAGTTCCCTTGTGGTCCTTTCAGCACAAGTGACGCCGAACGTTTCGGTTGATCAAAAGAGTTCGTTACACCATGGAATGATGTTCGATGAAAGTGCGTGAGGTGGCTGAAATTATAGACATCTCAACTGAGCGGATATATCACATTTTACAACAATGTTTGAATATGAAAAAGCTATTTTATTCAAAAAGTCACTGACTTATCGAACTGCGCTCGTATCTACTTATATATCTACCGCAGTGGTTTTCCTAATACTTTTTGAATGTGTAGAAGTTATTTGTAAAAGAAAAAGTATAAATGTATGCAGTAAAATTGTTTTCACACAAGAATCGGCTTCACCCGCAGAGCTTGAACGTGGTTCAACTAGCTCGCACATCCGTGTGATGAATTACTGTCGCTTTAACATTTTAGCGATCGGTGTTTTCGACTTCATATAGTTACACAAATTTGAACTTTAAAATTAATAAACGTGACAGTGTAGGTGTAACGTTAGTGTAAGTTTTTGAAAAGTGAATATGAGTTGGAGTTTCTTAAATCTATGAATTTTTTGAATATTTTATTCTCTCTCGGATTTTCTTATGTACAGTTTGAAAATCCATACAATTTAGCTGAGTGTTGCTCACGGGCATCATTTCGAATTTGCTCCGGGGGCGCTAACTGAAGCTGTTAGCTTTATTTTGTACTTGGCTGCATGAAGGACTTCAATCCACTCGACCATAATTTATTTATATAAATTTGAACTACCATTTCATTATTTCATTGACATATATGTATGTAAGTATGTACATATCGAATCTTGCATATCTATAAATAAATACATGTGAAGCCACAGCAAAACGCGGTTACATACCACCTTTTTTGCATAGCTACATTTTCAAATTAGCAAAGCGATTATTATCAAATAAAATGCTACACATGTATTCCTTTGAAACTCCTATTCTTAATTTAACAATTTAAAACACAAACGTAAAGTACTCTGTAAAATTATTATTTGAGGTTTTTAATGAGTATTGGTTTCTGCGATTGAAATTCATTTATATAAATGAACGAGGATGGTCTGAAGAGTTTCCCATCTAAAAAACGGCAACATTTTTTTCTAAATTTTTTATTTTTATTTTTTTTACATATTCTCCTTGTAACTCTACATACCCGTCCGTCTCTGAAAAATAATTGTACACCAAGGTTATTGCCTCCTCATTTGACGATACTATCTGTCTATCAAGCGCAGTGTTTATTTGGGGTAACAAAACGAAGTCGCTTAGGGCTAGATCGGTTGAGTAAGGCGGATGGTGAAGCAGTTCAAATTGTTACTCGTTAATTTTCGCCATGGCAACCGCTGAGGTGTGAGACGGCTCGTTTTGCTTTAACGCACAGTGGGCGATTGGGCCTCGTTAGCGGCATTTAATTAATAACTTCTAAACGAAAAAAGATATCTTCAGACGGTTTTTTTTTCACAGCTCAGAAAAAAGTCATAGAATTTTTTAAGAAAAAAAAATTTTGTTTAAATTTATTTTTTTAATTTTTAAAATTTTTTTAAATTTTTTTAAATTTTTTTTTTAATTTCAAAATTTTTTTTTACCTTCAATAAACAAATTTTATAAATCAAAATTATCTTCGGAATCTTCGGAATCAGAATCAGGCATATCTAGATGCTTCATTAAAAGCAAGCTCTTAACATCATCGTCCATAATAATATTTTTTGCAGTCGAAATTGAAGACCCATTGGACAATGAAGATATCAAAGGGTCAGACGAAACTAATAAAGCATTTATGATGTCTTCCATTGTATTTTTCCTGGAATTTTTTCTTGTATTGCTCTCGCGTATGTTTCGATAGTCCTTGTTCCTGGCTTCAAGAGCTTCTTCGGACATCATACCAATCGGAAGGGAAAAATGGTTTATTATATCTGCTCCATGAATTAAAATTCTGTGAACAGACGATGGCATGTAAAACCAGGAGTATGCTTTAACAAAAACTTCGGCAGTTTCCAATGCGTAAGATCCGAATGCGTCCGAATTTATGTCGTATCCACAAGCCAATGCTCGTAAGATTACGCTAAATCGATATATTAAATCATACCTTACTCCTGTTATACGAGCAGCCAAATTTGGTTGTTGGAAAAACCTCCTTGCAGTGTTTCCGTTGTTCGTGCTGCCAGTACCAGCTATTGGTATATCCACCAACAAATGCATTTCTTCCCTTAGCTTCTGCTGAATACTTCTTTTATTTTGTTCAACGACATCCTTGTCAGCACCACGAGCTTGCCACTTTTGTATTGGTATTCTATATGCAATGTGCAAAACACACTCGAAAGACCTAATCCATGCGTGGAGACTTGATAAGCCATATTTAAATAGGTTTGCATTAATAGGAAAGCTTTTCACCAAATTTAGATCGTTCATATTTTTGGGAGTCGCGCTACAGATTCCGCATGTTTGCGAAGCCGATTCCGATATGACACTGAACGTTTTGCCATCAAGCATGGTCATATGAAATTGGTGATCAATTCTTAAGGTACTCACAAATGTTGGAAAAATATTTAATATTTGGCTCTTAATGTTTTGAATTTCTCTGCGAGACAAGTCTGCCGATTCTTTCTCGCAAAGTAATTTAATGGGTCGACAATATCGGGTAGAAGAAGGCCGATTGTTTTTCCATAAAACTGTCGATCCTTTCTGCACTATCAATGGTACCATACAAATTGAAAATAAATATTGATCTATCATGTCTCCATCGAAGTCATTAAATTTTTGCCTGTAAGTAGAATGGCCGCTGCTGCCATCACAACCCCATTTGTAGGTAGCAGTTAATTGGGTGTTATTGTTATTTTCAATATGGTTTTGAAAACTTTCTGGGTGCGCTTCAAAAATCCTAGCAATCGTATGGTCTACTAAGCTTTGTAATGGTACTTCAGCGAAATGATCAGTGACTGTGATGACACTAGGATAGCATTTTTTTTTCGCACAACGCAGTTTGTCGTAGCATGGATATATATCGGCGTTTTGCCCTTTAGCGGCTCTCTTTGACAAATTCCATGTGTACTTGGTATGTCCAACATCTACAAATAGCGCCAGTGCTTTTTCATCAGAAAGTTTTGTCGGTAGACGCTGAGGGGTACTCATAGTTTTCAAAATCTTACCGCTAAACTCTTCGTCGGCGTTTAGCATTGACACCACCTGTGAAGCACTACGTTTTCCACCTTTATACAAGCTGCAGCTTGCAGCTACCAACAATGCTTCTGATGGCACATCTTCAGTAAGGCCTGACAATTTCTTAACTTGGTTTTTTTTGCAACACTCCGAAATATCTTTTTGTGGACGTCCAATAATTTCGGAAGATGATCTTTCAATCAACACTAACGGCGTATCTAGCCATTCCTGGTTTTAGTTTTCAAAAAAAACCTTATTTCTTCTACAGTTTTTCCACTTTTCTAAAAGCTTACTAGTAAAATTTCGCAGCTTTTTGTCAATCTCGTACTGCTCCTCCTGAGTATATTTAAGGTTTTTGAGAACAGTACCAAATACAAAGCTTTCCATGGTGAGAAACTTCTTGGTTGGGATCGCTTCTTCATGCCATACTAAAAAAAGTACCCGTTTTGCTACCGACATTGTTCCTAAAAAGTGCCATGATTTAAAGGTTAGCAGGTAATAGCAGTTCATATTACACATTTTGGACCCACAATGACTCATACTTCCAGCTAAAAAAAGAGTTAGACCTAATCCGTGCGAATGTTGTAACTTCTACTCCACGAACGACAGGTGCACGCTAGTGCGGGCTAGTTGTTAATACACTTAATTACCACTACGTTTTATGAACAACACATTTACAGACCGGTCACAAACACTGATTTTTTATGTAATACATACCTTGAAGTTAATAAAAAGCCACACTTTTAATAAAACAAGTAAAAATTGTAAATTTCCAAGGAGCTCGAAATCAATGCGCACAACAAAGAAAAAATATTGTAAAGCACTTGCTAAAACATTTTGTGTTTGACAGCTCACAGCTGATGATCAGCTGATCGTAGAGCTTATAAAAACCGCCAAAAATCTAATCAAAGCATCTGTTATCGATTTGTGAAAAAAATTAACGCTTTTTCAAATTTCAAAATTTGAATTAAATGCCGCTAGCGAGGCCCAATCGCCCACTGTGTAACGTGAGCAAACGAGGCACACAAAGCGCGTTCAGCTTTCTCATGCTGAAGTATTAATTTAATATGTGAAGAACACATTCTATGTACAATTATAATTATATGACATCTGCTTTCTCTCTTACTTTAAATCGACGGTCGTTTAAGACCATTTGGTGAGCATTAGCGATGTAATCGTCAGTAGTTGCAGTTTTTAGATGTCCCGAACGTTCCCATCTAAACAAAATTCCAGTAGAGCCCTTTTTTGTCGAGGTTTCTGATGGCTAGATTAAGCTCATTGCCTGAACTGTTATGCGGACTTTGTTGGGTTTCTTTGAGACCTATATTCAAACCGCAGTTAGTATGTTCTGGAAAGCGATAGCGGACCTGTGACAATTTAAATTAATTGGATATCCATTTGTTAGTAACGATATCCGGCGTTGGACGGACTATTGTTAATATATTTTAATCCACCAGTCAAGCGAATGACTTTTATAAAAGAGGTTTATGGTGTCTTGAGGTGACAAGAATACAACCAATTTAGTGTGATACAAAATATAATTTAGGACATAGAGTCTTTTTTTTAGGTAAAACCCTGTAATTTAAATAACATAATGACAGTCTTGCATATTTTTTACTACATAAACTATTTGTGTTATGCGAAAAAAGTGTTTAAAACAGTGTTTCATTATAATGAAATTGATTGGTTGATAATCTGCCAGCTAAGCTATTTGATTGAGGTTATAATTAAGATGTTTAAAATATTACTAATCTTTTTTGAATTTGGAATGCATGCGACTTTTTCCGTCCGGTGTTTTTCAATTTGACAAATTTCCAAACAATGCCAATTAACTTTGCTCAATAATTGAAATCAAATCCAAATAAATATAAAATCTTCCGCTTAATTGTGCCGATTAGTTAAAATCGATTATTGTAAATTGATAGATTCATTTTATGTTGAGAAACTAAGTAAAACAATTCGTAGCTTAGTAAATATAGCAAGCCTGTTGTTGCAAAGTTTTAACGTGAACAATAATTAAAAGCAGCCACCAAATTGTTGTAACTTAAGTGATGCAGCAATCGCACGCCGCCTCCGACCGTGTATAGAAAACTTGTTCAAACGAAAGTTTTTAAAATTTAGCGAAAGCGAACGAGTAAGAACACTGCAATTAAAAATACCAACAATTAATTTCTCGAAATTGGTTTGAGTAAAAGTTCTAAATTAAATCAAGCGAAGTCGAACATTAAAAGAAAAGTATAAATAGGAGAAATTATGTGTGCACCGGAAGGTGCAAAGAAATTAAATTGCTATAATATTGTATTAAAAGCATTGATGAAATTGTGAAAATTAATCAACGAATTGCACTTCAAGGCAACGAAAACTTGTATATATTTGAGGAGTGCTGCGTTAGGACTTTGCGTCTAAATTAGGGCGGTTTAATAGGGGAAAAATAAAGTCGGAATTTCAATGCCCTCATTCTCTAGGACTATTCTGTTTTAAAAAATATTGTTTATATTTTAATTTGGAAATCAAAATATATTTAAGAACCACTCTGGTAAGAATAATAATTTGTGCGCTTAAATCCGAATAGCAGCTTTTTTTTTGGCAGCAATATACTTGGAGGTTTTCCATTGTATGCCGAAGGGCTACCAGTATTCAAAGATGGTACTTAGATTTTACTTGCCCTTGGCTGCTATTCAATCCCGGCACTCAGCGGCTAAGCAAGATATAACATGCACCGCTACACACTCGACCAAGTTAATCGCTTTAAGTCTCTAAAATTTTCTAGTTTACATGCGACTGGTCCTTGCGACCCCTTAGCTAGTAAAGCGAATATCACTTATGTATGCTTTGAGACATATTCATGCTCTACGAATGTTTTAGCAGGGCAAGTAGTGAAGTGAGAATATGAAACGCGTACGTATAACTGTGCTATTTTTTTTATCAAATGACATCATAACCTTTTTGATTCCAAATCAAAGTCACTTTCATTGCCTACCTTTTAATCGAGTTCCTTATATTATGGCTTATGGTGCCGCTCCCATGCGCCTTGAGTTTGGAGTCGTATTATCGAACGACTTATTGCATGACTATTGTGTTAACTACTACACATGAATCTACGTTACTCTAAAATTATATCAACTCTCATTTTAGGCAAATGGTCTGAATATACATAGTTACTAATTTCAGATCCATAAGGCCTGATGCCTTAATTTTAACTAACGTTACAATACCGGTTGTTTCAGAACTGTCGAAATTCCTGGATTTTGGAGGTTCTCTTAAAATATGAGATTCTGTTCTAAAAGATTTTGTCTAGGCGGTTCGAATGGACTACATATATTTCAAGATGTATTTCAAGATATTGTTTCGTCGCTAGTTCCTTTCATAATGTAGCCAAAGGCAGATTCTAGGCACCCAAAAACGCGTGATAGTCGCTTCTTCTACAACGCTAATTCAGAGTTATGTGTGTAGTTATGTATATATTTATGTATGTACACATTTTTTTTTAATTATTCGCTTACAACTGCAGTGAAAAGTCAAATATAATATTTTGTGACATAATTTTTTAAGTTTGTAATAAAAAATGGTTTACAAATAATTTAACAGCACTTTGCGTTCATTGTTTTTAATGAAAAAGTAAACATCCATTAATGGTTATTGTAAATAATTTGCTTTCACATCTGTTTGTTTTTCATTACTGTAATGTTGCATACGCAAAAAATATACATACGCATGCAGTAAACATAAAAAAAAAACGTATACCCCTATTATGTATGAAGACTAGTAGCCGCTGAGCAACTATACTTGAATTTCCATTACCCAAGGCAACCCGCTACTGGCTATCGGCTACTGAAATGATGAAAATTTTTCCCTTTTGAAACGATCTTTATATTATTTTAAGTTAATACTTATTCACATTTGAACAAAGTTCCCTATTAAATACTTCAAAATGTACTTGTCAAAAGAGTAAAATCAGTATAAAATACATACATACATATATGTATGTAGTGAGATCAATCGCCATAGATAATATGAAGAACGGTTTTAGTAGCCATGGCTAGTTGACTGGCAACTGTACACTAGTCTCCATACATAATAGGGGCATTTGTTTCAGCGCTACTCTTAATGTTTTTAACATTTTCCTTTATTTACCTTTAAACTTATTACTGTGCTTTCGCGCTTCGTTTCTGTGCATAATTTTGTCGTTCTCGCACACCTTGTCTACTAAAAGCGAGACAGCTGAGAAAATAGCCTCATCTGGGTGCGCTTTTTTCTCCAATGCAAATTCTTGGCACTATTGTCGTGTTGTTTTCTTTTATTCTCTTTCATTTTCTCACACTTACATATTTTATTTATTTTTTGTCACTTTTAATATTTTATTTATTTTTTGTCGCTTTTAATATTTTCCTCACCGCCGTAACGAAAAATTCATGAGCAATGGGAATTTTCAAGTGTAATGTTAGAGCTTTTGTTTGAAAATAATGAGCAAGTGCGACTTCATATCTACGTTTTTTCTTAATTACACTCGTTCATGCGTACGTGCATAATCGTATCTAAAAGTTGCAGGTAATATTAGGGCATGTGTTAATATATAATAATTTTTCAAAAATTTTTTGTAGAAATTTTATTAAAGAACTGTTGTTAGAAAATTACACTCTTTTTAATTGTTTCGGTAGAAATTGTTCAACACGCTATATTTGGATCTTTCTGCTGAACTCGATTCAAAAGGAAACTGTTTTAAAGCTTAATACAGAAAAACAAAAAGAGAGACAGCCCGGCGTCGACGGCTTGATCAGTAGACTGCAACGCACAGTGTATTCAACGCGCCGTAAATTGCAAAAATTTAAATACATCTAAAACGATTTTATTTAAAAATAATAATAATTTGGCGCTTACACTAAATAGCACAGTGATTGGCCGAGCTTCTTCCACCATTTGTGGTGTACGTCTTTATATTCTAACACTAATGCAGGGATCTTCAGTTTTTTGCCGACTCCGAACGGCAGATGTATGTTTTAAATGAGAAGCTTTTTCATGGTAGAAATACCCTCGGGGATTTGCCATTGCCTGCCGAGATTCGAACCTCGAACCCAGCGGCATATCGAATAATAGCACGTACAGCTACCAACTCGACCACAGCTGCCACGATTTTATTTAAGATAAACAAATATTCAAAATTAGAAGAATAAGAATTTTTAGAGTTCAGATTGTTCAATGTTTTTAAATTTATTTATTTATTTTTAATTTTATTTAAAATACATTGCTGAATGAAGTTACGCAGCTCAAAAAAGCACACAATAAAGTGCATTTGAAAGTCAGTAAAAATAAAATTTGATTTTTTAGATTTTCGGAACGAGAAAGTTTGGAAATGTTCGGCTTTATCTTAAACTCTTGTTGTTTTGTTTAGTAAAAAGCGCCAAATGGTGGAAAAAACAGAAAATAAATTAGGGTTTTTTAATTCCTGCCGAAATATTTAAACTGCTGAACACAACGTGTGTGTGAAATACTTAGTGGGGGATATTTATTTTTCTTTTTTAAGTTTCATTTATTTGGAAGAATTGTTCATAAAATCACAAAATCATTTTTTTCCTTAGAACGTTTGACGGTATATTTCCGAAAACTTTTAAAAACATTATTTAAAAAAAATTTCATCTCGAAAGTGATTCATTCATTACTCGTCTGAGTTTAGTTTGAAGACTCGTGGCGAGAAGTTCGCGCCATTGACGACTCTTGTTGAACCAGAAAAAAATCTCTTGCTTTTGAAAATATTTTTCTCTGTTTTTGATTATGTTTTATTATAAGACCACAGAGAAAAAGGCGTAATGAAGTTAATAAGTTAGTTTTAATTTTGCACCAAAGTTTTGTGAAGAATTTTTCTGCTACAAACCCGAACTTTTAACCAACGTCTATTGCCTGAAACTTAAATGTTTGTTAAGAAGAAATTTAACTGCATTGTAGTGTAAAAAATATTTTTGAGGGCATTCGCCTTTCAAACTAGCCAATTACTGGGGGCGCTTTTTAGTATAACAGTTTTATCCCATGCACACCTCTTGCTGTCTCTCTCTAATATCACTCACTCGTCCCCCATTCTACACTTTTCTTTTGACAAACTTCACTTGACACTAATGCATTCACTCATTTTCTATTCTTTTGCACGCTTTTATTGCCGTGAAGCGTCAAAGGTGCACGTTAAGGCGAAAATTGTTGCTTTGCATAGTTTCTCTTACGCTTATGGGTTTTCTATGTTTTCGATATTCGTGCTTGTGAGTGCTGAATGACCAGTTCGACAAAACAGCTTTTAAGAACCCAATGCAAAAGAACAAGAAAACATTTAGTGAGTAGCTGGAGTGCACTAAATACTCATGGCTTTATATGTACATACGACGGTTGTGTGAATGTATGTATTAATGGTACTTACTTATGTGTATGTGAATGCATGAAGTTTGTTAATGCGCAAGTAACTTTAGCTTTTCGTCAATTTATGTTGTCATGTACACATTTTTTTTTGCCATTATTTGATACTAAATTTTATTGGATTTCTTAATTTTTATAATAAACAAAATGGCGAGTTCCCAAATACTTTTCCAAATTAAATCCTTTACCGATTGTGTTTACACCATTTACTTAATCCATACGGCTATTAAAATCTGCATTCAATATATTGACAAAACAAACTCATAATCTTAAATGGGCTGCGTTTTAAAAGTTGGTAAACGATTAAATAAAGCAATTTTAATATTCAAGGTTTTTATCTTAAAGATAATTATGTTTAAAGTAGATTGTCGTTTTATTTTTCGGAAAATAAGTATGTCTGAATTTAAGAGATTTTCTCAAGATCTCTCCATCGAAATACTCTTTTTTCGGAACATAACATTGCGTAAAATAAATATAAACACTCTTATTACAAAGTCGAGATCACTCTTTCAAATACGGGAAACAAGTGAAAAATAACACCAAAATTATATTAAAAACTTAAAAACAAAGTGTTCATAAACCGATCTTTAATTAAAAATAAAAGTGTATGCAGATTATTGTGGCTTGTCATTATTTTAAGAAGCTCCACATTTATCACGTGCACGATTTTACCTTTTTATATTTCATACATATCTACACAAAAAGAAGAAAGTGTTAAAGTGTACAATAAAGAACTGGACAAAGGGGGTTCTTAACCTAGCGAAATCAATTCTAAGTTAATGTTTTATGTTTACTTACCTCAGAGCAGTTGTGTTTTGTTTGTTTGTTGTCATTGTTGTTGTTGTTGCCAATATGAGTACTCACGCAGAATGCAGTAAGTAAAAAACATTAACAAGCAGCAGCAGTGAGTCGAGGAGCTGCAAAATGGACTTCTCAACCCAACCACACCAGAAGGAAATGTATTATATTAATAGTTGAATAAACATTAACACTTGCCGAGTATATGTGTGTGTGTCTGTGTTTACTCATTTGAAAATCTATATACATAAATTGTGCACATCCATTGCACATACATACACAATAATGTAAATGGAATTTTTAATGGTTTTACGCAATACATACCATATCTGCATGAGAGCACTTACATAGGAGTAAAGGAGTGTCCGCGTAAGGTGTACTTGAGTATGGGCTCAGTACAGGGGTAGTGGAAGCCTAGATATTTACACATAAGAAACATATTTTATTAGTATCTTCGTATATTTCGATTTGACTGTTTTTGCCAAAGATAAGACAAAAAATATAGGAAGCGACCACTGGGGCGCCAAAAAATGTTTTCGATTTTTATAAAAGTTATTTGTTACAAAAGAGATATTTCTATTTTAAATTTTATTAACTTATGGATAGCGACAGTCTTGAAATGCTATTACAGACTATCTACTCAAACGCTAATTATTATTAAAAAATACCAATATCCAGAAACTTTTAAATAGTAAAGTAAAATAGAAATGATTTACAATTCTTAAAAATTTTCGAGCTGGTTTTAAACTACCGCCAAATCCAATTTTTAAAAATCTCTACTGATCATTGCTTTTCATGCATTGATTAATTTTGCATATAAGGGATTGGCTGGCAGTCATAATAATAAAAATAACTGTTACTGCCAAAACATTCTGCCAGAAATGTTTGCTAAGAGAAAGCTGCTCGCAAAAATCGTCTATCATTTGGATTTGATTTATGTAGGTCACTAAATATGTAGCACACTTTCAACACGCAGTTAAAGGAGAAGCTCGATCAGTCCAAAGTTCTTATAAGCGTTCACCTTGAGTGCATTCTACCATGACAATGCTTCTAATAAAATATATCTGTTATTCGCAGTTATCATAAAACTGCAGTTCGTTCTTTTTGTGTTAAAATAATACCCAAATCACAAACCAAAAATCGGGAAAACAATAGGCATAAATTGCAATAAGCGGGAGCAGTGGGTAGTAATGGAAAATAATTTGTGCAAAATTAATTAATTTTAATAAATTTCCGCACTTATTGGAGTTTCTGTAACTAGTTTCTTAGAAGCAATCTTTGTGTTTGCTTTGCAATGTGTGCATTATTTCTATCAACATACCAAAAAGTTCTAGATAAATTATAAATAAATAAAATAATAAATAAAATAAAATATATCGATGTACAAGCGTATATATTGATATGATTTTTGAGAACAAAAAATTACATTTAAGTTAGTAGAATGTTGTTACCAGTTTGCCTCTCAATCATCAAGAGATGACGGAAAATTCTACCAATGTATATCAAAGTTTCATCCTGTCGGAAAAGCAAAAGATGATCAACAAAATTAAGTAAGTTTTTGCCGAAAATTTTAGTTATACACAGTTGGGCTAGATATTGAAACTCAAGTTAAATTGTATTATGTCTGTTCTATTAAAACATATATTTGTCCTGGCACGTTCGTTTGTAATACAAACTATGATTTTCAAATCCTAATACGTGGGAACACTCTTTTATTTGGCTTTAATTTTTATGTCATAAATAACTTTATTATTTAAGATTGTCAATTATTGACTCTGCTGTATTCTAGTACAGTGAATTTTTATCTATTTGATAATGCAAGCCATAAACCAAATCACATGGCTTAATCATATTAATTAATTTAATTTTTAACACGTGGCTACTTTGTAGAAAAATGTTTTTTTAAACTCTTGCATTTGATGCTCCGACACATTTTATTATTTCTTAGAAAATTTTTTAAATCTGTGATGGGCAATTTTTATTCCAACAATCTGCAGTACGTATGTAACTTAAAATTTTAACGATCTCTGGCTTGGTTGATATATTCTACACACATAAGAAATTCCATTTCTATAAGATAAAAGAGCTCAATAGTAGTAAATCTGTGTTTATGGATAATCATCACTTCATATTTGCTTTTTAAAGGATTCTAAAGTTTCAGCTAGGATTCTGCATTAAAAAAATATAAAAGTATATTACATAGACAAATGGTTATCAAATAAAAGAAGAAAATTAGCTTAAAAACTTAAATAAAAAAATTGGTTTCGGAGTTTCCGCCTTCAATCAAAATTTTAATTTTTCAGTAAAGACTTAAAAAAAAAATTGTATATTGTCTTATTCTGAAAGAAATAACTTTGTCTTGCCCTCTTTTTAATTTTATATTAGCTGAATAATGCTTAGTCATCCAGTGTAATTAATAATTCAGACATATTTGATTTACTATCAAAAGTTTACTAATTCACAATTTTATTTATTTAAAACTTCACCATACAAAACACCTCTAAGGTAAACCAAATTTATGACAATGGCTTTGAATAAGCTCAAACAATATGATTTTGTTCGAATTGGAGCGAGCTTATCAACCACAATACTAACAACCAAAGCAAACCAATTACAGAAAAGCAATCCTTTCTTTTACTCTGCAAAGGCGTTTTTTGATAACAGTAATCGTTGAAAATTGCAGCCAACAATGAAATGAATCCATTTTCGTTCATCAAATTTCTATCCACTTATTCTGTGCAAAGTTGTGAATAATCTTAGCTATGCAAGTGTATACAGTGCGCGACAAAATGGTGAAGTCAACATACATATAGTATATTGACAAAGACAAAATTCGGCGTTTAAAATTTATTTTCTTTCATTGCAACTATTTTTTAATCAGTTTCTTTTTAAACTAGAATTCTATAATAACAAAGTTGATGGAAATTAAGAAAGTTTTTCTCAAGTCTTTCTCGGCATGCTTTTTATAGCCCATTTAATTTGAATACAGAAAAGTATAAATTTCTGATCATTTTTGAAATTTTTATGTGTCAGTGTTGCACAAGATTTTCATATAAAAAGTCGTGTATGCGTTACAAAAAAGAAAGTGCGGAGAAGCATCAGTAAAAATGAAATTCAAAATCAAACATTTTTGCAGCCTAAAATGGTTCAGCTACTAAACAACATATTCGAAAAAATTCTAAAAATCTTTAAAACAAAAAACATAGAAGTATTTGTTAGAGTTTGTTGAATTTTTCAGTTTTCTACAAAGTTTTAAAGTGAGGCTACATGGTTTTTGTTTAAAAATTTTGTATTTCAATAGAGGAAGCATAGGAAATTCAATAAAATAAAACTAGTTCCTTTGATTTATGGTGCCCTTTTCATTTTGTCGCGCACTACTTACATAGATATCAGTCATGTGGTTTGGCTAATGTGATTGAAACTTGACAGGAAATGAATTTGTTTTATGTGTAAGCCTTTGATAATTTATAGGCTTTTATGTCAGAAAAGAATATTTCTAAGAATGTGTATACATACATATCTACTTATGTATGTATATATTGGCACTACAAATTTGATTACAATTCGAGCAGGCGTGCCAAAAAAAGTAATCCGTAATTCTACTGGTGTAAGCATATTACACAAAAGCATCTGAAATTGAGCTAATCAAGATTTTGTAAACGCATGAGCTTTAAAAAGATATATAAGAAATAAGTTTCGTTAACGTATTATCACATATGTATGTATGTATGTATGTATGTACAAACATGCATATGTATTAATATATTTTCTGGCTTAAAGCGATACTAAGGCACCCTCTCGTTATCTTACACATACACATAATATGTATGTACATACATACATAGGTGTATATTCTTAAATAAACCGCAAAACTAAAAAAAAAAATGTTGCTCAACATTGGCGCTCAATATCATTTGATATTCCACTTCAATAATTTTTTGGTCCATCATCAATCGAAATCTTTGCCTGAAAACTAAAAGAGGTTCACTTTCAATTACTCATTCTCTCTCTATTATTTATATATGTCGACTTTTGTTTAGTATAATCCTTGCTCTTATATTTTTATTGTGCAGCTGGTTTCCATTTCATATTTATATTTCAATTTTTAAATAGCCTTTAGGCTTTAAGTGAATAAATTGTGGCTTTATTATTGCTAAATAAATATGTTTTGTTAGTCTTTGGTCACATTAATTATTAGCAGCAGTCATTTATTGTGCTGCAGGCCAGTTTGATTGGAAACTTTAGCGGAAAAAATATTATTTAAGCAAATGGAAGCAATTATTCCTTTTATTCCGTATGTCACCTTTTTTCAGTTACAGAGAAATTCGCTATAATATATTTTTTTTTTCGTTTACAGACGAACTTATAAACATTTTGGACGTCCGCCAAATACGAGAAGCTAACAAATATAGACAAGAAAAGATTGACGTCGTAATGCTGCAGCCAACAACGATAACGAACACTTTGTCAAATTTTACCCACCTTTGCTGTTTGAGAGCCAAAATCAATGGAACTATATTTCAGAGTAATGAGACCCACAATTGTAGCTCTCTGGCTTTTAGTAAACGGTGTGCTGGGCTTGTGTACTTTCTCTCAGAATAATCTAATATAATTCTAATGTGCGTTTCATCTATTTTAGCACTGCAATTTACAGTGATTACCAAATAAATGTCATATGCTGAATTAGAGCAATTTCGTAAATGAGCAATTCGATAACCTTATCAAGGACCAACCAACATTTAATTTTAAGCATGACTCAATAATGTAAGGTTGTGTTGATCAGGCAACAATAAAATGTCCCGTTTGACGACTATTCTACGTTATGTCAGAAACGGCTGATTTGCTTTGTTTATGTATTTATTTTCATGATACAAAGAGCTAATGAAATCGATGGAAACAATTAAAAAAGGTAAAAATAATAAAAATTTACATACATATTGCTAATTAAACGCATTATTTGTATTTGTAGTGAACTTCAATAATATGTGGTAACACTTACATATGTATGTATAACAGTGAAGGAGTAATTTGGAAAGCAAGCAGAAATTGTTGTGCGTAAATTTATTAAACAAATATAAAAGGTATTAGTGTTAACATTTCTGAAATAAAATACCTTATTAATTTCAAACTTTACAGAAAAACCAAGAAGCCAAACCTTTAAAGTGTTTAATCGGCATTAACCGGCAACAAATACATGTACATATGTATGTGGTGCCAAAAATGTAATGCGCTCCTATCATACAATCCAGAAGGTTCTACATTCATCAGCGAGCGTGCAAGTTGCCTAAAGAAGAAAAGTTTAGTGAATTTTGTATATGTACCTCTTTCGTTACTTAGTTTTTTATTCGTTTTTGGTGATTTTTGTCTCTGAAAATATTTCTGGCTCTTAAAAGAGCCGTTTAATATTAGTGTATTTTACCTTTGATGTGTTGTGCAATAACACCACAGATCGTAATGTATTTTCTAATGTTACGGCAATAAATGAAATGAAAATATATCGGAAAAATTCTATATATGTACATACATACATACATGTATGTTTATTGCTGAGGCAAATTTTTGTCTATTTGGATTTATTGGTGGCCCTTAAAAGGGCCGTTTTAAAATAGATTGCTGGCGATATGTATTCATAACCTCCATGAAGCTCTGCGCCGCACATCAAGCGGAACACGAAAAAATGATCCGCCCATCCTTTTCGGCTTTCCGCAAATATCGCACATAATTTAATTTTAAGTTTTTATCAAAATTTTTCACAAAAAGTAACGCGTAGTCACAAAACACAATCCTATCGCAAATGAAAA
Organism: Philophylla caesio; assembly: GCA_963971545.1. Classification (NCBI taxonomy): domain Eukaryota; kingdom Metazoa; phylum Arthropoda; class Insecta; order Diptera; family Tephritidae; genus Philophylla; species Philophylla caesio. The sequence continues at coordinate 20,882,650 of OZ020607.1, forward strand.
TTGTAAACAATAAAACGTAAACAAAGGCAACACACGTGATCGTTTGACATAACGTCATTGCCAAATGGAATAAGAAGAAGCACGTCTTTTGTCGATGTCACCTGTAATAGATACATCTTGATTTTAAGTTAGAATAAAAGGAAACCTTCCTATTTCTGACAGTATAATATTAAAAATAGAATACATCTAATTTTACTTCATTCATTTTAATTCAAATTTTTATTGGATAAATATATATAATAATATAATTTTGGCACGTACACTATATAGCTCAGTGTTTGGCCGAGCTTCTCCTACCACTTGTGGTTTGCGTCTTTATATTATACCTGGAGGGACCTACAGTTTTGTGCCGACTTTGAACGGCAGACGTATTTAATGAGAAGCTTTTTCATGGCAGAAATACCCTTGGAGGTTTGCGATTGCCTGCCGAGGGGTGACCGCTATTAGAAAAAACTTTTTTGCTTGCCCTGACTGTGATTCGAACCTCGAACTCCTCGGCATATCAAGTTATAGCACGCACCGCTACCAACTCGACCACAGCGGCCACAATTTGGATAAATAGTGGTACGAAATATTGTATTTTAGTTCGATTACCCATTCAATTGTGTTCTTAGAATACAGACCCCATTCAGTTCTGTCTTTGATCTTGAGGTGTAGTATAAATCTAATCCGGTTAATTGTGAAACTATGTTCATCTAATGATCTTAATGTTTATATCTCTATAACATTATTGACAGTTTATGGATAAATTATTATTTTTTGATTATGAAATATTTATAATTCATTAACACCGATCTGTTCTTACAGAAGGAATGCTAAAAAGAAAGCCACTCTCGTAGACTACCTAAATTGGGACGCTATCTATAAAAATGCTTGAATAACTATGAGCCAAACCTTCAAAAATATAATAATTTTGAGTAACGCATCCTTACGAAGTAAATATATGCAATTTAGCTTTCATCACTACAAAGTGTTTCAAGCAGAAACGTTAACTTAACATGTGCAAGTATATTAGCGAATATTATATTTTAAATCAAATCCTTTATGCTACAAACTACATGCAGGTAGATTATTAATTACATAAGTAAGTGTTTGTGTAATAACTTACATTTAGAAATTAATTATTTATTACAAAATGCTACAAAGCAAAATTAAACTTATCTGCAGTGTTTTAATGTGGCGATATTTAGTGTGTGTGTGCTAATTTGCTATCATTACTTCAGCTTACAAATTAATTTTGTGCATTTGCAAGTATTCTCGCACGCTCACACTCGAATTAACAAATCAGTTGGGATACATTTGGCATAAATAACGGATTCATGTACTATGCATTGAAAGTAATTGTATCAAAGAGGAAAACATATATATACTCGCAAATACTAAAAGGATTCTTATAAAGCACCTATACCAGTAAATATATCAAAATATTAAGTGTAGATGACTTATTTGCAAGCAAAGTTTAACTTCACAAATCTCGGAGTACCATGCATTTTATTCTCTTCCCAATGGAGGACAAATAAAGTATATTTTTTTAATTCTGAAATGAATAAACTCTCTAAATAGTGACCTGGGGGTCAATTCTTGTTCTGTGAAACGGTGATAAGAAAAGGGTTTCCACCTTTTTACAACAACGAAACTTTCACTGTCTATTTACGTTTTGTGATAAACTGAAAACAACTGTCAAAATCTTTTCATATGATAAAAAAGTCTACAAACAAATTTTATTCGTGAAAACAAGATATAATTTCTTACCACCGTTTAGGAATACATATCTTGATGTATTTTGGAAGTATTTTCAATCATCGCTTGTCAAGTTTGGTTTGGAAACAAACCGACGGAAAATCTTTCCAAAATACAACATATTCCAACCCTGTCAAAAACCTCAACAACCAAAAAGAAAATACATAATTTAATGAATTTATTTGCCAAACTAACATTTGATATAATACTGCCCCTTTATAGGCAGATTTAGAATTTGGAAATATTGCCTTAAATATACTTGTGATAAAATAATAAAATACTAGCAAAAATAAAGGTATTTTACAGTTTGAAAATTGACATGCGATATAAAAGTAAGTCTATTATTTTGAAGATAAAAGTAGATAAAATTTTTAGCACTTTTTCTAAAAGGACATCTAAGAGGTGGTTTTGTGTAAATGTTAAACAAGAAATTTCTTCGCAAAATTTCACATACGAGCGGGTAACAAAAAATTGCTTACTTGACTAGAAAAAAGAACAAACGCTTTAATAAAAACGTTCTTTAAAATTTATTATCTTCGCGCCGCTGTTAAACTCCTCTCTCCCTCAAACTTCTTTTTTTTAATTTTTGGAAATAACCAGTAATGACAAGGTGCTAGAGCCGGGGAGTTTGGTGCTGGTCGTATTTCTTCGACAACAGAAATCGCAATGAAGATACTCCTTATTTCAGCAGTGTGAGCTGCCTCGTTCTCATGATGTAAAAGTTAGCGTCGAAAATCCACCTTCTTCCTGTTTTCCAACCAATTTTTGATAACTTTTGTTAAGCAGTCTTTGGTATACTTTTTCGCAGTTACCGCCTGATTCTTTTCCAAAGGAATATCAGCTACAATTTTTGATCGGATGAAGTAAACTGACATCATTACTTTTCTTGCTGATTTTCGTTGCTTAACATTTATGGGTGGGCTTGCTCCTGTTCGGCTCCATACCATGGACAGAAGCAATATTCGTCACCAGTAGTGATTTCATTAAGTTGCTAGACTGCTAATTTTAGAATTTATTTGGGAAAAATTGAGCAAAATTGAAATGGACGTCTTTTTGGGCCTCATTTAAACTTCGTGAGGCCCAGCGAACATATTTCTTCGTGTATCGCAGATGATTGCTTAATATTCACTATACAGCCATGGCATTCAAGCACAATTCATCAGAAATTATATCTTGTGTCAATTGTCGATAATTGTTTACTTTGGACTTCAACAGAGTCACAGCGACAGAAAAATTGTCTCGTCTGGAATCTTCGGAACCAGTTGGAAAAAGTCTGTAGAGACGGCGAAATCGTTCCATGTCCACGTTGTCATTAATTGAATATTTGTAGTGGCTTTAGCTGACGCCGAAAACCTAATAGCATCACATAGCAAATTTTTGTTTGCGTTCGTGGTAGAACTTCGTCTAAATGTATTGTCAAATATTTTCCGTTTTCTAGTCCATATTTAAAGCGATTGTTTTGAAATTTAAGCTGAAGACACGTAAAATAATTGCAAGGGATTTGGTATTTTTGGTTTTTTAAATAAGATTTAGAGTCACGAACTAAGCGAACTTTTATTAATCACCTCGTAGATCGCATCTTATATGTATGTTGGGACTGCAGTGTTAAGGTTTTTTCTAGAAAAACAAACCGATTTTTTTTAAATACTCTTCACAACCGGCTAGTTTTTGTTTTTCATGGCAAGGAAAATATATTTTTTTTAATGGGGCATTCATATCGAACTGTTGTGGTGCTAAAGTTATGACACCAAAGTATACACACCAACAGCATAAAATGCATCCTTGACTGCTGGGCTGAAGCAAATGTCCTAATCCTTAAACAAACTTGATTGAAATACCTTTTGCGCTCGTCTCTTTGATGATTCTCGTTGTCCAGTATACTAATTTTCAGCCTATTTAACCTCTGACATTGACTATTTCGCTGAGCCTTAAAGCCGATTTTGGTTTATTGCTTGCTCTGCTGTCTGTCTTATCGCTTTTGTTTGGCATTTTGGTTTTACTTGCTGGGTAGAACTCGTTCACTAATTTGAAGCTATACTCGTATACTCAATAGAAGGGTGGTTATGTTGTTATATTGCATTTTGTAGTACACTTTTTGGTGCGCCCGATTTACTGGTACTCGTATGTTCGAATATTTGTGTTGGTTAAAAATGTTTCTGCCCAAATTAATAACTCGCTTGAATTATCGCACAACCCTACTTTGTAGACCAAAAAATTACAAAATTTGATTTTTCAGTTGTTGTATTTAGGAAAAATGCCTTAAACGCTCTTTTTGGAAGTTCTGTGAATATTCCTTCGAAATTTTGTGAGTTGCTACATATACATATATGAACGACTTTTAATTACATTTAGCTTAGCGCAATTTTGGAAACTTTTCAGGTCTTTTGATGCATACTTTCAAGAAATCGAAGTTTATAGCTAAACTAATTACGACGATACTCATCATTATACATCGGATATTAAAAAAATATACCTTATATACTCGTATATACCTATATAAGCATAAGAAGTATATAAATTAGAACTAAGATAATTATATTACTGCCAAGCTTATAAGTATGTAACGGGTGTTTTTTTTAGGGGTATAGAACTTCGAATTGAAATAAAACACAAGAAAATCGTTTTAAGGTCCATCAATTTGGCTTTATTGGAAGGATAATTTTATGCCATTAATGTTTAAATATGATTTCGGGCATGTGGCCGCCGCGGCTGGCTCGAATAAAGCCAATTCTACAGGTCCAATTTTCAACCACTTTTTCGAGCATATGGGGCCGTATGTCGGCAATAACGCCACGAATGTTGGCTTCCAATTCCCCTAACGTTTCTGGTTTGTTGGTGTAGACGAGCGACTTCACATATCCCCAAAGAAAATAATCCAATGGTGTCAAATCACACGATCTTGGTGGCCAATTGACAGGTCCATTCCGCGAAATTATGCGCTCAGCGAATGTTTCCTTCAATAAATCGATTGTGACGTGCGCTGTGTGGCATGTAGCGCCGTCTTGTTGGAACCACAACTCATCCACATTCATGCCATCCAATTCGGGAACAAAATAGTCGGTTATCATGGCTCTATACTGGTCTCCATTAACGGTAACTGCCTCTCCAGCATTATTGCGGAAGAAGTATGGCCCAATGACTCCACCAGCCCATAGAGCACACCAAACAGTCAGTTTTTGTGGATGTAATGGCGTTTCAAGGGTCTCATGTGTATTCTCTTCACTCCAAATGCGGCAATTTTGCTTGTTGACGTAGCCATTCAACCAAAAATGAGCCTCATCACTGAACAAAATTTTGCGATGAAAATCAGCATCGAGATCAATCTCATTTTCGGCCCATACACCAAAATCACGACGCATTGCATGGTCTCGCGGCTTTAATTCTTGCACAAGCTGGATCTTGTAAGGTCGCAAGCCAAGATCTTTGCGCAAAATCTTCCATAAAGTTGATGGACAAAGCTCCAATTGCTGTGCACGGTGGCGAATCGATTCATTCGGGTCCTCTTCAACACTTTGCTCTACAGCGGCAATTGTTTCTTCGGTGCGCACTGTTCGACGTATTATCACATAGAGTAAACGTAGTGCGAAAACGATCCATGGTTAACCGAATTAATTGCTCTGATGGACGATTATGTCGACCATAAAATGGACGGAGCTCACGGTAAACTTCGCGAACTGAACCATTATTTTCGAAATAAATTTGCACGATTGGCAAACCAAACTGAACATAAATGACATTAGAGTTGCCAGATTTGACCACAAAATGCCAGTTTTATCTCTATTCGAAAAACAAACCTGTAAAAAAAACACCCTTTATAACTCATTATTTAAACAGTCAAATGCTATAATTGTAACATAGATTAAAAAAAAAATCAATCGACTTTGTCACAAAAATTTTATTAAAAAAAATTTACTACAAAATTTTTAGTTGTGGTCCTTACTAAAGATTGATCCTTTGAAATTGCTGAAAAGTTTACAAAAAATTACGATTCCAGGTCTCGTGGCAGTTCTGAAACCAATTTTTAATCTTGTAAAATGTTTAAGTGTGAATTTTTAGAAAGAAGACTGTAATTAAAGACAATGCATCAGAGACGCAAACATGTGTTACAGTGCCGACCAAGGCGAATTCATTAAAGGTGGTGTTGATAGGGCAACACCAACAACCACAAGAAATTTGTTTTTGCTTCTGGTTGGCTATTGTCAAAGTAATTTGATTGATAAATTCAAAGCGAATTCAATTCATGAAATAGAAACCAAAAATATTTACACTTTTGTTAAGTTGCCGGAACGTTAACTATTTTTAATATCATGGTTAAAATGTTTTATTGTCGGATCTATGCAACCTAAATCGCATAAACCTGTGCCTAAGAAAAATAAGAACGATCTGATACAAAAACATTTAAGTACTGGACCTTCGATCATATGTAGTATAACCTTTTGTGCGTGCTATTTAGAAAACATTGATCGGAAACATAAACTACTGCAGCTAATTTCACTGGAGTCATTACCTGACCATCGTCAATTGTATTTGGAAAAGAGAGTTAATTTACGATTCATTTCATCATCACAATCGTCGTCAATATGTAAATTATCTGCTGTGTTGCAAGACGTGTTATAACATGTTGACTAAGTCAGCGTGTCCGCAGAGTTCAGCCAATCGGCGCGATCTACTGCAACATTGCCTTTCCCTTGTAAATGCTCTATGTTCCTAGCTATACACCAATATTAGATAAAATTTGTGTAATTGTTATTTAGCATATAAGCATACGTTTTATACCTAAAATATACTTTCGTAATCTGTATTTAAACTCTTTTGGTGTCGGATGATCATTAAGACCACCTTTACTACGGATAGCACCAAAGAAATGCTCCAGTACATCCTGGTTTAAGCACATTTGAATTTTGCTTTAATTGTTCGAACAACATAATTAAATATCTGTTTGACATAAGAACGATAGTCATTGACATACTTATGTATATTCATTAATTTTTCTAAGCACTTCCAATTGATTTAGATGCGCTGTCCCATAAGGTTCCTTAGGTCATAAAATTATTGTTAAAAAAGGATACTTTAAACATTTTTCTATTGTGCTAAGTACCTTCCCAGGATAGCCAAAAGTTTCTATCGTCGAACTAAGAACATCATTACAAGTTGAACAAAATCGGCTGTCTCCGTGGATTTATGCAAATCAAAACCCAAAGAATAACAACGACGAATTGCATTAGCTGTAGTGTTTGAGAACAATTGTGCAGCTAATTTTACTTTTTGCCTACCTAAGTTTATGTTCAGAATGTATTTACAAAGCAATTGGGTTGGACAAACATATTAACAAACCTATTCCTTTAACAGAAATATGTTCATCACTCAACTTAAAAGTTATGGACGCGTCTGACTTTGAGGTGTATTTTAGTAAGTCACAAAGAGTCCGCGTGGTTAAAATTTGTCCTTTCCACAGTAATCCCGTATCCAAAAAGTGATTCCGTATAAATTTTAAAAGATGTGGAGCATCAGCGAATGCAAAAACTTTTGATTTTTCGTCTGCGGGATTTGAAAACCACGGTTTATCTAAATACAATAAAATTTTTGAAATGTTCCATAATCGTATTTTTCAATTGCCCATTAAATTTGAATGCATTAAATACAGCTTAATGGTAAGAAATCTTACCGACAGTAATATTTAATTCTTTCCAAAGCTTACGGTTGGAAGGGCCCATGTCGCATACGATCGCTACTACTAAAAATCCTGTTTTGTGCAGTGTCCGAATAATGGAACATAATATTTCGCTTGTCATCTGACAGTCAAAATCAAAAAATATGGGAAGCTTCCACGATTTCTTTAAGCCGCGCGCCATAACAACTTGAACGTTGTTAGCATGCTTTCTTACAAAATCTCCTGGGTCGTCATACTCGAAAGATTCTACAACTTTCATCTCATCGAATGAAAGAACGCAAATTTTGTCGTCATTCGATAAACCGGACATATGGTGCATACATTCGATTGACGTGGTAATAATACCCTCCCTAATGTCTTGCTTTCGATACCACCGTTGCAGGGTAGACACTAGAGGGAAGCCCTTTTCATACAAATGAACGTATGCTCTCGGTCCTGCGGCATGCAAACATATCGCATTTGAAATATCCTTCCACCACCATTTCAAGTTTCGGTCTATAATAGATAAATTTAAATTATGATTTAAAGCATAATAGAGACATAGTGTAACGTACTCGGAAAGATCATTTTTCGAATTTGACCTTCGGTAAAAATTTGTTTGGCCGTATCGAAGATGGCATTCGCTTCTTCGAGCTCATATTGTAAAGCGCGGTTCTCCACTTTGAACTTCTTTACCTCTTTCTTCAACTCGCGAATTTCAAAATCCATATTGTATTCAATAACAACAGAGCTGGAAGAACATATGTCTGTATGGATGTAAATACATGTGATAATAAGAAACGTGAGTTTCCCGCTTATGAGCACTTACTCTATTTGGATGCAGCAATCTTTTGGGGACAGTGCAGCTCTTGACGCTATAGAGTTAGGCAAGTTGAATAAACGTTACAAAATCTTAAGAAACATATATTAGAAGAAATAATGAATTGTTCAAACCTAATTGTCGAATAAAAATTAGACCGGTTTGCTTGATTATCACTCGGAGTACTATTGAATTTGGCGAGAAGAACAAAATTCAGGACACGTGTATTTCTATAGAGTACACAAATTAACTTACGATGTTGGCAAGAAAACTGCCAAATCTTCATTAGGGGAAGCTTGAAAATTTGCATTCCTGGCACTCTTTCTGTATTATTATTTGTTTATATACATACATATGTATGTATATGTTTAATTTCTTAAGAATTTTTAAATTAAAAACTTAGTCTAGCTTCAGCGGTTTTGGGACAGTTTCCGGCAGCAAATTTGCCCTTTTCCCAATAAAAAAAATTTGCGAAGGCAAAAAATGATCTCCGCATATAAAGTCCTTTGCTACCAAGTGTTTCCGGCAATTCGTGCTCCACATTTCCTTATTTGCTCCTCTCGCGGAACTTGAAAAAATAACACATTTTCCCATTTTTATTATTTTTCTTTTATCTATTTAAATAAAATTGCCTCACCACACAAATTTGAAAAAATTTATTTTAACATTCATGTCATAACATAAATATTAAAGGAGAAAAGATGTAATGTAAACAAAAAAATAAAAATAAAAGACAATTCATTTGACAATCACCCACCAATCATCTGCTCGATTACGACCACCTTAAATGAATTCGCCTTGAGTGCCGACGAAACATTTGAAGGAATTTTCAAATCAGCATCTGACATTGCAAAATTTTTTCGGAACTGAGTTAAAATCGGGAAAATAATGCTGGAAATGCTGAATAATACGAGTACTATCGACGCTCAATTAAAATTCCTTTTCCGGGATCTGCTATAATTGAGATTTTAGATATTTGTAATTTGCAATTTTAAAAGTGATCTAATACTGGATATTTTGGAAGAAAAATAGGAAAATCGATATAGCATTTTAATTTCCTGACGTTCAATGATTCTACTGATTCAATCGATATAATCATAGCCTATTGCTTGTTACCTAAAACTTAATTCCATATTTTACGCGATATTGTTATTTATATCCATGTTTATAGGTATATAATAAAAAAAAAAATTTCGAAATGAAAATAAATGGACCCCTCCGTCCTTCAAAAATTTTTTCTGGATCCGTCCCTGTTAACACTTGAAGGATCTTTCACATATCCGCCGCTTGTGAGGATCGACGTCGCTTGTGATACACGTGTTTAGTTTTGTACATTTCCCTAACTATATAGTTGGACAAATCAATAGTGAGGGAGAAAAACGGTAAGTTTCAATGCAATTATTTTATAATTTTCTGCTTTTAACAATTCTCAACATTTTTTTACTTTCAATGAAATGTGAAAGAAGTTTAATCACAAACTAAAAGTTTGTTGTAGCGCAATTGTTCGGTTATTCGCTTACTTACCATCCCCCCAGCCATGACCTTTGTTGTGGCATCCAACAATTCATCAAATAACTCAGCACTCTGGCGGAGTAGCCGGTCTGCGTGCATAGTACGATGATCTGAGTTCAATGTAAAATTCCCCATTTTAACGACGTCAGTTACTTCAGCACGAACAAATGTTGATAGATACACATATGTTAACCCTTTTCAACTAAAGTTACACTTGAATACGTACACATATGTATGGTATATCTAAAAGTATAAGCCATTGTACGCTCTTCAAAGTTAAATATTTTCGTAAAGTTCAACAAACAACTGTTGAAGTAGAAAAAATGCAGAGCTGTACACGAATGTTCAAAGTCGTTGAAGTCCCCCGTGGTGAAATACTGCATTAGTCTGAAAAACAAATACTAGTTCTCAATTAGTTTTCAAAAAGAGATTTGTGCTAATTCCAAAATGAATAATTAATACTTCCTTTTATTTGATTTCAACATTTTAATACATTTAGTTGCGCACAAATAATCAATTTTATTTAGGTATTGTAATTCATTATTGACACATTTTTGCCAATTTTTTATAAAATTATAATTACTAATTCAAGAATAGTCGTATGAATTACTGTTTTAACCTTCATACAAAATTAAAATAAATCATTTTACTTGAAAAGCTGCAGAAAAATGTTTTGTATCAAAAATTTAAAGGATGTATCAGGTGGCTCAAACTGGCACTGCGTTTTGAAAATTTGCTTGTAAACTTGCTTTTGGAAAAATTTTATGCATAAAGAATAAATTTTGAAATAATTTTCATTAACTTGTAAGGATTTTTAGATACAGATAGACTTGCGCATTTTTTCTGAATAAAATATTTTCGTTATGCGGGAAAAAGTTTTCAAAAGGCAGTTTATAAATGAAACCAAAAATCTGTGCGAAGTTTTAGATATTGAGAATTGAAATTAAGAAGAAAATTTGAAAAAAGTTTAAAAAAAATTGGCAAAATTAAAATTTTTTTTATAGTAAATCAAATTTCTCTAAAATTAAAAAAAAAAAAATTGCAAAAACTATGTCCAAAAATTTAGAAATAAAGAATTAAGAAAAATATTTAAAATAAATAAAAATAAAAAAAAAAAAGTATCATAAAATAAAATAAAGCGATTAGATATTAAAACATTAAATACATTAAATTAGTTAAAAACGTTTTTCAAATATGTTGAATTACTTTTTTTATTTTGTTTAGTTCTATAAGTTAAAATTAAGTAATAAAATACAATGAAATGATCGATTGGCAAAGTTTTAGGGTCTCAAACTGCAAACGGGTGTAGTGCCACATAAGAATAATAATAAAGCATTCTGCCCCTATAGCTTCACTGGAAATATTTTGGACACTCTTATGGCCGGGAGCCTTATTGTTATTGGGAACTTTGGCTGGACTCTCGACTTGCATTGTTCCGCTGGGTGTATGTTTGATTCATTATAATATTTTATCTCCCTCTTCTCTTAAAGCAAACTAAATATTGGCATCAAAGGTTAATAAAAAACCAAAATTAAAACATAACTAGGTTTATATAGTTTCTTTGCTATCATTTATTTACTTGCAAGTAAGCTTATGAAATAGTCGGAAGGGATCACAAGTTTTTAATTCGTAAAATTTCTTTTCGAGTTAATAAAGATGGTTTTTTTTTTAAACGTGTGGTTTTCAGTGAGGCAATACTTTTTTCAGAGTTGGTCTTTTTTACAGCTGTTAACTGATTTATACTTATTTTGGTTTGCCCTTTGAAGACGCCTTTAAAGAGAATATTCGACGCGTTATTGGTGACATTCGGCCCCAATTGCTGCAAAAAGTGGTCGAAAATTGGGCCTCCCGGCAGGAATTAATTAGAGCCAGCCGCGGCGGTCACTTGCCCGAAATCATTTTTAAAACGTAATGGCAAACCCTTATTTTTATAATAAAGCTAAATTCTTGGCCAAAGCATTAAATTACATATATGCATTTTATTTCATCTTAAAAGCCACGTGTAAAAAAACACACTTTTATATTTGATACAAAAAATTTAGCTGAAACTACGAAACACACCTGTTATCATTACCTGTGCCATTATGGTGGATATCAAGAGTATAGAAATTTAAGGAAATTCCGCTTGGGGCTTAAGTCGTGAGCAGCCAAGTGGGCAAAAGCTATACTGCTAATGCATAAAAACATGTTCAACATATCCACACAAACTTTGTTCTTTGCTTTTGCTTCGTGTTCCTGAAAGCAGGCTGCCTTGTTAGAGGCGCGTCGTGTGGGAAACTAAAATAGATTTAATATCTCACATCACTTGGTTAAAGTGGCAAGTGTAACAAATTTTAGGAAATTGTATTTTTCATCCATGATCTTCGCATTTGTGCAATCAGTGTAAGTTTGCTAGAAATGTTGGCATATCCGGCATCCAGTCGTCAGCATGGAACATGTGTACACAGGGTGTATAATCTTAGATAATCCTATTAGAAGATGATACTAATTTCGCAAATTTCGTCGAAGGTCGTCTTTATAGCACTTAAAAGGTGTCTTAAAAACCTTGACACAATGTTCAAAGAAACTGCTTAAAAAAATGCATTGGAAAGATCAAGTTGGAAAATATTTGGTAACGTTGGCTTTGGCAATACATTTCCGCATTCGTTTCCACAAGAACGAAATTTATTTTTATGTGGAAGAAAATCGCAACAAAAAAATTGTGAAAATTAAAAAATCACTTTTAGTCATTTGAAACTTGAACTATATTTCACAAGAATTTAATCCGCTATAAAACTGCGGAAAAAAGGTTTTATATGGTAGTTATGATATTTACATATTTATGTAAGTTTGAAACGTCTTCATACATAAGAAATGCTTTCAAATTAAATTTAAATGAGTTTTTAATAAAAACCGATAAATTATAAGATTAAAATAAATATTGGTCTAATATTAGAAATACGTCGAATGACCTCTGCCCGTATTTCTAGCATTAAGTCATAATTTTATAATGAAACTGCATTATTTAACACTTCCTCTAACTTTGAGAAAGTATATTTGCTTTAGAGTAGTTTTGTTTTACTAAGCGAAAATAAAGCAGTTTGCAAAATTTGATAAAAAAAAGGGAAAAACTACTATTAAATTTTTTGATAAATGTTTAAAGTTACAAAAATTGTTTATGTTACTAACGAGATATTTGATTTCAAACTACTGTCGGTTATTCCGATGTATTTTTTTCGGAAAAGATGAAGGAAACTAAAAAAAGAAAATGTACAAGGCGCAAAAGTTTGAACTACTTGAATAGCTGGTTTTGTACTTCTGGCCAACTCAACGTGTCGTATGTATGCTTGATAATTCACAGCAGATATCCTAAAGCGTTTGAATAGTACTACAGTAAATTGAAAAGCAAATGCAAGGGAACTAAATAAACATGATTCGATTATCGATTAAAATTATGTATTTAGTGTAAAAGGTCTGTTGAAAAGTTCATACTAAAACTAATAGAAATTGGCAGCAAATGGTATAACATCAGATAAAATATTAAGTTTTCTATCGGCCTTTAAATGTTTAATAACTGACAATTTTTTTGGGCTCGAGGCCAGTTTATGAAAGATTTTATTTGGAAAAAAACAACAGCAGTTATGGTGGTTCAAGTTATAGCAGCTATTTTGGAGATCATCATAATCCTCATCAAACTTCTCTGTATTTAATTTTGTTTATTCTTCATCACCGCTCCCCAGCTTTGAAGGAAGGAACCTCAGATTTCAGAGCTAACCCGCTTCATGCTGTGTTATGCATGTTTCATAAACTGACCTCGAGCACAATATAGAACTAATTGTAATATTTAAAAATTGTTGACCGCGCAAAGTATGTTAAAGTATATGAATCTTTCAGTGCTTTTATATTGTTTAATTAATTTATTTTATTTTTAAGTAGAGTGGCAGCGTTAATTGATATATTATCTCCGCTTAACAAATGTGATTACTTTTTTTATGAGCATTTTTACAAAACATTCGAAAAAGTTTGAATTGGATTAAAGTTCGTGTTTGCTTTTCATCGCCCTTCTTTCCTCTCGAACCTAACTGAAAAAGTGTGTTCTATTGTATACATTTCCCTTCTTCCAACTTTTGTTCGCGCCCACATATTTATTAAACTCTTATATGTACGTAACATACATATGTATACGTTCATAAATTGATCGTGGCATGGCAACTTAAGCGAAGAGAATATTCCTCTTGTGTTACAACACGAATTTCACTTTTTTTATTATTTACTGCTTTATTTTTTTAATTGTACGTCAGAACGTGTAATGCATATCCCCACTGCAATATATTTAAATAATTCATGTGTTATAATTTTTAATAATGTTTTGTATGTACAATCCTTTTACCGCACTTACGCATTCGCGATATCTCAAACATTTATGACGGTTTCAATATTATTGCATATAAGTTTATTGTAGTTTGTTGCAATTTTTTTCCATTTTTTCGTTATTAAGATGTAACAACTTTAATTCTTTACTAATTGTGATTGTTTTATTTGCAAGCGATTATTGACTACTAATGTTGCGTATGTTTTTTCAATATTTGTTGTTATACTTGTTAAAATTGTTTGTACACAGAAAAAATTGCACTCGTAGTGTATAATCACTTGCTTTTATTGTTAGTGTTAAGAATTAAATGTAACGGCTTTGATTTAATGCCAGAACAAACAAAAGCAGCTTAAATATGCAATAATGCGAACAAAGCTTATCCGGTCAATGCATTCGATTATTGAAGATTTTATAGAATGGCAGTTAACAATTAAGTTATGCACGCCTTCTATGTAGGTTAATGGGTTACGCAAAAACTTTTGTATTTGTTATTTGTATTGTAAATACATAACCAAATAACCTGGTAACTTGGTTGACGTGAACAACTTAAATTCTTAATATTAATATTTTTTCAAATCGAACAATTTGGTTTGCAATAATAGTTATACACATTTTTTTTTTGATTATATTTGAAGAAATGCTTTATTTTCGTTCATGCATATGTCATTTAATAAATACATTTCTTTCTATGCGTAAATATCTATATAAGCGGATTATTTATTATCTTCCGAGTAACTTTTTATTCCAACGGTAATAACTTCAATTAAATTAATTTTTTTTTCCTCTAGCTTCTAATTCGATTAACGAAACTCGTGCGAAAAAATGTATTTTTTAAAAGTTATATACATTTCTTTAGGCCTGCAGTTAAGCGTGTCACCGAGAGATGTCGCTCTTACCCACTCGCTAACATAACTCGTTGATTTCTTTCCCAGTTGCACGAGACCAGTTAGCCCGTTACCGTTGCAAGATTCCACACTCTGTGGAAGCTATAAATACGTCAACTTGTGTGAAAAGCCTTATTTTTTATACTCAGAAGATACCAGCCTAAGCTGTGGTGAGTTTTATAAGAATTACAATAGAACTCTGCCTGCAGACAATTGAAATTCCGGCCACTTTATCCCCGCTCGAACAATATTAATACACCGTGTAGTAGTATGGTGGCACACTTAGGCTAAAGGTAGAAAAGATCGTTGTGACAATGAAACAATGTGTTGATTTTTCTCACGATATAGCATTGCATTGTGTGTATTTGAAGTGCTCCTTAACTCTAACACATCAAAAATGACTATATACGAGTAAAACAACAACTCGAGATGTGAGTGCTTCGAATATCATGTGCTTAAGCAATCAGTAATGTCTGCACCTCAATTGGAAGAGAACGTGACCGATGAGCACCTGAGAGGCTTATGACTTCATTTAAATTCAACCGTGAAACCCTTCACGAGTTATCGTTTCTTTCAAAAGCTTTTAAAATTGTTTATACTCGTATTTAGCTCACTGCCCGAAAAAGACTTGTAAAGAGGGAAATTTTTAATAGTGAGCCACATACAAATACATACGATGTACGAATGAATCACGCACAGTTTATCGTTTAATGCATAACGTGGCAAAATTGCAATAAGAAAAATTATTAATCTATAACCATTTGAATAGTAATCTTAAAATAAAAATAAATGTATGTCTCGTTAAAAGTAGAGAACGACTTAAATATTTTTTTTAAATATAAAATAATTACATACAATATCATAATAGCTTTTAAGAAGCAGTCAAGCACGCAGTTTTCTAAAGTAAATTAATCTTTATTTTATTAATCACAGTTTTAAAAACAACAAAGCACAGCCTGCAGACTCCCGTTATGCTGCACAACTCAAATTCATTCGAAGCACTGAAGGAATCATGCACCCAACTTGGCAAAGGCTACTCAAAGGTCATCTATTCAAACGATGACCCTACCCAGATATATTTTATTTTACTGAATTTTTACGTTTTATGGCATTTCACTATACGCATTTTGTTTTTGTCAGCATATGGCTCAATTTTAATTTACAAATATTTTTTTAAAAGCTCTTGCAATATATTTAGTAACTATCATTATTTTTGATTTATTCAAATGTTTAGTACCTTCTCATTTAAATATACTAATTAGTTTTCTAACAAAGCCCCAATAAAACAAAAAAGAAGTAATTTTTCTAGATTGGGTAGATACTATGTAGCTTTTTTAATTGCAATCTAATAGAGTACAAGTTTTAAGTATCTGCAAATTTTCACAGTATTTAAGTTGAAAAAAAATTAATTGAAAACAAATTTTCAAAATTTTTCAATATACTGTGATCCTACAGTTTAACTAATTTTGTTGGCACAGCGATGATTCAAATTTATTTAAATATTTATATATAGTCAGATAATTTCCATGAACGAAATGCAATACGTTGGTTTTATGTTTAAAAATATCTGTATACCAGTATGATAATTAAAATAAAGTGAAACATTTTATTTTTTTGTTTTGAAATCGCCAAAAATACCATTTTATCTCAAACTTTGTTCACAATTATCTCTGAGCAGACTTTTCAAATTTCAATCTATAAAATGTTTAAGCCAAATGTTTAAGCCATTGCAATTATACCCAAAACATGACCATTATTTCTCATTGGTTTCAAACCTAATCATTGAATATTCATATATACACAGGTAATTAAATACGAATAAATGTTTCGGCTTATTGCATTTTATCAATCGGCTAGATATAAATTTCAAAAAGTTTGTTTGGCAACTTTAAGCAGTAAGTAAAACAAATTAGCAAAAGCGCGTGTGTACTCGTACATACTCATATCTATGTACATATATATGGTACATACTATATGTGTATATATAATAGCAATAACACATGTGTATCTGTATTTATTTCACCATTTGAATCTATTTGGAGACAAGCATTTATCTACTTTGTATGAGATAATGTGATATGCATAAGGTTTTCCATTATTTTACTGGTGAATTATTATTTTTACATTTTTCTTCTTGAAGCGCTTAAGCATTTTATCTCCTCGCTCTAAATCTCTAAATGTATTATTATATTATTTCCACTTGAGCCATTATGCGGTAATAGTAAATACATATTTAAGCGCTTAATCAGAGTCCTGAGCTCAGGCACAGTTTTGTTAGAGTAACTCTAAAGGGATTAAGTCGACTTTACTTTGAAGTACATCTTATATATAATGTATATATGTATATATAACATAGGAGTACATCATAACTAATTTAGCTTAAGGCCTCGATAGCCATAGCTTCTTCTCTTATTGTACTATAATTTAGTTATAGTTCCAATATCTTTGTAAATAAATAAATACATAAATATAATGTGCAAGTTCTTAGTGGCCATTAACTTCTAAGAAGCTCTTTTTGCTGATGGTGCATTTTATGTAAATTTTTATTTATATAATATTTTAGTACCATTGTGAAATCAATAGACGCCGTTTTTAAGTTTACTGAGGCAGATATGTACGTAGAAACTTTTCCAAAAAAAAAGTATACCCATAATACATATACGTAAGAAAAATTCTGACACAATTACTAGTTCGTTACCCATTTCACACCTTTCATAGTTGCACGCGGAGCTGACATCATTAAGTTGATGAAGTAACTTGTTCCGTCGAGTTTCATTGCTGCAGTTTTGGCAACAAATATCATCGGCAACGAAAATAATATGCAGTGCAACAACTAAAGCATCATCCACAAGCGCCTATAACCAAACACAGAAAATTCAAGCTTTTGCAGAAGCCGCTGCAGTGGTAGCGGTGGTGTTATAAGGGCCCTTTTACATTATTCAATTCGTTGATAGCAATTCTAGATCTTACTCTTTTATATTTTCTGTTAGCATTTACACGCTTCAACAGATGTTAAAAGCAATCGAAGAAAATTGAAAGCAATTGACGGTATGGATGCATGTGTTCTCGTCCCTTTGCTTCTCACCTCCTCACCTCGTGTTTGCTCGTGAAAAAGGCCACTAAGCTTGCTCAGCTTTCCAAGTTACATTCGCCGCTGTGTTACCATCGTACCCAAATGTTTGCCTTATGAGCCTTAAATACTTCATGCAATTAACCGACTTGTTGTGCCTGCAATAAAATTATTGTTTGATCCGCCAACACCAGCATCAGCACCAACGCCAGCCAATTGGAATGCTAACGCCGCATTTTAAGCGTTCCAATCCGCCACTTTCGCGCCAAAAACCGAAGAGGCAAAAAATATATCCGAGAATTGCGAGCAAAAGTGGCAGTGATAATGAAATGAAAACAAGCGAAACAACAAACAGGCAACAGCAATAACAGTGGCAGCAAGATGGCGGCGTGAAGATGATAGAGGCAGTGGCGGCAATGACGCACAGCAGCTGAAGCAAATGTTGCGCACAGCTGAAAAGTGTGGAACACATAACCACTTTAGTTGAATGGAGTTGAGATGTTGTTGCGCAAAAATGTGACGGTGTTTGAACAAAAAGTTTGTAAACAACAAAAACAACTATAACAACAGCTAACAAGCGTAAAGGTGTGGGCAACATTTTTCGTCTAACTTTGCTTTGGTGGTTGTCGCTGTTGCGTTGTTGCGGATTTTGGCTGACGCGACGCCGTCTGCCTTGGCAAACACTAATGCTGGTGTTTCTGGTTAAGTAAGCTTGCATGTACATACGTTTGCATGTGTATGTGAGTGGGTTAGTGGATGGCGCTTTGTGTGTTGCCACATGAAATCTGTGTATTCTGTGCCACAATCTTGCAACCCAACTTTTGATTATGTACGTTTCCTGGCCCTCCTTGAGTTGATTGGTGGCACCGCATCGTTGTTTTGTTAAGGCAAATTGTAACACACACACACGCACACACACACACATACAAATGCTCTGGTAAGCGCGCGTGCCCCTTTACACGCGCAATGTGGCTAATTACTTTCGAAAGCCAAGTTATTAGCGTGATTATGAAACGGAATGCATTGCAGCCGCACTGCGACAAGAGCATTAAAGCCAAGGACTATTTATTCATATTCGCAGTGCAAGGATATTAACCCAAACAATGACAACAACAAAGTTAATCTTTAAATATAAATAGAAGTGAGAACTAGCATAGAGATGTGTTTACAAGATAAGATTGTAAACACACAAAGCGTTCAAATCTGCAAAAATATTGCAGTGCAGATTTTAGTGTATGAAAACTTCATGATTTTGGTTTGATATTACAAAGTATGGGCTTAAAGTGTTGACAAAGGGATTTAATAAACTAGAAATAGGTTCTCTGGAAACAACGTTTTCGTATTTTGTTGCCTCCATTTTTTTTTATCTGAAGGTGCCGCCACATTATTAAGTTTCTTTTGTTTTATATAACCATCCCATCGCACTGTGGACAAAAATTATATTATATCTAAAGATTGAATTGGCATGATTTCATTACTCGCTTTATATATTTAGGGTATTCACAACGTGACATAATGCATTACAAAACTAGAAAATTATAAACTTTTACAATAGTTTAAAAGTTTTGTTTTTGGATTGCCTAGAAAAACGTGTTTAAAGGATTAAAACTGTGATTGCTGTGTTGGGTTCGTTCAAACTTGTTCTGTGCTAAAAATAAGAATGTGGGCCTAAATGTTTTTGTATGGCCTTTTTATGGCGTTCTCATTGCTGCGCTCTCTCACTCTCTGATCATGACTATTACAACAAAGTAAAAAGGGGATGTTGACAACTGCGGTAATTTTTCAGCTTCTTCTTTACGTCTTATAACTTTAAGAGGCTTTGTGATCCTTCTAACTGTATATAATTAAAAAAAAAAAAAAGTAATGAAACATTTTATTTACATTATTTGCTACAAGTCTGTAAGTAGGTATCCCGGTGTCTTTGTTAGTTATTAGTGTAAAAATATAAGGTTAGTATCTCTGAGATTAATTTTAGTAAACGAAAATAAATTATATGAAAAAATATTAGCTATAATATAACTTTGTTATAAAGAACCACTTTAAAAGAACACTACACACTAATGGCCGCTGTGGTCGAGTGTGTAGCGGTGCGTGCTATTACTCGATATTCCGCTGGGTTCGAGGTTCGAATCTCCGCCACAGCAAGTAAAATCAAAACCACAAACATGTTTTTTTCTAATAGCGGTCACCCCTCGGCAGGCCATGGCAAACCTTCGAGGGTATTTCTACAATGAAAAAGCTTTTCAAAAATAGTACATCTATCGTTCGGAGTCGGCCCGAAATTGCATGTACATAGGTCCCTCCATTTGTGGTATAATATAAAGATGCACACAACAAATGGTAGGAGAAGCTCGGCCAAACACTGAGTGTTAGTGTTAGCGCAAATTATTATTGATATTACACACTAGTAAATTTTCTTAAGATTTTATGCAGACTGAACTATATATTTTATATGCAAATGAAATTATTAACAAATAATTATAGTAAGTTGAAAAATATAATTTTGAATTTTGGTGATATTTTTGTGATCACGTACTTTTATCTTGGAAGATGGTGTGGTCTTTCAAAATATAATTTACTGGTTTTCATTTCATTACCAATAAGCCAAAGTTTGCTTCTTAAATGTTTCTAAAAAAATAAATTAGTCGTGAACCAATCGTAAACTAGTATGAAACCGTTGAGGGCAGTTCAATAGATTGCCTCCTTGATCTTTAGCTAAGATATGTTTTATCATTACTAATAAGTACACATAACAGTTTTTGCGATATAACTGGGAATAAGCCTGCGGCGACATCTGTGTAAGGTTTTGTGAACGTATTGTAGCCTTTAAGATCCTTACGGCTTCTTTGGGCAATATTTCATGTATTTGTAAAAATTCACTTACTATGTGGTTGAAAATTCGTAAACAGAGATCTGGTATTGACATAATGGCATCGATGTTTTGTAAAAACACTTTGAGATTGAAATATCATGTACGTATATTAAATTCTTTAGGTTTTTTTTAACAAACTTGTGACGTTCGCTCATATGGCAAGATATCATAGCATTTTTTACCACATCGAAAACCATTTCCTTCATATTAGATTCAACTCTAAATCAGTTTTAATTATTTTGGTGTTGTGACAATATGTGTGCGTCCACGTGAAAAGGGCCCACTTTATCGCATCTAATTTCCGAGATATATAGATTTTTCGATACATGAATCGAATTTCGTAATTTTTTATTATGGTTTATTATGAAACTATATACATTTACGCGTCGAATGACAATAAATTTAGCTTCCTAGTTATAATAGAAGTAATTAATTTTATTTTTTGAAAAAAAAAAGAAAAGGGCCCACTTTGCCGCATTGGAGAAATATGAAGCATTTCCGTGTTCTGTGGACTTTTTTTGAAAGTAAAGGTGATAATTTTGGACTTTTAACTCACAAATAAGTGCCAGCGAAATAGTTCTTGGCACATTTTCGAGGCAATGACCTACTATGTATAGCGACCGGAAAGAAATTCTTACTTAAAAAAATCCCCAGCAGAGGGTTGGCGCTCAAAAATTACAAACATTAATAAGTAGTTATTATCGATATTGATCATCAGGATCACTGCTTATGTAAGTAAAGCCGCAATGGCCACCCACGTAATTGGATCTGCTCTTTGATACATTTTAACATCATGAGTATAACATCCAACAGCAAATATTTAGAAAAGGCCCACTTTGTCGAGTTGATGTTAATTAGTTGTTTCACATATAATAATGATTGAAAAATTATCTAATAGTATTTTTTCTCATGCTGACTATGTTCCTGTTCGATTCAAACGAACACCCATTTAACGTCCGAGTAGAAATGAAAAAGAAATCGAACTTTCAACTTCAAATTGATTTTTCTCAATTAGTCATTTTTCGAATATTTACCTTCTAAGTTCTATATTTCCCTCAATTCTTCAATTAGGATGGTCTAATTTGTTTCAAAATGTTCGAAAATCAACCAGGAAGACGCCTATATGCATAACTCCAATACCGCCGAAGTGGGCGAGTGTTACAAAAGTTACGACTTCTACATGCTTTTTAGGATTGCTCGAACATGTCTGCAGTTTTTAAATAGCACTTTATTTATGATTTTTATTTACAATAGTTAACTTTTTCTCAATCCAAGTCTCTTGTTTTTACATTTTAAAACGAACGATGCTTCCGATTAGCCCAAATACTTTCTCAAAAAACATATATACATAAAATAGATATCAAATTATTTTGTTACATTGTAAATATCTCAACTAGTATTCTCAAATTCTGTCGTCATTGAATATAGTTTTCATTAATCATAACCAATGAACATAAAAATGTTGTGATATATGTATATATGTAAAAAAAAATCACGAAAAACTCCGGACTAAATCGAAACCGGTAATGAGGTGTGAGCAAAATATTGAAAAATATCAAACAAGCCGACCAAAAGTGCCTTTTTAATAGCTTCAAAAGGAAATTGGATAAAATGAGAGCAAAAAGACGCATATAAAAGCTGCTGGCGGCTAAACATCAGCCAACGACATTGCCACAATGCTTAACGAGCAACCGTTAAAGCAGGAAATTTAATTTTTTTTTCTACATTTTGTGGCTGCTTTGCTAGCCAACTACTTGAGCCTTCGCGCTTGATTTGATTGGGCTTAATTTGACTTGCGTCCAGAAGTTGTGTTGACTTTCGCTGCCGCTTCCCTGAAGTATCGGAGTTTTGTAGGAGCTTATTTTTATTTTTATTTTTAATTTTTATTTTGTTGTGTAATAGGACAGCGCTCTTTATAGTATGCGCTCAATTATTGTAAAAACTTGGTGAATAGTTGTAAAAAGAAACTTTGGTTGTAATTTGCGTGCTAGCTTAATTTGTTTTTAGGTAAGTGAGTTTTTAAGAGCAAACTTTTTAACGAAGTTATTTTCAGAGTCAATGTTTTGGTAAGTTGGCCTCTTGTTAAGCAAATAGAGCTATATTGGAAGAGCAACTTAAGAGCAAGTAGATCTAGGTATCCTTTCATTGAACAATTTTCCATAGTACCCTCAATATGAAACACTTTTAGTTTCGCTGTGATATTAATAGTTGTTCCAAAAAAAAACATGATTACGAAAATAAAATGTATTGTGAACGGATCCATCTTAAGGCTTATTATTGCTATGGCTATTTAGCTAAATTACAGTTTTATATTGTAATATTAGTTTTTTTTAATGCAATATATATATAAATAATAAATTGTTAACGGATTTCGGTAGAAGAAATCAGAAATTATATATTTGGTAATTTTCCAAAGTTAACGTTTGGATTTTGGAGCCGTTTGATAAGAAGTTATTCAAACAACTTACGTGACAGGTATCACAAATTTAGGAATTCAATTAAAAAGTAGTTGTAGATTTGTTTATTATATCTCCTTGGCATTGTCATACATCCTCCCATTGTGATGCAGATAAGCCTGCTAACGAGCTATGGCGCAAGAACAGCAGATTGTTTAATATTCTTAAAAAAAAAAAAAAAATAACAAAAGCAAGGTGAATGCTTGTAAATCAAGTGAGTTTGAGTTAAAATTAAATTAATTTGTAAATAGCATTACGCTGTCAGTTCTCAACCGATTTGTTGAATTGTTATTTTTCTGGAAAGGCCACTTAATTGTCTCCTACAGTTTACCAAGGTTGCGGTGTCGCCTGAAAGTTCGCTTTTTACACTTGTTCGGCAATAAGTTTTATTTTGTCACTCTTTCTTCATAAATTATGTAAGGAAAATTTTTATTTCTACATTTCTTTAATTAATTATATGTATGTTTCATTTCGTGGCGGCTCTGCCTAAGAAGTTATCTGAGATTTTCTTAAATTGTTTGGATACAACTCTTTAGTTAGGAAAGTGACTATTAATTTAATATTTTTAACCAAATATGATTTCATTATTGCAAATGAAAACAAGGAAAATATTCACTCGAAAAGGTATATTTTTGATAGGACGTGCATTCCTTAAAAGCGACTTAACATAAAAAGGGTAACGCGGAAGAGATGCGGCTACATCTACATAATGCTCAAGACAATACGAATTTTAAAATGCGTTTGTTGCTTTTTTTTTACATTTCATCTGCGCATGCAATCTGTGATGCCAGATACTCATCAATTTGCCTTATTTAAGGGATTTCTAAACCAATTTGGAGGCTTTTTTGGGGGTGTAAAGTAGACATTTGATTGATTTTCACTGAACAAAGTATTTTATCTTACTTCATTTCTCCAGCAGGACATTTGAAACGTTGCCGCGAATAACGTTGTAAGCGACGGCTCTCTCAAAATATGTTTTTTTGCACAACATGGAAGGGTCCATATAACTAAATTGGAAAGTTTTTCAATTCCCATCAGTTTTCTGATTATTTCTAACCAAGAAGTAAAGTAGAAAACCATATCAAACTACCTTACGTCCGTCATAAAAACGTATTTTCTCTGCTTTGAATTTAAATAATTTAGGGCGAAAACAATAATCAGCATTATCGTGAATTTTGTGTGAACAAATATTCCCATAAATAACAATCCTGTACAAAAACAATTTTTTCCAATTTGATTTTGTGTTGCTTGATAATTCATGGGAATGAATTTTTTACATGAAATTCTGATAAGGCTGAATGTTGTTAAACGAGCGATGTTCCAAACAATTTGCACAGTAACTACATAGCGCAAATATATAAAAAAAGTTAAAGCGAATTTAATAGCAATTACAAAAAAGGGACAATTTATGGATGTGTAAGTCATAATTGAAGTTCTAAACGACACCCAGATATCTCTAATTTTCACCGACTTTGCCATCCACACTTACGTTTAGTACTTTAGTATTCTATAAACAAATTTGTGTTTTTTCGTTTAACGATGGATAGTAATGCATGTGTGGGAAACATTTATCTCATAAATAGAGAATTGCTCTCTTACATGCAAAAGTATTCTACACCAAGGCACATCAAATAGGTAGCCGCAGCAAACTTTTTTTTTTGAACTTTTTTCATATTTTATTTTAATTTGAATTGTCAAATATTGAATTTCGTTGTGATAAGAATGCTTTCAGTACAATTCAAGGTAGCTGATAAAATATTTTTGAAAGTTTAGCTTTTAAAAGCAAAAACAAAATATACAGAGCTCAAATTTTTTTTTTTTCAATTTTTCTACTGCTGCTACCTATTGAATGTGCCTTGTTCTACACGACACCCAGATATCTATGGATATACATACATGGCAATAGATTTCGTGTGTAGTTTGATACAAGTTTATGCAAATTTCTTCAGAAAATACAATATCCACAAAAAGCAACATAGGAAATATATTTTGATTTTCTTCTGATTTTCCGACAGGGTGGACATTTGATAAATGTATGTACATATATTTGAAGGATTTTCCGTCACGTAAACGACGCTAAAGATGGCACAACGCCGAAACCGGTATGTCACAAAACCAAATTTGACAAGGGATGACGGAAAATCGTGCCAATATACATTAAACTAG
Organism: Philophylla caesio; assembly: GCA_963971545.1. Taxonomy (NCBI): domain Eukaryota; kingdom Metazoa; phylum Arthropoda; class Insecta; order Diptera; family Tephritidae; genus Philophylla; species Philophylla caesio. Next base: position 20,908,171 of record OZ020607.1, read on the forward strand.
GAAAGATACTTAAAAGCAGCACGAATGAAGAAGACCCACTGAACAAACAAGACGTGCATAAGCCGAGCTGTGAGTGTCAATATAGCTATATAAATAGAACAAACAGGACGTAAAATACGTGATGTGAACACATAAGGGACTACAATAAAATGTTATGAAAACCCGCGGCTATACCTGAATCTAATTTTGCAAAACAATAAAAAAAGCTGTTAATGTATTGCACGTACAACAAAAAGGACGGCGCCTGAATGCTCTTGAAAACATGGATGGAAGGATAATAAACGAACAAATCAACAGTAATTCTGATGCGATATTTGCACAATTAAGGCTTGTTTATGAAAAACAAAGCAGACCCTTTCCATTTCAAAACGCCCCTTCGTTTCGGGTCAAGATTTAAGATTTTGACGAAACTTTAATATGTTGTTTTTGGATCAATTGAAGGAGACACGTATTTTTTTTTTGGGCAACAATTTTGTTTTGGCAATTTTTCGCAATTTAATTTTTTTGTAAAAATCAAGTTTTCTCGTTCGTTTCACGAACTTTATGTTTTTAAACATGCATAACTTCGACAAATATCAACCGATTTGAGTAATTTTTTTTTCAAATGTTTGTAAATATCAATTCTTTTAAATACAAGCACCAGAAATTACATGAAAATTAAAAAAAAAAAATTTATTAAAAAATATCAAAAAATTTTCAACATTCATGTTTTCAAAATGCGTTTTTATTCAAAAATTTTTCAAAGGAAATAGACAGTTGAAAGTTTAATCTGGCAAACTGCCAATTTGTTTTTTTTTTTGAAGTTATGATTTTTTATAAAATTTTTTTTTGCACGAAACGGCGTATTTTTTGATATCATATAAACCAGCAACACTACATTTTTAGTATTTTTTGAGTCGGAATAATTTCTGGATTAGTTTGTTCTCAAGAATAAAGTTGAAGTTAAATTTTTCATTCGAAATTCAACTTTTTAATTATTTGTAACGTTTTACTTCAACAATTTCCACACCATTTTCTTTGGAATATATAGTATCATTTTTGTTAGGGCTTTGTGTTGAACAATTAAAGTTATCATTTAAGAAATAAATATCGGTAAGAAAAACAGAAGTTTCCTGTTTCTGTTGGAAGTTTTCGTGCTGAAGATGGCACAACGTCGAAACCGGGTTTGCCTCCAAACAAATATCAAAATATTTCCCGTCATATATGTATGTATAAATACTTTTATTCTTCTCATTATATACAACACTATTTATTACTTCTTCACATCAGGATTTCTGCTCTCATCACTACTTCAACAAATATACTTTATATTTTCGAAGTAGTTTTAAGATTTTGCAACATTAGTCTCTCAATTAAAAACGTTTGTCAAGAAAATAACAAATTACGTTCCCCATCTGTGTGGCTTAATTTCGACTCAATGCGAAGAATCGAATATTTTGTAATTTAAAAACTGCGATATTTTAAAATATTTCGAAAACGTTTCTACTTTCTCCTATTTCATTTTAGCGGAGTTTTGTCTAAGGTTAATGTCGAATTTTTGAAAAATTTTAACCTTATATAATTAATTAAGAGAACGTAATCAAATCAAACGACCATGAAAAATATGTACACATTTGTATACTCAATTACTGCAAGCTTCTATGGCAGTGTCATGATATTACTCTACATTCTAGCAAACTTCGCGGTCATTAATTCGAACTTTGATTGATGAGTTTTTCAAACTGTCATAAATACTTTTAAAACTGGTTTAATTTTCTTAATCAGTCCACATTCTTAATTTCTGATTACATTCCAACCGAACAGTTTTATGCATAAATTGCTTAAGCATGCACCACTGTTAATTAGTCTCTCATCGCATCATGTGTCACATATGTTTGTACGAGTATGTACGTATAAATGTTGATTAATATGACACAAGTAAAACATACTCGTACTTTGGCAAGCAAGTCTGCAGTGAGGAACATACCGGAGTTGCGCTTTCGAAATTGGCAAAGTTGCAGTGTTGTTGAAAACAAGTGTGTACCACGCTCAGCCAACTTCAATGCCAATTTCAACATTTTTTTTTTAATCCACATTTTTTCATATTTTTATTTTTGCCTTTTGCTGCCACTCAGTTTTACATAAACTGTTCCGTCTGTTGCTGCTCGGCACTCTCACTGCACGTTTACATCGCCGCAACTCCATTGCAATTTTCCTAAGTTCATATTTTTTATTCTCATTTTCACTGAGTGCCTAGTAGGCATGTCAATCACGTAATACCGGCCTTTTTTAAATCCCGAATATCCCGGGATAAGTATATTCAAATCCCGCAATTGTAAAACGCAATGAATTTATTAGCCATTTAGTTTTTTTAATTTTGTATCATTCTTAAAAATTCCCCTTTCAAGGGCAAAACAAAATCTTTAGAGAGTTCACAATCGACAAATAACACAGCTTGTTAACTCTCTAAGAGCTTCTTTGTCCTTGTCATTACAAATGAGAATATTCTTCTTGATGTAAAAAAAAAGAACTTTTCTATGAAACCGATGTTAATAATACTAACGACGAGCAGCTCGCAATTGTCCAATATTCGATAGGCATACAATTTATCAGAAGGTTTGGTAAAATAAATTGATAGTTTTTGTAATAAGGCGATAAAAAGGCTTTGTCATACAGAGAGCATTTAGCTTTTTGTCGACAATCCAACCAACAAGTGTTGAAGAGCTGCAGTGCTTCTCCATTGCAGATTTTAAATGCTTCAAATTTAAGTCTAGGTTGGAGGATAAAACACTTAAGGCTTTTATTTCGCCAAGATTGCATCTTGGAATGGGTGATGTATTTAATTTTTATTTGAATTATTTCCTGAATGGTTATATATTAGTATTTGATATTAGTATCAAACAGTGCATTTGCTTCTCTACCAAATATGTATATTTGCACTTGAAGTATAAATTATTTTGTATGTGTGTCAAATTTTACGTTTATTTCCTTTTGTTTTTTCTTGAAAAGACCAATAAATACATTCATGATTTACAACAAAGCGTTCCTCTTTGTTATATTTATGTTATTATGTTAACTTCTATAATACAACGACTACAGACGCGTTACATTTGTTGACAAATTAAAAAATACGAATAAAAATTTCGTAAAACTCGGGATCCCGATACAGTCCCGGGATTTCGTTTTCAGATCCCAGGATCAACAAAATGCCCAAAATTGACATCCCTAGTTCCTACGCAAAAAAGTATCTTCGTCGCGACATTTTTTTAATTTTTATTTTGCATGTCAATAATTTTTAGTTTTGTTTCAGCTTTGCAGCAATCTCGGTCCGCTTTTAGCTGCTTTCAAATTAGTTGGCAATGTTTTTAGTTCAATTACTTTGCTAATTTTAGGAGTATGCGTGTGTGTATTTTCCTTAAACTATACCGAGAAGATTAGATAGGCATGGCAGAACTGAAATTCAACGAATAGTACAATTTTGAAGCAAAACCAGCTGGTAATAGAGAATATCATATCTGTGGACCTTTGAAAAAACATCCTAATAATATTTTTAAATCGATTTATAAAAAGATGAAAATTAGAGATTACTTGAACCAAGTTTTTTTTATAATAAAAAATACCGAAAACGGTTAGATAAATCTCGTAATTTTTACATATCTGGATGGAATAAATATAACAGGTGATCTAAGCGTCTACCAAAATTGTCATTTATGAGAAGAAATCAATTTTCAAATTTGCTTAAAATTCTTTTCTATTAAGAGTTTCAAATTATTGGTTACTACCTGCATGCAAAATACTATTTACTCCAAGCTTAAATTCAGTAATTTTTAAATTTTCCGTACTCCTCTACCTTATACAGTCTTTGGATGGATGCGTATCACATCACGGCTTCTGTTGGTGCTGTTTTACAATACATACTTTTGTAACAGATTTGGTTGCTAAAATATTTTTACCCCTACGTGCATGCATTTCAAAATTTTATGGTTGCGTTTGTGTGTGTGGTTTCTTTCCGAGTCAATTTTGACAACTTGCAAGACAAACGCTTTGCGCCTTTCGTTGCCAATCTAAAGCATTTGTTACAACGTGCTCTATTAAAATGTAAAAAGTTGTAGTTTAATTGCTAGCGATTTCGTTTTTGTTATGCCATTTTAAGATGCGGATCATAATTATACGACACCCCGATATTCATATGTTTTGACTTATTATTTTCATTTTTAATATTTCCCAATTAAAATACGTCGCAGCTTCTACTTATAAAAACCCATATAAAACCAAATTTAAAACTTTATCTAGAACTTAAATTATGGTAATTAAAGAAATCATCGTAAGAGTTAAGTGAATATCAAAAAATAATTTTAGAATCCCGTTGAATACAAAGTTATGCAACGCATTAAATTTTGGAATAATAATAAACATAAATCAAGTGGCCGAAGAATAGTTTTTGTGCCATAATTTCTTCAATAGAAGAAAATTGCGAAAATTCCAAAATAAAACAAAAATAAACAAATTCAAAGGTACTTTGTAGCCACCTGAAACTTTCGTATGCAATTTAATGGACTACAAAGCTAAGCTGCATACTAAAAAATCTTCTGACAACTTTTTGTACTAATAGTTAATTTTATTTCCCTTTAAATTTTGAAACTTGGATTTTCAAAGCTTCTGTTTGATTATATTCTGTTAAGTCATTGTTAAAAGAAAAAAAAAATTTAATAGATGTTCAATTTGCAGGTGTCGCATACTCGTATATAATTCATAAAGTGTTTGAATTCTGTTTGTTTGCTTTATTTCAATTAACATATTCTGCTTTGGTTGATTTTATAGCCATCCTATTTGCTGGGTCGATTTTGACTTCTTAATCGTTTATTAAAAACATTTAAACATTTAAAATTTTATTAGCTTGTTAAATTGGTTTTGCTACATGCAGTTTTATAACAATATTGGCTTACAGCTTTTATACATAGCTTTTATACTTGGCTTTGCGAGCATAAAATATAATGTTTGTATTTGAAAAATTTATTTCATTTATATAGCATTGAAAAGCTCTAATTTGCATGCTGAAATATGTTTAAAATCATCTGTTCCGCACGCAACCGTCCTTAATCTGCTGTTTTCCCTTTCATAAATCACGTGCATTCTTATGTTAAACAATACGCAGCCATACAAATATGAACAAAATACACACATAGTTTGTTTCCAGTAGTTTCAAAATGTCCACATAAATGCTTTTGTGTAAGTAAGTATCCACATGTTTCTAGCATGTGTTTACATAACATAACCAACCATTCAAACGTTTGCTCATAAATGTCGCTCATACGCCGTGGGCAGCGACACAACATGCAGTCGGCGGTGGTACATTGTAACTAAGTGGTTGCCTCCTTGCTGAAAATTTCTTAACACTGTGGTAAAACATATGTATGTATTTAAATGTTTGTATATTACAACAGCCTAGCAAAAGAAAGTTGTGTCAGTGTCAACCCAAAAAGCAGATGTTGCAAATAATTAATATGACCGCAAGGATCTTAATTTTTAGGAAGCAAGCGACTGGGAGACTTTCTGAAACCTGCTGGAATTTAAACAAAAACTTGAAAAGCAAAACGATATAACACCACTTTAATATTAAAGGGCATAACTATAGAAATCGTTACTTTATACATAATTAAGATTTTTTTTTAGTGATTGGAAAGCAATCACATCGTAAAATACATCTAACTACATACTTGCTTAGAAATTCAAAATTAAGATACATATAATTTCAGCATAAAAAAAGTATGTTGTAACCATCAGCCAGGGACGTTATTGTTATAGTATAAATTAGTAAAAGGCCTTATTTCAGCATAAAAATTAACCATATCTCAATAGATAGTTTTTTTTTTGATGTTTCTGCTTTGTTAAGAAAATAAAACCACGTAACCAAATTATAATTTTTTTTTTTAATTTTTATTAATTTCAATTTAAATTATATTTATTTCCGGCTAATGTTGAATTCCCTTTTGGGATGTTTTGGGAACTTTTCGGCCCTTAGTTTTAAATAAAGTAAACAAAGTTTCTTTTATTTTCCTACGCGTTTCGGCGTCATTCGCGCCTTCTTCAGGGAGTCTGCATTTTATTTGTACATACATATAACAGAAAAAACAATAAACACAACAATAAGATTTCAAATCACAAACAAATATTACCCTTACATTTCAAATACATCAAAGAGCAAAAATAAAAAAAAAAATAAAAAAACAACATTTAAACAATACAAAATCCCTAAATAAAACCACATCACTAATCAACTTTCTAATATCCTCTCTTTTTTCTCTACGTCTAATATTTTTGTGTTTTCGAAATCAGCTGAGTGCCCATTACTTGTTAAATGTTGTGCCAGTGCTGTTGTTGTCTTATTACGTTTCGCATCAATCAATTTAAATTTCGTGTCTTATTGACTTTTTCTTTTTTTTTTTGTTAACGAAATAGCGACATCAATAAATAAAATACATAGCTAAATTTGTTAAACGAATTTGCATTTAATGCGTAATTTATTTAAAATGCGGTCTTAAGTTATATATTTTATGAAGTTATATAAATAATTGACCAAAAAAAAACTATTAATTTTTTTTAATGCATCTAATCAAGTTAACCTTAGCTGAGCGCATCCAAGCACCACACCTTAAACTCGCTAACCCTAAAGTCACCACACTTGAACTCACCACACCCAAACTCATTCTGCTTCACTTCGCTTACCTTTTTGCATCACCGCATTTGACGTTTCTATTCTGCAATTCACCTCCGCTCAGTTTACTTCATTTTATAGCATCCTGGGTCTTTAGGGGTAGCACATGCGTCTTTCCAACTCATCGCTGGCAGTTTTAAACATATTAGTTTGTCTAGCGATGGCTCCGTGCGCGTTGTTGTTCTTAAGTCTTTTTAAGTCGCCTTGCTGCTCTTTTCATCTTGTCGAGTCGCGCAACTCATCGTAAATAGACGCAGAGCATTTAAATGGACGCTTAAATAGAAATACTGAAATGACTCCACTAAAGCTTCTTCTTCTATTAGGCTGCTCTTTATTAGTAAGATTAAACATACAAGTTGAATTATGTTTCGAGGAAAGTTCTGGAAATTATTTTTGTAGCAATGTGTAATTAATCTGAGATATCCGAAAAACAAGCATATTTCGCTTTTTTTAACACAAATAAAATTTGAAATATTTAAGGAGAGAAGACGTTGAATGCAACAGCATCTATCACTGCATTTTGCATCGTACAATAATAATACACATTACAGAAAAATTTTCTTGACGTCAGCTGTTGCTGTTATGGCTGTGACTTTATACACACACGCACACACACATACGAGTCTGTACATACCCTGTCGGAAATCAAAGTACTTTAAAAGCAATTTAAAAAGTACTTTTTTTCTAACCACAAGTGGTTTAATTCATTCTATTTTCTTGTCATCAACTAACTTTTTTAACATGGCGATGTCCTAGGAGCAAGTCAATTATCCGACTCTGCATTTGATTTTAACCACTTTGAAATATATTTGAAAGAAAGAACATTAAAATTACTTTTTTGCAACTGCAATAAAATGTATTTATTTCCAGCTACTTTAAAACTGCTTTTTTTACAACTAATTTAAACTCGGTTTGTTTTAAACTTCTTGATTTTATACCAACTCTTTTCTAGTTTTTTAAAAACGCATTTTAGTTTAGTTTTTATAAAATATATTTACATATGTATTTTTCTTTCAACTAAGTAAGGAATTCAGTTAATTTTTAACGTACGCTTACACGTTTTAAATAACATTTATTTTAGTTTCTTCTGCATACATACTTCGTAAAAACATTGTTTTTTTTACCGTCTGAATGGCCTTCCGAGTAGTTTCCTCTGGGTCAAGATTTTCGATACAAAAGGCATCTAAATTCTAAAAAAAACAATTGAAATATTTAATAATCACGCATTTTATGGGCTCGCCCACTGTCTTACCTTTCAAAAGCGGATAGAAATTAGCAAAAGCTTTTAATCTTTTTTTCCGTGAGTTCCATCGAGATTGAAATTCATTACAACGTCCTTGGAAAAAAGAGCCAAAAGCATCTTTTTAGGTTTTGCTTTCATTAGGGACTTCATTCCATCAAGCTATGGAATATATGGGAAAAAGCTTTAGATAAATATTTCGAATTTTTTTAATATATTAGCTTCTTACGTAAATTGTTTTGTCTTCGTAAATATTTTCGACAACGGCTGCCAATTCGTCATCTTTTTTTTATTGGAAATTGTAAGTGAATGACACAACAGCCTCCTGCTGTCGGATGAGAGTTTTAATGAGTACAGTACATATGTACAATGTACATATGTATGTATATACTATACACATAAATATGTATACTATATGGATTCAATTAAAAAACTTCCTAGTTTCTCTTCACTACAAATGTTTTTAAATTATTTTGTATTACGCTCATATAAATATACGAGTACGAAAAATTAAAGACTCGCACGCTGCATTTGTTTGAAAGCAGTTGATTTCCAACTACTTTAAAATTAGTTAATTTTTCAGAATGTCTGCTTTTTTCCGACAGGGTATGAATCATTGTCTACGTCATTTCGTTTAGGGAGGTAGTCGTTGTTTGCTTGCCTTCTTGTTTAAATGTTTGGATGCATAATGATGTGTGCAATAACAACAACATGATTAGCAACATAAACAACAATCGACGATTTGCATATTTTATTGCCAATGCACTCTCGCCTAAACCATTCTCTCGTACTCTCTCAACAATTTAACATTCCTTCCCCAGCTTCCCTGGACCTTATGTCTTAAACAATGCAATTGCAACTGTAAAACAATTGAGGGGAAGGCGACTAAGCGTGCCATGTGTATGTAAGCACTAACTGCACTATCAACGTTAACAAAACACCAGCAAGTTCAGCATGCTCAGTAACCAGAACCAACAATCAAGCGTGAACAACAAAAGGCAAATGCCACAATGGCACCAGCATCGGTGTTGGAGCAACAATAGTAAAGCTTTCAATTTTGTTTTTTGGCACAGTTGTGTAAACATGACCACAAACAGCATGGCTGCCTGCTGCACCAACAAGGCTGCTTGTACAGTTTGAGCGCTGGAAGATATGTTGCAGACGATCTGAGCAACATTAAATTAAAACAACCACATACTCACATACACTTACATGTGTACACATTTGAATACGAGTATTTGCTGGTGCAGTCGTTACTTGTGAACCGCATCGTAAGCGAGAAGGATAATTGCCAAAGAAAATTGTATAATTTTTTAAATGTGCAATTATACAACCACGACAATCACGTACATATGTATGTGCATGTGTATGTTTGTCGATATGTACTTAGTAAGAGCAGCTCCAACATCTGGAGCGAAATAAAAGAAACAGTTCATGAAATTATGCTCAGTTGTTGTAGTGATTAATTTTGGCAAATGGTAAAAAATGTGTGTCTTTTCACTTCAAAATTTGTTTCTATTAAAATAAAGTGTATTTTGTATAAAAAAAAAAACCCATACGCAATCAGATATCAAACAACTTATAATATTTAAATCAAATTCCATCCAAATTTACATTGTTTTGTAGCCTTGTCAACATAACTTAATTACAATCTAAATTTTTATTAAACAAGTATTCATTCAATATACAATATACAGTCTTTAGTAGGCATTATATGGAAAAAAGATGGGCACCGGAGTTAAGAAAAAAAATGTTAAAAAGTCAAATGTCAGTATAAAGTAGAGCTCTAGAGATTTTTCGCAGCATAGTTAAAGCGTTATAGGCTTTTGTTTTTATTAGATGAGCTGTACCATATAAACAAAAAATACTAAAAATTTATTGAAACCGCCAAATTTGTAAGTTATTTTCCTGCTTCTCTATTCGCTTGCAGAGATGGGAAAATATTTTAAAATCGACTACAGATACATACAGTCTTTTGTCAACTAATAAGCAACAGCATTCAATTTGACATAGTTTGTTTATTCATTTATTTATTTTTAAAATTTTTTAATTAAAACTCAGCAATGTTGGTATAATATTGTGAAAGTTTCCCATGGCTCGGAATTACCGTTAATTTTTTTAGAATTTTATTTGTCATGGGTGTTCCGACTTTTTTCCATACAACAGTAAATGATGTTTATTTTTTCATTATATGAAAGAACATTCGCAAATGAGCTACAAAACTGCGTAATCAGAAAAATTCGTTACTTTTTTTTTTAAAGCTCGAAATTTTGTTAAAACATTTTTTATTTTGTATTATACTTTAAAAATTTATTTTGCCAAGCTCGAGACCCAATATTAAATAAACTTCAATATTTGTTTTTGAGTACATTTAATTGTTGATATTTCGACCTCAATTTGAAATCATCCTCTGGAACTCTTGTTTGTGCCTGTTCGACAGGCAAAGTAAATTTTCAAAATTTATATTCAAAGGCCGATCATCATATTACACAAACATTTTGTATTATATTAAATATATGTATGCGATTTTATGCGTATTGTTAGAGGATGAACTGTATTTTAAACTCAAATAAATTATTCAGATTTTTATTGTCCTTATAAAGGAATAATAATTCACAATTTTATTTAGCTCGAGGTCAGTTTGTGGAAGATATTATAACAACAACTACATAAGCAAAAAAATCTGCAACCCCGAGGTCCTTGCTTCAAAACCTGGGAAAGTGGTGATGAAGAATAAAATATAATTAATTAAATAAATATAAGTCTGATGAGGAGATGCGGTGATCTCCGAATTAGCTGCTATAACTCCTACCATTAACAAATTGTTGTTGTTTTTTCCAAATAAAATCTTCCACAAACTGGCCTCGAGCTCAATAAAATTGTGAATTGTAAAAATAACTTAAATAAATGTAGAATAAATAACTTGTTCAAATATATAGAAATGCTATAATTCTTTCGATCACTTTATACTCGTATGTTAATATTAAATTTCTGAACTAATATTTTAAATTAGCTTACATATGTACGCAGTTCTAACTATTTCTCACTCCTCCAAAGCTTGCAACTACATAAGTGCCCAAATAAAGAGCAAATTTATTTCTATGCTGTAATTTTTTTTTGCCATGCAATCACTGCCACTCTTTTCTTTTAATTCTGCTTAATTTGCTTCACTCGCAAGCTTTGCGCTTAGAATCCATTAGTTCTATCTTAACTCTACTAGTTGCATTGTTATCTAACAGCTGTTGTTTCATTAATTTAGCCACCTCTATTTGCTCAATCTGCCAACATATTCTTATTGTTCATATTTCCTCTCTTCTGTTCTACTTCTTACTACAACCATTTTCTCTCCTCGTTAATTTCATGTCCATTCCGCGCATGCAATGGTTTAGCTGACGACATGGAAAAAAATGGTTGTTAATTATTTTGGCGTAGATTTTTGCGAGTTGCATGCAAATTTTATGCTTCTTCTTCTTTATAGTTGCTGCTATTCTCTACTTACTTTTGCCATTTCGCCATTGTCAGCCTCATCGGCTTAATCATTAGACACTTAGCAATGCTCGTCATTGATTTATCACGGTTTTGAATTTAAAGCCCAATTTGATCCAGACAATCAATTAATTACAAATATTTCACGAACATTGCTGGTTTAATAGCGATTTGTGTAAATTAATAAAATTATAAGATCTGTCATTCTCAAATTAAAGTGTCACTTATTTAGTGTTAAGTTGTTTAAATAAAATAGATTTGGATGAAGTTGACAGATGAGTTGACAGGAGTGCAACTTTTGATTTGAGGCTGTAAGCAATAAAAACAAAGGCATTTGTTATTTAAAACTTACTTAAAACTATTTGAAATATTGAAATAAAATTGTTCTATCACGTCTAGTTTTGTAGTGAAACGCATTTATTGATTTTACTTAAAATTATATGAAGCGGTGACATAAATTGTTATTCTACATTAAAAAAAAACTTTTTAGTTTTTGAACGATTGGCTTTCCTTTTGTAGTCAGTAGTGGCAGTATTTCTCTGGAGGCTCCAACAATAGTTTGCAAGCATCTCTGGCTGCCATCTACCCTGATAACGCTTCTCGTACTTGGCAGTTTCTTGATGAAATCTTTCACCGGGTTTATCACTTACTGCACCCATGTTGTGATATATGCTTGTGACCAAATGCTGACATTAATCCATCAATATTATTGCAGAAAACTAATCCATCTTCTTTTGGATAAAAGGTAGCTAAGGATAAGTGATTTTTTCGATAAGCTGTAGTTTTAACTCCAGTTTGCAATAGATTTCATTGTTTTAATCTCGAGCCTAATATTTCAGATTTTTCTTTGGTCAAATCTAAATCTCTAACAAGGTCATTTAGTTCTGATGGACTAATCAAATGTGGTTCGCTATTAGAAGGGACTGCTTCATCTTCTTCTTCAATACGACTCGATAAACTGGACGATATACAAAATCTTTCCGGTACTGGAATGTCTGGAGAATGTGGTAGCGGCATTGACACTGATGTCACAGTAGCATACTCGTACTTCACCAAGTGTTTTGATTTTTTGAAAAAACCTTTCAAAGATGTTAAACAGAAGTAACAGCCGTCTACGTGATTTTTGGCTTCACTCCACTGCATTGGTACACCAAAAGGCATCTGTTTAATATTACCCTTTTATCAACCCGTCAAATATTTTTAACATTTTAAACAAAACACTTTCGGCACCCATGATTTGTCTTGATTTCTAATGGCTTCATAACATTTTTCAAACAAAGGCGAAATTGGCTTTTTTCACTTTTAGGAGTAAATTGACCACAAACGTAACAATATAAGCCAAGAGAATTAGCACAAACACGCGGCATTTTGTAGATTTATGAATAATCTAAATGTTTTAATGACTTTCGTACACACCGATGATATAATTTTATAGTTACCCTCAACTATGTAAATGTAACGAAAAGTAAATAAAATAATATTACCGTTATTTATGGTTTGGGACGTGATATCTAAATATAAATATGTTTTATGTTGTTTACTAAGTACACCTAATACGAATCACCACTCGGGATATCGGTGATTTTTTTGATGTTGCAAAGTATTATTTGTTTAATGAGCTGTAGGCCAGTTTTTGTTGTAAATATTTTTTGAGAAGAATAACCTCACTCGAAACGGTAGAAGTTATTGCTGCTATATCAGAGATTATAACATCACCTTACCAGCCGTCGTTTTTCAAGGCTTCCACAGAAATCAAATCCACGCCAACATCTAAGGTTAAGTCAGCATCTTAGCACGCTGAGCTAAGCTTACGCCATGTGACTAGTTGTTATTTTTCTCTTTTCAACTTACTCCAATCAAGTGCGGCTTTTACGCAGCTTTTCAACTTGCCTTTATTGCTCAAAATTTTACGATTAAAACTTGTTGGCCATAAAAATAAAACTCAAAATTATTCTAAAGTACTAAGTTAAAATATAAATCTATACCAACAAGATTTATATTTTAACTTAGTACTTTAGAATAATTTTGAGTTTTATTTTTAAGGCCTACTAGTTGTAATCGTAAAATTTTGAGCAATATGCAAGGTATAAGTAACTAAGCTAAAAAACTATCAGATATTTTATTATTTATTTCTTCCCTTTTCAGTTCTTATTTTGTTAATTACGTTGGCTTTTCCGATTCGCAACTTATTTTATTGAGTTTCACCTAGTAAAACGCGATTAGCATTTTTGCTCAATGAATACAGCATTTTCTCATTTAATTGGGCTTTGTTTCTAACACGAATGAAAATAGCTGCATTTAAGGAAACTTGCATTGTTATGAGATCCAAACGCATTTGCCAACAAACTTCACCATAATAGCTGCAAATGAAGTGAGTGAAATACTGTTTGCAAAGGACATATGTACATACAAGTAAAGTAAAATAGAAGAAGTAACTTTTCACAGCCGAGACTGTTATTTAAATGTGGATCCATAGCTAATTCATGATTATTTCAAAGTAAGCATTATTGTCAATTCACGAGCTTCAAAACAAAAAACATCCGCGGACCTACAAAATTTGGGAACCAACGATTTTACCGTGAAATCACTGAAATGTTTAGAGTGTACAAGAAATCACTGCCTTTATTACCAGGGCGTAGCAAGAGTTCGTCCCTCCAGAGGTATTTTACAGCGCGTCCGTAGGCTGCCCAAACTGTGGAGAGTTCTGCGCAATGCAGCATTCGGCCTTAAACTTTAAAATTAAAGTATATATTTGCATGAAAGATTAACATTGGGTTTCAGGAAAAAAATTCCCTCCACATCACCATTCCATATTTTGCTACAAAATTGCATGCAAAAAAAAAGTATGTGAAAATTGCTCGAAGGTTTGCTAAATTTATCTCCCTTTACTTATGAAAATAGTGACAAATTATAGTAAAATTGTGTGTTGAAGCTTTTTTATCGAATGTCACGAAAAAATACTTTGAAAATTCAAGTTAATTTTTTTTCACTATTAAACATTTTAAAGCAATGTTATTTAACAGCCAAATTTACTGTCTCAATGATTTTATAGCCACGTTATTAGTTACCCTCGTTAATGGTGCATTAAATATGTATCTTTGTTATATAAATAGGAACTTATATTTCATATTCACAAGTATTTTAATGAGCATCATCGCAATTATACACATACATGGAAGTCCAAACACTTAATTTACATGTTTTTGATATTATCGAATACAAAATTAACGCAAAAATGTGCAGCACTGCAGTGGCTGGGCATTTACATTAATTAATTTCTCGCTATTTTCAAAGCCACTAATTCACAGGTTGCGTGAATCTCTAAAAAAAGAGATTTTTTTTTAATTTTAAACCAAAATATTTGCTAAACAAAAAATCAGTGTAAAAAAAATATAAATGCATTATTAAAGATTTGTATAACTCGTAGTTTTTATTAATCTAGTATACAACTTGGCTCAGCATACCAATTGAAATGCGTCTTAGTGAATATGCAAATTGAAATTAAACATTAAATTAACAATTCAATGTTTCGCAAATGGGTTAAAATTAAAAATTCTCCATCCTCACTTCGGAGGCAACAGCCCTCTTTCTATGTTCCCTCTCTACAAATCGCTAACACTTTAACAAAGTGCGAAATACTGTTGCACGTGACCAATTGTGTTATTGCTGAGCACAAGCGTTCTACGCCCACATAGCAAATCCTAACAAAACATTCTACAACTATTTCAATTTAAATGTCTTTTACATGCCAAAAACATTTATTAACAATTGCCGCAAAGCAACCCACAACACTCACATGTTTTCACACCAGTAGGTGAGTGTATTTGTATTTGTAAATGGCACAATTGCACAGTTAAATGCTGTTTGTAGCATTTTATTTTAATTTTTTTATTTTCTTGTTTACATTTGTTTTGGCAACAAATGCTATAGCTAAAGTTGAGCGTCCTTTGCTCTAAGTCGAGGCGGCAACATTGGAACTTTCATGGCGCTTCTGGCCTCATTCCCAATGTTGTTGAAATTTATTGCGTGTTTGTTTGGCTGTTGTTCTCGGTGTTGGCACTTCATGAGAAATTCACATGGAAATTGACCGCAGAGTGCTTAGCAAAACATGTGGTCTAAAGTATAATGCGGCTGCTTACTCTTTGATAAAAAAAAATACAGCCCTCTTTGGGTATTGGTTGTGGCAGAAATTTAAAGTTTACAGATATCTCTTAGCTAACTATTCATTCGATTTTAAATTTTAGTTTAAATTAAATTTGCATTTTGTTGAGTTTATTGTTTACAATAAATATTGGAATAAATTAATGCTTGATTTAAAATTTGACACGTCTTCAAGAAAGCAGTAAATTATTTGTGCAAATAAATACATTTTTTTTTCTTCTTACGTATAGCGATATGCCGATACGACCTACGTGAACGCAAAATCGATTTTTTTTTTTTTTGAATACTGAGATAGTATATCGAAGACTCAATTCTATTTGACAAAAGCTTTTTTTTTAATTTTACTTCAAATAAATTTATATATATATATATAATTTTGGCGCTTACACTATATAGCTCAGTGTTTGGCCGAGCTTCTCCTACCATTTGTGGTGTGCGTCTTTATATTATACCACAAATGGAGGGACCTACAATTTTGTGCCGACTCCGAACGGCAGATGTATTTAATGAGAAGCGTTTTCATGGCAGAAATTACCCTCGGAGGTTTGCCATTGCCTGCCGAGGGGTGGCCGCTATTAGAAAAAACTTTTTTTTTCTATGATTAAGATTTTGCTTGCCCTGACTGAGATTCGAACCTTGAACTCACCAGCACATCGAGTTATAGCACGCACCGCTACCAACTCGACCACAGCGGCCACCAAATAAATTTACGAATGCATATTAATGTTACACGGTCTATTCATATAAAGAAAAAATGTTCATACACAATTTCGCTTGAAGTTCAAAATATGTTTCTGGAAATCTAATCAATATTGAATGTCATTTGATAGAAATATCAAAAAGTTATACGAAATATTAGATATATTTTTGGTGTCACGTCACTCCAGTTGCGCGATCCAAATATGACATTTAAGTATTTGCAGTCATCTATGGAAATGTGGCCCCTAATTTAAAGGGATTGTAACTTTTAGCTCCGTCAATCTTAGAAGGACCTTACCACCTCTCCACCTTACCAAAACTTTCGAGACCAAACAAGGTTTAAGACGAGACATGCGACTGATGATGGGTTTTGTGGTCTTGGCTCTAACCATCAATTCCGTTTAGTATCACAAATGAAGGTCTTTAAACAGTTCAAGCTTTAATTAGTTAATTAGGGCCGGTTGCTAAATATTAGGTTAAGTGCTTAAACGGTTTATTTGATCTACTAAAACTATTTCTTCGATGTCGCTTTATAAATATTACCAAAAACGGGATTATCGGACAATTTGATAATCAGCATAAATCAATCTTTTAAAAATAGCTTTAACATACAAGACAAATGTTAACGATACATTTCTTAAAATATAAGTACTAGATATAAAAAAAATATACAAGTTCATTAATACATAATTTCATATAATATATTTGAGCGACTGCATTGTAACCCTAAAACTTTGCAATTGCTGACAAAGGAGAAATGTAAAAATACCTCGAAGTAAATACGAAAACTGAACAAACAAAGTAGTGCAACAAAAATTAAATATTTTGAATGGAAATCAATAAGGAAGTTAAATTTTGCTTTGCGATACTGAAATTTCAGGCAATATGTACATATTAATAAAGCGAAGGTTTTAGTTTTTATGGAGTTTTTGGTCAAGTTCTGGCATAGTCGTCATCTTTTGTAAGCGACTAACAAAATAACGTCCAACTCGCTTATAATCAACTCTCTTATATTTTAAATACACTTTACAGCACTAGTCTTTCAAAATTAATGGTCGTTTGTAAAATTTGCTAGCAAAACAAAACAAAATGAGTAATTCTTATAAGAGGCGATTTTACTTACGTCTGCTCTATCTTGGTTTTTTACTTTTTTGAATGTTTAGCGAAAATTTTCCAATTTCCTTTGGTACTTTCCACGTTCTCACTTTGAATGAGGTCAGCTATTTTTTAAGCGAGTTTATTTCAAACCGCTTATTTTTGTTGTTGCTTTTCACGCTATACGATAAGCTACCTAGTATTCTTTTGCAAGTCGCTTACAAAAGATGAGGCCTTATATTAACATTGAATGGCTCAGTACTGTTTATAGATATACGAATATTTTACGAATCATAGCCTTGGTAATTGGCTAAAAAAAACAGATTTTCTCTAAGCAACGGCATAATATACTTTTATGTAAACTTTCTCCATAAAATTTCTTTTGGTTCGAAACAACCCAGGAATAAATTTGCCCAAATTTGAAATATTAATATTATGTTTGTTTAAATTTTGTTTTTTTTTGTGCGTGTAAATACGTAGTAATGAAGCGAAAATCATTATTAACGGAAGGACTGATTTAGTGTCGGAATGGACGCGCGTCAGTGCCGGAATCGTGCCTGAAGAATCATGAAGATATGAATATAAATTTTTTTATTTTTTATCACTTGAGGCAATACATAGTTATTGTGTTCTTGAAAACTGGATTGAATGTTAAAAGAGATTAATTTTTATTGATGTTAATATTAATTAATCATGTTCATCAATATTGTGTCAATATATTAATACTTGTATCATTGATTGCGGTATAAGAATCTATTATTATTATTAAGTAAATGCGGCGAGTAATAAACAATAATTGAATGGATTGCGACACGGAATATTTCCTTTATAACCGACTTAATGGTGAATTTTATATTATCAATAAAAAATAAAAACACTGATAACAAGTCGCTTATTAGTAACAAAATCACATTGTTAGTTACATTTGTTACATGTTCGTTACTTACTTTTGCGAACGTAAGCCGAACACTTTACGATGTTCGTATTTTTCTTCATTCCGAATGAATTTATAAAACTCTTCTTTTTTCTTACTGCTTTCTGACCATTTTCAGTCGTTATATTAAGAAAGGTTATAAAAAAACATAAATTGAAGTATCTAATCCATTCAACTTTATTCGTTTTCAATGCAATACGGACATATACTTTTAATTTAAACGGAAGTTACACGGCAATTGCCTTTCACTTCATTTCTTCTTTCAGTTAAATAATTTAAGGACTCGCCTAGCAATTTTCACGCATAGAGGTGGGCATTTTCTTTGCAATTTCGTTATTTGGATTGCGCAAATTAAATGCAATTTCGATTTTAATGGCAGTTGCCATATAAGAAATAATAACAACAAAAATGTGCTTATTTATAATAGCTCGGTCCAATTTTCCACACCTCATTCAATGTGTAGGAATTTACATTTTGCTGAATGAGTTGCATTCCGATTTCGTAGTAAATTGAATTTATCAACTGTAGTCTCCCAGTTGTATTGCACACATACTAACTTGTAAATTTTTCTTTCATTTTCTCTGCTCATTTTTCACGTAACTTTTGTTACTTTTTAATATTTTTCTTAACAACATTTAATATAATTTTGATTTAGGATTGCTTAAATATTTTAGAGCACGGACAGAATTGCTTTCGGCTAAGTAAGCATATTGCTTCGTATATTCTTCGTGTCACACATGCAAACATAGAAGAAATATTGTAAAATTGTATGGCAATTGTGCATTGTAGTTAAATATATTATTATTATTACTTTTTCTTTTACTTTCAGGTTAGTACAATTTGAAATGGTATGAAATTTTATATAGAAGTTGAGAATTTTCAATATTTCCTCCTGTTCGTCTCACTTATGACTTGCAGTTTGCTATAGCTAATTTAAGTACTCCGTTAGAGATTAAAAGCTTAAGTAGCAGAAAAAAAAATTTATAATCGAAATTGCAAAAGCGAAAATATAAAAATGATGCCCATTAAAAGTTTGCCAATTCTAAGTAGTCAGTAAACTATGCGGCAGAAAAAAAACCAAACTCAAAACCCTAATGAAAAGAAGAAGAAAAATCGGAAAAATCTCCCAGCCAAGAAAAAACAAGTTTGATTGAATATAAAATAAAATAAAAAATGAGTAAAGCAGAAGCCTCAATTGTGCTTACTGCGACTGATGGGAAGGAGATAATTCTCTCTTAATGTATATTTAATTATTTATTTTTTAAATTGAAAATGCTTATTTAAAATGCATCAAACTTATTTTAAAAGCATCCACTTTTTATTGAATCATTTCAAATTAAAACTAATAGCATGACTACCTAAGAAGATATATTAATGTCCTTTAAAACTTTTTTCAAAGAATTTTTAGAATTTATTTTGGGTACAAATACTTTTATATCACATTGAATTCCGGAACAATAAAATACGGTATCCCAGAGATTAAAAGTTATCCTTGATTTTTGACCTTTTTTCCGAAGGTATTTCGTTCTCTGCCAAATGAAAATAAATGTTTTGCTATATTTTGAACAAGAAAATATTATATATTTATATTAATTATTTTAGAGCCGATTGCTATGATCTCCGAAATAGCAGCTAAACCTTCAACCTTTTCTGAGTATCAATGTTTAATCTTATAATATTTTCCATTATCAAACGTTCTCAAAGCTCGAAACCCATTAATAGTAGAAAAAAAATTCAAACGGAAATTTGAACGCAACAGAAGAGAAGATAATAAAATAAAGTAACGCTAAGTAAAGTAAACCAACAACATTTATAATTTGTCATTAAAAGTGGAAGAGGGCAGGTGATGGGTGTTTGTAAATAAATGAAACAACTTTTGTATAACTCTATTCTATTATAATCGATATAGATATTCCCGAAAGTGAATGAACTAAAATAATTGTCGCAAAAGTTCTAAACTTCGTCGCGTTGATATAGAGTTTACTGAATTGCACGCTGAGATAAAAATGGAATAGGAGTGTGCGGCCATTGAAAATATTTATTGGCTAAAATAATTATTTACAAGTGCAAGTGAAGTCGAAAATTTATGAAAAATATAGTTAAACCAGCCATAAATTAAATTTAATTTTTTATAATTAAGAAGTAGAATGTAAAATTTTCAAATAACTATAGTTAATGTGCCGTGAGTTGGGTTGGGTGTTAAAATCGAGTTGCAAGAAAAAGTGATTACTGTGTTTTATTAGCGCCAAAAAATTATGAGATCCTAAAAAATCGAATGTACTTTTAATATATAAAATGCATTCAGTTGGTATGAAATCTATGCGTTTATATATTTCGGTACACATGCTTTCTCTTCATCATTATCTCGATAAAAGGTGTGTTCTCATAATAAAAAGTGCTAAAAAGTTTAAATTTTTTCAAAAATTTATTGAAATACAGTCAAAAATGCCGATCAATTAACAGCTTCGCATTCACAGTTGCAGTCAAAAAACAGCCAATGCAACGCGACGTAAAATAACTTTCACTTATGAAAAGGAAGGATAATAAATTAATTCCGGAAGTCGCACTGAGTAAGTAGGAGTTTAGGTCTGAAGATGCAGTTTCACTTTTTGAATATCCGTAAAGTAATATATACAAATTAAAAAAAATTTTGAAGCTCTTTAAAGGCATTATTAAAAATAAAAACTATCCAACAATATATTGAAAATTGAATTTGTCATATACCCCCGTTTATTTTATTAAATAATTTATAAATGCAGAAAGACTTTATTGGACAAAAGTTAAAATGTATAAAATGAAATAATCTTTGTTAGTAAATTAAAAAAAATACTTTATATATAACTTTATATTCATAGCTGTTTAAAAGTTCTTAATAATCGGTAATCTTTTTGTTAACTGAATTTAATCCTGACGGTGTATTTAGTTTGTTGTGGAATACTCGTACATGTGTGTGTGTGTGTGTGTGCAATTATTCCGAATAAATCGATTCCGATTAACTTGTTATAAAATGGCACATGAAGTTTGTGATGAAACCGTTAAATAGATAATTCTAAAGTTGAGAGAAATTTTTGCGTTCCAATCGACGGAAGACGGCTATATCGACTTGGCTCAAGAACCTGTTATAATTTGGTACAATTTCTCTTTCATGTAGGTAAAATTGGATCAATATTATAATGACGTTTGATTTTCAGGAAATGTAAAAAAAATTAAGCAATAAATTAAAGACCGTAAAATTTCAAAGCAGGTTGTGAAAAGCTGTTGTGAAATCTTAAAACTTTCACAATTTGTGCATACCATTTAGGAAAGCGTCTTGTAATATTAAATAGATTTAGTGTAAATTTGCATAACTTTAGACTTTAAGAATTAAAATAGCCATTATTAAAAAGTTGATTTATTAAGATATCGTCCCACGAAGTATCAACAAAATTTTAACGATGAAGCTTTATCTTTAGAAATTAAAATTTGCTGCTCTTGTTATATGTTTGAGTTTGAGTTATCGTTACATATTATATTCACACTTCCGGATAGTGATGTATGAAAGGTCATACATAATAGATTTAATTATTTAATAATTCAATGAATCAATATTAATTGTTATTGCAAAGGAAAAGGGTGGATGTGTGTACAAAGAAATATCAAGAATGTCATTCAATTATTTGACGACAAAGCTGAACTATGTGTACATTCGTTATTACACATATGCATATACAATATATATGTATGTACGTATATACTTTTATACAGCACATACTCGCATTGCGGTGCTACATTTTAAATACTTCACCAATTAAATTATGGCATTGAAGTTACTCATACGCCATACCAGCTTACTATGCACTCAAGTAATATGTATTTCACCCAAAAAAAAAAAAAATTGCATATAATTCGATTAATTAATTTTTTTTTCTCGAACAAGCAAAACATTAATTAAATCAATTCTCAATTGTTCGCATTTTATGCATATTTATTCGATCTATTTTAATTGCCTTCACCATAAAGTGAATTAACTCCAGATAAATCAAAAGAGACGTGAATGCATTGAGCTAAGATATTACTTTCACATCAATTCATCAATTTTCTTATTACGATACTGCTAATTATATCATTATTAAATCGTGTAGTTCTGTGTTCATTTTAATTCAATTGAGGCATAAGTCAAAAACAACAGACGGTCTCTGAAATAGTATTAGACAATTTTGATTTTAAAGATTTTTTTGGGGCCCATGCTAGTTATACAAAAAAGTGGTAATAAAAAAGAAACAAGAATGTTCATTTAATAATCATTTCCCTAACAAATTAGGAGTTTCTGTCAAAAATCAATAATATTCCAGTAGCATCTAAATTGGATAATCAAAACCAATCAAGCTCAATTAAAAGGTAAACTAGTCAAAAAATAAAAATACAAATAACTCATTTTAAATCAAAAAGAATTAAAAATTTAATTATTAATACTAAAAAAATGCAACGGGTTTCTGGAAGTGTTTTAAGTTGTAGGGCATCAAAACCGAATCTGAGAAAACAAAAGACCGTTGGTAGTGTAGAAGGGGGTAAAGTCGTGCACCCTTTTTTTGACTTGCTCGTATAGCCGTATTTTTCAACTGAATACAACGAGTAAGTATCCATTTGATTCCTTGATTACATTTACGTAAAGCAACATTTTTGTAGCAAGAAATTTTATTGGTGTAAATTAAAAAAAAAGTGCAGTAAAGGTACCAGAATGTGGAAAAAATGATAATTAGTGGTTTGTTTTAAGAAAATAAACCTTTATTATGCATTCTCAATTCTACAATAAGTTAAATATATATAAATTCAGATGAAGTTAAGAAACACAGTTGAAAATAAAACCATTGAAAAGAAGTAAAATAAGGCTATTTTCAATATTAAATATAAAAAAAGAAGACTTGATGGTTGTCATGGAAAAAAAACGTTGAACAAAATTTTGTCACAAACAAAAATCTCAATTTATTTAAAAAACAATTATTTGAATACTGAAACATAAAATTATATCGAAAAAACTAAATATAACAGTTCTTTGTATTCAAAAAATATACCCAAATATTAATATATTTAATTTACTTCCCTCTTTATGCTGCACGATACTACCCCACATCGCATTTCACCACCGGTAATTTTTGAGGTCAACTTCAATAACTCGGTAAAAAACAAAATGCTCTCAAGAATAAAGAATTATTTTTCATTGACAGGAAAATTGCACTTCAAAAAAGAATTACCTGTTGTATTTTTCTGTGAGACAAATTATTTTTTTCACACGATAAAAAAACACCCTTTTGAAGTCCCGAAAACGTGAATTTTACAAATGTCGCCACACCTTTGGTTACAAATACATACATACATGACGATTGCTAATATTGTATACAAAAGCTCCATCGGTCAACGTACACCTAATGATTTTATTTTTTTTGTCTAAAAAGCCAGTTCACGACATTACTCCATGTACGATATTACCACTTTCTACGCTAGAAATAATAATTATTTCGATTGTTTTTTAAATTACCAAATCTAAATGATATTTCCAAATTTGACTGCATTAAACAAATTTTATTTTTAAAAACATAAGAAACGTTTTTCTTTAGGAACCGTAAAGAAACTCTTTCGAGTTTTAATAAAATTAAACTAAACTTTGTTTTTAAACAATATTTTTCTCTAGAATAAGAAATTTTAAAATTTACCAACAAGCTTTACTCAAAATTTGTACAAATATTCACAAACACACACACTATTTCATTTCGATTGGCCTACCTTTCATCATTGTGAAACAAAAAAGTCAGCAAGTAGCCTCAAGTGCTACCTCTTAACAAACACTTCGTCTACTCTCAGTCAGTTCTCATTGCCAGTAGGTTCAAAGTTACTCTCCTAAGCAATTTACTTCACTTCATAAACTGGCAAAACAACAACTCCAAGCTCAGCTCAACATTTAGCAAAGAAACCACCCAAGAATCAGAAAATATAATCCAAACTGATTGAACATTTTCATTAATTTCCACCACTTTCTACGTCAGTTTCGACAATAACAACAAACACTAGAGCATACTAGAACAACATTCAGACCGTCGATAAAGTTATGAAAGCGAAAAGGCAAAAGCATGAGTAGTAAAAATAGAAGGCTGGATAACAAAATGAGGTATTGAATTAAGATGAATGTATGTACGTGCATATGTTCTTAGAAGGACTGTGCATCTCGACGACTAAGCGTTAGTGTTTGTTAGATAAGTAAGTTTTAATTGCACCGTTCATTCAGGGCCTAGAATAGGCAATTAGGAAACGGAGGAAAAAAAGGAGTTGAAGTGTATGTGCGAGCTTTTATGCACATGTACATACATATGTACGCTTTATAAACAGATTTGTTAGCGCATAAGTTGCAGTAAATCTAGGATGGCCTATTATTATTTTCAATAAACGCTGCTAGATATATGAGGCTCTTTATTACAAAATTTCCTATTGTGAAAATATCTCCATCGTTTTTTTTTTTTTTAATTTACGTTGCATTTTGTGCAAGAAATTGTAGTTCTGTTAGAAATTTTAGCTTAGTCTTCGTTGGAAAAAAATAGCTTCCTTAAAATGACGAAGTTATTTTTTTTTTGCCTCTTTTCGAAAACTTTAGTTAGGGAAAGTTAACAAGAAATTTTTAAATTTTAAATTATAATTCTCAAAGTGTTGGTTCGAAACCACCCTGGGGTATACGGATTACCAAATTGAATTACAGTAAGTTAATCTGTAATATTTACATTTTAATAGAAAGGAAGTTGTAAACAAAAAATAAAAGTTTGAATAAATATTTTTTTTTATTTTTTATCTATATTAAGTGTATGAAAAAATTTCAGTTTCCAATGATTTTTTTTCTAAAATCATGGAAATAATATACTCCATTTAAAACTCATATGCTTAGTTGAGAAAACCATTTATGGTTATGGCGAAAATACAATCCGTTTTTTCATTTAAATCACTTTTTTCGCTGTCCGCGATTCAGAGTACTGATTAATTGGCATCGGAATCTGCTGGTATCGGAATGAACTTTCAGCATCAGTATCGGTGTCGGAAAAATAACTTCTGTTCGTGTTACTTATAGGGATGTCAATTTTTGTCATTTTATTGAACCCGGGATTTTCGAGATTTGAGAACGGAATCCCGGGACAACCCTGGGATCCCGAATTTCAAGAAGTTATGATTCATAATTTTTAATTTGCCAAAACATTAATATAACAAAGAACAACGCTTTGTTGTAAGTCATGAATATATTTATTGGTATTTTCAAGAAAACACATACAAATTAATTAATACTTCAAGTACAAATATACATACATATTTGGTACAGAAGAAGCACTGCTGCGTTCAATGCTCTCTGTAGGACATTGCCTTTTTATCGCCTCATTACAAAAACTATAAATTTCTTTTACCCAGCCCTCTGATAAATTGTATGCTTTTCGAGTATTGGACAATTGCTTTCATAATGAGGATCATTTCCTACTCGAGTGGGATATTCTCCAGGTAATTTATAATGGCAAGGGCAAAACAAAGCCTTTAAGTAGTTAACAAACTACGTTATTTGTCGATTGCGAACTCTCTAAAGGCTTTTTTTTGCCCTTAAAAGGGGAATTTTTAGGAATGATACAAAATTTGATAAATAAATATATATTAAATTCTTTGTTTTCTACAATTCCGGGATTTGAATAGACTTATATTCGGGATATTCGGGATTCCGGGATTGACATGCCTAGCTACTTATAGTCTGAGAACCGTCTGCTCAACTGTATGTTGCATGTTGTACTGAAATAAAAATAGACAATTCAAGACTTGATATCCAGCCCAATGTCAGCCGTTCAACTTGCCATATATTCCCCAGATGGGATATTAGTAGTTTATTGATGATATCAGAAAAATATGCAAAATAAGTTTAATGGAAAAAAACAAACAAAGGTTTGAATTTACTGATTTAATATAGCTTTGTTTAGCAAAAATTATATGTACGCAAGAGTACCAGGGTTAATCTGTTAAAAAAAAAAAAACTATCCAAATTTTCTTTACTGCGTTATTGTTCAATATTAGCTTTTATAATACCGTCGAACGAGACCTCTTACAAATATCGAAATGAACTCTTTAAATATATGCAAAGTCTTGCGCATCGTTATTGAAGGTTAGACTATTTATGTTGACTGAAAAATAAAAAAATGGCGAATTTCGATACTACGAAGCGTTAACAAGCTCAAGCGAAAAGTTAAGAAAAACATCGAAATAAATTGTTCGCTGCCGTAATTGATGAAACCTTCTTTTGCTAAAGTCTATTCTTTCCGAGTCGACTTGATAATGGCTTCTGCCAGAGAAAGCAGCGACAAGCTTATGGAAAGTAAATTTTTAATGACTTTCAGTTCAGCTGGTTTATTGGAATAACTTTTTCGGGAAGCAAACAAAGTTGAAACGGCTACAGCGGCGAGAAATACATTCAACAAAATACAAATTCCTTAAAATTTATTTTTTAGATCTAGGCTACCGATTTAATTTTGATAATATTGTTTTTCTCTGTAAAGTTCATACTTGTTAATTATCTATGTAGGGTAAAGTAGGCAAATAGGGACCACCAATCCTTTTTTTTATAAATAGCTCCTAAAATACATGAAATAATACAGTGATATATATTTTATTAATTTCACAGATCAATTAATTTAATTTATTATTTGGTGAAATAATGACATAAAACGCAAAATATATAATAACTTAAAAAAATGTTAAATTACTCAGAAACCCGAATAAAAAAAATTTTATGGTAATATGGACCATCCATCGTCAAAACATAGTCTACCAACATCTTTACAAAACTTTCAGGAAAAACTGGTCTGCTAGCTTTATAAAACTCGATTTAGGGACATTTTACAACTTAGCCATGGTTTTAAATAGCCGCAGGTATTGAACCGCACCGCTACAATCGCTTTTTTTCATATCATCAGGTCTCCAATATTACCCACATTTACTCTACTTCTCCGAGCACAAAAATATAAAATTCATTTTAAAGCGCAAGCCATGCTGCTTACAGTTATCGAGAGTATGAGAGTAAGGGCACGCCTTAAACTGTAAAAGTATATAAACTGCAGTAAAATGCTGATTCTTTTTCTTCTACTTGTTTCGGAAACACAATTATTTTTCACTTTTTATCTTATTCAATTCTCGATACCGATTATTTTATAAACAATCCTTAATTTCGGTATGCAGTATTGGATTTTCTGTATTGGTTTATTTATCATCTAATTAATTTTTTAGTGGCCGCTATGGTCGAAAGGGTAGCGGTGCGTGCTATTACTCGATATGCCGCAGGGTTCGAGGTTCGAATTCCAGCCAGGGAAAGTAAAATCTTAATCATAAAAAAGTTTTTTTCTAATACCGGTCACCCATCGGCAGGGTTTGGCAAACCTCCGAGGGTATTTCTGCTATAAAAAGCTTCTCATAAAATTCATCTGCCGTGGGGAGTCGGCACAAAATTGTAGGTCCTTTCATTTGTGGTATAATATTAAGACGCACATTAAAAATTGTAGGAAAAGCTCGGCCAAAAGTGTCAGTGCCAAAATTATATTATTACACGTATATATAATTCTTTTAAAATTACGTTGAGGGACTTACTGCTTTTGCAAATTTTTTTATTTTATTTCCTTTTTTCTCCTTTCAGTTTGATTAAATTTCTAGTATGCTATAAACAAAATATTACACCCAATTAAAACTTTGCTGCCCTAGTGCAGTGAGTTATTGGCGCAGGTGTGTTTAAGAAAAATAATTGCCTGAAATGACAACGCTTACGAAAATTTCCGCGCTGTTCATTCACTAATTTCTTTCATTGTCTAACACTATTGTCTGCGAGCCACTATTGTCTTGGGCTATTGTTTGGACAGAAACTTAAAATTTATCACCTCAGGGTGGGATATTTCCCTTTCGTGCTTGAGTGCCGTGGCGTACTATGTAGTTTGCCACTGCACAGCCTTACGAGTACTAAGGAGCTTGATAACTTACTGTGAATAGGTGTATATGTATTTTAGCTCTGATGAGCGTGTGAATTAAGAGGTCTGAGTGTGTGTATATGCTTGTGTGACTCGCCTGCTAGTTTGTGATAGAACGATGGCATTTAACTTTTAATTTAAAATTTCTTCACACAAACATACACACATACACACCGTCAGCAATAGGTGAGTTACAATTAAGTTGCTTGGTCTAACTAAATATGTATTCCTTTGTATAATACGAGCACAAAGTTTCTACTCGTATGAAGTATGTATATAGCCATAACTATACTTTCTTAAATGCCCATAATTTTCAAACTGCTTGGGATAGATTTTTTTTTCTGATTTTTCTCATGATGGTTACAATCAATCCTGTCACCCCGTTTCGGCTTGACGTTGAGTTCTGGGACACCCTGTATATACATAGACCCCAAAGGGAAATCAAAAATGCAACGGAAAATTGTTGCGTTTTTTTCTATAGTCCAAAGTCAGTAAGCGACGATAGTGAATCCCTTTTCTAGCCAAATTGCTTGCACTTCGCTCTTTATATAATAGCATGTTTCATCAAAATTATTTGGAGAAAAGTAAAGTCGGAAATGTTTATGCCAATTTTATGAATTTCCATCCTTGTACTATATAAACAAATAACATTCCTTAAAGAATTAGCAATTTTTTAGTGAGTTCCGTCGACCCAAATGAAAACTGGCGTTTGGCTTAATAAAGATGAAAAACATACTTAAATATATTAATGAAAATGATTTGTTCAATCTTTCATATAGAAAAAAAAATTACTTAACTTTTAAAAAGTCGATTCTTTGGAAACTAAAAACTATTAGATTATCAAAATTTTTCTGCAATTTTCGTTATTTTCATATAGTGGAATTTTCTAACTAACTAACTGAACACTGAATTTTCTCAATAGACAATAGTTAATGGACCGTTAAGGCTATTGAAGTATCTTAGATTTAAGTTAATCAGAATTATGCGACGCATTAAAAGTTAAATCCGTCTCATTTAAGGAAAAATTACACGCGCAAAATGCGTAGCTTAAAATTTATAGCTTTTTTAACTGAAACTTTTTGGTATTTCTTTTTGCTGCCGCTTTTTGTTTAACTTTATTGTATTTAAATAAAAAATACATTTCAAAGTTTGTTATCTATTTACGATTCAAAAACGATAAACATGGTAGGAATACTTGAAAATTTATACCTTCCAATCACTCAACCCGTTGCCTTTCTTCACGAGTTCTGAAAGAATAATTTGCACTTGATTTTATTTTTAACTATTTTTTAATATAAAATGAGAAAAACAAAATGTGTTTCACATTTTTTTTAGGTTTTGGAGGACATATTAAAAAAAAAAAAAAAACAATTTGGATATATTTATTGGGGGCTCGTGATGGGTAGGCTTTCATACATTTTTCCGGAAAAGTGTTTTATTTCCACACAAACTGATATCCTTTGAACGCTCTGAGCAACCTTAAAAATTTGTTTTATTTCAAAATAAGAAAAGTATACAATTTTTGATCTAGAAATATAGAATAGTGTTAAAGGCGACAGCGGCGTTAAAATGCCGACTGTTAGTTTTTTTGGAACCACTCTAATATTATAAACATTTATACATGCAAACAGTGCGACGACGAAGGAGATTGTATAAAATAATGCAAAGCTCGTAAAGTTTCATCAACAGCTAAAAATCCCCCCAACTGTCCTAAAATTTACATTTAACCAACCTGCAATCTAGCTAACTGGCATCTATAGATGTATGTATGTATGTTACTTGCATGTTTGCCACGTCATCAAACGTTGCATACCAGAGTTGGGTGGTAGGAATTTTCTCTCGCAGTTAGAAGAATGGGTCAGACAGAAATAGCCTTGAGTGTCATCACTAAAGTAAACGCAGCAAAGTAGCTTCTTTGTGGGGAAAACTGTTAACAGTAGCATTTTTTATAAGACAAAAGTTGTAAATTTTCATCGGTAGTTGTACATTTAAACTATAAGTATATAAATTAAGGAAGGGTTTAAGTATTAAATTTTTAAGTGTTATGACATTAATTATTCGTTTTTAATTTTCAAAACAACTGAAACCTTCAACTTTTGTGGGTCCAATAATATCTGCCACGAGCTCTCATCGGCTACGCATTTGGGAGGTTACAACTTCGTTCTAGATTTACTATCACGTTCAGGATCAATCAATAGATTTACGCTACCAAACTGTTTGATTTTAAACAACACAATGCTAGTCGATTAACAGAAGAACTGGAGCATATACTTTTTCGGTAAATTCGGTATAACACACAATTTTATGGGTATCACTATTAAAGCAAGTTTTTTAAGTTAAAAGTCTTTTATCGCAAATTATTATTTATTGTAATTTTCCGTAAGTATTAAAGCAATTTTATTTCACTAAAACATTACTTATTTACATTACATACACTAACTGTACGATTCTGTGTTCTTGATAAATTATCTAATATTTACAAATATTTAAAAGTTTATAATTTGTCAATAACATTTTTATAATCAAGCAATGACATCTATTTTTTATTTTTGATAAGAATACATAAAACTTAATGAATTTTCAATATTGAATATTTGTAAATGTGTGACAATTTGGCAAGAAAACAGAAGCGGGCAGTAAATATCGAAAGGTTACTCATACGCCCTGATATACCAACGGCGTTCTGAAAGAATTTTGAAACTGAATTATTATGGTAACTGCTTTCCCAATATTAATAAGAATTACAAATATTAATAAGAATAATAAATTAAAATTTTAAATATTTTATGTAGTTTTCAAGTTCAGCGTGTTCAAAAAATCTTGACTGTTGTTAACAAATTATAGCAAAAACAGATATTGACACATTTGAACAATTTATTTAACTTCCAATTATTTAAAATTATTTTTCAATTAAAACATTGTTAATTTTCTAACAAACATCATATACAACTTTTTTTTAACTTTATAAAAAATATTATATTTCGATTTTTAATGAACTCAAGGCCGAAATAAAATAAAACAAACAAATAATATTATTATTTCATTTATTTCTTGTAGACCAGACGCAGCTGACGGTTTCTGATGATGACTTCAGACTATAGTCGAAATATTGACTCAACCTATATATATTAATTAGGCCAATATAACCAAATTGACAATATTTATAAAAAATGTTGAAAACATTTACCAGAGTTTCATTAAAATTTAGAACTTTTCAAAAAATTGGTGGCGTATGCAGATAGATAGATCATTAAATTTTAGTACAACAAAGTGCAAGTGTGAAGTGGCTGCAAAAAATAATCGCGGTTTTGCGGTGTGTGGTGGAAATTGCTAGTAAAAAAAATTTAAAAATTCCGTGAGAATTGCCCTTCCTCACACTAAAATTGAATGAGACAAAGAACTGCGTACACAAAAATATATTCTTAATTTTTTTTTTATAGTTCAAAATTTTGATGAAATTTTGATAAAGCATTGTACATATTGTAAATAGTTTAAAAAATGGGTGTTAAAGGTTTTCCTTAGAGAATGCACCGTAATTAAGTAGAAAATTTTTTAAAGTACTAAAAATCTGTCAATGTGTGATTGTGGTCTAACTTGTGAACAGTGTATGTAAGCAAATAGAGCGGATTTGGACATTATTTCATTATTATTTTCAGCAGGATTCAATTAGAAAAAATGCCACACATACCTCCAAACTTAACACATTATCTTTCGGCTAACACGTGGCGTTCATCCGCTTTAATTGTCTTATTTGCTTTGCTCTCTTCTTGTTAAGCACTGACGTGTGAAATTAAATTCACTTGCTTTGGCACAATTTATCTCACTACAATATCGCTCACTTGTTTTGTTCGTTCGTTTAGTTTTTTTGTTTGCAACAAAAAAAAAGAAGCAATTATATTCTTTTAATTTTAATTTCCTTCTACACATGTGGTTTAAGGTTAAAGCAGCACTAACGATAAATTTTCTCAACCTCAAAGAACTTGCCATTTAACGCGCGCAAGTAAAAAAAAAACATAAACTTATTTCGCCATTGGCCGCTCTGTCATTTGCAGACATTTAACGCGTTTTCGCTTTTCCTTTGAACTAAATCTTTCCGATTGCCCAGCAGTTGCTCCCTTCTACTTTCTTTTATAGTAGAAATAAAATTGCACTTGACCGCCACTCGCTGCTGCACCAATTTGTGGCAGGTGGCAAGCAGTTTAAGTGAATGGGTGCGGTTTCTCTCATATCACTTGAAAACAATTCACTTCCACTTCTTGGCAAACGCACTACCATTACTTTGTGTTTTCTTCTTCTGTTTTTTCTTTATTTTTTTTTTTTAATTAAAGCTTCGAGAACTTCTTGCCTTTGTCATTTAGTCGCTGTTTTTTCCGTTTTCACTCTGTTTGTAATTTTTTTTTCGTTGCATTCCACTTTCCACTATTGATGCAATATTTTTCCTTCTTTTCTGAAATATCTTTTCTTTGACGATTACCTTTTCACTTACAGTTTTGCTAAATTCAATTGAAATGAAAGTGGTCTTTAAAAATTGAAAGGTTCTTTTTCATCCCACCCAAGACTTTGTATAACGTAAAAACGCTTATATTCTTGGCGAGTCCTATTAAGCGTAATAACCAATTATTACCTTCGATTGTATTTCAATTTCATTCGCCTTAGAAATAACTTATAGGCCGCAGAAAGTTGTAATAAATTTTCCGAAAAAGCCTTTTGTATTTGTAAATGCTCAACAAACTCAAAACTTATTTGTATTGTAAATAATATTTGTGATTTAATTCATCGAAATGTATTATTTTAAGTACTATGTGTTAATAGATATCGTAACAAATATTTTCTGGAAACGTTCAATCAAAGTAGTATTTGCCGGTTCGGTAATACTTCTCGCACAGGGAAAAGTGGATTTCACATGATGAATATACTATTGAATTACATAGAGGAATACCGATCCTTCGAAATGGGATTTATCCATTCCTGCTAGAAAAAATATAAAATGAACAACTACAAAAAGGCTGTCATCATAACAATTTTTTTTATTTGAAATACCCGCTTCTCATTTCTGCGAGAGAAAGATTATTGATATACCCGCTTCTCATAGATCGAAATCGTTAAAATTTTTAAAAACAATAAAATGTTTTTTTTTTGTAATAAAACTTTAAAAATTAAAGAAATCAGTTGAAAATCAAAGCGAATTATACCTACCCGATCCCGAAATTCTCATTTTATACTGCTGTTTTAAATAAGATACCAATTATGAGAATTACGGTCAAAAATAAAACCGAACGTTTTTAATTCTTTATCTGATCTAATGAACACACATTTTAAGATCACACATCCACACGCATTATCTGGTAATCGTAATTGTATTTCGAACTTTTCTTCCCAGTTGCCTTTCTCATCTAATTAAGAGAAATTAAAAGTTATATTTCCTATCGCCAATTAATTGACTAACTTCTCTACTCTAACACTAATACAATTACAAGCCATAGTTTGCTCAAGCATGGACAACTATTTTTGTAATTTCGACAAACGCTGAAAATTAAAGTTCACTTGAAGTTGCTAAACAAATAGCAGCGCAAAGTTTTCCCCTTGTGTTTGTGTTGCAGCAGCAACACAGCCAGTGACGATGGCAATAAGTTGAGTTTTAGAATATTTGTTATTAATTAAAATCCAATTTAACTGCTTTGATGTTGAGTTTTATCGTTTTTTCGGTTGACTCGCACAACCGAGTCTTTCTGTAATGAAGCAATCTAATTAAATTGAAAATAACAAATAATATGAAAGAATATTATTTACCTGAGGACCGTAAGCCGCTTCATGACTATATACAAATATTTTCTTACGTTTAGCCCTGCACGAATAGCAACTATTTTTGTTTTATCGACCCTGCTGTCCTTGTAAACGAACGTAAAGAAGTTGTGCGTGTGAAGTGGTTGCAGGACACTTTAATGATTGCTTTTTAAGCACTTAATTCTCGTATTAGCAGTTAATTCACAATTCTGAGTATGTAGTTCTGTCTACTTGATTAGACCTAAATTTTGCTTTGGATAATAAAATCAGTTAGTTATATAATGTGTATTTCTAATATAATTTTAATTTGTTTAAAATTATTCAATTAGTTTTTTTTAACTTTGTGCTGTCCACCTGATACCTTGATAACACTTATTTTTGAAAAAAAAAAAATGTACATTGAAAGCATAGTTTAAAAGATCAGTGATCCCAGAAATTTTCGTACACACATACATTACACGTTATTATTTGGTGGGAAACAGTAGTAAATAAAGTGTTTTTAAATATAAATATAAATAAACAAAATAAAATAAAATGTATTGTCCAAATCGAAATCATTTTTATTTTGTTTGTGGCTTATATGCAAATAAAATTTTTTTTGGGAAATAAGAAAGCGGATAACTACAAGGATATTGTTAAAGAAATGGTTTCAGCGTATGGTGAAATGAAAGTTAACATGTCTTTAAAAATTCATTTTTTGCACAACCATTTAGACTTTTTTCCTTCAAATTTGGGTGATTTAAGTGATGAGCATGGAGAACGTTTTCATAAAGATATTGTTACAATAGAAAATCGTTTCAAAGGAAAATACATGACTCGCATGCTTGCTGAATGTGGTTGGAATTTATGCCGTGATACAAATCCTGAAGCTTACCTTTTCAAAACTGGCTCAAGCATTAAAATCGGTTCACCCATTCTGTTTTAATAGAACTTTTTATAATAGTACATATTACATTAGAAGTGAGCCTTTGAAGTTTAAAAATCGATTTTCTCAAAATTCTGACATGCTACAGCAAAACGCCGAGCCACGTATTTCTTTATTTTAAGCCTATTTTCATATTGTGTTAACATTTCTCATGTGTACCAAAAAATATTTGATTTTGTCGTACTGTGTTATATTAGTGTGAAAAAAATGTATAAGTTCTAATAGGTAACATTTGCTCTTACTCAAAAACGTTTGTTTAAACAATTTCGATGACAACCTCGGTAAGCGGCAAATTATTATTATATTAATTTTTATTTCAGTAAATAAACCCGGCGATGTATAAACAGTAAACCATATTTTAAGCGATACTTACATATTGAGAGCGTTGCCATATTTTGTTCCCGTGATGTGATAAAGGAAGATACAAACATACAATTCAACCAAATATTGTGCTATAAAATTATAAATAAACTTACCATCTTACTATAGTATTTAATGATATAATTATAATAATTTGGCGCTTACACTAAATAGCTCAGTTTTCGGCCGAGCTTCTCCTACCATTTGTAAAGTGCGTTTTTATATTGTACCACAAATGGAGGGGCCTACAATTTTGTGCCGAACTCCGAACGGCTGTTGTATGACGGAGGTTTGCCGTTGCCTGCCAAGGGGTGACCGATATTAAAAAAAAAACTTTTCCTATTCGAACCTCGATCTTAGCGGCATATCGAGTAATAGCACGCAAATTAACTTTTTGAGAGCCCGGTGAGCGTTAAAAAAAAACTATTATCTTGCTTGAAGACTCAAACCAAACTATGGGCTTTATTCGTAATTCAGCTTCTTTATAGTTAACATTTTGTTGATCTTAATTGTATTTATTACTCGATATTTCTTGATTACATTTTTTTTATCTGAATTTTGGTTCACAAAAGAACTTCAAGTAAAATGCCAATTCGTTTACAGAAATCTCTATAATGGAATATTCATGGAATCAACTACAATAAGTAAGCAAAGAAGCTAATGTATCTATATTATGCTGCGGCTTAATTGCTGGGTGTGAAAAATACTTATGAATCTTTAAGATACAATTTTGTTTATAATTATGCTTATGGTACTGTGATTCTTAACAAAGTGTCATTATTAAAAGGGAAAAGAATATTTGTTTTTAATCCGGAATTGATATTTTAGTTTTCATAGGAAGCAAATGAATATCTTCTCATATTAGCTCTGTCAACTCAACCGACAGTACGGCTGTGATGGCTAATTGGACTTTTTGTTTTCACTGATCATTGCATTGAATGCTTTGGGCTGCTGTTAACATGCACCGCTACCCATTCGACCACAGTGGATGTAATATTTATTACTCTTGTATTATTTTTTTCCCCGACAGCTTCGAATTAATATTTCTTTTTTATCTTTTCCGTACAGTTCCAATTTCATTTTACAGGTGTCTTATAATAATTCTCCACTTACGCCAAAACAAGCCATTTTTAATCTGATTTTTATTAAATATACTTCAAATTCTTAAATCCATTTTTGTTCCTGTCCATATTCCCCTGAGTATTTTATCAATACCGTTTTGATATTGCCATACCATCGTAAAATTTGTTTGAGTTATTTCTTTTTGTATTCGCTGATGCATAAAAATTAATGCGGAACGCTATACCTGGAAGCAGCTCGTAAATATATAACCAGATGTCGCGTGACAATGCCAAAGCGTCTTTCACCGTACTTAAATAAATAAAGATAAACATTAGCACACGTTATAGTATCACAAGCCGTAAATGTGGAAGTGAAGTATACGAGTATAATGCGCACTTTAAGGCGCAGTAGCTGCTTGGTTATCACACTAACATTCTTAGTTAAATACACACATATTTAGTGGGTTCGTTACAGGCGCTGTGTAGCGCTCTCCTTGATGTGAGATTGCGCCAATAAATAAATTACACTTGTCATTAATGTGAGCATATTAAATCGGTCCGGGAACAAGGCGGCAAGATAGTATTATAGTATTATAATAAATTCATATATTGAAATGTGTGCTTTGTACCTTTCGCTTTCTCCTTTTTAAAATGAAATAAATACATAAGCATTTTAAGTAATTCAAAACGCTTTAAGCTAAGGAGACTTTTCTTTATAAATGAGCTCTATGTGGAGCCATTAATGACCGATCTCTCGTCCTACGTGAGAACGCTGTTTCAAATACATTCTTCATTTAAAGTTAACATCCATGGTAAAGGCAGCCAACAGGAAAATTTTATTTTAAATGCATTATAAGTGCCCGACGTCATCACTACTTAAGCTTTCGGTTGCTTTTCTATTTACTATACGAGTAGTTTCTTTCACTTCATTGTGTCTTCATCATGCAGAGGTAAGGGAGTTATTCCTCTACTTGCTTATCGCACAACATTTTCTACGCTTAAATTACATTTTGTCGTAAATTTTACATTGGATTTAATATCCAAAATATGACATTTTAGGCGCACTTGATCACCTGAAAGTCGCAATTAACACAGGGAGACATAGAGTAAAAACTTAAGAATGCGGCATCACAATCCAATTGAAATAAGAAGTCGTGAAGAAAGAAGTCTGATGAGGATATGTGGTGATTTCCGAAATAGTACTATAACTTATACCGCTTTGATGTTGTTGGTTTTTTTCCAACAAAAGTTGTCCTTTAGCTCATTTAAAAATAAAATAATGAAATTATACAGGTCAAAAATAACTGAAATAATTCTAAGTAAATGGTGTTCCAAATATTCACTAGCAGTGAAAAGCGAAGTGTGTAGAGCATTTTTTTTTTTGCGCGTGGCGTCACATTTATGAAGAAGGCAAAGAGCTGTTTAAGTTTTATAGCTACGATATTTTGTTAATTTTTGGATTTTTTTTGTGTTTTATTTTGCTTGAAGAAGCATTATTACTTCGACACTTCTGCTCTTGAAGTAGTTGTGTGTTTTTGAATTTTCACTGGCGCAAGTAGAATATTTAAAAATTCTTGGGCAAACTCTCCAGCCAGCTACAAGAAAATTTTATTTTAAGAAAATAAGTCTTTAAACCCCGGATTGTTGATGCAGTGTCATTAATTACGGCACTCTCCGAATGTACATACATACATATTTATTCGATGACACAAGGCCTATTCGCGTCTCCAATATTGCCGTTGCGGGAATTATTAAAAAACAGTCATTGGGGATGGAAGTTAAAGTTCTAGCATGTTTTTGATACTTTGGTCTATTTGAGAAGGCATGATAATAATGTAATTTATTTTTAATGTGAAACCATAAGGTGGATAATAACTTAAGACATTTTCATTTTCATAACTAAAGCCCTTTAATATAACATATATGTATGTATATAATTGCTACCATTGTTATTCAGAAATTTATGCAGTTTGAATCCATGATTACATAGAATTTTACATACAAGATTTACAAATAATTCTTACTGGCTTTGAATATGAATTCCGTACATACATTTTATTTATATTCAAAGCCATATTTCTCTTTTACTATATATATACTATACTGTGAATATCTTTATTTATGTACTTTTACTGTTTCGGAAATATAAAGCGTTAACCAATTAGTGGACACTACCGATAATCGGGAAACTCGCGAAATTTGTAATTTTGAAATGAATGAAATAGTCCAGATTTTTTCTGGTTTAGAATTAACAATTCTATTATTCACTAAAAAGATTTTTAATATTATATCACAGATGTTCCTTCCATTTTTGGCAGTTAGTATTTTGTTTACGCTTCGTTTCTGACAAAACTTTTCACGGGCTTTTCTGTCTATTTGCTTCTCCTTTAAATCGTTCTTAATTCTTTCTTAATATGCACCTAAAGAACTTTGTTGAGATTTTTGTTCTTTTCGTATCGTTTTGTAGAGCTAATATATTTGTAATCATTTTGAAAACGTTCTCGAACGATTTGTTCTAAATTTGGTTCCATTCAAACTGCTCTCAATATTTTTATAACCCGTTTGGTTCTTGCGATCTTGACATAACATTTCAACCTGGAATGCGTTCTCACTTCGTGGTTAATAGACAAACCTTCCCTCAGAGCTTTTCATATAAACTTTTATGATGGCACTACGCTAAAACATGCTTTTCCTTAAAGTAAATTAAAGGCAGTTTGGTATAAAGCGTATTGTTTAATTTATTTTAGTTAAATTAATTTTTTAATAAATAAGTAAAACTTAGTTTATTTTAAATTTGGGTTTTTTAATTTTATAAATTTTTTTTTTATTTAGTAGATTTTATTTTTTCTTTAATATATATTCCTTTTTTCATAAAATATTTGAAATAATTTTTTTTTCTTAGTTTTGGTTCATAACATAAAAATCCGCCACATCAATGCGTATCGTGCCGCAATTTTGGCAGAGAGCCAATCACATTCCCATGCTCACCGCCAAGTGACCGACGGCTACTCATTGTTGGTGGGCGCTGTCAATGGCATGTCGCCATTGCACAGTCTTACCATCTGTTCACATTCATTCCCTCTTGCGGCAGACAAGTGAACAAAAAGCACAGCTTGCGTCGATCAATACTTTGCTTAGCCAGAAGAAAAAATGCATTTGAATCCATAAAGCAATTTTAAGGCATTCGCAGAAGTTGTTGCTTTTGTAAGAGTCCTCAGTCACTGTGACCATATTTCAAGACTTCACTTTCCGCCTATTCCACTCTGGTCAAAACAGTTTAGGAATTCGACATTTTGGCAGTAAATTTCGTTGGCATTGTGGTTGAAGTTATGGCTGTGTGCATAAATGTGAATATAAAGAAGGAAATGTCCGAAGAAGTATAAGCACATATTTATAAAAATCATCTAAACATAGTTCGTATTTGTCGATATACATTTATGCATGTGTGTCTCCATGTTTACAAAGGCGTAAGTGCGCACTAGGAGTTTCCATTTTTTAAACATCCAATAATAGTCGAATAAATCGCAGTGCCAACATCCAACTATCCGATAGCAAATACATACATAGAAACAACTCACAAAGGTACACACAAATCCGTGTATTTTCTAACCAGCTATGACCAGCATAACATTTTGTGTCCTTGCTTTTGTACAGATGTTTTGTCAAATGCAATCGAATATATGATAGATGACAATTGAGTTTATTCTGTTCAACTTCCTCACCACCTCACCACCTCACAACTCACACAACTCTTTCACTCACCGTTTAGTCTTAGCGCTTATTGGTCAGCGGTGCAGAACCAAATACCAAATCGATCGATGTTACCTATTTCCGTATGTATTTTGCAGTTTCATTGCTTTTGTTTTTATGCCCATCTGTTATTGCTGTTGCTATTGTATTTGGCAAATGCTGGCGCTTGTTAAGACATATAATATCGCAGCATATAATATTTCCGTTGTGCATTCGATTTCATAGAAATTGAGAATTGCGTTTTAGATTTTTGTAAATTACGAATGAAAATATCACAAAATTCCATTTCAATGTTGAATTTGATAAGTGTACTGCGGTTAAAAGTAAATGCTTTCACAATTTGTTTCTTTATATGGTCGACATTTATATTTGGGTAGAGCCAAGTAATTTCTTCACGTTTTTCAATTTAAGTTAATTTAGGTTTGGAAAGCGAATGTTTTTGTCGAAGCCAATGAATATGAGATCGCAATATTTTGATAGATATGACAAAGCGAACTGCGAAAAAGCGCGAGTCGATAATTATTCCAAGGCTTTAGCATCATCACTGGAACATTTTCGGAACTTTCTTACTGCATCTGTCAAAATATTTAGAACTTTTTTTTGTTCGCTTCGCCAATTACATTCGCTTCGCAACTCATAATAGAGCCATTAATAAAATCTAAAAAAAGCGAGTTCACCTGGATCTTGCCCTTTATTAATTTGCTAATCATTCCTTAGTTACGTTCTACCGAACTTTATATACAAGATAACACAAATCATAAATTACATTTCTAAAATTGTAATTAAATTTATGATTTGCTTTGCTTAGCTGAGCGATGAAGGAAAGTGAGGTGAAATAAGAAAAGCTTAAGTGTAGTGGAGACTGGTGAAATACGGTAAGTTAAAGGATCGTTAGGTCAGGTGAGACTTGATGTAAAGAGAAGTGGAGTGAGAGCAGAAATTGCTGTGGTGGATTAAGTTGTTAAGTTAATATATTATAGGTGGTGAGTGTTGGCCCTGTGAATTGAACAGCTTCGGTTTTTCGAGTTTGGATACAGTGAGTATGGTGAGTTAAGGTGGGTTGAGACTAGCTTTGGTGTTTTTGGGTGTGGTGTGCTAAGGTGAAGGAATTTAGGCATGGTGGGCTTAAAACACACGTTGCCATCGTTTATCGCATTTTATATCTGAACAATCAGAATGACAAGCTATATTCGTCAACCAGTTCAGTTCGTCTGTTTGAGCGCCAGCTATGCCTTTTCTAACAGAATTTTGAACATATCAATTTGATTATGCAAAGTATAAATCCGATTTGAGAAATGCTAAATTTGTGTCTTAAAAGTAGCATACGGATATTAAAATAAGACGAGGACGTCAATTGTACTTTAGAAGCAAACATTTTCATTTATGAACACATCAGTTGAGTTTTTTTTATTAGTTTATTTTATTCAGACAAAATTGTCATTGTATTAACTAAATACTTCAAACTACAAACAATCTCAATTATTTGTCCAAGTCACAGCCACTGACTAAAATGTTATTCTCTTAATTGAAAAAAAATTCAAAAAGCCCAACAAGTTTATAAAAAATTTAGTGCACACACCAGCCGAATAGCAATGACAGCAAATTCATTTTTAGGATAAAGAAGGATCCCAGCAAGTAAGAATAATGTCAAATAAATTCCATATTCTCACCAATTTAACTACGCGCTTTGAACGCACATTAAATTCATCGAGGTACAAAAAACAGTTTTTCTGCAAAAAAAAATTAAATAAAATTGCAGTGAAATTGTTGGGCTTCTGTGAACTGCATTTTACGTTGTCACAATACAATTTTCTTTATTTTATTTAGACAGTACACATTTGTTATTGGAACTATACAAATTTCTTTGCTCGAATGCGAACAGAATAAAAAAAAAACACCAACAATTTACGGTGTTGATGACATTAGAGTTGACAGTGATGTGTTTTTTTTTAGCTATTGAAATAATTTTTTAGTTGGTGTTTTTTGCTGCTTTTGAAGTAGACAGCTGCGCTGATGCGCCAACAGCAATCATCGCAATAACATTTCAACAATTTGACAACTGAGTGACATTATCATCAACAGCGGCAGAATTTGCTACGTCGATGAAATAAAAAAAAAAAACAATACCAAAATAACAGCAAACTTATAAAAAATAAAAATAAAAAATAGCGCATACTAGCAGTGTGAAAGACAGCAAAATGCAATAAACTTGCAGTTCCCTTTTTGATTTTGGCTAAGCTTGATTCTTTAAACAAAAGTAATTTAACTTTCAAAAATCCCGAAATAGAGACGAGAATATATAAACGAATGTGCCAGTGATTCATAAAAATTATCGCGCATATACATATTTAGCGCTGCTGTTGTTTTTTGTTGTGGCGACAATTTTTCCCTTTGTGTTTTTCGCCTACTTCTTTAAGTTTTTTTTTTATATCATTCAACATTTTGCTGGCAACCGTTGTTCATTGTCTGTGAGATGTTTGCCACACAACAGCCGTTTTGTTTGTTCACACTTTTATCGCCATGTCAAACGCATACATGCGTTCCGACGCATATTTGTGCCAACAATTGTTATTGCCATTGTTTTGTGTTGTTTTTTTCACTTTTCTTGGCATACATTTCCTTTTATTTATTTGTTTTGTTTAAGTTCGGTTTTTTCTGTATTTAATCTTTTTAAATTTTTTTTTGCACTTACAGCATTTTTTCTTACTGACACTAGCCAACTTTCCACGCATTGCCATTTCATAACTGAGCAGGCAAATCGCTTTGTTTTTATTTTAAGCTTTTATGCTTGCTTTTCTATTTATTTGCTGGTTTTGCTAGGATTTGCAGTTATTTGATTGTTTTTTTTCTTTGTTGTGCACTCGCACTTCAGATGTCTTTGTGCTCTGCTTTTATGCGCTCTGGAACATTCTGAGTTCGTTTGTGTCGCATAAATAGTTCCGAATTAAACAAGCAAAATAATTGAAATAAAATTTCGTATAAGTTAAGTTTAACTAACTCTAGAATATGCACTGAGCTTCTTTATATAATAAGGGGTTTATTTGCTGGCTCGAGGTCAAGTTTTTATAGTAATAAAACACTCGAGCCAGCAAAAAAAGCCCTTATTTAAAATTAAAAGGTCGCCAAAATCAATGTTATCCTTTATATAATATTAAAATACAGCAGGTTAACAACAATGAAAACGAAAGAGACGGTTAAAAGAATTTCTTTTTTATATTTCGAAGTAAATGTAAT
The DNA here is from genome assembly GCA_963971545.1 of Philophylla caesio. NCBI lineage: Eukaryota > Metazoa > Arthropoda > Insecta > Diptera > Tephritidae > Philophylla > Philophylla caesio. Next base: position 20,951,592 of record OZ020607.1, read on the forward strand.
TTGATATCATTTTGATTTTGTTAAAATCCCTTTTTGATCAATACAAAAAAAAACATGCGAGACCTTAAAAAATCAAAACAAAAGGGGCTGTTCCAAGATATTGTCTCTTTCAGGACAATATAATAAAATATATTAAAAAAAAACTAATTTTGATGGCTAAATTAGTTTGAATTTTTAAATAAAACGTTTGTTTATAAAGTAACCGCATGTTATTTTTTACAGTTTCTATACAAATACACATCTTTCTTTGCCCTTCACCCCGATTTTGAGCGGCAATATAGAAATTCGACTTTGTGAATTGAAAATATAAACGATATAATATTATTTAAAATAATTATTTTGACGCAAAAGTAGCAAATGATGAAATCGACTGCTTTTAGAAACAAGAACTTTATTCATGACAGTAAGAGATTTTAAAATTATTATAAATTGCTTTTATTATTATATATTGTTGGTAAAGATAGACGCTTGAAGAGCAACACAGAGTGTGCCGATAGAAATCGTTTCTGTATCATTTCAACAAGAAACATTTTTTTTTCTATTTAAAACTGTGGATAACTTAGAGCAACTTTTTAATATTTTTTTAATGTAAGAAAAAAACAATACAGTGGTAATGTTTCGACATTTGTAGTACAAAAATGTTGTTTAGCCCACCTCTGCTCTCACAGCTGCATATATTTTTAGGCTAATTGAATTATTCCGCATAATTCTTGCTGAACACGATTTCAGATTTCATTCAGCTAACACAAGTTTTAAGTATGGGATACCGATTGGAAGTTTTCTACAAAACTGTACGAAGGCTAGAAGAAGTCAAATATGGAAATCTCTTTCAGGCTTAAGACAGTCGAAAGCCTTTCTGGGGGATTTTAATCCCGGAAGAGCTAAGGCACTAAGAGGCATGACTCGGGGGAAACTAAAGATTTTGGAGTGGCCATTGCGTGCTTAATTATCACTAAAATAACATTGGAATGGTCACAAAGTCAATCTGCAGAATGTGCGGAGAATATGACGAGACGCCAATACACTTGATCGAGGAGATTCCGCACTCTGCTAATGCATGTTAGATTCAGATCTTATGGAGAATACACCCTATCTGAAAATTCTCTTCCAAAACTGGGTCCATCCAAAATATATGAGTTTATACGTACGGTAAATTTTCTTGAAGATCTTCAGGGGAGATTACCCTCGCCGTAAGCACAAAAGTGGTTTCATAAAAGATCTTTTAGGTCGCAATGTATATCACACTTCGAAGTTAATCTTAGTCTTACATATATGTACATAGACTGAATTTTTAGGACACACATATTTTTGCTGTTCTGCTAGAAAACATACTCTACCACTTTTGTTTTTGACTCTCAATACTATGCAATTTTTAGTTACCACCATTTCTCTTGCCATAAAGTCTTACCCGCTAAAATATTAGTGTGCTCATTTGAAGCATATTGGCTGTAGGATTTTGTGAAAGGAGAGGAGAGTCTTAAATGAAATAGTTATTTTCATGTTTATAGATGATCTGCAAATAAATTGACAATGTTCGATTGGCAAAACCATAAGTACTTATTTATGTTGCTCATACGCCTCCAGCATCGACATAAAGAATTTTAAATTTTTTTCTGGAATAAATAAATATTTTATTTTATTGATAAAAGCTCAGACTTGTTCATCCTAAAACAAAATTTTAAATAAATGCACTCTAATATGCATAAGATTTTAGTTTCTCAGCCAGCAGGATATGCTCAAGTTTCAGCTATATTGCATATTTACATATATATGTATGTGCATAGGTGTATGCATTGCGAATATGAAATAAGCTCACATATACTCTTACTCTTAGATAAGAACACAATATTTTGTAAACAGATAACACAATGTTTCTTAATGCACTTTTTTGAAATCACAATAATTTCATGATATAACCTCGTGGCACGTTTACACTTTTTAAATACATACATATATGTGAATACATACATGCTAGTATGCTAGTACTTGTTGTGTATACAAATGCGTGGTATTTAAATTAAATTCCGAATATTTAATAAAAATTGTATGGTCTTTTTCTTTTATTAATTGCAAAAATTAATGGTTTTCTTGTTTGACATCGAATAGAACTCTCTTTCCAGAATTTTAGAATGGGTATCGGTCTTGTTGTTCACCTTCTGTGTGTTTCAATTAAAACTACAATTTTGGGTTTCAGTAGCTCGCCTGCATAGCTTAACATTAAATACAGTGCGCTGATGATGAGTTTAGATCTACTTTACCTTTGCTAAACTATACCAACCGCGAATTCTTTCATATATCGGGAAACAATCCTTTAGTAAAACACTTTTGATACATAACAGGTTGTAACTATGACAGCTCTGAAGCTATTTTCTGCTAGGTTTAGTGAATTAGACTTTATGAGAACAGCCTGCTATTGTCTTTTATTTCCGGTGGAGTTTTCATTTTTCACCGCTTCTTGTGCGCTCCTGGTATTTTCCTGAACTCTGCTTTGTCTCAACTTCGGAGTATCGCATATTTATGCTTTATCGTATCGTTTTCCACTGACCCTCTTCCGTTACGGAAGATATTTCGCTTCGGTACTTAGGTTTTTAATTTTGTGTTTTCACTTCTGTAGCGTTTCGTCTTCCTCATCTAAAGGAATAATTTCTGTCTGAGTGAATTTTACTGACTTGGAGTACGCTCCGTCATCTGTGGAATAATTTATTTGTACGTCCGCGTTTGTGCTAGTTACTTCGTAGTTTTGTAGCATTGGCGAAAGCTAAGCTTTACTGCTTCGGTGGTCCGTGCATGATTTTTCTGGCTAGGCATACTTGTACTTTGTGTTCTTTACTTTGATTTTGCGTAATTTGATGTTCCTTTTCTTCAACTGTGTTCTGCTACAATCGGTTATATTTTATTGTTGTTATGTCGTTTTTATGATGTCCAAGAAGTTCAAGCACGGGTTGACACAAATCCACATGAGATCTTGTTATTGGAGACAGGACCAAGTAATTAATTACGTATCTTCGGTTGTACTTAGAGACCTGCCACGATTTTGATAGGACGGTGATTTGCTTAAAAGTTGTTTCAGAACAGCTTCACCTTTGCGTACAAAGGTGTGGAATGTTACTTTCGCTCTCTTTTCATAGACGAAGTTTCCAGTACGTCTTAAGCAGAATCTTACTGGCCTCAATCTTAATAGGATAAAATCGCCAGCTTGTGCTCCTTGCATTCTGTTTGCTTGCTGGAGTTCCTAAATTGCAAATAAAATGAAATAAAATATAATTTTCAGTTTAACGTAATAAAGTGAAAAGGTTTTAATTAAATTCAGTATAGTGTAATATCATTAAAAACCATCACAATTTAAAATGTATTTAAATTAACAATAAAAACAAATGTTTATAAAACCAAATAAAATAAAAAAATTGTCTCTATGTAAAAAGCAATTTATTATTTAAAAAAATATGAATACTAAATAAAATAATAGCAAAATACTAAATTAAAAAATTAAAATAAATAATTGCAAATAAATAAATAAATATAATTTCAGCTTCGATTGTTGTGCAAGGTATATTCTACTATATTCTCGCTATATGCACATTCGATCTCTCAACGGATTGAAATTACACAGCACTGACAAATACTTCAATATTTTTTATTAAATGCAGCATAGCTGCAAGGGGAAACGTCGACAAACATCATTTAACAATATTCCTATGGAATTAATTTTTAAATTGGTTTTTGCATTCTTAAGTGCGTAATTTTTACAGTCAACGCTGTAAAATGCGGAAAAAATAACTCACAACATAATGTATACTTTAATTTACAGGCAAGCTGGTTTTTCCAACGATTCATCCTCCATAGAGTGGAAAAATAAGGCCCATATATGTAATACAATCGCTTGAGTCCATCACAAAATGAAATAATTGTGATCAGCTGGCAATGGAACACAAACGAAAAAGAGCAAATGCGATTTTATACTGAAATCCTCATATGCGAAATGTATACAATTCATACTAGATCATATTTCAATATTGTGCAACTATCTATGTATGTATGTAATTTCCTTCACTCAATTAGTTCGATGTCAGACACACGTCTGACACTCAGCCACCATATGTATGTATGTACATAAATAAGTAAACATACGTCCGTCCGAAGTCCTGAGTAAATATAGTAAATAAGCATACATACATCATTCAACTGTTCATGGCAATCACTACCGACTTCATTATTAAGTAAACTCACAGCCGCGTACATTTTGAAAGGACAACTTTTAGCTTATCAACGGTATCGCTTCCATGCCAGCGAGAATGTGTGTATTAAACAAGAACAACAACAACACTATCGTTATGCCATTTAACAATTCTCACAATATTGCCGAGGTTTTCGTTTGAAAGCTCAGTGCATAATCGGATGAGTATGCCTGCGCGTGCATGCCACACCATGAAAAATACTACTAATTTTATAGTAGCTACCTACTAACCAACATGCATCTTGCCATTGTCCGTTGCAGCCAAAGCCAGATTACGTATACGCACTGGTGGCAACGCTCTCTGCCAATATTAACACTCTCCGTGTTGACTGGTAAAGCGAGTCTTCACTCTACAGGTATTAATTTCTTTTCGTATGGAAATTCTGTGTGATGGAATTTAGTGCCGGCAAATTTTGTGCTCACACAAGCCGATTATATGGTTTAATTGTTGTCGCCGTTGCATATTCGTTTGTAAGTGTGCTAATGTGTATTAAGTATACGAGTACCTACTGTGTTCTCCTTTAAAGATTTTCAAATTATCCCAACAATTTACTGCAATAATTTGGTATTACCAAATAAGCAACTGTGAATAATATTAATGGGTTTATGATGATGGGATCTCGTTTATTCTGCTAAATATAACGTTATACATATGCATGTATGTATGTATGTATATGCAAAGATCCACTAAGCAGTATTTGATTTAAGGTACCGCAAAAGTCCGCAGCGTTAATTTAGCAAGAGATGCGCCGGCAAACTGACGTATTTAATCAAAAGTTGCACAATTTTTCATACAAATAATATAAAATAATTAAAAGTCTCAATATTTTTCAATTGGAAACTATGTTTCTCTGTTTAAGAGGCCTCAAATATGATAAGCATCCGTTTACCTAATTATTTTTTAACATAAAATATTTTATAAGAAAGTCGCGGGTGCATTTTTGTGGAGTTTTGAAATACGCTCGTAAAATATGATTTTTTCAACAATTCCAGCATTTTCTACATATTTTCTGTTTTTAAAATATATACATATCTTTTCTAAATAGATAAGTTGTATGGGATCAGAACTATAAAAAAAAATTGGTAAAGAATAATCAACCCATTTAGATACTAGTAGTGTTTTTTCTGATATAATATTACGTATATTAGTCAGTTTTAATGCATGAAAAAAGCATTAATTTAATAATATAAATACTAAGAATCAATAAATTAAATTAAAAAAAAAAAGTGCAAATTCAATCAGCTAAAAGATAACGTTAATTTTTACAAAATTTGTTCCCAGGTATTGCCCTTTCTTCTTTATAAAACTAAATTTTGTTCATGCGTATGGAAACGAAAGCAATAAAAATTATCAAAAACCTAGATAATTTTCGAAATAACTAAACTTTTTTGCTGAAACAAAATTTAAAAAGTTTTGAATCTTATTTACTTGTAAGAAACTGTAAATTTTTTAGTCACTCAAGAAATAAAGGTTATGTTTTTAATTAGTTTTTTTTTTATATTTATGGTCACGTAAATATTTTATATTTAGTATTTTTATTTTTATAAATATTTGTTATTTTTCTGTTGGTCACGTAAATGTTTTATATTTAGTATTTTTATTTTTATAAATATTTGTTATTTTTCTGTTGGCCTAATAAATGGAATTGACAATTTTATTGAGCTCGAGGCCAGTTTATGGAATATTTTGTGTGAAAAAAACCACAAAAATTTGTTTTACCATTAAAAAGCATTGTTGTTGTTGTTTTCCTAATTAAAAAAAAATTTTGTTGTTTTTTCACACAAAATCTTCCATAAACTGGCCTCGGGCTCAATAAAATTGTCAATTTTTAATTAATTAATTTATCAAAAAAAAAAATTAGTGGCGCTTCTTTATTTTTTGAAAATTAACTGATGTTAAGGCATCACATTTAGCTCACTCAAACCTTTATAGTTTTTGGTAGAAAACCGATACATTCTCGGCAAGACATATACTAAAATTTTAACAATACAGAGAAGATAAGCATACACCTGCACAAGGATGCCAAGAAAAAATCTATGCAAATATATTCAAATTAGTTTTTTTGTTTAAAAATCTTAGCTCCCGGTGTAAATTAAGCTTGCGATAATAATGCGATAAGAAATTGGAAATTTTACTTGTCCAGGGGCGAGATTTAATCCCCAAACTCAGCAGCATATCGTGTTATAACACACACCGCAATACACTCGAACACAGTGACCAAATATCAAGTTATATTTTTTTTGTCAACGTTATTTATAATTTTTTGAAGAGTAATTTTTTTGAGTTTTATTTTTTTTATCTCCAAAACAACTGCTTTATTGCACGTTTTTTTTTATCTACTTGCTGATACAAATTTTATGCAGTGACCTCGGCAATATATGCTTTAAAAAGTTCTTTTACAATGTATTAATAAAATATACGATAAATACGTTACAAGTACATATTATTTTAGTTTAATTGTTATTAAGATTGTAATGAAAAAACCTAACTCGCAATGTAATTTATAAATTCAATTTAAATAAAACTATAATTATAAAAAATTTGTATTTCCAGTACTAAGTTTAAAATTAATGTGTTTATTTCAAAATGTTTCTTTTAATCTGCCTCGTTATATCTTTTATAAACTTGGCCACAGTTTTTCATGTTTTGGGTCTAAATAAACGGCGGCTAAAACATGTATTTGTGTAAAATTTTTTCTGAATTCGAATGACAATTTTAAATTTATATAACTTTTAAGATCTATTGAAGGTGTGTCAATAAATGTGTTCTAGATATATATTGAAATTATGTGTTCGAAGTGACGTGATGTATGAGTTTTTATGTAATGTTAATAGCTCAAAAGCAATACAAAATCGTATGCAAAATTTATTTTTAATCTAAGTCAAATTAAGTGCTGCATAAATGTCCGGTAATCTTTGCTTAGTTAAGCAAATCTCTTTGAGAAACTAACTTTTTTCTAATTGCTTCGTGCATGTATGTTAATACATATGTTGTATGTACTCGTATGTACATACAACTATTTACAAGTATGCAAATATACCCTGCAGCCAAAAAATATCAATTGCTAAAACTAACTAACTTTTAAATAACTACTTTGCGAATATTGCGAAAAAATACCGCATTTTTGACAAACGCATATAAACTAATTTCTAGCACGCAAAAAACCATGCATAACAATCCGAAAACTTTATAAAATAAAAATGTGGCAACATATTTGGCAATGATATAAATCAACTGTCAATCGATTGCAAACATAAAATTAATGGAAAAAAAGTGAACGCAAACGCAAAATTTGTGGATTTTGCAGATATAGATATCTTGATAAATGTAGGTAAAAATCTATTTACTTGCAGCCAAAACTGATTTTTTTTTACCATTGCCATACAAAAGTGAGTAGTTAGTTTACTTAACATACATACATATATGAAATTATACAGAAAAGAATCAGCACTAGTGTTTTTGAATGCAATTTAAATTTACTATAACTTCAGCTGCAATTCCTGCGGGGTATGTACGTCACATGTGCCTGTTTGCCGGAGCATTAGGCTATTACACTCACTCACTATTAATGCAGCTTTAGTTGTCGCATTGTCTATTGTCAGCAATATGTTTGTTTATGGAAAGAACCACTAATGAAAATTGCTTTGATTAAAGTTTACCTTGCATAGCGTTCAAAGTGTATGTCTATTGTACATATGTACATACATATGTACATATACTCGAGTATTTAAAATTAAACACAGATATGACAGTGAGGCCCTCTTCTTTCCCTGTACCCATATTTCATGTAATGCAATATCATTTCTGAAATTTTACTTGCACTTTCCAAATTGACTATTCACGAATATCGTGATTTAAAGTGGATTGAAGGAACGGAATGCTGTAGCCGCCGCTACTGCCATCCATCGCGCTTGGCTAACAATTTCGAGCGTATCATTGCTTTGCATGAGTTTAATGTGAGTACGATGTCTACCGGGATATCGTGCATAATTTTTTCAAATTTTCCAAACCAGTAAAACAAACAAAAAAAAAAACATAATGTGGAAGATAAAAAAAATGAAAACTGTAAAAAAAAGGGAGAAAAGTTAATGCAGAAATGGGAAAAAATTCGCAACAACAACAGCACAACAGATACCTGTGCAGCATATGTATGAAAACAAATGATTTGTTGGTTGTACGAGTTAACATGAAGTTAAGCGCTAGAAACAGCAAACAACATCACACACACACACACACGTGCTCGCTTCTCTGCTCGAGCTGCCTTTGCTACATCACCACAGCCATACCAGTATAAACATACATACAAACACATGTACATATGTAAACGGGTGTATTAATTACTGCAGTCTGATTTGCTTGCAGCTTTTTCTCATTTCCTGTCTGCCATAATTTTTTTGTTTAATGCCCATGCAACAGTTATTGCTCACGTCATAGAAGCGGCTTTGTATTGACATATATGTTTGATGTTGCACGCTTGTTTATGTTACTGAGAGAATGACAGCTTGCAAGGATGCCCACTAATTGCTGCCTCATTGTATCACTTTATAAGCCAGTCACATGGTTGTGGCGCTTCAACAACAAGAACTTCACTAACTGCTGTTACCTTCTGAAATGCACCAGAATATCTGGGAAGTCAGACAAAGTTTAAAGGATTTTTATATAGAAAAGAACAAACACTCTTGATATTAGAGATCTTTGGATAAAGAATTTGTAAATTTTTAAAAACTATTAAAAATAAATAAATATAAGCTATATTTTTGAAAATGTATTAAACTTTTTGTGATCACAACTGTAATAGCTTATCCAATATGCCGACCGAAAAATTAAAAAATTTGTGTATTCAATTTAAAAAACAAAATTTGGATAGTTTTTGGGGTCGCTGGCAATTATATTATAAATTACAAATTTTGGCGCGTACACTATATAGCTCAGTGTTTGGCCGAGCTTCTCCTATCATTTGTGGTGTGCGTTATTCATTTCATTAAATTCAATTTAAAAAATTCCATTTTTTTTTAACTTTTTGCATCAGATTTTTTAAATTTTGTAATTTCCATCTATTGACGGAACCTCATATTTTAATTAAAAATAAATATTTTTTTGTTATTTAAATTTATTTAATTTAATAAAAAGAAGTCTTATGAGGAAACGTGTTGATTTCCGAAATAGTAATATAACTTTTACCATTTAAAAACTGTTGTTGTTTTTCTAAATAAAGTCTTCATTAAACTGGCATCGAGCTCAATAAATTTTTCAATTAATAAAATAAATAAATACAAAATTTCAATCTTGTTTTGAATTTTTATTTGGTATTTTTTTATCCGAGATACATATTTGCATATTTATTGAGACTGAATATTTTTATTTCGGTAATCATTTGCTAGCAACAAGTAGTGCGATCGTACTGAAACAATATTTTGCAGTTTGTTCAAATTTCATGAGCAAACAAGTTGGGGCAAAGCATATAAATAATCCTGCGCTGCTGTTTACTCAAATTTACCTATAGAAGTTATGAAAATTTGCTCCTACAAAAAACTATACGTCAATATCTTTATCGAAAATTTATTTCATTTATATACAAGCAGAGCTACATACTCAAAGCTTGTCTGCGGTAAGTATTCTTATACCTATACGCATGCTCTTAGTTAGAGACCGGATATTGATTTGAGACCATACGAGTATATGCATTCTTTCATTTCTTCTATCAGTGTTTCACATTTACCAAGAGCCGCAACTGCAACCAGCTGTCAGCATTTTTAAATGCATTTACTCTTAGGTAGATGTATCCGAATTGATGTCGAGTTGAGTTAGTTAGCTTTCAAAATCACCAACTCAATTAAGCGCTTGTCAAAATTTCCATGTAACCTTTAAGCAAACAATCTTACCTGCTGGTCATTGGCATTGGCTCAACAAACATTCATCATTCCTTCTACAATTGCCACTCACACCATTTCAAGCTTGAAATCGCAAATAAAGTGTTACAGTTATCTATTGCTTTAATATCGTTTTTCTGCTTTTATTAACTTCTTCTTAGCCATTTCCAATAGCTTCTAAAGCGTCACCATTTGCGGCAACCAACATTGCCTGGTCGAGCAGTTAGACAAACTGTATGGTTTCTGAATTGACTGCTTGCCTGCCAATGTGATGCTAACGTAGTATTGGTGTAGGCTTATGCCACCAACCGCATTGCATGTGGCATGACGTTGAGTAGACATCCCACTACGAGTAACTGCAGCATGTGGCATATCTCGTATACAGTGTTTCTGAGAACATTTGTCAGATTGAATGCAAATTTCGCTCAATGTTCTTATACTTTGCTTATTGCCATTATTTTTTTGATTTCAATGCTTTCATTTTCTTTTATTTCACTAGATAAGCTATAAAACTAATCCCTATTGTCTTGCTGCCAAATTTACATAGTACATTCAAAAGAAATCATTTGTTAACCAAAACGATTTAAATTTTAAATACGATTAGGTAGATATTTAATTTTCTAGCTAAACATTTTATGTATGTAATACAATTTTCCTGAACTATGTTAGCCATCTATGTTTGTATGTCAATATAAATAATTTGAGCTTGTTTGCGTTGTTTGATGTTTTGTGTAGTTGCTTTCAAAAATGTGTCTCACGCGCTGTGCCGTTCGAGAAGAGTTGCTTTCAAAAACTTCCTTTTTTATAGATAGGGACTTTTATTGATGCTCTCGCCTTGGAGCAGAGTTCATCAAACTATATAGATTGGGAACACTACCAATTACAAATAGCACAAAAAATGCCTTTAACAATTTTTAGTAGTGAAATATTGCGCTTTGCTTTATTATAGCTTTTCACAGCACACGCTGAACGCAATTATCAAAAAAAAAAAAAAAAAAACAATAACCATAATCATAACTTTTATTAGCGTAAATCGCACAATAACAAAATCGAATTGCAGAAAAAATTTAATATCATTTAGCAGAGAATATGTGACCAAATGTTGCAGCAATACGAGTAGTTAAGCGTCAGCAATGTTGTCACATCAACAACAACAGTAACTACCAAAATTACAGCAGACTGTCCTATCAACACGTGATACGCTTGCCACATGAGGTAAAAACTAAATTTGCAAAATTGAATGAACAGCCGTCGACCTTAAATAACAGCGGCCACAAAGGACAAGACACGACGGACAGTCAGAGAGAGAGAGAGAGAGAGAGAGAGAGAGAGAGAGAGAGAGACAGATAGAGAGTGACTGCTGAGGCGGTGGGAATTGCATGCGAAACGCAGCAAGATTTATTTGTTGCAGTAAAGCGTAACAAAATGGAATGGAATTACATACATTAATTTGCACAATAGCGCACAGGTAGCTAAGCAAATGATTAGAGCAAAAAAAATGTGCAAGTTAGTGGTAGAAATATAGACATTCTGTTGATAAATTATAGCACAAACACATAATGACACATTTGGACAATTTATTTAAAACTATTTTTCAAGTTTTATGCGGTTGAGTCTCTAACAAACGCCATTCAAAACAACTTTTTCAATTTTATTAAAAATGTAGAACACATACATATACATATGAAAATTTTATCAAAATTTCGAATTAAACAAAAAAATGTATATTTTGAGGTATGCAGATATGTAGCTCATTAAATTTTGGTACAACAAAGTACAAATGTGAATTTCTGCAAGTTATCATTGACAATTTTTTGACAAACGCTCTTTCGCAATTTCTTCCATATAAAACATAATCGCGGTTTAAAAATATTTTAAAAAGTCAGTGTTGGCTTGTAGACACTTGAAACTTGAAAGTTCTTACATTAATATTGAATGGAAATTCTAATGACACAATTCCATGTTAACTGAGACAATCGAATGCACAGGTGATAGATTTGCCGTTTGGTTATCGGTAAACGGCTCCTTTATGCTGGTGGATTCAGTAGTTCAGTACTTGTCACTCGTATGAAACCAACCTCAACTAGTCAGCCAACAATCTGTTTACTGTATCATAAAGCAACTGGTATATTGAATTTCCTGCCAGTTTTATATTGCTTAGGACTGAGCGATGTCTTAAGGTTGTTTACTTCAGGTTAAAAAGAAATTGCAGTAGAACAAGTTTGAAAGAATTTTCGCATTCGCAAATACTATGGAAGTTCCGAAAAAAAATGTTTAAATATTTAAACAAATCTGTATTAATTGGTACATTTGCATACAAGGCCATCCAAGATAGACGCTTAAAAATCAAAGTAATACACAAAATAGTAATATTAAGAAGTAAACCACTCAAGTGGTCATGCATTAATATGGCTGAGACTATCAATCCAATATAATATTTCTGCTATTTCTTTAAATGCACCATCAAATTTATTTTTACCATGAAACCAGCATACGTAGAAATACTTAAAACTCGTAATACTTAAATTTCCCACACCTTTTTAAATAAGATTCGCCAGTGAATTGAAATATTTTTTGCATTCTACTTGGAAAATCAATTCTCCATTCGGTAATTTTTTAAATATTTTTCTTTTTGTTGTGATTCAAAATCATTCCGATTGATTTTTAAACCATTTTATTGATATATTTTACACCAAGCTGCTTAATCTTAATCGAGTATCTAGTTCCAAAACTTGATTTCAATTTTAAATGTAAGCTGAGCTCACATATACGTATATTCATATTTACGTAATATTTTTATCATCTTGACATCTTACGGCAGTGGTCACAACGTAGCGGAACCGGAAATCAGAAATACAATTTCCAAGCAACACTTAAGCTTACACCCAGCCAAACCCTTATACTGCCACTTTAACTTTCCGTTCAGCTGCCAAATACCTAAAATTTTTAATGTTACGTTTGATTTCCGTTGCACGCTTTAAAGCTGTGTAGCTTTGCATCTCACATTTGTCTACGAATACCTTCGACGTGCCTCTCATTACTCTCAACACAAATTCAGTCGCAGTCACCGGAAGTGTGAATCAATTCCATTAAAAATGCTCGTACAACTATGCATATATACAATTTAATTTTTCCGTTCCCTTATACTCTTATCTTGCTCATTCACTTACCACACACCTAGTCAATAAATCATGCTTCGGTTGGCGATTTCGCAGCAGTTGCAAAGTATATATGTATGTATATAGCCAATACTTAGTATTAGAATAGACCGCAGAGGGTAAATTAAATAGTAATAGCAATATTTTACTTATGTGTATTGTGCAAATTACCCTACGAATTGCATAGATGAAAACGATTTTAAATGCATTGCAACATGATGTGGCATAAATGAATGGATGCGCAGCAGGTAGATAACGATCCCTTTAATTATTTACTTTTAAACTCTTTTTTTTAAATTTGTCTCGTTTGCCAAAGAGCGAGGATGAATTTCTATTAAATCTAGTTTTTTTAAATTTTATAAATTTTCCTTTTTTTTTGGTAGTGTAAAAAGTATCATTCAAGTTTTCAATATTTGTTCCTAAGAAGCTATATCGCTTGGAGTAAGGCATAACGCCTTATAATCAACATAAAAAAAAATCACAATGCCGCTTGTTTGTGTGAATTCTCCTAGCTTATTTTGTTTGTAATCAATTTACTCTTAAAAGTGAAAAAAAGCTAATTTCGCCTTTGTTTGAAAAATTTTATGATGCTTATTTTGAAATTGCCATTAAATAGCAAAACAAATAATGGGTGCCGAAAGTGTCTTGTTTTGTAAATATTTGACGGGTTGATACAAGGGTAATATTAAACAGATGCCTTTTGGTGTACCAATGCAGTGGCGTGAACCCAAAAATCACAGACGCGACTGTTACTTCTGTTTAACAACTGTGAAAGGTTTTGTATTTCGTCAAGTTTATAGAGTCGAGATTAAAACAATGGAATCTATTGCAAACTGAACTTAAAACCACAGCTTATGGAAAACTTCACTCATCCTTAGCTACCTCTTATTCAAAAGAAGATGTATTAGTGTTCTGCAATAATATTAATGGATAAGGTCACAAGCATATATCAAAACATGGGTTCAGTAAGTGATAAGCCCGGTGAAAGATTTCATCAATAAACTGCCAAGTACGAGAAGCGTTATCAGAGTAGATGGGAGCCAGAGATGCTTGCAAACTATTGTTGGAGCCTCCAGAGAAATACTGCCACTACTGACTACAAGAGAAAAGCCAATCGTCTAAAACAAAAAAAGTTTTTTTAATGTAGAATAACAATTTATGTCACCGCTTCATATAATTTGAAGTAAACTCAATAAATGCGTTTCACTACTTAACTTGACCTGATTCCTCTCCACCTGCTACGTAGTCCTCGGCCTTGACGATATCAACCACCTCAGACGGTAAGACCAAAACGTAATATTCCGTAAATTTTACCCAAATATGTAACGCATTTCAATAGAAATTCCAGACTCCAATCCCGAATCAATTTTGGAGGCATCAGTGATTAATAAACCATGTGAAAGTTCGGCCAGTATCCGGCCTTATGGAATTCAATCTGTTTATAAAAGGTAAGGGTGGCGTTGACATTGAAAATATTTCTCAAGTTATTAATTCAGAGTTTGATCCGTCATATCATTTGGTGACAGACGTTACATTTTGCCGTAGACTTGCTTACATGCAATCAATGGTTTAGGAAATTATTATTTTTTATTACATATGCTATTATATGTACTTCACTTCGAGCGTAGGCTGGATTGTAATTTCTTAAAGTGTGAGGAAAACGAGTGACTCAGTCGTTCCCTTCAAATGAAGAGCCCAACATTAGATTTGGTCGGGTATACAGAGGCCTGCTGTTTTAGCTTGCAAACAGATTTGATATTATTATATATTTCCAGAGGTTCAACAAGAACCAATACCACCCAAGTACAACTGATTGAAATTGCAAGCCATGAATCTTCCATAAAATAGCTTCGCCGTTGTCTTAATAGTAAGGAAGTGATTATTGCGAATGTTGAAGCCAGAATTGCCACATTTGTATGTTTGTATTAAGCATGTCAATCCCGGCCTTATTTAACCTCCCGAATATCCCGGGATAAGTCGTTTCAAATGTCGGAATTGCTGAAAACAGTAAATTTTTATATTTGGTATCATCAAAAACTTCCCTTTCAAAGATTTTAGAGAGTTCACAATCCGTATTGTTTGTCGTATATCTATTGTCCGCTATTAAAATAACAGTGGAACGTATGGACGCACTGTGCAATTTCGTAATCTTCAACAATTATCAGAAAGTTTGGTAAAATAAATTGATAGTTTTTGTAAAGTAACACTTAAGGATTGAATTTCTTTAAGATTGCATTTTGATCAATATAAGGAATAATACTGCCCCGCTCAAAATGGAATGGATGTTTTATTTAATTTTTACTTGATGTTTTTCTTTTTTCACAATATGTTAATTTTGAATATTAGTCTCAAACAGTGATTAAAATATTTTTCCTGTATTTATATGCTTTGCCAAATATGTACTCGTATATTTGTACTAGAAGAATAAATTACTTTCTATGTTAGAAAATACATGAATTGCAATAATGTCTTCTTCTTTGTTATAGTCGTGCTAATGTTATCTCGAAAATCCCGGCATCAATAAAATGCCAGAAATTCACATGGCTTGTATGTATGTATAGTTATGCCTTGGTTATGCCCCTGATAGTAGCATAGCATAAATTATAGCCCCAGCTTACTCTCTCAAACACGCTTAACTGCTCTGCAGTAAAAGTAGCATTTGAAGCAACTCAGTGCTACAATTGCCCAAATATGTTAAACAAATACTGTGAGGCTATTGGCTAGTAGGCATACCCACACAACCGCCAATGAAGGTAGCACAGCACTTTACTGGTATCAGTAAGCCGATTTGAGCTTTAAGGTGACTTAACTCAAAATGTTAATTTTACAATTTTGCACTAATTTTCACAATTTCTCGCATACCAAAAGGGAAAACTGTCAAATACGTTGAAATTGCAAAAATACGAACATGCCATAATTGGAAATGTAATGTTTTTAACTCCAAAGCGGATGTTGACAAAATGAATGCATACGCGGGCGTTAGCAAACAAACGCATACTCGTACATACATAAATATATATGTATATGTATATGTGCATAAATCCTCATTTCAATGTCCGTCCATTTACTTCCGACTGCACTAAATCCTTCCGCTCTATTGAAATTATTCCACCGAGCGAGCGCGCGTGTAGAGAAGAGAGAGATGCGACACAAAAATAAGGGGGGGGATAAAATTTTACAATTAACTGAGTGTCATTGATTTGTATCATGTGGCATGAATTGACATGCATAGCATGTGACAAAAGACACAGTGCAGGAGTCCCAGTAGACTTGATGTTAGTAGGAAACCCGACGATTTAATAAAACACGTTACGCTATTGAATGGAAGTAGTTCAGAAATTCAGAGTCGGCCAGCTGATTGGTTTCGCTGTACCACGCGGCATGTTCAAATTAACTGCCTACCCCTTTTAATTTTTTATAATTTATGGAGATAGCTGTAGCAGAGGCCACCTGGGAGATGGTGAAGAACATAAAATGCTTATCTATTAGGATGGCCCGATTGTAAAGAAGTTTGTAGAAGTCCGATGGTTAAACAATACCAAAGCCCCAGTGCTAAAGTATTTTCATCTGAGCTAATCTCGTGTGTGAAGACGAAGAGATTACAAAGTGCATGCTGATATGGTCGGATGGACGTGTCTGATGGATGATATTTTCTATTATGGTTGAAAGCGTAATAATGTTGGTAAAAAAAAATATTATACTATTGAAAAGATCATTTCAAGGAGCATCAAATCACTGAAAAATTAAATGCATTACTGTGCTCGTGTTAAAAATTTATGCTGCTGCTAAAAAATGCTTAATAAAAAAATGTAAATTTTTATGAAAATTCTTCATATGTTACATACTTCGGGTGTGAACCCGGACAAATCCGAACTTGTTCTTTTCATAAGGAAATATAAGATCCCACCTCTAAGGCTTCCTATAGTGGGGAATAGAGCGCTGAGGCTAGGCGTGATACCAGACAAGAATCTGTCGTGGACACAGAACGTCCAGTAGTGCAGTAAAAAGGCAATGGTGGCTCTTTACAACTGTGAGGGAGCCATCGGTAAAAAATGGGGCTTATCTCCCAAAATCATGCACTGGATATACACAACCGTAGTCAGACCAAGCCAAGCCTCAATAAGAAAGGCACACAATTAGCACTCCAAAGGGTGCAAAGGTCGGCGCTGATAGGCATAGGTGGGGCTTTACGCACACAGGAAAACAATTCGCGGCGTGTACCGCCTTTTGACTACGGGAGCTGCCCGAATGGAAGTATAGTCAAGTGGGACAAGCAAAATTCGTAAACAAACTAGGTTCGCAAGATACGGATTACTACGGCCCTATTCAAAGCTTCACAAAGAAGTTCAACATACTGAGTCCTCATAGAGACTGGTGGTCCAATGGATATCTTCGATCAGCGAAATCACTTCACTTCTACACTGACGGCTCAAAGCTTGAGGACAGAGTCGGAGGAGGTGTTTTCTCAGCCCAATTAGGACTAGAAAAGTCTTTCCGCCTTCCTGACCACTGTAGTGTGTTTCAGGCTGAGGTCGCTGCAATAGAGGTGAACTACCTAAGAACAAAAGAAGTGGGATACAAAGAAATCTTAAGTTTTTCTGACAGTCAATCAGCGCTAAAGGAACTTGATTCGGCCAACTGCAACTCAAAACCGGTGGCAGCCTGCTGCAAATCTCTAAACAAGATGGCGGAGAAATTTGCTTTTCACTTGGAATGGGTGTCAGGACACAGTAACAAACCAGGCAATGAAACAGCGGACGAGCTTGCAAGAAGGGGAACATCCATTCCGCTTTCATCACGCTGGAAGTGTTAAGATATGCCGCTCGCTACCTGCAAGCTATTTCTAAGGGACTCATCCCTTAAGGAAGCAGAAGACCGTTGGAAAAACGGTAGCACCTGCATCAAGTCTAAGCTCATGTGGCCGGAGTGGGACGTCAAACGATAACAAGGTCTTCTCGTGTTGAGCAGGAATAGCTTGAGGAATAATAACACGGCATGTACTAATAGGTAGGCACGAAGATATATTAGAGGTTCCCTGTAATGACTTCTGCAGAGGCTGAGGAAATGTCGAAGAGCCAGAAACCGTATGAGCACCTTCTATGTGAATGTCCGATACAATAGGAAAGAAGAAGACAATTCTTAAGATCCGAGATCTTCAACGACCTAAGCGAGCTGGCCAGAGTAGAGACACGCAAGCTATTAAAATTCCTAGATTCCACACGTTGGTTCGAGTAGGGGTATTTTTCAATCCGCGTGGTACAACAATTGTCTAAATAAAGGCCTATGTGTGCTGGCGGGATCGCTAGCAGCCACTTTAACCTAACCTAAATCTACATACTTTTAGCACTTACAGCAAACACAAATCTTACACACTACAAAATGCTAATTCAATATCTCAAAATCTGTCAATAAAAAAATAATTTATCGTTTAACACTATATAGCGCAGTATATTTTAGCATCTGTTCGTAGGTAGTAGATTTCACTTCACCTCATATTTCCCCGGCTTTCGCAGATGTTGATGGTGTATTTTCCCATTGCCTATTCGAAATATATGATACGTACCACTGCTCCATTTGTCACATTGTTCACGTGTATTCATTCTTGTGATGATATACTCGTACTCCTATATGTAGGTCTTGAATTTAGTAGAAAAATTAATTTCACTTGAAATAATGTTATGCTTTGACAACACACCTCTCTTCGACTGGATAATAACATTCACTCATCAATTTTTTTTACACGTCACGTGTACGCACGTAATCCTACGGCCTACCAGTCTCTCTGTCTGTGTTTGCGTTGACAGGGTAATCAAATTATATGGTTGCTTGTTAAATGCAAATTACCGCATTTCATTTGATTTAATGCGCATAGCAAATATGCAAATATTAATGTTTATGTGTGAAGTTAAGTTTATAATATTTTTCGCAAACAAATTGACATTAATTTGTGTTTGTGTTGCATACTTTATGAGTATTTTTGTATAACAAACCATTATTGTATGCAATATATACAATTTATTCAACGAAAAATATTGAAATCAATAATTACGCAGCATCACAAAAAAATATTAATATACATACGTTTCGGGGTCGAATGGGCGCAATACATAACCTACCATGACAATATTCTTAATTTTCTTATATGGCACAACAACAGTTGTGTCGGTTTGTAACGATACTAAAAAGCTCTATCTCTCTTCTTTTCTTAGTTACGCCAATTACTCATTCCAGGGTTCGTGATCGCCCTTGTCTTCGTTGTTCATCATTCATCTTCTTTGGTTCCCGTCGCCCAAGCAAAGAGGACGATAAATCTTTCGAAAGACACTGCTCTAGATAACCCCAAAACTTTCTCATCGCTGATTAACATTGTCCATATTTCTACGCCAGATAAAAGGCCGGTCATAATGAGAGATTTGAACAGTAAGATTTTTGTTCGTCAAGAAAGCGCGCTGCATTTCCAAATGCCCACCGATCCCAAAATAGCACCTGTTAGCAAATGTCGATCTTCGCTTGATCGTCAGATTGACATTATTGGCATACAAAGTCCTTCACCACTTCAAAATTGTAATTACCAATGGTGACGTGGGTCCGAATACGCCAGAAGGTACTTTTTTTTTGTCTTCGTGTTCACCGCTAGACCTATCTCTATTGCAATTCTTTGCGTATGTATCGCATGGGTGAGTTTTGGTTTTTTCGAAGAACATTTGCTTGCTAGCAGTGTATTTCATAGGCAAAGCACACATGCGGTGCATCTGCATGAATTACGTTTTGCTGCTGCAGTGTTGCATCCAAAGTTGCCTTGTGTTAAAAGTTGGTGTATGAAGCATTTGGACCGGACGATGTGGTGGTGGATGGCAATAACGTTGAGCTGGCGCTCGAAATTATGCGTAATTGGTGGCATTACTTTTTACTTAAATACGATCCAGCGGCGATAGCGCAGCAAACACTGCCCAGAAAACTGAAACGGTGCGACGTTGCCAAAGCGACGAGGCACGCACGACCACAACCGCTCTACGAATGATATCACTGACAATCAGTAGTTTCGTTGTAAATTATCTTCGCGTTAAAGTGGACTTAATGCAAGCGTTCAGTATCGCCATTTGACGACAAGCGGATATTGCTGCTGTTTACTCGCAGATGCTTTGGCATTCTGTTCGCTGCCGTCAGCGATGTCTTTCGCATTTTTGCTGATGATACTTTATCGCTGCTGTGGCTTAAATGATGCTTACGTTTTTTTTCAATTTCTCTTAAATTTTTTTTTCAATATTAATTTCATTGTGTGATCTTCATGTGGAAAATTATTTTTCGTAGTGTTTTATACACACATATATCATAAACACACTAACATTTGAGTTGTGCTCTTTTTCGTCCTTTCAGTGAGTAAGTTACATGGGAGTCGCAGCTATGAATTCAATTAGAGAAGTTCAAGAGAATTACACGTTCATCGGTAGTGTAAAAGCTTGCGTCTTATTTTTAATTTAGAGGTGATCAAAAAATATCTTTCAAATATTGGGAGATATATATATTACCTCACTATCAGTTGCGATTTGCATTAGCTAACGAAGCACCCAATGTTAACATTGCACCAACAATTTTATTATTTGTAAAATACCGGCAGTATTTTAGCATATAAATTTAGGATTTTCCATTTCTCATTTTTTGAAACAAACGACTTTTGGATAAAACCCAATTACCAGCTTATGCAAAAAATTGCTTTTAAAATATCAATAAATATTTTTGCGGCATATTGTCGTTCAAACGAAAAAAACAAATTTTCATTCCCTTAATTGTGTTAGAATACTTAAAACTGGATAAATTTTCAATATTTAATATTTGTAAATGTTTGATAATTTTGTCAAAAACACAGAATCGAACAGCAGACCTATTTAAAAAGAGGAATGCCTCATTTAGTTTATATTGCATTAGTTTCTTTTCTATAAGGCATCAAATGGTAAAAAAAACTTAACAACAAATTTGACTGGTGGTTTAAAACTCTGTCAAAGTTTTTCAAATATTAATACATTTTTTTAAGACAAATTTTAAAATTGGGTTGTTTTTCACTTTAAACACCATCAAGCTTATTTGTATTATTATTTTATTGAATAAAATATTTAAATTAGGCGATATAAGTTAACATCTTTTAGACATTTTTCGATTAAATTTATTTTAGTGACAGAGGAATGTGATAAAAAAGAGTTTAGCGGATTTCGATTATCAAAGATTTGATTCCTTTGGCTACAAATTGCTGTACAGTTCAGAAGTAAGTATTGTACGATGATCCTTTTAGTGTTGCAGAACTAACAGACGGGTTGAGCGGAATGTTGCAAGAAATGTTCATGGGTGAGAATGGTGTGGCCTAGTCCCAGCCGTATAAAGTATCTGTTTTCCCAATTCGATTTATAAGTTGGAAGTGTAATTGAAATGCCGTGAATGTTAATATCTTTATAGCAATTTTGGTAAGTCAACCATTCGTTCTGAAAGGGGTTTTTTAGATTTTATGAAATTTTTAGAAATTTGTTTCCAAAAGGTGTGGAAAATACAAGACTTGAAGGCTGTTTGGCAGCCCGACCAGTTTGCTCATTACTTGTCATGCCAGAATGTGCAGGAATCTAGATAAGTCTAATGTTACCTATGAGTACCTGTTGAGCATGGTAAAGTGGGTTTTCCTTTACGTAGAGTTTTTTAATTGCTCGGAAAACTGATTGACGGTTTGATTATATTTATTTTTCATTCAATTTGAAAATATTTTGATCTAGTTCCAAACGTGGAAGCTTTGGTTGAGGAGCTATGTCGCCGTCCAAAAATTTTGCTAGCTTCATAACTTCGCAGAGCGCCGATTTGTTCGATAAATTTGTTCTACTGCTTTTTAGATGTTGAATTTCATGGTTTAATGTACATAGCTTATAAAAAGTTCGGCTTCGAAGATATTTTTTAAGTGACTACATTGGGAGAAAGCCCCCTTCTGTTAAAAAAGTTTTAACCATTCAGCTTAAATATATCGCAATGAAGGGTTAAGGAACATTACTCTCAGAATACTTGTATGTATGTACATGATATCAAGGAGAAGTATGGAATCGCTTATGTGTAACATTTTTACTTTAAAAAGCACGATTTTGTTTTAACGAATGAAAGTTCAAATTTCGAGCTTGACGAGATTTCGCTACTTTAAGCACAATCATTGGTTGATATTTTGAAATTCCCAATATATTATCGCTCAACTATGTGCGACCTCAAAACAAAATATTGGCGTTAACTTTTAAAACGCTGATACACATATGTATGTATATATTTTCTTTTGTCTCCTTGCGCTATTAATGAATACAATCAGATCTCATCTTTTATCGAGCTTGATTTTTCAATGTTTAAAGAAATTCTCACTCATCTTTTGAAATCATTTATATAATCGCATTTAATTTAGTTACAAGTCTGTGAGAATTGATTGTTTATAGAATTAAATAAATAAAAAAATAAATATAAAAATTATTATTTCGTAAACTTAAATAATTTTAAAATAAAAATGCTTTATTATAAAAATGGTTAAAATTAAAATTGTCTTACAATCTTATTTTCTTTTATTATTTATGTTTGATAAATATTCGGAATAAATAATCCTTCAAAGCAAAGCTCTTAATCGCCATTCATATTTGTCGTGGTTTTGTAATATATTTATTTAAAAAATTTGCTAATTCGTAAATGTATTGGCAGTGATTTCTTGTAGGGATTTACGCCTTCAAATCTACACTCATTAGGCACCATGAAACGTATCTTAACCCGACAGCAAAGAACTGATGTTCTAATATCGGTCATTTTATCAAAAAATTTAAAAATTTATAGGTAGTTTTTATATGTGGGCAGTTTAAGTCTTAACATAAGCTTTTGTTAGTTGGCGTCAGGCAAGTACGTTCGCTTTATTAAAGCGCAAATATGCTAAAAATAGTACAAAAAATGTGTTATTTCACTTCCAAAGCCATAAACATTAATAATGCAATAGAAAATAATTAACATATGATATTTATGCCACGAAGTTTACGTGCAAATGAAAAATTAGCTGTCAAAATAACAAAGTGACAGCTTTTTCAAGCAATGCAGAAGTACCCTTACGAAAGCGATCTTTTATGCGCAACTATTTACATACATTTTCAATTAAAATGTCCATAAAAAATTATTACTTTTGACGTCTACACAACACGCGCATAGTAGAGCACACTTTGATTATATTTCATTTTCAAAGGCAAGTGCTTTTACAGCGTACGCATGTAGCGTGATAGTGGAAAATGTTAACCATACAAATGTGTGTACACATCTACCACAGAGTCGGGATGGTTGTAGAGCAGTTTCAGTGACTAAGGATTGTCAACAGCAGTAAGAGAAATCATTAATGCTCATGTTTCTTTAAGTTTTATTTTGTCGTCGCATAGCTGTCGTGCTTCCTGCTCATATTTATTAAATTTTTTTATAGAGGTTAAGAAAAAGCAAAAGCTCGAACTAAAAATACTTGACATCGAGTACGTACAGAACTGCATGTGCATAAGCATATGAACGTTGTAGCGAAATATGTATTCCAATCAGTTGCTGTAGAACATAAAATATGCAAAAACTATCTGCATAAATTTAATTGAATGTCGGTTCTGAGTGCAGATTTTCTCGAATGAATGAGGGAATTATATTTCAATTCACACTAAAATACGTAATTTTATTATATGGAGAATGGTGAAGAGCTCTTGAGGGGTGGCGGATTTCTTCACTTGGGCTACATTAAAATTTTGCTGTATGTAGGTTCTTGTGTTCGTATTAATTGAAATGGAACATATTATTTTTGATGTCGAAATAAAACTGAGGGAAAATCGAATATTAAATTATATTGAATGCGACTAGGCTTAAATATGTCCAACAATTTTTTTTTTTTGGATCTAGGTGCATAGAGCGTCGGAAACAGTAAATGGTCAGGGCCAGAGCCGTGTGTAGGACTCGCTCCATTGGGGGTTTCTGGATTGAAATATCATTTACGAATAAAATTTTATAAATACAATTTACATCTTTTCATATACGCCCTCCCGACGTGCACATGGGCTTGGTCATGGCATATAAAATACTTTTTAATCATTCGTTTTTGCTTAATTAATTTTTAGCATATTAGGTTATCTAACAAAAACAATGCAAATTCAAATTTCTACTTTTGCTTTAAAATTATAAAGAAAAATTAAATCTTTCCGACAAAATAATTTTTTTTTTTGCAGTGTGGAAATTAATGTACTTATCACAGTGTGGAAGTCTCAAGTCGTCAAGAATTTCTGATGATTTGTAAGATACTTTTTAAGAGAAAGTATTGCAATTTTCTTCTATATAAAAATACAATTTTCACTTTATTACACTAAAATTGAATCGGATACCAAATAGCATAGAGAAAATTGTAGCTCTTTTTAGAAAGAAGTTAGAAATTTGAGAGAGATTTTACAAAATCTTTGCAGTGAGGTAGACGTTAAAAAACTGGTTACGTATATTTTAAAACTGGTCCCTTTTAATATTATTTTAAACACATGGACAAAATATCAGAGTTTTGTATCCTTCGGTACACTTTTCAAGGAATATTTTGAGTTGAGGTCTATATCGGAGAGCAGTTAGAGAATGCACAGTCAGGAACAGCCCATCGAAAAATAATAAAAATTACCACAGTTAGTGCGATTTTAATCTTGATACAAATAAAAAAAGGTTCATATAAACACATACTAGCAAAAATCAGTCGTTGTTGTCCCGACAACCGGACTAAAGCAAGTGTGCAACAACTAACTGCAACACCTACACTCTGTGCACACATTTTAGCACAAAGACATATTGAAACAATCAGACAATTTTTGGAGGGTAAATTATTTAAAATTATTTTTTATTTAAAACATGGTTAATTCTTTAACACAAACCATTAAAAACAATTTGGCAAATTTTATAAGAAATGAAATTTATCCAAATTATACCAAAATTTCGAGCTTTTTTAAAATTTTTTTTGTCATTTTTTGTCGCATGCCGATATGATGCTCACTTAATTTTAGTACAACAAATTACACGGTTTTAGTGGCTACGTATAAACACTGATTTTTAAACATTTTTATACTGAAGAGTTCTTTCGCAATTTTTCCATTAAAAAAATAATCGCGGTTTTGCGTTGTATGCAGGAAACTGTCAGTAAAAAAATTGTTAAAAATCAGTGTTAACTCGTAGATACTTGAAATTTGCACTTTCGCAGACTATAATGTAATGAGCCAAAAACTGCATACTTAAAAAAATTCTAAACACTTTTTTAAAAAGTTCGAAAATTTGTAAAATAGTAATTTTGTAAATAGTTTAAAAAATGGATGTTTATACGTTTTCTTAGAGAATGAACCATATTTTACTTTTATGCCAATATGTGGTTGTGCTATAATTTGTCAACAGAGTTCGATGCGTTCGTGCAGAACAATACTGGCTTACATATTTCTAACCCATCCTCAACGATTTCTCGATGTGAGTCTGTGGGTGAAGCAGTTAGTAGCGCTTCGGTGCATCGGCAGTAAATCCGTCATGCAACTGTTGAACATCTTGCGATTTCTGTCAGCGAAATAAAAAGCTAGGCACACTTTTTTAGCGAAACATACACGAATACAAAAAACCAAAATACCTATAGTTTAGTAGTATATTTTCAGAATTAAATGCGGAATCGAAAGAAAATTGGTATGCTCTTCGTCTTTCGCTTCTAGAAGTCATTACTTTAACTTGGGCAAGTTAGGTGGAAGATAATATAGAAAGTCTAAAGTAAGATGTATGTTCTAGAAATGTGTATTAAAAGGATTCACTTGAGAATCTCAAAATATCTCAAACAGTTCAAAGTCGCTTCAAGCCATTATGCACATAATAAAGTATCTAATACCTTAAGAATCAAAAGAGGAACCACTTACCGATTTTGAATAAATTCGTTGGATTTCTACATTCCATTCAGAGGTCAAAACCTTACTATCACAAACGATTACAGATTACTCAAATTGGCTAACAATAAAAACTTGGAAATGGGTGTGACTCACAAGTTTGTTGTTGATTTCTAGTTTTCCCGAGTCGCTGTACAACTGTGTATCTACCAGCTTTGATATAGTCTTGCAGAGAAACTTTTTCTTAAATGCTTGAAATTATTTAAAAAATATTTTTGCTTGTTAACAATCTATTTTGCTTTCACTGGCTTTTTGCCTACCACCATTCCCATTTCTCTCATTGCAAATATGTTAAGGATGAGATTTTGTGAATAATTTGGGACAACATTTCAAAGCATATTAAATAAATCATAAGGCAAGGTCTTTTTGTTACCTACATACATAAATCCATATTTGTTTTCGGAAATAATGGTGGAAGAGAGTAGCTGACTTTGTGCAAGCTTAAATTCACCCGACAGGTTTCAAACCTTTCAATGCTTCCACCTCTGGAGTGACTTTAATGTGTATATTTAATTGGTTCGAGCTCATAGTGAACTCATTGCCGAATAGGAAGAATATAAGAAGACAAAAAAAATTAATCATAGAATCGATTTTGAGTTGCCATTCTCAAAGAATTAACTCTGTCAGGGTTGCTTTGGGTTGGTGTCGTCAGCGATTTGCTAGAGACTTATACGGATATGTTTAGTCCTTGGGGACTCTGTTGGAAGGTTGTTCGATATAAGTTTCAGTTCTTTCCGTCGGTGATGGGCCGCTTAGTTATTCTGGCCAAGTAATATACCTCGATTTGATCTTATGAACGCTAAGTCAATTGTTGAAGAGAGTGTGCTCTGTTCATAAATTATAGCACAACGACATCTTGACAGATTTGGGCACTTTATTTTTATTCTATTTAATTTAAATTATTTTCCAAGTAAAATATTTGAATTCTCTATAAAAAACGATAAACACTCATTTTTTACACTATTTGAAAAATGTATGTACAATGACTAAACAAAATTTCATCAAAATTTCGAACTTTAAAAAAAAGTTATTACAATCTTTTTGAATATGCAGTTTAAAGGCTCATTCAATTTTGGTGTGAGAAAACGCAAGTTTTAAGTGTCTATAAGTTATGATTGGTTTTTGAAAATTTTTTTACTGGCAGTTTCCTCCATCCAATGCAAACCCCTGATTATTTTTTATATGGAAGGAATTGCGAAAGAGCGTCAGTAAAAAAAAATGTCAAAAATCAGTGGCATTTTTGTACTTTGTTCATTTTACAACTTTTGGAAACTGCACATTGACTTCCACCGACGCGGTCGTAAATTATCAAATGCGGTTATAGCTTTTGAGACTTTGCTGGAGTATTCGTGTATATTCATTAAAAAACAAACACATCTTTACATTCATACGTGTTTTATAAATAAAGAAAAATAACATCTACATATATACAAATAAGTGAAGCGCAGCGAACCAAACATTTTATTACCAGTCGTATGCAGGATTTTTATTTTTTTTAATCGTTTTTTATGTTTCCGAGCGAACTTTTAATAATTTGTTGTATGCGAAAAATATAAAAATTATTTGTATGGTTAATTTCAGTGACATTATTTGTGTATGCATGCAATTATTGTTCAACCAGAGTTAAAAAATTATATTCCCAAAGAAAAGCAAAAAAAAAAAATAATTAACATTAAAATTAAATGCAAATTTTTGTGTTTGTATTTGTAAATTTATATGCACACAAAAGAAAGTGCAATTAACCGCATAAATATTTTTAATTATAGCTGGCTGTGTGTTAAATGACCATGTCCGAAGCTTGGCAAAGCTAAGTCGGGAAGGACTCGCAAAGTTAAGGCTCAAAGAGGCGGTGCTTATGTATATGTATGTATATCCCCTGATACATTGCCAGCCAAACTACTATCCACTTGTCATTATAGCAACAACAAAAGGCATTAACTCATTTATATGCGCGACGAGGCATTTCGGACGTCTGGCCACCTCTGTTGAGTGTATCGCTAAAGTTTGCACGTCCGGTGAAACTCTTTTTAATTCATTTTTAAGTGTATATGTATTTCAATTATACGCACGTAGAGGCTTATCCTTAAAGCACTGTGCAATTGCATTATTTCGGAGTATAAATTTATACAAAATACATTATCGATTGTATCTGCTATTACATATTAGTAGATATAAAGGCTCTTGGTGTTGCAAAATTTATTTTGAGAAAATATAAACTAAAATACCTCATCAAAAAGTTAGAAAAAGTATGGGGAATAATGATCGTTTAGCTATAAAGAAGAACTCAAAATGGTGCTTAATAGAATTTTACTATTTGGCGCAACTCAAGAAGAAATTGCAATATCCAATGTTCAAGTACACATTTTCAGTATGAATAATTTATATTACGTCGACAAATACTTTAAGTATAACATCTGTTTATCAGAAAAATCATAATTAAAATAACTACTTGTCACTCTTTATAAGTAACTTACCGAAATGAATTTTTAATAACCAGTTAATAAACTTTACTAAATTCAGTTATGCATTTTTTAAAAAAAAAAAAAAAAAAAAACAGATTTTATATTTTAATCATCATGAATCATGGTTGCAAGTATTCTTAAGCAAGCCATCAAACCTTTACTAAGTAAAAATATATATTACCCAGAACTTTCAAGCTATGTTGATAAGAACTACACTTCGTGTCAGTTTAGCAGTGAGAACCTAAATTGTTGTCACTTCTCTGGTATACGAGTAAATTATGTTAATAAAGCCTTAGAAGTTATTTCACCTTTAATTAATTCTACATTAAACAAGTAAAAACAGGGCTGTTTCGGCTATGCCGAAAGCTTTATATCTTTCATTGTTGGAATAATTGTAAAGGAGCTATGTATATGTTATATTTCTCTGATCTGTATGTTTTTCACTGCTAATATAATGCTCACATTAACTGATATTTGAACGAAATATTAAGCAAAAAGCAACAATCGGCTTCCATACGCTTTATAGTCATCCGATCTGGCCGATTACGACAAATTATTAATACATTAATTATTAATACGTAATATCCTTAAAATTGAGGAACTAGTTTGCATTCAAACAGACAGGCAGACGGAAACACAGACGACGTAAATGGCTAAATCGACTGAGCTCATCATCCTTATTAAGTAGGTATACAATTTGATCAAACTTAATATTTTTATAAATTCTGCATTTCAACATTGACATAATTTATACTATTCGAATTATATTCTCCCTTTCTCGCTTTCTTAGTGGCAGCAACTTAAAAAAATAAACGAACTTTGTATAAAAGCATTCTGACATACACAAATGATAACGCTGCCGCTCAAAAATAATTTTTTTAAATATATTTTTGATGTCTTATGTTCGGCCAACTATTGCGTTCATTGCATATTCATATTAATGTCACTCATACGACAGGGTGCACCGAATAATTTGCAATCAAGTCCGTTTACAGCCAGCAGTTCTCAGCCATATCGGGCGAATGCAATTGCAAGGGAATGCATAAAAGTAAATGCAAATGCAAGGGAAAGCTTTTAAGCATTATGTAAAGTAGTCATTTTGTGTATGAATGAATGCCAGCCAGCAAAACGCATAAACGCTCGCACTCAAACACATCAGCTTTGTTTTTTATACTTTTCATGTAAATAGTGTATTTACTTTGGTCCGATGTTTGTTAGTACCAGAAGGAGAGTTAGACCTATCAAAAAGAATGGAGTTGGCAGTTAGATGCCCTTTCACAATTTATTAGACATTTATCGGAACCGGCCAGATCGGATGACGATAACGTATATAGTAGCCGATTGTTCAAATATCATATTTTGCTCATAACTCCTTCATTTAAGCAGCCAGTGGTTTGAAATTTTACAAGAAGGTCCGCTATTCTAAGCTTTATAGAAGAAGTGTAAATCATATAGAACGAAAATATATAAAATATAGCTCCCATATAACAGATTGTTCAGATATTTCATTTAGCACAAAAACACCTCCATTTAAGCAGCTAAATTCTAGAAATTTTCCACAAGTATCAGTCATTAGTAGACATATTTGAAAAGGGAAAATAAAAAAGATCAAAGAGATATAGCATATAGCTCCCATACAACTGATTGTTCAGATAATGCAATAAGCACAAAAAACCCTCCATTTAAGCAGCTCAATCTTGAAATTTTGCTATTATGAGAACAATTATTAAAATCGGATAAATATAACCGATAGCTGCCATACAACCGACAGTTAAAAATTGCATTTTGGGCCAAAACTCCCTCTTTAAACCAGCTAGAAACTTGAAATTTTTCACAAATATTAATTATTATTGTGACTATTGTAGCAGTCAAAATCATTAATACCGAACTATTTAATATAAAATATGGCTCTTATACATTTCTTCCATTCATGAAAGGTATGAACCTTTCGGCATAGCCGAAGAAAGCTTTTTTTTTTACTTATTTTGAAATAATTTAAGCAGATCCTGCGTCGAAAACAATTATGCGTTTAGAAGTGGACCCACCATACTTCTGCTCTTCCCCTTCAACAATCGCTTTACATTATCCCTTAGCTGCTTTAAAAAATCATTATAAACATGCTGCGTTAAATGCCACTTCACTTCATTATAGTTTCGGTGTAATAGACAAAAACAAAAAATGCACACCAGCTAACCAAAACAAATGCATATTCTGCTTACAACAATGGCTGTGTTAAAATTGTGGCCGCCAAATATAAACCGCATATTAAGCTAAACAGCAACAAAAACATGGCAATTTACGCTTAAATTTTGTTCTGTTTTTCCATTGCTGGAAACCACAAAATGAAGTGAACTAGTAAATTGTGTTAAACGTTGTGCAAAGATAAACATACAATAGCCTGCGTGCTAACTTACGCACACATTCATATGTATGTACATATAGACCTGCACACTAAGACCTACGCGTGTTCACATTGCGGCGCGGCGTATATACTTAATCGCGGCAATAGCCCAAGCTTATGCACCACAGCGGCAATTCAACAAGAATTATAGCCACTGAGCCAACGAGAATTCGTAGCAATTCACGCTCCAACCAGGCCCACTCAACTCTTTAAAGGCAAAGCGCGTAGACTTTCTAAATAGACAGCTGAAAAAAAAAATATTACGGTAAGCAAAACGGAATAAAAGTAACATGCCAGGTATGCTTTTCTGCTTTTTGCTTTAAGAAATTTTCGTTGGGATTCTCAGTACAACCTGCCCCCATATATAAGTCGTTTAAAACTCATTAATCTTCCTACACTTGCTAGTCGTAGAGAAATGCTAGGCGTAGTATTTTTAGTGAAGTTACTGACAGGCTTGATCTATAGCCCATCTCTTCTTGGTGAAATAAAACTAAACGTTCCCTCCCGAATTTCAAGACATTTCCGGCCTCTTTTTCTGAAGCCATGTAAAAGTAATTTTGAGTTAAATGAGCCACTCCGTAGTTTGTGCCAGGATTTTAACACTCATTCCGGTTCTTTTGATACTTCAGACTCACTTTTTTACGTAAAGAAAACTATACTCAATGCTCTCAATAATTGATACAAACATACTTATATATTACTACTCGATCAGCTGATGAGCATTTGTTCTGTAGCTGAACAGTTTTAGATCTCGACACTTAACAAACTTCTGCCTTTCATGACTCGGCGCAATATATATGAAAAAAAAAAAAATTTTTTTTTTTATATATCCGTGCGTCATACGGATGCGCCCCTCGCGTCGGTCGGGCGGGTATGGAGGGAAAAAAAACCGTTGGGATTATTATTATTATTATTATTATTATTATGAGTTAATTTATATATACGTAAATATTTATTTGCACAATCACGTAAACACACATACATACAAACTTACATTTGTATACGCATAAGTGTGCCTGATGATACGGACAATGTTGCCAGCCACAACCGCAGCCGCAGGCGCTCGAAAACTATGTAGACACTTCCTTCGTCCCTGGATCACAGATTATCCTCTTTAATAAGACCAGTAATGCCGTGTTAATTCAATGAGTTAAGTAAGTGATTTTCCTACTTTTTCTGTTACGTGTTCTTTGTAGGCGGACGGATGTAATTACTTCATACATACATATAAAATGCTTATTAGTTAAATGCAAATATGTTATACTTATATATTGGCAGTATCAACAAGTGCAGTCAGCAAGCATTACAGTACTATATCTGTAAAATTAGAAAAGGAAAACCGAGTAAACGTAAGTCAAAAATGACACTTGAATTCAAAAGAAAATCCAGTGGCGGTGCGCTTAGAAAGTTTTTGAATTTTCTTGTATTTTGTGAAATTTTTGAATACAATAAATTGCAGAGATGTGGCACAGATGATTTTTATGTGAAAAAAAACAAGAGATATAGCAAAGAATATACCTTTGCATGCGTAAGTGTTTCGTTACAAGTACATTACAAGAGTTTCATTGCACTATCTATGTTGAGAATGCTGTTCGCTATATCGCTGGATTTGTGGGATCAAAAATGATATGCCCAATCTCTCAATACCAATTGCTAGGCGATGAAATGCTATCGCTTGTAGCCCACAAAAATATGGGACCATTTCTAACACCATCTAGAGACGTCTGCAATATTTGTATAACATCAGAAAAAATTTTAGCCCGGGCAAAACTGCAAAATTAGTTTTAGCGAATAAAATTTTCCAAAATTTAGGTACAGGCTTTTCAAATAAAATAATGGACGATCACATAGTGATTGGAATTTTATTTAGCAATGAGGTACTAAATAATCACCGCACTCAGTAAATAAAAATTGTTATAAGTTTTCATCTCGATATTTGTTTGTGTTTTGATAGCGAAAAATATACCGAACAGAAGGTTTCCATTTGAAATAAATTCACAAAATTAATATTGTTTCGCAACCAATAAGTGGCTTAGCCAAAAAATTAATTAATGTAAGTGGTTTTATGGAAACTTATATTAAAAAAATTCCATATTAATAGCATTGCGAATATTGTAAAGGGTTACTGTCCATTTTTTGCCACTATGGTTTTTTTGTCCCTTTAGTTGAATGATCATTGAGTAATATTTTACTCAGTTAAAACAGAATTTATATACACATGAATTAAATATTCTTAAATAAAAATTGCTAATCATTATAAATGAAATCGTGTTTGTTTCATTTCCAAGTAGATATGAAATAAAATTGTAATACTTTATCAGCGCACTTTATTTTGTATGAGTAAACTTTGTCAAAAAATGGGTATAAGCCCCCCACAGTGAAGCAACCCTCTTCAAATGTATTTTTTGGCACAACTGCAGATATGTCAAACTCGCTTTTATGTGTTTGTCATATGTATTCACAGATACTAAGACATGTAAAACCTGCGCATGCGCACAACGTACATTTGCATTAAAACTATCTCCATTTGATTAATAAATTTTTAAACATTGCGCAGATAATTTACTGCCAATATATGAATAAGTATTATATATATGGTTAAATGTTTACTTTTAATCTGTAGGAAAGGCTCTTTATCTGCACTCATCATTTTACAGACTGGGCGAATTGGGCTAAACTGAATATAGAGCGCGAATAGCTGAAGCATTTGCATCCATCTACATATATTCTCTTAAGGCTTATACAGCTCATCAGCTGCGGTTGTTGATGTCGCAAAGGTGAAATGGTTTCTATTTCGGCATTGGGGAAGCATTGAGGAATTGCAATAGATTATGAAAAGCGATTTCATTTATGACATTTTCTTTTCTCGAAAATAATGTTGCCTTCTCACATTTTGCTTTCCTGATTGTTCAGATCGAAATTAAGTGGGAAATAGACAGGCAATGCTCTGAAAAGTCTGAGAATAACAAACAGGGCAACATTATTTCGAGAAAAGAAAACGCCACTATTCATTGAATATTGCGATATGTTATATAATTATTTTCTTTGGTAAAAATCAGGGCATATTTCGTAGGTAGGCGCAGTAAAAAAATTTTTTCATTGGTGTAGTAGTTACGCTTGTGTTTGCGAACAAATAAATGTTGTTTCTTCGATTTTTATAATGTCTGAAATTATTGAATTAAGAAGTAGCATTAAATTTTGTGCGCGAAGTGAAATATCTGCCGCCGAAACGTTAAGAATGTTGCAGAAGGCCTTTGGTGAGAAGTCAATGTTAAGAGCCAGTATTTTTGATTGCCACAAATTTTTCAAAGAAGGTCGAGAACGGGTTGAAGACAAACCACATCAATGGCGACCAAGAACTTCTATTGATAAGCTACATATTAAGAAAATAAAGAATTGGTGCTGCAAAATCATCGATTACCTACTAGAGAGCTTGCTGATATTGTTGGAATTTCAAATGGGTCAGTCAACACCATTTTAAAAGATGTTTTGCGCCTGAAAAGAGTCTTATCGAGATTGGTGCCGAGAACACTAACTATCAGGACAAGATTTAACGCATAATAACTGGATATGAGACTTGGGTCTATGCTTACGATCCAGTAACAACCAAGCCCAGATAGAAAAAATCACGCCAAAGTCGCTGAAAAATTAAGGTCATGTTGACAGTTTTCTTCGATAATCGTGGTGTTGTACATTACGAATTCATTCCAACCGGCCAAACTGTTAACAAAGAATATTATTTGAGTGTTATGAGTCGTTTGCGTGAAGATATTCGCCTTAACAGGCCGGAATTGTGGAAAGACAACTCTTGGTTTTTGCACCACGCTAATGTACCATCGCACACTGCACTCGTTCTTCGTGACCATTGCGCCAAAAAATCGTTCCACAGTCACCGTATTCGCCTGATTTGGATCTGTGTGACTTCTGGCTGTTCAACCAACTCAAAAGACTTTTTCGAGGACACCGATTTGATGCGAATGAAAAGATAAAAGCCGAATCGAAGTAGGAACTGATGGCCGTTCCGGAAGGCGAGTATAAAACATGTTCTGAAAATTGGAAAAAGCGTTGGCATAGTTGTATTGCATACTGGGGGATTATTTTGGGGGATGAATGAGATGTACATATAAGAATAAATAAAGATTTCAAAAGTTATAGATAAAGCCTTACTCTTGTAAATAGATTATAGTGTAATTGTTATTTATAATTGTTACTCTTGTAAATAAATAAATAAAATAAATAAATAAATACAAGTAGATATATTTATATGTATGTATCTGTGTATGATCATATCCATTTTAAGTGTAAAAGTAATTGCAATTACGCAATCCTAATAACTTTTTAATTTCTTGCACTCCCAGCTAAACCATTCCTAGTTTCTTATTTACATTGTTTTTCATTTATCATTATGAAAAAAAAAAAAAAAAATTACGCAAGAGAAAAACCAACCGCGAAATATTATAATCAACTATTCCACTGGACAAAACTGTTTTGTGGAATGTTTTATGCAAATATAAATTGAATTAGCTTCACTTAGCACACAAGTTAATTGACATGTATGTATGTACATATGTATGTATGTTTGTACATACTATGTAGGTTGTATGTGAGTAGTACTCGTATAAAAATGTTCAAGATTATTTTGTGGTACCTCTAGATGTTTTACCCCAGGGGGTGGCATTTTTCTTGTTTTGCCCGAAATTCATATAGTACTCGTATAAATATGTATTTTTTTCATGGCGGGACTGCATTTTGTGGTTTTCTGCTTGCAGTTGCCTGATAAGAGGTCACTGCTTCCAGGAATTTTTTATTGACTTATGCTGGGTAGTTAATGCCAAAATTTTGCTCTGTTTTATAGATATTTTTTTCGAAAATATATTACAAAATAAAAAAATATGTACATATGTATGTATGTATGTATGTACATATATGTTGAGGTATGAGATTATTAAAACTCCCACTACAATTTTTTTCGATAAAATTTTTGACCGTCTTAATCACAATCAGGGGAAAAATTGTACGCCAGAGCAGGCTATTTTTTTAAAATATTTTTTATAACTATCATATAAACAAAATTATTCTAATTTTTAAAAGTTGCTAATTTTATATGCATGTATGTATTTATGTGTATGAATACGATCGTGGCACGATTTAGATAATACAGAGGATGCGCCTTCCGCAAAACGCTATTCGCTCTCAGCAAATTTGACAGAATCAGCTGTGTATGCTACGTCACGAACCCGGTTAGTTTTGTTTGTATGTATGTAAGCATACAATTGTTTGTACTTAAATTCAATGCTTAAAAGCAATTTTATTTAAAATAAAGTTATTAAACATGAAGTGCGCAGTGTTAAGTGTTAAATCGCAAAGTCTATCAATGATACGGGGCTATAAATCTCGCTAAAAATGATGTGAATGTGTAGCTGTGCGCACTTGGTAGCAAGTTAAGCTTCTTGTGTCTCCTAATGCTGCACTGCCGTTTTTTTCAAGGCATCCAATCAAACACAGAGCATAAATGAAGTTATTTGAATATAAATATGTTGCATAAAGTGCCGAAATTGGTAAAAACTTGTAAATTTGGAAATCCTAGCAGAACCTAACCTCACATTTTTGTTTACAATTTCTTCCGATTCTCAGTAAAACCATGTTCGTGACGCGGGAAGGCGCAATCTTGTATTCTATCGTTCTTGGTTTTTGCCTATATTTAAATCCGATCATTTATCACTGTCACAGAAGTCTGATAATAGAGGTTTAATAAATTGCGAGGATTCCCAGTTTTGCCCAGTTTTACCCAGGAGGTCCTTACATTTCCAGAAAGACTGCATTTATTTAAAGGTATTGTGCTCCACGTGAGAGTTCTTAATCATTACCAATGTGCCTATTACCAATTCTTAAATGTACGCAATAAGTTTCTACCCACATGCTTTTTCGCTTTTATACACCTCATTGGACATAACTAATTTATTTATTTCGATCGCCTGAATTATCCCTACTGCGCTAGATTTAAATATATTTTTTTGCATTCCTACATATTTAAAGCCTTTACATATAGATATACATAAATATATATATATATATGGTATGTACCTATAGTAATGTCACTACAACAAAATGGCACATATATTTTTACCTAAATATATTTCTAGTTGTGGCTTAATTGTATATATTGTGAGTATGTATGTATATGTTGTAAATCTGCTCGCACTCTATTAATTTCCCTTTAATCTCATTTATTTAGCTACCCTAATTACACATATGTACATATAGCCAGCAGCTTACACATTTATACAGCTCAATTTTTAATGACCCTAATTCCACTTCATTGTTCAATTAATTGGAAATAAATTGCAAACATAATCAAAATAATGATTTACGAGAAGCTTCAAAACCACATTATTCCCAATAAATTACGTGAAATTGCCTTTTTATTAGGCTCAACCGACAGACATATATGTACATTTGAAATATTTGTAAATAAAGTTACATTTATAATTTAAAAACTTCACTCAATTGAATAATTTTAAATTTAAATTTTCTTTCACAGAAAAATTTATCACAAGTTCGATAAAGATCAAGAATCATTTAAAAAAAATTTGAAGAGATGAACTACGTTACCGCAGTCGCTAAGGCAATAACGATATTTTAGAACTCCAACGTATTTCAACAAATAGGCAGATTACTTACAAACCCAACAGTCAGTACTGACAATCTTGCTCAATAAAAATATATGTATGTATGTATGTACAACTATGTGGTTACCGAGCATAGATTACTTAAAAATAGGGAACAATCTTTAGTCTTCAAAAGATTTAATAGGAGGTTATCTTGACAGAGAGATGTAGCCTTTTCAGTACATTAAACTTTGGCCCATTTCTTACTACGAGTGAAGTAAGTTTAAGCTTGAATTCAACGACTCAACGAAAACAGTCAAATTGCCACTTTATTATTAAGCTATGATAAACTTTGTATTAAACAGTTGTTGTAATTGAACTTGTTGTGTAGATTATTAACCTTGCCGGAAAAAAATTTTTTGAATACAAACCATATTGTCATATTTTTATGTGACGCCTGCCTATTTAATTCAATAAACATCTGGCTGGTTCAGAATAAAAACATAGCAGCGACACCTGAGAATTGAAAGAAATGTGAAAATAATACTCGTATTTATTAACATCTGAAATGTCGCCAGGGCTTTGGAGTTCGCATGGTTTATGATTGTTATAAAATCATTAAAAATAAATAAATAGCGATCAAATAAGAAAGTTTTTCTTCTGAAATCTGTAGTGTATGATATTCTAGTCCATTTTCATTTTTTTAGTCTTATCTTCATTAATTTTTCCATAATTATAAACCATTAGACTTTAAGTTTCCATATTCTGAAATTTTAAAGAAAAGCATTTAAAACACACGCAATTTTTGTACTCCATCGAAGAAATTAATTTTGAAAACGCTGTTCTCAAAATACGGAACTGATGAAAACTTTAGACCTGCCGATTCGTAATTAACAGAAAATATAATCTATAAAAACAAGTACATATAGAAAAATTATAATATTATTTTTCTTTTTTCTTGAAAGCAATTAGAAATTGTGCCAAAAAGTTACAATTCTTTTAAAATATCCCACTTTTTAATTTATGGGGTTATTTATACATCCATAGGTTATGGAAATAAAAACGTATATACATACATATATTTGAAACTAAATATTCGCCACAACTTCATTAATTGAAGACCTTTGAAGAGAAGTTGTCTTATTTGATCAATATATACGCAATTTTAATTATTTTATTGCAGTTCTATGAACAATTTTTTTTATTTTAATTTCTTCCAATAAATAAATACTAAAAAACGAAGATTTTTGCATTTTTAAAAATTTCCGTTATATGAAAGTAGGGAGTGGTTATTATTATTGAGGGTGATGCTAGTGACAGAAAAATTTTGAAATCGGATCATAACCACGCCCACCTCCCATATTACGGAAGTTTTGGAAAACGCAAAAACTCCGTTTTTTCGGTATCTATTAAAACAAATTGAGTGAAATTCGGTATTTGGAACGATTTCGAACTAAGAAATTAGGTATTTATGTAATTTTGAAAAGTTTCTGTATCTCAATAACGGTCTAATGTATCGTCACAACATATGCTGAACAAATTTTTCTTAATATCACTGTTATAACCGTTACACATTTTTGAATTCGGACCATAACCTCGCCCACCTCCCATATAACGGAAATTTTCAAAAATGCAAAAATTTAGTTTTTTCTTTATCTATTCGAATATATTAAATAAAATTTGATATTTAGAGAGAAAGTTAATTAAGAAACTTGATTTTTATGTTACCACGCCCACTTATAAAAAAACGTCGGGTCGGGTTTAGTGCCGCATAAATTTGGTTTACTGTGGCAAAACGCGTATATTAAATTGAAAAATTCAAATGCACGTAGATGAACAACAAAATAAACTTTTGTTTAACTATCATTTTGCAAAAATCCGTCCACAAATTTCATCAGAATTTAACTTTAAATATGCCCTTTTTTGCATTTTTCACATATGTATATGGTGTTGGATTTTCATTCACTGCACTTAATATGGAGCCACTAATGCATTAATTTTGGAACACACATATTATAAACATATTGTGCTATATCAACATATATTTAAATACTTCGAAATTATTAAATTAAATTTGCATATTTAAGTCCCGCACAAAACACTAAAATTCCTTTCAAATACATC
Organism: Philophylla caesio; assembly: GCA_963971545.1. NCBI lineage: Eukaryota > Metazoa > Arthropoda > Insecta > Diptera > Tephritidae > Philophylla > Philophylla caesio. Next base: position 20,991,403 of record OZ020607.1, read on the forward strand.
TGTCAAACTACTGAAAACAACGAGCGGAAGAGAAACCAAGATGAAATTGATATAACCCAGTAAGCTTAATATACAATGTATATGCATGTCTTATATGTATGTCTTATACAAGCAATTAAATACATATAAAGTAAATTTTGCAGATTATTTTATTGAATTAAAAATCGCGCGATTTTCCCCTGCGTCGCTTTTCACAAATAAATCAATGTTTCGTAATAAATTGAAAATTTTTAATTAAAAATCGCGCTATTTAAAATGCTTGCAGGGTAACTTTGACTCGATTTTGTATGGGAAAAGTTGAATTTTTGCCCATTTTTAAAGGCTTCCCTAGGGTCTCACCGAGGGTCTAAAAAAATCACCCCCTTTCATGCGGCACTATACTAAACATTTTCCAAAACGTCTGTAAGTATCTCAACAACACACAACATTTGGTGCACATATTGTCTTTGATATCACTAGGATCACCGCCAATAATTTTTGAAATCGGACCATAACCACGCCCAAATTTTATATAACGGAAATTTTGAAAAATGCAAAAACTTCGTTTTTCAGTATTTATTGGAAGAAATTGAGTAAAGTTTAATACTAGCTGCGATTTGAAACAAAGAAACGGGAATTTTATGAAATCATGGGCACCGACCATACAAAAATATATTGCGAGGGTATATAAAAATCGGTTTCGACCGAATTTAGCTTTTCTTACTTGTTTATTTTAACTTAACATAAATTGAAGATGATTTTTTTTTAATTGGGCGGTTTCGAACTCCTTATGCTCTAATTAATATTTTTCTTAGAATTTTACGTAGGACTGGTATCTGCCAGAGACTATCTATATAGGAATAGACCCGTCTTAACCAGCCCAAAATTCAAAATATTTAAAATATAAATTAGCAAAAGTGACCAAGAAAATGTTCCCATTCAATAATTAATAGAAATTATAAAAATACAATGAACACGTTAAGCACCTTAAAGGTGTATTTAGTTTAGCTAATCTAAAACATCATAATTTTTTTGTACCAAAGTATGAAATGTGGGCTTTTCTAATTTAGAGCATGAACTGGATTACAATGAGAAAATTGTCGCAAGTTCGGCCTCCGCGCAAGCCTTAAACCAAAATGGTCGAAATTGACTTTTACATTTTTAAGTTTTGTGTTTCTTTAACAGACCATAATTAATTTGGTTAGATGAAACCTTTACTTATTAATAAAACAGTTATTAGGTACGTTCGCTTAAAAGGTTCAGCAGGTATTATCTTACAGCAAAATTCCGGCGAAGTGCCATTTGTTCTCTCACAAAAGAAAAATATCCAGAGCGCAAAATTTGCAGAAACTTGCAAGTTTAACGAACAGCTGATCGAATTCCTTTTCGCATCCAAATATGTAAAATGAAAATCATTGCATTATTGTTTTCTTGAAACATTCAACTAAGAAAACATAACCGAACTAACATCTTCTTGCTTCTTGCTTGCTTAATTCTCATATTTTATAATATCAACCTTTAAAATTAAAAAAAAAAAAATTTCACATTTACCCAAATTGCAATCAGCTTTTTTTCATCAGCTGTTTTCTTGTTGACAAATTTCTGCTGGCAAAAACTTTTACAGCAGAAACCAATAGCTTTTTCTCAAAATGAAATGTCACTTTGCTCTCTTAATTTCCACTTGCCAGTTTTTTGCGTACGCGAACGCTAAAAGCTTATAGTTTTTGAACGCTTTTAATAATTATCAGGTACGCGAACGTACCTAATTATGGTTTTTTACAGAAATCTAAATTTCATCCATCTCCAAAGAAGAGCATCGATTTCCTAGCGCCATCTATAGGGTGTTTTTCTTTTTCTTTCCGCTGTGGCTGTGTGTATGTGGTGTTCGTTTCAATTCGGTATACCACTAAATATCCTCGTTCGAACATACGCCGGGATGTTTAAAATTTTAAATTATTGAAAATTTTTTTTTTTTTCAAAAATCCGTCGCCCTTAGACAGATAATGGAAAACTTACCAGTGTATTGTGGCCATGACGCTTCTGTAAGTTGGTTCAGTTTCAAGCAAGTGACTGCAACAATGCCTTAATTGTTTACGTGGCATGATATTATGCTTCATAGCAATGTAGACTTTGGTCAGGCGACACCACAAAGCTTCCTGTACGTGTCCGGGTTGAGGCATTTTAGTATAGAATTATGATGCGGTCTTTAATCGAACAATGAGCCTAAAGTGTTGTCTACAACGCCGCTTGAAATATCAAGTGCGCTATGCAGCATTTGTTTAAAATCAATTCGCAAACAATCCGATATCCATCGCACAGTATATCTCTTTTATCTGAAGTTACAATTTATAATCACAGTGACCCTAACATGTAGACAGTTTAAACTTGAAGGCTTCTGCCATTAATGGGCTGTGGCACGAAAACAAATAAATATGTACTTATACAAACAACCGTATGTGTTTTTAACTAGAAAGTGTTACAAACAATGCAAGCACAATGGTGACACCGGCAAGGACACCACTGAATCAATGGCATACTTTAATGCTTACACAAACACATGTGCATTGAAAAGGAACACACACACATACTCACATTTAACTGCACACGAACTTTAAAATTTTTTCTGTCTGCACTTTTTTTGTATGCAATTTTTTCATTTCATTTGATGATACGAATGCCCTATTTATTCTTTGTTTTGCTCTTTACATTCTCTTTTTTTTTAATGCTGCTTACTGTTTGCAGTCTCTACGCGGACCTCATTCAGAAAATGCTTTGTTAACAAATGTTTGTGTGCATAAAAGCCTCGTGACTAACACGTTAGACCATTTAAACATTTGCGGACTTACTTGAATATGTATACAATGGAAATTACATGTGAAAAAAATTCTGAAGTACTCATATCTACACATAAAAGGATTATATGTATGTACATTTTTCGTTTTAAAATGCAGTATTCCTCTCTTTTCGAGTTATATGAAATATATTTATTTATTAATTATTTTATTTAATTAAGCCAATTACTACAATTAAGTTGTTATCAGCTAAGTAGACATAATTAAAGTTTTATAATCAGTTAGGAAAAGAAAACTAAATAAACTATTTATAAAGCATATTTAGTGAATTCAAAAAGCGATCTTTTTAATATGAAAAATCCATCTCGATAAAATGGGAGACTTTTAAGAACTCCATGAAAGCCACGAGTACCTCGAGCGAATAAAAGGATAATAGAGCATTGGGACGCATTGTTAAGCATCTTGACCGCAAGATTTTAATTCCAAGATGGTCATGATCATTGTTGATTCAGTTTAAGTATTTAACTTTAGTGGATAACATAAATCAGAACCTTAAAATGTATTACCTTTGAAACCGGAGGTAACCGTGGTAATTTGTACTATCTTATACTCGTAATTTGTATAATAAAATCATAAAATTAAATAAGGTATGTAAATCTAAATGTTTTGTCGTACTAAATTTTGTTGTCAATAAGTGCCTGTACAAGTGAGCACAATTATCAGTGTCCGTTTTGTAGTTCAGTCTTATGTTTGTCGGTGTGTTGATTTTATGTATCATTTCTTAAATAAAGCGTTTGCCATAGTGTTGTTCTTGTTGTAATATACTGGCGTCGTTCAAATTCGGAGAGTGACCGCTGGCTGCACAGTGGGCCATGAGTGCTGTTTTCTGGAGTTTTCAATTGACCCGGCTAACACAATAAATTAAATAAAATGGAAAAGTCGCCAAAAATATCATCTTAATTTTTTTTGTTTTCTTATTATTCGCGATCCTGACTTTATAATGATTTGATATAAAGAGCTTAAAAGTAAAACCGCGTTTAATCCAGTTTTCATATTTTGTAGAAAAAATAAGCATGCGTTATAAATATATAAGTAGTGAAGATTTTAAATTTTCAAGTTGTTTTTTTTCAACGATATTGGAACATATGGTAGAAGTTATTGTTTCCTTTTACTGAGCATATGTATTTCTCAAAAATATCACTTTTTTATATTAAAAATGTAAATACTTTCATCCATAAGTTATTTTTACAGGTTTCAGATTTTTAAATATGCTTTCCGATTATCAACTTTCCCAACAATTAAAGCTATAGGAATTAGTTTTCAGCGAAGAATGACACATGAATGAAGAGCAAAATTGTTAGGCTCAAAGCGATGTAATAGCTACTATCAGAAGAACTTAAATGTCATATATACGCAAAAATATTTAGCTGATTTGATTGTAAATTTATTGAAAATTTAATTAAAGGCAAAACTGTAAGCGTCGAGTAAAATCCCATTAGGAAAATGTTGCATATTAAGCTTGAAAATATTGTGGTTTTTTCCTAATAATGTTCTCAAATTTAAAAACAAAAACACTTAAATCAAACAAAAACAAAAAAATTAAAAAATAGGGCATTAATCATTCCCAACTAGAATATGATACGAAGTAAAAAACACCTTCACTTATATGAAATTTAAAACTATTTTGAAGCATTGGGCTTTTCTGCCATTTCTACTTCCATTGCTGCATTTGTGCACGAAAACTTATACACAATCAAATATAAATAACCAAAAAAAAAAAACATCGCAATGTGCGTAAAAATATTCGAACATTGTTGCCAACTCTCCTTTGGCAGCAAAACAGGAGAAGATATGCGTACAACAAATATGCAACTATAAAAATGCAGAAAGCAATGCGATCTTAGTATTACAACGAGTGAAAGGCATTTTAACCAAGCAAAAGCTTTGCGATTCTGTCTGCAGTCTCGTCCTTGAAAGGTCGCCGACACAGCGTGCAGCGAGCAGGCGCTTCCAAACGAAAAGGCAACGTGATAAATAGTTGCGCTAAATGGGGTGAGCGTGGAAGATCGCCAAGTGCTTTAAATGGGGTCACACCCCCGTCATATCTTGAAACACATAAATGTTGCAGAGTATTTATAGCAACGTAAATAAGAGTTAAATGGGCAAAGGACAACAGAGTGACGATAAAGAGAATGTCTTAATAAACATTTGCAACACAGTTGAACTAACTACGACTCGTATTTCGCATGTCGAAAGGGCGCCAGCGGTCAAGGGTTTTAAGTGTAACGAATTGAGGAGGAGGCAGGATTATATTCGGAGAGGCTATAATAGGCTTCAAAATAATGCACATTTTAGTTTTTTATCGAACAAAAACTTAACGTAGGTTTTTTACAAGCAGCAGGATGCATCGAAAAAAATTCCAGCCGAGAAGCCCAATTTTCGACTACTTTTTGCAGCAATTGGGTCCGTATTTTAGCAATAACGCGCCAAATATACTCTTCCAAGGCGTCTTGAAATGACAAACCAAAGAAAGTATTGCCTCATTGAAAACCACCAGTCAATTTTTAATTTAAGAATTTTTATGGGTCCCTTAAACACACAAATTCAGAAATGGGTCTCATTCTCTAAAGTATCCTGAAGACAAACAGAGCTTGGTTTTAAACTATTGAAGAGTTCTATGAAAACTTGATTTTTCTGCATATCGAATATTAATAAATTTCATTAATTTTGTATTACTAAATATTGGCTGAAACATTTCGGTTTATATGACAGTGAACTCATAAGCAACCTGAGAAGCTCGTCAGGGAACGACTCTGACCAACGCTGATAGCAATGACAATCTTGACAGTCTTTTGCAAACAATCAATTTAAAAAAAAAAGGAAAAATTAAAGGTGTCAGGTGTCACCTAAATATTAATCTAAATTAGAAAATATTAATTTAAAAAAAAATAAATATAAAAGGAATGCAACAACTTTTCTACTCCTTATGTTAACACTTGAATAGAAAATACTCATCCGTTTGATTACTTTTATCTTCACATTTTCTTTACTCATTTTTCACAAGCTTCATTCTTGTTTTGTGTATTGTGTCAAATTCTGTTGTACTTTTCATTACATTTATCGCCGTAAATATTCACAAACAGTTTATATTTTTTCCATTGCTCTATACATTTGCGCAGACAACAAATTCATTAGACATGCGGCTCCCGGTGTATTGTTTGTAAGTTGAAGCGTTGAAGTTTGAAAATGAAAACTGCTTAAAGTGTTGAGACTAAGGTAGGTCCTTTGAGGGCATTTTTAAAGAGCACTTCATATTAAGTTTAGTCTAAAAGTCGACAATGGCATAGGAATGCAATAATAGTGACGAGCTTTTAAGAGATTTTAAATTTTATTAAATTTTGTTTTCTTTTAAAGCGAGTATATTGTGTGTATTGAAAAATTATGATGAAAGTTACTAAGAGCAATTACGGATATGGCTTACATAAATGAAGGTGATATTTTCTACTTGAACACTTTTTTACTTTTTATTGCATTATTGGTTGCGTGGATAAACAGAAATTCAGAAAATAATTAATACTCATGTGCGGATCTATAAATGTAAATTACAAAAGAAAACTTGTGACTGCAAAAATTTACTATTTCTTCATAAATTTTGTTCAATTAATTTTATGCGAATAAAAAAAGCGCAAAGATTCAATCAAAGTATAAGTAGCTTTTAAATCTACAATTGTTTCATTAACTACCTTATTCCTTATACTATTACCTTTTAAATTTTAAATTGCAGAATTATAGCATGCACAAGGATAAAGAGTTTGCAGATATTAAAGCTCAAAATGTATCAAAATGAAGAAATATTATAATTGTTACGCGGACGCACAGTGTGTCATGAAGAACAATTTACCTGGGTAAAAAAAATTTCAAGGAAAAGAATTCTATGTAGAAGGTACTTTGACAAAATGTGCTTAGGAGAATCACGTCGATAGATATTTCTTAAAAATGCGTTCTTATTTGGAAATAGGTTGCGGAGCTACGGGAAAATTAACTTCTTCTGAACACAAAAAAACAAAACACACAAAACCCTAAAGCCCGTTTTTTTATATGGAATTTTGCATATAGGAATTTATTATCGTAACGGAAAAAAATAGCGCTTCAATCCAAAAATACTATTAATTTCTAGTTTTTTAACAATATTATAAATATTCGTTTATTTTAATTTTAGAGTGACTTGTGGTACACACACGATCGATTGATTTATTTTAACAAAATAATTTTTTTACTTAATGGTTTTTAAGCTTTAAGGCTGATTGGTATTATTTTTTGATTTTTTTGAGAAACATCAACAGTAGCTTTTCTTGAAATAAAAATTAAAAAGCAAAAGCCTTCAATGTCTTCAAACAAACATTCACTTATTAAGCACTTATACTCATACATTATAATGTAAATTAGAAATGAATAATTTTGATGGTTGTAAAAATTGTGTTCAAAGTGAAAATTGGAGTATTTTACATGTGTATGTCACAAAATTAAATTTGACAAGGGATGGCCGAAAATCGTTCCAATATAAATCAAATTTCCACCTTGTCGGAAAATCAGAAGAAAATCAAAATATAAATATACCCGTAATTTAATAGAAGCGCACAGTTCTTATCAAATGTTCCGCTTTCTGCATATTTCCTAGATGAATTTTGAATCACAAATGATCTTCGTTGATTCTTGTTATTCTGCAATCGAAGTTTCGCAATCAAATGCTAAGACAAGTGAAACAAGTTAATATGTGTAAATTTTATAGGCGCTTACAGTGATGAAGGATAGCGCAACTCGCATATCAAAGCAGGACACGGAAGAGCGTTTTACAAATACATGCATGTATTTATGTAGGGCATACGAGCTTCCGTGTGTGCGAGTTGATGAACATTCATATTCGCACATATTCAGACAATTTACATCTGTTATGCGTAATTATTTACAACGTACCTTTGTCACAGCGTTGTCAGATTTTCCTATATCCTGTCTTGCTATCTGTTTGTTCGTTTGCTTGTCCATCGCATCGTTTGCTCAAGTCGACAAGCAAAATAGATGTGCGAATTGTCAAATGTATGTATGAATGTACAAACGAAGGTATTAAGCTAAAGGCCGATAGAAGTTAAATCAAAGTACAAACATGCTGCTAGCCAAATGCCCTAAACTTGTTCGTATTTGTATTATATCTTTTTGAATATAATTGTTAGTGTTTGTGTTTGCAAAACTAAACAAATATGTACGTCTACACATACACACAAATATGTGTACATGTAAATGTACACTCTGTTCATAAATTATAGCACAAACACATGTTGACACATTTGGACAATTTATTTATACTCCAATTATTAAAAATTATTTTTCAATCAAAACATCGTTAATTTTCTAACAAATAACATTAAAAGCACTTTTTTCAATATATAAAAAATGTATAAAACATTTATCAAAATTTGGTTAAAAATTCGCACCTTTAAAAAAGAATTTTTAGAATTTTTGAAATTTACACTCTTACACTTAAAATTATTGAGCCAAAAAACTGCATACGAAAACAATTTTAAAACTTTTTCTTTAGTATATTTTTTATTAAATAGTTTAATAAATGGGTGTTTATGTATTTCTTTTTTTTTTGGAAATGAGCCATAACTTACTAAAAAAAATAATTTTCATTAATTAGAAGAAAACTAAAGTTACCGAATCTGTCAATATGTATTTGTGCTATAATTTGTAAACTGAATTTATCTTATTACAATGCCGGCCGCTATATTAGATTTAAACAAGAATTGATTATACCAACAAAGGTTGTAACAGGTGTGAATTGCTTATTCAGCCCGAAACGCTTGTGCGGGTACAGAGTTGTTAACCACACGCGCCTAAATGCATACAAACATTTTTCACTTGGCTACGCTTTAAACCACAACAAAGCATTGACAAAGTTTCATGTGCTACAACACAAATTTAAAATTTGCTTAAATTTTGCACATAACGAGCCATAATCGCCAAAAGGACGTAAGCAACAAATACATTTTTTTAATCAGAAGGTGCTTTTTAGCTAATTTTCTCCACAATGGATGCAGCTTTGTATAAAAAATTTACGTTCTTTTTTCTACAAAACGCGATTATATTTATTAAAATGTGCTTTGCTACTTACTGAATTAGCCTTCTTCTCTTAAACTTTTCATTTGTCGGTTACGTCATATTGGCGGTTATGGCTCGATATGTTAATGAAAATAGATTACAAATTTCTAAAATTGCAATAAAAAAATTTATTTATTAGCAAAAAATGAATTTTGCGGGTTTTAAATGGAAGTGAAAAGGGAAAAATTATCATCGCACATTGAATTTCAATTACAATTTTATTCAGCTTTTGCGGTATTGTGTTGCTTATTATATTGCTTATATGTACGTGCCTTAGAAAACCCAGTAGTAAAGGAAGAAGAAACTGATCAATGGCAAGAGTATAAGCAAGCAACGTAATAAATTAATATTTTAGCCAAGAACCTTAAGAAGTCTGATTGTCGACATTACACAGCGTGTGATTTTTGGATTTTAGCAGAACTTTATTAATTTATTCGCCCTAACAATATCAGTCATCTAAATGGCGCTGAATTCAAAACTAATATTCTTTTAAATATCTGTACATTGGTTTTGAAGCTGCATATATTTTTATGTACTGGTATATGAAAATTTCGATCAACTATAATTTAATGGGCTACAAATGAGCATACCAAAAACATTTCCAAAGAATCAAAAAAAATGTAAATTTAAATGCCATTTTTTTATATTTTTTATATTGGTTGAAAACCCCTTTCTCTATATCAGTTCAACATAAATTCGCAAAAATTTAACATTTTATTGCAAAATCTGTGGATAAATTCTCAGTATCACTTGGGGTTGTTCCGGTCTTTCAGGCTATCATTTTTCAATTATTTTTAAAAAGTTTTGTACAAGTTCTGTACTTAACAAAACATATTTAATCATCGAAAATTATTGAAAATTGACGGCTTGGTAAGTTGTCTGAAGTACGCATTGCACAAATGACGGCACCTTATATGTACTTGGCAGGATTGCGCCCGTTTACTTCATCTGAAATCATCAAATCAGATATTGTTTTACTCAACAGTCATTTATAAAAAAATTGCGTTTGTTTGAAAAAAAATCAATTTTTTTTGAATTTTTTTTTAGTTTTATATTGTTAAAAAATATTTAATTTCAATACAATGCCATAATTTTTCTCTAAATTCTGATGATTAATTTGATTATTCAATTATTGAAATATCAGCAACCGTTCTAGAGAAAACTTGCCAAGAAGCCGCAAAAAAGTGGTTTTGAGAAAAACGGGTTTAAAATTTTAAAACAACTGGGCTCGCAAGGTGTGCACTCCGATTAAAACGCGTATACTTTCAATACTACTATAGAGATAGCAATAAAATTGTAGACTAACATTCTGTGATAATTGTAGAATGAGAAAATGAAATAAAAAAAATTTCGTTTTTTTTGAGGAGAATCCCATAATTAAGATTAGGTAAGCTAAATCGTGCAATCGCTTTTCGAATTTCGCAACAGTTAAGTGATGGTATATGAATTCCATCGGCTTAAACATCTTCTTCAAAGAGAAGTAGTGAGGTGCCTCTTTTTACTTCAGCTGTCAGCTTGCGTAGCCGATCAGTCTACAGTCAGTCAGTCTTTCCTTGTCCACCTTCGTACTGAAATTCACAAGTACGATTTCAATATTGTTCGGGACTGTTGAAGGAAACATTAAAAAAAATGTGTGATGAGGAAATGTGGGGCAGCTATAACTTCGTTCACAAAACCTTATTTCGAACGCAGTAAAAGTTATAGATAAATCTTAATTAAGGGCAAAAATATTTAATAAAACAGTAGTATTTTTTTTTCTTCTATAAACTGATAGGGAAAGTAGTTATTATGTCCTTTCGATAAAACAGCAGTGCACTGTGTGTGAAAATGTAAATTTAACTTAAATAACTACCAATAAAAACTATCCTCGGATTCCATAAAGGTCATCGCAGTTTCAGGAGGTTCTCGAAAAACTACAGCCGATTGATGTTTGTTAAACCCAGAACTCAAACTTGCTAGTAAAGTATTTATGTATAAATTAGTTGGTTTCGGTTGGTCACCAAAATCATGTTTGCTACTAGTATTTAGTACAATTCTTTTTTCTTGTGGAAGTATTTTGGAAAATTATTTAATTATGATGACCCGTCGTCAGTTTAAAATTCACTAATAGGCCATATATCTTTTTCTATTACATTCACTGCCCATCTACGGTATATTTAAAAATAATCATAAATATTTTGCCTACAAATTTTTAAATATCTGCGGACACAATCATTTGATTCACTACTAAGTAATATTAAAAAGTTAGTATTTTTAGTTAAACTTTCTAACAACAAATTGGTTTTCTCAAGCTACGAATGACTCTGACCAATTAAATACTTTATATATACCTGTATACCAGAGAACGGCATTGAGTGCGCCCGAGTGTGCATATTCATCATCCCTAAAATTTGATACAAGCAAGCACAGCCGTCTGCTGCTGTGCGCTCATTCATGCTCACTCATAAACATAAGGCTGACATGTGCGGGATATATCATTACATTTTCGAGTGTGGTAGTTCACATGATTGGCCGTGCATGGGAAGGCGCAAACTTGCGCATGTACACACTTGAGTGCACTCGGGCATCTACTAATGGCGATTTCTTTTCTACAAAAAATGTTGCACTTCATTGCCCCGCTCTTGTGTGTACGTGCGCAGAGGGCCATGTTAAGCCAACATTTTCTGTAGAAAAGAAAACGCCATAAGTATTTATCCTATTATTTACAGATAAAAGAAACGACTTAGTTAATTTTAATTAATATGTATTGTATACAGTTTTTTAACAAAAACATTTCATGAGATCCAACATGTAGGGTTAGTATTTAAAAAATTTTTAAATAGTAGGAGTTAAATTTAAAATGAAAATAAACATTTCATAAGACTTAATTTAATTTCAAAGTTCTTAATCTGCTAGATAGAAAATTAAAGTTTTCTGGACAAAGCGTAATTCACACTAAGGATTTGTTCAGAAACAATATCTGCAGTATCTGCCATCTCACGTAAAAAAAAAAACAATACAAAAAATATGATAGAAAACACACTTAAGATCGCTAATCAACTACTGCTTGCAAAGAAAAATATTGTTACGGGTAACCCGAGTGGCTCGCAAACAACCCTTGAGTGTCGCGAGCGTTTGTCGCCGGCGAGTGTGTTACATACATGCAACTTTGTATGCTGACGCAAATTTGTCCGACGGATAATGTAGCGAGCATGTATGCATCGTCATGATCGTATTGATCTATGAGCAAACAGACAAGCGACGGTTTGTACACGAAAACAATAAAGCATGCAAAATACGGCTACATGCGCGAGTATACACACAATTTCTGCACTCGTTGCAGTTCTCTGCTGTATACCATATGTATCCGTGTGTGTGTGTGTGTGAGTGGTATCTGGCGCTTGTTGCCCTCACAAACGTCCAGACGGCCAGACGACGGTGAATTTAATAAATGAACTTTCCTTATTTGATCGGCCTGTTATCGAATTGTCTGTTGGTGATAAGCAGTTGCTGTTGCTGATAAGTAGTTCTCAGACGTTTGAGGTTATATTTTTTTTTTTCAATTTGATTTTACGCATTCACATAAACACATACACACGTGCATATCCATCAACCATTGACCCTTCAGGTGAACTTAACACTGTTGAATTCAATAATAAGGACGATGCAAATGTCGCCCGCAGACACTTATTATTATAGGAGAGTGCAATATTCGACAAAAATTCAAATAACGAGGAAGCACACATACATATGTTATATATGGAAACAAATATAGTTGAAGTCAATCGGGGTAAAACAATAAATACTTCGCTTTAGGGATTCTTGATGTCAAAAATCCTTTTCACATTGCAAGCTGTTAACTCTAATGACGTTAGCTGTTGCATTAATGAAATTTTAACGCAATAAGCATGCTTATTTTTTTCTCACTGCGATAAGTATTCCAAACCAACAGTAAAAGAAATTATATGAAAAATAATGTTTCTTACTGAGCAAAAGCACTCACCTACAAAAAATAAAACACTTGTTCTGTTTTGTGCGTTATTTTTTCTTTGAAGTAATAAGAGTTATTTTGGAACATTTTCTAAGTAGAGAGGGTTATTTTCGAACTTTTAGTTTTACACGTAAATATTTTCTTTATATATTAGTATTTTCGCATAGAAGCAACAAATTCTTAAGGAACGGTGAAAATATTTGTTAGATATTTCATACTTGTGGCCGTCTTTCTGCTTGTTGCATTGTTGCACGAACTCAATTTGGTACAGGTATGTGAGTATGCCTACAATTGTTGTACGATGTTTACAAAATATGAATTTTTTGATTATTTAGAATAAAAAATTTATGATTATTTTTCGTCCTTGATAAAAACCATTTTGTGTGACTTTCAAAAAAACAAACTAAACCCGTTAAAAAATGAATTATAATAATAATATTCATTTTTAAGCTAACTTTTTAATAATTAATAAATAATTACTTTCAAAAATAAATGATTAATATTATTTTTTGTTAATTTTCTATTGGCCTTAAATGAATAATAATTCACAATTTTATTGAGCTCGAGGCTAGTTTATGAAAAATTGTATTTGGAAAAAAACAACAACAATTTTAGTGGTACAAGTTATTGCAACTATTTTGGAGATCACCACATTTCCTCATCAGTCTTCTTTTTATTTAATTATATTAATTCTTCATCACCGCTTCCCTGGTTTGAACCAAGGAACCTCGGATTGCAAAGGCAACACGCTACATGTTGATAGTACTGCTTTTCCCATCTTTCCAACAAACCAAAAACCAAATAACATCTTTCATAAACTGGCCTCGAGCTCAATAAAGTTGTGGGTTAAAGTTGTTATTTTCAATTATTTTTTTAAATTTTATTTTCTCATTAATACATAAATTTTATTAACCTTATTAAATATTTTCTTCAAACACAGGTTCATATATTTGGAAAAATTATTGTAAATAATCAAAAAAAAATTCAAAATAAGATGACTCAAAAAAATTAATTTGGTTATTTTAATTCTTTGATTTTTAAAATTTTCCAAGAAAATGAAATGAAATAAAACCATAAAAATTAAAAAGGCAAAAAATAATCTTATAAAATTCAACAGTTCCAAATAAATGTTTTTTTTTGCTATCCAGAATAATTCAAAAATGTCGTTGTTTATTTGTACTATTTTTGTTTTAATAACATTATTAGTAATAATGAAACATCTTCGCTAAACCATTAAAGTCTACTAGTATGAGCCTTCTGCGATTATTAGAACTCGAGATTTAAACTCGATAATCATTTTTTTTAAAGCAAAGTGGAGACGTGAATTAATGGTTTTTTTGTTTTAATTCGTCCGGTTTAAAAAAGAATTGTTTATATAAAAAAGTTTTGAAGTAAACATGTTTCGTCGCAAATGGTTTGTCTACAACTGTTGACAACATCTCTATACTATAGCATGTACATACAAATCAATCCAACTTAGTAGTCAACAGCGAATAGTTCAAGCATCAAATTAATCAATATTTACAATTTTGTTCGCATAACGATGTAATCTCTGTCAACTACTTTTGCTAGCATATTCTTCGCTTTCCACTTCAGCTGTGTTTAATGCATGAACAAATTCTGATTACCTTCGAGTTGTTGTAGAAAAATTTTGCTAACGATAAGAAATTTTCAAGTCAATATAAATTGCAGAATTTGATTGAATAAGTTTTTTAAGTACATACAAGAAATTGAGTAAATATGTTATTGGCCTTACTAATTTAACTGTACAATAACTATAACTATTATAATGCTGAATCTCCGACCGATGGATCTTTATCGAAACTTTCTGGCGGGCTGTAGTGCGGCCAGGCTAGTGATCTAACATCCTGCAAGCACTGATTAAGGTTCAAGCTTTTGGAGAAGCCAAATTCCAGGTGAACATCAGACCCCATCTGTCATATTACCTAATAATTAAGGGCTCTAAAGCTCTCACCAAACTTGACCTTTCCTCTATTAGACTAGTGGTTGGGGTGAAAACCGGACACTACCTCATTGGGTTACCCAACCAATGATTTTTGCCGCAGCTGCCGGAACGAGGAAGAGGTGAAGAGTATTTAACATTATATATGCCAAGACGTGCAACCAATTCTTCAAAAATTACTTCTTAAACTGCTTAGCCGACTTGAACTCTGCAAGCATTCCTAACTTTCTTTAAATAAATGGGAAAGAATACATGACTTACGCCAGTGGTTTCACAATGAGCTTCTCTACTTCCAGCCTAAGTGTGCCATCGCGCTACAGGCAGCCACTCTAACCTTAACCTAACCTAAGTATGTATAATAATTTTTTCACACTTTTTTCGAACGTTCACATTCTGCGTCGCACACATTTTTCTGCATCTTACACCCAATTGTTATTGCAATTTTCCAAACAACTATTTCGCCATTTTACTATCTGCTTAACAGCATACTTTCATTCAGTTTTTTTTTTGCGCTCTACTTGCTGTCAGGTGACCACTCGGAACATTTAATTATAACCGTTGCTGTCACGTCTTCCTCTCATTTCCTACACAACCGACCCTTAAATCAGTAGTCCCTTGGCTCATCAAGTTGCATCAACTTTACCCTTCACTCATATCTAATCTTGTAGCGAGCTACACATCGCACAGTGTCGCGAGTGCTGACAAAAATAGCTTAAATAAAAGTTAACTTATTGGAAAAACAAATTGTGTAGCTTTGTGAAAATGTGTTATATTGCATGAAAAAATCGTATATATTTAATAAATATTTTCAGCAAATAAATACTATTTCTTACACAGCTGAAGTGTTTTTTATTTAATTTTGAACTCTATGTACTCTATGTATGTATGTCTGTCGTTACTTGAAAATATTTAGACTTATTTGTGAATAAATATTTCCTCAAATTAAATATTTGATAGGGAATAAAAACAACTATCCGACCTTGTACGAGAAATTTATAATTTTAAATTGCTTTTATAAAGTTTAGTGGCAGGTATCTGTAACTTTTTAAAAGTTTATGTTAAAAACATATATGTATACATGGCAAAAAATGGTGATCAAATTGAAACAAAATCGGAGTTTAAAAAAATTAATTTTAAATAAACTTAATTATGCATCAATTCAAAACTCCGAATAAATTGAATGGCTTGCAATGGAATTAGAACTCTATTTAAGAAAAAGCATTTCAAGCGGGTCAAGTATGCATTGATTTTAATAATAAAATAATTTAAGAGAATACAAGAAAGTTCATCAGAAGAAAAGTGTTCATCAATATAACAAGCACTTGGTAGAAACCACATTTCGGGAATCGTTCAACAATGGCCTACGCAGTTATTTATTTATTATTATGTGTTAAAAAATCTCAAAAAGAAATATCAGACAAAGTCCACTGGACAAAACTGTCGAAAGCTTACTTAAATTAATAGGCATTGAAACGCTTGCAAGCTAATGGAGAGTAAATTGTTCTTTGCTGGAAGTTCTGGTCATAGTCAATATATGTAAACATAAATTCTTAAGATATCAAAATAAAAATGCGTAACGATAATAAATAATAGATTCAACGATTGTTTTAAAAGTTAATTGGTTTATTTGTATCTGAAGTCAAAACCAGCTATAGAACTTTAAAAGACAGGAACACAGCAAGACGATTTTTCTTTTTTAAAAATCGGAAGCTTAGAGTAAAGTTACTAGAATGAGTATTAGTTGATTTAAAAAGTTTAATTAGATACTAAGGACATTATCCTCCGACAAAAATATAAATGATATATTAAAATTTTACTAAAAAAACCAAAACCAAACGCACTCCGTGTATGCAAAGAAAACCATTCGTGGCGCAATTTGCGTGTGACCGTTGTAGATAAATTTGGGCATTCCGGTATTCCCATTGGTATGTTGTCTGAAAAATCGTTAGAGCGAGTAAGGAGGCTCGTTTAAATAACGCTCGAAAACCTTCTCATAAAAATACTTGAATCTTAAACATATAGCAAAAAAAAAAATGACAGAGCTTTTGCGCAAACTTCACTACTGTTTAGTGAGCCATTTAAAGAGGAATTTGAGCCCTTAATTTCAAACAAAAATCTTAATGAAAATAACATTTGTTGTTTTTAATTTGGATATTGATACGAATTCGAATTCTTATTATTACGATATCTACATATAACGATAAGAACTACTTAAGGCTATTTTGTTCGCTGATATGGTACGAGGGCGGGTCAATAAGTTTTGAATTTCTTGCCTCTTTACCGAAATGGCAACACTGCTACTATCAACAGACATCTGTCAGCTGACTCCTATCAAATTTTGAACAAGCTCCGGTATTTAGTTTGTGTTTGACAGCCATTCATAAAAAATTAATTTCGTGTGCTCATTAAGCATTATTTTTTGCGAAAAATGACCATCACTCAAACCAAAGCTAAGCTTGATAAATACTATGGGGACTCTTCACCATCAATTTCAATGGTAAAAAAGTGGTTTAATGAATTTCGTTGTAGTCGTACAAGCACGGAGGATGCCGAACGTTCTGGATACCCAATTGAGATCTCAACACCCGAAACAGTTGGGAAAATTTACGATATGGTGTTGGCCGTTTGGAGATTGAAAGTGCAAGAGATTGTGAAAGCATCTCACATGGCTCAGTGGCTTCACTTGGGTATGCGAAAGCTTTCCGCAAGATGGGTGCCGCGTTTGCTGACAATCGACCACAAACGCAAACTTGTGACAATTTCGCAGGAGTGTTTGGCTTTGTTCAACCCCAATATGGACGGGTTTTTGCGCCGTTTCGTAACCGTGGACGAAACATGGATCCACTGCAACACACCAGAAACTAAACAGCAGTCAAAACACAGGGTTTCTCGGCGTGAATCGGTTCCAAAGAAGGCCAAGGTGGGTTTGTCAGCCAATAAAGTGAAATCTTATTTTTTTGAAGGGTAAAAAAAATTATAGAAACGTTGGACAAAGTGTATAGAACTCAAAGGAGACTGTGTTGAAAAATAAAATATGTGTTTATGCAAAAACTTGTGTTTCATTCAAAATGTCACGGACTTATTGACCCGCCCTCGTAACTCGTGCTCGTTTTGCTATCACTAACTGCAAAATAGCCGGCGACCGAAGTAAGTCATTATTTTACTTTATTAATTTACATATGCATTGTACTACTTTGATTTTTAAAGCACCATCACTGAAATTAAAATAAACAGCAGAAACTGAAGCGTGAAATGTAAAAACTCGTCTTTTTATATAACGAAACTATTCTTGATAATTGTAACAAATGTATGATTCCTTGTTTAAATTTATGTACATATGTTCACATTCAAATCCGTTCATAAAGATTAAATTAAATAATATAATATGGATCGGAACTATAGAATGATTTATGTTTAATTTGAAGAGGGCGTGGCAATAAGCCAATTTCTAAAATTTTCCATATTTTTTTAACTAAGCTAAAGTAGGTGCTTCAAATGGAGCAAAGTCTAATATTTTTTGCTCACGCGATATTATTGGGACGCGACACTGTGCTTGGCCACTCGCTGAGTAGGTGTCAACGAGATTGCATCGCGTTGGGAGAAGTCGTAAAAAGACCCGGTAGACACTTGAAATGTCAACTTCCACTGCTACACTAAAGAAATTCTACCTCTTTTTCTTTCGAACGTCCGCCACGTACATACATTCGGCCATTGAAGAAAAGTGGCGAAACTTTAATAACAGTTGTTCTTTATTTAATTATGTTTACCATCTTTCGAGCGAGTTATTGTTGTTATTTCGCTTGCAGCAAAGAAGTTTGCTACTTTTTTTTTTGTTATTTTGTTAATTGTTATAAGTTTCGAAGGAAAACTTTGTATTTTATCGTTAATTAGCGTAGCTAAGAAGAATTATCAGCATTCATAGCAATAGAGAGAAATCATTTTTAATATTAATTACACATAATTGCAGCAGCATTATATAAAATTTGGAATAAATATGAGAGTATATTATTTTTGATTCCTGGTTTCAAGGAATGGAAAATTAATTTTTTAACTAAATTTTAACATTTTTGGTGTTTTTTACAAACAATGATTTTGAATTGGCAATTGTTTTTATTAAACTCATAAAAAATAAGATATCTCTGAATTTATTTTGATACCGATTTACCTTAAAATCAAAGAGTCTGCGTACAAAATATATAAAAAAAAATATTTCCGTTTCTTGTAGAAAAGCGAAAACATTTTTCTTAAAGTGTATACGTAATATGCTCAGATATAACACAATAAATTTGTAAAATATTTCTAAGTCTTCCACTTGTATGCTACGAGTAAAATGATGTGTTTAACGTGACAAAAAATCGTGTTTAAGATGAAAAGTGTGTATGTATTGGAGAATAATTTTCACGTGTAGTGAAATGTTGGAGCAACAAATGTCTAGACACTTTCCCGGGTGTTCTGGCGATCCTAACATCCCACGTGGCCGCATCATTAACTTCGTCCAAATGAACTCCGCACGGGACATAATGAGTTTTGATAGAGTGGAATGGGCAATAATGTCCTTCCAACCATACAAATGTCCAGGACTAGATGGAATCTTTCCCGCACATTTACAAGCGGCCAGGAATATTTTATGTCCTCTGCTCACCCAAATCTATACCGCCTGCCTTAAATACACCCACATCCCATATAATGGACACAGGCAAAGGTGGTTTTTATACCAAAAGAAGGCAGGGACTACCATGCGAAACCGAAAGATTTCAGGCCTATAAGCCTTACCTCTTTCCTCCTCAAAAATCTTGAGAGGCTTATAGACGAATATATTCGTCGCAATATAAGGAACGAGAGCCGTTCCCCAAACCAGCATGCATACCTCAAAGACAAATCTGTGGAAACTGACCTTCATGAAATCGTCTCAACGAGCGAAAAAGGGTTGGTCGTAAAGGAATACACGCTAGGAAATTTTCTTCATATAGAGGAAACCTTCAACAATGTCTACCCCGAAGCTGTTATTAACTCCTTCAATAGGGTGGGGGTACGGCAAGGACTCGTGGACTTTGTGGAGCTCTTTCTCAAAAAGCGATAAATTTTCTCAACACTGGGGGACGAATCAATATCCAAACAAGTAGCCAGAGGCACGCTTCCAGGAGGCGTTCTCTCCCCCCCATTGTGTAATCTAACAGTGAATAACTTACAATTGAATCTTAAAAGTACTGGTTGCCCAGTCATGGCATACGCGGACAAATGTCTTCGAAACTCTGCCGGATAACTTAAGTAAACTAGACTACACCACCCCTCTTCTATGTTTTGGAATTAAGTTTTCAACAAGAATCCCAGAGAGGAACGAGTGGAAAGAAGCCGTTGACCTGGACCCAGAGTCGACGGCTGTATACACAGACGGTTCCAAGCTAAACGAGCGAGTAGGAAGCGGAATTCACTTAGGTGGATTCAATCTAAACCTCAGCCTTCGGTTACTGTAGTGTTTTTCAGGTGGAGCTAAATGCAATAACAGAGGCAGCTCTTAGCGTTATAACCCACGCTCCTTTGGAACGTGGCGTAACAATATACTCAGACAGCCAGGCTGCTATTAAATCTGTACTATATTCTTGCGGTACAACCTTCAAGGTAGCCATTGAATGTAAAAGGACTCTAACCCGTCTAGCAGAATGTGCTCCGTGCATGTTGTATGGGTCCCTGGCCATGAAGACATTCCTGGCAACTGCCTTGCTGACGAGCTGGCACGGAAAGGTAGGGAATTACCCTTAATTAACTCGGCCCTAGATGTGGGCATAACTCTAACCTCCTACAAACATAGGCTTAGATCTGAGCTTATGGAGAAGGTAAATTTTAGGTAGGCCTCGGACACCACCTGTCATATCACAAGACAAATCTGGCCAAACGTCGATATGAAGCGCTCTAAAGCTCTTACTATGCTTGACCGCTCCTCTCTTAGGCTGGTGGTTGGAGTGATAACCGGGCATTGCCTCATGGGCACCCATGAAAAGAGACTGGACTACCCAACAAATGATTTCTGCCGCAGTTGCCGCAATGAGGAAGAGGTAGAGAGTATTTAACACTACCTCTACCACTGCCCAGGCCTGGCCAAGACGCGCAACTATTCTTTCAAAAATCATTTCGTGGACTGTTTGGCCGACTTGAATTCGGCAAGCATTATTGACTTTTTATCCTACATCAAACGTACAGGATGGCTCAATTTCTAAGGGAGAGAATACAAAATGGCTAATGCCAGCGATGTCACAACGGGCAATATCAGCCTAAGTGTGCCAGCCACTCTAACCTACCACCTCACTGCTACTTCCATCATTCACCACTTTACATCACTTCTATATATTTATGTTGTGCAGTTGCATATAAGCAGATACATACGTAAATATGTAAATGCATTATACAAATCATATATGTAATTATCCTCTTTTTGTTACAAATTATATAATGCCTTTGTATAAGGGCTTCATCAGCTGCCAACGCCTTCAGCTACTTTTAATGACTTACTCTTTACATAATGGTTTTCAAAGTAACAAAGTTCTTCGCTTTTATTACACAGTATGTACGCATGTGTGTATGGGTTGGCATGTCAGAGTTTGAGAATATCATTAAATATTTATTTAGGTCATATCCATTTCACATATTTTTGCAACACTTTCCTTCAACAATGCTGCAACTTTGATAAGATAATCGACATTTACAAGATTTTCCTTTATAAGTATAATTAATACGCAGTCTCACGGTATATATGTAAGCATTAAAATTTGTAAGATTTTGTTACAATATACGAAATTAATTCTTAAGCTATAAATTTGAAATTTCCATTATAAACTTCGCTTTATTGGATGAGGGAAAAGTTCTTTGTTATTCAAAAGTTGAGCAAAGTTTTAAATATGCAGCGCTTTACATACAATTTTGCTACGTTTTACGGAGTTTGATTAAACATGCGTATGACATATATTTAAGCATTTGAGAAGAGAATAAATAATAATTTAGTTAATGACACTGAAGTATTTATGTATATAAAGACTGCTTGCAACAAGTAAGAGGTCTATGCTATCTGTTTTATAAATGACTCAGGCTTAAATTAAAGTTAAGAACAATGCTTCTAATAATATTATAAACAATATAAACGATTTATCGCATAATCGCTATTATTATTTAAAACATATTTACTTTCAATTAGCTGATTTTTCACACGAAGAACCCAACCCCGGCAAACACGATCCTTTCCTAAGTTCAAACTCTCTATCGCCTGGGCCAGAAATTTGGTTGGAGAAATACTCGATAAAATATTACTTTCCAATCTTATAGTTTACGTAGGCCCCTAAAGAATTATGATCGATGATTTCTTTGATTTGACTAGCAGTTCGGAATCTAGTGAACTTCTCATCAATCACTTTGTATATTACGGATGTTCGGCTAAAATCTCACAAATGGTCTATGTTCTTCGAAAAAAACCGGCTATCAGCGGACTCACTACTTCCCCGAAATTCCATTCAAAAGAATTTATGAATTAATTTTTTATTAAACATCTTTTTGTGCTTCATTGTCATTCATTTAAATATTTTAAAATATCTGAGTCGGGGACGGAACACTGTAGTATCATTGGAGGTATCGACTACGTTCTACTTATCATGGTGATCAGCTTTCCTTAGCCAGTTTCAAGGAGCTGTTTCTCCACTCACAAACATCTTTCAAGCGTTTAGTGAGTATAAAAGGAAAGCGATTTTTGCGTTCTTTAAACATTTTTGATAATGAGTAATTTAAATAAATAAATTTTTGCTAATGTCTTTTTGTACAGAAATTTATTTAAAATCACACGATTTTTTTTTGTTTTTCTGTGTATATAAAAAGAAGAAGAAAAACCAATAATAGACCTACACAATGCGCAATCTTGTATTTCATAATTCTAATTTGTTTCTGATTTTGTTTGCCCTGTGTAAATGGTGTTTGTGCAAATCGGTACTGTGAGGAAAAGTAGCCTAGGTTGAATAGGGTGGCTAAAATTAGCACTCACCCAGTATATATTTGTACATAATAAATAAATATTTTTGAATAAGACTATTTCGCGACTATTTCAGAACCACTAATGAACTTATTCCCGTTTAAATCAGGAACATTTCATAACTTCTTCTAAATCATTTTGGACAAGTTCAGGACTATTTGGGACTAGTGCGGTTTGTTTTCTGGGGTGTTTATATAAAGACCATTTCCGAAGTAATTCACGACTCTTTGAGGCAAGTTTTGGACCGTTTCGAGACTATTTCAGTTATATTTCAGGACTAGTTAGAAACATTGCAGTACGATCGCAGAATATCCTCAGGACTAGTTCAGAAAAGTTTCAGTACTAATAAAAGACGATTTTCAGAACGTTCCAAGCCTCGCTCGAGTGCATTTCGTGACAAATTCAGAAGCAACACAGGGCTATACTTGAAAATAGTGTGGAATTTTTACGAGGTAATTTGAAACCTTTTAACTGAAAAATAAATGACCCAGAAAAAATGATTAAAATTAGATCCTTTATTATTTTATTAAATTGGCGCTCACACTATTTAGCTCAGTGAAGTTTCAGTACTAATAAAAGACGATTTTCAGAACGTTCCAAGCCTCGCTCGAGTGCATTTCGTGACAAATTCAGAAGCAACACAGGGCTATACTTGAAAATAGTGTGGAATTTTTACGAGGTAATTTGAAACCTTTTAACTGAAAAACAAATGACCCAGAAAAAATGATTAAAATTAGATCCTTTATTATTTTATTAAATTGGCGCTCACACTATTTAGCTCAGTGATTGGCCGAGCTTCTCTTACCATTTGTGGTGTGCGTCTTTATATTTTATCACAAATGGAGGGACCTACGGTTTAATGTCGACTCCGAACGGCAGATGTATTTTATGCATCATTTTTTTTTAAACAACATAGTGAAAGCTAAGGCAAACAATTTTATTCATTTCTTAAGTTAAATTGTAAGTGAAACGCATAATTTAGCTATAATCCCTTAAACCATCTAACCCAACTTATAATCCGTCAAACAAGTAACTTGTGTTATGTGCAGACATGTATGTCTCTAAATACCAGAAAAGTAGTCACAATTTTCCAAATTTATATTTTTATATGTATTTTAGTGTTTTTTATTATTTTTATCATTACTTAATTGCTTCCCCTGAAGTAACTTCCTTGGAAATAAATGCATAACCACATATTTCCAACAGTTTATTCAAAAGTATTCGCAAGCTCTTTATTTATGGTTTTATATTCCTTTTTAATTTATTACCCACTTGATTATATTCCAAGTATAATTTTTCCTTACTCAGCTTATTTTGCAAATATTTTCGTATGTAATGCGTTAAAATCCATTCTACACATTTTAATTGCACTCAAATGTGATGTCAATCAATCGTTTTAAGTACCAATATATCCAAAGCATTGCAGAATATTAAATGTTACGCGAACGACAAGAAGTTATAATGACTTTTCCACCTACAGAAATATCCCCACTTATGCTACTTTTTTTTTTTTTTTATACGAAATCATGCTTGCATGAAATGTGGTATGACAAATATGTATAAATATAAATAAAGTATGTCCATGTATTCGATCTTAAATCTTCTTACTCTCATAATACACACACACATACAGGCATGTACAAACTTTTAGTTCGTACAACAGCTTTCCTTTCCACTGTATCCGGCATTATCCTTTTCTCCGTGGCATCGAGCGGCAAATCGTTAATGATAAGTGGCATACGAGCAATGGCTTTCTCTGTGGGTTCAAGTGTGTGAACGTGTGAGTGTAAATAATGCGTGATGCGTGTGGATGGCAAATATATGTATATACGGATGTCTGTATGATATGTTTCGAAAACATAAAATATAATAAAAATGTGTGCATATGCTATTTATTACTTGGCCAACAGCAGCAGAAATTTGTATAAAAAGCATCGTTAACCAGGCAAGGCGAATTTGTTGTCAGGCAAATATGTACGTATGCACATATACAAGTATGTACATATTTTAAAGTTAACATTTCACATAGCAAATTTGTATATAAGTTTCGAAAAATCTTTTATAATACTATGTACAAGTTTTTGCAGCCTCTAGCCCACTTAGATTTATCTTTAAAAATACCTCGAGAATTTCAGAAGAAAACGAACATCAGCATCTTAAACACGAGACGAATTTATAACTGATACTTACCAAATTTATGAGAAATTGGTTTATTTGATTTGCTTAGACTATGGGACAGAAGTATGGGCCGTATGACGTCAACGTCGCTTATGCCGACACCCGGTTCTGGTCAGACGATGTTGAATTTTAAAATAAATTTTCAGTAAGTAAATGATTTTGGTTCGGATTGATATTCCATGATATCCCCGAGTGACTAAAAAAAACTAAAAAAGTGATCACATCAGGGTAAAATATCTTACGACCCTACATGCGATACATCCATGGTTTGGCTAGACCCCTCATTAGATTTCATACAATTAAATATAATTTCGGGCAATTCAACATTTTTTAATTTTTTTCTCGTTTTTGAGTTTGTTACTGTGTAACGTATTTTGTGCACCGTTGTTTTAAAATATAAATTACCTTATTTTATTCAGTTTTTACAGACGTTGTTATATGATAGTTTTCGGTTAAATTCTGTAAAATTTGGAAAAAAAAAAATGTAATTAACTTATTTACAAATAAAAAATTCATGATTCGAAAAGGAAAATATTTATATGTATGTAGACGCGCATTTTTAGAAATTATTCGTTTTTATTTTATTTATTCATTCATTTAGAATACAAAAAAAAAATCAAACTAACAGTCATTTAATGATTGTACAACTTTAAAAAGGTAATTTCAATTATTTTCTCAAAACTTGTTCAGTGTATATCGAGCAATTTTTTTATTATTTTACCTACCTTTCGCAAAATATATCTCTTTTGAAATGATTTCACACACTTTTTCGGACACTGACAATCAGAATAATTTATGCGTGTAACACAATAAAAATTCAAGTACTTTTGAAGTTATATAAAATCACTGAATTAACTGAACGTATGTATGTAGGTGTAGTTCGAAATTAATAACTTTATAAATAGAAATAAATAATTTCAGTCCTGCAAGTTATGATAAGTCATGATAAATTTATTGAAAATAACACTGAATTATTAAAATAATAATTGTAAACATTACTATTACGATTGAGCAAAAACAATAATAATAACGAATAACGGCTAAAAACTGTAGGGAGTGAGAAACGGCTTATTGTGTGAGAGAGTTCTCATCCCTACTCCGTGCTGTTTACTGGGTATGAAGTGGCACCGGTAGACGCAGATATAGCTTATCAAGTGGAAATTGATCATTTATCGACCGGGGTTGAAAATGTTTTTGTTACTTTTTTCATATATGTATGTTGCGCCGAGTCATGAGGTTTGTTAAGTGTCGAGATCTAAAACTGTTCAGCTACAGAACAAATGCTCATCAGCTGATCGAAAAGTAATATATGTATATGTATGTATGCATCAGTTATTGAGAGCATTGAGTATAGTTTTTGCTTTATGTAAAAAAGTGAGTCTTAAATATCAAAAGAACCGGAGTGACTGTTAAAATCCTGACACAAACTACGGAGTGGCTCATTTAACTCAAAATTACTTTTACATGGCTTCAGAAAGAGAGGCCGGAAATGTCTCGAAAATCTGGAGGGAACGTTTAGTTTGATTTCGCCAAGAAGAGATGGGCTAGAGATCAAGCCCGTCAGTGACTTGACCAAAAATACAGGTGTGGAAAATTAATTTAAAAAAAGTGGAACCCTAGAAAAAAAGTGGTGAGTGCGAACGGCGACCAAGCGGTTATTTAATAAGGGTTAATGGTAGAAGGGTGAAAATGTAGGGTTGTATGTATTTTTCAATGACGAATCATAAAAATATAAGAATCAAAAATTTTGTGCAAAAAAATAAAAATAAAAGTTTGGGGTGGATCAACCTTATCACCTTATAAAAAATATATAACAAAATATTTCCAGGCCTACCGAATATACATATAAAATTGCATCGCAATCGGAAGAGTATGGTAACTAAAACTGTGACACTTGAATTTTATTTATTAGATTTATTTTACAAAATAATGAAAATGGTGTGGTGTTTTGAAGGAATACAACCTTAAACTGTCGCACTGTAGCAAATAATACGGCAATTGCCTGTCGTGACAAAGTTTTCACTCTCACTTTTATAAAACAGTCTTCCAATTAGAACCGTTTCTGAGTAGATTAAAATTTTCGGTTTAAAAAATCATCGCGAACGCAATGAAAAATCTCTACCTTCATTCCCGTTGCTCTTAAAGCTTCATTAATAGCTTCACGTTTGACATCAAAGCTTTCTTTCAATGTTTTTTTTTTTATCTCCGCATATTTGCTTTTGCCTTCGCATAGGTATAAAGGTTAAAAGCATGAGCAGTAATTGAACGAAAGCAGGAA
Organism: Philophylla caesio; assembly: GCA_963971545.1. NCBI lineage: Eukaryota > Metazoa > Arthropoda > Insecta > Diptera > Tephritidae > Philophylla > Philophylla caesio. The sequence continues at coordinate 21,018,727 of OZ020607.1, forward strand.
GTGCTTTGCGAATTGATAACAAAGAGCTTTTGCCTTTTTGCTCTTCCAAGGAGCTAAAAAAAACAGAATCAATAAAATTCGAAAAAGACAATTAAGTTCTTTTCTTTAGTTGCATTCTTTCAACTGACAATATTCTCTTTACAATCAATTCACGATTTGTGGAAATGCAGCATTTTTTGCGAAAGCTTCAAATTTAACAAATAATGTATTAAAGTAGTCAACGGCACGAGTAAGAACTTAATACATCTTATATTGTTTTTTGAGAACGAAAACTGACACTGAAGATGGCATAACGCCGAAACTGGTTTGTCTCCAAACCAAACTTGACAAGGGATGACGGAAAATCGTTCCAACAAATATCATTAATACATCTTAGTTAAACGAAACGACTCTTGTTCCAAAAAAATTACAATAGTCCACAACCTTTTGTTTGAAAGCTCTCGTTCGGTGGGATAATTCTGCATCTCCCATCTACGATGAAACACTGCGATAATAATCTTGATTACGATTTAAGAGTCGAGAGCGAAGAAAATCCAACTAGTACGTTAAAAAAATGGAGCAGTTAAAAATGAAATGTATAATTACGAAATCTTGCATATCTCGGCATAACGATCGTCATGAGCAACTCTGCTGGTATTCATAAAAGGCGGAGTCACCATTGAAACACTTCATAAAACACTGCAGGACATACTCGTATATAAAAAAAAAATAGCGAATTTAGTTATAGGAAATTGCGGAAGACCGTCAGCGAAAAAATTGCCAAAAATTAGCAAGAAATCGTACGAGCTGGACACTTTCACTTCGTTTTACTAAAATTGAATGGGCTGCAAAACCTGTGAAGTTTGAAGCTTGAATTTGTTTAGTTTTTGTGCTTAAAATAACTTGCCAAAAATTAAAGAAAATGGTGCGCATGGGTAATAAATAGCCAGTAACGATTGCTTGATTCCAAAATAGAGACGGAAAATTAATAATAAATTTTCCTTCGTATTTATGAATTGTTTGAGAATAAAAATTTATTCGTCAGTCAAATTTATTTGAACGATCAAAGAAAATGTATTCTTCACTCAAATAATGAACTTAAATTTATTCTTTACCCTAATATATGTATCTATGGGGCAATCCATGTAAAATTTACACTAAACATTTTTTTCCGCTCGAATCATTTATCTTTGCATGCTTTGGGTCAAAATATGAAACACGTTTTTTTTTATTTTGATTTAAATCTTATACAACGTCCGAGATACGTGTATATATTTTTGAAATTTAAGCAAAAAGAACTTTTTAATATTTGTTTCCGCGCAAAGCAGCATTGTAACTCAATTTTGATTTTCTTCGGCATTACATAAAATACTATTTCTGAATTTGTTTATTATCTTCATTTTGGTTTTTACAATAATGAATATGAATATCTACTTTTTATTTGCTGAGACACGCCTTATTTCCGGTTTTACAAGGCTTTTTATTTTGAAATCATTACAAAACAGAATAAGTCTTAACTTTCAATCTGTTATTTTCTTTAGGCTCAACGTAGTGAATTCCGTTCGTGGGCGATATAGTTTTTTAAGCATCCTGATAAAAAGTGTTTTTTCAATGAATGCACAGCATGTCCGACTGACACACAAAAAATCCAAAGAAATCTTCTATGTTTTAAGTAAAAATAATATAGATAATATCACATATCGGCAGAGGGCATCAAAACCAATAAAAAATTTGGATAACAAAATACTATATGACGAAGAATTCAGTAAATCTTTTGTCAATTTTGGAAGTATATATCTCGAGCTGCTGTGGTCGAGTGGTTAGCGGTGCGTGCTATAACTCGATATGCCCCTGAGTTCAAGGTTCTAATCTCAGCCAGGGCATGTAAAATCTAAGTCATAGGAAAAGTATTTTTTCTAATAGCGGCAGGCAATGGCAAGCCTCCGAGGGTATTTCTACCATAAAAAGCTTCTCATAAAATACAACAGCCGCTCGGAGTTCCGCACAAAACTGTAGGTCCTTCCATGTGTGGTATAATATAAAAACGCACACCATAAATGGAATGAGAAGCTCGGCCAAGCACTGACCTTTATAGAGTAAGCGTCAAATTAATATTATTATAATTCATTCAGAAATGCCGATCATCTGTTCAAAATAGCAAAATCGATAATTGTGTTGCTAAGGTGTATTTTGGTATTGAAATTTTGATTGGATACAACTCCATTTAGGCATTATGGCTTTTTCAGTTGCCTAAGACACATTTTACAAGTTATGATAGCAATTTGTTTGTTACTTATTTCTTCTGTCGGAAGGAAAACCAAGCAGAATTCAAAAGCTATTCTCGCTAGTTCACCAAATTTATTTATATTTATTATAAATTATTGCATTTGCAGTAATGTGAATTAAAATTTTTTACTCCTACTCAGTTTACTGGATTTTATTCATAACAATTGTTTGCTAGATTTGCAAGCCTCGTATTCTTTAATTTTATTTTATTATTATTTTATTTTTTTTTAGTTTTTGTTATGGAAGAACAGGTATGGCTTGTCAAGTCGACTGTTAATTTTACGGGAACCTAAGCAAGCACGACACGGCGCTTTAGCGATAATAAATCAGCCTTCATGTGCGAATTAAGTGAACGTGCATTTCACAGAATATCGCAAGTTTCCGAATACAATTGTTGGAAGATCAATAAAAAAAAATAAATAAATAAAAATGCGAGAACATGTGATGGGGTTTTACGTGTTTAATAATACAAATCTCAAGTTTGTTAGTAGAGTGGCTCATTAAAAATTTTTTTTTTGTGATTATTAAGTTTCACTACTGAAATTTACTTACACAGATGTACATTACACAGATGTATTAATACTTTGCATATACATTTGTAAATATTTAAAAGATTTTTTAATCAGAGTTTCTCCACCGTCGAATAAAGGTAAAAGCAAAATGCAAAATCAATGAATATTTGGGTTGTTCACGCAATCCGTTTATCGGGTAATCTATTTATTCGGTATTTTTTTTTTTTTTTTCAAACAACAAAGTTGACATTTGTTTTTAAATTATCTATGAACTTTGTTGATGGAAACTGAAAAAAAAAAAAAAATTTAACGCATAAACAGATAACCTGGAATGTGTGAAGAACATTATTCCTTAAGCTTTCGCAGGGTAATTCGATGAAACAAGTTTAAAATCAGTATTTACTTGAACATGTGTACAGCTGTGATCGCAATAATAGCAGTGAATTTCAAAATAATATTTTTGGAACTTATTTATTTATTTTTGATAATTTTCATTTAAAATTTAGTATGATCTATAACCGAATCCATATTAATAAAGATTTCAAAGGTTATACGAAATTCACAAAAAATTAACAAATTTCTAAAAATTGTCATGAAAGTTTAAACTTTTTATTTAGGACTTTTATGAAAATTCTGGGTATGCAGTTTTGTAGCCTATTAAATTTCAGTTAACTAAAATTCACCGTATATTTATTAGAATTTTTTTGTCAAGGGTTTGAGCATTTTCTTCCATATAACGCATCACCAAAATCTAAGGTTATACTATTAGACAAGTCAGATAAGAATTTATAACAAAACGAAGATAAGTTGTTACCCACGACTGTTTTTGAGCTCGAAGCCAGTTTTTATTGGTTAACAATTTTATTTAAAAAAAAACTACAATAGTTATGGGGTAGAAGTTAAAGGTGCATATCTTTAGACCAGACCTCATTTTATTTTTCCTTCAAAATTTTTCAATAGCTTTTGTCACCGTTTATTTATTCTGGTATAAACTTGGGCCAAATAATGATTACAACAATTTCATAAGTACGCAATCAAAAAAAAATGCTTTTATTCAGTTCGAAAATTGCTAAAATTTTGTGGAATTATTGTAAAATTTTAATAAAGTTTTGAAACTTGTTTGTAAGTTTGTTAGGAAACGAACTGTTTTTTTTTTTAATTGAAAACTTTAGAAGTTTGGCTTAAAAATAAATCAAAAAGGAGCTAAAAAATTGTAATATGCGAGTGTCATTTAATTAAGGTAAGCAGTATATAATTCGATTTTTTTGCGTTAGCAATTTTGTTTGTAGCCCATAAAATTTAAGTACAATTAAGTGTAAGTTAAGTGAGTTGAAATTGCTTTTTAATTTTTTTTTTAAATACACACGAGCACATACATACATATGTATGTATGTTCTTATTATTACATTATTATTAAAAAATCATATTTATGTATGCACATACAAACATATGTACCAAAAAAATTCGGGTATGTGTTTCACGGCAGAAGATTGCGCATTGGCATTGGTAAAGCATTGATCAAAATGCAATGCTTATTTCCAGCTACCTGAACTTTTAATTTAAAATTGCGTGGCATTTAAAAAAAAAACTTTTAAGTCCCTTTATTGTTGAAATTATATTTTAAAATTAATTAAGAGTTGTGAGATGTGGTGTGTACATACATATGTATGTATTCGATGATTCTGAAAATCGTGCTTCGAATATACTATGTCAAGAATCGGAGAAAAAAAAAATGTATTTCATTTGTATTTGTATGAAATACCAAGCACACCCACAAATCGGCCTTTGTCATCGACCAATCCTTACATTCATACTCAGCGAAAAATCCAAAAACAATCAGAGTTTTCACTCTGCTGTGAAATCATTCCTTTTTGCAGTATCACTGTCGATATGTACAATGTATGTACATACATATGTATGTACATAGTTTTATGCTTATATCAGCGCTTTTATTGGTTTGCCGTATTGTCAATTAACGACTCCTCAATAAAAATATTTTATTTATTAACGCAATCTTACCTTTTGCCTCAGCAATATATGTAGTCATACAAAATTTGCTTCCATTTATTTAAAAAAACGAATTTTCAACATTTTTTAATTGCGCAACACCCACGACTCTTTTATCTTGCTTTATTATTTTTGCACAAAAATGCTGCTCTAAAATATAACCGCACAAATTTATATTATTTTTTATTATTGCTGGCTAATAGCTTATCCTTCTGAGACTGATCATCATTCACCAAACAATCAGCAATGTTGTTTATTGTACTGACGCAGCGCATCCAGCGGCAGTATATTCTATTCTCAAGTGAATTTGTAGCCTTATATCGACCATTACTGCATCCTTTTCACCCACAACCACTTTTATACAGATGGAACCCAACCTTTTAGTATGTGTGGCGTTGAAAATTACACTTCCACTTAACCCTCTTTCAGGTTTTTTTTCCACTCACTATTTGCCATATTTTTTACATTCATCCATTTGGCCGCTTCGCTTGGAAAATATCGCCATTTACATACATACATACCAACATTCATAAAACAGAGACACCAATGTTGTTATTCCTCCTCACACTCTGACTGACAGCCACCACTCGTATGTTGCCGGTTTGTTTATATGTATGTATGTATGCAATCTGCTATTTTTATAAGGCCCCAACAAAGACGAAGCGTTGAAGAGTAAACTGGCAACAAGTGTTTGCGTGCCGCCAAAAATGAACCACCACAACCAATGTATGTGCCAACAAAGTAATGGCAACAACAAATACGGCGTAAAGATGCGAGTGACAAAAGCACCAGCAACAATTGTTGGATTGAACAAGTATCAAAACAAAATTGGAGAAAAATCATGCTCGTTTCAAACCTGTTTGATTCCAACAAACGCAGCATGATTATATTGCGATGATGTTGTGTACCTTTTTAGGTACAGCCTTGCAACAACCATACCAAAATTTACGTAAACGGCCAAAAAAAAAAAACCTGGCAAATTTAATACCACTTATGTATGCATAAAATGGACATGGATGTTTATACTTTAGGCGTGCCAATCCCGAGATCCTATAATTAGCTTGTGTTAAATTGTATAAAATCGTTGACTACAAAATTTGATTGCAATAATGGCGTTTCATTTTAAATAAGAAGTTTAATAAAATTTCATATTTAAAGAATTTTTCAGTTAATGAATCGTTTTTATACATATTTTTTATAATAGTTAAATTATTTAGTCATTATAATAAAAAAGTTTCACTACTACTTAGGGCGGAAGTTTGGTTAATCGTGTAAAACAAGGACCATTTTTATCATTATTTTTTGATGAAACAATTTAAATCTATTTTTAAAAACCAATGGTACATTATAGTATGATATTTGAAGAATATTCTGCTAAATTTTCATAGAAAAATATTAAAAAATACGGCAATGGCAGCAATTACTCGGGAGCTTCTCGGAAAAAAGTTGAATTGCGGTGCCCTCGTAACTCCGTGCTGGATCATATGAGATCAAAAATCAAAATTATATCGTTAGATAAACGCTTTTCCCATGTAACGCTGGGGCTTTTTTTAAATAAAATTTTTTTTTTGGAAAGCTTTGAAGAAAAAAAGCGCGAAAAAATCTGTTAATTTGTTATTGTAAAATGAAAAATATTAACAAATTTAAAAAAGAAATCGCCAGCGTTACCTCGTAAATTTATAAAGAAATAGTTTTCAAAATTTCAAAACGATCGGTGCAGTAGTTTTGAAGTTATGAGAGGCACCGCCATTGAAAATGTGAGTTGTGGGAAAAACACTTTAAAGTATTGAAAACTTAGAAGGTAACTGTCCGTTTTGCTAGGATCGACTAGAAATTGAGACACATCATTCTAGAGAAATAATTCGAAAAAAAAATTTTCAAACCCCTTTTTTTGTCACACTTTCACCGATGGAAGAAATGAGTGATTATTACTCTCAGCCAAGTAACTCCTTCTTTCCTCTTGGTTGGTTGACAAGGCAAGCATAAAATAACTGCGCCGTTGCTTGTTACAACTTAGGGTTTAATACATGCATCTGCTCAGCGAAACACATCAATTTATTAAATATTGCTCCACGAAAAAATGAATATCTCAGGCCTTATAAGGAGACACCCTTTAAAAATTGGTCAGTTTATTCTTTGATATACCTTCTATTACATACATATGTATATTTAAGAAAAAAATGTTAAATCGTGCATACATAATATTTTAGCAAATTGATTAATTTTTATTAACAAAGATATACAAAATTTTACTAAAAAAAAAACAAAAAAATTTTCTTTAAAAAATGCTTAATATTTGTTTTAATAAAACTTTAAAACTCTAAAAAAAAAATCCATTTTTCATTGAAAGAGTATGGAATGCCTCATATCTTATACACAAGTAAGTAGTAGAATACACAACACTGTCGGCACAAACAGCGCAACATGTTCGCCAGCAGCCATACAACATGGTTGTGCGGCGAATTCGAAAGGTGGAAATTGAAAAAAAAATTAATGGAGCCCAACGGCAACGTAAAATGAATAGCAACATAGAAAGAAAGTCAGTAGTGCAGTCACAGTCGCCGGGAAACCGTAGAAGGTGTTGGATACGAAACGGATAAACAATGAATTAATTGACGTTCAAACGGTAGATATTTTAAATTTGAGACGGAACAGAAAGAGATTTTACTGACGAATTTCGTGTGTACTCAACTGCAAGTTGAGGTTGAGCTTTGTGCGAAAAAGGTAAAAAAAAATTGTGTGTGTTGTTGAAGTTAAAGTGGAGAAGAAGGAAAATATACAGTGTTGACGAAAAAGGAAGCGAAAAAGAAAGCGGACGCCGCAAAGCAGCGCTTTCGCCAACTGCAAAGAAAAAAAATATTTACATATTAACAAAATCTATTCAAACGAATCAGAGATGTTTGTGCAATAAACCAGGAAAGGAGGAAGATATCAAAGGGAATTACAGTGCAAAATAAAAGTAAGTGTATGCGTGCAGAGTTTTGTCATTGATTGTGAGTGTGCGTGTGTGCGTCTGTGTGAGTAAAAAATGCAAAAAAAAAACAATGGAAAATATAAAATGTAAATTGTAAAGGTAAACGAGTTTGGTATGCGAAAATTGTGTTCGTAAACAAAATAGAGCGCAGCCAAAATAAGGATATGGCGCCAGATGTGCAATTCGCGCGTACAAAGTGGTTTGTATGTACATATAAATTAATGTAACTATTTGCCAATTGTGAAAAGTGCAGTGATTTGAATTTAAAATTTATTTATACCGAAACCAAACAGTTGAAAAGCTTGGCGCATAGATTGGTTCGACTATAATTCCAGTGGAAAGATTGTAAAATAAGAGCAACAATTTATACATACATATGTACATACATACATAGCAACTACACATAGTGAATAATTTATGGAAAAACGCCAATGGCTTCAATGTTAAATTAAAATTTAAATAAAGGTGTCAGAGTAAACAGCATTTTTCCAACAAAAATTGGCCTTTAGCTCATTTAAAAATAAAATAATGAAATTAAACAGGTCGAAAACAGCAAAAAAAAAGCATTTGCTATCATTACTGTTAAAATGTTTTAATTAAAAATCCCAGGCTGGCATTTTACTCGCTCGCTTTCAACTACTTACATGTGTATGTATCTATGTATGTATGTATGTATATACTTACATATGTAGATTCAAATGTACATATGTATTTAGTTATTCAGATACAAGTTTATATTTATGCAGCATGCAGGCCACATGGGAGGCCCATTGCCTTTATCGTTAGCATAAATTGCTTTGCCATTATATATATTTTTTTCTATTAGCAGTTGTTGTTGTTGTCGCTGTTTCTACTCCACGAGGTGAAAGTTATAATGCAATAAAATTAACGACGTTAACACGCCAGCAGATTCTTATCTAAGCCTGCACCAACAACCAACTAAATTGACACTTTTTGATGATTTTTTTTTTGTTTTCGCTAACGCTTAAAAAAATTAAGTTGCCCTCCAGCTGGCACAAAATTATGCCTGCCTCGAGCCCTCCAAACTTTAAGCCAGCTACGTATGTACGCTGGTGGCCTAAATTATAGAAATGCGAAATATTGGATACATTTTTTAACTTCTTTCTTTTAAATAATTATCAGAATTTCATAAAATTAGTTTTAAATTTATTTGGTTTTTTATAAATTTTGTATAAAGTTTGCGTCTTGTGTAGGGTTTGATAACAGAATGGTCTTTATTTTAATCGAAAAATAATAAAAATTATATAAACGAAAAATTATTGAATTTTGCCTTTCTATTTAGTTTTGCCGCCAGTATGTAGACGTACATACATACATACACATGTAGATACTTTTCAGCCACCATACTTTCCCTCAAACTCTTAACTTTGCTGTGCTTTAAAAATATTAGAAATTCTTCTCTCTTTTTCTAGCTGATCGCGGTACTTCTATCCGATTCGTTCCAGCGCTTCTTTCTTCGTTAATTATTTAAATCTTTGATACCTAAGCAAAAGAGAAAAAATCAAATTATCATACCAGTTTACAAATATGCATGCAGATATTGTATGTAAAATTGTCGCCGCACACCGGCCACAAGCCGCCATTTGACCAGCTACAACTACAGAAACAAGAAAAAAATAAAAATAAAAACACAACGACTCGTCGCCTTTAAGCCAACTTATTTCTGGACTTGTCTTCGAAAACCAGTTTGACGTTGTTGTTTATCTGTTTTCATGTTGACTTCCATTTGCTCCGAGTAGTCGGCATTTTTCCAATCTTTCTTGTGTGATCACTTCACGTCTTCGTGGCTTTCTTGTTTGCTGGTGGCACTGACGTGTGCGATGGCGCTGATAATCAAGTGAAGCTTTTTTTTTTCGAAATTCTCAATGCTTGCGCAAATACGAATTTGTTGGGGGAGACGTTGGATATGTTTTGAGAGTTTGCTGCAGTGATTAGCAACAGTTTCGTGCGGCTAAGGTTCTGATGAATTTAAAGAAATGTGGGTTTTAGCGGTGACGCATTTTTATTTATTTATTTATTTAATGAGTCAAGACATTTTCTAGATTTTATTCAAGTTTTACGCAAGTGTACTAAATTTCAACAACCTATTGATAAAAAATTAAAACGTTAAAAAACAAAGAAAGTGGCGGGTAAATTAAGATAAGCCGATTTTTAGATGTGAACTTTTTTATGGGAATATTTTTAAAGAAAAGAAAGTATGAACTGTTTGTTGGTTATGGCAAGTTGTTCACTTTTGTATGTTTACTTAAAAAAATGTATAAAAAAGAGCGGTGCTGGTAAAGAAAATGTGGCTTTATATATCCTCAGTTTAAAATTTTTCAGGGTCTGCAGCATTTTTTCCGCATTATAAGAGTAATACGCAACACCAGCGACAAAAAAAATGAAAAGTAACCTTAAGCCACTTGAAACTAGTACTTTTTTCTTACTTAATTTGAATGGTATATAAAACTGTACACACATTGCAAAAGATTCTTAAGTAAACGTCATAATTGTTATTTTTTTTTTTGGTTGTTGAAGCCCCTGATGGGTCGGAATATAATATATTGGCATAATAAGCCACAAAAAATATCATATACGAAATTTTTTATAAAGTTTGGTGGTAAAATTTAAAAATTAAATGAAATTTTACAATTTTTATTGCGCACAAGGAAAGTTTGTGGAAGATTTTGGTGAAAAAACAACAACAGTTTTTTAATGGTAGAAATTATAGTACTATTTCGGAAATCACCACACTTCTTCATCAGACTCCTTTTTTTTTATTAAATTAATAAAATTTATTTTTCATAACAACTTCTCCCAGGCTTTGAACCCGGAAATTGTTAAAATTTTAAAATTAACATTTACTAGGCCAACACACAAACAATTAAATGAAACAATTAAAAATTAATTTTAAAAACTTGTTAAGTAGTTGGTGTCCTTTGATAATATTTAGTATTCAGCCTTATCACGAGTTTCATGTGAACATTACGTGATTAACTAAAACGGAAGCACTTCCAAATAAAAGTCGACATAAAATTTAAATTAATGAAAATGTTTTTTCCAAAAGCCGCTTAGGAGGCCATGAAAAGCCTTCGGAGGTATTTCTGCCATGAAAAAGCTTCTCTGACAATATATCTGCTGTTCGGACTGAGTATCAAATCTAATATCTCTCCCTTTGTGATACAATATAAAACTGCATACCGCAAATGGTAGGAGAAGCTCGGCGGAAGACTGAGCTATAAATATACTCTATTCACAAATTATAGCACAACCACATTTTGCCATATTTAGGCACTTTATTTTTCTTCTAATTAATTAAAATGATTTTTTCAGTAAAATATTGTTTATTCTCTCAGGAAAACCATAGACATCCATTTTTAAACTATTTACAAAATATACAATGATGTAACAAAATTTCATCAAAATTTTGAACTTATTAAATAAAACTTTTAGAATTTTTTGGGTTTCTATGCAATTTTTTGGCTCAATTAATTTTAATCTAAAAAATGCAAGTTTCAAGTGCCTACAAGTTATCACTGATTTTTGACAATTTTTTATGCATAAATTACAAAATAGCGTCAGTCTAAAAATTATCAAAAATCAGTGGTAGTTCGTAGCCACTAGAATCTTGCACATTGTTATAATAATATACATATCTGCATATCCCAGAAAATTCTAAATTTTTTTTTAAAACTTCAAAATTTTGATGAAATTTTGAGGAATGTTTTCTACGTTTTAAACAATTTTTGTTATTGGTGTTCGTTACAGAATAAACAATATTTTAATTGAACATTATTTTAAATAATTGGAAAATAAATAAATTGTCAATATATGCTTGTGCTATAATTTGTGAACAAAGATGATGTATTTTTTAACGATTTTCAGTGTTATTTTTCAACCTTGTCGGAGTAAAAAAACAACAAAAAAGTGTAAGAGTCAAATTATTAATATTATTTAGACACTTGCGGAAAAGTAGCTACGAGCCACTGGCTTGTATATAAATAAATACATTATTCAAATTAATTATTTATGTGGCACGTGTAACAAACTAAAAAAAAAATGTACTAACATCTCCGTCTGGATGCTTTTAGGAAGCGAATTTTTGCTTTATCAGATGAATTCGCACTCTTGAAAAAATATACATCCAATTAATGACAGACTGCGATTTTCGATTTGACTATAAAGAATATTTGTAGTTATTATTCTTACATAATCTGTAAGTGAGTTCAGAAGACTTCCAAACATCCCTTCTAATCTGTTTCTTAGCTTTTATATTAACATATAAGGCCACTTTTGTCTTTTTTCTGTATTTAAGTAATATTCTCTTGAAGATTTTAGGAATATAGCGAAAGTTTCAAACAGAATTGAAAATTTTTTACAATTTCCTTTTTTTTTATTTAATTTAAAGCATTCCTCAATGAAAGTAAATTTTGTGCTCAAGCCAAAACCAAAGTACAAAACTTTATATCAAATATATGGTAGTTAAAAAAAAAAGATTTGAAAAAGAAAAAAAATAATTTTTTTTTTTGAGTATGCAGTAAATTTGGTATAATATTGTGCAAGCTTCAAGCCACTAGAAATTATCGTTGATTGACGCTCTTCCGAATTAAAAACGAAATGTCAGGAGGAACTTTACTAAAAAAATTATAAATTAGTGTTAAACTTTATAAAACATGCACTTTTTAGACTCAAACTAAACCCCTAAAACTTATAAAAAAAAATTTTAAATTATTATAAGCTTTGTACAAAGTTTGAAAATAAGTTTTGTACGGATTTTCTTAAAAAATTAACTACATATATCTTAACTGGAAAATATTTTAAATAAAAAAAAATTTGTTAATTTGTGAGTGTCGTATGATTGTGGTATGAAGTATATTTCGCTTTAAATAGTTTCTACTTGTTGATTCCTACCATTGCTTTTCTATGCTAAGTACGTGTTAAAAGCGCATAATTTTGTTTTACTAGCCGTCAGTAAAAATGTGAGTAAAATTCGGTAAAGAAACATTTCCGACAGATTTTAGCACGTAATTTTAGAATATGCAAAGATTTTGCGGCTAAAAAGTGGGCAACAAAGTGTGAAAGTGCTTAAGAGCGCTATAAAATATGTTGGACAAAATGTCCCAGACGTGCGTACTTCAAGTTTTTTGAATGACACTGCATTGCGACAAGGCAACAGCAACAAAAGCGGTGAAAATTACTGTTTACTAGTAAACAAAATGGCTGCCAACGGCAGCGATATTGAGTAAACGAAATGACAACAGCAGCAATAAGAATCGCTCATTTGAATGCCAACCATCGCCGACTGACATAATTTATGTTGTCGGCAACATTCGCACACATTAATGCACAGAAAATATGGCAAGCAAATGAGAAACACTTGAGAAAGTTTATGAATCAGCGTAGACGATGAGACTATTCAGCAATAGTAGCGATAAAGTTAAATTCGTTTTAGTTGCAGTTGCATTGTTTGGCTAGCTAAGTTGGCCCGGGGGGGATGGAAGGGTGAGAAATGTTTTAAAAGCGGGAAATCACTTCTCGACTATGCGCTCAGTTGCAATTTTGGATTATGCATGAAGTAGTCAACGAAAAGACTTAGATGAGAGTACAAATTTTTGCAATGCATTTTCCTTCATTTTCTTCACATTTTTTTTTGATTAAAAACAAGTTTATAGATAATATTTAGTAACATAACAAATTTTCACCTAAAATTTCAAAACGACTTAAACAGAAGTTTTAAAAAGTTTTCGAGTATGCAGTTTTGTAACACTTTTTATTTTAGTATGATACAGCGTAATTTGCAGTGTCTAAAAATTAAAAATGATATTTGAGAATTATATTTTTTTATTCTTATATAGAAAAAAACGAAACACCCCAAAAAACCAACTCTGAAAAATTAGCGAATATCTTACACTACTTGAAAGTTCCTTAAATGTTTGATCTGTGATGAAAATTTCTAAAATTTTTAAAAATTTTGAATAAAGTTTCAAACTTCAAATAAGAGGTAAAACAATTGCGAAAATTATACTAATTTGAACACACGTGAATTTAATTTTGATATACAAAAACCGAACGTAAAAAGAAATTATTGGTTGCAACGAAAGTTTATCAAAATGTTGTGACCCATAAAAATAAATACATACATACTTACATAAATAAACACATAAATAGCTCAGAGGGAGCCAATCCGTTATAATATGGCTAAGTGAGCGATCAATTTGTGAAAATATAAAAATAGAAAAAACCAAAGCGCCGGTTAAAAATAATGAGGGTCATGTAAAAAAAAATTGCCAGCACAGCTAAATCAACCGCACACCAACACAAGCACTTTTGTGTATGAAAAGAAAAATAACTGTTTGGAAGTATGGGTAAATATAGAAGACATATGTATGTAGATGAAACCTTGTCCATGTAGTCGTGGAGTAAAGCAGAATCCGCACGAAAAGAAAAAAGTTGCTGACTAGAATTTAAATGTCAAGTCAGCCGCAAAGAATCTACATATGTACGTACATACATATGTATAAGGTTGATGGCGGCGCGAAGTTGGCTGATGGCGTTTTTATAGGCAGAGAGAGAGAGAGAGAGGGGATAGAGGACGGCCAATTAACATAGTCAGCGACAAGTTTGTACATAGGCAAATCGCTTGCCATAGCATACGATCGAGCGCAAGCGCACCCGCGTAATCGTGCTAGCAGCGCTGGCAGCGCAATTTAAATCACAGTCGCAAACATTCGCCGGTGTTGACGAGCGCGTCGAGCAATGGAGAGAAGATAAAAGCATTAGCAAAGCATAGAGCAACAGTTGCTAAAAAGCAACTAGGAAAACATGTCAACAGCTAGGAGAGATCAAAGAGCGGCAATTTGAGTTCTCCTGAAAACTTATTTACCATAGTTAATAAGCAGAGAGCAAAAGTATATTTGTAAAATGGTAAATGCATTTGAAAGCATTAAAGAGCCACTTAAGTAGTCAACAAGTAGTGAGTGAGTAGCAACACACCTTCAGAGTTTTCGCTTAAACAAAATTATCAGCTCTTAACCAATGAATTTAAAAATACAAAGTAGAAAAAAAAATAATAACGAGTACCTAGCAGGAAAAGTAAGTCAAAATTAATTGAGAAAAATATTATTATACTGTGTTAAAACTGACCCTATTTAATATATATATATACATATATTATATAACTGTGTTTTTACAGCGTTTTCAGCATTTTTACTAATTATTCTGGATTTCGTGGAGAATCTTTTTAGTTTTATTAAAAAGCACATCCGCTTAAAATAGGTAGACAACTTCTTGCTAACTTTTTTAACCAGCTTTTCTAATTGAAACATATGGCATTTTATTTGAAAATTTGTATTATAACTCTTTTTAACTTCAGAGTCGACTTTTACTTGACTTTAATTGCGCATTAAGGCATTTTAAGTAGACCAGGTTGTAAATGCACCCAACTTTCTTCCTGATGTTATTAAAAAAATTAATAGATAGTACATCATTTAAAGCTGAAAATTAATTTTAAATTTTACGTATATTTTTTGTTCAACTTTTATTCGTCTGATGAAGTACTTTTGCTTTTTTCAGAGCATACTGAAGAAATAAACGAAAACGGACTACCGAACTGGGTTTCATTTCTCAGTCGAGATTTATGTTTAGAACTGATAGAATTACCATCCGTTTCTTTGATTTATTTCATCTAAATACATACATAACTACGATAACAGAAAATATTAAAAGTAAATAAATAATTATTAGAGTTAAACAAATTTGTTATGCTATATTTTAATTATTAATTTGAGGCTTGCATTGTTTCGATTATAATTATCAGATATATTCAAAATTTTAAGTCTACAAAGACATTTGTTTTAAGTCATACAATGAAAGTATATTTATAATACAAAAATATAGGCAAAAAAAAATATATATATGTATATGTATTTAGTTCAAGACGAATTCGAAAATATTTCGGGACCAGTTATGGGACTCATTCGGAACCATTGCATACTCGAAAAGTATATAAAGATCGAGGCGCGAGAGTCTCTAGAGAAACTTAACTACGTTAAATAAATACATAAATAAATTAAAAATTAGGCATGAAATTACCAATTTGACAAACAACAAACATTTTAGAAAAAACAAATACGCTTACTTTAAAATTCTCCAATTAAAAGTAAGCATTATTGCATATGTTTCCTATTGGAAATGGATTAAATCCTAACTAAATAAAATAACCCACACGATGTAAAAAAAAAAAAAATTCTGCACAATTTAAATGATCTTAATCCACTTAAAATCGGATCAAATTAAATATTTCCTTGACATATTCAAAAACTATGTATGTAGTATTATGACAAAAGTTTCGATCATGCTATGTAGTAAGATGACAATGAGGAAACTAAATTTCTATTAATGCTTTTCCACTGTATTTAAAATAATGTCTCATAAGCCTTGCATTCGCGCATTCGTAGCTCTAATTCACGCTTCCTCTCAATGCTCTCATTAACAAACTCAATAGCGCAACAATGCACACTCTCACTCACGAGCGCACGACCTTAATTAACTAGCTTCCAAAAAATGCATATTTAAATACATACTAGCTTCAAACATCTTATCCAATTACATTTGTGTTCAAACAACAAATATTTTCAACTCTATTGGCTCTCCTACAGAGTCGCACATTTTTCGGCATCATTCCACTTTTATCAAATTAATATTCATGTTGGAAATCCAACATTAAGCCAACATATTTGCTACCCGCCGCAGTTTGAGTGCAAACACTCAGTGAGAACAGCGCCTAGAAACACTTCATAGTTGTGATAGTCTCTTTCTCTTCTTACGAGTACACAAAACGAAAGACTTCAATATAGCAGTGACGTGAGCGTCAACGTCAACGTCAACATCAACGTGAACGTCGGCGTCACAAATTTGTTGTAAGCAACATGAATCTGTGTAACTGCATGAGTGTCTGTGTGAACCTTTTTTCTTTTTTGCGCCTTTAACTTGATGAATGCTTTGTATACTACGCGTATATGAGAGACATTACGGCCAGTTTTAGCCAACTAAACAGCCAAGAAAGCGCAAGCACTAACACACACGCACACACACGCACACCTTCTACGTAGTCGTTTGTATGTACATATGTACGTATGTATTTGTGAACACACTCGTTGATACATAAATATTTGTGGCGATTGAAACAAGCAAATGGTGGGTTGCCAGCTCAACATTCCGCGGAGCCAGCTTCAGTTGGTGAGCAGACGTGTTGATGTATAGATTGACGGTCGACGGCAGCAACAACAACGGAAAAGTGCTTTGTGAGACGTGCGTGCGTTTGTGCACTTTTAAAAACAATATTTACATATATATGTATGTATGTATGTATACTCCTTTGTGCGTGTGATTGTCGGTTATAATGTAATAAAATCTGCCAACAAAATTCCAATAAAAACGGGTGCAAAAATATTAAAATTCAGTGCTGGCTGAAGCTTAATGAAAAATTGTTTCACTTAAAAGCGTTTAAAAGGAAAGTGTGTCTTTCCAAACGTATTTGTGATTTATTTAAATTGTGAATGAATAGTGCAAATTCTTCACTTAAGTGCTAAAAGTGATTATTTGGTTCGAATTCTAAAAATTCTACAAAGTGGTTGGTATTTTTTGTTTTTTGTTTTTGTATATAAAATATTTTCTCAAAACCTTTTTTTGTCGTCGTCAAATAAATGTATCTTTTCAATATTCACTTTAAAATCGTATAAGTGGTTAATATATGTATGTATGTGTATTTGCTTTCATTTCTTTGGCTTGCCAAAAACGCTTAGACTTAACATATTGCTTTTACTTTAATTTTTCGTTTAATAATTTTAAAGTAGTTTCTTATAGCTAAGCATTTGAACTACGTTTAAGTGCCGGGCATGATTTGTGATTAGGTAAAAACTAGAGACACAGGTGCGCAAGCGCACAGGCGCAACTGACTGCATGGGTACATACACACATACATATGTATGTATGTACCTATATGAATATGTACATATGTATATGTGTGAATTTATACATCTACTTGACATCGCACAAATATATATTGTCGTATATGTATATGTTTGTACCTTAACTAAAACCTGTTGACCTGTTTTGGTGAGTTTTTATGGCTGCCGCATACTTTGCTATTGTTTTGCTTTTTGTTTTTGTATGCAATCTATGGTGAATAGTTTATGTGTTTGTTATATGTGCAGTTTGTTGTTGTTGCAACTATTTTAATCACTACATATCGGCAAACCATTTATGATACTTTATTGTCTAAATGTGTTCAAAGTATTTGCGCCAATACAAAGTGCGAGCAATCAAGAACATTTGTTTTCGCAAATAAGCCGAAATTATTGTCGATTTTGTGGTTTAAATGCTAGCCATTTGACTCGAAACTCAATAAGTCAGCTGATTAAGCGGCTTAACACGGCTAAGAGTGAAATCGTTGTGGATATACAGGCAGAGTTTTATTTCGCATCAATGATGACGACTGTATAAAGCATACACTTTATTTGGGTGAGTTAAACGAGAGCCAAAGCTATTATTTTTATTTAATATCAACGCTTACTTAGATTCATATATGTATATTGCGTTGGATATAAAATATGTATGTAGCTCAAGTTAATACCAAGTAAGCATTTGTATTAAATAATTAGCTTTAATTTGAATTTTAATGAATGAGGTTTGAATTATAATAATTCTTATATAGGGTGTCCCAGAACTCAACGTCAAGCCGAAACGGGGTGACGGTATTGATTGTAACCATCATGAGAAAAATCAGAAAAAAAATCTATCCCATGAAGTTTGAAAATTATGGGCATTTAAGAAAAACCTAGAAATTTGGTCAAACTGTAACCATTTTTCGGTTATTGTGGTTAATTTTTATTATTTTTGTTCGTTTAAACTTTGGAACCTTAACCCTAAATAACATTTCTAGAACCTAAGTCAAAAATAATGACACAATTGCCCCAAGTTTTCTAGAATTAAGACTATTTGTTAAACTATGAATTACAATTTTTTATAATTTGTCGACTTTGAAAGACCCTCCTTAAAAAAAATGTACTAAAGTGCCTTGGCAAGTACCACTAAAAGTTTGCGTATTTAATCAGGATTGTAAAATGGTACAATACTTGTTAGTTTCATACTAAAAAAACGAGTAAAAAATAAAAACCTCAAGTAACCCGATTTTTGCTAACCCATTTTACTCAGTTCAAATATTTTTTATTCGCACAAGCTCTTGGTAGGTTCTTAATTTTACGGCAAAATGATGAGAGAGATGGATAGTGAACATGTTTGCCATGAGCGAGCGAGACAGATAGTGACGCCACTTTTACCAATCAACAAAAGTAAGTAAAATTAATAAAATTATGAAAAATCTTGACCTAGTTTAGTTTAGGTTTATTGGAATAAAAGTCAGATAGGGAAATAACATTTGTTATTACAATAAATGTTCAAATTTTTTACCATCAGCCTCAATACACGCTCTACATCTTCTTAAAAAAGATCTACTTATGAGCCGGGCATATCCTCGAGAGCTGATGTCCTCAGCAGCTTGAGAAATTCGTTCACGCAGCTCGGCTACGCTCTCAATAGGCTTTGAATAAACTTTTTCTTTGAGAACGCCCCAAAATGGAGGGGATTTAAATCTGGGGAACTGACTGGCCACGAGATAGTGTCTGAACGTCCAATCCACTTTTCCGGATATTCCTGGTCAATGAAATATCTTACTTGCACTGCGTAATGCGCTGGGCAGCCATCTTGTTGATACCACATGTGGCGACGATCTGTTAGTGGTATGTCCTCTAACAAAGTTGGTAAATTTTCTCGTAAAAAATGTAGGTAATTAGTGCCATTCAAGTTCTCAGGCAGGTCTAAAGGCCCAATAATTTTGCCGTTTAAAATTCCGGTCCACAGGTTTACTTTAAAGCAATACTGGGATCTGTCTTCTCCCATTAAATGTGGATTCGCCACGTTTAAGACATTTTTATTGAAGAAAATAAATTTTTTATTTTTTGAATGTCTTTTAATATGAATTTTTCGATTTTCTTGAGAGCTTAAAGCGAAGTTTTTATGAGTTTAACTAACAAATTTCAGTTTTTAATTTTTATCAAGTATAGAAAGCGATTAACTTTGCTGATCTTTGTCGATTGTTCAATGTGTATACAATTGAGAAGAAATTAGATATGAGCTGAAGTGAAACTGCAGTTTAAAATAAATTTCCTTCTCCAACTCAAGCGATATAAATCAAGTTACAAACTAAACAAAATATGTACAATGAATAAGAACGAATTCATCAAAATTTTTTTCATTTTTTCCAGAAGTTTTGGACCATTTAGCAGTGCGCAGTTTTATTAGCCATTAAACTTTAAAGCGGCTTTAAAGTCGACAAAATTTAACAAATTTTTTTTTAATAATTAGGCGCTTACAATTTTTAGCTCAGTGTTTGGTGTGTGTCTCTTATCTTGTACCACAAATGGAGGGGCCGAATGACAGTTGACGATGAGAATCCAAACTCCAAAAGTAAAAATAACTCCGTCTGACCAAGTCCTCATTAGGGATGTGACTCCAAGTCAAAATAATCGATTATATAATTATAGATTTTTTTCTTTTCAATCGATTTGTAAAAATTCCATTTTTGAAGAAATAATCAATTTTTGTACACACTTTGAATTTTTATACGAAAACTGCTAATTCGACATATTAGTGAAAGTATATTATTAACACTTGATTCAAATAAAATTCGTTTTAAGATAATAAGTAAAACAAAATAGCGAAAAAGACGACTTTAAGATTATAAACACAGATTAGAATTATTCATATACATATTTTCAGTCCTCTTAAATATTTTATTGCAGTATAACGACAATTGTTTGGTCTCAAATCTATGTTAGGTTAAAGTGGCTGCTAGCGTTCCCGCCAGCGCACTTAGGCCTTTGTTAGGCCCATTGTGGTACCACGCGGAAAATCCCCCTACTAAAACCATCGTGTGGAATCTTCGAATTTTGCAAGTTAGCGTATCTCTACTTTGGCCAGATCGCTAAGGTCACTGAAGAACTCTGATCCCAAGAATTTTCTTCTTCTTAGTTTCCATAGTGCAGGACATTCACAATAGAAGGTGCTCCACGGTTTCATTCTCTTCCTCATTTCTGCAGCTTCTACAGAAGTCATTGCAGGGGACACCTAGTCTCTCTGCGTGTCTACCAATCAGTATATGACCTGTTATTATTCCTAAAATCTAAAATACAAAACAAATCACTTCACTTCAAAAATATAAAGAGAACTATAATTATTACAAATGCTCAGTATATCTTAAAACTAGAAAACACAATTAGTTTTTTATTAAACTTTGATTTTTAATAATAAAAAAACTTAAATAAATAATTGCCACAAATATTTAGCATCACTTAATATTTGACTAGAATCAAAGTAAAATAAACCGATAAAAAGGTAAAACAATGCTCACGGACAAATATTGCTTCTGATTAAATTTTCATCAGGCAAAAAATTAGACAGTTCGTAGGCAATAAAATGTGCGTGTGGATATGCGGCGTTAATAAACTTACTAATTTTTTCATCCATCGTACAGATGGCATTATTTAAAAAAATTTATTTAAAATGTAAAATTTATATAATCGATTTATACAAAATCGATATTCCGAAAAAAAATAAACGATTAAAATAAAAATCAATTATTTTTTCACTTCCCTAGTCCTCATGTCTCCATAAGATATGTTCCGATATTAATCCATTTTCATGATATAGCAAGCTATCTGTTTCAGTAGCCAAACCGAATGGAAACATTTCAAAACACTGGAGATTGTAAACGGTTCTTTAATTAAAAGAAATCCTGAATTCGACTTTATATGCATAACGAGACAGTAATTCTCCACACCAAGAGTATCCAAACAGTTAATAATCCTCTAAAACATATGCAGTTGAGGTTAGTAATTGTTTCAAGTCAGATGCCAGAGTTCGATATTTCTAGTAACTTTGCCGTAAATATGTCTTTAGCCCTTTCTTCGTCCTTCCCAGCTCACCAATAGGCCAGTGAGCAGGTCCATAGTCATGATACGGTGCTCCGTCGAATCTTTGAACTTTTCGTTCAAGAATTTTGCTTTAAGACTTTTTGGCTACATAAACTTACTTAGACGTAGAGTCAGAAAGTCTTCAGGTCTTTGTAGTATATACAAAATTTTTGACAAGAGTCCAAACTAAAGAACGTATAAACGAGTTTGGGACAATCTCTCGTAGATATAAGGGTCGAATGACCAATCTGAAAGAGCTTTTTAGAAGGCACCTCATGTTCGCCCTAGTAAATTTTACGAATCCGTAACATACTTATGTTTAGTGAAGTTAAAAGGGCCTAAGAGGGATAAATATTGTAACGATTTTTCCTTTATAGCTTCACCGATCTCATTTTGAAGTGAATCGCAGACGTAAAATTTTGATTAAGAGAAAGTATATCTGCTTAACTTTTTATCGAGTGGCAATACTTATTCATATGCAAATAACTCCGCTAAGAATTTTAAACCTATACGATTTTTGTTAATTTCATTGGTCCAAAAACTATTGCGCTCATGGATTTTTCGAGAATATTTGTTAAGCGAATTTCATTTAAAAAAAATGTATCTCAAACTGGGTATTTGTATTTACTTCGCCACACTACTGTTTTAGCACATATTTCCTACAAGCATATGTATGTGTTTTTTTTTTGAGGTTGAAATATCGCTACGCTCTTTATTGCAGCAGATTCATAAAAAAATGCCATTTACTATTTTGTTTTATTCCACTGATAAACCATAAAATTGCTGCTGCAACTGATAGCAAAATATGTACCGACAATAGTAGGCACAGGTAACTTTCTATTATTCAAAACACTAGCACAATGAAGATAATCCAAAAGAGAGAATGACATAGAAGACATACCACAACATATTCGAATAGCAGTTGAGTATTGATGGCATTTCTCATGCCGTCAAATGACAGACCAACAGACAAACCACCACTAAACATATGTTTGCACAGAACTATAGCTGTACAAAATGCTTTTGAGATATTGATAGCTAGTCAGTCGGTTAACAAACCAGTCTGTCAGTCAGTCAACCAGACAACTAGACAACCACACAGCGAACCTGTTTCTCCTCAGTGACAGCACAACAACGCGTTCCAGTCAAGTTGCTCGCTTTGCTCTTCCGTACTTTTGTTCAATATTTTGCTTTGCCCTTGCACCACATATCTACACACATATTTATCGCTCCGCATGCCACACAACAATCTGACACTTTGACAATACAACTCTATAATGGAGTTGTTTGTAGCGCATTGTTTTGTATGTGTGTGTGTGTGTTGTATACTAGGAAAAGCTTTTACATCGTAACCCCCACATAAAAATGTATGTTCCTACATGTAAATACACAGCAAATATTTTTGATTGCAAAATAAACTTCTCTTTGTTCGAACTATTTATACTTTAAATAGCAGGCGAATATTTTTTTACTATTCCCGGAAGCATCGTCAATTGTGAAAACTTGTCCACATTACGACGTGACTTTTAAAAGTTTTGTAGACGATTGGCAAAGCAAATATTCCGCGAAAAAAAGAAATAAAAATAATGAAGAGAATGTATTGCTTTGAAGAAAAAGCAAAAATAAAACGGAAAAATTAAATAAAATTATCAAGTCTCTTGCTTTATATTAATTTTAATTATGGTTATTGTTTTATCATAGTCACGAAATACGAATTCAGCGGAATCAATACTAAAAAAATAATGACAGTCCAATGTCAAAATGGGTCAGAAGGCCGCTACTCGTCTTTAAAGTGTTAAACCTTCCGAAAAGAGCTAATACGGGATTTTGTTTGTGAATCACAGTTGGGAATGTGTTAAGTGAGTTCCTGAATTGCTTTTATACAAAATTGAAGCTACTAGTAGTGATAGTATATAAATAATAGGAAGTAATATACTTTTTACGCCTGATAGCGTGGGAGTAAAGTTATATACACAACAATGAATATGAAAATAAATTACAGTTTTAATGGAAATCAATGTGTTATTAAAGTTTAAAGGGCTCATAATATATATATATATAATTTATATATAGCCTTATTGCTGGTTTTTAATTAAGTTAACTATTACGCTTTCTTAATTTGCGTATATGAAGCAGCTGCTTACTTTTGAACAGGTTTTCTTGTGTACAATTTACGTTCCTTTCTATCTATTTTCCGCTACTGTTTTTTTCTAGGTACAAGTTACTCCCTAAAACTCTAAAAGACTGTCGTACCACACTTTGTTTTTTTTTTGTTTGTTTTGCTTTTGTAGTTTTTCACATAAATTTTAAAACACTCCACTGGATTGCACTTCAACTATTGCACGAGTGTATGTCTTCTAATCTACCTTCAATTCGTCGCATGATTCGATTTTTTTTTTTTCATTTCTTTCTTTACTTTCCAAATGGCTACCTTTTTCCACTTTCTGATTAGCATTTTTCCTTTCAGCGCATTCGATGCATAATTGTTGCTGTACACTGACTTAAAATCGTTAAATTTGTTCGAAATGCTCGAAAAAGCAGCAACGAAAGCCAATCAAAACACAAAAAAAAAAAACAGAACTAAGCATTAAGAAAACACATAAAATTCGTGTTGCATGAGGAAATTGCTACTTTCTACTTGGCGAACAATTCGTTTCATTTGTTTCTTTGTTCTTGTAATCGTAGTTAATGTTGTTGCTATCGCCATCTAATGGCTGTAGCATTGAAGCCAATCGAATTCAATTAAAACGGTTGAAACTTAGCAAGTCTAATAAAGTTTGGCAGCTAGATGATTGGTTTATTTTAAAAGCAGGGATCGCAATCAAATACAAATTGTAAAGTTAAAAAGATGTAGTGAACCACTGTTGTTTTGGTTGTCGTAGCGGCTAACTATACTCCAATCAGGATGCCGACACCATCAATAGTTGTCGTCAAACTCAACTAGCGGGAAGTCCAGGAAACGGGCGGTTTCAACTGGATTGGACGATAGGGAGAGGAGTGTGAGTTGAGTGGGTTTGCCATGGCATGTTAATAAGGTGGTTGGTGTCGTGCGGGTACTCTCCACATGATGCCGGCAAGGGGTTGGGAGTGTCACGGTCGATTCTGGATAAGTAGTAGTTTAACCTGTTATAATATCCAGAACTGAATTTGGCCAGATTGTCGCTGGACTTACGAGGCAGCTGGAGCTTTACAGCTGCTATAGGTGGTGGTTGGACTCCCAGGGTGGCACACACAGGTCAAGAGTTAAGGAATCTGTTGACGAACTGCCTGTGAATGTCGCCCAGGCAGTGTCGGTACGTCGTCAGGTCCATTGGTTGTCTTACGTTTTTCTGAACTTCGTCCGCCAGTTGCGAAAGATGTCCCCTGATTTGTCTGGGAGCTGGCTCCAGTGCCAGCATGTCTTTGTTAGGTTAGCCCCTGACGGTGGCATTCCTGCAGGAACTGTTTAGATGTCATCAAGTTGTCCTCTCTAACTGATATCACGCTAGTCTCATGGTGAAGGTGTTCCCCAGGTGACAACACGAGGCAACAATTCGCCGTCCGCAGAGCGGTGTTCTGACACGTCTGTAGTTTTATTCACTGCGTACTGCTAGTTCCAGGCGGCCATATTGGCTATATTGGTTAACCACTCAAGAACTTTGCTTGTTAAAATTTGTTAAAATGGGGGTGTGCCATCTCTGGTTCGCTGAATCGCTCTTTCTTGTTCCATGTTCCATGAACACAAGCAATTTCTTTTTGCATATAATCGCAACAATAATCGATTAGATATGCAAACTCAAATTTAACTTGACCTACCTGTTTACGGTGTATGTAGTTGCTACAATAACGATAACGCGATTCACATATTTTGGTTTACATGGACTTTCCAAGCGAGCGTGCGTGCAGATTTTATTAAATTTTAATCTACTTAGAAGACCTTCCAAAGAACGTCCTTCAAATGCCATTCCGGAAGCCCTTCATCGAATGGTGGAGGCACAAGGTATTCAGTTTTCTACCTTATATAAATATGTATGCATGTGCTGGTATTTCAAAATGCATTTTATATCCAGGTCGTTGTGAAAACATATATGTTTTATTTTTTTTTAATAAAAGACAATATTTTCAAGTAAAGTTAAACACGCATGTGCATCGGCGTATCAGCTGTTCGGAGTACCGTAATTCGGTGTTATTTTTTTTGCCTACTCTAACCAAGAATTCAGGGGAATCATTCAGAGAAAGAATAAGTTTCGTATAATATTAGCTATGTCCTAGGCGAATTCAAACAATGTGATAACACATCATCAACAATTTTTATAAGTTAGGATGTCGGGACAATGGGGAATAGAAAAATTGATACTTGCTTGTTAACAACTACATATTTTCTTTTTTTCTTTAGGTGCCCATATTTTAAATAAGTTTTCTCAAATATTGTTCTAAAACTTTAAAACTGTGAAATTGGATTTTGTTATTTCGTTTTAATGACATCCATAAATTTAAAGCGAATATAAGAAGAAGCATTCGCTTTAAATTCGCATTGGCTATGCCGGTATCGAAAGATCGTAAGCCTTAGAAAGAGTGAGAGAAAGAGTATGGAAGATAGTGTGGCGCGAACTTTGGATAGCTGCTGTAATTACTTGGAACCAAACCATTGGCTTTCTGCGTTATGTAAAAAAAAACAAGTTTATGCGAAATTTTTATAGATTTATGAAGCACTAAAAGCATCTGGCAATTTAGTCAACGAATTTCCTGTTAGACCATATCTGATGAAGTTTAAAAGTTATTTTTCAGATTTTAAGAAAGTATTTAAAAGCGGTAATTCGAATAAAATTACTTTTTCCCGGAATGTACTGACGTTTCACACAAAAATTTTCAAAAAACATCACATTAGAGATTGTTCAAATTAAGTTTCGCGAGCTTAAAGTGAATAGCTGCTAATTTCTCTGGAAAAAAATAAGTTGTATTTTCGCCGTTTTTTATATTCCATCAAAATTTCATAGTAAAAAGTAAACACGGAATAAACAGCTTTTACCTGTAGAGCAACGCTATTATATTTCATCAATCGTTCTTCGTTAAATTACATTTTTTTTTAAAGGTAAATGTTCATATTTATGTAAAGAACGTAATGGTTGTTAATATGTGTTTAGGAAAAAACCCGACTTGTAAAATAAATGTTAATTATAGTGTTACATGTGCGACTAAAAAAAACTGTGTTTATTGCAAAATAATTAAGTGATTTAAATTATAGTTATGTGACACAATAAGGCACGACCTAACCTTTAATTTCATCTATCACAACTCTATCCAAATGATTTAAAGAGGCAAATTAAACTTTAGTGAATTTATACAAAAGTAAAGAAGCTCAAGCTTTCGTACGATTAAACACAACAAACGCGTAGCTGAATAAGTAGCGTACTGACTTGACGCTGCTGCTAGGCATTGTGTTCGAACGACGGTGAGTTTGGAAAAAATTTCCTGCAAACCATAATTTAGAAAAAATCGCATGAGTTATTTATTTCTATCTAAATGTATTACAAAAAAATAAAATTTTTTCATTAAACTTGGTCGAAATAATTTTAATTTGTTTTTATAAAATATACCAAAGAGCAATTTTCGTGAGTTTTTTTTAACCCTGGTGGTCAAGAATCGGATGAGGGTATTTAAATTGAAGATTTCTTGCACGAAATTTGTAGAAAATAGTAAGAAAAAGAATTTCCAATAGTCATATTTTAAACTATAGAGGTAAATTCTTCAAAGTCAAAAACATCAAAATTAGAATATAGATTTAAAAAAATAGTATATATGTAAAAATTACAAATTAAGAATATGTAAAAAAATAGATGCCATTAACCGGCAGGATCACCAAATTATACCTTCATATAAATATTTCGCTTTTATTTTGATTAATTCAAAAGATATGTTGTTTTTAATTGTTATAAATTATTTTTTTTTTTCACTACTGAAGTTTTGATTATTTGGCTACGATGTTCTTGTATCCAAACACATACTAATTTATACCCTTATGAACACATACACACATGCATACATACATACTACGTACATATAAGCCTCACACCGGCTATGGCATGCCATTTCACTTTATATTCCATTGATCATTTGGTAAACAATGCTCGCAGTCAGTTACATACAAAAACATCATATTTTTCTACTTCTTTCACTCTTTCACTCCGTACGGCATCACACCTTTCAGTTCTTTGTCTAATTATCTTCCTGTGTAGCCTTGCTTTCATTGTGCTGTTTTTTGTTTTGTGTCCTGTCGGCTTTATTGTTGCGCTGGTGCTTATTTTTCTCACAAATCGTGTTTATTTTTTCTTACGATACTGCGTCTAATCTATTTTCAACCTGTTTCTTCGAAGACTTTTTCTTTTAAGCCCGATTTGTTGTTCTTTTTTATTGTTCTTTAGAACACGTGCAACGTTTATGGCACTCACTGCGTTGGAAGCCGTTTTTGCTAAGCCATACAAGGCGTGGAAAATCCACATACAGTTTCCGTTTACACATATGTATGTACATAACTTTGCTGAGAAAATTACTTGTCTTGCTGACACTTTCGATGGTGCACTGCTTCGTTTTGTCCTGCTTATATACATATATGTTCTTGAAATATCCCTGCGGTAAGAGACCAAACCAGTCAGAAGAAATATTAGTTTACAACTAAAATTTCCTGATTGAAATCGAACTAGTCCGAAAAAGCCGAGACTTTTACCACATACAAAGCAAATAATAATTATGAAAACTTGTATTTTTATTTAAGTTTTTGCAATAATTAACTAAAGTTATTTTACCTTTAATAAAATTCAATGGAAAATGCTTTAATTAATTCTATCGAATGATACCAACTTTGACTGTATTGATTTTTCCTTTCTATCCATACTACGAAAATGTAAAACCAATCTTAAACTGCTAAAAAAACATTTGTAATATTTTAAATTAAATTTACTTCCTCAATTTATTTTATTTAACTCCGCTTTTTTATCTCAAAACCACTAGTTTTGGTCAACAATTGAGCTAATATTCCTTTGTCTGTTTTTAACTAGTTGTAGACTGCTATGTTTGTTCCATTATTGGACTAGTATTGTTTTGTTTATTTTGTACTAGTATGAGACTGGTGCATTTCTGATCAAATATCAGTTGCTTGTATGGAAAAAAAAAGTTGGCTGACTAGTTGGACTTGCGAAGCATACTAGTTGTGAGTAGTTATAAATTAGTACATTTGACTACAGGAATACTCTTAGTTGGTTTGTGTGCGCTTAGAAAAATTGTAATATTCGTTAAAATTACTGCTTGGTATTATTTTCTAATGGCATTATTTTCTAATGGCAGTCGCAACTCGGCAGGCCTCGGAAGGTATTTCTCTCATGAAAAGCAATACTTTAAGCTATTAATATTTTTGTTAGTTTCTATTAATTTCAGAGAAAGTCAACACATTTATTAAATACGTAAACAATTGCCAAACTATTTTTTTTAGAATAACGGATTTATTTTGCACTTTTTTAATTCAAATTTTAAAATGTTCAAATAATTCACTAAAGTTGTGCTACTAAAAAAGTTCGTAAAAAGGTTGCCAGCGATTTGAAATAATTAAAAAAAAAAATGTTCGGCGCGAGTACCCAATGAAACGTATTTTCACAGTTTTATTCTATATACATATATTTTAAAACGAAATATTGCGATATGTGTATAAAAAATGGCTCCAAACCTTTTTTTTTAACAATTTAATGAATAATTTTAAATTGCAGATTATTTAGTGATATTAGCTGTTGATTTTAATTGTTTAAACATTTATTTGGTGATTATTAAAATTGCTTTTAAAATACGGGCTTTTCTCTTAGAAAACTTCTACGTGTGTTTTAACGTGCTCTTTGATGTTTGGGATAAGCAGTCGAAAAATTTTCTGTTATGTAGTCCGTTCAATTTTATTTTGGTCATAAATATTATCGCTGATTTTTGGCAAACTTAAGTCTTAAACAACTTGAATCTCTCAAACTGCATACTATTTATTTCTTAAAAATATTATTTAAAAAGTTTGAAATTAAAATAAAATTAAAAAGTTTTTATTATTTTTTTTTCATCTGTTTATTTATTTCATTATTTGTTTTTTTAATGAGCTAAATGCCAAGTTTTATTGCAAAATTTATAGAGAAAAAACAACAACACCCAAAGCGGTAAAAGTTATAGTACTACATATTTCGGAGATCAACTCATTTTCTCATCCGACTTATTTCTTCACAGCTTCCGCAGGAGTCGAGCCC
This sequence comes from Philophylla caesio, assembly GCA_963971545.1. NCBI lineage: Eukaryota > Metazoa > Arthropoda > Insecta > Diptera > Tephritidae > Philophylla > Philophylla caesio. The sequence goes on from OZ020607.1 coordinate 21,048,764, forward strand.
ACGCCACCACGCAACGCTGAACTAAGCCAGCATTTAAACAGGCTGAGCTAAGCTTACGCTGTGGGAGCTGTTGTTATTTTCTCATAAATTTTCCAATAAAAATTGGCGTTCAGCTCATTTCAAAAAAGAAATAATTAAAAGGTTTTTATTTTAATTTTTTATTTTATTTGCTTTGTCAAGTTTTGTATTTTTCAAAGATGAGAATTCCGTTTAGTATCATTCAACATAGTTGATAAGAGATTTTTGAAACTCTAGCTTATAAAAGCAAAACAAAAATGTACACAGGGTGTATTTTTATAAATTTTTCCCCTAAAAGCATCTATGATTAAAAAAATATGTATATACAAAAATGTTATACAAATGCTAATCTAAAAAATTTTTTTTTGCTTCGACCACCAATATTTAAATTCGCTTATAGATATAGAATTTGATACCGCCAATTTAAATTGCGTAAAAATGACTTCAGATTCGAAATCAGCGATGTCGAAAGATCCCAAACACCAACATTCAAATCAATTTTGGTTACATCTCCTATTTTTCGCAAGGAAATATTAGCCACCAGACCCAAATGTATACTTAGATCTATTGCTTCCCACTTCTTAGTATGTATGAATATATATACATATAAGGAAGAGATGCAGCGTGGCAATGATCACTTTAAGCTTTCACTGTCACATATATTTAATTTTTCCTGGTTCGCGACTAGATAAACGCTTTGTAGAGAAATGAAGTTTTCTCTCCAAAGAATTCAACCGTTTGCTACAGCAGAAACGTAAACATTGCAAATATATAAAAATATGTATAAATGCATGTATGTAAATATATAAATATGCATGAATAAATATGCCGATACTTACGTACATACATACGTATTCAAATTAAAGTACGCTCAGCCGTAACAAGCGGTACCATTCGCCATTCAAATATCTTTACATTCCCCAAACTTTTTTACCGCGCACAGTCACATGTGCCCTGCTCCTCTATTTGGCTGCCAATCGACAGCATCATTAGTGTTTGTAACAAATGTTTCCTCATAAGTATACATACATACATACATATGTACAATGAAACATCCCTGTCGGAAATCAAAGTACTTTAAAACCGATTTAAAAAGTACTTTTTTTCTAACCACAAGTGGTTTAAATTCATTCTATTTTCCGTCATCAACTAACTTTTTTAACATGGCGATGTCCTTGTAGTAAGTCAATTATCCGACTCTTCATTTGATTTCAACCACTTTCAAATATATTTGAAAGAAAGAAAATTAAAATGATTTTTTTTTGCAACTGCAATAAAATGTATTTATTTCCAGCTACTTTAAAACTGCTTTTTTTAAAACTATTTTAAACTCGTTTTGTTTTTAAACTTCTTTATTTTATACCTACTCTTTTCTAACTTTTTAAAAAGGCATTTTAATTCAGTTTTCATAAAATATATTTTGGACGTTTTAAATAAAATTTAATTTAGTTTCTTCTGCATATATACTTTTTAAAAATATTGTTTTTTTCACCACTTCCTCTGGGTCACGATTTTCGATACAAAAGGCATCTATGTATGTAAAGGGTGTTTTTTTTTACAGGTTTGTTTTTCGAATAGAGATAAAACTGGCATTTTGTGGTCAAATCTGGCAACTCTAATGTCATTTATGTTCAGTTTGGTTTGCCATTTTATCATGAACAGGTTGACAAAAGAACAACGCTTGCAAATCGTGCAAATTTATTTCGAAAATAATGGTTCAGTTCGCGAAGTTTACCGTGAGCTCCGTCCATTTTATGGTCGACATAATCGTCCATCAGAGCAATTAATTCGGTTAACCATGGATCGTTTTCGCACTACGTTTACTCTATGTGATAATACGCATCCGCAGAGACGTCGAACAGTGCGCACCGAAGAAACAATTGCCGCTGTAGAGCAAAGTGTTGAAGAGGACCCGAATGAATCGATTCGCCACCGTGCACAGCAATTGGAGCTTTGTCCATCAACTTTATGGAAGATTTTGCGCAAAGATCTTGGCTTGCGACCTTACAAGATCCAGCTTGTGTAAGAATTAAAGCCGCGAGACCATGCAATGCGTCGTGATTTTGGTGTATGGGCCGAAAATGAGATTGATCTCGATGCTGATTTTTATCGCAAAATTTTGTTCAGTGATGAGGCTCATTTTTGGTTGAATGGCTACGTCAACAAGCAAAATTGCCACATTTGGAGTGAAGAGAATCCACATGAGACCCTTGAAACGCCATTACATCCACAAAAACTGACTGTTTGGTGTGCTCTATGGGCTGGTGGAGTCATTGGGCCATACTTCTTCCGCAATAATGCTGGAGAGGCAGTTACCGTTAATGGAGACCGGTATAGAGCCATGATAACCGACTATTTTGTTCCCGAATTGGATGGCATGAATGTGGATGAGTTGTGGTTCCAACAAGACGGCGCTACATGCCACACAGCGCACGTCACAATCGATTTATTGAAGGAAACATTCGCTGAGCGCATAATTTCGCGGAATGGACCTGTCAATTGGCCACCAAGATCGTGTGATTTGACACCATTGGATTATTTTCTTTGGGGATATGTGAAGTCGCTCGTCTACACCAACAAACCAGAAACGTTAGGGGAATTGGAAGCCAACATTCGTGGCGTTATTGCCGACATACGGCCCCATATGCTCGAAAAAGTGGTTGAAAATTGGACCTGTAGAATTGGCTTTATTCGAGCCAGCCGCGGCACCCACATGCCCGAAATCATATTTAAACATTAATGGCATAAAATTATCCTTCCAATAAAGCCAAACTGATGGACCTTAAAACGATTTTCTTGTGTTTTATTTCAATAGTTCTATACCCCTCAAAAAAACACCCTATATGTTAATAATGATAAAGAAAATTTGAAATATTTTAAGAATCACGTATTTTATGGACTTGCCCCACTGGCTTACCTTTCAAAAGCGGAAAGAAATTAGCAAAAGCTTTTAATCTTTTTTCCCGTCAATTCCGTCGAGGTTGAAATTCATTACAACGTCATTGGACAGAAGAGCCAAAAGCATCTTTTTAGGTTTTTCTTTCATTAGGGACTTCATTCCATCAAGCTATGGAATATATGGGAAAAGGCTTTAAATAGATATTTAGAATTTTATGAATATATTAGGTTCTCACGTAAATTGTTTTGTTTTCTTCGTAAATATTTTCGACAAGGGCTGTCATTTCGTCATCTTTTTTTTAAAGGAAATTGTAAGTGAATGACACAGCAGCCTTGTGCTGTCGGATGAGAGTTTTAATGAGTACAGTGTATGCATATACAATACTCATATGTATACTATATAGATTCAATTAAATAACTTCCTAGTTTCCCTTCACTACAAAAGTTTTTAAATTATTTTGTATTACGTTCATATAAATATTCGAGTACGAAGAATTAAAGACTCGCACGCTGCATTTGTTTCAAAGCAGTTGATTTCCAACTATTTTAAAATTAGTTAATTTTTCAGACTGTCTGCTTTTTTCCGACAGGGATATGTATGTATGTACATAGATGTGTGTGTGTGAATGTAAGCGAAATTGCCGACAAATGCATCACCGCACCACATGACTTTCTTCCAAATTGCTGGACGTCGTAAGCACATTGCTATGCCGAACGTACTATTTCAACATTCGCTGACGTTGAGGTGGCGATGCTGCTGCGAACTCCGCCTTTCGGGAAAGGTGTGTTTTTACAGCAACGATTATATTGTTCTACTGATTCTTTCATGTTATTGTACGGGTATGTGAGCATTTCGTGTGGACGTGCACGTGAATTTCTGTGTTTTTGTCTGCCAGTTACAGCCGCTGAAAATCCCCAAAGCGCGTCAAAGACAAGGCGCTCGACGGCTAACCAATTTCAATCACATTAAAAATTCACAAAACACTCATTCGGGCGTACACATTTGTACACATCACACCTACCGTCACACACACACACACACCCACGTTCTTATAAATGTTCGCTAAAGTCAAATTTGAATTCGAAAGTTTGTATGTTAGTATGGCTGCACTAGAAACGCTAGAACAAAACCAATTTTCACGCCAGTTGCAATAATGACTTTTTGCCACATTTGACATGTCTCGATTTGTGGTCCACGTATTTGTTCTTCTAGCTTTTCTTGCTGTTGTTTTTGTTGCGCTGCTGTTTGTGTTTGACACCTCAATTGCATGACGCGCTCCCTCTGCTGCTAGTGCAGATGCGGGTTTTCCAGCGATTACCTACATAGGTGATTTTATGTTTTTTTCTTTGCTCTCGCACATAATTAAAATGCGCATTCTAATTTGATATCGCTCCGCTCGATGTTCGAACTTTTTCGTTATTGTTGGCGTTGGCGTTGGACTTACATATGTGTAAGCGTTAGGGCGGGTCAATTTGCATGGAAGGAATTTTTTTTTATATCATTCCTCTAAGATGCGGTTTTTTATAAATTGTATGCAAAAAAGTTCTCTCCATGTACTTATGAGCTGGTATCCGTGACTTTATCGCGTAGCTTACTACTTTTCCATTTCACTAAGAGTACTTGCGAGAAAACTTTTAAGCTAGAAATAAAGACTTTGAAATAATTATGAATTATGTAGCTGTAACAGCATTTCAATTCGTAGTAAGTAAATAAGTTTAAGCAGCACCTGCACCATATCTTTCTTATATCAAAATTACACAAAAAATATCGACTTTCTGAACAACTCGTCTCCAGCGCCATCTAGCGACTCTATTTTACGTATGTATAAGTATTTGTCATCGAGTTTGATTAAATTTAATGTAGGGACTTTCTGAATATCTCCATATTTATTGCATCTAGCGGAAGCATATTTTTAAAAATATCACAGGTTCGCCAGAATACGTTTCTGATTTCATCAAAATCTGATTTTCAATACAGATGATACGAATATTTCGACTTTTGTATCACATTTTTAATTAAAATGCAGACCAAATTTTCGGGTTCTGACAAATAAAGGAATTAGTGGGAAAATTGCAAACACAGGACTCAAAGTCTTGATATTTTTAAACTAAGCCAAAAATTTGCCTATTTTCTATTCAAAACAGATTCGAATTAACGTAAGAGTACTCACAATGTGTCATGAAGCAAATTTGTACCAAATTGGACAATTCATAGGAGCTTTGTTTATAGTAATTCAACTCTAACGCCATAAATCTCATTTATCTATAACAAACGTTTTTTTCTCCTCTTGCAAATAATATAAATATTGAATTTGTCTAAACTTGTTCAAATGTAATTTTACAAAGTTGTTGCATAATTAAAATTTTTGTTTTTTAGCCTGTCTTACCTCACTTATATTGCAATATTTAATTTAACATAATAATTGGGAGCTAAGTATATAATTTTTTAACCTCCCTTAAAAATATATTCGTTATGAAAATAAAGTTAAAGAGTACCAGACAATCGACTCATTTTCATTGAGAGATGTTATTTGTTTTATTAATTTTAACATTTCAGTATTTATAATATTAGTGTCACACCCTAATGTGCAGCATGCATGCATAGATATAACATACGCCACCAATCAAGTAAGCTGTGCTAATAGCAGTCGACTTCGACAGTCACTACCGCTGCTAATTGTCAGTTGTTAATCTCTTAATAAAATTAAATTGCATTTCTGATTTCATGTCGCATCCGTGTTTTACGAGCTGTTGGGACAGCATCCAGCTGAAACAACGTTGGACTGTTGGCATTTAAAATAATAGAAAATTGAGTTGGTGTTGTTTTCTTAACGACTTTAGAATTTTTAATACGATTTTGTATGCATTCAATTTTTTATAAATTTTAACTTTTTTTATTTTCATTGAAACATCGTAAATATTTTTCGATTAAGTAAGTTTCCGCTACATATACATTTACGTATGTACGTATTTATACATATGTATGTGCAAATTAAAAGAAACAAGCAAAATTTAGCCAACGCTTGCAAGTGAAACTTTTTTTCTACTACAACTATGTTATGTACTTAATTGCGATAACATTGTTGAAAACTGTAGTTGTACATCTGAAAATTAATATTAATTAATCATTTCAACGCTGTACTTACACTAATTGGATTCCGTCGATTGTAGTCAGTCAGTATTTTTGCATTTCGCGCTTCGACTATATTCGCTCTTTTTTTTTTTGCATAAAAAGTAAAATTTTTATTAGAAAGCAAATTCTGCTTATGCGAGAATTAATTAATCGTCTTACGAAGAACTAACTAACTATCGTTAAACATTAAGCGTGGTGATTTCAAATTTTAAATTGACATTAAATATATTTAAAATATATTTGTTACTCATAATTTGTTTGAAACTCCAAAGGTTATTGTTAATACACGACTTGTCATGTAACTATAGCGCAATTTAATGTGCGTAAAATTCGTTTTCCAAGAAATATCTCCAGTATAAAAGTTTAAAATTGTATACAAACTTTATATTTTCAACAAAATTTCGCACGAATTACTGCGTATGCAGTCTTGTGTACATACAATTTTATTGTAAAGAACATTTGCAATATATACAAACATTTACAAATGATTATTGAACATTCTTTTCCGATGCTCTTTTGCAATATCTTTTAAATAAAAAAAAAATCTCGACCAATTGTTATATGGAAGAAATATCTGAAGATTGTTAGAAAACAAATATACGGTAATCATTAGAGACTTGAAACTTATACAACAAATCTGCATTATTAAAAAAAATTTTTTTTTTGTAATATCATACACTTCTGTTCTCGAAAACATAATATACTTTATGATAAGGGATGACAAAATTTTTTTCTGAAAAAAATTTATATTTTTGTATACTGTATCTATACTATTTCGTGGTGAGATAAAATAAAATTATTTTTTATCAAATGTATTAATTAGTATGAATTAAAAATATATAATTTTTTCTATTTCTAGGTAAGTGTTCTTTGGTCTTCAAAATACTGACGAATTTCGTGTATGTATGTAAGTGATTTTTGTTGTTAACCTAACTTAAGCGAAATGTTAACTAAAGGAGACTTGTCGTCAAAAAATTTAATTTTTTTTACATGCTTGGCAATTGTGAATTAAAAAATAAAGTTTCTTTGTGAAATCAACATTACTTTCTTAGTTATATTACTTATCGTACTAATGCAGTTTAAAAGTAAACAACATAATTAGAAAATCAGAAGAGATTAAAAAACTACATTTTTTGTTTTTATATATGCAGTTCTTAAATTTCTAACGATTTTTTTACAGTTTCAGCGCTATCAATCAATTAATGTTTCAAAGAGTGGAAACGGAATAAGTGCATAAATACAGATTGTAAACTACAACTTTATATAATTTTTTTTTGTTTTTGCTTTCATTATGTCTAATGCAGTATTATTAAATTTAAATTGTAGCTACTTTTTTGCCTGTTATATGGTAATATTAATTTTTTGTGTGTACTTATTCTATTGTGTCATAAAATTGATTGCCGTGTGTTCGCTAGTCACCGGATGCGCAGAATTTTACGAAAGTGATTTCTAAATGCAGATAACGATTGCATTTGAAAACGATATTGAAGACCAGAATAATATGGGGTAATTTTATCTCAAATCGTCCAGGCAGTTAGGGTTAGGTCTTTTTTTCCAATAATTTTTTTTTTATAGTTTCTACATCGAAATACATGAGACACGTATTTTTTTCTTTTTGCTTGATTTGAGTTTTTCCGTCGTGGGTAATTTTTGAAAATTTGTCTGAAAACTCGATTTTGCTTTATTGGTGCAAAAATTAAAATTTGCATACCCTGTAGTAAAAAATAGAAGTTCGAAAAATAATATGTAAGCGACTGTCTCTCCACTTCTGCGCTACCTAAAAAATCCTGCAGATCTTGAGTGAAATGTTGATAGTGAGAATCTTAGAAATATTTCATATAGCTTCAATGCAAACGACTGTTTATATATGTATCAGATTCAATTTCAGCAGCTATGAACTAGACTTTTTTAAAATGGTTATGACTATCTTCACAATCATTTTGAGAGTGAAAATCATCATTTTCAGACCATGGAAGCTATATGTTAGCTTCCATGAAACCGATTGCTCAGGTGTGGTATTGCTAATTATAATTCCTTCATTTAAATAGCTAAGAACAAAGAATGCAATTTAAAAGGGCCTTGGGGTTAAGTCTTGTAAAGAGTGTAATCAAAGCATGTGGTGAGAAGGGTTAAGGTAACTTTTATAATCTTAAATTGTTCATATTACAGACCAGTGATTTATTTTTATTTTTAGAAAAAGGTACTAAGAGGTATAAAGTGAGAGCGTGCTCAAATGAAAAATGGAGTTTCAACTTCTAGGCGATAGATTTATTTAACAGATTTTCTGTATTTTTATACACTCAAGTGTTAAATCAACCGAAATATTTTTTAAAAAACGAATTTGTCATTAACAGTCAAAAATTGTTAAACTCACATTCTTACTTAATATTTCTCTGAGTGTACATATGTCAAAGAAAAAGCTGATCTCCTAGTTTATGAATTACGTATCTGTCACTAACTGTTAGGCTAGATTGTTTGAGTAATACAACACTAAACTTGTACAACAGAAATAATTTGATCGAACATTGCTTATGCAGAATCTTTACATAAATTTTGACCTTAAGTTAAATATTATTTAGAGGTTGCCCAAAGCGTTCAAAAATGTCCACATATTTTATAAATTACATATTTGTTATTGGCCTTGTAAGACCGCCAGGAATCTGAAAATCTAAACATACGTTAATATTAAATAAAATTAAATTATTATTATTAAAAAGTTAATAATGCAAAAAAGTTCCGTAAACCATTGGTTATAGGTTTTGAAGTTTTCTAAACAGATTTTGACTTTTCCGATTGAAACATCTCTAAGTAAATAGTTCACGTCAGTTAGTTAATCGAGTTATATTTTTGTATGTAATTACTTTCAGTTTCCAATAACAAAGTACATAGAAGAAAGTGAAAAAAAGACAAAGTATATCTGCACAACTCGATAAACTAGATAGTGTTAACACTTAGATTGATTTAAACATTTTTCTTTACCCTATCTACGAACAACACTTTTTCCCTATATTAACTATGTAAAAACATGCAAACTTTTGAGCGCTTTTATCGATCATCAAATATTTTTTTTTTTTTTTCAAACTAACGAAAGATTATTTACTTGCCTTTTTAATTGTTGCATTTTAGAAGTTAGAACCAAAATTATCTGCAGGGTAGATATAATAAAGGGTGTTCTTTTTAAACGTGTGGTTTTCAGTGAGGCAATACTTTTTTCGGAGTTGGTCTTTTTTACAGCTGTTACTTGATTTACACTCGGTTTATTTTGACATTTCAAGACGCCTTGGAAGAGAATATTCGGCGCTTTATTGCTGACATACGGCCCCAATTGCTGCAAAAAGTGGTCGATAATTGGGCTGTCACCTTCACGAAATCATTTATCTTTATAATAAAGCTAAATTCTTGGCCATATCATTAAATTATATGCGTTTCACTTCTTTTTAAAAACCACATGTCTAAAAAATGCCCTTTAAAAATAAAATAATAATGATACTAGTAATTTTATAATTTTCCATGCATGCAATTCTATTTTGATTTGTTTAGTAATTTTTTAAATAAGGTAGTGTAACCTAATCCCTGACAATGGCATCGTGAAATCTGATATCAGACAATTTCCTATATTATTTGAATATACAGATAAGTTACGTACATATATATGTACAAGCGCAGCTCGAAGTCACATACATACGTCCATAAAAAATTTGAACTTTCATGTATATCAATGTAGAAAAAAAAACATTGAGTTAAATGTCCACTATTGTTCGTTCGTGCTGGAAATGCTTAATTATTTCACTGCTTTCAAATATTCATTTAATGCAACATATTTATTTTATTTCTACATATACATATACATATATTTATAATGACTTTCAACTAAGTATGCAAAAATATATGCACGTGGTTTTTTATTTCATAATTTAACATGTGATAAAATGATTATACGCCACTGTGTTTTTTGTTTTTTTTTTTGTATTGTGAGACACGCAGAGCAAACAAAGCTCGACAAAAGGAACGTGACTAAACTGAGAAATGTATGCAGCAGCACCTGAACTTCCCTAAAAAGTTTATATTTAGTTGAATATTCAGTGCGAAAATACGTACATTTATTTACATTTGTGCCGGTGCAATAAAGTGCCAAGTCAAAATTATACATACAACCATATCTACATTTATTTCCACATAAGTTTGTTCAAAAGAACAAAATTAAATAAATAAAGAGAAAAAGCAGTGGTATCTCCGCACAGGTGGCTTAGTTGCTTGAGTAAGCAGTTAACCGATTGAGTCAATGCTGATATCAGCAATTATTCATGGAATATTCCAGTGCCGCCTAAATATGTAAATATTTAAATTATTCAAGAGTCTTTAAATAGTACGATTGTTTATCTCTGTTCTGTAGTGTGTTTATTTTAAGAGATGTGTAGATGTAATTTAATTGCAGTTTATTGCTTTGTCATGGAAATGCTTCTAAGCTGTAGCGAGATAATTTTTAGTTAAGCAACTTCTTAGTATTAAAATGGGCACCCCTCCTGAACAGATTTAAGGCATGCTGGAATCAATGGTGACTTGATTTGTATTTCTTCCATCAAATAATAAGGATTTTTTCAGGTTTCTTTTACCGTAAATTTTTTATATGAACGAGTAAAGACGGATACATTTTAATTTCTTTCTAACTTCATACTTTTCACGAATATAAAAAATTTACATTTTTTACTACCGCTGAAGATGACTTATCCCGCAAAGATTTTATCGAATACCTTTGGTAGGTTGTTCAAACTCCTATTAATATGCAACAAAATACCGTGCCGTAAACAGACGACCAACTTAGAACAAAGTCAGAGTAGGATACTGCGTCAATGGCATGGACGTAGTTCCAGACTCTTTAGAACGACGGACACCGAAAAGCCTTGGGATGATGGGATGTTTAAGCTACCTCCCATACTGGTCAGAAGGCATCTATACAAACTAAGTAGCGAACTTCGAATGTATGTAGGACAAACCCCCCAAGGTCAACCTTACAAGCCTACAACGGAATTTACCAAGAGTACAATGCCATTTTGTGTCATACCAACGATAAAATATACACCCATCGCAAAGCAAGGGACTCACTTTATCGCAAGATACGCGTGTCTGCAATCTGGATATTATTCAAACTCATACTTTAAGAATCAACCCCGACAAAGCAAACACCTTTTCGAATTCCCCGAATTTGTGGTAGGCCGAAAAACTCCAAGCTTTCCAAGCACTTATGAAATTTTCCAATTGCACTTAAGAATCAAAGAGAAATTTGGGACGATGAGAGAGGGTGGAGGATGGAGTGTGATTTGGAGTCATTAATTGAATGATATTTTCAGAATGTTACTAACAGTTCGCCGAATTAGCATCATTGCCGTGAACCTACATTGAAAAGTAAATATCTATTCTGATAGCCAAACGCTGATGAGAGTTCAGGGGTTACAGGTTCCTCTTTCAATTGCCTCGGAATACATGCGATTTAAACTGATTCGGATTCCAAAGTATAGGGCCATTGCAAGAAACTATGTACAATGCCTATAAGTTGGCTTGCTAGGGTACGATGGAGATAAATACTGCTGAGAGAAATAATAGTGAAGGGACAATGTCAACGTGCAGCCTACTCCTGGACAATTAAACTTTTTTTTAGTTGGCTTAGCGAATGTTTCCCTATTGGATGCTAAATATACGCGAGCGGTTTGGAGAGTTGTCTCAGATCAAGGTCCAACTCTCAGTTGTGATTTAGATTATGGCGGAGAGCTGCCTGATGCGAATCCATTCACCCTAAAAACCTTGTCTTTGGCAAAGGTTCGATGTGTTTGAGTTGTCTGGAAGTTGTTGAGATGAGCTCCAAAAGCTCGATAACATAATACCACACACTGCTCATTGTGAATTATTTGCCAATAAACAAAATGTTACAATTATTGAAAAACTACCACAAATACCTTGAGCAAGTATTTTGCAATAAATTTTGCTTTCCAACTTCTGCACAACTTTTACCGTTGTACCAAAAAAAAAAAGAGCAACTACTTTACAACAACAGATGAAAATGCAACACTGCTGTTATTTGTACTTCAATTGCTTCTGTTGCTACATTACTACGGCTTTTTTTTTTCAAAGTAGTGCAGAAGTAAGAGCACATAGCGATAGTAAAAAGTGCAATTGCAAAAATTTGCACAAAATATACAAATTCGTACCTACATACAAGAAAGCATGAAAACATTTTTGGCTGCCTGCAAAGCTCTGTAATTTGTTTGTTGGCCAACGAAAATTTGTAGTTAGATATTTGTAGGAGCTTATTAGTATTGTAATAGGGAAAATGGAAAATAGTAAAAAAAAAAAATCTGAATATGTGAAATAAAGTTTGCAGCGCCGGCAGCCTGCTTTTGGTCTTGCCGATGCCAATTTTTTATTTTATTTTTTTAAATTTTTTTTGTACGCTTTTTACATAGATTGTTTTTTTTTCGCTAGAGCATCTGTCATATTTTTTACTGCTACATTCGCAATATTTTGAGGTCATTACACGCCCCCTGCGTGGTGTACTACGCGCTGGCCGCTGGCCGCTTGCCGCAGCTGTTTGGTTTTGGCACTGCATGCACTGATCCATGTGGTGGCCAACAAATTTGCTGGCCATCGCTTGCTGTCACTGCCAATTTTTGCAGCTGCCATTGTAGTTGAAAATGCTTGTGCTGCAATCTTTCAGGTTTTTTTTTCTCCTCTCCGTTTGAAATAACATGATTATCTGAGCAATGAATGGTTTTGGTAGCCAAAAAGCTTCTGGTGCTGCGTATACTTGCACATAAATTATTATATTTATTGCGACTAGTTGTGTTGTTGTTTGTGTGCATATTGCGAAATAGCTCAATTTTCGTAAATTATTGCTTTCGGCATAAATATGAACATAAGTGAAGGTGTATGTACATAGTTAAATGGTTTACCTTTCATGAGAAATGAAATATATATAACTCAACTTCAATTGCAAATGAAAATTTTAATTCAAATTCACAGTGAGTTATGTATTTATGTACAATTTGCAGATTAAATACATACTCGTACTCGTATGTATTTATGTAAAATGTTTGTACATATTAGCAAACCTTCACTGTTAATCACCAACTATTAAAAGTTTAGTTTGAGTACAATCACAACGAGGCATTTGATAACAAAACCATTCCGAAAAATCATTTTGCCAAAAATCATAATATTTTGAAGTTATCTTTTATATCTTCTTCTTCTCTCATAACCTCGATAAAGACCGTTGCAATTTTGGCTGAGCTTAACATAACACGCCAGTTATTTCTCTCTTTCGCTAACTGGCGCCAGTTGGAAATACCAAGGGTACACAAGTCTTTTACCGCTTGGTCTTTCCACCGCAGGGGAGGCCTTGCCTTTCCTTTGCTACCACGGGTACTTTCAGAGCTGGAGCGCTTTCATCCATTCGAACGACATGACCTAGCTAGCGAAGCCGCTGGATCTTAATTCGCTGCACTATATCTATGTCGTTATAAAGCTCGTACAGCTCATCGTTCCATCTTCTACGGTATTCGGCATCGCATAGACGTAAAGGCCCATAAATCTTTCGAAAAATCTTTCTCTCGAACACTCCTAGAGTCTTTTCATTAGATATCTTCATTGTCTATGCTTCTGCGGCACACATTAGGATGGGCATAATGAGAGACTTATAGAGCGTGATTTTTGTCCGTCGAGAGAGGACTTTACTGCTCAGTTGCCTACTCAGTCCGAAGTAGCACTTGTTGGCAAGAGTGATCCTCCTTTTGATTTCGAGGCTGACATTATTATTGATGTTAATGCTGGTTCCTAAGTAAACGAAGTCCGAAGAAAGTTATAACTGTCAGCAGTGATGTTCGATCCCAGTCGTGAATGTGCCGACTGTGTATTTGATGACAGGAGATACTTCGTCTTGCCATTCGCTTCGTTTCTCTATCCAGTCAATGTCATCGGCGTACGCCAGCAGCTGCACACTCTTATAAAAGATGGTGTCTGACCGATTTAGTTCTGCGGCTCGAATTATCTTCTCTCAGGTTAAACAAGTCGCACAACAAAGAGTCCTCGTTTGGTATCAAAAGGCTCGGAGAGGTCCTTCCCATTCATGACGGAGCTGGTGGTGTTGCTCAACGTCATTTTACATAGCCGTATAATTTTTGCGGGAATACCAAATTCAGACATTGCGGCATAAAGGCAACTTCTTTTTGTGCTGTCGAAAGCGGCTTTGAAGTCGACAAAAAGATGGTGCGTGTTAATTCTTGTTTCTTGCGTCTTTTCCAAGATCTGGCGCACTGTGAATATCTGATCGATAATAGATTTACCAGGTTTTAAGCACACCTTTCTCGTGGGTTGGGCAAAGTACATTTAGATTCCAATCAGTAGGCATGCATTCGTCCGACCATACTTTGCAGATAAGCTGGTGCATGCGCTTTAACAACTCTTCTTCACCCTATTTGAATAACTAAGCTGGCAGCTTAACAGCTCCGGGCGCTTTGTTGTTCTTTAGCCGTGTTATTGCTATACGGATTTCGTCGCAGTCGGGTAACGGAACATCGATACCGTGTTCATTGTATGTGGTTTCGGGATCATCATCTTCTCCAAGGTGGTCTCTGCCAATACCACTAAGTTGTGTGGAGAAGTGCTCCCTCCATAAACTAAGTATATTCTGGACGTCAGTCACCAGGTCACCGTTGTCGTTCTTACAGGAATTGTTTCATATAGTAATAAGAGTATTTACTGACACCACATCTGAAGATACAATACTTATACACGGATAGATAGGAAGCAGCGCTGCCTGAGCAATAGTTTGGGATCCTTTTAACGTGTGGAACTGCATTTTGATGCCTCTGATGTTATCGGTTGTGTGATAACTTTTAGAATTAACAACTAAATTAATTTAAATTTAGATAACAAATCTCGGATATATATTGTGAATTACGAATCCCGAGCAGAAAAAAAAATGTGAGTTTGGAACTACAGACACGATGAATATTAAGAGTGTGGGTCTATAATCACCCCTTTCTAACTAAGGCGATAAAGATTGGCCCCGAAAGTCCATTATATCCACAACCAACCCTGCAAAAAATGCGATAGGATGAGTCCGAGAATAGTCGCAAGCGACTAATACAATTTTTGATCTCTTTCTATGGAATGAACTGTTCCGTTTTGTGCGAGCGTGTCCTATAAAGTATATTTATTAAAACGAAGATAAAAATCATTCTTTCGACCTAGATTCGAACCGGCTTCTCGCAGGTTGCTAAAAAAACGTTTTCCTAACATGCCAAAGACGCGCATGAAAATTTGTTGCCTAAGTGACTAATGCCCAATTGTACCCGATAGAGACTATATACCGGAATACTCTCTTTAGAGATTAGTCGCACAATTTTTTGCAGGGAATATATCCATTTGCTGTGTGTAGTTGCCTGGCACAGAACATAAAAAGATACGAATTGAAGTTCTCAGCCCTGTTATAGATTTTTCCAAGTTTAATTTTTACCAAGTTGTGATAATTATAATGCATTAACTTATTAAAACATTCGAGTATATGTATGAAAAATTCGTTGTCCAATTAACATAAGTAAACTGACAATTAATGACTTCCGACAGCACGTCCTCACGAAACATGTAACAAAGCACATACATATACGAGTATTTATACTTTCATATTCAAAAGCAAATTAGAATTTTTAAAGTTTATCTTCTCAGTACATTGTTTTGATATTTAATGGCATTTTTTTTTAACACAATATCCGTGTAATAATTCATTTTACACTTCTGTGCGATTGGCACTTCAACAAACACCAAAAACCATTTGACAATAATTGCAATAATGAAACTTTATTAATAATAATAACCACACAATGAATGAATATTTCCAGTATAAATAATTTATACAAATTTATTTGTGAATAAACAGCTTTGCTTAATGACTTGTCTGATGTACAAAGCATCGTGACTGCAATTTGATTTGTTTGCAACTTATAATGTCCGCATAAATATTTGAAAGTATAATTAGTAAGAAAAGAGGCGACATTTGAGCTGGTTAAATAAGATATTTTAATGCGGAAATCTTGTGCTGTAAATTGCATAAGCAGATATACATATTTACATACGCATACAAGATAAGGGAACTTTGAAGTACATATGTACACAGCACGGAATATGAACAAAAATGTATTTGTATTTTATTGCTGTTTTTGGGACGTCATCCGAATGTTATTTTCTTCTTTCTTCTTTTATGGCGCTACAACCGTTTGTCGGTTTGGGCCGAGACCAAAAAGCTTCGCCAGTTCCCTCTCTCCTTTGCTAGGGTTCGCCAATTATTCTCACCAAGTGAAGACAGGTCCTTTTGTACTTGCTCTTTCCAGTGTATTCGTGGACGTCCTTGCCTCCGTTGTCCACCCAAGGGTGCCGATTAGAAGGATTTTTTCACCGGAGCATCATCATCCATACGAACGGCATGGCCAAGCTATAGAAGTCATTAAATTTGTATGCGCTTAACTATGTCCATATTATTTTACAGCTCATACAGTTCAGCATTCCATCTTCTTCGCACTCGTCGTTAACGCGAACAGGACCATAAATCTTGCGTAGAACATTTCTCTCGAAAGCCCCCAAAGCCCTCTCACCGCTGTTTAGCATCGTCCATGTTTCTGCGCCATATAAAAAGATGGGCATAATGAGGAATTTGCAGAGCGGGATTTTCGTTCGTTGAGCAAGGGCTCTGCTTTTCAATTGCCTACTGAGCCCAAAGTAGCACCTGTTGCCAACAGTTATTCTTCGCTTGATTTCGAGGCTGACGTTAATGGTGGTATTAATGCTGCATCCAAGGTATTAGAAATCCTTGAATACTTCAAAGTTGTAACTGCCAACAGTGACGTGGGTCCCAATACGCGAGGATTTTTTGTTTGTTGCCACAAGATAATTTGCTTTGTTCGCGTTCACTACAAGACCAACCTCTTTTGCTTCCCTTTCTAGACCTAAAAATGCAGCACTGAATGTTATCGTAGGTATTAAATACCGCTTGTAAATTTCTATATTTCCGAGAGCACTTCTCAGATCGAAAGTTTTATAGTCTACGACAATTGCTTTACTCAAACTGGACTGGAAAAACTCACATGCGATACTAATTGAGAGCACCAAATTTTTTTGTGACCATCACAAATATTCGTTGAAGCCTTCCCAAACACATGCACTAGCTTCGTGGAAGATCTAAAAATATTAGCATTAAAAATCAATTCATTATTGCCTTTGCAATTACGGCTTCCTCTTCTTGTTGCAATAACTGATCTGGGTGTTGTTGGCAAAAGTTTAGCTTTGTCTCGTTTTGCATTGGAATACAAAATTCAATTGCAGTTGCATGGTCTCTCGCGTTTGTATGGATGTATCTACGTTAAGTATTCAGCAGCAGCTACGGGGAATCAATGCAATATTACCAATGCGTTTATTTGCTACATACATACTAGGTGCGCATGTACTCAACCCAGCAGTGAAAAGCCAATCTTGTCAAAAACCATTCCCTTTCACACACTGGTATATTATGAGGCTGCTCAGCGATAGTTGTCTTCAAAATGTAGAATTAGAGAGTCCTGCTGATATGAGTTGAGGTGTGGTGAGATGGGATGAAGTGACTTAAGGTATGGTGAGTTCAGTTGAGTTGAGTTTAGTTATATTACGATCAGGTGTGGTGGCTTTAAGTGTGGTAAATTTATGTATGGTAGGTTTGGGTATGGTGATTTTGGGTGTGGTAAGTTCAGGTGTGGTAATTTAGGTGTGGTGAATTTATGTATGGCAGGTTTGGGTGTGGTGATTTTAGGTGTGGTAAGTTAAGGTGTGAGCAATTTAATTGTTTTATACGTTGGCGTGATGTGAATTTAGGTACGATCAACACAAAATTCCCAAAATCATAATCTCCAAACTCAAAATCCCCAATTTAAAAATCTACAAAACCATAATACCAATCCCAAAATTAATAATAATTTAGCTTAATCTTAAACTGGCCATCTAGTACTTACTTATACTAAAATTATTCTAAGTTACTTTAAATAAATATAACATCTTTTTTTATGTTCTTGTCATAACGTTACATGTTATTGCTATATATATTGTTCATTTTATATATTTGCAAATTTTATTTAATTTGTTTTCTATTTTTATTATATTTTTATTTTTAATACCCCTCTCTTACTATCGGTTATTAAAACTACCATAATTTTTTGTTGTACCTTTGCAAGAGTTAGTAGGATTTAATATAAGATTATAATTATTAATTTTCGTGAAATTTATTTGGATTAGGTTAAAATTGCGTTAAAAATCGTTTGTTGGGGCTTTTAATTTTGAGGATTTTGATTTTGGGTATTTCAGGCTCAACTCGGGCGATCCGTTATGGCATGGTGTTTTTTTTGGTAGGTAAGGTGTGGTGAATTGAAGTATGGTGACGTAGAACTTCTTGCCATCCGAGACTATTTCCATTTGTATTATTTACAACTTAAAATCGCTCCTAAAGAAGTTTCAAAAATAACACATCCTTAGAATAAAGAATTCTGCTGGATCGAAAGCGATAAAAATACCAGTTGCTAATATGAAAGAAAGTAGAAGTATGTAATGGTAAAATTTCACTGGTTCAAAACTGCGTCTAACAGGTTGACAACTTATTACTTATTATAGTAAAATGAATGTGTGTACATGACACTGCCTTTAAATTTCTGCAGTTAGCAGTCTTACTCCGCTTTGAACTTGCGAAATTGAGCAGAAGTACTTAAGTATGTAGAAGCAGTCGCATCACCAAGGCATTTTCACCGAAAACATAACTATCCGAGAGCACTGTCAAGTTATTTGAATTTCATGGTAAATATGGAAATAGTAGATATGTACATACATATGTTTGTATGGATGTGTGCACATGTGTATCTAGGTACATATGTACATATGTGATGTCTGCTAGTGATGCATAATTGTATGCACTCAAGCAAATTCAGCTTCCAGACCCCGCCTCCAATCAACATTCCGAAAATCAGCGCTTGCCGTTCGACGTTCATTTGCATTTGCTGCAAAAGGTTTAGTGAATTGTTGCTTTTATTGCCTAACACTAACATAAATTTAATTGTTGTTATTGTCTTGCGCCATGCGGTGCCATGCACCAAAGCAGCGCTGTTAGTGCTGGCAGCAGCAGCAGTAATAAATGCTCTCGTACAAACGGACACGTACGAAATTGTTAATTTTGCTCGGTATGCATTTAATTGAAATGCTCTGGCATATTACGGCCGAGAAAATGTGGTTTTCCCTCAACAAAAGCACCACAACAAAAACAACGCACAGGCTAATAACATCATCGCCAGTACAACTCAAATGCTACTTACCGTTGTTGCTGTAATCGCATTGATGTTCTTGTTGCAGTTGGCAATGAAATACTAACAAGCACTGATTGCGCAATTCATAAGGAATTTTCAATTTTCCCCACATTTTTTTTGCAACCATATGGATGATTTGTAAATTTATTAACACTTGCTAGATGGCGCGATATTGATTTGCATATTTTTATTAGATTCTTTTTTTGAAATATAGAAAACTTTGTTTTGAAAACGTTAAGGATTGAAATTTTGAATTTATTTTCTTTTGATAGTTAGGAATTTGATATAATATAGGCGACGTCGGGAAAAACCTGCGCCGATTTTCAGGACCTTAGCTCAAGTGTTTGAATTTCTGACCGTCTTATTGGGTCCGTCAGTTTAAATTTTGATCAAAGGATATCAGTTTTGTAATCAGTGACGTCACAACTTTTTGATGTCCTAAACTCGAATACGCCATGTTGAATTTAAAAAAAAAACTGGCATCGGGTTTGTAATCAAAGATACCGCAAACCCCCTAACAGGGATTTTTCTGATTCTATATAATCACTGGAACTTCATAGGATAACCTAATTTTATACATAACTATTTTTTTAACTTGCATACGTGACTATTGCAGGTTAACATTCCATCTTAAATTTAATCATAGGTCGGCGTCTCTTTCACGTTACGATTTTGAAAACACCCAAAACCCCAACCCACCCCAACTTTGATAACAACTATAAAGTAATGGACCACCGCTGGCCGTTGTGGTCGAGTTGGTAGCGGTGCGTGCTATAACTCGATATGCCGGTGAGTTCGTGGTTCGAATCTCAGTCAGAGCAAGCAAAATCGAAATCATAGAAAACGTTTTTCCTAATAGCGGTCACTCCTCGGCAGGCAACGGCAAACCTCCGAGGGTACATCTGCCATAAAAAAGTTTCTCACAAAATATATCTGCCGTTCGGAGTCGGCACAAAACTGTAGGTCCCTCCAGTTGGTGGTAGAATATAAAGAAGCACACCACAAATGGTAGGAGAAGCTCGGCCAAATACTGAGCTATATAGGGTAAGCGCCAAATTATTATTATTATTATTATAATGGAAGACTTAGATCAAAGCATCGTGTTCACCGCAAACCACTCTCATATTTAAAAAAAATCAATAAATAAAATGTTAATTTTGTTGAAAGAAAATTACCGATTTTGATATTCATTTAAAAATTTTCAATGACCTTTGCATAGTCATTCGACTATCGCAAACTAACAGCGAACAATTTTTAAACTGTTAACTCGATCGAGAACGTCGCTTCGTCTTAGCATTGCATTTTTTGAGTTGTATTTAAATAATAAACGGTAAACTCCTCATTTTGAATATTTTAACGGTTTTGTGGGCGTTAAAAAACAATCAATGACAATTAATTTTATTTCAGATTTTAATTTGTAAAAGTATTTGCCTGAAGTTGCTCTCAGTATCGTAGTTTTGTAGAACTTGTACGAACACAAATATTAGGTTATCTCTCAACTTTTTGCTGTCGACTCTGCAGCGGCTTTCGGAGTACCTCAGTTTAAATCTCGTTGCGGAACTTAATAAAAAAAATAACAATTTCGATTATTATTAAATGTTCACAAACAAACAAAAAAACAAAAATTAAATTAATAATTAAGCACGTTTTGCTATCTAGTTAGTTCATAAGTAAGTAAGTATGTATGTAGCCATTCAGAGAGAAAATTAGGCGAATAATTATAAAATTTACGCTTTGTAGTTAATATTTGCATATTCGTAATTAAATACAAAAATACATAAATACACTGGTGGCAAAAATATTAGAATAGCGAAATTTATTATTTATTTATGAGCTGGAAATTTTTGCTCTACTGTTAATTTAATGCTGAATAGTTTTTCCTAAAAAATCTGGCTCATTGCATTAAAACTTCATTTAAATCGCCGTTTTGATGTCTATATAAAATGTTTATAATTTTGTGAAAATTTTACCAAAAATTAAGAATTTAAAATAAGTTTACGTACGCAGTTCTATTCGAAATTCAGTTATAAAATAATGAATTGCAAAATTGAAGAATCTACGAACTTTTGTTGATATTTTTGATAAAAATACAAAAATCAAAGAAATTTCGCAAATAGTTAAAAAAACACTAATATGAATCTGCTTATTCAAAAATATTTAAATATTTTTTCTTAATTTGAAATTTTGCTAAAAATTGGAATAGATTTTATATATTTTGTTTGGGGTTTGAAAACAAATATTGAACCTTAAGAAAGGCGAATTCATAAAGGTGGCAGAAAATGTTTAAGAGAAAAAAAAGTGCATGTATTTTGTTGTTACTTTCGGTACAACGAATGTCAAAGCCAACCAACACACAAATGATTTTGACATTTGCTGTACCACGGCGATAGAAAAAGCAAATCAATCAGCTGCTTACTAAAGCCACCTTACTAAATTCGCCTTGACCTTAAGTAAACGAAAGGCAAAGCTTGTCAAAATAATGACTTTTAAATATTTTCTCCTGCCAATAAACTGCTCGTATATATACATATATATCGTACTATATATATATGTATGTATGTACACAGTTGCCATTAACTTTAGTCCGTAGTGTTAATGCTCGTGGGTCACGCTTGCTTGCTTTGCTACGCCTTTTAAAATATTTCCACAGCAATACCAACAAATATGCAATAAAATGTAAACAAATTTCGCGCTATTAGCTACAAATACAAAATTTTATTTCTAATTGCCAATTGGCATTGTTGCACAGCAAAACGGGTTTTCAGTTGCGACGACACGTTTCCTTTGAATTCCAAACCAATCAGGCACCTTCGAATAATGCATCAAAACCGCAAAAAAAAAAAAAAAAAGTAAATTCAATGGCAAAAAAAAATACTTTAAATATTGAAACAATCGACTAAAAAGTGCTTTATTTGCTGTAAGAAAAAATGCTGAATGCTTTCCATGATTCGATATTTCATTTTTTTTTTCACCATTTTTTTAGGCGCATTCGCAATGGCAGCGAGCGAGCTTAGTAAGTGCAACAGCCATTTGTTGTTGGAGTTAACGGATGAGTGTGTTAGAAAAAAAATCTGGATTTAAAGTGGAGCTTCAGGAGTGTTTTTTTATGGGCCTCCGAAGTGCTATATCCGTAGCTGAAGGTGGAAAAAAATGGAATGATTGTAGCTGACACAAGTGTCTCTCTGGTATTTTAGTGTTTGATATTTTATTTTAATAAAAAATGGAATGATTGTAGCTGACACAAGTGTCTCTCTGGTATTTGAGTGTTTGATATTTTATTTTAATATTTTGTTAAAGGCATTTAACTGCACTTTAGCAATTTCGTAGGTGAACGAAGCAAGATAATTTCTATTTGGACAAATTTAATAGTCTTATTCATAATTCTCAAAAACAGATCAAATGTGGCTTAAAAAATTTTTTATATTTTATATTTTAATTAAACTTATATTCAATCAAAAAGCCAAACTGTTTAAAAAGTCGTGTTATAGGTTTTTTTTATATAGAACTCCTCATATTATGAGCATTTTTTCACTTTTTTTTATTTAAATTCGTAATTCACTGTAATTAAGTACTTTATTACCCTTGGGGCAATATATTAGATTGTTGTTGAACACATTCACAAATACTAGGTACTATTAAAGCAGCTAATAAATTATGGAGAAAGGGTAGTTTTGTTTCTGAATGTGTATGAAAATTGCGCGATATTTTTTAAATGTTCGATGTATCCTAAACAATTTTTAAAACACAGCGCATTATGTGGCACGGTCCCTTAATTGAAATTGAAGAAAAAAAAAGTTATTAAGAGATTTCATTCGCACTAAAGTCAAGTTTCTAATACAAAGTACATATTATTATTATTATTTTTTTTTTATTTTTGCTAGCCGATAAAGTATCAGTTTCAAGTCATCGGTGATTTTTGACATTTTCTTTTTATTGGGAGTGTGCTTGTTTTTCGCTATATGGAAGCGAATACCACAAAAAAAAAATTCCTGAAAATCTGCGGTATATTTTTTTTTTGTCGTGGGCCTTATATCCTTTTCAATAAGCCATGGCGCAACTAAAAGAAGTTTTAGTGCTCTCATATACTTACTAACTGCACCGTATCCTTATAGAAAACTTGCTATTATATTATCTCTATCTTTATTTCTAAATTTTGTAATTTTACTCTTAATCCGCGCCACGTATATAAATGATGCGATTCGCTGCTTTGTTAACAAACTCTCTACCTGTAAAGTAAATACCCCATCCTAAATATGTTCAGTATTTATCGAGCATTTCATTTGTATGTAGCCCTTAAAATCGCGCGGACTCCGACGTAGTCACATTTTAAATAAATTTTTCTGGTTCTTGCAATGGCAAGATGCGCCTTTTTCCATCTCTCCATCTTAAGCGGCGTACAGACTAAGTCTGTATTGAGGCAATTAAGAAATAGTCTTCGTGAATTTTGAGTGTACAAAATTTACTAAGTGACTCAATTTAGCGCTGTCCGAAGTCAAAAGTCGATAACTTTACGGCAACTGTTACCAGTCGCTGTTCGTAAACAAACATTTTTTTCTTGACAACTCAATTGAAGCTTGTTGGTTATCGATAATCGACCGACTGTTATTTACGCTCTGACGAAATTTTCTGGTGTGCCTTAAAACTTGTTCAAATTAATTGTAAATACTCGCATATATCCAATGTAACTAATTTATTTTGTTAGCTGAAAGTAGTACTATCACTAAAAGTGTGCTTCTTTATGTTCCACCACAAATGGAGGGACCTACAATTTTGTGCCGAGTTCGAACGGCAGATTTATTGCCAGGAGGTTTGCCATTGCCTGCCGAGGGGTGACCGCTATTAGGAAAATAACTGTTCTTTGACTTAGATTTTACTTGCGCTGGCAGAGATTCGAACCTCGAACTCAGCAGCGTATCGAGTTATAGCACGCACCGCTACCCACTCGACCACAGCGGCCGAACAAAAATGGCGTGTATTCATCTTTACAAACACTTATTTACCTACATATGTATGTATATGTATGCATATGCATTTAAATAACAAAATTATTTAGCGTTCACGGTTTTGTTATTAAAAAATTACAGCTGCATACAATTGTTTCTTTCATTTTAAATAATACTTCAATTTAATTGTATATCGATTAGCGCCTTTGTATTTGCTACTCACACATATGTACGTGCTCGTTTTTTTTTTATTAATTCGCTTTGCTTAATATTTTTCTGCGAAATTCTGTATCTAACAGTTGATTATTCCTTTTTATTAGTTTTACGTCGTTGGTGTTTTTTTTTTTTTTGTTATAAATCTCAGACCCGAAATGACATCAGCACTTGTTTAAAATGTAAGAGATTTGATTGATGAATAAATATTTATGTAATATTTTTTTCTTTAACAGCAACAACCCGCATACATTGAATTTATAACGAGTATTGATTTGATTTTTTTTTTTTTGTAGATTTTTCACTTAACAAAATATTTGTGTGTAGTTCAGTTAAGCAAGCGGTTATCTTAATAAATTTTGAAAATCATGCGCGCGCTCTCACTTTTAAACATTTGTTACCCAAAGTAATTAGGTTCTAGATACATACATATGTATGTATATACTTAACGATGCAAAAACATTTTCAGTTCTCTTTTTATATTATTTCTTCAGAAACGTAAATTAAATAAGATAATTTGAAATACAATTTTTTAGATTACAATAAATTTGATTAAATATTGCAGATCATGAGAAGTCATTTGTATGGTCTTAGTTGGTTTCACTCGTAACTAATACCACTGATTGGTTGGGCCATAACATTTTGCTTATTCCGGCACAAATTTTGTAACTTGAGTATTTCTTTCCTTGTTATGTATTCCGACACTGTACGAGTATGTGTAATCAATTCGTATGCCTAAGCTATAAACTGAATTTTTGTTATATGTATATTTAATAATATTCAAATATTCCTCAGTTACTGATTAGAATATAAATACCTTTATGCAAAAATATAATTTAATCACATAATTTAAATGTGTATTAAGGAATTCATTCACTTATTAACATACATAAATAAAGTTCTTAGCTTACATATGACATTCCAATTTAACCAACTTTCTCGGAATATCCAAGCAAGTTTTCTCAAATAAACGTTCGTACAAACGGCGGCAAAAAGCTGTTTATTTGCTATCATTCATATATGTATGTAGTACGAGTATATTCGAAGATTTAGTTATGTGCATAATTATCTATGTTTGGCCAAAGAAATTAATATGAATACACACACACACACGCGCATACATGCATTTGTATATTTATGACGAGTTATATATGTATGAATTAATAATTGTTTTATCTATTTAATTAAATCGATTTTGTATTATTCTTAAAGCATAAAATAAAAATCAAGTTATAATCTTTAACATTTTTTTTTATCGAATTTCTTTAATATCTACGCTTTCTGCTCTGTCCCTTGCTCTCATATTTTATCTCTTCCTCGATCTGCGTTTCATTTGTATAAATTCAGTGCGATAGTATGTATGACTAAGTCAATTATTTAATCGAGGTCATTTGAATTTGCGAAGTGAGCTTGTTTACTGCAAGATAGTTTAAAGCTCACACTCACTTATTTTTGTATTGTAAATTTGTATTCTTCATACTTGTTTACTCCTTTTCAACGTCATATCTAGTTTCGCAAGAGTTGAATGCAAAAACAAGAAAGAATGTTGGTTTTATCATCTGACCAGTTTTTTCACGGCCCGTTACGTCATTCGATCGGTAAATCGATCGGCAAGTAAACTCGAGAAAATAAAAGCTTTAATGCTTGTTGGTATAAAGGTAGTAACCTTAAATGTAAACTAATAAGTGCCGATCTTATATTTTCATAAAATTAAATTTGTATGAATTTTAAATTTAATTTGAGAGGTTGCGAGCAGTAAAGTTGTAAAGTGGTAAGTGACTAATTTATGAGTATTTCTATTATTATTATTATTATCATTTATTTATTACAATTTAAATTAATATAATTACATTTAGCACTAGCAGCAAGGCTATCGGCCAGTTAAAAAAAAAAAAATACTTACATTTTTTGCATTATAAAATACAAATATTTTGCTGCCAACTCCGTTTAGTAAAATTTTACAGTAGAAGAGAATAACATGTTTATAGTAAAAACATACAAAAGAGATGTCAAAATGCAATCAAATACATTTCTTCGTCTTAATTTGATATTTTCGGCATTAACCATTAAATTTAAATAATTAAGATGTAAATGAAGGCATTGTAAAGGACAAAGATAAATATATGCACAAAATTACGAAAACTTATAAATTTCAGGATAATTAAAAGTAGAAATTTCAAAAAGAGGAATGAAAATCTTAATTTATTACAACCACTATATCGAAAAGGATGGTAATATAATCGAATATACCAAAATAGATACCAAATGCATCGATCGCTCACTTTTTGTTTTATGTTTCGAGTTCAGAATTGAAAATACTTCCATTGGAGAGCAGCTCATAACTTCCATCGGATCAAAGTACTAGCGCAGAGGACACCCTGCCTGGTTGTCAAACCTGGCTTGGCCCACTTAACGCGATTCATCCACAACTACTTTCAGCTGATATTTCCACAGAAGAATTACTCCTCATTATTAGTAAATATACGCTTCGGAATTGGTTGGATTTTGTTTCGATTCAACAGCGATTTGCAGATCGAAATTTGGTTCTTTAGTAATTCCTGTGCATCGAGTTTTGTTAAGACCTTTTCGAAAACATACTTTTATAAAGCGCAAATGTTTTTCACATCGAAATTAATGGCAAGGATTATTCTACGAAGACCAAGTATGTGCGTTTGACTGCTTTAAGCCAATTCGTCTTGCTGACGATTTTCGTTCATGTCGAGAAACCTTAAAACATATCCCATTTACTCATTCCGCATACGTTACAAAGCATATTTATTTAAAAAGCGGCTGAGTTCGACATTACCAAACTTCCATTAAATATAATGGGTAATTTCATCAAACTTCTCTTATTTACAATTTGCCTTGAAAAATTAAGTTAACAAATAAGCCGTTAACGATGACTAAGTAAATTATCTCAAATAAAAATAGTATTCACTTTATTAATCATCACTAGCCTCTTCAACATTAAAAGTCTATTGTTCGTGTTGTTTATAAAAAGAGCTATTATAGCTTAAGTTTTGTATGAACAAAATATTTTTTTATAACGCAACTAATAGGAAAATAACAATGCATACTTAACAGATGAAATAACAAGGGCGAAGTGAAGAAAAGCAGCGAGCAGAGAGCAAGCGCATTGGCGCTACAACTTGAGGGCGTCTGAAAAAGGTATAATGAAACTAACGACATATCGACATGAATATCCCAAAATTAAACTAATATTTGAGCATCGTACAAGATTTTCTCTAAGTTCTGTGTACTTTGTTCATATTCTTTGTGAAATACATACATATAACTATGTATGTATATATGCTTAACGACTAACAAATGAATATACATTCACAAGTTCAATAGCTCGTTAGCGCACTCAATGAACCAACAAAGAATTGTGTTGTACGAGTATGTATGTATGTATGTAGTAAGTTCTCCGCTTTTGTAAAACACAATGAAAATTTAAGAAAAAACATAAAGTAAAATAAAATGAAATATAAAGAAAGCACAGCAAAAATAGAAAAATTAGATGTACTACATGCATACATAGTTAGTTGCTTAAGTACTTCCGCCTGTTTAAGAAAGTTTACGCTGTTCGTGGTGAATAAGGCGAGAATTGCAAAAAAAACAAAAATAGCCCAACTCGCAGTTGCTAAATAATAAAACAACAACTGCCTGTAAGAAGTACCGAAGTGTAGCAGCAGTGACTTGACGGTAATAGGAAAATGTTTAGCATCAAACAAAAAAAAAATTAAAAATAAAAAAACGCGAAAAAACAAAATCGCTGAGACTAAGACTTAGTTAAAATGAACTTAACAGCACTAGCTGAACAGCTAAAGTATGCTGAGGTCAGTAAAGCCGAGTTGAAGCACATACAAGTGTCTAAACTGGAACATGGAAACATGGGAAATTGTGAAAAAATAATTCAAATAAAATACTTGTGACTGAGAGTAGAAGAAAATAAGAAAGAAAAAAAAATGTCACAGCACTGGTAACCATTTAAGAGCGAGCAATAGCTATAAAAAAATATATAATGTATGTTGTATATTTAAGAAAAAATATAAACGAAAAAACATCGGGCTTTGCAAACAAAAGGAATATACTACATTGTTATGCTACTGGCAAATACCAAAAATGTTATGAAAACAATAAATAAAAAATATATAAATGAAATAAAAAGATAATATAAAACAATAATTTTTTTTGCTTTAACAAAAAGTGAACACAACAAACGGCTGTAAAGGAAAAATGACAACACAAAACGAGATTTACTACGAACTTTAACGATTTACAACAGAAAAGTCAAAAGTATAACAAAATGAACACATAAATACAAGCGCAAAAGTAAGCAAACGTATGTACGACGGATATGCGAGCATCCCAGCAGGCAAGAAATTAAAATGAAAAAAATTAAAATAATTTATTTCCTTGAAGTTTGCGGGAGATTCGAATAATATCTGGACTTAAATATACGCACATGAAGAGTAAAATTAAAATCATTGATAAAATATGGGAATATATTACAGCCGCTTAATAGGAAAGGAACATTGTGGATAACAGACTTTTTTAAATTTTGTATTTTTTTGTCTCGAAAACGGGATGACTTACAAAAAATGTCAATTATATAAAAGCTTTGGAAAAACTAGAAATTTTTGTGTTAAAACTATGTATATAAAAAAATTTTTTATTTTTTTTATTTATTGGCCTTATAAATGTTTAATAATTGACAAATATATTGAGCTCGAGACCAATTTAATGAAGATTTTATTTGGAAAAAAAACAGCAGTTTTTAAATGGTAGAAGTTATAGTATTATTTCGGAAATCAACACATTTCGATATTTACTGGCCTTCATTAAACTGGCCTCGAGCTCAATAAATTTGTCAATTATTAAACATTTATAACGCCAATAAATAACAAAAGAAAAATGTATATATGCAAGGAGGAGAACACCTTAAACGCATTCTAAAAATTAGTAAAATAACTAAACAAACAGAATTGCAAAAAACACAAAAACAACAACCACACAAGCAAGTTCAAATAGCAGCAGATCAGTTGCTCTTGTTTGTAGTTGGTTCTTTAAGGAAGATGGAATAAACACAACAGGCCACAACATATCACAACATGTAGCGTGTTGGCTCTGCAACTCCGAGCTCCCGAGTTCAAAGCCTAGGAAAGTTGCGATGAAGAATATATATAATTAATTAAATAAAAAGAAGTCTGATGAGGAAATGTGGTGATCTCCGAAATAGTTGCTATAACTTCTACCATTTAAAAACTGTTTCAAATAAAATCTTCATTAAACTGGCGTCGAACTCAATAAATTTGTCAATTATAAAAAAAAAATTAAAAATTTTAATAACTTGTTTCAACACTACTTTCTATTAAAGTTTATCATAACGGGAATTTGTGGATTATGACTAAGAAAAAAAAAAAATTCAGGATTAACCTTTGAATTAATTATTATTATATTTAAAATGCGATATTTTTACAAGTTTTTTTTTAGTACATTTGTATGGAAAATTAAGAAAACTACTATCTAACAAAAAAGCTTTATGATCCAAATTTTTAAGCTTTATACAAAATTAAAAAAAAAATAATGGTCTGAATATTTTTGTAATAAGTTTGCAGTTCAACCAATAAAACGAACTTCAATGAAATTTCATTAAAATTTCGAGCTTATGTATTTAAATATATTTTTAAAATTCTCTTGAGTATGCAGTGTTGGCGCAAAATCGATTTATCTCTTTATTTTCAACATTTTCTTATATAACTTGACTTTTTGCATACTGAAATTGAATGCAGTGCAAAGCTAGATAATTCAAAAAAATCTTATTTTTTGGTTTAAGTTTTCATTAAAATATCTGTATTTTTCTGTTTTGAAATTTAGATTTACACAACTTTTTTGTCAGAGAATAAACTGGTTGCTGAACTATAAGAAAAGTGTAAAAAACACTGCATATTTTTATATAACAAATATATATATACATATATATATGAATGAATGAGTCGAAAAGGGACTACACATAAACCCGTAAGCTTTTCTATAATTTAAAAATAATTAAAATTGTCTCAAATGATGCATTTTGATGAGTTTTTTAATAAGTTTAATAATTAACAATTTTATTGAGCTCTCGAAGCCAGTTTAGGAAAGATTTTATTTGGAAAAAAAAAAACAGTTTTTAAATTAGTTTTTTTCCTGCAGAGACTTGTTTATATATTTACCAGGCATATAACATATATTATGTACGCCTATACAAACTTTCATGTACATATTTGTATCTGCAGCGACTTACTGGATTATTTGCGCTTTATACTTGCACATGTCCAATAAATGGTGACATCCACATATTTTAAACAAAAGTTTCAGCGCATATCTATGTACATAAATGCACACATACGTTTGTGTATAAGAATAAGCACGCTAACATCACTATTTTATTAAGCATTTGACATCAGTGGCATGTTAAGCAAGCGAGTCGCTGAAGCGATGCGCTTGGAATGGTGAATCGTCGAAACTCTACAGGAATGAAGCGGTGAGCCTTTGATTTGGCTAAACGGTTGGTTGACGGCGGCAGCAATGTTGCCAATCCTGGTTACCAAGAGTTTGGTGCACGCCACCAACCAATAACCAAAATGGCTGCATAGCTTCCAACTTTACCATGCCACACACATTTACACGTACACACGAGTATTTGCAAACAAAACCTAGGCCACTGTGGGTGGTTTGAGTGCGAAAGACAGACTTCAAACTTGGTGTGCTTGCCTCATTGTTGCTCACATTCGACAAAGCCATGGCCTGGGGAATCGTGGCATACAATGTGAACTAACAATCACTGCAACTTTGTGTAGTTGAAAAAAAAAAAAATGGTATAAAAATTTTGAACCCAAAAAATCTGGAGCGACAGTAAATGCACAAAAAGTGTCAAGTAAAAAGTCGAAATGAAATTGTAAAGCTCACAATAAAATCACTGCAACATAATGACGAAAAAAGTGCAACAGAATAAAAAAAAAAAACAAAAAAAAAACATTACGCTAAAGGGCACAAGCGCAAAGATATTTGTACATATAATATCGGCATATAGCTGCGTTTAAAATAATAGCAGTTATTTTTATTTACCATTTTTTACAATTACTTAATTTTAAGTAAATTTTAATGATTTTTTGATTAAAATAAAAATCATTCTCTAAGAATATACATACATATATGCTAGCATATATCGCATTTTTTCGCAAACACAACTACTTTTAAATAAATAAAAATCTCAAAAAAGTATATCTTTGCACTTTAGTTAGTTTAAACTTAGATTATATTAAAATAAACTTGAATTTATTAAAAATTGAATTCTCAAAAATTGTGTTTTGTTGTAAAATTCTGATTGTAAAGTTAGAAGTATTAGTGGCACTTTTTCAGTATATTTTTGTGAAGATTGTAGAAAGCCGATTTATTTTATTGCATTGACAGTATTTTTGAACAATAATCATGAATGTTTGAAAGCAAAATTAATTGTAAAAAATTGTAAATAAAAAATTGACTACTATAATTTTAAGCGCCAATGTATGTATGTCCATTGTTATTTTGGTAGCTCACGGTTGTGTTACAAATAAAATTAGCGCAACAAATGAGCACCATGACAGTTATAATATAAGTACATACATACATGCATTTGTTAGAAAAAAAATATAGATTTATTCAGTTTCTATAAATAACAGCAAAGTTACATATTTAGTAAAAGAAAATAATTTAACATGTCATCGACTTGAATATAGGACACTTAAATCTTACTAAAATATTTAAAATATTCACAAGATACGATAGCGTGTAGAAATGCGATAAAATTGGTAATAAAATATAAAAATTCCAAATTGTTACTTAAGACATTTTATGATCATATTTAGTAGGTCCTGATCTTTGACCTGTTTCATTCCGCACTTTTCTAAACATCGTGAAAACAGACTTTGAAACATAGGTAAATTGGTGCGTTAATATTAAGTTTAAAGAAAAAATACTAGTACAGTCAAATGTTGGGTATAAATCACCAAGGACACCTATATGGCATTACAACAACAGAAGCCATTGAAACGAGCGGTTTTGGTTCCAAAACTAGGTTAACGGCGGCTAAGGGTATAGTGGGAAAATCAAAAAATCCATTTAAAATGTCACTCAAGCTATGAAAGAGAAATTTTCTTGACAATTTTTTTTTGAAACAGTCTGAAACCGTTGAGCGCTACATATAACAGGTCATTCAATAAGTCCGTTGGATGACACATAGATGTCGCCACTATGAAAAAATATCGTATGAACGTCACGGAACTTTTGTGATTTTCAAAAAATGGAAAAAAGTGAATTTTTTGTGTTGATAAAGTATTGCTTTTAAACGGACTCTGCTCCATCGAGACAAATGGTGGAGAAGTGGAATGCCGATTTTAAACGTGGTCGTACGGCACGAGTAGTGCAGAAGCAGTGGACACCTTTATGAGGCTGTTACACCAGAAAACATAAAAAAAGTCCACAAAATCGTTTTGGCTAATCGTAAATTAAAAGTGCGAGAGATAGCTAACATTATAAGGATATCAGATGGCAGTGTGTTAACCATTTTACATGAAAATTTGAACATGTGAAAGCTTTTTACAAAGTTGGTGCCGCGCGAGCTCTCATTCGATAAAAAACAACAACGTGCTGATGATTCGAATCTTTGCGTCGACTTAAACATGGCTCTATGACTACACTCCAGAGTCCAATCGACAGTCAGCTAAGTGGACTGAACGCGATGAACCGTCTCCAAAGCATGGAACACAACAGTCGGACGGCAAGGTTATGGCGTCAGTATTTTGGGATGCACATGGAATAATTTGCATCGACTATCTTCAAATCGTTTGGAACCGACCGCATTTTAAGAGGAAAAAAGTGTTGTTTCACCAAGGCAATGCAGCGTGTCACAAATCGATGAAAACGATGGCAAAATTGCATGAAATGGGCTACTAATTGCTTCCCTACCGACCGTATTCTCCAGATTTGGCCCCAAGTGACTATTTTTTTATCTCGGATCTCAAAAGAATGTTCCGGGGAAAAAGATTTGGCTCCAATTATGAAGTAATTGCCGTTACTGAGGCTTATTTTGAGGAAAACGACAAATCGTTCTACAAAAATGGTATCGAAAAGTTGGAAGATCGCTATAATCGGTTTATCGCCCTCGAAGGCAAATATGTTGAATAATAAAATCAAATTTTTGCCAAAGAAAAATTGTTTCCTACGGACTTATTTAATGGCCTGTTATATTATAAGCTTTCCTTGCTGCGGAACAACAAAACTTCAAAAGATTATCTTAAGAATAAAGTGCTGAAAATTGGGGTATTACTGTATAGCCTAAAGATGAAGAATATACTAATTTAAGAATTAATTAAGGATGAACACAGATGATTTTCAAAAATGTTGTAAACAAATCCCTCCCACCTTTAATTTTATTGGAAAATCTTTCAAACTTTATGTTTTTGTATAGTATATAAAACAACCATGGAGCCGTGTACTTTCACAGACTTCCACAAAATTCTCCACAAAAGATAACTTACGATGGAAACCTATTAGATTGAGTAATCAAAAAAAAAGGGAAATGTATAAAATATCGTTTT
Organism: Philophylla caesio; assembly: GCA_963971545.1. Classification (NCBI taxonomy): domain Eukaryota; kingdom Metazoa; phylum Arthropoda; class Insecta; order Diptera; family Tephritidae; genus Philophylla; species Philophylla caesio. The sequence continues at coordinate 21,082,950 of OZ020607.1, forward strand.
GAAAAACTACTATTATAACTCTTCACCCATAGCGGAAGTAATAAAAACTTCAAACAAAAATTTGTTCACTTCTAAAAATAAAAGCAAAAGCTCAATTAAAGTTTTCGCTGCAGAAATGCTTTTTTTTAATGCAGTTTTAGACTACGCGGTTTTGTAGCTCAAAAATCAACTTCAAAGTTCTACTCATTTTCACAAAAATTTAATGAGCTACGAAACTGCATGCACGCAATATTAATAATTTTAAGAGGTTAATTAAAAAGTTTTTAAAAAAATTAATATTTTTATAATTTTATTGAGCTCAAGGCCAGTTTATGGAAGATTTGTTTGTGAAAAAACAATAACAGTTTTTAATGGTTGAAGTTACAGTACTATTTCGGAAATCACCACATTTCCTCATCAGACTTCTTTTTATTAAACTAATTATATATATTCTTCATCGCAACTTTCCCAGGCTTTGAACTCGGGAGCTAGGAGTTGCAGAGCCAACACGCTACATGCTGTGCTACGCTTGTTAAGTGGACAGTTGTGTTTATTCCATCTTCCCCTTTTTAAACCAACTACAAACAAGAGCAACTAATCTGCCGCTTTTTAAACTTGCTTGTTTTTAGCAATTCTTTATATTTTATCAGTTTTACTATGGCCAATAAAAATCGTAACAAATTAATTAAATAGTAATTTGATAAAATTGATCAATTTTCCAAATTTCCTATTTGCTAATCCGCCTGTTGGGATGCTTAGCGCGTTCATGCGATTTTTCGCTGAAGGTGGATACTAAATATGTGCAGATAACAGTTTTGAAATTGGGCTGGCGCAATCGTCTTTTAGTCAGATACTGTAAGAAATTGTCAAAATTAACAAGTCCATATTATTCCCGCAGTGAGAAAAACGGCCTACGCTGGAAGACATACCGCTTTTGGCCAGTCCAAGCCTATTTTGCATACAATTTTTTTATTTCTGCGCTCATGTAAATATAAATTGTTTACCTCGTCCCATTTGGACCCATTTTTCATTGCAGGCACCGACTAATCAGCTACAATCTTAGGTATTTTTTCCTAATAGTATCTCTCTTTGAACTTCGTTTACGGGTTTGTTCCTGGAATAAGCGATCTTATGTAAAAAATTTAAATTAAATTACTTTCATTTTGAATCCGCGAAATGTTTCGCCTCTCAAAAGTGAATAAATTCAACTAATCCGCCAACTATTTCCGTCCGAAATTAGTAGTGCCGATAAGGGGAAACAATGTTTGAAACCGGAAAATTTCCACCCGAAATTTATAATAAACGAACGGTGAAAGTCAACTATTTCGGGCGTAAACGAAACTCACAATAAGTGTGAATATTTTTACGATTTCTAATATGTGACCTGGGTAATTGCCTCAAATATTACTTGCTTTCAAAAAAGATAAGATATGCATAGACACACGTATGTTATGTAAATTATTCTCAACTTTCCCTCAAAAATGCATTCACATTGTTAACAAATTTTATTTCTTCTCTTTTTTTCAGGGTGTGTGTTAAATCATGTGAACTAAATCATAATTATTGCTACGCTGGCTAATGCGAAATAAAAGTAAGTTGTTCATATGCTTATGCTCGTGCGAATGAGAGGTGGGCACAGACCACGACTTGTAGAATAACTAGGCAGACTCGGTCTAGATGAGATCGTAAACGGTCGCGTGGTCTGTACACCTTAAAACGGGATGATATATCTCAGGTCATTGGAGCCCTTACGGGGCACTGCCTCATAGGCAACCACGCGGGGCGTCTCGGTGTACCCTTTCACAGATGCTGTAGAAGCTGCAAAAATTATGAAGAGGAGGAAACTGTTCTTCATCTTCTATACAATTGTCCAGCGCTAGCAAGAAGCAGGCTACGCTTTCTAGGGGTACCACTTTTTGGAGACCTCGGAGAATTAGGTTCTATAGACCCAAGATGCTTGGCGAGATTCGTCAAGAGCTCAAAATGGTTCAGGAAAGGGGAATGAACGCTTAGCTAGTGGTACCACAACGGGCCTCCAATCATGGCCTAAGTGGGTCGCTGAAGCAACGGTGACAGCCTACCTACCTATTTTGATGGATTTTTCTAAGAATTATACCCAGTATTCTTAATCAGAGTGTTTTTCCATGCAAAAATAAAACTCGGAAGGCATCAGATTTCAATTGCATTTATATTAAATTATTAATTATACATATTGATCACAAAATATAATTTAATAAATGTAGTGAGATTAAAATTCAAGTTTAAAAATGTATTTAATAAAAACTGGAAAAACTCAACAAAATATTATCAAAATTTTAAAATTTTTTCCTCACAATTATATTTTTTTGCCGCGTATACACTTTTAATGCCGCTGATGTTTAAAAATGTTACCTAAGTTTTATATCTTTTAAAATTTTAAATCAATAATATCAATAAAAATTTAAATTAAAAAAATTCAATCGTCGTGGTTGTGTATAAAACCACATCTCCAGTTCTCTATCGCTCATATATATTTTCCGAGAAATGCGGTATTAAAAATTCAGAGTTGGTACGGCCTCTCTTTTAATAATTTATAGTTTTCTCCATGACCATGCAACTGATTTTATTTATATATATCCCTCAGTCAATCTCATTGAATAGCATCGCTATACATCGAAAGCGATCATTTTTATTTTGCTTTTAAAGTCTTGTCTCTGATTCTCTGAAAAGAAAAAAATTTAATTCTGATCCTCTCTGAACTAAAGAAACTAAAAACAGATAGAGTGGAAAGGATTTATACATTCCGATTTGCACAACGGGCCTGTAAATTTTTGAAATGAAAATGAAAATAAAAACACATGATTATTGTAGAAACTGTCACGATATACCCCATTTTTATTTTTATTTACTCAAAAACGAAATCTTAAATAATTTGTTATCGTTTTCGGGAAAGTTCGTTAATGGGCAAGGAAATACCAAGCGTTCGAAGGAACCTGTAAACAAAGTGGTTCAATTATTATAATTTCTCATAAGTTGCTATATTAGAGCGCAGTTACCCACCGACATGTACATACCATTCTGCGGTGATTAATTTCAATAGCAAGGCTCATAAAATAGGTCGGCCGTTTCTCAACGGTGGACAACTGCGATCTTACATTTAACTTACGTGTGAGTGTGTGCGTCTAATGCAGGAACAAAAGTTAGAAGACGTTGGTTTTGCACTTGGGCATGTATACACCAAACGGTCGAAGAAACCTTTAAATAAAAAGGTTCAATTATAAACATTTAACTTACGTGTGCTTGCCTTGAAAAAGTGCTATAGATCGGCAGCAGGAAGACGCTCCAGTCGATCGACGATGGACACTGATGGGGAAAATATATGTACATTCACAATTATAATCCGTGCGATGAGTGGGGAACGTTATTCTGCAAATAAATATGTATGTATGTACAGATGTATCATTGATGTAAACAAAACTGGTAATTACGCACGAGCTTCTCGGCCACCAATGTTCAAATAATATCCCAAACAGTCAGTAATGCCAACACTTTTTTTAGTATGAAGATGTTTTCAATATACTACTATTACAAGTGAAAACTGTAGAATAAGCAACATTCTTAATGAGTTAAGGAGACGATTTGTCATGCGGGAAAGAGTGAGCTGCTTTATTACAGAACCTTTTATTATTGAATCATGATGAAAGAGAATATGTCACATGATTTTCATCTTCATCGTACTTCAATGGCAGCAACAGTTTACACGCTTAAGTCGACATTGTTCCAAGCATAGTTGCCATTTGCCTGCTAAAGATTTTTTTATTCTTCCTAGAATGGAAAAGATACCTCTTATCTATGTAGAGATTCTCGAAAAACTTTGCCACAAGCTGTAGTGGTTTGTGGATTTAAAAGGAGTCTCCGGGAGACCATAAGTGAACGTATGCGCAAGAAAACTATTCAAAGAATTATCTCGACACGTTCTGAACAAGTTAAGGAGAATAATCACGATATCAGAACACTTAGCTAGTTGTCGCTAACTTTTACGAAGTTACCTATTGCTTTCGAAATAATTTTGTAGAAAAAAACATTTCTATCCATCAAGAAAGATCTCTGCTAGATTGCTTGTATCTATCGAGATGAGGTAGTCAGCCACAGCCACTAAGGCTTAGAGAAGTTCAAGCCAATTTTAAGGAAGAAAAAAATTGTACTATTATTCAAACGTTTTTTAGCAAGAAGAGTGTGTGTATTCACTTAACAGGACGTGTGTTGACATAACAAATTTTCACTTGGCTCTTAACTTATTGAATGATAGAAAAGAGACGAGTTGCAAATATATCTTCAATTTTGGCTATGAGAGGGCTGCAATTCAACCTCTGAACTCTTTTCAGCGCAATTCAAGAATTCGACTGGGTTCTCAACGATATCTTTCGTGTACGGCTAAGCAGAATATATTTTATTTACTCTGAGTCTCTGCTTGCAGGGCCAACGAGAAAATTTCCATAACAGAGGCACTTTTAAAAAATAGCATAACCCCTCATATTCTTTCTGCTAAATAGCGAAGTGTTATTCCTTAAGAACATAAAATAAAATTTTTTTCGTCGAAGCTCTAAATGTTCTAACAGGAAAGTGTGAAGAAATCCTCTGTGTACCTTACGAAAAATGCAGAAACGAAGGTTACTACGAAGAGGCGGAATTCTTTTTGTTGGTTTTCTGGGATAGCCTCTTCTATATAGGAGCAGACTGGGATTGTTAAGCTGAACAAAATGTATTGACAAAACACTGAACTTTAATGGGCCCAAGGGCCTGGAAATTGGGCAAAACGTACCTTTGTTTATCTCGACAATCACAAAAATGTAGTATTAACTAGTAAAACCTTAATTCATGCTCCGCTACAAACTTTGAAAAATATGTACACTTTTTATTTTTCATTCAAAAAACGGCAACCGTGGTCACAAGCAACAGCCAATAATAGAAATGAAAATATAGCCATAACAACACCTAGTTTTAGCCACTGCCAGCTCGTTAATAGCCGCCAAAAGGCAACGAAGGAAAAAATATGAAAAACAGGCAACAAAGCAAAGCCAGGCAAATGCAAAGTAGCCAGCAGGTAGTGCATTGTTGTTGCTGACCGGCAAAGGCGAAAAAGATGTAAAATGTATGTGGAAATTATGGTGTCGTCGTCGTCGTCGTCGTCGTCTTTGTCGTCGCTTGGTTTGAGGTCATTCACATCGACGACGCTAACGCCAACGACGACAACGACGACAACGCGTTCGCTATTCAGCCGGCTTGAGCCGGTGAAGTGTACAAAATATCTAAGAGCTTAATTGTGTGTGTGTATACGTGTGAGTTAAGCTATTGAATTGCCGGTTGTTGTTGGTTGATTTTAACTTTATAAATATGTTGTTGGTATCGGCAGCTATTTTACTAATCTGTGTTGCTGCTGACTTGGCACTTGGTTGCTAACATCGGCTGCTGCCACCACTGAAGCCACCACCGCCACCACCAATTATAGCTAGCTGCTGCTGCTGCTACAGTTGCTAGTTTATATTCATATTTGATTGTGGCTTAACGTTGCTCTTCTGCTTGCTCTCTCAACCGCACTCGCTTCCCGCTTTTGCTTCCGTTTTTTATTTTTTTTTTTTTTATTTGCTGCCTATGCTACGCTTGCTACCTCAAATTTACTATGTATGAAATTGCTGTTGTTATTATTTTTACTTTTGCATACATTACTGGTTTTGGTGGGAGCACGAGGAGGAGGACGAGGAGACGAAGTAGAAGGTGGTAGATATGGTGGTGGGAGGAGACGGCGATGTTGCAGCAGCAGCAGGCGCAGTCGCACGTAATGACCAACTTCAAACTCTACACGAAGAGTCAATCGAGAAATAATAGTTACCAGCAAAGAGTTAGTTGTTGTTGGTAAAATATATTTTTTTTTTTTTAACTTTCTTGACGTTGTTGTGGCATGCAAACATGGATACCTACTAAATAAGTTCAACACGGTTCAGCTGGCGATCTATGTATGTATGTATGTGTGGAATCGCAGATATAGACAAGTATAACTTCAAATGTATCCGACAGGAATATCCGAAATAAAAATTGGATTCACTAAAATGTCTAGTTTGGAACTACGTATTGTATGACGATGACAATTTTGAACTAGTTACGTAGTTATTTTTCGCCGAATACCACCATTGACTCGCATAAGACGACCCTGGCATCGCATTCAAGATGCGTCTTGCGATTCTGATGATGTTGGTTCGAGTGAAAAACGATAAAACAAAAAAAAGTTGCTTCCTCGCCTAAATTTGAACTCGTGACCTCTAGTGTGGCACCTACATAAGTCAAAGCTCTATTGCGTCGAGTGAAGCGGCTCAAGCATTAAATAAAAAATTGATAATTCAATTGAAATTTCGAACTTGTTCTAGTTGAGCTAGTATGACATTTATAAGTATACATACATAATATATATACATATACATATATTTCTGTTAGAAACCAATCAATTGCAATCTATTTCATTTTAATTTTTTTTCTAACTACTATTCATAGGAATACATTCGGACGGGGAAATGAGTAACCTAATGAATTCAATAAAACAAAGTAGAAGCTGGGCTTCTTTAGTGCAAATAGTTTTGGGGGGAAAAAATATTAAAGCCTTTTGATATTGTTATAGCATCCCTAGTGAACGCTGCGTGATGAACTTCAAAGATCGCTCAGCGTGTAAGTCTGGTGGAAAGGTCGGAAAGGTTAGTGGACTGCGGCGTTTAAACTCCCTTACTTTCAAAGAAAGTTTGGAATTATGATGCCGCACTAAAGGGAGATTGCACAAACCAATGGCTCAAGGCTCGGGTGTAGGATCGACGAAGGTGTATTATCCGAACACCTGGGGATTTCTTTTAGTTTTCGTCTTTGCGACCACTGCTGCATCCTTCAGATAAATTGTGTAACAATGTGCGAAGTGGTTATCAGCATTTCCACTGACATGCGAGAAAATATGTGTGGCAACACTGGCGATGTAAAAAAGTATTTTATTTAAAGACATTATCGAGTTGAAATATGAAGTTAATTTATATAATTTTTTAAAATTTAATAGACACTTCTATTGACTTTTATAAGCCTTTGAATTTAAGACTATATTTAAATAGAATCTTAATATTCACTATTAATATAATATGTGATAAAATTTATTCAGTTATTTTCTCAAGTAAAATTTAATAGTGTAACTATAATACTACAGACACTGTTTTTGAGAAATGTTTCTTAATTTTTTTCAGTGTACCGCAACAAAGTTAAAGATGTTGAGAAAATGATAGGAAACCCTTATTTCCTAAAGAAAAAAAGTTTAACAAAATTCTTTCCGGCATTTTTTTTATATTTTTATTTTTTTGTGTATGTAGTTACTTTTCCAACCTTATTCACACCCTTTAAAAAAACATTCGCCTTAAAAACAACAGCTCTTACTTTGCCTCAGCCAAACGTTATTGGTTGTTCAATTGTCCCTCTAGCGTAAGTACAAACGCAACTACTTAGCCCACATTTTTCACATTTCACCCTCCAAGCAGTTTGTTATTCATTGAGCAGCATTGGATAATATTCCCTTTTGGCTCTTTTGTTTGAAAACATCTTTTCCCGTGGGTAAATTTTAGCTTTCTACCAACTTTTTCATTTCGAAAGTCAAACGTTTGCTTGCTCTAAAATTCGTTTTTTCCGCTTTATCATTGCCACTTTCTTAGCAATTTTCTTACAAACAGGAAGCGGATATTGTTCCGGTGTGGCATAGAAAACTGACTTTTAAGTGTTGTTGGCTTTTGTGTGGCACGTTTAGTTTCAGAAGGTGTGGCACGAGTGGCTCTCTACTAAAAGCGTAGAACGACGCGCGAAAAGTTCGCTGCGCTAAACAAAAGAAATGGCATACAAAATTATTCGACGATATAAATTGGATTTTCTCGATGTACAAAGTAAAAAAAAAATTGGGTATAATATATAAGATTAAAATGAAAAGAAAATGTGAAAATCGATATAATAATTTTTATAGTATGCAAAACTAATTTTCTCCTATTTACAAGTACAAGTACAAATCACAAAGAGTTTGTGTTTATTTTGACTACGCAATACCAATTGCACTTGAATGTATGAGAATTTTGCAAGTTTATGTTTAAGTTTTGTTGCCGAAAAAGATGCTGTTGAGTATTTGGATTCTATAATTAGTATAAAAACTTTATTTAATATAAAAAAAATTCTTGGAAAAATTCTTGATTTACTTAACTCGTAGATTAATTTAAAGTATTTGAATATTTTCAGTTATTTGATTATTTGTAGTTCGTTGATATTCCTAAATGTTTTTAAAAAATATTAAGCAATATTTATTCGATAACTGTTATCATGCGACATATAAATAAAAATAAAAAAATAATTGCAGTTTTCGTATTGACAAAATAAAAATCGGATCGGACTGCTTTTTGAGAATTTTAAAACAGCAATTTTCACCCTTATGGCACTTGTTAATAATAAAATAATCAATTTAATCATGCATTTTTAAAATAAAATAACAATTTAAATTAATTCAAAATAATCAACCAAAACAATTAATTAATCAGGCCATAAAAAAATGAAAAATATATTAAAATAATTATGTAATTAAAAAAATAGCAATACATTTTTTTAAGTAATTTATTTTAAGTATTTAGAAAGGTGCAAACTATCGTGTAGAGTCATTTAACGTTTTCCTTAAAAAATATCGCTTAAGAAAAATTATTGTGTTTGATTAAAATTATTTAAAAATAACTTCCCTTTTCGCTTGACAGATTTGATTTAATGAAAATTTAATATTCATGATATTTTTAGATAAATTGCAAGAAAATATAAGATTGATATTTTATTAATAATTCCAATGTGCTTGAAGATTATTAAGCATTCTGATATTTCACTTCCAAAACTTTGATCAATTAATATTTATTTTCGCTTTCATTACCCACCCTCTAATATTAGCCTATTACGCTTTAAGGGCCTTTGGCAAAAAATCTATATTTTGTTACGTGACAAACGTGACACCGTTGACAACTTGTACGCAGAGAGTGAGACAAGTAGTAGTTGTGCTAAACTGCTGCGGTACCTCGCGGAATGTTCGCATATTTTCCAGCTGACTGACACTTATTAGAGCATCACCTGTGTCGCCGCTGTAGTCCCGCAGCGAAAGCTGACAGCTTAATTCTATTGTTCATACAAAGATTCACACAAATGCTTTTGTTTTCAACATTTGCTTGGCAGAATTTGTCTGCTTTTCTTTTAGTTACTTTCCATTATTTACGTGTTTGCTCAACACATTTCGTTGGACTTGTTGTGGCTGGGTGTCAGGCGGAATCAGGCAATCGTAGACAAATTGCTGGAACAATACGTATGTATGTATGTAAGTACGTGAACGTGACTGGAAATGGAAATTGTTGAATAGTTGCACGTACATATAAATGCCACAAACAAGAGTGTAACTAAACAAGCACACGCACAAATACATCCATCCAAGTGTCACACTCTCATGCAGGAAGCTTATTCATACCCAGGCCAACTTGGTTGTTGCGCTGTCACCTGTGTTGCTGCCGCAAAAGCGGCGATATTTTTTTGCCACACCATAAATGGCGGCGACATTTAACTCACACAAATGCAATGTAAATATGTATGTACACATATCTGTATATATATATATATAAATATATGGTATACGTGCAAGTGTGTGGGTTGAATGTACGGCACAATAAATTAAATTATTTCAACTACCTTCGAGTTCATTTGTGTTCAACTACAACTGCGCTTTGACGTTTTCACACGAGCCAGTGCGCCGCGCATCTCCGAGGCCAATAACTTCTTGTGCACAATTTGGCGCAGCAAAAAATAAATCATATGAATTGATAATGATTACCTTTGTATTGTATTCACATTGTCTTTTAGTACATAGTAGTATATTGTTTTTGATTTTCATGCTAATCAAAAGGCAGAGCTACTCACCGCAGCAGCGCGCAGCTTTGTTTGCCATCACCTTGTTTTGCTTTGACTTGTTGTTGGTGCGCATGAGTGCGTGTTTTGCATAAATTTTCAATAAAAATCCATTTGAGGCAATGAATAACTTTAATTTTATTTTTTAGTTTTCGTTTTTCTTTTTTAAGGCACAAGTAAGGGAATTTCCGCAACTGAAAATAATTTTATAAGTAATTACACACATACATACATATATGTATGTATTTATGATATGTACATTTGTATGCATGTATATTTAGACGTCTACCAATTGCAAAGCATTGGTTGGTTTCAGTCTTTCAACTGCTTCATCGCCTTGATTTGTTTAATTTTTACATGCCAAGTCGCAAAAAGACAAATAAAAAACTCTTCTTATCTGTTTATTCAGGAATCCTAAGACCGTTGTTCCAAGCGTTCTGCTTTATTCTCCATTCTTTACTGCCAATTGAAGTTAGTAGTTGTATGCCCGGGTTTGAAAGCTTCTCAACAGGTATTAACTAAAAACTGCATCGCTGTTCCTTGCGAAAATCTGTTCTTAATACAGTATGTCAAATAATTGTTTGCAAAATGAAAAATTGCAATAAAATTTAGTTCAACAATTAATAACAAATATAAATAAAAAAAGGGTTAACTTATAAAAAGAAAGAAAAAGAGAAAAAGAACAAAACAAAAAAGACAATTTCCATAGTGTCCATGAGTGGTTTGCAAATTGTGAGTTGGCGATAAAATTTCTATAGTTAATATCTTATGTGGTTACTATACGTACATATTGTTATCAATAACAGCTTGATGCTTTTTTTGGCAAGGAATCAATTAATTTTTTAATGTCATACTGCTCGGGTATCTTCACTCAATTCTTTTTATGTAATTTTTATTCGTTGGTGCTCGTTTCCAAAATTTCTTTTCAAGCATGCCCACAAAGTTTATATTTGGTTATTGTCTGGACCTTGCGAAGGTGCTTTGTTGCAATTATAAAGCAGCCAAGTCATATGTAGCTTATGTTTTGAATCGTTATCTAGATATAGCTTTTATTTCAGTTTTGGTGGATTTTGGAGAACTTCAAATCCAAATTTTTGTGGACTTTTACTTACAGAACGAAAACGACACCGAAGATAGCACAACGCCGAAACCGGTAAGTCACAAAACCAAATTTGACAAGGGATGGCGGATCGTTTCAATATATGTCGACGTTTAGTTACCTCGTTTGGCAAATTATGGCAAATACAATTATTTTACCATTACTCCTATTTCCGTAAAAATTCTCAACTCTCCAACACCTTTACTAGAATTACATAGCCATATCATGACGGTTTTATTTATTTTGGAGGGCTGTGAGCGGTTTTCTCCAAACTTTTTTGGGTATATCGTGGTAATATAGCATTATTTTAGTTTAATCGTAAATAATATCCTTGTGCAAGCATTCTGTAAAGCCAGCAGTGGCTTCCGCCGCGCAATTCTGAAGGAATATTTGTGCTTTTTAAGTACTTTTTAAATTATTTCATACGACACATCTACACCGCAGTCGTTTTTTTAGAATTTTGGCTAAGTTTCTGGTGCTAATTTAAGGATTGTTTACAATTGAATGTATTATCCTACTTTCATCTCTTCTTGTCATCTTCTTTAATCGGCCATCAGAACTTTTCAGCGAAGCTTATATAATTGTAGACAGTTGACAGCTATATTGAGAAAACATTTCTGCAAATTATTTTGTTGATTTTTGATTTGTAATAATTAAAATAAACCAATTGAATGACGTTGTTATCAATGCGCTTTCCTGGTATTTTATAATATCAACTCCAGCTATACGACTGTTTCTAACTTGCTTCTTCACTGAAAAGTGTCGCCACAACCTGAATTTCAAACCGTCTTTTTATAATGCTTACGTTACATCGCATACTCAGAATTTGCAAGCAATTAATTAACACTATGGAAATTGTCTTTTTTGGTTTGTTTATTTTTCTATATTTCTTTCACTTAGAAACATGAAACTTTTTGGATATAATAAAAGAAAAATTTACTGAAAAATTAATTACTTGACATACTGTTTATTTTCGAGAAGTTCACCGCTTCTAGAAGGGAGCATGGTTTTTATTTTATACTATTTAAAACAGCTTTAAATATTTGCCTTTTTTTATTTATATTTTTGATGCATAAGAAAGAGAAAAGTTTATCGATTGGAAAAAATATATAAGTGATTCACAAGGTGTCGTAAAGTGTCGTATTGTCATAAAGTAATAAAATTTAAAAAATTTCAAGTTATGCTATTCCTCTCATTTCCTTATAGAGTTGTTGTAAAGCACAACCAAATTATTTTGGTACTCAAGTTATTCCGACGGGTTTTTTCATCGCTCTCCTTAATTATGTTAATGTATTCGCATAGTCGTATGTTTCATTCCATGTCCAAATATCTAGGCAGACGTGCATGAAAATCAAAGTAACGCTGCTCACATAAAATTTTATTAATATTATTATTATTACAATATTTTGGCGAAAATGATGTTTATTTGTCAACAAATTACAATTTGTATATTTTTAGACCCATTTTGATTACTGAAACTTTCTAGCATAATGCAAATTTCAGCCAAAATATTTTGGTTTCGTGTGACATGTAAACTTTTGATATTAATTTGCAAATGTTCGGTTTACCTTGCGAATATTACTCAGTTGAATTCAAAAATATAAAATTTAGTGATTATTATGCAAATGTTGTGGCTACATTCAGATTTGATACAGTGCAACATAAAATGTAGAAACATAAATAAAAAAATAATTTATTATTTGCACCAGCCAAAATAACAGAACTTGCGTATTGTAAGCAAAAAAAAAACCAGGACTGTAAATAATGATTATTTTATAATATTTAATAAAAAAAGGGTCCAAATATCGGAGAACATTTTTTAATATACACATGTGTATATTATCTTAAGCCCTCTTCGAATTTCTTACGATTATAAAATTGTTGATCAAAACATATAAAAATTAAATTTAATAATTATATTTCGATATTTATTAATCGGTCAGGATAAATAATCTAGTATTAGGCTTTATTTTTTTTTATCATAAATTAATAAATTTTTGAGTTTTATTTTCATTTTAATTTTATTTTTTTTTTAATTAAATTTTTAAAAAAAAATTTTTTTTTGATCCGACGAATTTTGATCGATATTAAATATTTATTTCTGAACAAAAACATAACACTCAAAAAATTATTATTATTTTTGGTCGAAATTTGAAAAATCTGCAAAAATTTATTAAATACACCCAACTCTCTTTTTACACGGTAGATACGTTCCTCAGAAATCCGTGTAAAAAGAAACCGTGTAAAAAAAGAGGCGTCTCCTATAGTAAAATGGGGGATACGTTCCATGTGATTTGAAAACCGTGTAAGATGAAATAAAGAACTATATTTACTTCGAAAAACCGTTTAAAAAATGTTGAAAACTATAGAATTTCAGATATGCATACAAATTGTTTGTTCATATGGCATTTTATTGAGCATTAAAACTTAAAATACATAATTCATACTGGTGAAAAATTGGTAGAGCAAGCAAAAAAAACAAAAGAAATCTGTTAATCCAGAATTAAGAACAGAAAAATTAGAATAGAAATAAAGAAAAAATATTTACATAGCTACATAATTATTCGTCGCTGCTATGTACATATGTTCATTTCAGCAATGGTGCCAAGTGTTGTAAAAACAAACATAATTACAAAACAGTGATTTTGAAACCGTACTAGATAAAACAATTTTTACAAAAAAAATTTTTTTCAACCGTGTAACTTCAAATCCGTGTAAAAAGAAACCGTGTAAAAAGAGAGTTGGGTGTATATATTTTTTTTTGATAAAACTCATAATCATTACGGTTCCTGAAAAAACTATCGCTTTATTTACCAATATTATGCACGTTCTTTTATGAGCGTGTCTTTGTTAGGCCCAATGTGGTACCACGCGGATTTGAAAAATCCTCCTACTCGAACCAACGTATGGAATCTTCGATTTTTACTAGCTTGCGTATCTCTATCTGAAGAACTGTGATCCCAAGAATTTTCTTGTTCTTAACTATAGTGCAGGACATTCGCATAGAAGGTACCAAACGGTTTCAGACTATTCTTCATTTTTGCAGCTTCTAACCATTGTTCTCTATTAATTTTATGTTTAGATTTGCTTATCGGCCTTTGATTTTATATTTTGAACATTAATTTTAACAAGCTTGAGGCACAGTATTTAATAAAAACTTCAATATACCCTTTTGATCGTCAATTTTTCGACCTCAATTTGTGATCCTCTGATTCTCTTGTCTAGGCGACCGGCCATATAATTTTTTTTTAAATCCCAACTCTTAAACTTATATGGTCCTCTATATCGGCTAACACTGTTTCCATCTAATACTTATACCTTTCGTGCAATATTATCGGCTTAAAATGCACAAAGAAAGCTTCAAGGCATTTAAGATTTAGTTTAATTGTAAATTTTTGGTACCAAACCGGACAAGAAAGTTAAACAATAAAGTGCTGAAAAGGCCCTACAAAACTGTGACTTAGGATATTGCAGAGTTTAAATCATTCAATTTTTCTATAGATTATATTGATTTCAAAATCAACACGAGAACCACATTCCATTTTTAACAAAGTAATTCAACAAATATAGGACTTAGTATGCTTTTGAGCTAGTTAAAGAACAATTTTTTGTTCTCAATAAAAGTAATATTTTAAAAAGGTAGACACATTTCAAATGCAAATTAATTTTTATAAAAAATGTTCCTTTGAATTCTCCGAATATGGAATTCAAGTGTTGGAATTTCATACCCACGAAATTCCTTTAATAGAGAATGTTCAGGCACATCAGTTCAAGTCGCAATAACTTAATATTTTTTGCTCAAAATATCCGCCATTGGCCTATGATACATATTGCTCCAGGCTGCGAAACCAACAATGCTCGATATCGGATTGAGTAATTTTCCGCAAAAAAAATAACCTTCACCAGTTATTCAATAAAAAGTTAAAAAAAAAAACAAATTACCTTCAATTAAAGTGCACAAGAAGCTAAAGCGTACGCAGCGACTAAACCTGCAAATCTGTACATACCCACACGCAAAGGTTTACATACCTACATACAAGTTAATGTATGCTCACGAACGTCTGTGTTTCAGTTACTCCGATGAAATATCAGAAGTGCATGACACGACCGGTCAACTGTACTTCCATCCCAAATCCATGGGAACATAACTACTTACGAATTAAATTTGTGCTTTTACACATTTCCACATTCGAAGTGAAATGCTGAAAATCCTGTTAAGCTTGGCGTAAGCGTCTAAAATTGCTCAACTAGCAGCGACACACTAGCACCAGCTGGGAGATTAACAATCATTGAAGCGGACAGTTGCGGCGGATGCGATGGCAGGAGTACGTGCGATTTATGACAACATTTATGAACTTGCTATTTGTCCATCACGAATTTCCTACGCGAACATGAGCTTCAAAAACGCACAAAACTTTGTTGTTGGGTTTGTGTTTGATTGTCAGCCTTATGGGGTACCTCAGTTTGGAGCTCGATTGGCTATGTAGAAAATAAAAATTGATGAGTTTGTGTGAAATTAAGTTAATTCGGTATTCGGATATGTTGTCGAAAGCACAAATTGAGCAAAGCGAAAAAGGATTGAGCGACAGAAATTAGCATAGAAATTCAGTTATAACATACGCATATATGTACATATGAGCATTTACAAAGAGAAAGAAGCGACGTATCTAAAATTCCATTAATTCTGAAATTATATATTTATGTTAAGGCCTTGTTGGTTGTCAGAGCTTTAAAGCCGCTTGTGGGCTTATAAACGTAGAAACGAGAAATAGATGACTATAGAGATTGAGACACGTATACATAAATCTCCAATGCCTCACAATCGTAGGAAAAGAAGAGTTTCAAATTTGGAGTTTACTCAGAATAGACAGTCATTATTGTGAAAATTACATTTCGAAAGTTACTAATACACTAATTAAATTATTTAACCCCAAAAATACGAGAGTACTTGAAAGAATGCTGCGCTTTAGAGTTTTGAATCATCACTTTTTTCGAAGGGCTGAAGCGTGAGAAATTGATTAAATATGAATACGAAAACAGTTAAAAATCAATATCAATATTGTGAGTGGGAAATTATAAAAATATCAATAACGTTACGAAATTTAGTTTTAAAAAAGCAATGAATATATTTTATAAATATTAAAATAATATACAAAACAGAAAATAAATTAAAATAAAAGAAATGCTTGTAATTATTATTTTTACCAAATTTATTTTTACCAAAACTTATGACAAAAATTTTACGATCTTGAAATATTCCTTAACATATTTTATGCAGATTTTTGAAATTTTAGTCTCTTTCTCCGACGAAAGTTTTTCATCACAAATCTTGTGTGGATAAAAGGTTGCCCAAATCATTTAAAATGCTGTATTGAGCCAATACATTTTTATTTGGAAAACTTCAAATAGGCCAAACTTGGAGATCTGCTTATAGAAGCAATATCGAGTTTATTTTTTGTTTGAAGTGTTGGGTTCTGAGTCGTTATTATGAAAATGGGAAGGTTTTTCCAATACCTACTTTTAAAAATATCCTTGTACACGAGTAAAACTTAAAAAAGAAGTTGTACTCTTTCAGAGATTGAGAGCCATCATCCAGAATTCGAAAAGCGGCATTGTCTGCCTCGTGTGCACATTTTGCCAGGACTGGATCACTTAAAAGCGCGCTTTTAAACTTGCAACCAAGCACCTTTTAGAGATTGTCTCAGAAAAATTTTAAGTTTGAGAAGTTTCTTGCGTCGATTTTTTCTTCTTTGGTTTCCCTTTGAGCTTTGATATTTGAGACCTCTCTCGCATTCACTATCACCGTTTCTGTATGTTTGGAGTTCAGCCCTTGGACACTGAGTACATTGAAAAATAATGAAACCTATTTACAAGCGTCATATCACAGGCATCCAAGTTAGAGGATTTGAGTATCGTTCTCTTGTTAAAGTTACCTAAAAAAAATTACATCGAAAAGTCGAAATATAAATTAATGTATTTTTGTATTTTTATACTTGCAACATGCTATATCTGAGATTAACATCTGCAACACAGCGGCAGTGATGGACGAGTGTTGAGCGAGCGAAATGAGATTGTGAGGTTTTGTGGTTTCAATGATTTTGTTTTCACATATTTTTTATATTTTTTTTAGCTAATCCCCCATGAATTTAAGCAAACATGTGTGAGAGAAAATATAACTTAAGAAAATAATAGCATTTTCGACTATTTGTTTCTTGTTTGTTTTGCAATCCGAAATTACATTTAATTGACTTATTTTTGCTTATGCCACACACTGTTCACTGCGTACGCTTTAAACCGAAACTCGAAGCTACGTTGGACGTCCTGGGTGCGGCAGGTGAGATGGTACGGTTGATTGCTGATTGCTCACCGCTGTGTCGCTTGTTGAGGTTTGTTTATTTTTTGTTTTAGCGACTACATCATTCCACGCAAATGCAGAAAATCAACTTTGCTTCGCTTGCCCTTCAACTTACTCGTTGCTCGACGTGCTCAGCTCAATTTGATTCCACCACTTGCGTTGCTATGTCGCTATGTCAAGCAATTTGAAGGCGTGTTGCGCATGCGCAAATGCCACACAATGTGAAGCTAATGACTAACACATGCATGTGCGCTTTTGCTTATTTTTGTTTTTTTTTTGTTTTGTCAAATACATAGATACCGGCGGTTGTACCTTCTGCTTTTCACTTTTGTAATTTAATTTAATTTTATTGCTATGTCGTTGCTTTCAGAGGATGCCGTCGCTGGTACTTTAATCGTGACTTGGTATTCCTCAGCCGTTCCCTCTTGTTTTTCTGCATTCATATTTCGCTTATTTTGTTCCCACTTTACTTTGATTTTAAAATAAGACTTCCGCGGGAGTGTTTTAAGGGTGTGCACGTTAGATAATTTTCTATTTTTTTTTCAATATATCCAATATGTCTTTCTGCTTAAAGTTTAATAGCTACGCTCTGCTGCTACTCTTACGCAGATTATAATCACTACCAGCGTTTCTTTTGAAACTTTCTCTCGGCCGCTAGTACACTTTCTCAAACTAGTTTAGGAATATTAAGATTTATTGAGCACAAACAGGAAGCTATCAATTTCATTGCTATAAATTTATATTTGTGTTTTTTTTTCTTAAATTCTTGTAATGTGTAAAATTTTTCTTTGTGTTTGTATTTTTTTCACTTTTGTATGTTACTTCTTCTGGACATACTTTTATTCGTTTCAATATTTATTCTGTGTTACCCCCATACGATTTTCATTGTTGTTTAAAGTATTTGACTTTTAAAATTCTTTTATTATTATAGTTATTCGTTCATTGCCTGTCCATTGTCAATAATTTGTAATAAATAGATATACATCAAAATATTGAATTCATGTTTTTTTAAATTTAATACAATTATGGATCGATTATTACACCAGCATATAAACTTCAATCGAGCTAAGTTCTGACAGATATAATTTAAGTATAGCATTACCACAGCTTTAACATTTTTGAACATTAATTCTTCTCTTAATTTTTATTATTTTCAAAATGTTTGTACTTGCATTATTTAACAAAAATCATATAATTCCAAGTTTCAAACATTGTAGATTATTCAAAAGAATCATCAAACTGACTATTAAATTTCAAGCTTTACTCAGCACTTTTTTCTTTGTTTTGAAAACACATTTTAGTATTTTCTTCAGTTTAAGTATAATAAATGGTATGCTTAAATAACTAAAAATTACTTTTAATTTTTTGACAATTTTTTGTTTTTTGTTGACGCTCTTCAAAATTTTTTCTGTGATGCATGCTGCAATTTTTTTGTATTTAAACATAAACCTCAATAAAAAAAAGTCCTGCTTTTTATTATGTCTAATAAAATTTAATGGACTACAAAATTGCATACTCAAAAATAATCTAAAATTTTTTTTTTAATTTATGTACAAATTTTGTATCTTTAATTTCAAAGGTACTCGCTCAGGTGCTTGTTACTCCAAAATATTATGTAACTTTTGCAAAAATATTCATGTGTCGTGTAATTGTTCATTTATAAAAAATATGTGGATGATTTATATTGTACATATGTAGTTAAAGATATGATTGTAGAGATTGCTGTTAATAGTTGAAACTAAAATGTAATTTATAGTAAAGGAATAGAAGTGAGCTGAACATAGCAAGGAAATGAGACATTCAAGTTTTAAGAATGTAAGTTACAGTGCGGCTCGCAGAGTAATTTCTCTTTTGAAGATTTGCTTTTTGGGGAAGATATTAATCGGATGGTTTTATTGGAAACCTAACAAAGCTGCCTCGAGATGCACCACCTGAGAGTCTACTTGTTTCGAATTGGTATTTGCTATCAGCAACGCTTTCATTACTTAAATTCTTAAAGGCTATATCGAATCTGTATGAGCCTTCAAAATTAGGCAAATTTTGATCATCTTCAACGCGAATACAACAAATTATCCGCAAAAACTTTAACCTATCTAAATTACTTGATTTAGTTTATTGTAATTTTTTTTTTTTAATTTATAATGTTACTTTTTAATTAAGCGTCTTTATTTTAAATTTAAAACTTTTCTGTTACTGAACGATATTTAAAATAAGTTGGGTCAAATAACAATGGAATATCATCAAACATTTAAACTTGCCCTTGAGCATATCAATAATCCAATTGACTTAATTGAATGGCTTCCTACGAGTGCTTCGAAATTAAGCTGACTCAAGTCACCACCAATTGGAATTTGGTCTGCACTTCAAATTATTCGCTTATGTTGTTAACATACAAGTGGAAATTATTTGCAAATTGCCATTAAAACACTTGCCATGTTATGACTTATGCGGCGGTATGGTTTATATACGAAATTTGTACAGCATCTGCAAACTTAATAAATTTATTGCAACTAAATTGAGTTGACTAATGACAAATGTTGGCGTGAATGGGGCAATATCATTTAATAAATAGTGTATTTATCTTTAATTTTCTTGGTTGCTCAAAACCAAGATTCTTCATTTATAATTTTTTGTGACATTTTGTTTACTCATAAGATATATTTTTTTGGCTTTCAACTTTAAATTTTTTACTTGAAAGATTGCTTAGCAATTGATTTGAACAGAGAAAGGTTACGAGATTGCCAAAAGTTAACTAGTAATCCATAACTTCAAGTTAAGGTTTACCAGTTAGGTATAATGTATACATATTTTTTTTTACACACACAGATAGATATTCTCGTAAATACACATGCATGTTTGCAGTTGAAAACCACATGTGCATATTTATGGAGTTTACAGGATTTTCATTTTTTGTTTTAAAAAAAAAATACTTCAAGCATTGATTTCAATCCACAACCCTTTGACACATAACTAAAGTTGCACGTAATCTTAAGGGGTGAAAAAATGTGTGGCCAAAAAAAAACAAAACAAACAAAGCAAATATTTGCGAGCATATACATACATAGCTGCTTGAAAAAATTTAACCATGCTACGAGTATGTTACAGCTTATCAATATATACATATGTAGATGTGTTTTCGTGCGTCTAAAAAAAAAAAAAAAATCATTTACTATTGCTTTTCTTGGACCGCAAATCTCAGTGACATATCAAATGTACATTTATTAATTTTGTTATTTGGTATACGAACCCTTAAAATTAGTATTCTAGCAGTAGGTTTTTATAAAATTAAGCACTTCAGAGGCAGTTGTGGTTCAAATGTGTAAATAGTAGTCGTGTCCCTAGACTACTTAGACGCGGTCATTCACACAATATCCTCTCAAAGGCTTGATAGAGAAGATGTTTAAGACGATTATGCGCGATGACTACAGTTCATCTTAAATACGTTTAGAAGAACTAAGACTGAAAATAGTTAGCCGAAAGTCGTATAAAAGAAGAACATATGCACCTTAAAAGGTCGCGGTTGATATTCATCGAAGAATTATTTAGTTATATTAGCTCACTTTCAGAAAGAGGAAATCTTTATTCGACAGGTTTTTAAAGTACTAAAATCATTTAAAATTATTTTTAATCAATTTGTCTCGGGTATAAAAAATTGTGATTTCTACACTGAAGCACCTTAATGTTTGTACATACATATTTATGTGAAAGAGCTCGTTCAGCACAAAAACCCACTGTTGTATGTTTTATTTTTGCATTTATTTTTGTGCTAAATTTGCTGCATGTCCTTTTATTTGTATTCGCTAGGACTTACTCGCACGTGTATACTAGGAATTCATATTGGCCATAAGCTCGTTAGACGCCAACAAATCTAAACAAATGTATACATGTGTGACGTTACAAAAGCATGCATATACAAATGTATGCTGTTCATGCTGGAATTCACTTTGTGCGAGTGAGTTTAATCCCCAAAAGTAGGCTAGAAAATAGGACAGAGCCAGTGAACGGACAATCCATATAAAATGATACACGTGTGCACATACAAATGAAACTTATATTGTATGTATATAAGTAAAAGTGTTCTGAAAGTTCCAACGAATGAATGTAAATAACAAACAACAACCGCACTGCCGATAACTGGGAGCTATAAAGGCGCACGGAGATAATTGGAATGCGAATCGGGGGGTTGGTCTGTTTTTGTACGAAGTATAATTTAAATGCGTAAAAGTTTATGGAAATTGATGTTAAACAAATTTAATCGGTCAACCTCGGAGAAAGTGTGCGATGAGAAAGATTAAAAAAACAAAAAATAATTCAAAATTGTAAAAACGACAAAGTAGAAAATCCGATAGGGTTACCTATCCACACTGAGCAAGCGTAGGGAATGCGAGTGTTTGCGAAAATAAGTTTATTTTTTTTTTATATACGTAGATATGCATGTATATACAAATGTACGTATGAGTGACTTTTATTCATTTCACGCTGACACAGGTCCAAGTTCTACACACGAAGAAAGTGAATATAGCCACAAAATGGAGAAATGGAAAATAAAAAATAAAAATAAAGGCAACTGGCACAGCGTCCCAAAGAACTGAAAGAAAATTAATAAAAATAAAGATAAAGAAGAAAATAAACAAAAGCGAAAGCCAGATAAATGTTGAAGGCTGGCAGCGACTGTGTTCAACAGGCATCGCATTACCATTGCAACAGTACAAAAAAAAAAGTGACAACAAGAGCAAAAGTAGATGGGCAGCACCAACACAGCTTATGCACCGACATGTCAATGACAAAAACCTTACAAACACACACACATACACAAGCGCAAAATATATATGTATGTATGAATGAAATCTAAGAGCAGCAACTTAGCCGGCAAGCGTAGACTGACGGCCAGACTTGGTTGAAATGGTTACATTGCTTTGAGGGTGAACAGACGAACGCCGAAGTAACTGTGGACACATGTTATAGATAGCCTGTTGAAAATAAACAAACAATTTGATAGTTCAACCGATTTGATATGCATACACACACAAAAAGGTAGTAGACGAGTGAGGTGTGATTTAATTTGCATTATTGTTTGCTTATTTAATTGAAATTTGCGTTGAATTCGAGGTGAAATGAGAAATGCCTTGGTCCAGATCTTACTCACATTTAATACAAATACTTTTTTTGAATTTATTATTTCATTTTGTATTTTTTTTTTTTTTTGTACATTAGTTAATATTTAAATGCAACCTTAAACTTGATTACTTTTTCTTAACAATATCACTACGACTCTTTTGAACTGAAGAAGAAATGAGAGAGTGTTTAAGTAAAAAATAATGAAATTATAATTGCCTTGGAGAAAAGCATAGTTCTCAAGTTTATATCCAAAATCATTATGAGAAAGCAATTTTTCGAACAAAAAAGTGAAAACGAAATGAAATTTGAAACTCTGTTAAAAACTAAAAAAAAGTAAAAGTAAAATGTTATAACAAAAAGTAAAAAATGTCATTTTAAATATTTTTGAGCTTTAAGGCCGATTGGTTTATTGGAAAATGTCTTTAAAAATGAAAACGTGAATAAAATATTTGTAACCAATTGTTGAATCTCATTGAAGTTCAAGTTGATAACCAACTTTTCTCAACTTGAGTGAGAGGTTCCATTTTAACACAAAGCCAAATGTTTTTTTTTTTTTTTTTGATAGCGCTTTATATCTCTATCTCTGTGGTACTGTTGAGAACGAGTTTGAAACATACTTTAGCGGATATCAAACCCAAATGTTAGTTAGAATGTAAATGGATAACTATTACATACTTGAGAAAATTATTGTATTTATTTTTCATTTATTTTTATTCTTTTAAAACACCGTTTTCTAACAAAACGCATTAATGTTGACTCAATTTTGAAACTTTATAAAACATTTGTTATACTTAACTTTCTTACCTTTTAAAAACAAATTTTAGAAGTGAATTTTACGTGGCTAAATAAAATCTTTGATTTCTAATTACTAAAATTACTAACGTTCGTACGCAATTTTTTCCTTAGGAGGCCTGCCAATTCCGATTTTATATGGAATAAATTACGAAATAGCGGCAGTAAAAACAGCCGTAAAAAACCAAACAAATTTGTACTTTATTCAACAAAAATTAAACGGGCTAACAAAAATTGTACTCAACACGAATTAAAAAAAAAAAAAAATAGTTTATTAAGTTTCAAATTTTGATAAATTTTAGTTAAGTTATTATAAATTTTGTTAAAATTTGTAAGCTTGGGCTTGTAGGGATTTTATTATTGTTGCACAATTACTTTGTATGTTAATTAAAATTGATTTAAGAATTATTTGGTAAGTTTAGTTTTCAAAAAGAAAATTTTTGATGTTATCATTTTTCAGTATAATAAGATTTTTTTTAATTGTAAAAATAACCTTTTAATAATCATTAAACCTACAGGGCTCATATATTTTTTAATAGAACATTTATTGTATTAAAGCTTGTCTTAAATTTTGGTACACAAATTTTAACTACCGATAACTTTACATTAAGCAAAACAAATTAAATTAATAGAAAGCAAAAATTGAAGAGCATTTTTACCTCAGCTTCAATAAAGTATACGAATAAAATTAAATATAAACATTAAATTATGCACACACATGCGAGATATATTTTCGCCACATTAATGCAGCAATGTTTATGTGAACAAACTGATGGAGTTTCATAAACTCACCTATTTATTTTGGTGCTAAGCAAAACAAAATTAGATATGGAGCCCTTAGGTGGTTAAAAAAGAAAATAAATTGCCTTGGTCAAACTAAGTCATCCGCAAATGGCAGAATTACGGCATTAAGGTATTTGTTGTGCGCGTTTAGTATTTTATTGTTGCATACTTCAAGGCGTTTAACGATTTTCTTTTGGTAAAATTGAATTACTCACTCATTTGTTATTCAGTTTTTCGGATTATTTTATAAATACGAGTATATTTATGATACAGTTTTTTTTTTACAAATTTACATGAGTTCATTATTTATATACATTTGAGATATAATATTTAGTTTTTAACTCCCTTATGAGGGCTAAAGCTATTAAAACTAAGCTATTCTGATGCAATGAAAAATCGCAGCCGTTTTATGAAAGTTTAATAATAATAATTGACTTTTATTGAGCTCAAACGATTTATTAATGACGCTTTCTATTTTCGAAAAAAAAAATGTTGCCTTCCCACTTCGTAACTTTTGCATTAGGCCATTCATCTTCGTAAAAAATTGCTATATTAGTAGAAATTGTTTTAACCTTGATTGGTCAGAGTCCAAAAAAAGTGGGAAATGGACACACAAAGCCTTAAAAGAGCTGAGAAAAACAAACAGGGCAACATTATTTCGTGAAAAGAAAACACCATTAATTTGGAAAAGCAGTAACATTTTTGGTAGTAGAATTTATAGCTGCTATTTCCGAGATTACCACATCTTTCCATCAGACTTTTTTATTTTCCTTCATCACCTTTTACGAGATTTGAACCAAGGAACCACAAGTTGTGTGTATCACAAAGTTTTAACATTTTTATGGCCTTAGCAAAGTTTTATCATTGACTGTTAACAAATGTCGAGGTCAGTTTATGGAAGTGTATTGTCTATATCTATATTTTGATATATACTTGTATATAGTGTAATGATATTTGGAATGTTCAAGTGTGAAGTCACACCGAAACTCCACGCAAATAACTTAATTTATTTTGTACATAAATACACTTACACATACAGCAGCCAGTAAAATTCACTTGAGTTGCGGAAAATAGTAGCGCACGATAAATGTGAAATGGGATGAGCTCGGTTTTTATGGGGGGGAAGGGGGGAGGTGGCGGATTGGCGTTTGCGTAAGGAAATGGCAATTATGTTATAATTAGATTTTCTTCAAGTTTATAGTTTAGCTGTGTGTAGTATGTAGGTGTGCATACTTATTACTAGGTGGCTTTTGTGCAAATGTGCGTGTGTGTTGGTATTGTTTTGTGCTATCGTTTATTGTGTTGGCTCTATGTACACGAAATCATTAAGTTCATATGGTCAATGACTTTCGCTACACAATAAATATGGCTAATTGGAGAAAGTATGTATATACCATAGTATACTGTTGAATTTGAGTTATTCATTTCACTTGTATTCATACTTGAGATGGCAACCACGGGATCCCGTTGTTTTTCAGGCGCACGAAATCACGGGTTTGGCTGGTATTAGCTAATCGAAAAAACGTATTTCTATTTCCAAACATTTGTTTCAATTCAATTATTAAATTTCATGTAAATGAATCGAGTTTGAGAACTAAACCAATACAGTGGTATAAGGTATATTTTTGTTATTAACACAACTTTACAAATCAATAAAAAAAAAATTATTTACAACATAATAAGAATAAAACAATGTCTATTATTTTTCAATGAAAATTCCGTTTATTCTCTTACAATAACTTAATATACGTTTATACACATGTATAAATCTTCAAAACATAAAAATTAAAATTTCGAGCTTAAAAAAATTTAAAATATGTTTGAGTGTGCCGCTTTGTTCTTCTCCCAATTTAATTAATTATTATTTGATAAATTTTAAAAAGAATTACATCAAAATTTCGAAATTAAAAAAATTTTTAATTTGGTTCAATAGCAACATTTACGTTTAAATAAAACTTTCCCTCTTCTCCCGTGTGAAATAATTATTATTTATTTTTTTTTTTTTTTTAATAAATAAGTGATTTCCAAAAAAATTGTATTTTAAATTTAAAATCGTTTACTTCATGTTTGACTGTTTTCAGTTAATGCATTTTTGTATATTTTTATTATTGAGCACAAGGAAAATTTTTTATTTCAGGAAGTGCTTATTTGGAAAAACAACAACGTTTACCAATAACTTGTTTTTTTCGAAAATCACCTCATCTTCGCATGAGACTTCTTTTTATTTATTGCTTTAAGACTTTCTCTAAGCATCGAACCAATAATCTCGTGCAGCTATTCGAACAAGCTACTTTTGCGGAGCCTAAAAGGTTTTATAGTAGTGAATAGCCAACAAATTGAATCTTCGATAATGGCTATAACTGCTAGAAATACATTGCAGTAATACGGATTTTTTAATATTTGAATAATTGAGAGTTTCTAGAGGATAATATAGGAAATTAATCATTTTCAGTTTGAATCAATGAACACAGATTTGTTTCTTTAGAAATGTAGCAGCAGCGCCACATTAAAATTCAAAACAAAAATTTAACTCGAATGGTTAAAGCCGTTCTCAAATTAAGCAGTATTATACATGGTTGTTTTTTTTTTGTTGCCTTGTCCGAAAATGCACATCTCAGTTAAAACCTATTTCACTGGAAACGGTTAGAGACCAAAATGACTACAGAAATAAGATACTCTAAGATACACTTTTTATTTAGCAAAATTACAATTTTCTTAAGGCAATAAATCTCTTTTACTATTAAAAACAAGCTGTGACTGAAAACAAAGCAAGCAATTCACACTGCCTAGTTATGTAAGTAAAACAAAGAAAGTCTTGAACTAATTAAAAACTAGTGAGTTTAAACTAGGTTGATAATAAAGATTTTGCAACAAAAGTGCAAGCCAAATAAAAATTACAATACTAAAAGAAGTTCAAGCAGACATGAAAGAAAAAAAAAATAAACTGAGTCAAGAAAAAATGACGAAAATCCAAGGGCAAACTGCAAATGGCTGTGCAAAGTAAGCTTAATGCAAACGTTAAGAAAAGAAAAAAAAAGCAACAACCAAGCAAAACTGTAACCAAAATAAACTTCACCTATTAACACACTTTTGGCAGCTGTTTACGTTCTGGACAAACATACATATGTACACGCATGCATGCACAGTACTACACATGCCAACCTAAGGCCATGTCACAAAGCCATGCAAAAGAACTATACATATTTAACCCAAATTGCGTCGAGTGCCAATGAATACACCGCCTGAATTGGGCAAAATGGAATGACGTTGTGGTGGACGGTCACATGCAAGCACCAAGTTGAAATTAGACGAGAGAGAGATAGCGAAGCGAAGGGGTAGCAGAAAAAAAAATAATCGTCTCTGGAAACGTCAATGAGCTGAGCAAAAAGTAGTTAAAGCAAAGCAAAAAAAAAACAAAAAACAAGAAAAACATTTAAACTCCGAAAATTGGCTAACGAAAAAAACGAGCAAAAAAGTGCCACAAAACACTGGTGGCAAATAGTGAGCATTAAAGGAGAATTCGCCAAAAGCAGTAACAATTTTCCAAATGCGACATCCGTTTTTTTTTTTTTTTTCTTGTTTACCAAAAATGCAAACTGAGTTGCGCGAGGTTTTAAAACTAAATATGATTGGTTAGCGGTTAGAGGCTGCTTGTGTGGGTGTTTTGTTAATGCGAGCGTACCGGAGTTGTGTCAGCTTGTGGTCTCGGTTTTTTCAAAAATTAAATTATATTCTCAAAAAGAATAATTATTAAATAAACGTACGAAATTCGTACGTTGCGCGTTCGGTATTGGTTAGCACAGTACAATTTTAATTTGCTCACTAATTTAGAAAAGGAAGATTCGCTCAAAATCTAAACTTTGGCAGATTACTCAAATTTTTACAGAAAGCTGAGATATCATCTTTAAAATGTTTAGATACCCCCTAGCTTGAAGCAAACTCTGTCTGTGCAGCCACCTAAGACTGAGAGTTTTTTGGCAGATTTCATATCACTTCCAACATTTGAACTCACACAAATGAGACAATACAGAATGTAAGGCGAACAGTATGACGACATTCTCTACAATCCAGACGATTCGATTTTCACTGAGTGAGACCATTGTAGACTAATAAAGGTCTGGGCATGGACGGTTTCATGCCAGTAGTGATACGGTTGGTTTGATTTGGTTTTCGCGGCTGTTCTTTTACCAGTTATATTAGGAAGGACCGTGTAACAGCTATGTACATACCGAAGTTATGAGTATGCTTAATGCGCGCTTAATGAATTCACAATTATTTAAAGGATGTCCAACGTGCTTATCGGAAGGGAAGTTTAGCTGAGCTATCCACGAACGATGTTGTTGTGAGTAAAGATTAAGCGAAAAAAACAATGAATATGGTATTAGAATATTTGTTTTATTTGTTTACGTTTACGGCTGTATTCTTTGACTATTTTTCGAGACAAGTACGAGTTGAGTAAGAGAAACGTCGTTGGCTGAACGAATTCCTGCTTCTTTGTTCAACGCTCGGAGGTTAGTAAGATTGTGTACCATATATGCAGACGGACTGCCTCTCCATTTCATAAGAAAATTCGAAGTAGGGACTAGGTGCAAGATTGAGAGTTAGTTATATAGGCCTAATGTAGTCAGCTGAAGTGATCGCTTTTACGGAACGTTTCATTCTTAAGAGCTTTAGTACAAATTTTAATATTCTGAAAGGAGAAAAAGTGGTTTAGATCAATTTAGATTTTATAGTTTTCTTTATTCATATTTATTATTATTTATTAAAGTATGTTAAAGTGGTAAACATTTTGGTTTCGATTCGGTGGAACTTTAAGAAATTAAAAATAACAAGTTTGACCTCTATCAAATGGTACACCTTTGAAGTTGGATCAAAAAAATTAAAATAAATATTTCCTTAAATAGTTTCTTAAAATAATTATATCTGAATTAAGCAGGCAGCTATTTTTGAATGATAAACTAAAGGAGTTAACAATCGAATACAATGAAATTGTGCCAAGTTGTTGCACTCATCAACAAAAAGGTTGAGCTGGTGCTGCAATCCAACTATTTGGTAAATCTTTCATATGCTAGATATAGAATATTAAATTTTTTAAGCAATTTGCTTAATGTTATCAATACCATCTTTATTAATTACAGCAAAAACGGCACTGAAGCTTTGAATAGTTATTACGAATTATAAATCAATCTTAATCTTTTTTGTTGGTGGCAAATTACTTGAGTAATAGTTTTTTTTTTTTGATATCACTTTCTTATTGATTTTAAATTGCAAAAGTGGGCAAAACATTTATTTAAAATCGTTTTTTTTTTCAGTCTATCCAGGCCGCCTTGAGCAATGCAACGTGACGTAGTGAATGCAGCATTTTGTAAATGAAAATTTAATAGAGCGAAATTGCGTTTTTCTATTTCTGTTTTAAATAAATCCCAGCAGGTGTTTGTCGGCATTTAGTAAATTATATTTCATTTACTCTCTTCGTCCCTTTGCACTTATTTGTGTTACGCATTTATCGCATGATTATTTATTTGCGTTAACTCAGCCGAAATTTGTTATTTTTCTAGAGTAATTTTTGTAAATTTTTTTATTGAAAACCTTAAAATGTTTGTGGAAACAACTTAAAAAAAATTGTCTAAGCCTTTGAACTATTTCTTATCCATTATCAGGTCGGTTTAAAAACATATTAGTACTAGTCTGAGAGAAGACTTTCAAGTTTAAATTCACGAGTTATTCGGAACCCTTTTTTGGTACTTGTTCTCGATTTTGTGGAACTAGTTCAAAAATAGTTATGAAATGGTTCTAAAATAGTCCTAAACTATTTACGAAGTGGTTCAGAAAGAAATGTTGCCGAATTTATAACTTAACCTACTCAAATAGAAATATAATTGAAATGCTCACAGGCTCATCAAATATTATCACTTCTTGGTACGCACGCCTTTTTCGTTCTTTTTTCCTTTCATTCTAATCCATGTTTTTGATTACACTACTGCTTCAAGCGTTTCCTCTTTTGGTCCTTTTGATTTTACTGTCGCAATTTTTTTTTTCTTCTAGATGGAAACCTTTTTACCACATTCTCATTATCGCCTTTATTTCTTTTCTTACTAAATTAACTTTCTTGGGAATAATTACTGTTATTAATATAAGGCAATTTTGGGTTCATTGAGGCAGACAGCATAGAAATGATTTAAAAACATTAATTATATCTGAAAAGTTTGTTAAACAAATTTATTATATTTTCTTCT
The DNA here is from genome assembly GCA_963971545.1 of Philophylla caesio. Taxonomy (NCBI): domain Eukaryota; kingdom Metazoa; phylum Arthropoda; class Insecta; order Diptera; family Tephritidae; genus Philophylla; species Philophylla caesio. The sequence goes on from OZ020607.1 coordinate 21,113,275, forward strand.
GTGCTGTAGGATCAAGAAGAGCCTCTCTCAATTCAGCGATTTGCCATTTCCTCGCTTCAGTCGAAAGTACGCGTTGTAATTGTGGCTTACAGACTGAATTTAGTAGCCAGCAACTGCTTGGGAGAGACCATAACCCTGGACACATATAATGGAACCTCTAATTTTGTATTCTCAAGTCAAAGATATATTATCAACATTTTAAATTTGCAAAGTTTGTCTAAATACCTACAGAATAAGTGAAAAAAAGTGTTTAGTCCTTTCCCCGAATTAATCCGCACCCAGACAATGACTCTGAAATTGTTGCACAAAGATACTTTCGGCTTTTGTTGTGAAACATGGTAATTCTTATGTGCAAATTAAAAATAAAGGGCTCACTATTTATATGTTAATTGCTTAAAGTTGCCATGTGAAATAAGTATTTCATTATATTCTCAATTCAAATCAATATTAGGCATCAATAATATGAAGAAAGAAAAAGTAACAATTGTTACTCTATAAAGCGGCTATAGAAAACATTAAACATTCACACACCACTGTGCTGCAGAATGCTGGTAAGATTTAACATTATTTTTTTGCCGACTCCTTTTTGTTTTCCCATTCACTTAGTAAGCCATTGCGGTTTTTTTTGGTGAAGTAATTTTGATGCTCGGCATTTAGCAACGCAAAGCCTATAGGCTTACTTTAATAATAAATTTTCATTGTGTCTGATGGCCTGATAATTTACACGCATTGTTAGTTGCTGCTACTCGAAAACACGCACATAAGTGGTATTTGCGTTTATTCTTGTAAGCCTTAGAAGACATCACAAATGGCAACAGCTTGCTTGTGATTTTGGCGTGGTTGTAACTTATTTCTTACCCTCAATTCCGCTTCCTGTATTTATCTTCATCTGCTTCTTGTCAATTTGTAATATTCGCTACTTTAGCACATCCTCTTTCGGTTGCCGTTTAAATTCACTTTTATTACGTAAACTTAACATAGAACGAGTAATTTTTCAACACAATTTTTTCTCCTCACTAAGTTATTATCAATTTGTAATGTGTATTCATCACACTCACTGGCTCGCCCAGTCATGCAAAGAAGCTTTCTTTGGATTTTCGACATGCTGAGAAAAATATCTTTTCAATTGAGTTTGCAGTTGTTTCTACTTTTTCATAAAATATTTTCTTTCAATATCTGTACGTAGTGCTTGTATTCACGCTTCCAAAAAATGCCATGCTCCCCCTTACCAGCGGCACAAAATACGAAATATCCAACACAGTGTTTCCCCCCTCATATTTATTTTCAAGTAGGCGTTACGCTCTTGGTTACCTCAGCTTCGCCATTTGGTTTTGAATTTTTGTTTTTTTTTTGTTGCTTATGCCGGAATTTTTTCATTATTTTGTTGAATATTTTTCTGCCAAACTTCGGAGCACGACGATACGCCCTAAAGTGTGGATGTATGTGTAGCTCATACGCCATGGCAGATAAAAGATGTGCGAACGTTGGCAGATTGCTTCGGAGTGCTTGTCTTCGCGCTTGGGTGTTGCATTATTTTGCCTATAAGTCAGTGTAAGCAGGGTATTGCTGGCGGTTAATCTATGCATAAGAGGCGCTCAATGCATGGATAGCAATGATTTATTTTATATTATGAAATTTAAATTCTTCATACGTGAAAGATTTTCGGCAAAGGAAAAGAAAAATGCAAATGAATAATGTGTGAGTAACGTGAAAAGCTGCTTTATATAGTACAGATATGAAAAATATGAAATATGCTCGAAATGTTTTGAAGAACGAAAGTGAAACGAGGCAATTTGTGTATTCTTTAATATATTTACAAACATTTTTGGCTTGAATTCCACTTGTAAATATTAAAATATTAAAAAATATTGCAAGGTAGGTTAGTAGAATACTGGCAGTTATGTTTACAGATATTTCAGTGTTTTAGAAATTTTTAAATAATTTTTTAACGTTTTTAAAGGAGTCTGGTCTAGAAATAAAAAAATCTATTTTTTTCTTATATTTTCAAAGTTTAACTATTTAAGAATATGTCTACAAGTGGATTTTTCAAAATTCAAATTAAATAAAGGTATTTTCCTAAGTGTAAAATTCATAACTTAGACTGCGAAAAACTTTACGCGCGTTATTCTCGAAACTGTCTTTTTCAAAAAGATACCCACAGGTTTTACTGGACCGATTTGCCTCAAATATTTTGATAGTCATCTTTATATTCTTCTCTATATCTGCAACTATCCCCATTCACCAATTAAATGTTTACTATTTTTAAAAAATTCGAAAAAGTAAAAAAGTGGTACAAAATTTGTTTTTTTTTCAGGTTGTCGCCATTCCGTGAACATTTTTTTACAACTTTTTTTTACAACAGATTGCAAGAAGGGTTGAAATCTTGGGTATGGTCACGTGCCAATTTTTTGAAACCCCCAACTGCTAATTTATTGGGATTTTAAATTTTTTTTATTTTGATTTTTTTCCGTATTCTTGTAAAATTAATAACTAATAATAATAAAAACAAATAGATAGTAAAAATATTGATTGGCTTTTTTTACAACACTTTAAAATTCATGCCTCTACACCAGAATACCCCTTAAGAAGTCTCTTTTGCATAACAAAAATAAATCACAGCGCTTTATCAACACATCAGTGCTCGAATGACGGCATTCAATTTCGGCTCGATTTCAATTTGAGTTATGCATTTGAGATGAGGGCGCTCGATAGCATGTGAAGAAAAACGCCTTGACTTGGACTGTTGTTAGGTTACAAATTGCAAAGCGTGCTAGGCACGTGCGTTTGTTCGTTGCGATTCTTTGGCGTAAATTTGAAATTTGTTTTATTTATTATAATTTTTTTTTTCAAAATATGTAAACTAACAATCGCTTCTTTTCTTCTCCCTTTTCAGAGTCGACCGCTACTCACAAATACCAAAATATGTGTTCAAACGTATTTAAATATGTCGTAATAAAATGAAGGATTCCAAGCTATGCACATGAAATGTTCAATGTCTGGCAATTTTGAATTGAAAAATAATAATAACTTATTTTATAGAATATTACTGCATATTTTCCCTTTTTTTCCGCAACTTCTCGAACTACTTGAAAAATGACTTTAAGCTTTTTATATAATTTTGTCATAATTCTTAGTTTTATTAAATCAGTAAAGTTTTATATTTCAAAAAATTAATTTTCTTTTCTCCATTTCCTTTCAGTGCAGTGCAGTTTTAGCAAATAAGTTTGAATCAGTGTCAATGTAAATATCATATTAAATTTGTTATAAAGTAAAAGATATACATACATATCTACGTTTAACAAAGCAAAATTTGCATAAAATCCCTCCATAGAAGCATTTTGCAACGTGTTTGTGAAAATCTTTGCGCTGTTCTAAACGCGCGCTCACCCCGTAACGCGTTTTTGTGCGTGTTCAAAAATATAAAAATCAAAGAGAGTGCGCCTAATAATTTCAGTTTTCCAAGAATATATTAGTGTCTTAAGTATTCATAATTTTTTTTTTAAATTTCATACGTGCGTGCAATTCGCAAAAATTGCGTAACGATCTCTGGCGCGTGTGCATATCAATACGCGGACGAATTGCCGCACGCCGCCACAATGCATCCGCCTACGGGCAAGCGATGCCGGCAAACCAGCTATTCTAACTCCACCAACAACGCCAATATTATAAAAGCAACGATGAGAGGATGTCGCATCAACAAGGCAACAGGCGCGAAAAGCAACAAACATGGCGCTGACACCACAACAACAACAACGGCGGCGGCAACATCAACAGTGCCGACAACAGCAACGAGAGCGATAGCAAGTCGTTGCCGTCAGTTGAGTGTGTGGATGTGTTTTGTCGCCATTGTCGTTTTAAATAATTTCGACTGTTTGCTAACAACAACAACGGCTACCATGCAACGTGAGAATATGCGAGTGCTGCCATTGCCAGAAGGTGAGTGAGAAGAAGTTAAACCATAAAAAAAAACAGAATAAACAAGTTTATTTAACACTGTGTTACATTTGAAGACTACGGTTTAGTATTTGACTTTAACTACTAACCTTTTCCCTCAGTTACTGTGCCCCTCTCTGGTTCGAATATAAAGCATTTTTTTCGAATTGTGGTCGCAGCATGAAATGCTGTTAGAGTATATTTAGATGAAACAAAGGTAGATATATTCAATAGATAGGCGCAGTAGAAAAATTAAAAAAAAAAAAAAAATGATGAGCTCTGTGTATTTTGTTTTTGCTTTTAAAAGCTAAAATTTCAAAAATATTTTATCAACTACTTTGAATTGTACTGAAAGCATTCTTATTAGAGCGAAATTCAAATTAAAATAAATTATGAAAAAAGTTCAAAAAAAAAATTTGCTGCACCTACCTATTTGAGGTGCCTTGGATGAAACCCTTAAAAATTCAGCCTGGAAGATGTTTACGATGGCCCTCATGACAACTATTTTACATTACATCATCTGTGGTAAGCACTGCCGCCAAAGACCAAGGATCCATAAATATTACGAAAAATCGTTCTCTCGAACACACCAGTGTCCTCTCATCCAATGTTCTCATCATCTATTAGAGACTTCTTGGCAATAAAGTTTATTTATTTAATGTTTTTATTGCTGTTAATTGAACAAGCCCCTGTAGTTTTTTTAAGTTAAAGCTTTCAATAGTAATTTTTATAAAATTTCATATCCATAGGTATTTTAAGTTACTCATAGCAAATCTGAAGACAGTTTTCGAAGTTCGCAATAACAGATCGGATGCCTTGAGTTGCATCTGCTGCTTTTTTTTATTTTAATTTAAGATTTGTTGTCGGAAACCCCAAATAACCTTCGATATGAAGTTTTCTTCCTCTCTTATGGCACTACAACCGTCTGTCGGCTTGTGCCGAGACGAAAAAACTTTGCCATTTCCTTCTCTCCATTTCTAGGTTACGCCAATTGTTCACACCAAGTGAATACAAGTCCTTCTACACTTCGTTCTTACATTGTGTTCGTGAGCGCCCTTACCTTTGTTGCCCACCAATGGGTGCCGATTCGAAAGATTTTTTCACCGAAGCATCATCATTCAAAGCCCAAGCTATAGAAGTCATTACATTTGTATGCGCTTAACTATGTCCATATTATTTTACAGCTCATACAGTTCAGCATTCCATCTTCTGCGATACTCGTCGTTAACGCGAACAGGACCATAAAACTTGCGAAGTACATTTCTCTCGGGAGCACCAATAGCCTGCTCATCGCTGGTCAACATCTTCCATGTTTCTGCCCCATATAAAAGGACAGGCATAATGGAGGTTTTGAGGAGAGAGATTTTTGTTCGTCAAGAAATGGCTCTGCTTTTTAATTGCCTACCGATCCCAAAGTAGCAACTATTGGCAAGTGTTATCCTCCGCTTGATTTCAAGGCTGACATTATTGTTTATGCTCGATTCAAGGTATACAAAATTCGTGACTATTTCGAAATTGTAACTGCCCAGAGGCGCCCCCAATACGCTTTCCAGCATCAGATTGAAGAAGTTGCACGAAAGTGAGTCGCCTTGTCTAAAACCCCGTTTGATCTCGAACGGCTCGGAGAGATCCTTCCCAATTTGGACAGAGCTAAATGATGTGCTCAACGTGACTCTACATAGTTGGTGTGAAGTTAAATAAAGTTTTAAATATCAATAGATAATATAGTATTTGCCAAATCTGTAGACTGAAGGCAAGGGTTTGCTTTTTAGAGAAACAAAAAAAAAACCCGTGCGCTTCTTTTTTGTCTCTATTTTCCGGAAATTCTTGTTTTATTGCACGAAAAATATTTTTTGTAGAACATTGTAACCCACTAACGATTTCACAAATCTTTGCTTTTACGATTTTACTGGAAAAAAAGAGTTACACAGATTCTGAGTATTAAAATATTTAAAAAAAACTTTCCCTTTAAAAACCAAAAGTAAAATTGCTTTTTAATAATTGCTCCATTCCTAAGAGAATCGCCAGGAGTAGGATTTATTTTAGACAAACAATCTATCTAGACGTCGCATTGCAGTTTCTCTGTAAATTGTCAGCAACGCGAAATTGTCAACACTGACAACTGAGACAATTTGTACTGTCACGTTTTTAAGTGCTATCTGCTTAAGATATAAATGCATATTATGCAGCTTCCAAGGAGCAAGTTTATACTCACACATATGTATGTATATAAATAAATACCCATACAACGTAGTGATAAATGTGGCAGGTACTTGGTGAGCGCCAATTCATGACAGAGAATTGCGACAATTTCGATATACTCGTTCATAACCACTTCTCCCAGCGTGTTGGCTCTGCAACTCCGAGCTTCTGGGATCAAAGCCTGGGAGAAGTGGTTATGAAAAAATAAATATAATTAATTTAATAAAAAGAAGTCTGATGAAGAAATGTGGTGATTTCCGAAATACTACAACAACTTCTATGTTTTTTCAAAGAAAATCTTGCATAAACTGGCCTCGAGTTCAATAAAATTGTCAATTATTATAAAATAATAACTTTATTATTATGTATATGTTTTTTTTTCGAAAAAAAACCCTTTTCTTATTTAAAACTACGCATGAAATGTTATGATTTATTCAAACATTCATACGAATGATTTCAAAAATATTAGAAATGCATTTGTGTAACAAAATAAAAACTGAATTAAGTTTAAAAGAATCAAAATTCTAAAACTAAAAACCCAAAAAATTTAAATTAACTCAAAACTCTAAAACTGAGATTTTTTCGTTGCCTAAAACTAATTCCTCTTTTTGTAGATAACGCTATCGTCCTCTACAATTTTTTAATGGTCTTCTACGTCTCTACTCTATTGAACATATTAATTTTCCAATCATTTCCTTTGTTTATGGAATGTCAATTTTAGCGAGTTCTCGCAAAGACGAGTGAAGAAACAGACAAAAATACAGCAACAGTTTTTTTTTACCAATATTTCTCTTACACACAAGTCGCCCGTGTATGAATATACGAATATATTTCTCTTTCCACCATATAACTTGCTGATATGGTGTTTCCACGACAAGCGAATCACGTGTTTCGCTATTTAAATAACGAATAACGTGATTCATTTGACATTTCTGTTGTTGTTGTAATACCAAATCACATACTTTTGCCTTTTCATTCGCTCTACCTAATTGCAGCCAACAACCTCCGCAACCTTATTATTTTCTTCACAATCTAAATTTTGAAACTGTTTTAGGTTTTAATTGCTTCATATTTGTTGATATTATGTTTTGTTATTATAACTGTATGTGTTCTGACGGCTAATTTCGATCAGATTGAATCACCTACATATGAGGTGATTCGCTCACACAATTTTGTATTGCGAATCACGTTGACTCGCTTCGTAATTCGAGTGTCAATTACGAACAAGAGAGCGATTTACGAATTGGAGAGCGAATCTTGTGCCTTGAAAATATAGTATTTTTTTACAAAATTTCGTACATGGCTGTAAATTAGTTCGATTTTTATTCGTGAATAACTGAATATGAAATGTTGGTCATTAATTACCATGCAACCATGCTATGTTTATAAGCATTTCAAATCTACATACTAGACGATGGCACTTATTTTTTTTATTTGGCGCCTTCGTCAATATGAAAGTAACTTTGAGACGCAGCAATGTTGCAAAGAAATGTTAAACAAGTGTTTCTTATGAGTGCTTTACGATATGTCTTGCAATTTATTTATGATTTTTTTTTTATAATGGTCTTATCAAGGGAACTGTCTTACTCTTATTTTTTCCTGTCGTAACACCGACAAGATAACACGTTTCCTGCACCTCTCGTTGAATGATCTTAATCAACAGCAACAGCAAAAATACGAACTTTCGACTCCAAATTTCAATATATTAATTTTAATTTGTTAAATAAAATTTGGTGATATTGATTTGTGAATGATTATACTTTCTTTGGGCGCTTCTACCCAATGCTTACGAAAATTTTTAACTATTTACTTTTAATCTACCTTGTTTTTAACTCGGTTTTGACTGTATTTGCGCAATTGCTCGATTAAAATGAATGCCATCTCTTATCTGCGCCTTTCTTTAGAAAAATAAACAAAAATTCTGCTCTAATTGCTCTAAATAAAAGCGAAACTGCAGTCAGTCTATCACCGTTTCTAGTTCAAATTGCAGATATGAATTTTCATTTATTTTCTATATAATTTTTGCAATGAGTTTTCCAGCCCAGCCTGCGTGCAAAGCAGTGGCACGTGAGTTGACGTGTTGTGTTTGTCACCTACCAACAATCACGTGCGAATGCGTTTGCAGAGTTGCAAGTTCTATGTTCTACAAAATATGTACGTAAGTACGTACGTACAACTATGATGGCAGGGGCATTTATTATGTGCATTAAGCCAGGCGTAACTGGAAGTGTGACTGCATATGAATTTGTACTATCGTTTTTTTTATTTTTGCACCTTTGACGGCACAACGCACTTGCATAAATGTTTAAAGATGTACAAAGGGGCACGTGCATAGATATGGCTTAGGGTGGTTCTTATTTTAAAAATTTCGAAAAGCAGCAGATGGGCCTTGCCTTTCGCTTCTCTCACCCAAATACCGATAATTTGAGTTTTTTTCTAATTTTTAGATTGTTTTTGAGGAGTCGCTATCTCGTGCCATTTTGAAAATAATAATTGATTATCCTTGTAATGAATATGCAGTTTTTAGCTCTTTCGATTTCAATGTAATAAAGTCCGAGTTTGAAGTTCATAATAATATTTATAATAATAATAATAATAATGCGTTTAAGGAAAGCATACTTTTATTTTATCCATCTTTGGCACGTGGCATCGATCCCTACAACTCAATCAACACAGAAGAGAGCTTTTCAAAAGTTTGAAAAATAAGAATCACCCTTATTTGTATGTAAAGGAATGTAGCTAGATACATAAGTACATATGTGCTGTTGGTCTGCAAAATGAGAGCTCATTGCATGTATGATCTCCGACAAGAATATAGAACAGCCACATAATTACGAGTTTTTAATTTATATACAATTTTTTAAATAAAAAAAAACAGAGAATTCTCTAACGAAAGGTTTTGTTTTAAAAACAATTCCACTAAGTAATAATTATAAATGGTATGTGTATTAAGAATCTTAAAATTTTTATTTATTTTCGAAGTTGTTAAAATTTGTTTATATAAAAGCAAGTTTAATTCTTAGTTTTTATGTAAGTAAATGCGGCAATATGTCACTTAAACTCAGGCAGAGACAGAAATTACCTCAAATTTATTATTAAATTATTATAAAAATAATGTCAATTTTATCTAATTTGTTTTTGTTTAAATATTGTTTTTTATTTTCTATAAAATCTGAATCCAGTGAATTCTACATTTTAATTGTAAATTCAAAAAAAGGTCCATGGCTGTGCTTTATACTTTTGTCGTGAACTGTACCATTAGATGCTGGTTTGCTGACTTACGCGTTTTCATGATCTTATCATTGTGTTAGTTTTAATGCTACTGCAACTGCTTGTTATTGCTCGAAAGCGTCCTTTTCCAAAGCTTTACTTGCTTTTAGCTCTTATTGTTGTTATTATTCTTATTGTCAACTTTGCCAAGTGCACGTGCAGTAAACGTTGTATGTTCATAAGAGTGGTTCGAAAAATGAAAAAAAAACTTAAATCCGTCGGCCTCTTACAAGGAATCACGAAACGACAAAAAATTAAAATGTTGCCACTCCAAGAAACGAAAAAAACTCTTTTCCCTTTAATTTGGTTGTTTACTGTCTCAATTTTAAGCCTTGTTGTACCAAAACTAAATAATGTCCTTTCTCCTTTTACAATGTCATAAATGAGCTAGTTTCTACATAAACTTTCAAATAGTAATGTGTTTTGTTTTCAAACAACGCTTTTGTTAGGGGACCGATCTGAACTTATGTGCATTATAATAAATATGTTTGCCTCTCTGTTCGAGAGTACGTGTGACTTTCACTTGGGTGTTCATTAAATTTGAATATTTGAGTTTTGTGCGAAATGGAGCGTGAGCACTTCACGTCGCTGCAATGCTTTCGATTTTCTTCTACACAGCTCAACTAATTCAATCCCTTTAAAATTCGAACTTGTGTCGCAGTGTGAAAGCTCAATGTAATGTAAAAATTGTGATAATGCAGCTGTGTGCATATACAAATGTGAAATCAGTTACTGTTCTTGTTTTATGAGGTGTAAATTCGATGTTTCGAATGTATCATTGCTTAGTTACTCGTAAGCAAGTTTGTATGCAGCTTGGTGAAGGAGTCTGTTTAGAGGCCTCTTTGACCTACTATATTGGTCTTTGCAAGGACGTATGTAGGTCTAGATAAATCCTTCGAAGGATCTTTCGCTCGAGTGCTATCTCGTCTGATGTTGTCATCGTGCATGCTTCTGAGCCATACAATAGGTCAGATATGTATAAGTAAAGACTTTAAGAGCGTGATTTTGATTCACCGAGAAATTACTCTATTTCGCTGTTTTATACTTAAAACAAAAAATAATCCTTTATTCAATATCAAGTTTTTTGTTATGAATTCGTCTTCTTGCTCGAAAGTAAAACTGTCAAAAGGTATGCAGAATACATACGTGAATGTACTGTTCATTTATTTTATGAGAGGCGATACCTTGTTTTGCCCTCGTTACTTCCAAATTCTGATGGAGTTGTATTGTTGCTCAATATCATTTCCACAGCCGTATTATTTTTTTGGGGACAAGCAAGTTAGGCATAGTGATATAAGGGCAACTTCTTCTTGAGCTGTCAAAAGCGATTTTCGACAAAAAGATTGAACGGGTAGATTGTTCTTTCTCGGGTCTTTCGTATGATATGACCTATTGAAAAATACGCTCGATTATAGATTTACCAAGCCTAAAGCCGCACTAATATGATATTCAACGTTCATTGATGGTGACTGAAGTATTTTATATAATAGCTGGTTAGTATATTTCAAACGATATTAAGGAGATGGTTCAGACTGATAAAATTCGTTACTGATTTATTTCTAATTATTTCAAGAACTCAAAAGAGGCTTCCTTGCTCGCTTGTCCCATACATACATACACACATTCATAAGTATTGTATTGTAGGTATTTGTACGAACATTGTAATGGCTGAAGATTTTCGAACATTGAACTGGCTGCAATTGAACTGTTTTATTGACGTTGTAAATTGATTTATTTACCAATGCAAATGTTCAGTGCAACTTGTTGTATGTTCACCAATCGACGCAGACACTTGGCAGTGAAGTAACACAAATAGAATGATTTGCAATTTAGTGAATTGAGTGGAATTTTTGGAAAATCACTTAAAATAACGCATTTAAATTTGACAATAGGATTGATTTACTTATATTGGATTTGGTCCATGAAATACATGACAGCTTATATACTTAAGTATTATAAATTAAGGACACCTAAATAGTTATATTTACTATATATTTTGATTTATTTACATTTCTCTTTATTTCAATCAATGTTCACTTTTTTTCTTTAACAAAAACCACATAAACTCCTATTTTTTTATCTTTAATTATAAATATTGCTATAACATTTATCATAATCGGAGTTTATTCAAAATTTTGTGTAGTTAAACTCGCCGACATAATTATCACAATTATCGTTATCGTATATCTTATCATTATTTCAGCACGTATTTTCGTCGTAATAAGCATTAAGGATATGTTCAATTAATAATCGAGATTTAATTAAAATAATTAATAACTTACCACATTTTATTTTTATTACATAAAAAAGGTCTTCTATAATTTGTATGCAATTATTCAATAAAATTTCATGAAATTTGTGTCATATTCGAGATGCCAGTTTGCAAGTCTGAAATTGGTTTTCGGTGTATTTGGAATTTTGTTATTCAACTCTCATTCTTTCACAAAAAAAAAAAACATTATTTTCATTATAGATAGTAAATAAGGAATGCACCCCGACCACTAGGTAGAGGGTGCCCTTTTTCATCGTAGTAAGTTACAAGGTTTCGGATTTTTAGTAGACGAATTTAAATTTTTGAACTTATAAAACACAATCGCCTAATTTACTTTCTTAAGTTTTCATACAACCAGTTACGATTTGACTTAACAAAACGTTTTATATTTACAAAATGCTGCTTTTAATATCGGGACACTTTCGATTTAAAGAAAATAATGTTTGAAACATTTATTAACGTTTATTTCCAAAAAGAGGAGGAAAAACCACTCATCAACTGCCAACTTAAACTTCTTTTATTTCAATATACAGGAGGAACAAATTTGTTTTTTTTTTTAACTGTTTCCTTACATAACCACTTTTCTGGATTTTGAAAGACACAAACAGTGGTTTGCTGTTTTGCTTCGGACTAATAACCACAAATCCAAGCTCTTCCCCATGACGAACTTACTTCACAGAATTCTTCACAAAATCTGCTACATTTTGAGAAAGCGAATGAACCCTTCTCAGGTTTTGTTTTTGAGTTATAATGCACTTAAAATCGGAAAAAAATCATCAGACTTAAATTTTCACGAGATTAGTATATTTATTTTTTAACTAACTTTTTTTATTGTATCAACTGTTACAACAAAACCCTCCGGCGTGATTTTTAACGGGCAACGTTGTTTTCCATTGCAAATATTAAAGAAAAGAAAATATTGTCTTATTTGCGAAATTGCATCTCTAATAAAGACATATTTGTTGAACAATAAAAGTTTGCACAACTAATAATTTGTTGATAAATTGTTAATGAAATATATATGTACACATGTAAATATAAAGTGGCGGTCATATGATTTGCAACCAAATTCTACACTATATGTATGCCGCTTATACTTATTTATTTATTTTTAAGAAAATAGCCTGGAGCTCAATAAAATTGTCAAATATTAACATTTATTAGGCCAACAGAAAAATAACAAACATTTATATTTAAGGGGTTTCATTTCAAATACAGTCAATCCTCTAAAAAAACACTAAATAGTCCACGTTTAAAACTTTGCATAAAATTACAAGTTAGTTCAACAAATTTTCTTTCATTTTTCAAACTTTTTCCTCAGAAATGCTCAATTTATATATTTTTTTGTGGTGTGCAAATTTGCGTAGCCTGTTCTATTTAGTGTCACAAGGAGCAAGTTTCAAGTTGCTATATATTATCGTTGATTTTCGATGGTTTAAATATTAAATTTAATGAAGCAATGTGACAAAGAATAAACTTCAAAAACTAAAACTAGCTTTAAGTAATTTGAAAATCTTACAAAATTATACTAAAATTGGAAGAACTGCAAAATTTGGATCATAATTCGTTGAATATTAAAAAAAAAAAATTATTAAATTGAAATTTTTGTTAGAGAACTAACAGTGTTTATCGAAAATTATTAAAAACTAATTAATAAATAAATAAGTAATTTATTCGCACAGAATATCATTTTGAATTTGGTTGCAAACCATATGGCCAGCAGGCCCACTTTTCGACTACCTTTTGCAGCAATTGGGGCCGTATGTCAGCAACAACGCGCCGAATATTCTCTCCCAAGGCGTCTTGAAATGGCAATCCAAACTGATTATAAATCAAGTAACAGCTGTCAAAAAGACCAACGCTGAGAAAAGTATTGCCTCATTGAAAACCACACGTCTAAAAAAAACACCCTTTATTTCAAATTTACGCATTGAAAATATATGGAGGGACTTGGTTAGGCACTGGTTTAATATTTAAATATATATTCAAGTAGATACATACATACATGTACGAGCATATATAAATGTACATATCTGCAGCAAGACTTTATATTCATTAGTGCTGATGCTCCTTCAATGACAGTAGTTTTCGTAGCTATAATATTTTGTATATACATATGTATGTATGTATTCGTAGTAATAGTCGTTTTTACTTAATGTGTTTATTGCTTATAATGATGACGACGTTGCTTTGCCATCAGGAAGTCTTAATAAGCACAATTTCGGATCGTTAGTCGTTGAGAGCTGTTGCGACTATGAGTATACACGCTGCTAGCTACATTGTACAGCATTCAAGGGAATGTAAATTCAGCATATTTGTACATACATATATACATACATACATATTTAAGTACTGGTATGTAGGGAATGTAATGTAGAGAAAGTGGCCGTCAGCGAGTTAAATTTAGTCATTAGATGGTGGCATCGTAAATTTCTCTATGTAAGTTCATTTTATTTTTGTCTCTCCATTTTTCGGTACCGAATTCACTTATTGTATTACTTGACTTCCTTTAATGCTGGTTTACTATTAAATAAATTTATGTATACGTATATATACATAAATATAATTTTACGTAAATATTTATGTTTAAATATTTTATTGAGTATTCGCAGCAATGAAGTAGAGAGGTTGTGTCCCTCCAGCACAAAGCGACTGTTTGTTAAGAGAATCTGCTATTTAAGAATTGTACTTGGTCCTGAAATTTATATTTAATTTGATTTATTTGCGATTACGAATTGGCTAGTCACTACACCATGTAAGGCATTACTGAGTATATGAAAGTGAAGGAAATAAGTGTTGGATGCCAAACTGAAGTTGAACACATGTACGAGTATGTAGGTATTTGTGAACATTTTTTGAAATCTTTCACTATATATTTGTATTATAATAACGATGACCGAACGAAAAAATTTTGGCGAGATATTACCACTTTCGTAAAAATGTAGAATTGAATATTTTTTAAAAGTCGGAATGCTTTCTACAATTATACGACACCCACAAGTTGATAAGTTTTGATAGTTAATTAATTTTTATTTAATTTTAATTGTTTTCCACTTTTTAAAAAAATGCTATAAATTTTTTTTTTCACAAAACGAGTTTCGAACTTTATAAAAAAATGTTTCCAAATTTAATATTTATACATACTCAAAAATTTTGATTGATAGAACTTTCTTACATTTGTATAAATTTTTATAAATATTTTAAGAGAAAATATGTCTTTTACTAGGTTTGTTGCTTACATTTTAAGTAAATCGATGTTGACTTGAATTTAATAAGTTATAAAAAATTTAAATTTTTCCTTAAAAAATTCTTGAATAGAAAGTGCAAGCTTTATTTATTTTTAGTGCGTTTTTTCCTATTGTAGTTTTACATAAAACTTTAATAAAATACTTTAAGTATTTTTATTAAAAAAAAAAGAGATGTTCTCAAAACTTACAAATGATATCATTCAAATGTCTGGATTAGCTTTCGCATGTCCAGCTTAGTAATAGTCATATGTATTCATTCATTTTTTTGGATTGGGTATTTTCGTCGTACAATATGTCTGCAAAATATTATAACTCGATCTTAAATACTTCAGGAGATACACAGCCATAAATTAAATTAATAGAAAAATACGCGTTTTTCTCGGAACCATTACTAGATAACTAGAAAAATACTAGTTCAATTGCTATGAAATTTTAACAATTTACTCAGCAATCTCATATATCTAGCCGGTACCAGAATTATGCAAAACGCATTTGTTTAAATATTTTTTTCGTAAACGATATACACTCGAAAATATGGTAAAAATCGTATATCGTCATTTAACGTAGTGTAAAATTGTCAATTATAATTTTATCGACTATATTCTGGTTCCGGATGTAATCACTAGTCTACTGAATACAAAGAAAGTTGAATTTTCTGTTTCAGACTCACTTTTTATAATTAAAAGAACTGTTCTATACTCTCTTAATAACAGCAAACGATCGAATTTTTATACTTTGCATTTCTCAAACTTTGTATTCGGCTGATGAATTCTTATACTGTACCTGAGCAGCTTGGGATCTCGATGCTTAAAAAACTTTGTTCTCTCACGACTCGGCACAAACGATTTGTATATACAAAAAACATCCGTACGTTATGCGGATTAAGCCCCACGTGTCGGTTGAACGGGAAAGTGGGTTTCCGTTGGGTTATAATATAATAATAATAATAATAATAATAATAAAAGGTTTTTATAAGAGCCAGCTTTTTGATAAATTTTATAGACCTCCTCTTTGATATTATATTTTTCGTAGTGTATAGCTCAAGAAACTATTAATAACAAATAATAGTAATAATTTTCTTTTCTAATTTCAAATTTCCTTCAATAGGACCATGAATTCTCAGCAGTCATATCATTTCAGGGCTCATCAAAATATATAAAAGATGTTTCTTTTTGAAACTTCTTTGTTTTGTTCTTGAATATTATAAGGGCTCTGTTATGTGTTGCAAAGCGAATGTATTTGAAGAAGTGAAAAAAATAAGGTCAAAATATTTTGAGAGATGCTAGCAAGAGAAAGGCGAAAATCAGCCAGTGATGATGTTAAAGCCTTGGAATATTGACTTACGCTTTTTCGCCATTCACTTCGTCATATCTATCGAAATATATCGATCGAACACTCTGGTATTACGAACACTCCTAATGTTTTCTGTTCTTTTCGAAATTGAATTCGTAATAAAATGAGTCAGGAATACTGCTCATCCTTACCATATTAGAACTCAAAACGCGTAAACCCACTTATTTAATTCTTCAGCAGACCGTTACTTTGTTTTTGAGAACCGTAAAGTTCCAGCAACGAACCGCCACTTAAAAGTCATTAAGGTGTATGACAAAGTCATGTCAAAGAAAAGTATCCGAACAATATATAGTTCTAAAAATTTTGTTTGAAATTTTATCTGTGAATTTGCTTATAAATAGTCATTGTTAAAATTTTTAAAGGAAATTATTTTGCAAGTATCTCAGAAAAAAGAATATTTAAATTCTTCTTAAATTATTATTAAAACTTAATTGTGTTTATTAGAAATTTATATGGAGGACTTTAATAAGATTTTTGATAGCAAGATTAATTTAATTACCTATAAAACATAAAACATAATCAGGGCCCATTGTTGAAAAAAAAACACTTTCGAACGAGCTTATGTTATCAATGTTTTTTTCTTTTTTTTATTGATGGATGCTAAGCAATATTTTCACATTTTGGAGAGATACAGAAAAACTTACAATAGCGAATTCAATAGCAAGTGTTTAGCAATAAAGTCTTAACTGCAACGTAACGAAATACGAAACTTAATTAAAACTCGAAATGTTTCGCTGCAACTTTTAATGCAGCTGCTGCTTATAGCTTTCAAATTTCATATTACAAATGAACGAGAACCCGACACTGCGACGCGCACCAAAATAAGCGCATGCCACAACAACAACAATAACAAAAACCACATGAAAACTGTTTTAAATTGCACAATTCATGTGTAAAACGCTGACATTCGATCGCTTTTACGATTCGTCACAAAGTTATAAGCATAAATTTTCTAATTACATTTTAGCCAATAAACAACGAAACGGTGTCGCGCTACATACTCGTACATACATAGCTTGGCAATGGGCAAAATGCAAAATAAGCAAAACAAAAAACAAACAAAAAAATCAAAATCATAAAAATTTAATATTATAAGAAATACCGTTGAGTGCGCGCTTGTGTGTGTGTGTGTGTGTGTTTTTTTTTTTGTGTGTGTGTGTGTATTGAAGTATAAATGACATTTAGTTGTAATGAAATTGGATTTTGCAGTGCGTAAGTGAGAGGCGGCGCAATGCGTGTATGTGAATGTGTGTGCGTGTGTGCGTGTGTGCGTTGGTGTGAACTACCACAAGAAGCTTGATATGAGGGACGGGGTTGGAGATGGGTCTGTGTGCATTGGTAGCATGTTGCCGGGCAAGTAAATGAGTGCCATGCCGTAACTAGCACAAATTGCGCTTCATGGAACTGACAGATGTGTATGTATATCTACATACATACATATGTATACATCCTATATATACATACTATTGTTGTTGTTCGTTATTGTCGCTATTGCTGTTGCAGCAAGTACATATGCACTTGCGGCTGTCGCTTTATTTGCCGGTAAATTATAGTCAGCAACAAGTTTCGAGTTTCTCCAACGTTGTAATAGCTACATACTTGCTCACTACTGCTGTTGTTGTTGTTGTTGTTGTTGTATATGCGCGTTTCTTAAATCGCTTCGAGTTGTTGCAATTACCATTCAAGATTTTCTACTTGTTATATGCACATACATACATACATATGTAGGTATTCATATGTATGTTAGTCTTCACATGCAAAGGCAAAGGTATGTACATACATACATACATATAGTTTATTCTATATGCTCGCAGTCGATTCTTAGCAACTTCGTTTTTCTTCTATTTTCATTTTTATTCCATTTACATACTTAAACATTTAGTTGTGCGTTTTTCAACATTTCTCAGTTGTTTACACCACTCGCAGCGACAACCTGTTGACCGCCATTTTGATTGTTCCGTTTGCTATTTACAGAATGCCTTAAATTGACGTCTCCATAATAAACTTGTTTAAATGTATCGAAATGTTTTTGTCGAAGCGAATGAAAATTAGTTCGAAATATTTCGAAAGATATGATGAAGTAAACTGCGAAAAAGCGCGAATCAATATGCGAAGTCTTTAGCATCAGCACTGGCGCATTTTTGCCTTTCTCTTACTTGCATCTGTCAAAATATTTTGACAATTTTTTTTTTTTGTTCGCTTCGCCAAATGCATTCGCTTCGCAACACAGAAAAGAGCCCAAAGGTTAAATATCTTAATAAGTAATTTTGCGTAGAGTTATGACTTTCGAGTAAATGATTTTATAAAAGTACGAACTTTTTAGAAATTATTATATTTGAAAATTTGTGTTACTGCAACTGGAATGGAACCTCGCATTCGTGGCATATTTTGAATGCAACAATTTCAGATTGAGATCGAAGCGAAAACCAATCCGAGGCGTATTTTTTTTTGCTTTTAGTATGTGGATTATTTAAAAGCCAAGGGCATAAACAATGTAAGTCAACGGAAAGTTTAGCAGATCACGCCGTGAAAGCAAAAAACAAAATGCATGTGAATTTTGTTTTTGCCGTACCGATACCAACCGATTGAATACGCATTGATGGAAAACATTAACACTTAACATTAGTTAGAAAATCTTGCCTTGTAGATACTCTTTTAGGTAGCTTAACTTTGATAATAGCTAATGCTATCATTATCGGAAACAGTCTTCTTATCGTATACATTAATTTCGGAATTTTGTGTATCTTACTTTCAATTGTATTTTGCCACTTTTTGTCTATCGTAAAAAGGTTTTCTTTTTTAAATTTATTGAATGTTTTGCAATACTCGGCTTTTGTATTTGGTTTTAAGGTTCAACAAAATAAATGTACATTTATTTGTGTGTGTGTGTTTGGTAAATGAACGAATTTGCATGTTTATTCACATAAGCTTTTTACTGTTTAAATCTATGCAAACATACACACACGCATACATATGTATGTATGCGCGTGCATTAGGCTGGGGCGATTTTGCAACCCATATCGCGCTGTTGAAATAACGATTCCTCTTATTATTTTGAACAAAAAATTCTTCTACGACAAGTTATTTTAAAGAATAACTCTTCCATTTATGCAGCTAAAACATGAAATTTTGTATTTAGAACACTTATCACATATACAATTTCATCAGTGAACGGATGACTATAACATATAGCTCCCATACAACCAATCATTCAGATAAATCGATTTTGAGTATAACTGTTTTATGTCTCAAGCTAATAAAATTTATGCCCGAATTCAGTAAGCAGTCCCAGTCTCTAATAGATACAAAAGTCACAATTTTAGAACAGTTGGCATTCATTACTTTCAAAATAAAGCCTCTAGCCTCAAAATAAAGTCTCTAAATTGTGACCTGCTGATTAGCAGGTCATAAAAAATTTAAATGTAAACAAAAGAAAAAATCGTGAAAGCGAGAATAAACAATAATTTCTAGCACATTTTGAGACTTGAGATGATAGCAAGTTACTGAATTCGGGCATTAGTTATAACATAATGCTATCATATTGCAATTAAATAAGTTTAAGTAATTTGAAGAAACATTTATGATAAATTATAGATAGTAAGAGATATATGCAACTGAATGAGTGTACCTTTTTTCAGAAATTCGGTTATATCTCGAAAACGACTCATTTCTTGTCGATTTGTGTACATTAAAGTTTTTCTAAAGCCCAACCTGATCCCATGAAAATCCACTTCCATAACCTCCAAAATTTGAAGAGGAATCGTAATTTTGACGGCGCGGTATCTATAAATTATATGCCATACAAATCGCCCCAGCCTAGCATGCACGAATATGAGGCATTCCACACTATTTCAATTGGTCAAAACTACTTTTATACGAACTTGGGATATGTTGCAGAGGAGGTCCAAAAATGTCTGTAACCGCAATATAGAGCAAAAAAAAAGTTAAGCTACTTTAAAAATGTAAGGTGTCACGACGAAAGCCATTGTTTATTATTTCATAGCTCGCAAAATATTGGTTCTATCAATTATTAAGTACCCTTTTTAGACAACATTTTTTATACCTTTGTTAATAAAAAGAAAATCAATTTGCTAAAAAATCATGTTTAACGATTTTAAAATTAAAAAAAAATATATGTATGTAATAGAACGTATATCAAAGAATAAGCTGGCCAATTTTTAAAGGGTGTATCCTTAAAGTGCGTGAGATATTACTTTTTTTGAGAAGCAGTGTCTAATAAAATTATGTAAGTGTTTCGCTGAGCGCATGCATTTAAAGGATGTTTTTTTTTAGATGTGTGGTTTTCAATGAGGCATTTCGTTTTTCGGAGTTGGTCTCTTGACAGCTGTTACTTGATTTATACTCAATTTGGTGTGACATTTCATAATGAGCAGACTAACTCTGGAACAACGTTTGCAACGTTCGGTGAATGGGCCCAAAACGAGATGCCCACCGATCTCGAATTTCACAAAAAAATTTTGTTCAGCGATGAATCTCACTTTTGGTTGAATGGGTGGGTACGTTAATAAACAAAATTATCGCATTTGGAGTGATGATAATCCACTAGCCATTGTTGAGAGGCCATCACATCCTCAAAAAGTCACTGTTTGGTGTGCTCTATGGGCAGAGGGAATTATTGGTCGATATTTTTTTAAAAATTAAGCCGGCCATAATGTTACAGTCAATGGGGAACGCTATCGAACTACGATTAATGATTGGTGGTTGGTTCCAACAAGACGAAACAATCAATTTATTGAAGGAAACTTTTTGTTAGCGCATTATCTCACGTCGTGGGCCTGTAACAAACTTTTTTTTTGAATTCGCACAAAGTTTTTCCAATTTAAAAAAGTCGACGTCAAAACTTTTAACTTTTAAACCAGTGTATTTACAAAATTTTTGCGTATGCAGTTTTGTAACACATTCTGTTTAAGTTTGGTATTCAGCGAGTAAATATTATTCCTATAAATAATTTATTGGTAAAAGCTTTAATTTAAACATTGATTTTTACATAATTTGCGCTTGAAATATACAAACATACGCATACATATACACATACTCGTACATATGCACATACAAGTATGCATTAAGGTGTGGTTGGGATACCATTTACTTAAGTTGAATGTAAAGTGAGCTAAATCTGTTTGGTTGTTTGTTGATTAATTGTAGATTACTCGACTACTCTTTCGATCAAACAGATTGATTTCTCTCTGTTCATTGGAAAGTGTAAAACGAGAAGTTAACTATTTACTTTTTTATACTTTTTCAGCATTCCTATTTTGTTAATATCTCTTTTTAGTCGTTTTCAAATATAATTTTTTGTATATCTTTCGGTATTTCTCAGTCATCTGGACTTCAGAGTATCGATTGTAGTACGAGTATGTTAACCACTTATTATCTCTTCTATAAAATACAGTTTTTGAGGTGGATGTTAAGAAATTGGTAAAAAAGGAATTTTTGCCACACTCTTATATAAAAATGTATCTACATACATGTGTACATATGTATTTTTGTTAAAATTGTATTTTTTCTTTGTTTCTTGATAAAACTTGCGTTCGAACTTTGAACCCTTAATCCTTTTTTTCGGAAGAATATTAAGTCGAAATATTGCATACGTGAAAAACCACTGTTCAGTTTCAGTCACTCAATTGAAGGAACATTAGGTAATTTTTTTTTATCAAAATGAATTGCTTCAACTTTTGCTGAAATACAAGTTTACAGAATTATTTTAACATATAATTTCAAAATTGTTTAATTTTGAGTTAGTACAAGTTTGAGATTTGAGCATGTAAATGGAATAAAAATTTAAGTACAAATCCATACAAACATTGCTCTTGGCTGAAGATACATATCTATATTGATAAATATTAGTATTGAGCGTGTGAGATATGGACTTAAAAACCAAATTCTTCTGATAAACAAACATTAATTGTTAAAAAACGCTTTTTGATATTAAACGCATATTTTCTATAGAATTTCATCTGGTTAATGTCAAGCTTTTTAAACATTGAACATTGAAATTATATGAGTTTAGAGTTATCGTAAACAGTTGCCTTTAACACTGCAATCATTAAAACGGAAACTACAAACATTCTTTAAATAACTCACAATGAAACAATGCAGCCAACGCTACTCTGCACCACTGCATTTTGCACTTATTCCTCATTGGGATCACAATTTTAATTGTAAATGAAATGTGAAACAGAATAAATAAAATCCAACGGTACAAAATATTTGCAAACAGTCAACATTGCACACTCGACTCACTGACGAGTGGAATTGTAACTACCGGGCGTTCGCAAGGGGCTGTGGTTTTCCGATTCGCGGGTATCCATTCCACCTGCTGACACGAACAGAGTTTTTAATGATGGCGTGCATCCACCGCCGCAGATACGATGGCAGACTCGTTGCTGTTCACAAATTAATTATTCAAAAACAATTAACTTGGTCAACACAATATTGACTTAAGTAGCTGTGTGATGCGGTAGTATTGTAAATAGCTGTATAGCCAGCCTTTGGGTGTGAGGCAATATCAATGCAAAGGATTCTAAAAAAATTCCGTTAAAATTATTAATCATAAGAAGAAAAAATAGAAGTTAATCAATGCATTTTATAATATATTTTTTATTTAAATAATATCTTGCTGCGGGATATATAATTTTTAGCCTTGAAAAACATTTCTGGACTTATATAGGAAAAATCTTTTTGTATTAACAATGAGGGAGAAAAAAATGTATAATTCCTAATACATTGGTAAGACTTGTTCAGGAACACTTTGAGACTACTTCAGAAATTTTTCTAAACTAGATCGGTATACGTTCAGAACTTTTGCGTACCATTTTGGGAAAGTTCAAGATGATTTAATGAATATTTTGGGGCTAATTCAAGAATAGTTCGACAACACTTTGGGACAATTCAAGGCCGAGTAGCAATATATCGAAAAAATAAATGAAGTATGCCTTAGTGTACCTAAAATGTAACGAAATCTTCCAAAAATGTACCGTCTAATTACCGAAAAAGTACCGAAAATGTATTAAAAAAATTTCGCAATGGCTACTCCTATTTATTACAAAGAGTCACAATATACTCGTACATAAGTTTGAAAATAAAACTTTTTAAATACTAAAAAATGTTTATCTCACTGATAATTATTATCAAAATTATCATCGCTAATAATGATTTAAAAAAAAATTGTTCACACATAATTATGATCAGTTTCGGGCATTCATTTTTAGTAATGGCGAAGTTGCAATCAGAGATCTTCGCTCCTTCACGCGTGACACAAAAATTCAACCGACCAACCTCAATTCACTTGGATTCATGTAGACAGAGCAAGATTATTGTTAAGACGTCTATTAAATGTATATCTTTTTGTTCTAGAAGAATTGAACAAAGTAAAGGGTCAATATTTTCTATATAACTCCAGAATTTTAATATCTCAACTCGTTGGGCTTTATCTGTTTGAAAAAAATTTCAAAATTTGCCAGTTGTAATTTCCTACGAATTGGCACAAGCAGTAACTAATTTTATTAGGCTAACGAGTTGGAATATTGAATAAAAATCTTCAAATAATTATATTTGTCATGTTATTTCAAATAATACAAAATAATCAAATAAGTTTGTTAGCCGTGCAAAAAAAAAATAGAAATAATCTAAATAATATGGTATCGTATAATTAAAAAAAAAAAAATGTTTAATTAATTAACAAATAATTATTTTAATTTCAAAAAAAATTGTATTTAACCAATAAACTATTAACTAAATCAATTTCGTTAAATTTTTAATTATTAATTAACACGGCGCTAATGATATGAAAATTACTACATTGACAATGACACCTGGTCTCTGTGAACCGACGATGTTAAAGATAAATTTCAGCAAACTTAAATAGAGTCGCCAATTTTAAATAATGTTTATTTTATTTCAGTATTTTTTATAATGCGTTTAAGCAATGCCAATTTTGACAGACTCTACATATGTGTATAACATGCATTTTTTCTTCTCCTTCTCATACGCATATCAACTATTAAAATATAACTTTCATGGCACTTTAATATATTCTACTAGCTGTCTTACAAACTAACAGCATGCGTTGCTATTTCAGCAATAGAAATATAAATGCGTATTCGTACACCTTTAACTCGATAACGTCACACTGCGTATATACCCGGAAGACTACGCTCAAATATGTATGTACATATCGTTTGAATAACGCGAAATAGTGCCGTTAAAAATCACGTCGGGTCAATATAACCCTGCTTTATTGGTGACGGGTTAACAGGTCTGTGCAAGACATTTTTAGCTCAGTTTTAAAAATCTCCTGCAATGAGTAGAGCAGCCGGGAAAAACACTATTTTACCAGCTTAAAAGCGAACTTTGTGGACCTGTGTGTGCTCTTATCCTAGGTGATGTGATGAGAGCAGCCGCCAGTGTATGAAATAAAAATTTGGCAATAAAATGCTATAAACTCGCTTAAATAAATGACAGCTTCTAAAGAAATTGCGACGAATTAAGTAAAACGTGAGACAGTTCGACAGATGAATTGTTGTGTAGGCTTTAATACAAATTTTAGTTTTCTGCTTCAATGTTTATTAATAGACGACTATCTAAATATTTGCAAATATTTGTATAATCAGCTTGTGCTGCAGAATCGCAATAATGTGTTTTATATGACTGTAAATACGTTTGTAAATGCATTTTAATTGTCGCAGTCTATGTAGGACCGGTTCAGCGTGGCAATACAGTCAACAAATGCAGTTATGTTATAACAGTGCAAACTCATGCAAATGCTTCCAACTAATAAAATCCGCATACTTTTTCAAATACTTTGTAGTTAGCGTTTCAATGCTAATTTATGCTTGGCCAATTGTAGCTACAGGTTTACGAGAGACTATGAAATGCAAAAAAAAAAAAAACAACATATACACAAGTGTAAAGCGCACAAGAACAATAAGTTGCAAATTAAACGAAATGCTAGAATAACAAAGAGATAGCGAAGCGACAAGAGCAAGTGCAGCACAGCGAATGTTAGAGCAACATGTTGACTAAACAAGTTCGTAATTTCTGAGCAACATGTTGCCAGCATAGCCGGTTGCTACTCGTTCGCGAAAGCCATTCATGACACATTGTAAACAAAACAACAGAAATTTGTAGTCACAATTCAAAGGCAAGCAATCAACCATGTCGTACAATAACAAAAAAAACACACACACACATTCACAACAACAAAAGCTGGCACATAACAAAAGCAGAACTACGCGCTCAACGTAAGCAGGCTAGTACATACATACATACAACATAAATAAGTAAAAACTAAAAAAAAATGACAAAAACAACAAAAATCAAGCAACGAAATTCAGCAACGACAATAAATGTAATCACAATACCGCACCTCAACGCTGCAATGCCAAACAGCAGACTACACTGCCGCTTGTCGCCCGCATGCCGCGCCACCATAAAGCAAAGGAAGTGCTGAGCTAGAGAGCGCCACAAAAACCAAAAACCACTTGGACTACTTGGATGAGCTGTGCGCGCTACTACGCTAAGCTGCTTGCTGGCAACTTGAAACGGTGCTAACCGTACCAGGCACGGCGATGTTACGCGCTTCACCAAACGAAACACACAAACAAAACAAAACTACGATATTTGTGAAATAAATATAAATGAATTGTGCACAAAGCAAACAACAAAACCCCGACATGATCACCTCCAAGCTGCACAGCTCCCTCTGCTTACGGGCTTGTAAAAAAAAAAAACCGCCTAGCACGGCATTACACATACACGCGGGTATGTATGTATGTAGTGTATGTGTGTGTGTGTGTATAGAAAAAGCTTACATGCGACCAGCAGTAGACAGATCAGCAACGTACATAAATACTACATATTTGTGCTCTGTACCGCGCTTCCACAAACTGCGATGGAGATGGAACGGCTAACGAGCGACTGAGCGCACGAAACGAATTAAGTGGAGTTGATCCAAGCGAGACGTGCAGCTGCAGTGTCAAAAATACAGCGATGTTCATGACAATAGCAGTTAGACTGAGCGCCGAATCTGAGGTGTATTGGATTGAAGTGATATTTGATAGCTAACTAGCTGAGACGTCAGATTTCATAAAACTTAATACAGCAGCTTAGAAGAACCCCGCTGTTCTTGTACAAAAAAAAATTGTTTTTCAGAATATAACCTTGTGATCCGAAATTTTTCGATACATCGCAAACTGTTTATTTTACAACTTTACGATGTCTTGATAGCGTTGTTGATAACATCAGTAATTTTTTGTTTTCTGTTTGTCCCCACCCAGGAAGAAAAGAACTAGATACACACATTCGTACCTACTAACTTACTTAATTGGCGCATTAACCGCCTAATCAGTGTTGCCCAAGGTCAACATAGCACGCCAGCTCTACCTATCTCGGGCTAACTGACGCCAATTGGCCAAGTCTTTTTCCACTTGGTATTTCCAACATGTTTTCCTCTACCACCATAAGTGGGTTTCGCGTAGAATACCTTCAGAGTTGGAGCTATTTCATCCATTCTACCGACTTGGCCTAGTTAGCGAAGCCACTGGTTCTAAATTCGCTGCACTATGTCTACGTCCTTGTAAAGCTCGTACAACTCATCGTTCCATCGTTTTCGGTATTCGCCGTCGCAAATTTGCAAAGGTCCATACATCTTTCGGAGAGTTTTCCTCTCGAATACTCAAAGAGCCCTCTTATCTGAGGTCGTCATCGTCCATGTTTTTGCAAAGCACAATAAGACGGGCATGATGAGAGACTTATATAGAGTATGGTTTTAGTCCGTCGAGAGAGGACATTGCTGTGCAATTGCCTACTCAGTCCGAAGTAGCACTTGTGGGCTAGAGATATCATCCGTTGGATGTCAAGGATGAGAAATTAAGTCTCGCAAGAGAATCGCAGCTGAGATTTCATATTTCCGATTTTGGAAGTGGTTGAGTTGATTCGTTTATTTTTTGTGGTTGCGGTATAGTTTGCGTCATACTCAAAAAGTATTTTTTGCACAGTTTTCACTAATAGTTCCCAAATATCGGCATTCGATTTTTATTTCAAAGTATAAATTTTCTATTACTTAAATAAATTTAAAAGTAGTTGAGTCTTTTTAGTATTTATGTTTTCAAACACTCACTAGTTATATTTTATTATTCTGGCAAATAAATAATAACTTAATGTATAAATATGGCAATAATGAATTAGTTTAAGAAAACACCAGTTGTATTAGTTCAAAATTTAAATGTTGCCACGTAATCACCATAAATAAAGTCTACAAAAAACTCAGCACACTCTTCTTGTAAGCTATGAACACGTGAAAATTTCTATCGACTAGTTTGTTAATATTTTAACTAGTGTCCATACATAAATTGATATGTGCATGTATACATACACACATATTTTTATAAGAAATGTTTATAACAAGGCGAAATTAAATGAATGCTGAAAGGCAGTCAAGCTTGCAACATGCGCCAGAAAGATGTGTGTGTACATTCGAGATTTCAAAAATTAACGTTAATTGTTAATCCCGCTCTTACATATGAACTTACGTCATTCATAAAAAAAAATACTTTGACTTTAAAATGAGAATTCAAGAAAACATTGAAATATATTTTTATGCGAAAAAGTCCGCAATCACCTAGCAGAGGTGACCACTCCCTAACCTTGACCGTCCATAAATGTTCAATTGAAGGCGAAATAACATATTCCCGGCCATTTTTATGCGCTTTAACAATTAAGGACAGTTTTATAAAGAAAGGGACTTATTTTGACCGCAATAGTAGTATAGATTATACATCGGAAATCAATGATTTTTCTCAATATCAGACTTCAACAACACTCGTCCAAGAATCGAACCCAAGGCACTGCTATTCGAGCTTCAAAACAGATTTGGTTAAAAGAGACTTACGCATGAATCTCACGCCACTGTATCATCGTGACCACATAAAAATTTACTTCGCCATGAGATCTTTTCAGTCAGGCTACGATAGTCGGAATGAGCCTGAAAGTCCAGCAAACTGACAAAGAGGCGTTTCAATGTTGTTGTTATTAGGTGAGGCTTTTTGACGTTCGGACGCGATCTCGTGTTTAGAGAGAACTCTGCCTTTGGATTGTGGGATCAAATAGGTGCGCTAGTTATCGCTAGCCATGAGATTAGCAGCCATCATAACAGATATTGCAGGTTGAAGATATGGATTCATACTTGAATCTTTGGCAAATGCAATTCCAGTAAAATTAATGTAAAGAAAAGAGTAGGCTTTTATTGTTGTAAGGTGTTCATTCGAACCGAGTTTATTATACGCGTTTGATTAAGTTGCCTGGGGTATCGTCCTCAATAAGCTGAGCGTCATCAAGCAGCAAAAGAGAACTTTTAACTTATTGCAACTAGTTAAAGGAACTCTGGAATTAAAAAACTTATGTAGTGGAGCGGCGTACTATCTAAAGCCCAAGAACCCGATACTATTTTTTAAGGTTAATTTGGAGTTGAATGGTAAGACGGGCACAGATGTATTCAATGAGGAACTCCTCAAATTTGGGTTTCAGATCATTGAAGTGATTTTCTGGCATACATAGGTAGCCGCAATAAAGGAAGCATTTAAAGAAATAAATAAACTTGCATATAAATATGTATAGAGTCGTCTTTGATTTTATGTATATTAAAACGATTTTCCACTATCCCTTATCCAATTTGGTTTTATGACATTACCGTTCGAGAACGAAAACGACACTGAAGATGGCACAACGCCGAAATCGGTATGCCACGAAACCAAATTGGACTAGGGATAATGAAAAATCGTTCCGATATACATACATCAAATGTCCACCCTATCAGAAAATCCGAAGAAATTCTTTGATTGTACGTGCGAGAACCCTCAAGGAATATATAATACTTATTTCAGAAGAAATTATTTGTTTTTTTAGTGACTTTATAAATAATGATTACCCAAAAGTAGTTTGTGAACTAAAACAAGAGATTATTCAAACTATTTTTTCACATGTTTTAATTTTTTTCTCAAATTGTATTTAATATTTCCTTCTTACTCTACCTAAATTGAGTTATTTAATATGAGCACAAAATATCTAAAAAAAAAACATTTTAATTCAATTTCGGTATTTTATAATACTTGTTAACCCATAATAACTCGTTGAGCAACTCATTTGTAAATAATGCTATTATTATTATTATTTTACAACAACATAGGAGTGCAATTGAGTGTGCTTTGTTGTTGACTGATGGAATATGGTTGGCGCTATAATCGAATTCTTAATTGCAAAGAGTATAAATTAATATTTTGTCATTCTAAGGCTACTGTTTTTGACAGCATTGACTGAAATTTTAATTACCAACTGAATGCGCCGTACATTGAAGAAGAAATGTGAAAAAATTAGTCTTAAATGATTTAAATTGCATAATATTCAAAGGCACGTTTAACCGATGAGTGGCATTAAAACTTGTCCTTGCCATCGATATGAGTATAGGCACAGCACGTTCTTGCTAACTGCATTCTGAATAAATCAGGCTCGAAATAATGTTATTTAGAGAATGCACAGCTTACTGGATAGTTATCGTTTTGAAATTATTCGAAAACGTCAACACAAAAAGTTGTTCAGCTATTTGGAATGCACTCCATTCCAACCATAAAGCCTATTTGACTCTATAACTCGTATTTTCAAGCAGAGCTTTCTCGGAACTCGGTCATTCGGTGTGCCTAAAAAAAGTAGAATTTCACTCAAATAAGTCTACACTTTCCATAAGCGTTCGTATAATCAAAGTATCGCGTTGTATTTCTCATAACATCACAGAGAAGTTAAACGACGACATAAAAAGGTTAGAGAAAAAATAGCTATAAATTATACGGAATGCTATCGTTAGGGGGTCTTACTTACCTTTGCCAGCTTTTTAATTCACAAATTCCACAAAACTCTTTATAACAAACTGATTCGAGATGTAATAAGGGGGGGAACAACAGTAGTATATACTATATACACACACAGAAAGAATATCAAAGGAAGAAATAATAAATGCAAACAATTTTTTTTTTAATGTACCTTAGCAAATACTTAAATACTTACTTTCGCTTTACCAGTAGCAGGAAATGCTTTCATGTTTCTGTGAAACAATTTATTGCCTGAATTTTATATGCAGTAAATTTAAGAGAAAATCATTAGAGACAACTGTTTCATTAAATTCTTTACCATACCTGTAAAAATTATGTAAACCAAGAAATTTCGTTAACGCTCCAAAAAGGTTTTACCGCATTTTTTTGCATGAATTTCATGCGCTTGAATTTTTACACACATTCTTATGGCAAATATATTTCTATATATAGGTTTTTGCAGATACCACGTGTAGCCTACCTTTGAGTAAATTACATACACATGAACTAAAAAGCGTGGGAAAATAACCAGTTTGAGTGCGAGAAATCGCTATAAGCCAATTTCATTGAAACACTGAAGTGGGAGTGCGCTGCAACTGTGGGCTGTAAGTGCCATGCGAAGAGCAGCAACAAGCCCATGGGGTATGTGTAAAAAAGTAGCGGCAGCAGCAAGTGGCTGTAAAAGTGCCCACAAAAAGGCCAATAAAATAAAGTTATATCGAAACAACAAAGTTTTTGTTAAAGTATCAGAGGATTTTATGGCACAAATTTCGCTTGGGATTATGGCATCGCCAAAAGTTGGTCAACACGCTTGCTACATTGCCAGCGAACTTGACTCAATACAGACACGAGTGCCTGTGTTGAAGTGGAGTGGTTAAATTTATAAAAAAAGAAATATAACTTTTCTTGTTAGTACATGCCATTAGCCAGATATAAAAAATCGTTTCATTTATATTCGCAAACACAAAATTTTCTTTATTTTGAAAAAATATATGCTTATCACATTTTCATTATTAGAAAAAATCAATTGTTTTCATCATATTAGCAAAGAGTTTTGTAAACGTGTCTCTTAAAAAAAGGATGATTTTTAGAATGTTATTTTTTTTTTTTTTTTTATCAAAATCACATAGAGTAAAGCTTTGTGTTTGATTCTAATGGAGTGCAGAGTCAGGCGACACTAAAATTGGAACAAAAGTAAATGGGAACAGATTTTTTAGAGGCTTAGAATATACGAGTATGTATAATTATAATAATTCACCTAACTTTGTGCTGATTTTTTTCTAATAAAAAATGTACTAAAGCTGTTCATAATATTTTCAGATATAAACAATTTAAATAGGAAGTAACATTTTTTTTATTTTACATGAAAATTACAAAAAATTAAGAATTTTCAAATTTAGTTGTCTATGAAAAAATAAATTGATACGTACATTTTAATTTATTTAGAACATAGTCTTAACAGTTAATTTTTCAATTACTGCTTATTGCTGTATACACATAACAAAAATAAATGTTTTTAAAAAAATGCGAAAAATTTAAAAATAATTCAATAGTAAAAAAGTATGAAGTTATCAAAAATAAATTATCAATTTGTCTAACTAAACTAATTATTTTTTGTGTAATTTTTCAACAAAATATTATTAAGCGATTAGCATTAAATTTATTTATTAACTATTTGTATTGAAGGTGTAAATTTAATAAAATCCGAAAAGTGTTTCACTCTGCTACTTTCCGTTAATTTTTATTATTTTTTATTATTTTCTTATTTTTGATTAATTTCGATTTTCTTGAATAACTTTGGTTGTACATTCAATAAGTATTCAATTCAACAAATAATACATTATCTCTAGTAATATTAAATATAAAACCTTTAAATAATTAAGTCTTAAAAAAAGTTTTAAATATTACCTACTATGACCAACAATAGACCAAAATTAAAAATGAATAAAGCATTCTCAAAAATCTTTACAAAAACAAAAAATGTCTCTCAAAACATCTGAAACATTCGAAAATAGTACACAACCTCTCTTTTCAAAATTTCATTGGCCATAATTTTGAAAAAATATAATATTAAGTGTCGCTTATACTCAGAATGTTAAAAATATTCAAACTTGAAAATTTAAACCAAAACTGAGAATTAATCAAACTTTGCTTTTATTTAACAGCAAATCTTATGGGTATTATATAGACAATCATCCTAATGTCATCAGTTTCATACATATCTGTGGACTTTTGGCAAAACAATTTACCATATTTGACTTAAGCAGGTTTTATCTTGTATGCATTTTTTTTTTGATCTTCCAAAGACAAATCAAATAATTTAAATCGGTTTATATAAAGATGGCTTCCTAAACGAAAAATTTTCCATCACAAGAAATAATTCTGCATTTCACCTTCTAGTAGATATGTATATTCACTAACTCATAAACAAATGAATATTTTTGAATATTAAGGCAAAATTCAAACTGCTAAAAGAGTTGAATTACGACACAAACCATAAAGCAGGTTTATGCATACTTACTCGTATAAAAGATTAAAGACAACACGAAAGAACACTGATAAAATATATTTTCACTCCAAGCGGATAAAGAAAAATCAATACACTCTCATTTATAAACATGTGGGCCATTAAAGAATTAGATACACTGAAATTGCATAAAAGCCACCCTACGAATAGGATAGAGTTGTCGTGTGCAAAAAGGTAAAAGAAAGTAAAAAAATCTAATAAACAACAGTAAACAATGCAGGTTTTCAAAATGCCAACGGAAAACAGCACATTTTTAACAACATTCACACAAAAGTAAAATAACTCTTACAAAATATAAAAAAAAGTAAAAATAAAACATTCTGCTGCCTGCCAAAGTGACCGTCAGTTAAGGAAAATAAAGCACCTCTGCTAGCGGCGAAAATAAAACAACGACGCTGCCATAAAAACAAAAGAGTTTCAAAAAGTTCTAACAAAAAATTTGCTCGTTCAACAATAGATCTGCCCCAGCGTTGCCATTAAAAGTGACACATATGTCAAGATTTCGTTGTTATATTGCTCTTGTTTTTGGTAATCTATGACGGCAACAAAATTTGACGCTTTTGAATGGGCAAGCAGTCTATTCGGTGAACACGGTATATGGGTGCTGCCTTAAAGCAAAATGAAATTTAATCAATTAAAGCTTAAGTTTTAAGGCCTTGATTAAAGCGCATATAAAAATTATAGATAGACAGACGTTTCAACTGAGATCGTTATTTTGCTTTTATTTTATATCCATCTACGGGTTTTTTTTTGATACTCACAAACACCGAACCAAAGTACAAGACATTTAAAATTAAAACACTGCCCCAGACTAAAGTTTTCTGTTTTTCAATTTCCATTATATTTTTATTAAAACATAGTACAATTACACACAAAACCATGTAAAGTAAACCCAAGTTTTACCGTTTATAAAAAATTTATATTAATTTAACAAAATGTCATTAAATTTAGAGCTATTAAAAACAATATATTTGAATTTAAAAAAATCTGAGATTTTTTTGGTATTCATTGCTCATTCAAATTTAGTATAATTATTAAATTACAGTCTTTTGCCAAAATGTGAAATAAACTATTCAAGACGCTTAGTTTTATCTCAAATAATTTCAATGTCGGTCTGAACATGGTATAACCTGCTTTTGAGTAACAAAAAAAAATTCCAATCTTCTTCTTTGGTAACATGGATGGAATTTTATTTCCAATGGAAATGATTGAAGACAAATAAATATTTAGAAATTGCAACAAAAATATAAATTGAATTTCGTTTAGCTGCACATATTTCCTACAAATATTTTTCAAAATTATATTCAAAAACAACAACAACAATCAACTTACAGCGCCACTAGGTAGATAAATGGTCCGAAGGCATGCAAGCGAATACTACAAATAAAAATTGTTGCATGCACCGACATTTACATATTTACATTGGTTTATGTGTGGCATTAGTAAAACCACTGAGACTCGCGTGCATTTCAAGTGAAAAACGCTTAGGCCGCCTACAGCACTTAGGCTGGGTAATTGCAGCTATGTGCACAGGTGTCGGTTGGTTGGTTGGTTAGTTGGTTGGTATGCAAATAGAAAGAGAAATAATGGAATCATACTCGTATAAAATATGCAGAAAGTAAAAGAATAAAACAGTTGGAAAACAAAATGCAAATAAGATGATATTAAATATTTTCCATCCTTTTTTTGAATGCCTTCAAAATGTTTGCAGCAAACAAAAAAAAAACACAAGTAAGAAACTGACTCTGAAACACTCAAACACTCAAACACATAAACGCATTTAATTTTCGTTGGCATTTGCATTGCATTATTTCACTTACTTAACTCAGATGCCGGTGAGTGGCTGGTGTTGGCGGGAAATGCTCGCTTTTTTAATTATTAAATAATACGAACTTTGCGCGCGTGACTTATGGCACATACAAAAACAAAAAAAAAAAAAAAAAAAAATGTAACAGCTTGTTGTTAGTTAACAAACGTTCAGTGATGTTATTTTGCATTTTTCTGCTAAGTACGCGCATTTTTTTTTACGTTTTACACTCTGGACAATCCATTTTTCGCTATTTGCCAAGCCAGGAAAACGCAATGGGAGGCAGAGACTATGAGGTACAGTCATATCAAAATGCCTATGTGGATGTTAAATTTCCGCGTTCTTTTTCAGCATAGCTTGAATTTTAATGAACTTTTCGCATATCAAAATATTTACATTGCATTTTAATTGCTCCAGCTAAAATTGGATTAGCTACAGGGTCGGTCGGCATTTTGTATAAAAGCTTTGATTTGATTGATTTCGTTGATTTTGCTGAAAAATTCTTATAAAAAATATATATATTTTCAACTCTAACGATTATCTCTCTTTTTCTTACATTACAGGTATGTATTGTTGGTGCAAATAAATCGCTTGATAGATGTAAAAAACAAGGATTTAAAAGTTATATGCACGCATGTACGTAATTTTGCGTTTTATAAAACGGTAAGCCCTTTGTTTTCCAGTATTAATTATTGCACACATTTCTTTATTTACAAAAAAAAGGGTTCTGGTTCAAGCGCTTTAAGCGCAGTGAAAGTGAACAAATACAAAAAGTGGTCAAAATGTAGCATTCAAATATTAATAAATATGTACAGCTTGAACACGCCACATATTACTAGCAAAACGCTTATCGAATTTTTTTCGAATCGTTTATTTAAAACTTCATTTATGGTTAAACAAAAATATACCTGCATTCATACAAACGATTATGGAAGCATAAAAAGCTGACAATTGGACAGAGAGTTGAGTTGGTAGTTGAATCCTACCTGAAATGATTTTAATATTCAAGTAAAACTAAATATTAATATGAAACATAAACAAGTATTTTATACAAAAATTAATTTATTAAGTTAAATTATTTGAATAAAATGTTTCAACAAGTAGTCGCCTCCTTCAAAAACCTTAAAATTGTTCTCAATTTCTTAACAATATTTCATTTGTTACCCGTGTATTGCTTTACACAACCAAATAAAACCCGAATTTTCAAACTAAAACCTTTACTTACATTAATTTATTTAAAATTCATTTAAATTTAATTACTTAAGAGATAGTGGCTCTCCATAAAATATTTTCAAACTAAAACCCATTCAAGCCCGTTTTTATTCTCATCAACTTTGCAAAACATTTTTCAATTACTTAACAAAATTAATTCATTGCTTTTATACTCCGACATCCATACCATGATACATATTTCAATTACCCAATTTCTTTAATAATAATAATAATAATATGGCGCTTACACTATATAGCTCGAGTGTATGGCCGAGCTTCTCCTACCATTTGTGGTGTGCGTCTTTATATTCTACCACAAAAGAAGGGACGCCAGATGTATTTTATGAGAAGGTTTTTCAAGGCAGAAGTACCTTCGGAGGTTTGCTATTGCCTGCTGAGGAGTGACGGCTGTAAGAAAAAACTTTTCTGTGATTTAGATTTTATTTGCCCTGGCTGAGATTCGAACCACATACTTAGCAGACTACCGGACATAACACGCACCGCTACCCACTCGAACATAGCGGCTGCAATTAAGTTCAAATTTAATTTGGCTTTCTTAAACCGCAGATAAGATACTTTGGCTTTAGTCCAAAAATTTTCAGCTAAATCAAAAAGAGCAATTTCTTTGAATGGTTCAGCGGAGTTTCTATGGAAGTTCTAAATAATACAAAACCGCTTTCGTAGTATAAGGTCGGCTCGTGTCAGCAATTGATTCGCACATTCAGAAAGGTCCAAATCTGATTCTAAAGCTTTAATTTTCATTGATTTGCCAATCTTTGTTGTCTCTCGACTTCGGATGATATTGCCATAAGAAAGGAGTCGAAACCTTCCCATTGGCACATCTCAAAGATGTTAATCCCATTCTTCTGGTAAAATTCTCACTTCTCCAATATAAATATTCTCTTTTCTAGTTCTTTCGTGATTTTCTAGAGGTAAAACCATGTTTAGCTCTGTCTCCACTCTCAAGGACCAGCGATGAAAAATAGGAAAAGTCTCAGAATATATCAGTCTCGTTTGAAACCATGCCTGCGCAAGCTTATTAATCATTCTTCTCTGTTAAGGGAAGACTCTCCAATGAAATTGCCATAGATTTGTTTCCGCTGAGTGCCAAATTGAGGATCGTAAGCTTTGGCTCTGCACATCCAATGCACTGTGGCTCACATGACCAAATACGACGGCCAAAAGTCCTGATTTAAAATTTAAAATTATGAATAATTTTTTTTTTCCTCTGAATAGTGAATACGCTTAGCATTTTGAAAACATAAAATTTTTGATCGCTTAGCAATCTTAGTTTATGTAAGTACCGCTAAAGTTAACGGATTTTTTTTTATTATTTTCGCTATTTCATTGTTGTGAAAATCAGTGAAAGTTAATATAGTGCGTAAAATTCAATATTATAGCAAAAATCTTTGTTTCTAATGTAAAATATTTGTGAAGGTATGCAAAACAATTTCTAAGAAGGTAAAGAAGAATTGAGAAACCTGTGTTAAGAATTTCGCACTTGTGATGTGCAAGTCATAGCTGTGAAGTTCTTAAAATTTTGTTCTTCTTTCGTGTTGTACAACTTCTCTGATCCGACTCTATCCGATATTAAATTTCTATAAAAAGAAATTGTGTTGAGTGCATTTTAATTTGATGTATATCTTTATTGCGGGAATTTGCTAATAGCCGTCATATCGTCCACTTTTAGAGCTCATCAATATAAAAAACGATGATATTTTCAAAGTTTGGATAGACAGTAGTAAAAAAAAATGCCGTTTTCAATTGCGCCATTAAAAAATTAAAAAATCAAATAAACAAGGAAGAAAAGGGGTAGATCAATATGGAAATTAAAAAATCATTGTAATTTGTATTTCTTGTGAATTCCAATTTAATGTTGAATAATTTCAATGCTTTTGTAAAACAAATTATGTAATCCTCTATGCCAGACAAAGCACTAGATAGAATAAAAAAAAGATGTGTATGCCCTTGGCGCAACGAATTCGTACAACAAAGAAGCAAAACTTTCCACTTTGAAGCTCCTTTTATTCCGCTGAAAGGCGAATATCGCACAACATCACGACAGGCGCTAAAAATGTTTGAGGAAGTGTGCTCTAACGCTGATGACTATATGGACGATATTTCTTACTACTCGCTCGAACGAGACGGAGAAGAATTATGGGATTAGATGAATGTAGAATTCTGTAAAATTCAATAGTTGTTTGCATCTTTTGGGAACTCCTATTTTCGATGCAACCAAAATATACATACATATAGGCAGGGACGGATACCAGGGAGAGGTCCTGGGTGTCTGGACCCCCTCAAAATATCGGTGTTCTCAGAAAATTTCAAGCGTGTTTTCAAATTCGTAGCACACACAAAAACTCACTCTAGACAAAAACATTAAAAATTATTACCCAGTAACTAGAATACAAATGGATTGCCTTATTCAAATTGATTTTAATTGATTTTGTTTGTGAATTCTCAGTTTGCGACAATTAATTACAATATACTTTTTTTTATTATATTCGTTTAACTTTAATTGACTGGTGCATATATAAATGAATTGAATAAAATATAAATATCGCTATTCTAATGCCCTTAACTAGCGCTGGAAAAATCTATCCGTGCGATGGGTGATTGCCTACACTTGAAAAAAGCGCGAATGTACACGTGTGTTGTCACCATGGCGTAGATCCAAGCGACTATTTTCTATTTCCAAACCTGAAGAAATGGCTGTGAGGTAAGAGGTTTGGGTCAAAATAAAACAATTGGAAAAAAGCTGGACTAAGTGTAAAGAGTTTAAAGGAGATTATGTTGATAAAGAGAATGTTGTTTGCTGAAAAAGTATTTTTTACTCAAAAAGTTAAAGACTTATCAAACCGTCGTAATTTGCAATTTTAAAGACACATTTACCGATTTTTTTAAATCAGTACCACGTTGCTAGTCACGGTGGCTTCGAGTGAACGGTCCTTTTCTACTTTACCGCGATTGGAAACGTATCTGCGCTGCTAAATATTCATCGAGACATTGAGGTTACTAGTGACCAAATACTAGATATTTTGGCAAAGAAAAATAGGAGAATCGATGAAGCAATTTTAATTCCCTGACGTTTTATGATTCTACTGATTTAAATGATATAATCATAGCCTAACGATGGCTTTATAAAAATGCATTCAACATTTTACCCAATATTATTATATCCATGTTTATAATGGAGTATCTGAAAATATGTAAAATATCGTAAAAACTTGAAAATAAATGGACCAGCCCCCCCAAATATTTTCTGGATCCGTCCCTGCATATAGCGATACCTCGAAAACTACAGGATATAATTTAAAATAGTGGGTATTTTAAGATGCATTATACAATTTTATGTAGTTATGGAATATTTTATTTCTTCGAAAAAGGAAGATGTTGCTTATTATAAACCTATTTTTTATTCAAAAATTGTATGGTTTCGTTTAAAAATTCTGCTTTGAATAGCAGGCGTGGCAATGGTCTGATCATGCCCAATTTTTTACCAGAAACTCATAGCGGTTTCTTAAATGTAGGTACAATATTGCAGGCCTCTATCTACACTGGCTGATTTTTGGTCAACGTAATGGGATTCCTAGAATGCTGATAACAACATTACAAATATTCAGACCAGGCTTTGCCCAATGAGCGGCTATTTAAGAGTGTATTCTTTTTATATCAATTAGACTGTCTCAGATACGCTCAAAAGCTTGAACTTTTTAAAAGTTACTACTTTCCTTTTGAAACTTACTCAGGTGTTATCTTTGCATATCTCAAATTGCTTTACATTTACAAAAATTATTACTTAATTATAACTATGCTAACTACTCACAATGCTCTAAATATCAAATTGCGCTCACCTAATTTCCATAAAACTGTTTGTTTCCATTCTGTTTTACAACTGCAGTATTAGCAGTCACTAAATAGTCTTAGCGGAAACAGTTTACTTTCATGCATTTAATTTCCATAAACGTTGTTCAACAATCATTTATCTCAGCTGTGGCAGGCAACGTTGCTAAGGAGAACCCACAAAAAAAAAAACCAAAACAAAAACCAAAGAAGCAAATAGTATAGTATGAAATAGAGTACGCATACGCAATTAATTGCAACTTGTCCATAGGAAAATCTACATAAGATAATATATGATGGCAACAAGATAAACTTGTCTAAGCTGCACAAATACGCAACTCAAGTGCATTCATAGTTACAAACAACTAGACACATGTGAATGGACCAAAGCACACGCTCAAAGAAGATCAAAGCAACTGAAAACACATAGCTGCGGTAAGGAGGATGGGAGTTGGTGAAATATTTGCAGAGCATAGTTTGTTACATTTTCAAAAGTGTGGATATACAAGGTGTTCCAAACGTTCTCTGATGTGTAGACTTCGGTTGAAACCAACAATATTCAGACATCATATTCGTATCGCAGAAACCCTGATAGCGCTCTTCCATGAAGCATAAGTCCTGATGCTTACGCTCTCCCTGCTCTTCGCTCATATCTCCTACATTTTCCGGAAACCTGTCCAGGTGACTATGGAGGAAGTGGAGTTTTATGCTCATATTGCAGCCCATATTTTTTAATCGTAGCAGAAGGTCTTCTACAAGTTCAATATAATTTTTAGATTTGTTATTTCCGAGAAAATTCTGCATCACAGAGACGAAAGCTGTCCAAGCCTTTAGTTTTATCTCAGTCATGATGCTAACAATTCTGAAGCTTGCTTAGAAAGATTTAAATCTCTTACTAGATCATCTAAATCAATTTGTGAAAATCATTTCGGCTCATTTGACAAACTTTCAAAATCAGAATCATTTTGTGATGAGCTTGGTATTTCAATGTCTTGTTCTAAGGGATCAGATATATTTTAAGGCACTGAAGAGTCAGGTGAACGTTTTACTGGGCATTGAACACAACTAGTACTTTGGTACTGCCATTTAGCTCGATTTTTAGTGTTTAATCCTTTTACGTTCACGCTACAAAAATAACAGTCTTCGAGATGATTTCGTGGTTCTCGCCAAATAGTCGGTGTTCCAAATTTAGAGGCACTTCTTTTACCACTTTTCCATAATATTAAATATTCCACCATGATTTACAAACACAATTGGGAACCTAAGACTTCTCATTTTTATCCAAGAGTTGGGATGTTCTGAATAGTCAAAATAGGTATTTTCCTTAATATCAAAAATCAAAAACAAAGTAACTCGAGCTGCTCAAAAATTTTTGAGGGTAGATTTGACAAAAACCACAAAATTTAAGGCAACAGACAAAAAGATAAATTTTGAAAACTAGTGTAATTGTTACACCCTTGATACGGACAAAAAAAATGCAATGTGAAAACTGTTTTTGTATAATGTCTGTGTCCTTGAATCGTATGCTAAATGAGCATTTTTTTTACTTACGTTTTTATTTTATAAAATTTTAATTTTATATTTTTCGTAAGCTCCAAAGATAATAATACTTGAGAAAATAAAATAGGTGCAAATTCAATGCAAAGTAACTAAGTATTATTTGTAGAAGTCTATATTTCTCCAGAGGGTAATTGATATAAGAATTTCAGAAAATGTTTTTAGTGGCGAGATATATTTAGTTGTGCATTGACAGCACTAAAAATGTTTTTACTATTTTTTCTATGTGTAGTTTTTGATATATTGACACATTAAGGGTTTTGATTAAAGATAATATTGTTAATATAAAAATATGTGCTATCTTTAAACTCTGTATGCCATCAAAAACAAAGGAAACTACACGATTTTTAAGTATTAAAATTTTTTTTGTAAAAATTTAATAAAAAAAACAACATTCGACAATTGCTAAGACTAGGAAATTTCTCAATTTTTAATAAAAGCTTTGCTCACTTCTGTCTAACTCCTTAACAAATTGTTTTGTAAGGCGTAGTTTTATCTGCAAATGGGGTTAATATAATTTTATCTCTTGAAACTAAAAATGTACCTATTTTATTCTACTACGAGCATCCCAAAACTAGTATCTGTTTTTATTTTAACCTTTACTTGTATGTTTCAATTTGTTCATATATTTTTCGTTTATTTACCCTGATATCGAATTTTAATATTTAATAAGGAAGATCCCGCATTTGTACTCACGCAGCTTATAGAAAATGTAAAAAATTAAATATTTGGAATAATCGAATAATCACAGTCTTGTATAGAGTGGTTAACTCGAAAATCTAATCGATTTTCTTTACGAGTTCTTAAAAAAAAACCAATTATTTTCTGATAAACTTTCAAAGTCCTTCAGCAATTTCGTCAATAAATGAAGATATGTGTAAAGACACTTCGTCTTAAAGCATTCGCCTATAAATTGCAAAAATTATTTTGATATCATTACGAATTCTTTAAAATTCATCGTTTACAGCGTTATTTGAATGTAAAGCTTCAATATGTACTTGACTAAAAAGTAACATATTCAAAGTGAAAATTAATTTCTTTTTAAAGGTAATTCGAAAAATTTACAAAGCAATCAGCGCCTGAGGATAGGCTATACAATAAGATATGCACAATTTCGTATGCTATTCATTTACACTGCCTACCGTCCGTCTCATGTAGTAGTGAGCCACATGCTCGTATAACTATGGTTTTATACATATACTTACTCATACATACATACATACAAATTTCCATTAAACCAATGGCAAGCTTACATTTAAACATCCATTCCATGTGATATTCACAAAGCTGCAGTGGCGGCGACACTGATATCCGACTTACACTGCAACCACTTTTTTTTTGCCTTCTTACATACCATACATGTGTGCCTGTGTACATAAAAGGTATTATTCTGACAGCGAAAGTTAAGTAAACGGCAAAAGAGTAAGAAAGCGAATAATTGCATAAATATGGCGTGTGTGTACATTGATATTTATGTAAGTATGCACATTAGGGTGTCCGTTAATGCCCAAGATGGATTATTTTTTGCTGCCGCTCCAAAAGTTTTCTGTTTTTTTTTCTTTCTCTTAAACAAATACTAACTTTTTTAAAACCTCTTGATTAAGCTGAAATTATGTTATATTTTGCATAAGAAATGCATGTGATTTTTCTAATAAAGAAACTACTTTCGACTTTGAAAACAACTCAAGCATTCACTATAAGAAAGAATTTGCGGAAGAGTGTTAGTAAAAATAGTCAAATAGTCAACGCTAATTTTAACTAACTTAAATTTGCATTTTCGAGTTAGAACTGAAAATCAATACAACGGGCCGTGTGCAGAACTCAGCCCACGGGGAGGGTTCTGGATTGAAATATCATATCCGAATAAAATTTGTTGTATACCATTTACTTCTTTTCATTTACGTTAATTTGCCCAAGGAAGTGGTTCCCCACACACGAAGGCACAACATCTGAATTCACAACACTTGAATTTACTATTTCGTAACACACAACAGCTGTACTATAAATAAGTTAACTATTTACCAATTCTTACCTTGCATCACTTTCCAGCTCAGCTCATCGCACTTGATCACAGAAAGCAAAGCAAATCATACATAAAAATGATTTTTTAATTTGTGATTTGTGTATTTATATTTAAAATTAAATTTAGAATTATGTTTCAGGATTAGGGCCAAGAAATTGAAGATAAGGTTTACTTCATTAGCGCAGCCCAGATGCTTCTTTTTTATACTGAAAGGACTATGAAACTACCTAAATACATACTTGTCCAAAACAATTCTAAAGCTAATGGTAATTTCGCTGTTAACGTAAAAAGTTCAAGTTTAATAGCTTTCAAAAGAGTGAACTTGTCAAAAATAAATATTGAATTTAAATTTTGTATTAAAGATGCATTATTTTTACTGTACTCTCATTTGTCTCAGAGAAAAAATTTAAATGCAAATAGCTCAAAAATTCCAAGTCATTTGTATCTGAAATGTAAAGCGATATTGCGATTTAAGAGTTTTTTTT
Source organism: Philophylla caesio (assembly GCA_963971545.1). NCBI lineage: Eukaryota > Metazoa > Arthropoda > Insecta > Diptera > Tephritidae > Philophylla > Philophylla caesio. The sequence goes on from OZ020607.1 coordinate 21,156,890, forward strand.
TTTTAATTTCATATTAATGGGATTAAGGGCATAAACTAAATATTAAGAAATAATTGGAAATATTGAAAAATAATGGACACCCTAATGCACACACACTATGCGTTCTTTTGCGATAGCAAACTACAGTTGCATACTGTCATCTTCATACTTTTGCCACGCGTTGCAACTGCGCAAATATTAATTTTAATTTCGAAACACTTTTCCACGCTTCAACTATGCTGCTGCGTTGTCGGTTGGTGTATAAGTGCGTGTGACTAAACTCAAAAACGAAAAGAAAGTAGTCGCGAAAGAGAAGATTGAGAAAAAGGAAAAAAATTAGAAAAAAAAGTGCTTAAGCCAAATGGCAAAGCCTTTCAGTCAGTCTGTCAGTCTGTCAGCCATACTGCCGGTGTTGCAGTCAAAAGAAATTGCATAAACCACACTAAATGGCAGCATTTAAACTGTCAAGCACATACATACATACATACATACATGTACATATACATATGCAAGTATGAACATACATACAAGCACCAAACAGTAGTTACATTGGCAATAGCAGTGGCTATGGCAATGACGCATACCATAAAACGAAAACGTCGACTGCGCATTGCAGCAACGCTCGAGCTGAGCGCAACATTTAGAGCACAGCTGCAACTAGCGAGTATTTGCGTGTGTGTATGTAATATTTGTTAGCTGAGGGAATACGAATGAGTGTGTCAGCTTAATTTGCTGCTCGAGCAGCTTTCCCGACACATTTCGCGCTACATTTCTTCACCCACTTTTTCATTTCCACACACACACACGCACACACACACATTTTTGCTGTGTTGCAATTTGTTTTTTTTTTTCTCAAAGCTTCTTTTGGTATTTATTTGACTCTGTCGTCTTTTTCAACTCAGGTTTCGAACAGTAAATGTGAAATGTTAAAAGGCGCCATGATGGCCATTACACTTCCTGTGCTACATTCCGCTTGCGAAAGAGAAATGAGGTGATTTTGAGGGAGAATTGCTAATATACATAGCTTTTGGTTACAAATTGGCCAAACAAATTTGTTGCTGCGCTAAGTTATAAAAATGAAAATCAACAAATGCAATTTGTACGAAAAAAGTGTTTGTATGTCATAAGTTTTCATTACTTTAAATATTATAAGTTTAAGTCAGGTATTTGTTTAGTTATTTAATTAAATATGACGGCTCTGTGAACTGGAAGCGTAAAAAAGTATATACTTTTATTGATCCGCCAAAAATTTGTAACTGCTTTTTGTGCAGATTGTACTTTTAGAAATGCTGAACACTTTGTGGTTGACTGTGAGAAGCATTGCTTACTTACATGCTAAGTAGTTTGATTGATCACGGGGTTGCTTTAACTAGCAGTAATAGGCTCGACCGCTGTGGTCGAATGGGCAGCTGTATGCCGCTGAGTTCGAGGTTCGAGGTTCGAATCTCCGCCAAGGCAAGTAAAATCAAAATTATAGAACAAGTTTTTTTCTTCGAAGATATTTCTGCCATGAAATAGCTTCTCATAAAATACAACTGCGGTTCGGAGTCGGCACAAAACTGTAGGTCCCTCCAATTATGGTACAACATAAGCGACGCACATCACAAATGGTCGGAGAAGCTCGGTTAAACACTGAGCTAAATAGTGTAAGCGCCAAAGTATTATTATTATTATTATAACTTGGCTCGACGGATGTCACTAGTAACGAAATGATCCCGAAAAAGTCTTGGAACTTATTCGGTAATTGGTCATAAAAAGTCGTAAAAAATCCCGGGATCCCGGGATCGTCAGGAAGTTTTGATTCGTAATTTTGTATTTGTCAAAAAATATAAAACGTCTATTACTATAGTAGTATTCAAAATAACATTTATAATGGAATATACCCTACAAGACAGCAGATAACCAAATATGTTATCATATCATCATGTTAAATAATTACAAAAGTGCTTAGCAGGGTAGTAATTTTTGTTCAAGGCATGAAAAAAAACTGAGTAGTTTCCCCTTGTCGGTGTGATTTTATATATATTTCCTGCCTACCTAAAATGTCATATAGGTGAAGAATATATCTAATTTGCTCTAACAGTTATAGCAACTAATAATTTTTATGCTTATAATGTAATTAGCGCTGGCAACCAAACTACTTATTGTTGCCATCACAAAATCCTCAGTACTTATAAACAAACTCCTCATTTTTGTAATCAATATTTTATCTTATAAGTTTTTATTAAAATTAAGTACTTAATAAAAACAATAAAAACTATTGAATAAAGTATTAAATAAAAAAATAATAATCAAATCGGTAAAGGAATAAGGATGTTCGAGCATCAATCACTGCTGCAACACTAAAGAAGATGGGAAGGCCTCGTTTTCATGATTAAGTCGACCTTCAAACTAGATAATTCAATTCATTATTGCTTAAGAATAAACGACAGCTTTTCTTTGCAGTACTAACGCTGGAACATCCCCAATTTTTATCAAAAAAAATTTTGTTCATGCATAAGCATAATAAAAAAAATTTAAAATAATTTTTTGAAATAGAATTATTGCTGAAATGCTGATTATTCATAGCCTACTTTGATAGAAAGTTGTCTTATATTTTTCTATCTTTCTCCTTCTAATACATACGATTATTATTGGAGTACGGCATTACTGCTCTAACATATGAAAATTTTTCGACAGTGCGAAAACAAAATTTGTAAATGTGTGGGTGAAATGGGTAAAAGTTCTGAATGTTTGTGTAAATTTTTTGAATTTCAGGGGAAACTGCTTAGTCTTGGCCTGCAGGGTAGAAGAATAATTTATTGTGATTCAAGTAGTATGTATTTCTTGGTTTTTTCAATCAACGAAAAAAATAAATAAATACAAAATTTGACAAATATATATCCCCAGTAATTTATAGCATTGCTTTTGTACTTCAAGTACAATTATACATGCATATTTTGTACAGCAGCCACTGCATATACAGTACAATTACTTTTAATTACTATTCGAGATCAATATTAATAATTGTTATATGCCACAGTGCATTTAGTAAAAAAAAAACGCCATACATGAAGTAACAATGAAAAACACCAGGCATTCCATTTTGTGCGAGGCAGAATTATATTATTATTAAATGTGTTATTCTCTAACGTAAACTTGTTGCATATAAAACCTGCAGTGGAGAAGCACTTCAACACTTTTTGGTTGATTTGTCGACAAAAACTTAAATACTTTTACTTTTATTTTCTTGCACTCTAAAAATTTGATTGCGTTAGCATAAAATTAAGTCAGAGGTTTTTTTTAATAAGTGTGGCGAACGCGTTAAGCGCAACCAGTGTTACAAGTATTGCTTTATTTTACCCTTGAAAGGGGGATATTTTTTTTTATAAAAATATTAAAAATATTAAAAATTTAAATACCCATTAAATTAATTGTTTCCATCAATCATAGGATTTGAATAAACTAATCGGGGGTTATTCGGGATTTAAAAATGACCGGGATCCCGAGGTCCCGCAATACCAGGACCTAGTATAGACGAACATAGATGAACCCTTGTTATATACCGAAAAATATTTACCATTGAAAGGATTGTAAATATTTTATAATAAATCATGGTAAGCAGAGTTTTCCCCCACCTTGTATGTAAGCGTTTCTTTGGAGTAATGAGTACCAGCATAGGGTTTTATGTTAGGTTAACATCCTTTCTACTATTCTGTGTTTAACTCAAAAACCCAAATAAAAAAATCATATAACCATTTCAAAACTTGCAATCTTATTACAAAATAGTCATAGTATTTATATTTTTAATCTTTATCGCACACAAGTTTACAAAGTTAGCCTTTATGAAATGTTAACCATATGTTATGTGATCAATTTATTTCGGGTGTATAGAAAACGAACTACTCTAAAGGTCAAGCACCACAATTGTATAAAATGGTCTAATTAAAACTAAATATATATTAGTTTCGCAAAATTAAACATTTAGTATGGATTGGACTGATTTTCAATGCTCTTATATTGTTAGTGAAGAAAAATTGTATTTATTGGTCTATAAAATTAGGTCGTTGAACTGATACATTGTAAATGTTTTGTTCATATGTACACATGTGCGCATGTACAATTTTCACATAAATTTTGTCTTTTTTTTTTTGCTACGAAATATTAGGTCTCATTAACCTTCCAGCTTTAGGGTATGCTTAAAATTATAATAAAAAACTTTAGAGCGCCCGCAATTAACTTTTTCGCCGCAAAAAACACAAACCTTAGCAGCAGCTGTCTGCGAAATTACCAATTAAAAATGTTCATTCAAAACGCATGAATAATTCTCTTTGCGAAAGCCATACCTAAGCAAAGTACTCGTAGCCTTTATAAATTTGTACTTACCCAGCAAACACAATTTCTCACCTTTGAGAAAAAACTCGATTTAACATTAGAATTCTAATATCGTTTTCTAATGTTGTTCGAATAATAAAATTAAATGTTTAGTAAAACAATTGTATGAAAATTTCATACAACAATTTCCAAAACAATTAAAAAATATTAAAATCCAATTAGAATTCAACCTTAGAATACGATTAGATAACTATTATTTTTCTTGATATCGAGAAGTAAGTCTCTTTTTCGACAGTTTTTCTAATAGTTTTCTTACCTTCTACCTTTGAGAAATATATTAGAGTTTGACTTGTTCTCTAATCATTCTCTAAATTAAATGTTTGCTGGGTAAGAGCGAATGTGTTGTTTCACCTTCATTCACATTTGTACTTTTACTACAGTAATCTAAAAGCTCAACGCCGGCTTGAAGCCATTTCTGTCGCATGCTAAGAAATTATGATTTTTTAAGGAGCTGTGCGGCAAAACTTTAGAAACACAGTTGACCACAATAACGTTTTTATTCCCTTATTAGCAAACTTAACTTGCACAGGCTTGCGAATGTACATATTTGTGTACTTTGTTTGCAAAGTTTCAATTATAAAACTTTTTACACAAAGCTTTCAAACATCTTAATGAATGTGCCATAAATTTGGAAAATTAAAAAAGGCAACATTAAAGTTGTGCTAACAAAAGAAGAAGGCGGCAAGAGGAATACTACTAACCAGCTATCCAGCAAATTTATGTAAAATAGAAAGTGAAAACAAAAAACGTAACAGCTGCAATATGAGACAAAAATTATGACAAGTAATGGGTTGGTGATAATTCTTGTAGAAGGCAAAAAAAAAAACTAAGGCCGCTAAATTTTAATGGTAAAAGGTATAGTTAAAACTGGCGCTTCGTTATGCTACTTTCCTCTTGTTTCACAGTTTGTTTTCGTAGAGTATTTATATTCCGCGTTTGAACCTAAAATGAACTTAAAATCATGGCAAAGGTGCAGGCAGAAAAGAGGACAAAAGAAAATCACTAGTTTTAAATGAAAGTAAAATTAGGAAAGTAATCCTTTTGCTGCCATGGACTGCCTACTCGTTATGGCGTTTCATAAAAAGCGAAATGAAAAAACTTAAAATCTGTCAAAATTGATGGAGAAGAGTGCGCCAGTTGGACGCCAGCAGCACTTTTTTTAATTAAAAAGATACTTAAACGCCAAAGGCAATGCTTAAGTTATGGTTTAAATGAGTGCTGGAATGCTGAGAAACATGATGATTAAGGTTTTTTATTAATTGATATTTTCTACACAATTCTATAAAAATCAACAAAATTTCCAATGGTTTCTTTATCCTGAAAGCAAGAAAATTCTAAATTACGACGAATATATCAAGGCTTGCTCGAGATTTTTTTATGTTGGTTTAAGATAAATTTTACAGAAGTGACTTGAAACGATAATTTTCTTGGTTAATTGTTTAGGGAATGTGTCGGTTTTTTTTTTTAAATATTGTCTTCTAAGGAAATGCATTTAGTGCGATAGTCACATGTATGAGCTTAAAGACTGATTGACCAAATTAAAAGTAGATTTGGGCTACAACAAACTTGATGTTTGATTGACCCGTGTTGTGAACCGTGTAAGGTGCTGTAAAATAGAAAAAAGTGTATAATTTCAAAACGCTCGAATGCCAAAAGTGCTGACCATCTGGAAAAAAAACTAAGAGCATTCTCGTTTCTTCCTGTAACTTGGAATTTTTGCGCAAAGCTGCATACCCAGAATTGTCCAAATATTTTTTTTAAGTTAAAAATTTTTTTTCTTTATTTTTAATTTTGTGTAAAGTATAAAACACTCGGTTAAGTACGTTGTTTTTATAGAGAATGGTTCGCTTTTACAAGTAAAAATATTAAAAACTAAATTAAAGGAAAATAATTAGTAAAAAAAACTTTCAATTTGCGGGTGCCCTACAACTCTGATTTACGCTACACTCGTTCATGCAGATGTACATATATAAATAATATTATAATTAAAATGATAGCTGACAGTGGTAAAGTCTGTTATATAAAATATGTGTTGCAGAATATGTTTTTTTTTGTAAACCCACTAATAAAATGTATGACTGCTTGTGCCTGAACGTTCTTCATGGGAATTTAATTTTAATTATCGCTCAAAGGCAAATTGAAGCTTTAAAAATAAATACATACATAAATATGTACCTACGCAGGTATTTCTATATACATATGCAGCATTTTATTGGTATTGTAAAACGCCAGAGGAAAAAAGTTGTGTTGTTTTACAACGACGAAAGCTTTTTTGCTGAAGAAAGCCTTGCACGTTTGAGTTTTATATTTCCGCCTTAAGGTTATGGCATGCACAATGAGCTTTAATAGTGCAATTACAACAACTTGAATCCTATCACTCTTTAAATTAATGAAATGTACATTTCTAAATATTTTTCTCAGCAGACTTTTATATTATTCAATCTTATTTAGCTGTAATTTGTAATGCTTATAAAGAAGTGGAAGTAAAGTCAATTAAATAAAATATGTAACTATGTATTATATATATATTTTTTTCTTTTTAAGCTCAATGTTATACGACATATTAATTATGAACCAAACACTAGCACTATAACCATTTAAATAGTTGTTGTGTTTGTTATGAAAAAGAAAAAGTAACAGCCCTGATGCTGCCTCACTTCTTATCCGAAGTTTTGGTCAAAAGTTAGTTATAATACTGAGTTTAATTTTTGCAAAAACATATAATAGTTAAGAGAAGCTAGAAGACAACCTATTTGTTTTAAAAGCCAAATTATTTTCAGAAGACTTCATAAATTTTTGTGTAACAATTTTCCCAAACAATTACTTGTAGTCAAAATTTTGAAGAATATTAGCATTTATTTTGTAGTTTTGTACTGCTCTCGAGGTAGCTAAAGCATCACAGAAGGTTAAAATCTTTTATATAATTTCCACTTCTTATAGCGTTCTTTCGGTAGTTTGGAGAAGATTGTAGCTGAGACATATTGTCCGGTGGCAAGCACTTCTGGCGCATCCTTAAAATACATCTGACATTTACAGTCTGCATACTCGTATAAGTTCAGATCCTCTTATTTGCGGCACAACATCAAGACGCATACAACAAATGGTAGGAAAAACTCAGTTAAATGCTGTGCTAAATAGTTTAAGCGCCAGATGATAACTTAATTTCTATCTGCTGAAATCTCCGCGAAATTAGTGATGAATTGAAAAAATTTTAATTTGTATAAGTTATATCATACATTTTTTGAGAGCGTTGAGCGATCGCTGTATATGTTATGATTAAAATAAAATCTGACCTTGTTTTTTGATATAGAACTTAGCGATTATGACTTGATTTTTTCGCGTTTCCTAACCCGACATTTCCACAGAAAATAGCTGATGTTCTAACATCTGTCATTTTGACAGAAAATGTGAGAAATATATTCCCAACTTTTATGTGTGGGCAGTTTAATATCTTGACATAAGCATTTGTAAGACGGCGTCAAACTAGTGAGTTCGCTTTAATAAAGCGCAAATGTGCTGAAAATATTACAAGAAATATGTTATTTTCCTCTTAAATAAGTTAACATGAATAAATGCAATAGAAAAGAACTTAGTTTTTGCTTCTGAATAAAAAATTATTGGTCATAGAAACAAAAGCGACAGCTTATTCCAGTCAATAGATGCCAAGAAATAAACTCTGACATATATTGTTGACATGGAGAAATAAGCGGTCTACTTCGACAATATGTTTTCTGACATTTATTTTGGGACATCAACGTTTTTTTGTGGAGACATGCACTAACTACATATTTGCAATAAAATTCGACTAAGAGCATTACCGCTGGTGAGCACAGTGGTTAATAGCAATAAAGCTTCATCACACACAGACGAAGTGAATTTGAATAACTGGTTATAAATAAATCGTAGACTCACTCTCTTTATTTTATGCTTCGCTTTATTTTCTTAGCAATTTTTGTTTTGCTTTTTGAAAAATTTATTTTAATTATTACATCTTGTTGACCTTATTTCGGTAAAAATTTGCCATTTCCACTGACTTTCACTGACGCGTGATTTGCGCTCTAATTAATAGCTTTGTTATTTATGCCACTTGTGCCGAAAAAATGCCTTCACTGCTTTCTACAGCTACTACATCTTCCAACTGTGCAATCAACACAGCATCTTCTGCGAAATTTTTTACTTGTGTGACTGGCAAACATTTGACCCTTAACTTGGTAGTCACAGAAAAAAAAAATCAAAATTTAATTCGAATGCTGGGGTCTAAAATGAGAAGCAAGACGTCAGTTGGCGAAGCAGTGTGCCAGACGCTGGAATCATTAAATTTGTTTGTCTGTCGCCTGACCAATTTTCGTTTATGGTTTTTATGTTAAATTTTAATGTCGACAGTCGACCTATGGCTTGACTAAGTCAGTCTACAAACAAGAGAGTTGTTATTTTTGCAAACTTTACGATTCATTATTATTTCTTTCATATAAATAAAACTTCCAAACTTTGTTCAAAATTGTGAAAAATTCATATAATTTTCATTGAAAAATCGTAATTTATACTAGTAAATGAAAATTAGAAGTTGTTGCGAATTATTGGTTTTTAATATGCGACAATCGTAGACCCGTTAATCAGAAAAATTTACTAAAAGTTAAAAATAAAAATGTTTACATCATTTTTTTCTTACTTTCTACACTTGCTATGTAAACTATTTAGAGACTTATTTTATATAAAGAAAAAATCGCCGCCTCCGTGGTAAAGGTTGCTAATTCTTTTTATTAAAATTAGCGAAAAAAATTTCAGGAAATAATTTTGTGATAACTTCAAACTATGATTACTCCCTTTAGCATACTTTTTATTAATTCTCTTAAATGAACTTATATTTTTTTTTGTTAAATTTTAAATAATAAATGTCTTTATCATTAAAAAAAATCAGATTACCAGATTTTATTTTTAATCATACAATTCATATTTTTATTTTTAGGAATTTTCAATTAAAAATAAAGCTATAAAAACCCAAGTTTATAGTAAAATTTATTAGAATTTTTGTTCTTGAGAAGTAGCGATTTCTTCCTTACAAAATTGAATTGTTGGTGTTCGCTATAAGTAAAGAAATAAACATAAAAGTTCAGGAAAAGTTAAAAAGGACCTACGCATCGAAAAAAATAGCTTTTTATTTTATTCACCATCCATTTAGCAGAGTATATATTTTTACGAATTAACTCTAAAGATGGCCATATTCAAGTTCAAGTTTTTCTAAAATTTATCTTAAAACCTGTTTACTCGGCAGTTTTCGGAATCACTGATTACAAATCTGGTATCAGAATTTCTGAATTCAAAATGGCGAATCAATTATGGCGGACGATTTTTTAGTTGATCGATTGTCTTAAAACTCTTTACTGAGAGACTTTCAGGGTCACGTATTAACAATTTAATGACACAATTCTTATGCTAAAAATAGTGGATTCCAAGGAAAAAATTTGTGAAATCATAAAACATGAAGGTCTTTTAAAGCTACATAAGCATTTCAAGCACATTAAAATCTACTTTGCAACTAAATTTTTTTTATGGACTTGAGGTTCCTTTTAACTTCCATTAATCGCACTCTTCTAGGTTTTTATTAACTTTTCTACCTAGCAAACTCAAAAAATAATCTCTTTACTCAGTTATAATAATCGTGCATTGTTAATGTAATTATTGTCAAATTATGAAAAATAACTTATATTTTTTATTTTCTTTACAATAGTCATGACTGGCTGCCTCCTAGATACGGTATGAAGAGGACGTCTTGTTTGACTGTTGGAATAAATATATCTTAAGTACATATTTGGCTAATAAGTGTTTAAGATAGATTTAATATACTTGTAGCAAATTGATAAAAAAAATAGATTCCAAAGTCATAAATACGTATAAAAAAAACCCTACAACTTTAAACCTTAACTTTAAATTCTTTAGAAATTTTGTGTGACGAATGGTTTACAGCAATAAAATTTAGTATGTGCTTGATTAAAGATAATCTACAGAAAAAATTATATACAGAATAAATTCTATAAGCATATACGAGTATGTCAACATACAGCCGCCAAAATTTGTGTTTGAGGCATATTTTAATTTTCATCAAATCAATCAGAATAGCTGCAATTTTACGCTTTCAACGACAAATTTACGCTCACTTCCCAATTTCAAGGTGTGTATACGTACCACGGATTTTTTTCATTTCTCTTTTGTGCACATACATATGTAAGTACGAGTATGTTGACTCGGTAAGAAAATCCGCTTATAAACTAAACTGGCTTACTTTCATGTTTAGTTCGCTTTGCCTTGCAAGCAACCGATAAATTTACTACTTAGTGTTTGAAACTATGGAGTACCTTTGAAAATTGAGTACTTTAGTATCGGGTTTTCCAAGAATAATTCATTTTTAAGTTATGTAATACTTGGTTTTGAGATAGTTTTCTAAGCAATTTGAATTTATTAATCAGCACACGTGTGCTCAACTTCTATCATCTATTCCATGCAAGCCACCGAGAAGAAATTACTACTGACAGAAAATAATGAGGCAATTGAGAGTTAAGTGTGGATATCCTTTACACATATTTATTTTATAATGTTTTTTTAATTTTTTTTACTAGAAGCTTGAGTGCTTTGGTGGACAAAACTATTGGCAGAATATAAATTTCACTGACACCCTGATAAGGAGAATAAATTTTAGTCGAATGCATTTTATATTCACCAATTAAAGTTAGTTCTTTTATTAAATGCGGTTTTAAAATAAAGTTCTTTTCATTTCGCGATGGGGTGTATAGTTTTCGTCTACTTCTACGATCTTCTGCACCCTTCGGAACATTTGTTTTGAGACAAATTGTAAACTGCTACTTTAAATTGATACTGCTTGCTCAGTATAATGAATGGTTTGACTGACTACTAATACTTGATATCGAGTATTTTATATTCGCACCACACACAATTATTTATTATCGAAAACTTTAAATCGTTAAAGAGTAAAGGTTGAGTAAAAAATATTTTTAAATACTTGGGTACAACCTTGGTGTTGAGCTCTTTTGAGCACAGAAAATCGACACTGAGTATATCGTATATCGCACTTTGGATTAATATTGAGCGCACAAGACTTTAATATTTTGAGTACTTTAAATTGTTACTGGATATAAATTTAGTGCTAAATTCGTTTGTGTACAGAAAGTCAGCAATGAGTACCGTTAATTACTTACACCGGATACTTTATTGATTGCTTATCGCCACACCATCTTATAGCCATTTGAAAAATTCATCTGGCCTGCTTTACGGCTCCAAACGCAATTTAAAAAAAGATATTAAAAAAAATAACTATGACATCGCCCAAAATCTTTTACTTCGTTTCCTAATATTTATGTATGGCTAAATAAATATTTCCTTAACGCTCGTATTTCCTGCAGGGTAAGTCATTTCATGGATGTACGAGCACTTGCTGGGCTCCGAAAACAATCGAATTCAAAACATTAATGACCTGTCACAGCGTGTGATTCCCATTATTGAGAGTCGTATGTGTAGGTTTATACTACTACATGCATACATATCTACATAAACACGTACATATGTACACTGTACAGATGTTAATTCAGACATGCGAGTAAATTCAATTTCAATTCAATTAAAAGTGAATGCATTACTGTAGTGTTGACGTTAAGTATGAACGTGTCGTTGGCATCAGTACGAGCTATTAAAATACTAAGTGAAATGGTGCGATTTTGCAAAATTGCCACTGCTAATGCGAATATACAAACATACCATGTTTGTTTGTAGTTATGTATGTATGTATGTATGTACTTAAATATGCTACCACTCTCATTTATTTATGTATTTTTACTATACTATTTTGCGTTGCTTTTGTATGATTTATGCTAGAACAACTTTCGTTCTCGTTCCATGTGAATGAACGGGCGCATAAGCGGTACTGTATAGAGGTTACTAACAGTGATGAGGAAAATATTAGCAGTTCTCTGAATTTCATCACACACTTTCAATGCTTGGTAAGAACCAAGCGAATAATGAATGTTTCCTTTTTAAATACCGCAAATTTATTATAGAGATTTTTCGCTAGTGATTACTCGGAACTCCCCGTTGAAGCGTAAACCATTTATATCTTTCTATAAATTTATTGACGCCATCGACTGTAGTCTAAAATCTGTCTAAGCACTTTAAAAGCGCTCAGAAAATTATGTACAATTTTATCGCTGTATTTTGTGTCACGACCTGGATTTGGAATGTCTTAAACAATTCTTAATCTTGAAGTTTATTTGGCTTGTGAGCGTTCTTCTTTGTTGGTTATTAAAGTTCTAAAACTATATGACTTTGATTTGTTAAACCTATCCGTTGTTTAAATACTGCAATATATTAGACCAACATTTTTTCCATGCTTATTTTATACCAAAATCTTTTTAATTGTGAGTCAGATTTATTAAAATTTTCTTACATTTATACTGTGGGTCTGGCCAATCCCGCTCCTCTCTTACTAGTTAAATTGTGGGCAATATTCATAATACTAAATTCAATGTGAATTATGAAAACTTTTTTTCTATTAAACTTGTTACTTTACAATATTTTGATGTATCCGAAATCTCTGTGCGCTATTGTTGCAAGCAAATTTTTCGCATTCTCTGTCAAGCCAATATGTTTTTTGGCTTAAAGTGAATGGCTCTATAATTATTGGCAATTATGATGTTTGAATAAATCCAATGAGATAAACGAAACTGTTAGATTTCAAGAAGTCTAAGAGGAATAATATCAAAACCTATTGATAGTGTTTTCATTTGAATGCATTTCCTTAGAAAAAAGACATCTAAGAACTAGCCAGCCTTTTAAATTTCTTAGATTTTGCACAAAACTGCAGGCATATATGTACGTACACAGTAGTCTAAATTGTTATATTTTTTTATTTGTGTACTTGCTATGTACGTACGTACATATATTGCAGCAAATATTAATTTGCAAACGTATACGACCTTTGCTTTAGTATCGATCGTTCGTTCATTGCTATTTTGCTGATATTGATTTCCAATTTTGCAATGCGTCAAAGTAGTATTGAATTGAATTTACCTTCGATTTGTATTTTCTTCAGTTTTACTCTCATTTTCCATGACAATGTTTTGCTTAGGAACCAATTACAATTTTAACACTGAGCTATTTTTAATATTTTGAATTTTTTTGTTAGGTCAAAATGTTGAAAACAAAAATTAACATTATGCACATTTTCACATGCAAGCACTATTTTTTTTTGCCAATTAATGTTTGTATTCGAAATGTAAATTGATATTTATTTAAATGCGCACAACTTTTATTATAGAAATTTTAATAGTTGGCCTTATTCTGCCCATTTTCAATTTCACTAACAATTTCTCTGTTACGACGCCAATTATGTGGTTGTGCATAGTTATTTTTGTTTATTTATTTAAATAACTGTAGCTACTAAGCTTCATTTATGTACCAAGCTGAATTGGTAAAATGTTATTTTGCGGTTAGAATAACAATTTAAAAATAATTATTTTTTTTTACTTGCTCATGTAAATAGTTTACAAATTGCAGTTTAATTTAGCGAAATTGCTTTCCAATTGTACTTAAACAAACTGCGCTAATTATGGTGAGTGAGCGTTTAAGCAGATTTTTATAATATATAAATAGTAGATTAAGTCTTAGCAGGGCCGTGGGTAAATTCACTTATATGAAAATAACTAAATCGTATTCATCAAATTTTATTCGTATATGAAATTTCAATCCAGATCAGCCCGGTGTGCATCACTGGTCTAGAGAGAGCTACATAGGTGATTAAAACAACTTCGGGACAATACGATATGCTAGTCATAAACGTCCAATCATATCTCATTATATAAAATCACATCACATTAAACAATATCACATCGTTCCTCTACATGAAATTAAATCACGTTAGTTATTATAAATGTTGTTTACAGTTTGAAACTTGAGCTTTTGTGTATGCTTTTTGTGAGAAAATAAACTGTGTTTTAATAAATTAATTATTATAAATAAAAGAAATTTTAATTAAATTGTAAACAGTTAGTCAATATATGTTTGTCGTATAAATATGTTAAGCAGTACTGATGTTTGCACTCGGTATGTATTCGTAAATTAAAGTTCACAGCTATGTTCACGACAAGCTTACAACCCTTGAAATCCGAACAGGTCTTACAACTTATCTAAGCTTTCTTTACAAATTTTAAATTTTTCTCCATTTCTTGTTTATTAAATTTCACTCGTAGGCCACGAAAGCCTCTTCATACCAATTAAATTATAGCTTCACTTTAAAATGGTGATTTTAAATAAATAGGCAAATATCAATATTAAGCGACGAAAATCACTGAGTTGAACTCCCACATAGCAACACCTATATATGTATATATTATTTATTTATAACTATGTACTATTTCGCTCGGCGTGTTTATAATAATTTTCCGCCAGCATTAAATTACGCCTATATTTGCATTGCCACCACTACAATAAGCACATAATTGCAATTTTTGTTCAATTTGTTAAATTATACAAAGTGTTTATAGTTTGTTAACACACGTAATTACTTCTATTGAAAATATTTGTTTTACTAAACAGGAGCTTAAATTGTGATTATTATTGAGAGTTTAATGTCTATAAACATTTAATCGAAAATTTAATTGGAAATCGTTTAAAGTGGCATACATATGTATGTATGTATGTATGCAGCAATAACGTATTATTTCCTTTCAAACCTTCCAAACTACGAGTATACTAGCGATACGCATGCGCACACGCTCTTTGTAAATACATACATATGTATGTATATGCTACGCATACATATACATATACATATAAACTCAGTGTTGGTTTACAAATAAATTTAAAAATTTATGTATGCACTTAAGTGTCCATTTGGAAAGCTGTTAATTATTTGTAAAACTAGTTTTATGATTATTCTATCCGATAAACGCATTTGTTGAATTTTTGAAAAATCCCTCCAAATGAAATTTAGTATGTCATACACACTTGTACATATATGAACAGTAATTTTGATGCTCTCATCCCCTTGAATTTTACTATATCACATTCAAAACTACTATTTTTAAATCACTAATAATGGTCGCTCAAAGTTTTCGATGTATTTTACATAAAAAAAATTTCATTGGAAAGCTAAATAATTCCTGAAAATCAATATAATTGAGTTTTTCTCTACGAAACTTCAAAAAATCATACCAAATTATTGAAATTTTTAATAATTGTAAAAATTTTTTTTAAAGTTTTTGAGAGCTCCATAAAAATACTATTTAATAAACTAGAAAGAAATTTTCTTGATCTTCTCTCTCTTGTCCGATAATATAAAATGTTGGTGCAGTATATTGGAATGATTTCCGTCATCTCTTGTCTAAGTAGTTTGGTTTGGAGACAAACCGGTTTCGGCATTTTGCCATTTTCAGTGTCAATTTCCAACGTAATTTTACGTAAACGTATTCATTTAGCGCTGATACAAAATTCTGGCACATTACCTAATAATAATACAAATTGCAGACAAGCTTAAAAAAATTTAAAAATAGCACAATAATCCACTTAAAAATAAATCATCTTCAAATTTGTGATTTAAGAAAAAAAGTATAATCGCTACTTTGCCCATATAGAAATTCAGGCATTCAACCGAATGCATTCGAGAATTTTCAATTTTAGTACGTGAAGCCATTCACACATAAAACTCGCTTAATAGATTGCATTGCTTCATCACATCCCCCGCCCTCCTCCCTCGCATTTTAATTCTCTTTTCAAAATCAACAAAATAAATTGCTCGCTGCTTGCCGTTTTATTTGCTTGTCTACTGCTCGTAGTTATGAGGCGTCAAAATCAATTAACACAGACAATGGAAATTGTGCATTAACACGCACACATACTCATACATATGTACATACATACCCGACTTATTAATACATTTAAAACGAAATGGAAACAAAAACACACAGAGGCCATTTGAGGCCTTCGTAAAGGTCGAAAGGAGAAATGACGATATAGATATATATGTACATACGTACATTTGCAGAAAATATATTCGCTTTTTTCGTAAAAGCATACAAGTAAGTTTGCATTTCTGCGTTGTGTCTCTGTTTGCTAAATAGCGAAATTCCAACCGTACAAATCTTTATTGTTGACGTTTATTTGCATAACCGTGAATTTTAATTAAGCAATTAAAAGTGCAATCAAATTGTTCTTACATATAGACACACGTATAGGTATGTATGTACATATGTATGTATACATACATTCTTTCGAATGGTCACATCGCTCAATTGCTCATTTTCCATTGCTGTGCTTTTATACTCGTACATTGTACGAGTAATTACAGACGCACACACATACACATACGAGTATACATACATATTTCATATTTTTTTTCCATTGCACAGTGGGATGTCAATGGAAAAAATACAGAACGTAAATTAACACTAAAAATGACACAACGGCGAAACCGGTTTGTCTCCAAATCAAACTTGACAAGGAATGACGGAAAATCATTCCAACATATGTACATACATCGGAAAAAATACAGTTATCCAAAGTACAAGTTAATACTTTTTTTTTAACAAAATAGAGTAAATAAATGTTGTAAATATACACACACAAAAAATGATACTCGTCACTTTTGAAGAACCGTAATAAATACTTTAGATTTCGAGAAAGATTTTCATATTTACGACTTTTAATAATCGGAATCTTTATGTAAATAATGAAAAGACCGTTTTTGAAAACAAGTCACGTCTCTATCACATTTAAAAACAAAAACATTTTTGATTCGAGTTGTATGGAGATTTGCTTTTATTAATTTTTTTCCAAAAAAATGTATAAAGTTATACCACAGTGCATCGTTTTTCAGCTCAGCGCTTTTGCAATTTCCGGCAATTGAATTGTGTTTCAGCGCCGGCGCTTCAAATTGTTTGCTTTGTAATTATTTTCTACAATTCAATTAATAACTAACTAATAATTAAGTAGGCACTTGATTGTTTAAATCTAGCAATTAATAGATGACATGCTTTAATTATGACTGCCGTTTACCATTGCAGTGACTTTATTTTTAAAAAAATTTTATATTGAAAATGAAAATTCTCTTTTTTTCCTATTTTTTTTTTTTTGCAACTCATACAAAGTTAGTTAAGAGACCTTCGCCTCATTGATTGACGAACAGTGACTTTGTTTATTTACTGTCTCATTTACTGGCTTTTGTAATTTTATTCGATTTTGTTAATTGACAGTTTGAGTGACATATCGATTGACCGCATAGCGCTGCGACCAATTTGCCCAATGTAAGTAATTTGATGAAATTTAAGGTTATTAAAGGAAAGTGAGAAAAGTGAACACATGCATGGGTAGCGTTGTTAAATGACTTACTTCAATAAGACCCCAGCTGGAAAGTGGCTAATGCAATGCTAAATACATTCATTTCGGAGTGAGCGAATGGATAAGACTTGATTGAAATTCTGTTACTTCAAAAAAAAATTTGATTCTGAAGAATAAAGTATGTCGATGTATGGTAAATTTTTGAACGAATTGTCATTTTTTTTTAGTATTTTATGTTAAAGAATTTGCCATGACCTCAACCTCGCCATGAGAAATGTTGAAATTTGTAAAAATATAATTCCCTCCTCAAATGGAGGCACCTACGGTTTTATGCCGACTCCCGACGGTAGATGTACGGTTTTATGCCGACTCCCGACGGTAGATGTACTTCATTATAAGCATTTTCATTACAGAAATACACTCGGAGGTTTATCAGTGCTTGCCGAGGGGAAAACACTACTCGATGATTTTAGCTTTCACACGCCTCAGCTGGGACTCGAACCTTGGTTCTCAGCTTCAATCAGAGTTGCAGCATGCAAAGCTACACCCTCAACCATGGCGATCAAATATATACATACATACCTTCAAGTTCTGATATCAAAATATCGGTTTGAAGGTTAAGTTGGAGTTCTACATCTTTTTTCTACCAAATTCATAAAATTGCGAATGTTGATTCGCTCTAAATACTGATTCATACTGACCAATTGTGCAAGCTGCCATCACTACACACCCACTAGGGATGTCAATTTTGGAATTTTCGAGATCTGAAAACGAAATCCCGGGACAATTCCGCGATCCCGAATTTCACAAAGTTTTCAAACTTTACAAACTTAAAATTTCACAGACATACAAACGAATTTATACTTCAAGTACAAATATAAATATTTGGCACAAAAGCAAATGCACCCACATAAAGTAAAGTTATTTTTAATCACTGTTTGAGACCAATATTAAATATTAACAAAATAAATACATCAAGTAAAAATTAAATACATCACCCTTTCCATTTTGAGCGATGCAGAATTATTCCTTATTTTGATCAAAATGCAATTTTAAAGAAATTAAAGCCGTAAGTGTGGACCTAAATTTGTTGCATTTCATTTTGGAGAAGCACTGTTAAATGCCCTCTGTAGGGCTTAGCCTTTATCGCCTCTTTACAAAAACTATCATTACAAAAACTATTTATTATTTACCAAGCCTTCTGATAAATATTATGCCTTTCCATTATTGGACAATTGCGAGCGGCTCGTTAAAACTCGATGCAATTTATCTTTGAGAATTTCTGCCTTATCCACTTCAAGCACCTCGTCAGGCTCATTTTCTACTCGATCGGGATATTCCCCAACTCATTTAAGTATTTAGTTCACAAGCCGTGTTATTTGTCGTACTGTGTTATCGTAATACAACAGTTGTAAACTTGTTGCTTTTGTTTCTCATGTTAAATTTTCTTATTTCAATATAACACACTAATATTTGTTTTATTTTCAAAAATAGTACTATAACTTCAACCATTAAAAACTGTTGTTGTTTTTTCACTAACAAATCTTCCATAAACTGGCCTTGAGCTCAATAAAATTATAAAAATATTAACATTTACTAGGCCAACAGAAAAATGAACAAACATTTATTTTCAAAAAATTTAAATTAAAAATGGCTATTAAATTCACGGTTTTTTGCAATTTCGGGATTTAAATAGGCTGATCCCGGGATATTCGGGAGTTAAAAAAGGCCGGTATTGACATGCCTCAGACTCACATTTCATACTAACTTTTCTTATTCTTTTGAAACCCAACAATTCAAACTCCTCTAATGCAGCAGAAAACTTTATTATCAACACAACGGTTAAACAAATTTCGCACTAAGATAACAGTCAGACAGTTGATAGATGTATATCGCTTCTAGTGTCTCATTAGTTCCTATGTATCGCACTTGATGTGAGCTAGAAATTGTTTCCATTTGATACGGTTTTCCTAAGGGACATATAGACATCTCCTGTAAGTAAGTAAATTTGTGAACATTGTACATGTATACATACATACATATATTTCCACTAACTAACTGGAATATATTAATTCGAACTAGCAGCTGCGATAAGAACCTATTGGCATGCGACAATTGTTATGGTTTATGAACCCTCTTTGCAGCTGTCTATCTTTCTCTACCATACCACCATTTTCAAGTATACCATACCATATTTATCCCAAAAATATACTCATACGAATATGTACAAGCAATTGCGTATTTACATTTGACTTTACACTGCTTTGGCAAATATTTGATTTTCCAGCGTATAGCCAGACTGCCGTCAAATAAACGTAGCCAAACAAATACAAATACACAGTCAAACGTATGGAACGTGACAGAGAGAGAGAGAGAGAGAGAGAGAGAGAGAGAGAGAGAGAGAGTGAGTTGAAGAGCAGATAAACCACACGCACAGTGCAGCGCTTTTGTGTGTATAAACTACTTTTGAATGAGGGATATTCGTTCTAGTTAGACCGTTGTTGACTTTTACCGAGTGGATAATGAACCCTACATATGTTTCGACTTACGAGTATTACTTAGAAGTGTAGAAAAAAAGCGAAAATTATAATTGTTCGCTCACGTGAGGGTCGTGGCACCACGCGATGCTTTCGGCTTTATTTCGATTTTGATGTTGTAGTAATTTTGTATGTAATTTTGTAAATAAAATGGAATTGGGAAGGACCTCTCCGAGCCGTTCGAGATCATGCATTGTTTCAGACGATGCAGGCCATTTGTGACTTTTTTAATTAGATGCTGACCAGTGTACTTTGTCTACATTTATATAAAAACGAAAAATTTAGAGTTATATGTTAAGTTTGCTGTGCCTAATTTTAGTTGATTTTTAAGATTTTTCTTTTTATGATTTTCTTTTATACCAAGAATATGTTATGCGATATATAGAAATAAGAAAATAGTTTCAAAAATCAATGCTAGTTTTTAGGCATTTGTATTTTAAATTTTCTACCAATCAAAAATCCTTAGGATTTCTTACATAAAAGCTTAAAAATGTTATGATATTTTTATAATATGTTATCTCTTAATGGTAGAAGTTTTTTCTTCCTTGACACTTTTACAATTTTTTTGGGCACAGAAATCTACTACAAAAATTGCTTTAAGTTTTTTTCGAATATTATTCAGAAAGTTAACCCTCCTTTTTTAACTGTGGATCCATCACAGTGCGTTTCTCTACAATTGTGTCATCATCCCATTTACTCCATTCGATTTACGACTCACGAAATTTGTAATCGTACGACTATCAACTCGTTCACAACTGTCGCGATTCGACCCTTGTACGTAACTAGTCGAAAAAATATAAGACAATTTTGTAAAATCCGTAAGTCAACTTTTATTGCTCGCGTCGACGTAATTGTATTTCCCAACTGATTGGTAGACTGGTATAATGTTTATGCACAGAAAGAATAGCAAAATTTTGATTTTTAGAGTGAAGATTGACATTTTATTAGAGAACATGATTTTAACAGAAGGTGAGCTTATTGAGCTGCAAATCTAGCCATTAGGATATCAAATCAAATGGTGCATGTACATATTCACAGAAAAAAATTCTAACATGCTCGGTTAGTTAGAACTTAAATAATACGTTTCAAGCAGAAATAAAGCACCGGTGAAAGGGTTGCCACTGAGTAAGATTCTTTCCTGTCAACAGCTGATACAAAAAGCTACCAAAAGAGCAGCACTATTATAGACTGGAACATCGTTTTTTGATAAATCTGTGTTACATAAATACATGGAGGTGTGAGTTTGTTTAAAAAAGAAAAAAGAGATGAACAAGCAGCGAACCAATGGTGTGTTGCGATATTTAAGATTACTTCGTCAATAGCAATTATGGCTATAAATAATAGTTTCCAGAGATTTTACATATCTTAGTTTAAAACAACGGAAGCATTTTTGTGACTTACCTTGCCCTGACCTTATTCATACCCAGTTGTTAATGTAGGATTTCAGGCACTGTTGTGCTTGAAAGTCCAGCCATAATTGACCGTGACGCTAATTTATGGATGCCACTTTGCTTAGGAGAAATTGTTTCTGCTTTACTAGGCGCGAACAAAAAACCAACCAATCAAAATGTGAAGCCTTCCAAATTTGGTAAAAAAAACGCCGCACAACGACTACCCCGATATGGACGCACATAGGAAATGTTCGTAATAAAAAGGCTGCTTAAATGTTTGGAGATGCACACACAAGTAGGAAAAGCGCATAAATGTGGCAACACTGACCGGAGGTAATAAAGCAGGCGTGGATATGAAAGTAACTATTTACATTCCACGCTTGAATGCCAATGAAACGGGCTGAGAATCATTTGTGGATAGATACTCGTAGTATATGTACATACATACTGTAAATATTTGGCAGCATTATCGCGACATGACGCTGTGAAAGCTCTGCACTTTGCTATGCACAAGGATGTATAAATACATATATATGGTTAGTGTATACATATATGTATGTCCAATAAAGAAAATAACTAGTTGGATTATGTACATGTTTTTGACATTTGCCGCCTCCAATGTAAGCCTAAATATTTGTCCATCAATTTATGAGTGTGTGTAGGCTTAGATTGAATTATCAAAATGAATGACAATGTTAATGCCTCCGACACAGTTGAACTGGCATACATATATTCTTCATAACTTTATGTTTTGTATATATGTTTCAAACACATCATCACATTATATCATATAACATTTTGTCATAACACATAACGTCACATCATCACATCACTTAACATCATGACGTCACATCACATCAACACATCATATCACGTTAAATTATCACTTTACATCGGTAACAACTACGCATCACGTAACACAACATTATATGAGTGTAGCATCACCACATTACATCACATCACGTAACATAACATATCATAATATAACCGAATGTATCATAACATAAATTAATAATTTTTTTTTTTTTAAGAATACTGTTTGGTAATTGTCTATCAAACTGCATCAAAATCTGAATTTTGAAAAAAGTTCACTTAGCACATTTACATCTGTGGCTAACGTTATGTTAACTAGGATAAGAAAGACATATCGCTTTCTCTTTTCATTTGCACTCACCAAGTAAATACAATTTTCACTTCAAAAATGTATGTAAGTATTTTGGCTTAATCTTCTGGCCTGTATATATGGCCGTCTTCGGAAACCATAGCTAAAGCAATACAAATTCATTGATGATTATGTAGGGGATCGCCACAGCTGCGGTTGTGGCCATCTTTGGATAATTTTCGCCAGGGAGCAGAGACAGTCGATATGGCAGTTGTCGTTTGTGTCCAATGTCAGTGCGATGATTTCGTGCTGCTTCCGAAGTTAAAACATCCATATGAAAAGTAGCCCCGATCGGTAGCATTGTTTCGTGCGCATTAGTCAACTCGAATGTATGTAAATACTTATCTTGTCAAAAGTGCGACAGAATAAACTCCGTCACTGCAAACGTAAAACAATGTATTACGTGATTGTGTATTGCTTGAAGCAAAAAGTTCGCTTCAGAAAATTTGCTGTTTGTGGGTTGTGAAATATTGCAAACCTTCTGTGTATTCTTTTCTTGCTTTTTTTGGAAAAACCTGAATTCTAAAAACGAAGTGCCCAATTGTCCGCATGTAATTGAGAAAACAATTTTTAATCGTCAGAAAAAAAAATTTTTTTCTTCATTTTTACGGATTTATTTGTCCCCATTTTTTAGTTATGCCTTCACAAACATTGATTTCAATGCATTTATCTAAACCATTATGCGGTGCAAAATCGACAATTTAATTTTTAAATTTAATTTTAATTTATTTGCTATTTTCATATTTCTAAATTGTATTGTATGACGGCTTAATTCCCAAACTTCTTCTTATTATTTATGCTACTGAAAGCTTTAATAATTAATAAAATATTAGTTTCTTAAAGTTATGTGTGGTTTCATTTCATATTTTTCCACTTTTAAGGTATTTTCCAAGGGTGGCCAGTGGCCACAACTGGTAACAAATTTTGCGATAGTCGAAAGTGACTACTTAACAAAAACGACATATTTTATTACCAGAAGTTACACAAGGGGTTTAGCTTTCCATTGATATATTTATATGTCTGCATAAGTACTCTATGGTCAAAAGTTATAGCTAAAAAGGCAAACTTTAGGTTAATAGTGTATTATGTAAATACTGTTGTAATATGTATTCTAAAAAAAAGAGCTTTCACCCGAAACCCCACTGACCGTTGTCTTTGGTTTCAGTTACTGAAAAGAGTTCCAATACCAGAACGTAAAGACAAAAACGTTTTCTTTCAAAGCTTCAAAGAACTTCGATACCGATTCTCTTGGGAGCTTCACTAGATCGCTTAGCATAACTTCGAAAACTTTCCGGAATTTTTATATAAACAAGGCTTGGTCAAATTTCGGACGCTTGAAAAAGAGAGTATAGTGAGCAATTAGCTTTCTCTGTGTTACCTTCAAACTCTTTCTATGGAAATCAAATGGATAGAAGATGTCAATTTGGAAAATTTGTTACTCTGTACCGGCTACATTCTGACCGATTTGTTTGCCTTATTAGTCGATTTCGTTAAGCTGAGATAAGGAAGGTCCAAAAATGTAGTGCTAAATATTGATTTAGGATGTTAGAGTTAACTTTGGCGTGAGACTTCAAAGGCAACTGAAGTTATAAAAGCCAGCTCCACACAGTTAATGCTATTTAAAGTCTTCGTCGCGAACCGTGTTCTTATATCTGTATAATATGATGCTATGATAGAATATGTATTTCTCAAGAAAGAGAGACTATTCTAGACATCTTGCTATATATCGTTTTTTTATTTTGTTGTTCATTACCAGGACGTAATCTTTATCATTCAAAATACGCAAAGAAAGGAAAAGAAGACTATTAGAATAATACTTTCATGTAGTAGACAAGAACAGCACACAGCTTTACGAAGCAAAGAAGCTCTTCTAAAAGCTAAGTAACAGTTAATAATGTTGAATTAAAAATTTTGTTAAAGATATCGTTCCGAGCGGATTAAAGCGTGGGCGATAAACGAATGAGCTTTTATCAGGTACAAAAGTAAAATTGTTTGTTCACATTTAAGTTTGTTTAGTTGGTGGAGCTTGCGGGGCTTTATTTTTTATTCAAAACCAAACATTTGGTTCTTTCTTATCGTGACTGTCACTTTTTCATTGTTTAACAGTTGCTTTATCTTTTGAAATGTTTAAACAAGATGCTAATTAAAAGACTTAATGAATGAGCTGTGCAAACAGCCAGCAGACAAAGGAAGTAAGGGCGAGTATTCCGACATGATTAGATCAAAAACAAAAGAGTGAAAGGCTAACTACCATCTTCGATGTGCATAAATTTTGTGGCTTTTTGAAACTTGAATTTTTTGTTAAGTATTAAAACATATATTACTCCAGTCATCTTATTGCTGTTGTAATATCTAAGTAACGATTTTGAGATAAAAGATAGTAATTTAAAAAAACGCAGGAAGCGAGTTTTATCAATAAAAATTATAAATAATAATAAAAATTTAAATTTTCTAACAAACAAATTTAAAAGTATACATTATATGTGTACAAACTACAACTACACTGCACTGAGTTGTAAAGGGAAAATGAGAAAATGACAACACCTCACACAGCCGAAGCTTAGATGAGGCTGTTTAGATGCTGGCTTGGTTAAGCCTTGAAGAAAGAAGTCTGATGAGGAGATGTGGTGGTCTCCGAAATAGTACTATAACTTCAACCGCTTTGGGTGTTTTTTTTTATTTTTCTCTATAAATTTTCTCATAAAATTGACCTTTAGCTCATTTGAAAACAAATAATAAAATAATAAAAACAGGTGAAACACAATAAAATTTTGTTTGTTTAAAATTATTTTTTAATCTTATTTTTATGCTAAGGTTTGCAGATTATTTCTTGATTTTTTTTCTTTTATTTTAAATACAACCCACACTTTCAGAAAAATTTGATTTCGTCAATTCCCTAGAACCTTGGGCAATACATAATATACACTTTCGAGAGACGAAGTTATAAATACCCCTGTTAACTAAATTTAAAAAGAAAGTAAAAAAAAAATTTGTAGGAATTTGGATATCTTATCAGAAAAAATCTTTCAAAATTTGCATTAATAATTCGTACTGAAAATCCTTTACGAGTTCTTCTCAGCCACTCCTTACGAATTTTGAGAAAATTTCATACATAATTTGAAATACATCACCGATGTAGTTAACGAATTCTGCAAAATTTCGGAAATTTTGGTTGCAGACTAATAAACTTACACATACGAGTGTAGTATGTACATAATAATGTTTAAACATTTAATCGCAAGTTCATTACAATAATAGCTGAGTTCTGTGAAACTAATTAACCGACGTTGTGGTGCACCTACAAGTCTACAATAGTGAAAGCAAATGCAAACAATGACCACCAACAGTATCAATTCAGTAGATGCTATTGCTATTGACGCATTGTTAACCGCCAATTCGGGCATCTACTATTAATTAGTGACTATGCGTCAATAGCTGAAGCGATGTTGCCAGAAAAAAAAATGCTCAAACCCTCGAAAAACATTTTATAAATTCATAATTTTGAGCCATAATATATAAGCAAAAAAGTTTTTAAAAAATTATTAAAAATCATTACAAAGTATGTTTCATTTTTAGCGTGCCTTTTATTTATTTATTTATTTAAGTATTAGAATTTCAATCCTTACAGACTATGTACAAAAGAAGCTTAATACAAGCTATTGATATACATATTACATATACTTCAAAATACTTATAAGACAGACTTCAAAATAATCAAAAAAGCAACCCTTGAATGGGAAAAATTAAGATTTGTTCGTCAAAAATTGGTTAAGCTATCAAAGCTCTTTTTATAATAAAAACTTTAAAATTCTATGAAATTTCGCCGATTTATATACATAAGTTTCGTGTAACTTTGAAACATTGATTCCAGCGAATTGTGCTGTTTTATGAACTAAATTTTATAAAAAATTTCCATTTATAAGGATAACAATTGATGGGAATTTTAATGTTAGAAGAATGCCAACAAAATACAGATAAATAAAAATGCACATTCTTTTTTTGAACAATTTCTCTTCTAAGACAAAAATCACGTACACGAAAGTCTTTTCTGGCAACTAGCTTGAAAGCTCTTTTTCAACTTTCCAAAAGCTAACTGAAAGATATGATATACTCACCATCTTAAAGTGTTTTTAATGCATTTTTTGCAAATGTTTAATATATAATTATATTGTTATTAAAAGAAAGGACTGCGGTATGGAGTTCTTAATCGGAATCATAATTCTAGATTACGATCAACTGAGCCTATCATTAGATAAAACAAAAAAAAGGTCTGTTGCGCGGTGAGTTTAGGCTTGGTTATATTAGTTATGGTGAGCTAAGGTACATATGTTGGGTTTAGGTGATTATGGTATGGTGAGTATAAGCTTTTTGAGTTTAATTGTGTTGAGTTCAAGTATGGTGAGCAGAAGAGATACTTGATGCTGTGTCCAACGGTTTTCTTATTTCAACATAACAACATTTACATTTTTAAATCAATTATATGTATACAAACAAAAATATTCGTATTTTGCCAAAAAAAAAAACTATTCACAATTTTTGTTATATCATTTTTAGCTATTTCACAAAGTATTTTAAATTGTATTGGCAACCATCTAAAGATTCTCTTTCAAAAGGCTCAGAACAATTTGTATCAAAATTTTCCTTTATACCTGGTTTATGCAAACATTCTAGAACCAACAGAGTTATAAATACTCAAAGTACTTCATGATACCGAGAAGAGGTTTTTAATAGTGATAAAATATTCACTTACGTATACTAAGAACCAATATATACACTGATAAAATATCTATTTCTCCCCTTTATTTATAAAACTTTAGTGTGATTTATTACAAAAGGCTTTCACTAAACCGAATCCTACTTCCTCACGACATCTGTAATATCCTTTAGAGATTATTTAGCCTAAGAATGATACAAGAACTCTGCTTTCAAAATCGAAAAATTGCGATAGACATGGTGATTAACTTAAATTCTCCATGTCTCCTTCTCCAAGTAAGCAAGAAAGTAAATCGATTTACTTTTTGACTGTGGACGTTTCCTGTTCAATTACAACCCTCTCGAATTTGGGTCATCATCCATGATAATAAATCTAGATATCAACAGTTGCTTAATCATTTGCCACGTTTTTCCAATAATTGTATAATTTTCTGATAGGATGAAGGCTTTTGCGCCACCTTGTAAGTTCTTGCATTCTGCTGTAGTTATACTTGTGTAAAGACCGATAAAAATATGTACATTGAAGTGCGATAATAACAAACTAATAGTCATAAAATAGTTGAAAATGGTGAACCAAATGCGAAAATTTTACCGCGAACGGGGATGAAGGTTTAAAACAAATTGCCGCCCATGGATTAAGTGGCGTTTTGCCGTGTAATTATCGCTGACAATTGAGCGATACAAATGTGCTTACTGGATCGTGTTGTGGCACATCTTTACGTTAATGTATGTGTTTATTGTTATATATATAAATTAATGTACACTTATGTTTAACATGCACGAGTACATAAATTGTGTAATTATCAAACCTAATTAGTATTTGCGGTTGGCAGCTGCAAATACGGTCAATGGCTGATTCAAATCTCAAGAGTATGTGTACATGAAAGGGAAAATGTGTAAGTACATACATATGTACGTTTAAAATAATGAGAAGTATATACTATTTCACCCAAATGGAGCTGATTGAAACCGCGATCGATTAGCCAAGCACTCGCCTACAATTTTCAGTGGCAACACAAAACAGAAAACATACATTTTTTAAATCAGATGTCTGATGTTTATATTTGGTATCTTTTGGAATTTAAATTTTAGTTTATGGTTCCACTAAAAAAAAGCTCCAAAAATACTTGTTGAGAAGAGAGCAGGTCAGAAAAAATAATTATAATTATAAAAAATAATACGTGTAACTAACTTTTTATAATAGAAACTTAAGATGTGTTTTTAAAAATAATTATTACATAAAAAATAATTATATCAAACTAAAATTGATTGGGCTATAAAACTACATACTCAAGAAATTCTAAAACTTCTGAGGAAACAGTTCAAAAGCTATATAAAATTAAAAAAAAAATTTTTTTTAGTTTTCTACAAAGTATTAAACTTGAATTTATGTGTTTAATATTACAGAATGAGCTGAATTTTAGCTGAAAATTATTAAAAATAAAAAAATTAAAAAATGTGGAAAATTATATAATTTAGAATTTGGTTGCTAATAATATGCACAACACTGTATATACATTTATTAAACGGCATACGAAAAAAATACTATATTTCGATATTAATTATCTTCGTTTTTGAGTTAGCGCTCGCATAAATACAAATTTTCAATAAGAAATGCATTCGCCGGTGCTTTTATTTTTACTTTAAATAATAATAACAAATATTGGCAGGTTTTGTATCTCATTAAATTCTAAAGAAAATAAAATACAAATTTGAAGGTGACTCCAACTTAGCTTTAAACATTTTTACTGGCGCTCTTTTTCCATATATTTGTTGCTCGTTATTAATTTTTTATACAGAAAAAAACTGAAACAAAAAATGTTCTTAAATTAACTGTGATTTGTGGATACCTCAAACTTACACCTTATAATAAGAAAATTGAATTGGCTACGTAATTAAAGAGACAAAAATTTGATTATTTAACTGTTTAATGCAATTTTTCTTTAATTGAAACAATTTATTTTGCGAGCGCTAATTGAAAAATTTCCACGTATGTATATAATTTTTTTTGTTGTGACCGACAACGAAACTTTCACATCAAACCGAAAAAAATCAAAAATGTCGTTTTTGACACAGTCTAATGTTTATCACCATTTGCATGTTTATAATGTCATAAGCAGATGGAGATTAAGATCCGGAAGATTCTGTGAAAATTGGGTAGGAAAATGGCTCTACAAGCGCCAATTCTTCCTAAGACCCAACAACCTCGCTTTTATAAACGGAATTAAGTTCGTATTCATTCGAAGGCCGTATTATCCCTACAAACACCGGGAATTGAATTGACTTAATTCAATGCGTTTGATTATAAACTTATATCATCATAGGATGTGTACTGGCCAGCGGAGGCCTTGGCTCTTAACTAGCTGTGGCATTTCCACATATGTATATCTATCCTTTTCTAGTTTATACAGCTCATACGCCTTATCAATCGTTGTATTCATATGAGTGTCTGCGAAGTATAATTAAACGGACATGACGAGAGACTTAAAGAATGTACCTCTTAAACATCGTTTAATACTTCTTGATAAATTCATTTAAAAAGGATCTGATTGCTTCGTAACGTAAGTCGTTTATACTTAACTAATAACTAATGTCATTTCAATAAAATAACAAGCTTCGAACTTGATAAAAATTAGAAATAGAAAAATTTCATTCAGCGGTTAAAGCTCTCGAAAATAACGAAAAATTTGAATGTCATATACATATATAAAATTAAAAAAGTTTGATGTCTCGAATGCCAAAGATCTTCCTATTAAACTTAAACACTTTTCTGTAACATCCAAATTAGAAATTGCATTTTAATCTAAATTTTAATCTGAATTCATAATAAACCATATATTTTGCATGAGCTACACTCTTATATATGTACGTATAATAGTATAATAATACTACTTAATAAATAATTATATTACTAAATAAAAACTATTTTTCTATGCTTCACCCAGTATAAAAAATTTATAAACATAAGCAAAACATGATTAAAAATACTACTAAGTAATTTTTTTTCCATTTCTTTTTAGGTAATTGTCAAACTAATATTTTTAACAAAATTCCAAGGCATGTTTTGCTGAACAGAAATTATCGAGGTGTTGGTAAGCAAAGTTAACATTTTTTTAACATATTCCAAGCAGTTTCACTCTATAGACGAGTGAGTTAAGAAGTTGTGGAAGACGACACAAGTAAGAAGCAATTCAATTGCCGTACTTTAAATTTTACTGTCAGTCCTTATTAGAATTATAGTTTCAAACTTGGAGTTGAAACTCGCTACCGAACCGGATTTCCCTTTTTGTTGCGCAGACTTATGAAAGTCAGATCGAAATTAAATATAAAATGGTATTTTAGTTGATTAGAAGCAGTATCAATATTTTGATTTAATTCTATCACCGACACAAATACCAAATGTTTGCTCTCTAATTTAACAGAGTTTCCCACATTCGAGATAAATAAATAAAAGAAAAGATACTGGAAACATTTTTCTGGGTTAGTCTGTAGCTGTTTATTGTAGGTATGTGTGCATGCAAGTTGTACTGCTACCATTCGCGCTTGTTCGCCAAAAATTTCTAAACATCCATATTTTGTAATTGTGGTGTGATTTTCGTGGCAAATATTGTGGTGGCAATGAACGAAAAATGTGCGAAAACAAACATTCAATGAAAATAATAATTGGTAGAAATGTATGTAAGACAGCGTTGCCAGTTATTTTTTTTCCACAAAAAATTTGTAAATTTTCAAAATTAAACATTATTTTGGCACAAAAAACTTGTAACATCCAAAACGAAGAGTTTGTTTTAGAAAATCAAAGTTTTTATTTTAAATTTTATTAAACCTTAATAACAAAACCCAATTCATTTTTAATAAAAAAACGTTAATAGTTTAAAATTATACTCAACTAAAAAAACAGTCTTTATATACTGAAATATTTAAATTGGATTTTGTTTTAATGAAATTCCATTTTATTACACCGCTCAACGCGATTTTTAGGTCTGACTTTTAAATGTTAAATTTCCAAGTTATCATACGCAAAGATTAAAGGAAAGGAAACTTTTTTTTGTAAAAATTAGAGAAATTTAAATAAATGTAAATCAATGTAAACGTAGATGTTATCTAAAGCAATTTAAATCAGACAAACGCAAACCTTACGAACTAAATAGAAAATTCAAGTATTTTTCAATGTCTAGAATCAGAATTTAAACATGAAACCAGAAACACAAAGAAACATTCTCGTTGTTGACCGGTATTATTTTTCGTAAATTGCCTTGTTAATTTCGTTTGATACCTCAAATTTAATACAATATTTTTTTAAAATATCATTTGTTCTTAAAATATGTATCAGAGACTACTGGAACTTTTAATTTATTTTTTGTTTTCTTTCAATTGATTTGGATAAATATTTTTTCCACATTTTCTGTAATGTAATATTATTATGTGATTAATTTGTTTAAACCACAAATTTTGGAAAAACTGTATTTTGCACTAGGATGTAATTTAAGAAAACTGTGAATCTGGCATCATCGATGTAAGTATAAGTCAATAGCCATGCGATATTATTGCACATAAACGTTACTTTTTTTCTGCACATACGCACAGACACAGAACACCGTTAACTGTGTCATGCGCGACGTCAAACCTCTAAACCGCTGCCAGCAGTAGTCGCCGCCAGCCAAATAAGCAGCTTCACGTATGTATGTGCCACCCCCTGCTCCGTTTGCCAATTGTGTACCCTCTGTCGATATTATTGAAATTTAATGCTTAATTTTTAAGTGAAGGTGTGTGTGTGTGTGTGTGTTTCACACATGCCCGCAAGCATTAATTGAGGCGGTTAGCAGTTTTAAGTGCTTTGTTACCTGAAAGAGTTCAATCAACTCTAACTTAATTTATTTGGTTTAATTTCTTGTTTGGTTCATTTGCTTGAAATTCAGAGAAATTTGTATTTGAACTGCTTTTTTATTTTCGCTACTAATTTTCAATTTATTTAAATGGTATACCTGCGCTTCTTTATTTTCAACTTTCGAAAAGTAGTGTGATTTTTTTATGTTCTTCAATTGAGTTTTAGTGGTTTAAGCTGATTTTTGACATATCAAAATCATTCCATTTCATACTTATAACGCCAGTTGATATGAAAATGTACAATTAATTTATTTAATACTTTTCAACTTGAGTTTATATTGGCTTTGTAAAAGATTTGTCTGTATTTAAATTTGAAGTAGCAAATTTAAAATATAATAAATGGACTGAAAAATAGTATACATGATGGCATTATAAATCTGAGTTGCGGGTCTTACGTAATTTTTTCGATAAAACTCACTCTTGACATTGCAAAAGAGTTTTAGCAAAAAAAAATAAATTTTCAAAAATAAACTTTAATTATTAATATTATAAACATGCACTTTATTAGATATACTAAAATTAAAAAAAAAAAAAAAACAATTTTTTTTTGTAAATTTCACATTCTGACCCCTATTTTTTTGTTTAATGCGAAAGTTAACTTAACTTAAAAATTAAATTGATGAAATAATGTTATTATGTTTGGGAAGAAATCAGCGCGATCTCGACATTTTTTGAGTGACTAACTTGCACTTAAGCATTTTCTTAAATACAGCTTCTGAAAGAAGTTTTATTATCGAGCATTACCGCTGGGAAGTTCGCCCGAAATCCAAGGAATTGTTTAACTGTTTTTCGTTATTACGGCGTATCGCTCTACGATATGTCTCCTCTTCTCTTCCCTGTAGCGGTTACCATAAATTCAGAAGATATCAAATCCGATTTTTTTTTTAAATGTAGAGAAATGTAATCAGAGAACACCTATTGGGAACCCCTACTTTTTTCTGTTTTCTTGTATTTCATTTACATTCACTAATGCCATCCTATTAAGCTCGAGTTACTTTAAAAAAAATACCGATTTGGGAAATAACGTTCACCCTAATATACATACGTATGTACGAGTACTTATGAATGAATTGGTTTTTATATATTCACTGGTTTATTAATTTTAAAATGTGTCTATGCCAATAATGTAATCTAACGCATGTATGTTCATAATTTCTGTGGTCATGCCACCTACATATGTTACATATATAAATATTAAAGTGTCTATGCTGTGGCTTAGCATGTTCTCATTTCTGACAGTTGTGTTAATGCTTTCAAACACTTTGTTTTATTCCGACACTTCCATGCAAAAACATGTACTTTGTTCTATATTTACTTAGAGTTTCTAATGTATATTGGTTTCTGCGTTTGACATTCATTTAACTAAACTAATCATGAAGTGAACTAAAATATATTTTACTTTAAAGTTTTTCACATATTTTCTTTGTCTTCTTCCGAATGGCGCTCTTGCCATATTTAGTACCTTTCAGCATAGTATTTTATCTCTTACGTAGGTTGTATTGATGTTTAAGTTTTTTTTTTTATAATGAATATGCGTACCATATTTTTACCAAAGTAGCTACTAGGTTTCTAGAATTTCCAGTATTTTGCCGTTTAATGATATCTCATTTCTGAACTATTTTGCATCTCTGATGGCAGCTCAACAAAGGTAAATGCTTCGCAGTTTTCTGTAGAAATTTTAATTTATTTAATATACAAAATTGTTCATGAGTTGCTCATTCCCACTCGTATGCCTCTATCACTTGGACATACTGAAATTTAATGGATTTTTTTTAAACGTGGTAGCGACATGAAAGAGAAAACTAATTGTTGTTTTGTAATTTTAAACAACTAATGAGATTAAAATCAAAAGACTATGCCGCTCGTAATAGCCCGCGAACGTACTGGTAAAATCGTTTGGAAAAATTCCCAAACAAAAACAAAATTGGAACTCTCCGTAACGTTCCAAAACGAAAAAAAAAATTTGAACTAAACTCTCGAGTGTTTCTCAATGAGAGATATTTTCGGGGAAGACTTAGGTTACCATTTTGATTTCTTGAAAATATTCCCGAAAGTATTGTACATTTGTACTCTTCAGGAACGCTCACCTGCATGTTGTTGTTATAAAATTCCCGAGGAGAGAAAACACCCCCGATAGTTTTGGTCTCATTTTGAATGTTTTAGGGTTCAGAAGTACAAGCATTACGTTTGATTATGATCATAACTGAAAATAGTAGGAAAGCTTATGTTAACACTGTTTGCACAGTATTTGAATATAGTGGCATGAAACTCTTCAATTATTCACTATTGCTGAAGAGTAAATCGTTTTCGAATGTCTTTACACACTTAATGCTTACGAACATTTCTCAAAGTGTTGCACAAATTTCCTTAAGAATCAACAAACAAAAGTTACATATTTTCACTTCCCTCCTCAAACTCATAAAGTAAAATATGCTACAAGTATAAATTAACTCAAAACACATTAGCTAATTATTCAGGGCAACAACCGCAGTTAAGCTGAAGCAACTAATAAATGCGCAAATACGCTTGCCATAAACGGATATGTTTCTATTTATTGCAGATATAATATATATAATTATATATGTATGTATGTATGTATGTATGAATGTATGTAAAAACATTTACTTTGCAATTTGACTAATTTCTCAACAATGCCAATAAACTCTGCCACAATAGAAACAATCAGTACAAAAGTAAAAACAAAAGCTTTGACTAAGTCTTGCCGATAAGTTAAAGTCGATTATTATAAATTGATTGATTGAATTTATGTTGAGCAACTAACTGTAGCAAATTATAGTTTAGTAAACTTAGCAAACCTGTTGCCATAAAGTGCCTCTAGTGGAAAAGTTATAGCGCGAACAACAATTAAATGCAGCCACCAAACTGTTGCAACAATCGCGTGCCTCCTGCGGATGGGGCACCAAGGTGCATTGAAAACTTGCTCAAACGGAAGTTGTTAAATTGAAGCGACGGTGAATGAACGACACGCAGCAATAAAACAACAAGCCCTAACACCTCGAAAGTATTTAGTTTGAACAAATGTTTAAAGTATTCAAAATGTGATTAAATTATAGAAAAATACAAAGCATAACTAAATGTTTATACCCGAGCGTATTTGTACACAAGGGTATTATAACTTTGTTCGCATAACGGTTGTTTGTAACAGCAAAAAATAAACGAGATAGATATAGACATATATGTATGTATATACTAAAATGATCAGAATGAAAAGAGGAATCGATTTAGCCCTGACTGTCTGTCCGTCCGTCCGTCTGTCCGTCTGTGGTTACAATAACTTGAGTAAAAATTGAGATATCTCAATCACATTTGGTACACAGATTGCTCTTTGTACAGGGATGGCTGGTCAAGATCGGTGAATAACCACGCCCACCTCCCATATAACGGAAATTTTTCAAAAATGCAGAAACTCTGATGTTTCGGTATTCATTAAAGCAAATTGAGTGAAATTTGAAGAATGGGCGTTGCCACGCCCACTTATGAAAAAATGTCTGTATCTCAATACCGGTGTAAAGTATTGTCACAAAATGAGGTGAACAAATTTTCCTTAATATCGCTGTTATCATCGTTAAAAAGTTTTACAATCGGACTATAACCACGCCCAATTTCCAAATAACGGAAATTTTGAAAAATGCAAAAACTCCGTTTTTTCGGTATCTACGTATTAAAGCAAATTCAGTGAAATTTGGTATTTGGAGCGATTTTGAACTAAGAAATTAGGTATTTATCAAATTTTGAAAATTGGGCGTTGCCACGCCTACTTAAGAAAAAATTCCTGTATCTCAATAACGGTGTAAGGTATCGTCACAACATATAGTGAACAAATTTTTCTCAATATCGCTGTTATCATCGTTAAAAATTTTTGAAATCGGACTATAACCTCGCCCGACATAACGGAAATTTTGAAAAATGCAAAAGTTTCGGTTTTTCTTTATCTATTGGAACATATTAATTAAAATTTGATATTTAGAGAGATAGTTAATTGAGAAACTTGATTTTTATGAAACTTTAAAAAATGGGCGTTACCACGCCCACTTATAAAAAAAACGTCTGTACGTATCTCAATAACGATGTAAGGTATCGTTACAAAATTTGTTAAACATATTGTGCGTGATATCACTAGCATCACCGTCACAATCGGACCATAAGCACGC
The DNA here is from genome assembly GCA_963971545.1 of Philophylla caesio. NCBI lineage: Eukaryota > Metazoa > Arthropoda > Insecta > Diptera > Tephritidae > Philophylla > Philophylla caesio. The sequence continues at coordinate 21,193,443 of OZ020607.1, forward strand.
CCAACTTCCATACAACGGAAATTTTGAAAAATGCAAAAAATTCGTTTTTCAGTATTTATTGGAAGAAATTGAGTAAAGTTTAAAACTAGCTGCGATTTGAAACAAAAAAACCGGAATTTTATGATATTATGGTCACCGACCATACAAAAATACATCGAGGGTATAAAAAATCGGTTTCGCCCGAATTTTGCTTTCCTTACTTGTATATTTTCAAGTAGATGCAAATGTCCCACTTTCGTATCTACAAGGGGATACATTATTGTAACTTAGTTGAGTAATTTTTAACATGTTCATCAAATTTAGTTTGAAAATTAAAAAAAGAAAGATAATGATGCAAAAATACTGAAAAAAACAGTCAATTAATTAGTTTGAAAATTTAATTTCTTTTGTAATAATGCGAGATATATAGGAAGCATGACGTACTCTTTTTCGAATACGTTGCATACTATACTGTTGTACGAAATTTTAGTGTCTTGTCTTTAGTGGAAATTATCGCTTTTTTTCGCAATGAATAAGCACCATAATTAGAGCTACTAGTATACTTAGTTACTTTGGAATGAACCACACATTCAGCATACGTAAGCCGAACACATTGAATCCTTTATTCTTTTATGTTATGTTACGAAATGTTATGTTTTACTTTATAATACACTTTATGATATGTGACGTTATGGTTTGTTGTGTAATGTAATGTTATGTTAGGATATTATGCTATGTTATACTATTACGTTCTGGTTTGTTAATCTATGTTATTTGAACATGGCCAATGAGACAGTAATATTGGGAATGGTGCAAGTATACGAAATGCGTAGGAGTTGGTTTATCAACATATCTGAAATAGCAATTCCTAAACTAACCACACTCACCACACCTATACTTACAACTTCGAAATCCACCATATGTAAACTCTGCACGCGTTAACTATTTTCAACTCACCTAACCTCAATTCCTTTTACCTTATCTTACCTTACCTCATCCCAGCTCAGCTCAACTCGCCTCACCTTATCACAGAGAGCGCAAGAAAATAGAGACATTTAATTTCTTAAATTTGTATTTTGTACAGCGTGTTACGTATGATCTTTTTTTATATAAATGCAAATATACCGATTTAATAAAATCAAACATAAATTGATTACTCGGAATAGCAATTTTGGTGAAGTTAATTTCTAAACGGATTCCTAAAAGTCTTTAAGTTGAGTTATCGGTATTTTTTTTTTGGTTTGGGTACACAATAACTATTTGCCAAGAGAAACGTACATTATAAATATTTATTTTTAAAGACGAACCAAACCAAAGAATCGTATCTGTTCAGCGTTTTGGCTAACAAAGTCAGGTGCGGATACAGGATAGGGGGGTTTTTGGTGGTCCGGATTCCCCCGAAATATTGGAACCTTACACACAGAAAAATTTAAATGTATGAAACAGTTCATCTCTCATGATTTGTCTACAAAAATATTGTTTTTGATCCCCCCAAAATTATTTTTTGTATCTGCCCCTGAACACAGTAACTATAACATATGTATCAAAAGAATATGCAGTTGTACATACATACATACATAATATGTGTATGTACGTATCTAAATTGCTTTTTTATATTTTTCTAATAGCATTTATTTATGTATTTCTATGCTGGTGTTCTGTGTTTTGATTTTGCTCGTATTTTAAGTCTCTAAATCTTGGACTTTGAGTTAGTGATTAATACCTTTCTTCACTGTTTTGTTTATTTTTTGTATTGGTTTTAGTTTTTTGTGACCTGCTGGTCATGAAATAGGGATTTTATTTTTTAACTGAAGACTTTGTTTTGAAACTAATGAATGCAAACTGATATAAAAATGAGACTGAGACTGCTAACTGAATCGAGAATTTAATTTAGTTTGTGGATACTTTCACTAAGTACTTCGATTTATTTTTCAATTTATTATTTTATTTTATGTTATGAGGTTTATTTTATATTTGTTGGAACGATTTTCCGTCATCCCTTGTCAACCGGTTAGTCTACAAACCAAACTTGACAAGGGATGACGGAAAATCGTTCCAACAAATATCAACATTCCACCCTGTCGGGCAAGGAAAAAAAGAAAACAGGTTTACTTTATTTTATTTTTGTACACTATAGCGAGTTGAAGCATTTTTTTTAGGTAATATTAAAGTCAATGTTCTACAACATTTAATTTCACAACGTTGCGAAACTCACATTGTGGTGTGAATAGCTGAAAACAGGAGAAATATCGATGAACACAACAAATCCGGGCTGATTATTTTTGCCTTTTTTTTTTCTTTTCAAACTTCTTTTACTGCCAGACTTATTTTTATTTTTTGGATTATTTGCACGAAATAAAACGGTAAGGAACCATGCTGGCGTATATGCGTTGAGCAACAGCAGATATTTTCCACAAATTCAACAAGAGGTTTTTCAAATGCATGACAGCTATGAGATCGCACCGCCAGCTGAGTGCTTGTCAGCTTTTAAATACATATGTATGTACGAGTATGTATGTGTATACATTAAGTTGGCCCTTAATTGTATGGAGGACAGTAAAACTCTGTGGTATACTCGGCCTTACCTAGAAATGAAATAACATAAAATTTGTGTGCATTAGAGCTCATACCAATTCATGTTAGAAAGTGGATCGAGTTGTTTGGTGATTTTGAAAATTTCCGAGTACCTACATGCTTTAAATATACATATTAGTATAAAGATGAAATTTCTGTTTTCGCAAAGTATAAATGCTTGAAATCTGGAACACGCTTATGTTACTAATTAAAACATATTTGCAGGAATATGGAACGCTTTTGCTAAGGAATGGTAAAATTTGATAATTTTTCAAAATTCCAATCTCTGTGAGCCGCCACTAATCCAAATCTTTTTGTATTGGTCTTAAACTTTTTTAAATTAAGTTAATGTGCACATGTATTCTATAGAGAATTTTTTCCCTTTATTTACTTATTTATATCAAAGTTATAATATTTTAAAATTAAAACATATTTCATTTTCTAACCAAAACTATATAAAACTAAGTTGATAAATTTATACAAAATTTATAGGTACTTATAAATAAACTTAGTATAATTTTCAAATAAATTATTTAGAGCTTAATATGGCCAAACAATAACAATAAAATATCTAAAAAAATTTCGAATACGCTGTTTTGTATGGCATTCAATTTTGATAGACCAACGTAGAAGTTTCAACCAACTAAAAATTAAAGTATAACTGACAATCATTTAACAAGTGCTCGCCCGATATTTTTTACATATAAAACTAATTTTCAATTATGCATTTTATTAAAAAAATTGAGAGCATTAAAATTTCGATTTCGCTGCTTACTCTTCCATAAATTTTTTGAACCCTCCTAATGCGCATAACAGTATGTATTCAAACATATTTGTAGAGTGAAATGCTTATAGATTTAGCTGTCCAAGCTGGTCCAATTTTTAACACTTTTCCGGTTATAAGTTTTTTGCGGAGTCTGAAATTTTGCGCCGACATAAGATATGTACATGTCACTAGCGAAAACATAAAAGATGAAATTTTATAACAAGCAAAAATCTCACAACTTGTGAAACTTTCGTTACATTGTTTATTTATTTATTTGTTTTAATTTTCCGTCTTTGGTTTTGCTCCCATATTTTATATGAACATTGTCGCTTGCCTTATTCGTTGACATTTACTTGCCTTGAACTGCATTTGAACAAGGCACTCGAGTGTACAAGTATGTCACTTCTGTGCTAAATTTGTACATATGTTTGTACTTATTTCCATGCGATTACATACAGCCACACTTGTTCTGATTCGTCTGTTAATGCGTTTAAGTATTGCGAATCTCTTTTCCTCCAATCGCTCATGCACTTTCCACTAATATTCCAGTTAGTCATTCGCTTATCGTTTGGTCTCAGTTTGGCTTCGTGTTATTTATTTTTACTATGGTTTATATAAAAAAAAAAATTAAAAAAAAAGTCTTAAAAACTCAATTTTCCGCTTAGTGTCGATGAGTTTGCTTATGAAAATGTCTTTAAAGCAAACGAGTATATTTTGTTTGAATGTATGTTAAGTTAATGATTTGAATAATTATCCATCGGTGTATTTAATTTGCTTTGGATGGCATTAAAAATTCATAAGTTTCACGCGCTTCCGCGCAACTTTCCAGATGTTTTTTCTGGGCAAATTGCATAAACTAGCTGTGACGGAGAGTGAAACTGATTCAGGAAGTAAATCAATTGCACATGCGGTTGCTCCTTTATATATCGGTGGAAATTACACAAAACAACTTATCTCGACACAGTAATTTTTTCCTATTAGGGTCTAAATAAAATAGGTCCTTACAGTAAAATAAATAAATAATATAAATATATGAATGTTCGCAAAAAAAAATTTTGCTATGTTGGATATGCTAACATACCAGGCATAAAGAGGCAACGAGAAAATCCATGTCTATGTAGTTACATACTTTTGTTATTCGGCTTCAATCAATACAAGCTTAGATATAATCATTTAATCACATCATATGATCAGATTGTCTTATCATGTGTATGTTTTATGCATTTTTTGCACGTCAGTCAAATTGAAACAAAAATTTGTTTTACTGTAATATTTTCACTTAAGAGAATACATTTTTACAAATGAACTATAAAAAAAAAATATACCGACTGGATTATAAAATTCTATAATATCATATGATGTTATCATATGATAAAAAGTCATAAGGAAACCTTGATGATTCTGAGATCATGTGTAGGATTATGTGATGAAACATTGAGCCGTTTTTGAAATACTAAAGTTACCTACGTCCTCATAACTTAAGAAAAGATAATTTCATTATGGGCTTTACTATCCATATTTACTTATTATTATTATTATTGTTGTTAGGGGAAAATAGCACTGCGACCTTGAGATCTATTGCGCGCCGATATTTACTTAGTTGTAATGGAATTCGTATACTATTTTTTAACTATTGTAGATATTATACTCGTATAACATTATGATCATACCTTAGAGCCGAAAATATTTGTTATATGAGCCAAAAGGAAAAAAAATGCAAACTATATAGCAAATGGTCCGGAAAAAATATTCTCTCAATTAAGATGTTTTTGTTGATAACATTAATATAACTTATATAACGATACATATTGGTAATCGATAAGGAAATATTTTCAATTCCAAACTGAAGAGAAAATCTTTTTATTTTGTTTAAAATATAAAAATCGAAACTAACGATATATGTATATCGACAACTGAATTATTAGATCGTTAAAAATTTGTTAAGAATTAAAGAGTATATCATCGAAAACTGTCGGTTATAAAGTCATTATATACATACGTAAAATTGTATAACGGGAGCAAAATGCCCTTCCAAAACAACGTTCTGCAAATCTATACAACTGCAACTTTCCTTTAATTTTGGTGTGTTGGTGCTATCGGAAATAGACATTCAGGAAAACATTTTTCTCAGCCCTTCTTGGATAAGCCTTCAAGAATGGGCCTTATCTTAAGAAATCCTCTTCAAATTTTCTTCAGAGTACACAATGCAAATCAGTTTCTTTTGCGTCTGCCTTTTTCGCCCCGCCCCAAAGTCTGAGTGAGTTTTTCTTACTTCACATTTGCGTCTCAGACGGTGAAGATTGGCATCTTCGGCATTTTTACCCAAACCGCCGCTCCTCCATGCATTACTTAGTAACAACAACATAATAGATGAAAAAGTCAAGAAAAGAAAAACATTGGTAAAATAGCAAAAAAAAAAAAAATGTTGCCGCAACTTAAGTTGCAACACTATAAGTATACTCTTACATACATACATACATTAATATATAAGTAAGTACCAGAGTATAAATTGCGGCATATAAAAATGCTTGCACTTTTTTCTGCCTGCTGACAAGCGTGCAGACGGCAGTGTAGAAAATAAAAGCAAGTGAATTTCAAGAAAGGAGCAGCTGGGAAACAACAACCGCAGCGTCAAAACAAAATGTGAATGACCAGTTTGCAATGCAATGAAGTTGCGCCGAGTTGCCGCAATCTGCCACTTTGCACTTCGCTTGCACGCTGCGTCTTCAGCTGTCGTTTGTTTATTCGCTGTCTGCAGGCGATTTTCATTTTACGCAGCATTGCAGCTACTTTTTGTTATGCTTTTTCGCCACTCCCATTCATTGCTTTGGAATCTCAGACACTGTTGCTTTTTGCTGCCAATTGATAACTTTCCACACAAGTTAATTAAATATATAATTTCGTTATGTTTCGTGCAAATTTTCGCTTAAACTAAACTGAATATAAATGCACAAGAAATTTTGTGTAAGTGTATGCATATACATACATATATTTACTTGAATATGTGTGTGTGTTTGTGGTTAAATGCATTAGTTTGTGTTTTGCAGCAGCGTGTTTTTGCGTCCTCTGGCGAAACGATCTGGGATGCTTGCTCGGCAAACTTTCAAATTTTCCGCTAAATCAATATTTTCTTTAAGTTCTAATTAAAAGTTGAGATTCTATGAAGCTGTGATAGTTAAAAATGAGTTACTTATTTAGTTATGGTTTGCAGTATACGGTTGTGAATTTAACAGCAATTTAGCTACTTTAAAGAAAATGGTATGTAAATTTTAAGAAATTTTACGGAAAAAATTTAAAATAACTTTGGATAAACCACAATTATTAAACCTTTCATGGAAATGGTATATTAAGTGTGGTCCGATGTTTGTAAGTACCAGTACGATAAGAGTTAGACGCATCGAAAAGTATACCGAAATGATCAGGATGATGACCTGAATCGATTTAGGCATGTCCGTCAGTCTGCCCGTCTGCCCGTCTGTCCGCTATTATTAAAACCATTAAGATCATTGTTCAGATATTGCATTCAGCCCAAAAGCCCCCCATTTATGCAGCCAACGACTTGCACTTTCGCTCAAATATTAATTACACTATGCAACAAAGTAAAAAAAAATTTCCACTTGGTTCACAGTATGTAATTATGATTCGCCACCTTAAAACTGTTTGAAATATTGAAAAAAATTGTGGTATCACGTCAAGTCTGATAGTGAAACGCATTTATTGATTTTACTTAAAATTATATGAAGCGGTGACATAAATTGTTATTCTACATTAAAAAAAAACTTTTTTGTTTTTGAACGATTGGCTTTCCTCTTGTAGTCAGTAGTGGCAGTATCCCCCTGGAGGCTCCAACAATAGTCTGCAAGCATGGCTGGATCCCATCTACCCTGATAACGCTTCTCGTGCTCTGCAATTTCTTGATGAAATCTTTCACCGTATTCATCACTTACTGCACCCATGTTTTGATATATACTTGTGACCAAATGCTGACATTAATCCATCAATATTATTGCAGAAAACTAATCCATCTTATTTTGAATAAAAGTTAGCTAAGGATGAGTGATTTTTTCGATAAGCTATAATTTTAACTCCAGTTTGCAATAGATTTCATTCTTTTAATCTCGACCCTAATATTTCAGATTTTTCTTTGGTCAAATCTAAATCTCTAACAAGATCATTTAGTTCTGATGGACTAATCAAATGTGGTTCATACTTCACAGAGTATTTTGATTTTTTTGAAAAATCTTTCAAAGTTGTTAAACAGCAGTAACAGTCGTTTACGTGATGTTTGGGTGCACGCCACTTTGTTGGTACACCAAAAGGCATCTGTTTAATGTTACCCTTGTACCAACCCGTGAAATATTTTTAACATTTTTAACAATACACTTTCGGTAGCCATGATTTGTCTTGATTTCTAATGGCGAGGCTTATCTTTAAAGCTTCATAACATTTTTTAAACAAAGGCGAATTTGGGTTTATTTCACTTTTAGAAGTAAATTGACCACAAACGTAACAAAATAAGCCAAGAGAATTAACACAAACACGCGACATTTTGTAGATTTATGAATAATCTAAATGTTTTAATGACTTTCGTACACATCAATGATATAATTTTATAGCTAACCTCAACTAAGTGTAACGAAAAGTAAATAAAGTAAGATTACCGTTATTTATGATATCTATGTAAATATGAATTTCTTTTCAGTTTTTTACTAAGTATACCTAATGCGAAAAACTGTGAGTCTTGTTTAATATTAAAACTTCATTGAATTCATTTTGTACATGTCTGTGCATTTTTTATTTTACTAGAATTGAATGGGATATACATAAAGCTGCATTGACGAAAAACTCTTGCAATCCTTAAAAAAAAAGAGTATGGTTTGCTAAAAAATTGATATGACCCCTTCTTGTCTTTTTTGATAGTTATGATATTTATTTGAATTCGAAACTGTTTAAGAAATATATTTCAATAAATTGTGAGTAAAAAGATGAAATGAAGCTATGCATTCTCATTGAATTCACGAGCGCGTTATTATTATTATTATTTTTTTAATACAGTTTAAGGGGTCGCTTCCACGTGTTCAAGCTTGAGAAAATGTTACAAAGCAAGTTTGAAGCGGCTGTAAATTACAGTTTTTTACACTTTTTTCTATGATCTTGATAGAATGCATGCACGAGTTATGTTTTACATTGAAGAAATTAGCTCAAGGCGTAAATAAAAAGTTGCTACTTTATTGTACTAAAATTGAACTAAAAAATAAAATACTCTAGAGAACTCTTATGTTTTCACAATACTGAAAAATATCAAAAATAATAAATTCTTCCAATTTTTAATTTGCGAAAAATTAATTCAAATACTTAAAAACAAAATGTTATCGTTCAATAACGAAGCACCCTAATGTACATATACGAGTAAGCTAGTATACGCTAACAGCTGCAATTAATAGGGAAATCATTGTTTTTGTTCCTTTTGATGAAGTTGTGATATAGTTTTTTTAAGTAAGTAGAAAAAGTGGCTTAAAAATAATTTAACTGCAATTTGAGCTCATTGTTTTTCATAAAAGATTAAATATCTATGCGCACTTTTTGTAAATATTTTTATGAATTTTTTACATTCTCCTCTCTGTTTTTTTTTTTGCCACATTGCGATACGGCAACGGCTGTGTACATAACTGTATGCAGCAATGATATATTCGTGCGTACTTTTGACATGATCCTTTTTTGTAATTGTGTTTTTATTTAAATTTTTTATTTTATTTGTGTGCTTTTTTGCATTGTCTGCGTGCATAATTTATTCGCACTCAGATTCGCACCCGCACACATTGTCAACGAGAAGGGCGAAACAGCTGAAAAAAGTGTCTCATTAAGCCAACCAGTGTCGCTTTTTGCTCCCTCTCTTACAGCCGGTGCCTCCTTTTATTTCCCTCTCTGCTTTTATTAATGCGCTCATTTCCAGAATGCAAACACTCGCTGCAACTGTTGTGTTTATTTTTTATACTGTGCTTTGGTTTTCGCATACACACACACACACACACACACACACACACACACACACATATAAATACTTTTAAATAATTTTCTTTGCTTTATCTTTGTCTCACTTAATATCCTTTTTTTCATAATTTTTCGCGCCGTTTTTTTACATTTAATGTTTTTTGGCTCTTCTGCTTTTTCCCCAACGCACTGGTCTACCCTTTAAATGCAATGGGAAATTGCCAGTTTAAGATTACATAGTTATAGTCGTGCACTGCACTGTTTTGTCGCAAGTCTTCCATTACTCATTTTTTATTTACCTTGTTATTTTTTCCGCTTTCCTCCGCAGTTTTTTTTTTTTTAATAATGAAGATAATGGACAAGTGTAGCTACCCGTTGCTTTTACTTAATTACTCTTTTACTTTTATTCCTACATTCATACTTGAATTCGAGTATCTGCAGGTACAGATATATACATATGTATGTATGTAGGAAAAGTTTTCCAACTCAGCCAAGCCCATAGTCTTTAAACACCTTCGTAATAGTCTTGAAATAAACCAGGTTATAAATACATACGGATCTTTACCTTAACATAGAAATGTCAAATGTTTTTAGCTTCAAATCAATATGCCTGTCGTGCGAAAAAGCGAATTAAACAAAATTTTATTTTTACATGAGAAATAATTATGTTTATGTATGTGGCATTTTTCAGAGTCAGGAGATTCGTAGGTTAGATTTCCGTGGAAGGCAAACCATTTCTCTTCGTTTCTAAGCCTGTAAACATATTTACTTCTTTTCGAAAATTGAACTTTTCGTAAGAAATCTTTTTACAACAACACATTTTTCTGGTAGATCAATCTGCCATCTCTATGTCGAGTAAATGTAACACAAAATTGCAAAAGCAATATCTCTTCTGATATTGTTTTATAATAAATATCAGCCTGATCCGATCAAATCTGAAGTAAACAAATGAAAGGCAAAAATATCAATTCAATTTAACAACACCACCTAAAATTCTTTATCTGACTTCGAAATCCTATTTACTTTTTGAGGTGGGGTGAGTTCAGGTATGGTGAGTTTAAAAGCTGATATGTGTTGAGTTAAGGCCAAAACATATATAAGGTAAGTTTGGGTACGGATAATTATTGAAAGTTTTCGAAAACTATCAGCTTTTAGCGTTCGCGTACGCCAAAAACTAACAAAGTAGGGGAAATTGAGAGAGCAAAGTGACATTTCAATTTGAGGGGAAGCTGTTGGTTTCTGTAGGAAAAATTTTTGCCAGCAGAAATTTGCCAACAGCAAAACAGCTGATCAAAAACAGATGATTGCAATTAGCATAATTACGAAATTATTGTTTAAGAATTTTAAAGGTGGAAATTATAAAATATGCGTGTTAAACATGCTAGTAGCAAGTAAATGTTAGTTTGGTTGAGTAGAATGTTTCAAGAAAACACTAATGCAATGTTTTCCATTTTGCATATTTGGATGGGGACAAGAATTCAACCAGCTGTTCGTTGAATTTGCAAGTTTCTGCAAATTTTTCGTTCGCGTACTGTTTTGGATATTTGTCTTTTGTGAGAGAAGAGAAGACAATTTCACTGATATTGGATATTTTCTGTTGGAGATTGTAAACGAACGTACCTATAACAAAAGAGTAACGGGTCCCATGCCGTTTCGCTTACAAATAAATTCATACTAAAAAGGTCAAATTAAATTTTGTTGGTGTGAAATAAGCCGATATATTTTACCATAGAGAATGAAACGCCGTGCAACTTCTCTGTAATGTACGTTCTCTGAATGATGTGTGGAGAGTTAAAGCGTGGGGAGTTTAGATGTTGTGAATTTAATTGTAGTTAGTTCATAAATTATTTGTTTAGGTATTTTCACGTGCACCATCATTTTCATTGTGCTCTATTCATAATTTACGTCCCCAACCATTTCCATCACATTCACCACTTTTTGTTAAACTTACGACAGCCGTGGCTTAAGATGTTTTACTTCAAAAATTATTTTATAATTTTGTACGAACACATTAAACACCACATAGTCGAGTCAACTGAATTTTTTTTAGTAATTTGCCATGCTTTTATTCTAATTTAAGACTGTTGAAATATAAATTAAGTTGAGTTTTTTTTAAATTCAAACTTTAACATGTAAAGTGTCAGACACAATTATTCTTCTCTCTCTTTATATAATCTCACATCCACTTAAGCAGTATACTCCTTTGTTTGGGCAAATGAAGCATACAACTTAAATACCAAGCAGAAACAGTGAATTGTAATGTAGTTTTAATTACACAGAATGTGCACGAGTAGTTGTACATAATATAAATAGAGGCAGCAACAATGTATGTATGTCCATAAAATGTTTACACAGTCTAAAAAAAAGTGCAACAAAACGGCGCGATGTAATTAACATGGCAGTCATTGTTCGGTTTAAGTAAACTTTTGCTTGCCACAAAAAGTACACACATTTTGTTTTTTGTTATGACCGAAATGTTTCCGACAGAGGGACGCAAATTTGAGTATTCCATATAATCGTAGAATGTCGGTCTGTTGCATCACCTTAAATAGTAAATAAGGCTTCAAAACAAGTGGCTCGATGTGAAAATGTGTGTGAGAGAGAGAGAGAGAGAGAGTGATGCTGAAATTTATAAGACACCATTTCTAATTAATTTAATTTCGTCTCTTGCAATATTATTACTTATTTGAACATTTCCAAGGGCTCCACAATAGTTTGTATTGTTAACGGAGAGATTATATCGGAATAAAGCTAGTCTAGACACTCCACATCAAATACTTGTGTAAGATTTCGAGGAAAGAAAATTGGTCGAAAATATGTCCCTTAGAAAAGCAAGTTAATGATCAGTCAGAGAACATAAAATCCAACTGAATAGCCTTCTATAACATTTGTTGCCAAAACAATATAAATTACGTAATAAAAAATTTAAGAAACCTGTTTTATGGCGCCTCTGCTGATCTCTGATACATTCCTAAAAAGTATAGTTATACGGAATCCAATCGCTAATCGTAATCGTAATTACTATTTAACGCAAGGACCTACTCACGAAGGCTATGGCTATCGAAGCAGATGAAATGAAATACGAGAGGGACTATTGGCGAAACGACAAACCGCTGTAGGGCCACAAGTGATAAGAGTTTAGAGCCAATGAGGCCAATTAGGCCAAATAGTCAATTGCGAACACACTGATAGTGTTACAAATTCAAATCGGGCTGTACATATTTACTTATATGTATATCAACTCACATGGAGCCCACTTTAAGTATAGACTTCTTTAAGAAAATCCGAAAATTTTAAGATAAAGATTAGAGTTCGACTCGACGACGAGTCTCAATCAAAGTATGAAATTTTTATTAATTAAAACTGAGTAACTTTCATAGTTCAATGCTGAACAGTCAATTTTTAAATAAATATATTTTTGTTTTTCATTATTTTATTGCCGTTTTCTTTGTTTAATTTTACGTTTTTACCAGCGTGGTTTTTCCCACCTCTTTCTCTGCTTTCGGTTGCCCCTTTTTGGGGTTTTAAGGTTTGATTGCTCAAATTTTCGTACTAAGTATTTTGCTAATATATCTCTGTTCTAGAGATACACATAAACGCACGAGTATATAGTAAATTTCTAGTATTAAATATGAAAATAAAAAGAAAAATTACCGTTTATAAATTGCTAACAAAAATTAAATATTTTTGGTCATATTAAACTGTCGTTATACTAGAGATCTTATTGCTAACTAGTACTACCCACATTGAACAATTGTTATTTTTGCGTAACGAAAACGAATGTGTTCTCCGAAATGAATCGGAATCCTTAACCAAAATATGAAATTTAAAAATCCGCGGACAATTCAAAAGCAATGCAAGGCATCTATTATTTCTTAACGTGGAGTAAAGACTTTCTGTGACACCCTTTATCTGGCATTAGAGCTTAACTGGAATTGCAACTCTGCTTGAGTAGCGTTAAATAACCCTTGAAAATGGTGACTATCCAAATGTATCCTTTTAATGCAAACTTTGTTAGTTTTTTTCGCATTTTGCCCAACAAAAAGCATCAACAACCCCACTGCACCAAGCGCTATTGGAGCGAAAGTTTTAAATGTGCTGCTAAAAATATTACAAAAGCATTAACAATAAGCGCCAAAATAGGTTGAATGTAAAAAAAAGTTCACACCAAAAAAAAAGGATCCATAACACATACATACGTACTATGTACAGGCATGCAAACGTTCACAAAGTGCGCCTTAATGTATGCTTTATATGAGTGCAGAGTGCTTAGAAGGAATCGCTACCGCAAAAAAAATTAAAAAGGAATATATGTATGTACATACATACATTCATACAGATATTTATAAGCACGTAGACGTACATAAACATATAAACAGTAAAAAGCAAAACTTCACTTGATGAAAGTATGTGCGGATTTTGAATCTGTTGATACACTTTTGTTCATGTTATTGCTATTATTGCAGTAGTTGCATTGTTTTACATACATACATATGTATGTATGTACGTACTTCACTTGAATGGCTTAAAAGCATGTGAGAAGCACCAGCATTGTTAGTGGTAAGTAAAGTTATGCTGAAAACATGGTTAAGTATTATGTGGTGTGCCATTCTTTGTTTTTTTTTTTCTTGGGCCAACAGCCAACAAAAAATATCAATATAAACGAGAACAGCAGCTTATAGTTAGAAGTATTTGTAGAATGTGGCAATCGTTAGTGACAATTTTTATTAATACACAAGTGAGTGATTCGACGTCGAATATATTTCACCTCAATATAAGACTGTTAATAATTTTTCGTTCTATCTTTTCTTTTTTTCGATTCGCTTTTTTTTCAAAAGCGAACTAATATTGATTGCAACATAATAAATAAATGCATTTATATTATAGACAATGTCTTTTAAAGTATGTGTAATTGTTTTCAAAGTTTCACCTCGTGTGGATTTTAAAACAATTGGATATCAACAAATGACAATTGTTACCTTTTTAGACATGTAGGAATATACGATTTCGGCATGTCTTGCTCTAGGAAAAAACTCATAACTCGTAAAGTTTTCGAGTTTACCTCCAAAATGAACTGTCAAAATGTGCGCAATACTGAGGGCTATTATTAATAAAATCTTGAAAATTTAAAAGAATATGGTTTTTTTCTAAAAGTTAATTTGTTTGTAAAAAAAAATTTTTTGTTTATTAATTTTGGAAAAAAAAATGTTTGTTATTATCATATTATAGAAAATATAATTCTAGGTTTTGAAATAATTGAAAATCAACATATACGAAATTGTTCATTGTTTTTAATATATTCATTTCTCGGGTCACTCTATCGCCCCTTAAAATTTGAATGAAATCGGAGATATGACTGCCAAAACTTGGTTGTTTTAGTGGGGAATGCCCCTTATATTATAGTGCATTACAAAAATAGTCTAAATCGAGAGGTGTTAAATTCTGAACCAAAAGTGACTCTTCTAAGATGTACGAGAAGAACTGAAAATAACACAAAGAGTAAAAAATAGTTTTTGAAAATGTAGAGAGCGGCTTCAATCCAAAAAAAAAAACGGAATTGATAACAATTAAAAAAAAAATATTTATAAGAATTATTAATATAGAATAACGACTCTCCAACGACCAATACGTACTAACACTACTAACAATTTCATCTGGTTGTACTATTCTCTTTATTTATAGATAAAAAGTACCAAAAATAAATGTAAGTCGCTTAAAAGTCATTATTCTTCCTACACATGAAAGTCGCAGAGAAATGTGAGGCATTATAAAATTATGGTTACTGACAAATTTGATTTCTAACCCATCTCTTCTTGCCGAAATAAAGCTAAAACTTTATTTTGAAGTTATACAAAATTTAGTATGAACTGAACGAACCACTACGTAGTTTATTTCAGGATTTTTGGTGGTTTTAATATTTCAGACTTAGTTTTTTACGTGAAGCAGACTATACTCAATACTCTCAATATAAGTATATCAATATTTAATAATATATCAGCTTATGAACAATTGTTCTGAAGCTAAACACTTATAGATCTCGACATCTAATAAACTAATGCCCTTCAGTACTCTGTACTTAAAAAAAATATCCGCGAGTCATGCGGTATGGAGGGGTATTTATTTAAAGGTTTTGTGCAAAACAATCGTATTTTGAGACGATGGTCAATTACAAAGCTATTCACGGCAAGTATTATATTGTCTGGCAAAGGTGCTGACAATTGTTATTCTGACGAAAATGTAGTTACTCTGGCAAAACTGCCAAAAAAAAATTTTGCCAGACAAATATTTCCATTTATTTTTGTCTGCTAATTTCTCAAATACCAATCAAAGTTAGATAATTAGTATATATGATTCAAAATTCAATGAAAAAAATACAATTTTTAAATCTTACTACAACATTTTTCCCGGTTCTTCAAATGAATGTGTCAGCGAATCGACAAAACATTGCTGACAATTATTTTTCTAAAGAAAAGAAAACACAAACAAACCGTCGGATTGTCACTGACAATATGAAAAATTACTTTTAACACAACATTGATACTTTCATCAAAAAAAGTTCCTAAATCTCTCTACACCACTGTTGCTGACTGACCACTTCGCAATTCTACTCGAGTAGCAACAATCCGGCTTTAAAAACTAAAAGCAACAGAGTTAGGAAGTATTCTTTGAGCAGCTATAGAGCACTAAACACTCATCTTTGTTTGAATGCTCATGCTGACGATGAATGGTCATGAGAACATATGTATGTACATACTTATGGATGTGTATGTAGGTCGTTTCTGTGTAAATAAATCGAGATGTCCGTCACCATATTTTGCTATTACTATTTTTTTTTTTTTAGTTTCTTAAAAATCTGCACAAATTTGAGGAAAGACTCATATGTATAGTGGAAGTGATGTCGTATGGCTTTACCACGTCTAAACGACAACAATTCATTGTAAATATTTTATGCTTGCTCACCTCAGCACAGCTTTGTTTATGTTGTTTGTACTTTTTATAACTGTTGTTGTTATAAAGCATATAGCTAGAGTATATGCAGTAACTAAGCAACAGTAAAAACGGTAGAATAAATGCTTGGGAAGCAAAGTATTTTATAAGTGTGCAGAATTTTCAACGCAAGCTCATACCCTGAAGGAGAAGATTATTGTGTGTATATGTGTAAATGAAGGAGCGTTGATGCAACTTAGCAGCCCGCACTTGTTGCGTGTGTATGTGAGTGCAGTCAACTTACACTTGTATTAATAAACAGAAGTATGGATACTTTTGGTGTTTGGTTGATGGTGTTTTTAAATTAGAGTGTACCAAGAAAATGCGAACTCCATAAAGCTTGTGAAAACTTAAAAAAAAATTAAAGTACTAATATAACGGGTAAGAAAATACAAAACGGTTTCAAATAAATTATTTAATAATAGTGCGAATATCAGTTTATTGTTGAAAATTGTGAAGTAGAAAAAAATAAACGCTTTACTCTTCTAGAAGTTTTCGCAATAATTACGGGCCACCTGCTTCTGGAAACCGTGAATAGAAATAACTGTCGTAGAAAATTTCGGAATGGCAACGGGTTATCCTTTAGCTAATATCATATTGAAAACATATTTTAATAAAATACAAATATTAAATAAATATATAACAAAAATATAAATTTCTTATTTAAAGTCATTTTCCGTAGAAAATCGTTCAAAGTAAGGTTTATACATATAAATGCGATACTTTACAGTAACAATTTTATATGCAAGGTTTTAAAACCATGTCTTTTAAAAATTCACCTTTGAAAACTTGCAATACGGAAACTTGCCGGCGGGGTAGCTAAAGTGCTGTCCCGCTATGAAGAGAAGTTTTCAAAAATTTTTAAAAAAATATTCGATATGTAGCAAACAAATTTTTACCAAAATGCTAATACGAAGAGGTGACAGCCATAGCTAGGCACCTTGCCCACTGAAGGCAATAAAATCTCTATTCTCAAACAACAAAACATCCAAGCTGGTCATCTCAGTAGAAGGCTACTAAACCAGCTGATATAAGAACGACCTTAAACAGTTGTATGGATCCCAGAATATTTGGATATTCGGGGCAATTACATATATAACGGACAAGTCAGATGTGAAAGGAGCAGAAGTTTCCGCCAGGTTTAGATATATTTCATGTAATTTAAAACGAAACCTCAAAAAAAGTAAGCATTGCTAAACTCAACACTAGAAGGAATAATTCCAATAGGTTCAGGCAAAATTTTTTTAAAACTAAATTCAACTAGGACTAGGTTAACACCAAGTGGGCAGCGGAATTTACTAGCTGTAGCTCTTGGCATATTTGGCCAAGATTCAATAGAAAACAATCTCAAATCCTAAAAAGCTTCAACCGCCTTATATTCAATGTCAGTAGTAAGAGGTTAAAGTAGCATCTGTAGAGATGATGAGAAAATAGAAGTATCACAAGTAATACGTATATAAATATATGCTATTGTCCTGATTGACTGAAATGCGATACATTTAATTTACGACAGATACTCTAAGCTAGTGTAGAGCAAGGATGAATAATTATCCTCTTTAAATGACGGGAATAGAATTTGGTTGGTTGCATTAAATTGGCAAAAATAAGATTCTAAACAAAAATTCCAAAAATCAATAATAATTCAAAGCCGTTTCAAACTTGAACTTTACTACTAAAATTGTATGCATCTTCAAAAATATTTATATAAATATTTTTAAGTTTTGAATTTTGATTAAAATTTTTTGAATTACTTGTTCTGTAAGTTTCATAAATTCATCTGCGGTTAAACAAAATTAATATGGGACTACCCCTTTTTAAGAGGGCTAAGGGAGATCTCTAAGTGTAATATAACCTGTTTAAATAGCTTAATCCACAAATCAAAGTGGTTCGAAAATTAAAGACCGTAGGACATACCAGAGGTTCCACGAAAATAGCGTAGCAAAATGGTGCTACCAGCGCTAATTGGGCCCTTGTCACTAAAGGACTAGGCAACGCTTCAACCAACCAACCAACCCCTTTTCCTCTTCCTTATCATCGGTTAAAAATTCAAATACAATAAATAAATTGTTACTTGAGAAATGCACTGTAGTTTAAATTAGTCATTATAGAGAATATTTTTAACAGATTTCAAAAAGGATTTCAATCTGGCGAATTTATTTTATTTATATTTTTTTCTTTGTATATTACTTCCATAGGGTCCAACTATTAACCAATTTCAATTAAGTTTGGCTTTATTGGAAAGACAAAACCTCAAGTGTGGTAGCATATTTATTTAATTCAATCTTTAAATCATAAGAAATCCGAATTTTTAATGAGTTTGTAAGTAATATGAAATATTTTTTGTTTTAATTTGGTAGTTATAAATATATTTACATGTGGAGACTCAAAATTGGAATTTATTTAATTCGTAGAACAGGAAAATGAAATGAAAATGTGTTAATTTTAAAATGGAAGTAAATTGAACTGTAATGCTAACTTATTAGCTAGTATCATACTGTATACATATACGAATTGATGTACATATATATGAAAATGTTTAAGCAGCTTACATTATCTTTCACTTGCTCTATATACAGAGCGTTTACTTCAAGCGAACTGTGGCGTATACGTAACATTTGCTGTGACAAATAAAGTTACCTTCAGATACATGAAATGAATAAATGCTGTGCATTTTGTATACTCGTTCTTTGTACTTACTATGTACTCGTATAAGGCAAATGGTGTGTCATACGTATACGTTTTCAAGAATTTATTATCACATCTGATTTTGAAAGCTGACAATTATTAGGAAGGAAATAATCTTGATTGACAATAAAAAGAAATTAACTTTTTTCTTTTATCCCCATGCTTATCAATTTCCATAGATGTACATATTTTATTGACTCTGTTTTGTGAAATGCCAAAGTATCGATTAGGTAATTTTGTATTGAATGTAGCTATGGTTTCAAAACTGAATTTGTGGTACCGTAGTGATAAATTTAACAAATTTATTATATATGTATGTTTTTCCTTAATTTCAAGTACACTTTTTAGCAAATAACAATTTCGTTTTGCTCAGCATTTTTAAATATTTTACGACTTTTAAACATTATACCTTGTATAAGTGCATATCTTAACGTTTCTAAAACATTTTATACTGATATGATTTTTATTTTTTATTTGCAGGTATGTTTTTCAAATTCTTTATAACTGTGATGCGTTTAAATATGTGCAGTCCTCTGTAGGTAAGATGGTAAAATTTTAATAATAAAAAATATATTGGACTGCTGAATCTGGTGGCTACACATTTCATGGCTTTGTTTAAAACGTATTCAAATCAAATGTCTCCATGTCTCTATTCAATTTATGAACTTATCGTTACCATAATAATAATTTCTTATAATTTTAAAATTAAACTTAGAAGAAGCAAGATCAATGACCCGAAATTAGAAAATTTTAAGGAGCCCTATTATGAGTTCCAAACCGAATACTTTTGACGCTGCGTATGACTTGGAACCTTTTTTGTGCTTACACTCCTCTGATCCAGCATTTTTCATTCTCAGTACTGACAACATTATTTTGATTTATTTGATGCTCATTGATTTTTTAGTTGACAGTTACTATAATGGAAACCATGTTCATCCCTTCTTCGAGCTTTGAACATAATTTATAGATATAGATTAAACATATTTTCATAAAAATTTCAACTTTTTAAAATGTATCTACCCTAGGATAATGCAAGAATCAAAACTTTTAATATTATCGTTGCATTTTGATTTTTTTTTTTGTGCGAGTATTGCACATTTTCTCCATACAATGCAAGAGAAAAAAGGGTTTTCTTTATTTGCAATAATTATCAAGGCATGGATTAAATGTTGTTAAGTGATCCTTTCTGTATTTCGCAAAGTGCTTTGAACACTAACTAACTTCTTCCTTTTTTTTTGTGTCGTATAGATGTGTATGTGTGTATGCATGCCTGCCATTCATGCCATTCATGCAAACTGGCTAATATCAATGAGATAATTCAAAAGTTCACGAAGCATAAAACATTAATTTGCTTTATGTGTGCGCCTTTTATATCGGAACTGAGTAGTTTTTGATGATGAACTGCAAATGCGTACATACACACTTACCTACATTCATAGGCGCCATAAAATCAATTCAATTAGAGCAGCGGAGATGCTGAAAGCAAACAAATAATAATTTAAGTAGCGGAAGTGAGTTTAGCTTTGTTGGCGAGTGAACGTCTAAGGGATTGGGAGGAAATGATTTTCGCAAGCTTTTTATTCCATATATATTTTACATGAGTACGAGTATATTTATTTTCATAGATATATTAAACTTCTTTTATCATCTTGCTGCCCTAATAAATAGCACAAACACGTCCGTGCTAGACAAATACATTGCAGCTCAATGCCTTTTGCTTCTCCTTCCTTATAGTTTGCCATATTTATAATTAGTTGACTTTCTTTTTTTGTTAGGAATTTTGATTTTAAAACCATATTGCAAAATACAAAATACTTTTGTGCCTTTGTTGGTTTTGGTTTATTAAGAAAATTTAAAATTCAATTTTCAAATTGCCTTTAGGTTTTAAGCATACAAAAAATTGCAGTTTTCTTACTGAAATTTTGTAGTGATTTATTTAGTGTTTGCTTTTTAAGTGTTTCCTACTGATAAGATGAATTAAATATTTGAATAGTTAAAACTGGAAAGATAAGAAATAGTAACTAGCAGTTAGCTGTATTGATGTAGGTATTTATATTGTTTTAGGTAGTTTAATTTTTGTAATGCATAGTTCATAAATATGCTTTTTATACTGAATTAATGACTTTGTTATATAAGATATCTTGATTAGATACATGTATATTAATATAGATTTTAGTTTCGACTGTAGCGGCATCTAACGAATAAATTTTTCGTAAATTAAGTTTACATTATTTATTTCAAAAGAATCGATCCACAAATACAAAAATTTCTGAATTTAATAATAATATGTTATATATAGTTTTAAATAAATTGCACCATATACTTGTATACGATTTTCGGAATAACCTGACTTTAGCGTCATTTAACCAAAGTAGTTTTTTTCGTTTATGAAGTATACGTGAACATTTCTGAATTGGACTTTAAATTTGTACTCCCTGAAAATCTTGCTTACAGCGGCATCTAGCGGAATTATTTCTAAAAGATTTATTTTTTTCTTCGCATATCGTTTAAGCTTCAGCTAGCGCATACATTTATACGAGTATTTATCTTCAAATATGAAGTAGGAAGTTCTAAGTTCAACTGAATCATTCACACCATTAGAGTGCACCTGTTGTATGCACATTTCACTGAAGTATTATTTTTCGTATATGGAGCATATGTTATACGCCATCTAGCGCATTCATTATTAACTCAAATATTGATCTGTGTATGTAGAGTATACATTTTTAATTTCTAAACTAAATCGTACCATAATTATGAATTTTCGTAATATCCGGACATCAGCGCCACCTAGCGAAATCATTTCTTACTCAAGTCAGCCTCTGTGTATATGGGTAACACATTTTTAAAACTCAAACAAAAATTCACTTTCATAAAACTAGAAAGAGGACAATTAATAAGTAACTAAAAAATTGCAACGTAATTACAAGTTCGGTGAGACCTACACGTGTAACGTAAACCATACTAATACGAATGAAGCAGAAGCCCCAAAATCAGTTGGTGCCTGCGCTTTACAACTCTATCGCGATTGCGTTACTCTTTACTTTTAAAACTATATCAAAATTGTATACCAAAAATATAAGAAATATTTTAAAGTACCTCATAAGTACTAACAAAATTGCATTAAATTGCAAACGAACTATGGCGAGTGTGTCATGCAAGCCAACTAACTAAAAATTACACACACAAACACACACACAGTTAATGTACTATGTACGCATCTACATTCAGAAGTAGCATTTGTGTGGACACGCTAACGTGCGACCTGTCACTTTAGCTTGTTCCCATCATTTGTAAAAGCATACAGCAAAAAAAAAGGAGAGCTATAAAATGAATTTCACTTGTACAAACTTGCAGAAGAAAAATGGAAAACTATATTCTCATATACAAATATATTTAAGCTTAGTATCAAGCCGTCACACACTGCTGCACAGAACTGGACACAACAGGATAATGTTGAGATAACATTTTTGCATGTGTCATTCAAACATGCTCGTGAAGACCCATACTTAAACACACACACACACACACACACACACACTCACACGCGCCAAGTAGTGCCAACCGAAAGTTATGCGCTCGCATGGCCACAGTTTCACGCTTCTGATTGTGCTAGGAATGACATAATGGCAAGTGCTACTGTGCTAAGAAGACAGGAACATCGGAAGCTTTAAGGAGTTGAATGTTGGTTTGGTTACTTGCATGGTGGCCTTTGTGTATTTGTTTGTGTTTGTGTGTGTGTATGTACAAAGTAAACACTGGCATTCATTGCAACCACAGTGGCATTTGCAGCGCAATCGCTCAAACGCTCTGTAGGAAATTTATTGGATTTTTTGAAAAAGCAAAAAAAAATAATTATAATTATAAAACTGAATGTTTGGTTTGGAAATGTCTATACACTAACTGAGAAAAACTAGTACTCGTAGTACTAACTGCCTCTACAATCTCGCTAGTAGCGAAGGGCCTCCGTTCCCTACGAAAGCTAACCTGAGTTGAAGTTCGAACCACTTTTCTTTCGCCTTGCGCGCGATTTTAGCACATAGCTTTGATTAGAAAGGAAAAAGCCCATGCTCTAAGGCAATTATTATATATTTCCAGCAAGAGATTATTGCGCCGTTGCTTGTAGCTCCTATGGGCGGCGCTTCGTTACTTGTAAATTTTGCTGTTTTTCGATTTTTGATTGTAGTACTTTTTTTACTCCAGATGAAACTTTCGCAGGAATGATAAATGGGTAAAAAACCATATAAGAACCGGACAACCGAAATTGCTTTAAAAAAATGTTTATGAAATATTAAACTTAAGTCACTGCACAGTTGCTTTTATTGTACCAATAATATGTGGGAAGAACAAAGACACAAACTCAATGTATTCGAATAAGTAGTTCTTATTATATTTGGCCTTTGTAGCTTTCACAAGGAAATTAAGCAATTTTTTTTCTACAGTCAATAATAGTAAATTGCCAACATTAGTGGGCTGACTATAATTTGGAAATCGCATATATTTCCTCTCATTTATTTACATAAAATTGAGTTTTTAATTTTTTATTAAATGAAGAAGTAAAATGCTGCAAAATATGACAATCTTAACATTTTTATTAAACAGCATTTAATATATAGTCTTGTGATTTTAAATAAAGGTGCTCATTGAGCTGAGAATCATTCTGATCAATTTTTTTAGTGTAAATTGGCGCTCAATTTCAAAATTTCTCAGACACTTCACTTGTAAAAAGTTTCTTTAAACACATATCTGATTTATGTCACAAAAATTAAAAGAAAAATATCGACCAATATTATTTGCGAAAAAAAAATTATTAATAGAATATTTCTACAAGAGTCTCACAATGTTCGTTTTGGTTAATGCTTAAACGTGGGTATACGTACATATGTAAACATACATTTGTATATGTTTGTACATACATTCGTTTGTGCCCGCCTTGTAAGTTGGCTTGACATGTGGAGTGCACGTATTATATTTCCGCAGATCTGACCACCCTAAATGTTACGCAGATAGAATGCCCGAATGCGCACACTTTGCTATACAAAGAAAAAGACTTTAGTAGAAATATTTGGCAGTGGTGGTATTTTATTTGTAGACAAATACGACTTAAAATACACTCAATACTTGAAATTTTGTCAAATTTATCTTTAAATCGCGGTTTTTCAACTTTGTTAATTTTAAGCAAATTTTCGGAAAAGAGATCTGTTTACATTTTTCCAACGTTTTGTTTTTTCACATTGGTGAATTTTTTTTTACAAATTTGGCGGTCTTTTAACGCACTATTTTATTATAAATCATATTAATATTGCTTTGATTCTTAAATCAGCTAAAAAAGCTAGTAATCCAGATCTGAAATCGATTAAAATTTTTTAGAGTTATTGAACAGTTTCATTAAATGAAAATGTGGTACTTTGAATAAGTTTTTAATTTGAGCCGATAAAATAATATTGAAATCTAGTATAGTTTTAGCAACATTGCAACACAAGAAGTGTTTTGAACTTTCCATTAAATTTGGCTCCTGACTGATCGCTTTTTTAGTGAGTGTCTGAAAAATTACGGGAAGAATATGTCTGATCAATTTATAAATTATTAATACATACCTAACCAATAGGGGTTTCAAATATTTTAATCTTCAAATAATAATAGTAAAAAAAAACAGGGAATAATCGTTCGAAGGTGTGAATTATCACTGTCCTATGATTAATAATAATAATATTCCCAACGGTTTTTACCGTCCATTCCCGCATAACCGTCGCGAGGTGCGCATACACATGACGCACGGATTTAAGATTTTTTTTTTTTTGTTTTCATGCCGAGTCTTGAAAGGCGGGAGTTTGTTGGGTGTCGAGACTCTAAAATTGTTCAGCTACAGAATAAAAGTTAATCAGCTGATTTATAATTTAAATTAATTTGGATAGTAAAAGTGGTGGCGGCAAATTCGGGAGGGAACGTTCCACTTCACTTAGGCCAGAAGAAGTGGGCTAGACGTGAAGCCTGTCAGTAACTTGACTAAAAATATTATGCCTAGCATTTCTCTGCGACTAGCAAGCGTAGGAAGATTAATAAGTTTTAAACGATTAATATAGAGTGGCAG
Source organism: Philophylla caesio (assembly GCA_963971545.1). NCBI lineage: Eukaryota > Metazoa > Arthropoda > Insecta > Diptera > Tephritidae > Philophylla > Philophylla caesio. Next base: position 21,218,516 of record OZ020607.1, read on the forward strand.
GTTATATTGGGAATCCCAGCGAAAATTTCTTAAAGCAAAAAGGAGAAATTGTTTTTGAACGGTCAGAATAAACTTGATAGTGCGGGTTCCAAACAATGGGACCGTATTCTAGTATTGGCCTCACTAACGTTGTTAAAAGAGCTTTCGTAATATAGGAGTCACTAAATTCTTTTGACCATCGGATGAGGCTTTAATATGCATAGAAATATTTCTAAGCCATAAATCACCAATTACTATGAAAGTTTAAAAAATAAAAATGTGTTGATAAAGTTTTTATGTATAACATTTTTGACTCCAATATTAGATGTGAACTTAAAATTATTTGCAGCCAATGCCCACGTTGTGGTCACTTTTTTTTGGCGACTTTTCAATTGACAAAAATTAAAAGAAAGAAATGTAAACTTTAAATTGTCACTTGAGATGATAAAACTGTCGGTGAAAAAAATAATTAAATACTCGTATCAAGGAGCATTTTCTAATTAATTACTTTATGTGCTCTTTCTTAAAAAAAATAATTATTTATTTGTTTTGCGCATGTTATTCTTATTGCTAAAGGATTATTTCTAAGTTCCTCTTTTGTGAAAGAGATAAAAGTACATATTTCTGTTTTATTTATCATCGTTTATTAAAATATGAAATGGCTTACGCTACTTTCTATCCTTTTCAATAAATAAGTATCAATCTTGTGCAATTTAGAATGTTTCAAAATGTAAAAACTCTGCTTTCGATTATTTTTGCGCCGATAGTCATTCGTTATGAAACTTTTTCATAATTTCTTCGCTGTCTAAAGTTTCAATATTGCTCTTAGATACATATATTTATTTCACTGTACCGTCAGCTTTAAACTATGTACATATGTCATTCGGTTAAATGCATGTACATAAATATGGGAATATTGACTATCTACCTTCATACATATAGAATATTGAAAGTGGATGTTCATGATCCCGACTGCAAAGTGCTGGCTACTTATACATTCACTTAAGAAACTGCATTCGAATGAAAGGCGAGAGCGGGAGTAGTACGAGAGCGCCGTAAATGGAATACCATTTCTCTCAAACACATGCTTCAAATATGAAACTTATGCTTTAGTAAATAATTAATGAAGTTAACTTTAGAAGCCATTTCGATTTGTAGTGTGCAACAGCTTATTAAACTGAGGGATCGGTTGCCATTGCAACGAACTAAGTTGTACATTTGTATATGTTCCATATTTGAATGGAATGTAAGTGTGCACGCATTCATCAAGGTAATAATGAATTTAATTGTATGAAGAATCGGTGCGCTCTGACGGATTCTTATAAATGTTGTACTATGAAGATATTATTCTGCTTTGATAAGGAAACTTGCGGTTTCTTTTATGTAATAATACGAGTATTTACTTGCTAAAACTTACTGGTTGTAGAAATATAAGTATTTGACTTACTAACTTGAGTTTAGTTAAGTTGAGTTGAGTTGAGTTGAGTTGAGTTTTGAGTTTTGAGTTTTGAGTTTTGAGTTGAGTTGAGTTGAGTTGAGTTGAGTTGAGTTGAGTTGAGTTGAGTTGAGTTGAGTTGAGTTGAGTTGAGTTGAGTTGAGTTGAGTTGAGTTGAGTTGAGTTCAGTTGAGTTGAGTTGAGTTCAGTTGAGTTGAGTTGAGTTGAGTTGAGTTGAGTTGAGTTGAGTTGAGTTGAGTTGAGTTGAGTTGAGTTGAGTTGAGTTGCGATGAGTTTAGTTGAGAGTGGAGTTGAGTTAAGTTGATTTGTAATCTTAGTCACGCCAAGATGATCGGTGGGATTTTTAAAAAGGGGGGCAACAAATATTTTAATGATTTGTAAGAGCTGGTTTTTCTGTTATCAGGCAGCTTACCAAATAATTTTTCAACTTTATGATAGGAGAGTTTAAACAGAGCAAAAACCCCTGAAACTGCTTTCATCTCTCCCTATACGATTTGAGCAGCCTTCATTTATTCGTAAAAAAGAAGTAAACAACTACCATATACATATAACGCAAAAACTTATATTATTTTGTCTTAATGAATTTCACTTAAATATTTATATTTGGGCTTTGACCGCCGGACAACACTAAGGACGAACTGACCGAAATGCCTTTAAGTAACACTGGACAGAAACGCAAGCGACAACACTGACTGACGAAGCAGAAGAACAAAGCGAGACAGACAAAACGAATGAGTGGCCAATGATAAAACGTGCGACACAACTGATGACTCACTTGCTGATATACGACGAGACTCGACACATCAACATAAACGCAGGCTTCAACCTAAACAGTATTTTGATATGGGCACTACTATTTTAAAGTTTAAATAAATATTTTATGTTCTATCACAAACTGTGTTATTCAACTTAATTGCGCCATCCGACATAAATATATGTTAAGTTATACAAAAGGCCAATCCTTTAAGTCCTGAAGTATTAATAAAACTGTAATTGTTAAATATTTAGGTACGCATAACTAAATTTCAACTAAAGTTTAATTACTACATACATATGTATATTCAACTTAAATTCCATATTTACAAAATTTGTTCAATTGCAAAAGTATATTAGCGAATATTTTCTGTAAATACATTTGCTTTTAATACTAATGCACATATACATACAATTAATATAGAAGTGCGAAAGATAGTTTATTAACAACGAAGGTACATAAATTTTTGATTCATCATTTAAGTGCATTTGTTCATCGTTAATGTATAACAAAGTGCTGAAATGGAAAATTATATTCAATTTGTTGTGTTCTAATGCGATAATATTAAATTCCGAAATTGCATTTTGATATTCCAGCTTCACCAACGTATCTATGTTTAAGTTATACGTGCGTGTGCCATTATTCCTGTTGTCTGATACACTCAAATTCGAATTAACAAATCGTTCGCAATATATTTGACATTAATTACGAAATTGTGTATGCTTTTAAGGCAAGTATCATCAATGACAGAAATATATACTCACCCATACTAAGTGCAACTACGATGCAACGAAAATTAATTATATTCAACTATTAATATTCAACTTTCTTTTGGAATTGACAACTGCCAGGCGTTTTTATCACACATTTTCGTCCTTCAAAAAAAAAAAACAATTCAGAGTTTAGCTGTGATATTTTATTTAAAATTTGTAAGATAGGTATATAAATTAATTAAAGAAAACAAATATTCATTAATAGATTAAAACCTCTTCAAATCGGTAAGTTTTGTAAGAGCACCGTTAAAAGGTCTCAAAAGTTAAGAGGTTTAAGGGCAAAACACAAAAAATTTTATTTATTGGAATACTACTAGAATTCCATGTTATTGATGCACACTCCAGTTTTGACTGAACCGCCGTTCCCTTTTTATAAGAATATTTAAAGTACTTACGCAGTACTGTTTAAAATGAGTAAACTCATTGCGCGAATAACTCAGATTTGTCAATGGGAAATTAAAGCTAGAAGAGCAAGAGAAACACTTAAATATTTTGAAAATGAAACATTACTCACAGCTTTAACGGCTGCTTGACTGTCATTGAAGATTAAAATATATTTACCTTTTAGTATAGTTTGGGATTGTTCTGTAGCTGAAACCTTAGCGCGGTCAGAGTAGGGGAGTAGGATATCTTGAGAAGCCTCCTATTTGCCTTTCCGTCGCACAAGTATTATTTTTATATAAAGCTTACAAAACGAATTTGAACATTTGTTTCATTTATAACCCAGTCTGTGTATCTAATTGAGAGCAATAACATTTGATTGACACTTGAATGAGTTCAAAGAATCTTTCACATATCCGGCGCTTGTTTGAACCGACGATGGTTGCGATTTTGCAGTGAAGAAGTGTCAGTAGCTCAAACTAGCAATTATGAATGAATGCTTGAGTTTTTTTTATAGAACGAAAAACTAATAAAAACGAGAAGACGAAAGTTTCGGAGCAATTATTTTTTTTTTTGTTTTTTTTTTTTATCTAATAAACTAAATACCTAATTTCTACTCCTTCTACAATTATCGCTTCACTACTACATTTTCAATAGCAGTAAAAACGAAAATTTCGTAAGCCGAAACACAAACCTACAGTTTTTTCAACGATAAGTCCTCGACTGTTCGCATAGTCACCATAACCCTGCTAGTTTGACCTTTGCTTTGGCATCCTACAATTCATCAAATAACTACGAACTCTGGCTGAGTAGTCGCAAGTCTGCGATGATCTGAGTTCAATGTAAAGTTTTCCACTTTAACGACCTCAGTGGCTCCAACACAAACACACCTATACCAATATGCATATGTATGTACATATATATGTAAGCATGTGTTTAAATATATCAAGTACATTCGCACTTGACTACTTGCACATATGTATGAATGTGTGCCAATAAGCGTTTTTATACACTTGCACAAAATTCAAAGTTAAATATTTTTGAAAAGTTCAACAAACAACCACAGAAGTAGAAAGAAGAAGAAAACAAAGTATAAATGTACAAAGTAAGTAATGTATGAATATTTGTGCTTACGTAAGGGAGTGTAACAAATGGGCATTGCATGGCTTCAGTGGAAAAATTTCCTACTTTCCTACCATTCAAAGTTAAAGTAAACTAAATATTGGCAGCAAAGTTTAATAATAAAAGCAACATTAAAAACTAACTACACTCGTACATTTTTTTCATCGCTTTCTCACTAGTTAGTAAGTATATGAAATAGTTAAGAGTGCATGCAACGTTTTTTCTTCGCAAATTTTTGTTTAACTCTCTTTAAAGTATGTAAGTTTTGTTACGAAAATATTTTTTACTTTTCAACGCCTGAAACTATGGTACACACAAAATTTCCCTGAGCGATTATGGTAAGATAATAAGAAAATATATATAAAATTAATTTCCAAATGCGGAGGTATAAAGTCATTAGTGTAACGAGACATTTCAAAACTATAGCACACTCAAGTATTGATGCGTTTTAGCAATTTAGAACTTAAAAAGAATTATAGATTTTTTTTTTTTGGTATGCAGATTTGTCGTCCCTTCAATTTTAGTATAATACAAAGAAAGTTGCAAGTGGTAAAAAAAATTGTATACTTCAATTAATATAACTTTTGTATTAAGTTTAAAATTCGAGTTTATAATTGCAAATCTTCAAGAATAAAAAAGAGTAAAAAAATGATAAAATTCGTCAATATATACAGTGTGTTATAATTTTAAAAAACAATATGTCCTCTTGAAGTATCCTTGTGCACAATGCGCCACAATAGCGCAGGCGTCGCCTTAGGACTACGGCGTGAACAGCGAAGTACGCGAATGTTATACAGGTGCTGCATTAATAACTTGGCTTGCCACATATCCATAAAAAATGTGTCATCTTAGTGATTTAAAGCGGTATGAAATGATTTTTTAAATTTTTTGGTTTTTGGTTTGAATGTCCCTAAAAGCGGGCTTCCGTGCCAAGTATAATAAATTTTTGGAAGTTATTTCCTGTAAGAATGAGCTTAATGTTTCTAAAGTCTGTGTAAGTTTGCTAGTAAAACTAAGACAATATCCAGCATCAAAAAAGAGACTCTATTGAAAGAAGGATCAACTTCGGCAAATGGCGGAAAATATAAGTAAATATATAGTATGATTTTTAACGCAAGCTGAAATATTTTTTTTTCAAAAACATACGCAAAATATATTTGAGGTTATAGAATCCTTATCAATTTCTATTTCTAACAAAAAATGTATTCGCCCAAAATATTAACTGATATCGATTTAGAAATGTAATGCACTAAAGTACCGATATACTGCAAACTAGCAAACAAACATCTTCTTTTCAAAGCACATAGCCAAATACATTAATATCCTTGTATTGTAACAGCTTGCACAAAACTGCTCAATGTATAGCCGAGAGCTCAATTGATACATTGACAGTTTTCTGCTTATTAAATATTTTTAGTTTTATTGTTTTTTAAAGACTCAAAAAATATACCCTATTTAAAATTTCAAACTTTGCAATCAAATTCCTTAAGAGGCATTCCATGCTATAAATTGAGAATGGTGTAGAAAAATTCATTAGAAATTAAGAAAACAAATTTTTATTTAAAGTTATGGTACTTTAAAAACATAAGGTGCCCCAGCGTAATCCACTAAACCCTTCATAGCTCGCAAAATATTAGTTTTTACAAAAAAATTATGAAGTACTTTTTATAGACAAAGAGTCAGAGATTTATAAAATAAATTTTGTTTCTTTTTTAAGAAAAATTTTTCATACTTTTTGTTAATAAAAAAAAATTCAGTTGCTGAAAAATTATGTTTGCACGATTTTCAATATTTAAAAAAAAAAATGTAATAGAACGTATATTAACGAATAAACTAACCAATTTTTAAATTTTTCGTGAAGCTTCGTCTAATAAAATCAAGTATTTCGCCAAGCGCATGCATGTAGGAAGCAAACTTGCTCGTTGCTCGTTTAGTATAACTTAGGGCTTAATTAATGCATGCGCTCAGCGAAACACAAAAAAAAAACAATTTGTCTTGGCTTTATTTTGCAATTACATACATATATTACATTTTAGGATCTCCTCTGCAACATATCTAAATTTCACGCAAAAGTAGTTTTTGACCAATTGAAATAGAGTGGAATGGCAAAATATTAGTTTTTACAAAAAAATTATGAAGTACATTTTATAGACAAAGAGTCAGAGATTTATAAAAAATTTTTTTTCTTTTTTAAGTAAAATTTTTCATACTTTTTGTTAATAAAAAAAAATTCAGTTGCTGAAATTATGTTTGCACGATTTTCAATATTTAAACAAAATGTAATAGAACGTATATCAAAGAATAAACTAAGCAATTTTAAAATTTTATAGGGCCAAAGATATTAATTTTTTCGTGCAGCAAAGTCTAATAAAATCAAGTGTTTGGCCAAGCGCATGCATGTATGAAGCAAACTTGCTCGTTGCTCGTTGCTTAGCTAGTTTGTTTAATACAACTTAGGGCTTAATTAATGCATGCGCTCAGCGAAACACAAAAAAAAACAATTTGTCTTGGCTTTATTTTGCAATTACATACATATATTACATTTTAGGATCTCCTCTGCAACATATCTAAATTTCACGCAAAAGTAGTTTTTGACCAATTGAAATAGAGTGGAATGGCAAAATATTAGTTTTTACAAAAAAATTATGAAGTACATTTTATAGACAAAGAGTCAGAGATTTATAAAAAATTTTTTTTCTTTTTTAAGTAAAATTTTTCATACTTTTTGTTAATAAAAAAAAATTCAGTTGCTGAAATTATGTTTGCACGATTTTCAATATTTAAACAAAATGTAATAGAACGTATATCAAAGAATAAACTAAGCAATTTTAAAATTTTATAGGGCCAAAGATATTAATTTTTTCGTGCAGCAAAGTCTAATAAAATCAAGTGTTTGGCCAAGCGCATGCATGTATGAAGCAAACTTGCTCGTTGCTCGTTGCTTAGCTAGTTTGTTTAATACAACTTAGGGCTTAATTAATGCATGCGCTCAGCGAAACACAAAAAAAAACAATTTGTCTTGGCTTTATTTTGCAATTACATACATATATTACATTTTAGGATCTCCTCTGCAACATATCTAAATTTCACGCAAAAGTAGTTTTTGACCAATTGAAATAGAGTGGAATGGCAAAATATTAGTTTTTACAAAAAAATTATGAAGTACATTTTATAGACAAAGAGTCAGAGATTTATAAAAAATTTTTTTTCTTTTTTAAGTAAAATTTTTCATACTTTTTGTTAATAAAAAAAAATTCAGTTGCTGAAATTATGTTTGCACGATTTTCAATATTTAAACAAAATGTAATAGAACGTATATCAAAGAATAAACTAAGCAATTTTAAAATTTTATAGGGCCAAAGATATTAATTTTTTCGTGCAGCAAAGTCTAATAAAATCAAGTGTTTGGCCAAGCGCATGCATGTATGAAGCAAACTTGCTCGTTGCTCGTTGCTTAGCTAGTTTGTTTAATACAACTTAGGGCTTAATTAATGCATGCGCTCAGCGAAACACAAAAAAAAACAATTTGTCTTGGCTTTATTTTGCAATTACATACATATATTATATTTTAGGATCTCCTCTGCAACATATCTAAATTTCACGCAAAAGTAGTTTTTGACCAATTGAAATAGAGTGGAATGGCTCTTAAATGATAGTTTAAAATATGTTAAAAGTAGCTCAAAGTTTTTTACATCTACTTTTGATATTTTTTGAGGCATATAGAAACTTTTTCTTAGTTAAAAATATTGTTAAAAAAAAAATCATTAAAAAATGAAATTTGTAAAAATACCATTGATTTCCGTCAACTTTTATAAAGAGATGACGAATTCGTATTTAAATATGTTGCTTTGTCTACACATAACTGAATTACAGTTTCTTTGGACGTGTAATTAAATTAAAGTTTTTAGATCAGTTCGAGAAGCAGTTTGTACGTGCTGTTAGTAAATTTTAACCATTTCAAATTTTAATTTAGTTATACACGCAATCAAAATAAATTGGCTTATTATTTCTTTAAAGCCTAAATCACTAAATTCTGTTGCCATAATAACGAAGTAATTTATCATTGTATTTTATTTAATACTACACTACCAGTTTTTCCTCTTGCACATATGAGGTAATGAAATTTAGAATACACACATATTCTCCATTAAGTTACAAACTATGATAACGCGAAAATACAATCAATCATTTCATCAATACCCGCAAATGCAAAAGTTTTTGGAATTACCGTATACATCACTTTCATAGTATGAATAATAGATGATAGTTTTGTAATTTCGTATAAAAGAAAAAAAAAATATTTTGTTTAGTTTTTCTTTAGTTTTTTCTTTTATTCGAAATTACAAAACTATCTTGTACGTCAAACTATCAACGACGTCAAGAAATAAAATATTCAGAAAGCCCAGTTGAGCTTAGAATACAGCTCTGAAGAAAAATCACAAGGCAAATTTTTCATTATTGCTGTTGCTTGAAAAATGTTTTGCTGTAAATATTCTTAAAGAAATAAATATTAGAGTCTTTTTTTCTATGAGATTAAGACTTATGAAATAAATTGTATACAGGAAAATTTCTGTTTCAATTCATGGGTGTCATTTTATATGAATTTTTCGATTTTCTTGAGAGGTGTATCCATAGCTTATTCTGGGAAAGTTAGAAAAGGTATAAAAAGCGCAATTGCGTGTAGTTGTTAGAAGAAAACATATTTATATTTGAAAGGTAGGCGCAGTAGTAAAACTGAAAACAAAAATTTTCTGATTTCGTTTTTGCCTTTAAGACATATTACAAAGTTCGCGTTTCACATGAAATGGCTGTCAAAATTCATACAAATTGCATTGCCGTGAAATATGCGTGAAATCTCATACGTATTTCACGTCGTGAAAACATCGGGCAACATGCTAGCAACATAATGCCAGCAACAGACACTCGTTAAAATTGACAAGACGTTTCAAATAAACAAAACATTGAAAACAGCAAGTTTATTTGAAATAATAATTTTAAAAATGTATTCAACGTTATCTTTCTTCTTTTAATAATAGTGGAGAGCACAGCTGGATAGCGAAATAGCGTCCATTATTTCTTAATTGAAACAGAAATAATTTGTATCTCGTTAATTTTAATACTATTTCACTCTATATGAACCTCAATAAACCGGTGAAAACTGCAAATAAATTTTTTTTCTCGTTTTGAACCTGAAAACTAAATTTTAACTCAAGACTTTTGTATAGTTTTGTTGGTTTACATTCTGAAAAACAATTAAAGTTGCATAAAACTGTTGTTCATATAAAATCGTTTTTAATACTCTACAGAATGTATGTTGAATCAGGTCGATAGGTGAAATAGTTTTCCCGTAATCGTGTACACAAATTGGAAAAATGTGATTTTGAGAAAAAACGTTTTAAGGTTTTGGTACATTGCACACATTACTGGCAATATCTCTTAAAATACGTGAAATTCAGGGCAGTAATTTTAAGGGGATGTTAACAGATAGTTATGGAACAGATTAGGTTGAAAAAACCAAAATAATTTTTTTTTTCGATTTTTTTCTTAATTCTTCGAATATTTAAAGCTTAAAAATAACATTTATTAAATTTTCATTTTGTTTTTATAATTTTTTATTTGTATTTGTCTTGATATTAATTACCCTTTTCTTCCAAGTTAAATTTTAATATTTTATTTTTATAAATATTTAAATTGCTTGTGGCGTTATTGACATTTTATCCACGGTTGTTACTCAGCTCGAAGCCAACTTTTATTGGTGATACGCGAGTGCATGCAGCAAGCAGTGTGTTGGCTCTGTAACCTTTAGTGAAAACCTCTTAAAAAGTGTTGCAAGAACAATATTAAAGTAATTCTGATGAGCAGCTGTTACGAAGTAAAAGGCCAGTTTTTAGTAACGGAAACCTAGTATAAGTTAAGTATTACCGCTGATTGCGAAATAATAATTTTAAATGCTAGATAATAATTTCTTGGCAAAATTAGATAAACACTTGATGCAGAAGCACTGTCTTCAAGGAGAACGAAATAAGCTTGGATATTTAGTATTGTTGTTTGAAAATAATTGAATTGCTTTTTTTTTTGAGAATAAAATTTGTCACGAACCCGACAAGATGAGTTTTTTGCATTAAAATAAAATTTTTTTATTTTATTTCAATTTATTTAATTTTATTTAACTATAATTTATTTTAACTTATTTTGATGTAATACATTTAATTATATTTCGTTATTATATGTTTTGTTTATATTTTATTTTACTTAATTTTATTCTTTTATTAGCTCGATAACCGCCTATGCGATTTTGGCTCTGCTTAGCGTAGCTCGCCAGTTATTTCTCTCTTTTGCTTACTGGCGCCAGTTGGAAATACCAAGCGCACCCAAGTCCCTTACCGCCTGGTCTTTCCAACGCAGAGGAGGCCTCCCTTTTCCTCTACTACCACCGGCGGGTTCTGCATCGAATTCGAACTGCATGACCTAGCTAGCGAAGCCGCTGGATCTTAATTCGCTGCACTATATCTACGTCGTTATAAAGCTCGTACAGCTCATCGTTCCATCTTCTGCGTAGGCGTAAAGGCCCATACATCTTTCGGAGAATCTTTCTCTCGAACACTCCTAGAGCCCTCTCATCAGATATCTTCATCGTCCATGCTTCTGCGCTATATATTAGGACGGGCATGATGAGAGACTTTTAGAGCGTGATTTTTGTCCGTCGAGAGAGGACTTTACTGCTCAGTTGCCTACTCAGTCCGAAGTAGCACTTCTTGGCAAGAGTGATCCTCCTTTGGATTTCGAGGCTGACATTATAATTGATGGTAGTGCTGGTTCCTAAGTAAACGAAGTCTTCTAGATTTTCAAAGTTATAACTGTCAACAGTGATGTTTGATCCCAGTCTTGAATGTGCCGACTGTTAATTTGATGACAGGAGATACTTCGTCTTGCCCTCGTTCACCTCCAGACCCATTCGGTTTGCTTCTCTATCCAGTTTGGAGAAGGCAAAACTATCGATTTTATAGTTTTCCATTTCATTGCCTTCACCTTTTTATTTTACCAATTAAATCTGGATCATCAACCTACTTGTTTAAGTTACTATCAAAATTGACTTCCAATATTTGTAGCCATTCAATATGTAGCACAATATTTCCTTAGTACATTTGTACATATACTCCTACATACATATGTATGTAGATACTTGACTATATTCCATGCTACGGCCTGCATCACAAAATTATCGTTTCGTATACGCCACGTAGACCCAATTTCCGAAAGTGGGACTCCAGTTAGTTGGCTGGCTCCAGCGTCGCTCTTCACAGTTGCAACCACTGCCGCCAGCATTAATTTCGCGCTACATCAACTCGCTCCTATTATCGCTGCAATCAGCAGTTAGGAGTACTGTAGCAGCAAATAGCATCGGCAACGAAAATAATAATCAGTGCAGCAACTTAAGCAACGTCAGCAGCATACACCAGCACCAATAGCGAAACAAACGCTGAAATGGCTGCATCAGTAGCAGCGGTGTTATTAGCTTTGCTTTCGCAGTTTTCCCAGCATTTCCAGCATCCTTTCCTGCGCTGCCGTCTAACCCAGCTCCCATATATCTGCCTGTATGCCTTAAGTACTTCATGCAATTAACCCAATTGTTGCGCTTGCAATAAAATTATTGTGTGAGCCGCCAACACCAGCATCAGCGCCAACGCCAGCCAATTGGAATGCTAACGCCGCATTGTAAGCATAACAATCCGCCACTTTCGCGCCAAAAACCGAAGAAGTAAAAAGAAAAAAAACATAACCAAAAAATTGCAAGCATAACTACAAACAAAGTTGCTGGCAGCCAGCAAAAGTGGCAATCTTAATGAAATGAAAAGAAGCGAAACACAAACAGGCAGCAACAGCAGAGGCAGCAACAAAAGCAAGCAACGAATAGTGCAAATAAAGATGATTGTAAGAAGATGATGGAGGCAGTGGCGGCAATGACGCGCAGCAGCTGAAGCAAATAACAGCTGAAAAGTGTGCAACACATAACAACTTTAGTTAAATAGAGTTGAGATGTTGTTGCGCAAAAATGTTACGATTTTTGGAGAAAAACTTGAAAGCAACAGCAATAGCAAAGCGAACAACAATCACAACAACAACAGCCATCATAAGAGCAAACAAGTGTAGGAACATTTTTTGGACTGCCTTTGCATTGCTGGCTGCCGCTGTTGCGTTGTTGCGGTTGTTGCTGCAATCGTTGACTGCCTTAGTAAACACTAATGCTGGTGTTTCTGGTTAATTATGCATGTACATGTGAGTATGTTGTAAGTATATTGGTGAAGTGCGCTTAATGCGTTGCCACATGAAATCTGTGTACTCTGTGCCACAATCTTGCAACCCTATTTTTGTTTACTTTCCCTGGCCTTCCTTGAGTTGGTCGCTGGCATCGCGTCGCTGTTTTGTTATTGCAAATTGTAACACACTCACATACAAGCGTATACTCGCATGCTCGCGCGCCTTTACAAGCGCAATGTGGCTAATTACTTTCGAAAGCCAAGTTATTAGCGTGATTATGAAATGGAATGCATTGCAGCCGCACTGCGACAACAGCATTGAAGACAACAACTAGTATTTACTATACGAATACAAGGATATGAACCGAAACAATGGCAGCAACAAAATTAACGCTTAAATAAGAGCGGAAGTGACAGCTGGTTAAAGGAAGTGTTTACAAGATACAGACAAAGCGTTAAAATGTGCAAAAATATTGCATTGCGAATTTGTGTAAGTGTTTTAAAACGCAAAGCTGTGCTTTAAAATGTTGCAAATTGATTTTAATAAAACAAAGTTTGCCAAAAGCGTGAGAGATACATTTTGCAGAATTAAATATAATTAATACAGAAAATAGAATTTTTTTTCAAAATTTAAATTGGGAAATGTATAATGACACATATTTATATTTTTTTACTTTAAATTAATTTCCAAAATTTTAAAATTAAAAATGTAGTTCAGTTTTCTACAGAACCAAGTTTTAATATTTGTACAAAACCTAAAAAAACGAAAAGTTTTCTAGAAAATTTAAAACTTTTTAAAAATTAGCTTAGAGATTCAATTTAAATAAAATACTATACAATCAAATATTATTTAAATAGCTGCATAATATTCGTACCGCTTATTTTTTTTTATTTTTTACTAACGTTGCTTAGCATTTTTTTTTTCATATAGAGAAAAATTCAAAAAATGCATTATTTGGAAAAAATTTGCGAAAGAGCGTCTAAAGATACACTTTCAAATATCGACCTTACACTTTACTATACTTAATTTTTTTTTGCGCAAATCAAAAAAAATATTATATACATATTTTTAAAAATTTGTTTAGTTTTTATAAAAATTTGCTGAAATTCGAAATTTGAATGAAATTTTGTTGAATTGTTATACATTTCCAAAAATATTTTATATTTGGGTTAATATAGATTTTGTTACAGAAAGATGAGAATTTTAATTGAAAAATATAATCGAAACTTGTCAAAATGTCTCAGTTCTGCTATTTTCGCCGCCAGTATATGCAGGGCAATTTTAGAGCTATAGTGGCACCCATATTATATTTCATATAATTGTTTTTCAATTTAATTTCAGTGCTTTTTCAAACTTAAACTTCAAAAAAAGTTTCACTTCATCAAATGTTAAATATAATTAAAAATACATAGTTCGATATTTTAATATTTTTTTTTTAAACGTTATCAAACGTTAAATTTTTTAGTTTATATATTATAAAATATGTTAGAAATTTGATAAAAGAACAAAAACAGTCAAGCTTTTCATAACAATATATTTCTATTATTTTTTTGCGACTTATACATTTAAGAAGGTTTTTATAGCAAAAAATATAAATAAATAACAAAGCAATACAATGTTGATTTTAAATAAAAGGCAATTTCGGAAGCTATAAAAAAAAAAATATTTACCAAATGTTAACACTAAATAAATTAATGTAAAGAAAAGAGAAGAAAATCATATAAGAAAACAATAAAAAATTCTGTTTACAGATTTATAAAAAGCAAAAAAATTCAAAGAAATAAAGAAAACAATTAAGTTAAAAACAAATTAAGGAAACAAAAAAAATTTTTTTTTTTATTGGAAGTAGAATTGCTTGCATTTTTAATTAAGTAAAACGCAACAAAATTGAATTAATCATTTTCTTTTTTGAATACTTGTAGTTTTTTTGTGACCTTCTTGTATTTATCAAACAATCCTTTTAAATGCCGGCTAGAAGTCAAAATGTATTGAAAACGCATTTAAATCTTTTCATGTTATTCCCAATACATCTCCTTCCGAAATCGTCATCAGGGGCTAATCAATTAAATTTTATTCATCCATCCAGTTTGTCATGCAGCTTAGAAACCGATTTTCTTTTTTTGTGGGTGCATTCTACTGTTTACTTCGAGACTGAGAATTGTGTTTCGTTGTTACGTCGATCGCGTCAGTGTCAAAATGTGAGAGTTTGAATATGCTGCTCTGCCTTACAGATATTCTGCTTTCTTTTTGCTGTGGTGAAATCCTCAGATTTTCAATGCTGGAGCCAGCTAACACCTAGCAAAAACCATTTAATATAATTCTACATTTTTTTTCCATTATTTCTTAATTAAAGCACAGTTCCAGGAAGCTATCAAATATGCAAATTTAATTTTAAGAATGTGCTAGTTTCAAGTGGGTAAATATTATCGTAATGCTGATTTTTGTGATTTTTTTAAATTATTTTCCTAACTCAAAAGTGGTTGGTAAAAGAGAAAAATACCAAATATCTCAACGAAATTAAAATCGGTAATGAGCACTGAGCAGAAACTAAGCAGCTCCAGCAAGCCGAGCAGAAATGCAAAATAATTGACTAGTCCACAACCGCTTCAACTAACAATTTCACGATAAACAGCCATTTCAAAAAACTCCATAAGGAAATTAGGTGAAATAAAAGCAAAAACATAAACTAATTGCTGCTGGCGGCCAACAATCATCAAAAGAGGGTTTGCCAACACACTTCATGAATAGCCGTTAAAGCAGGAAAGCAATAAATGAAAACAAAAACATTTAAATTAATATTTAAATGTTTGGCTAGTAGACTTGACTAGGGCTTTTTTTGCGCTTGATTTGATTGCACTCAATTTGACTTGCGCCAAATTGTGTAGACTTTCGCTGCAGTATCCCTGAAGTGCCACAGTTTGGGAAACGCTACTTTTTAGTTTTATTTGCATACTATTTTTTTTTTTGTTGTGAAATAGATAGATAGCTCCTTTTATGTGCGCTCAAAAATTGTAAAAACTTGTTGGGTAGTTGTAAAAAGAAAACTTTGATTGCATTTTGTGTGTACATAAGTAGAATTTTATTTAGGTATTAAAGTTTTTAAGGGCAAAGTTGCCTTCAGCCAATGATGTGGTTAGTTTAAATTTAAGTTGTTGATAACGTTAACGCATTTACAAATAACAATCGATAAATGTACAAAGTAAAGCTAAGAGCCCAAAACTACAAAAATTTAAATGGCAATATTTTTTCTTTTTTTTTTTTAAATATCTGAAAATTTTTTGGAACTGCTTAGCATACCCATATGTATATTTAAATAATTAGTTGGTAAGTTGAAACATGTATTAAAATTACCACTTTATAGAAAAATTGCCGCTATCTTATTATAAATTATCTTTATTCTCTTTATTAATTCTGATAAACAAGAATGCAGAGTGAACACATTTTTCCACAACGAATTGCAAACTCTTGCAACGCCTACTGACAACCTAATAATAACATTCACCATTTAAGCCAACTTTGCGCTCATTAATTTCCACTTTGTTGTCTCGAATTGATGAGTTTCACCAACTTTCGCAAAACACTTATTAAACTTGCATAAATTTCTTAATCATCTTACGACCTTAATTTCTGATTCCCTTCCAGCTGGTTTGCGCACATAAATTTCTTGTTACTTGTTAATTGCGTACAATTTATATGCGTGTTTTGTTTAAGTTTGCACCACTGTTAATTAGCCTCGCATCGGATGGTGGGCCACATATGTTGATTATTATGATGCAAGTAAAATAGACTTTGGCAAGCACGCCTGCAAATATGCAACGTTTATCAACAACACAAATGTATACACACACACACACACACATATATATATATGTATATATGTATATTTTAGGAATTTCAATCCCGAGATCCCTATCTAACTCCCGAATGCTAGTCTATTCAAATCCCGGGATTGTTGAAAGCAATTAATTTAATACAAATTTAAATTTATAAAATTTGTAACATAAGTATCTTTTCCTTTCAAGGGCGAAACAAAGCATTATTTTTAACACTATTTAAAAAAACCACTCCATATAATCAAAGTTACTCTTGATGCTTAATGTTCTCGCAACATGTGGCTTCGCTTAAAATTGTATGCGAAGGAAATAAAAATTAAGAAATCTACTGTCATGTGTGTTATTTTTTTAAGCAATCCAAATAATATATGAAAATGAGCCCTACCATGAAAGCGATGTTAATAACACTAACGAGGAGTTGGTTGATGTGGATACGACAGAAAGTCTCCAAGATAAATTGCATCAAATTTTAACGAGCGAGTGCCCAACAATGGCATACAATTTATAAGGTTTGGTAAAAGAAATTATTATAATGGTTGCGATACAGGTTTTATATGCAACAAATTTAAGTCCAGGTTGGAGTATAACACACTTAATGCTTTAGTTTCTTTAAGGTCGCATTTTGATTAATATTTACTGTCCGATTCTGTATTCTTCGTAGATTATCAAACGTATACAAATATTGAAAAGTTTTTAATTTATAAATTACATTTTTTTATATAAATAGTTAAGCAAAGAAAAAAACGTTTTATTTGTTATTACAATCAAGGCAGATCTAACAGGAAACCACAATGCAACAATACCAGATTTTTCGAAATACCTTTATTGTCAATAAGAACTGTCAAATCAGTCTAATGAAAACAAAAGTTAACAATTCACAAAATTGAATTCATCCAAAATAAGTAAATACAAAATGCACATTTTATAAAGAAACATTGCCTTTCACCATCTATTTTATGCTGAGAACGCACTTTCCCAACTGTGTACAAGTTGGGCACAAAATAGCACACAATGCAAATATACAAAATATTTATGCATTTCATGAGCAAAATGCACATGCACAAAGAACACAAATGAGATGCAAAACATTTTGTTTTTGTTTTTATCGAATGAATGACAATTAACATATTTAAAAAAATCAAATTATTAACTCTACTGAGGTTAACTGTTGAACCTGCCTTGAGTAGAATACTAAAAACTTGGTAAATTTTTAATTTTGAATAATGAATGTGTACATAAATAAATGATGATTTATCAAGAACCAAAATCAGGCTGTTAATATTGGTCTCAAAGAGTGAATAAACATAATTTTACTGTATATGCATTTGCTGCTCTACCAAATATGAACTCGTATATTTTTACTTAAAGAATAAATGTTGGTCAAATATTACGTTAATCTTTTTGGATGTAAAAGGCCAATAAAATATATTGAAACAAAGTGTTCTTCTTTGTTATAAGTACTCGTATTAATGTTCTTTTAAATACTGCTATAATAGGACGATTACAGAATTGTTACATTTTTTTTGACAAATTAAAAATTACGAATAAAAACTTCGTGAAACTGGGGTTGCCGGGTTTGTCCCGGGATTTTTTTTTCAGATCTCGAAAATCCCGGAATCGATAACATGCCAAAAATTTACATCCCTAGTATGTATAGTCGCCACAGCGTTAGCATGAAACACACATACATACATAAAAATATATGTATGTGCACTCGAAATTGGCAAAGTTTCTGCGTTGCAAACAAGTTTATGTCACCCTCAACCAACTTCAATGCCAACTTTTACAGTTTTTTTCTTATATACATATTTTTTTTTCATACATTTCTATTGGCTTTTGCTGCCACTCAGCTTCTCATTAAATGACTCCTGTTACTGCTCGACACACCCTCGGTATGATTATAGCGCTGCAATTCCATTCCAATTTTTCTATCTGTTTGGTCTAATTTTCCACATTTTTTTTTTCTGAGTGCTTCCGCAGAAATATTTTTCGTCGCAACAGTTTTGGTTTTATTTTTTTTTGTAGCTTTCGTTTTACATTTTTTATTTACTCATCCTTCTCTTGTTGCATTCGAGTCAACAATATTTAGTTTTACTCCAACTATTCCCAATCACGGTCTGCTCTTTGCTGCTTTCAAATTAGTTGGCAATGATTTTAGTGCAATTACTTTGCTTGTTTTACAAATACGATGTGAGGCAGTGATTTCACAAATATACATATTTCTATAAGCACAATAATGCATACGTATATACACACGTGGTTTTTATTGAAAATGTCAGTCAGAAGCAGCACAAACATTTATCATACATATACGGCGGTAATGAAATTGAAGTGGATAACATTTTGGAATATAAACAATCTGATAATGGAAGTATTTCAAATATCAATATCTTAATTTGACCTTGTTCTCGATCATATTATATCAGTGATATTCTCTTGTCACTAATTATGTTACTAGTTTACAAAATCTCATAATAATTGCACAAAATTCTGGCACCAATTTCATTAATCCCCCGTTGATCCGTGAGAATAGCGGAATTAGTTGGTTAGTTAATTTACAAGGTGCAGCAGAAAATTTAAGATTCCGCAACTTTATACAGATGGTTTGTACTCTACTGGTCTGTTTCTGTAAGCAAACTTTTACTGGCTCTATTTTGTCTAAGGCCATATCTAAAGACCTGTTCCAATCAGCATAACTCACAGTTAATCAGCGATATTATCCCATTAGAACCCCTGGTGTCTTAGTTCCCAGTATAGTGCAACTGAGAGGGTCAACGTAAAGAGATTTAACTATTTAATAAACCTCTCAATAAGGATATAAGGTACCCTTTTGTGGCTGTGGAAACTGGGAAGGTGTCTGTGCAAGCTGGGTTAGTTGCCAAATGAGTTTGTCGCTTCAGTATATTTTCCCCCGTATTTCGATGTCGTATAAAAAAGACAAAAGAGAGATATCGGGCCATACAATGCTACAAACATAGCACATACATAATCTGGACATAAAACTCCTCTTGGACTTTTGAACTTCCTCAAAGAGCTGGCCTTGGTTGATGAATTGTGCAGAGTGAAGGTCAAAATAGTTTCTCAAGTTTTATTAAATACGTATAAAATTATATATAAAACTAATTTGCGCATTATTTATGTAGTCAGTTGAGGTGTGGTGAATTGAGCTATGGTGGGTTAATTCGTGGTGAGTTCAGGTGTGGTGAGTAAAACAAATGCTTGTTGTCATCTCTAACAATTTTCTTTTGCACGATACTCATCACATCATTTACGCCAAGTGGACTTTTTTTTATTATGGCAATTTACGAATGTTTCATTTGTACGAAAAATTTTACATTTTATATGTTCGAATAGCTTTCTTTTTTGTTTCTTTATTTAATGCAGTTACAAATATTTTGTTTCCACTAGCAATTCGCATTCGCGAATTTTTATTTTTTTTTTCTTGCCCATCTGCTGTACATACAAAGTCTTTCGTTGCTTGGAAATCACATCGTTGCTCGGAGCTAACTTTTTCGGTTTTACAACTTACTAACTACATCACTTATGTATGTATAAATACTTTTAAGTGTACGCTTTTTGGCAGTTGTCTTCAAGCTCCTTCATTGTACTGAAAACCTCACTTCGAACTGCTCTATACGAATAATACACATACAAACATACGTACTGGGGTGTTCGAATATTCGACTTTTTTTTTTAAACTGTTATTGTTATTGCCTTTCCTCGCTTTCACGTTTTTCTCTTATGTTTTTATTCTAATTTTTTGTGACCTGCAGGTAACTATTTCTATTTGTGACTTCATTCTCTATTAGAGACCGAGACTGCTTTGACTGAATTCGGGCATAAGTCTCTAATAGACAAAAGTCACAATTTTAGACCAGTTGGCTTAATTGGTCTCCAAATATGGTAAAGCCTCTAGTCTTAAAACACAGTCTCTCAATTATGACCAGGTGAAAAACAGGTAACGAAAAATAAGAAAAAAATACAAGATATAAAAAGATAAAAGTCTCAAATTTTAAAACATGAGATTAAACCAAATTACTGAATTTTACGTTGAGCAAATTAAGCGAACTAGAAGAACTTATTGTCAGTAATGGTCTTATCTAATTGATAAGCACTTTTTGGTTGCTGTTTTAATAAAAACATAACATATAAAATAAGTCGATGTGCTGCCGTTTTTTTTTATCAAAGGTTTTGGAGATTTAATAAATCGATTTATTCGATATTCGAAAAATTAAGATTTCAAAAAAAAAACCGTACAATAATTTATGAAAAAAACCGGAGAAACGCGGTTTGAAAAACCGAGTGAATCACCTGAATACGTACATACTCAGCCATAAGGCTATTTCCGCCTACAACAATTTGCTTTTAAATATTTGTTCTACTACATAGATTTGGCTGCTAAAATATTTGTACCACCACATACACACTTTCATATTTATTTTATTGCTGTCTAGGTGTGTGTGTGTGTATGTGAATGTTTCCTCTACAAAGCCACTTTGCCTGCCTTACTCTACAAGACAAAAGTTTTACGTCTGTTGTTGCCAATCGAAAAAAAAGTTGCTACAATGTGCTCTATTAAAATATAAAGTTGCAAGTAAATTGCTTGCGGCTTCGCTTTTGTCAGAGAGCTTTAAGATATATCTCATGTATAGAGTAACGAATGTTTAAATTATTTTTTTCTTTGCTTATTTGTTTACATGCATATCCTGCTTTTATTTATTTACATAGTCAACCTATTGGTTGGGTCGTCGTTTTTGACTTTCGACATCACTAAATCTTTTGTCAAAAACTTTACAGTTTTATTAACTTGCTAAATTGGTTTTGTTGCATGCAGATTTATAGCAATATTGGTTAACGGCTGTTGTAGCTTTTTTGGGCAAATTTGTTTAATTTTCACAGCAGAATAAAACTTTAATTTGCATGTTTATTTATATAGCGCACATTAGCTGGGAATTGTTACGTAAAATTGTAACACAATTTCAGTAGATTTAAACTTCGTTCATTATCTGAATGGAGCGGAAAGAGTATTATTTTATATTAGGAGTCTTTCATCATATAAGGACTTTTGCAACATATCCTTTTGAAGCTTTGTTAATATGATTTTAAAGTAATGAAATTCGTTGCGTCCAACATTGGTGAGGTAATGCCAAAAAAAGTTTACGGTAACTAATTTGCTGAAGTATTTCTACAACAGTTTGATATTGGAAATCTATTGCGCACGTGGGATTGATTACTTTTATCACTTGTCTAGCTTTTCTTAGAAATTTATTAACACTACTTTGATAAATATGATATGCACAACGTATGCGTTAGAATAAAACAAACTTCTAATTTACACACTCGATAAAACTTCCAACACCACATACGGAGATCCCAACAGAAATAATATGATAAAAAAAACGCATTTTGCTAGCGAATTGAGTGCTCGTTAATTTTAATGCGCATACTACAAGCTTTACAATTTTAAAGGAATTGTTTCACAATTTACAATTTATTGTCGAAGTTATTCAAATGATGTCATCCATTCCGCAGACAAGTGCCATTATTAGTATGCGCCATTTTAACATTTAAGCTGCAGTTTTCCCTTTCATTAATCACGTGTGTGTATATGTTGAGCAAAATGCGGTCAACCGAACATAAATGATCATATATACATACATACACTTTTGCTTCGAGACGTTTCAATATCTACACACGGTTTTATGTTTAGATACGAGTATTTGTTTATAACACAACCAACCATAAAAGCATTTCCTCGTAAATGTCGCTCATACGCCATGTACACCGCAATTACAAGCAATCGTTAGGCAGGCGTAAGGTAAATGCTTGTGGTAACTGTTGGCCTTCTTGCTGACAATTTCCTCAAATGGTTTATTATATAAATGTTTATACATGGATGTGTATTTATATTTCAGCTGCCAAACGAAGGAAAGTTTTGCCAGCGCCAAAACTAAAAGCAGATGTTGCAAATAATTAATATGACCGCATGGCAGTCAGCGCTCAGCAAGTCAACGACTGAAACTGTTTCAAAGCTGCTGCAAATTAACAAAGAATTGCGTTAATACAAAATTGATATTTACAAGGGATAAGAAACCAATAGAAATTTGTGGATGAGACAGACATCGATAAGAAATTGTTTGTTGTAAATTTATATCAGAGTAAAGCAATAACTATATTTTACACTGCTCACGTAATCATAATACTTTATAAAATTTAAGTTCTTAAAATGTCTTTTCTGCAAGTAAATCGATATTTTCTCTGTAACGATTTATTAGAACAATATTCACCAGTCCATAGGAGTTAATGCCGTAAGAAAATATATGAAACATGAAACTAAGAAATATTAATGAAAAAAATAAAACTCCAAAAACAAAAATTATTTCTGGTGAAAAAACAAATATGAAATATTTAATTTTTGTTCAGACTGAAAACACAAAAGCAACACCCAAAATTTTTATTTTATTTTTGAGCGAAACTGGGCTAAGGTTTAGAAATCGGCAAACTGTTTGGAGGTTCACTTTTTTTATGTCTCAGTCTCATATGTACATATATCAAAGTGCTTCCATGTTTCAAAAATATATTTAAGTAATGGAAACTCGTAACATGTTGGTTTCTTAACTAAATTTAAACCGTTCTTCAAAATGAACCTGATTTTAAATATGTACGGTAATTCCATAATATTAAAAAAATTACAAAATGCTGTCTATGCATATCAAAACTCGTAAAATGAAAAACTTTAAGAAAAAAAAAGCAAAAGAAAAGAAACTATTTAACGTTTTTGGTGTCATTAAATCATAAGTTATGCCAAAGGAATATTTTCTCCTCGGCAGTTGTTGTTGATGTAGCTATGATTTTGGCTATGGTGAATATTTAAGGCATATTTATTTATTTGGACTCATTTGAAAATTCCGTTGTTACCCACAAAAGAATAACGATGGCAAAATATAAGCCATCTATTTTAATTTTTTGGTAAGCACTTGCAGAAGTACCATAAAGTATAAGTTCGAGTTGACTACAAAAAACTTGTGCTTTCCGAAAATTTTTCCCATATAAAAATTTCAGATTTAATTTCTATCCTTTTCAAATTTTCACTTCATTAAACTGCATACTCAAAAGGTTCAAATAGGATGTTTTATAAGACAAAGATCGGGATTCATTTCCTACATTGAAATTTTTATTGCAAGCGCAATTTAAATAAAGATCTAAAATTGTACCACAACTATTCGTTTAAGTTTGACAACGAAATCTTCTTATGGAAGCGAAAAACACTGGAATATTCGGACAAATGCGTGGTCAGTTCGTTAGCCTTGGGAATCTACCGCACTTTTAGCGCCCTTAAACTTGCATTTTAACATTGAATGGACTATAAAATGTATCAAAAAAATCGAAATGTTGTTATTCTAACTCCAAATTTAAAGTTTGTATGAAGTTCTCTTTCTCAAATTTATATGGTTTTAATCAGAAAAAACTACTCTATTTTTATTGAAATGCAATGTATCTAATTAAAAAACCAATAAAACCAATCGAGAAAAGACAATATCTTACAATTTTTAGTGCCTTTTCCTGCATTTTTCGCAACTTTTTTTTGCCTTCTTTAAGTTTTTTTTAGTCATAAAAAATTTCATGCTTCGGTAGGTCACATATAGTCACTTCAGATAAATTATTTACGGCAAGGCTTATCAAGTTGATTTTTTAAGAATTTTCGTCATGACATGTTTACAGTGCGATTTTAAGGCAACAAAAATCCGAAATTTTTTCATCCGCAATGTCATATTTTTCCAAAATATGAGAATCGAGTCGAATCTTTGAAACATATTTAAGACCCGAAGTTAACTTTTATTTATTTTTACTAAGAAGTTACTTGAAAAGCTTTGGAATTAAGTAAACACGGACATGCTCACTTTTCACAATTTTCTCAAAAGAAATTGCCCAAGGGTTGCTGGGCAAGTCCAAAGGCAGGCTCTTACTTTTTTAATCAAGTTATCCTATTTATATTGCAATGATATTCCCAAAGAGATAGCCGTTTAAACAAACTTTGTAAAATACAAAAGAATATTTCAACGCTGAGATTTTTAACCATTTTATCTGCCTGCCGTAGTTTTATTCATCCACACTTTTCCACAGCTGTTCTCTACTTACTGATTCTAATCCGCTCGTTTACGTCGGTTATGCGCTTAAAATTTATTACTTCATTCTTTAACGGACTACTTGAATTGTGACTTACTGGTTTTGTTTTTTTGTTGCTGTTTGCTTATTCTTCTTACTAGATCTTTTTTGTTCATATTTCCACTTCCACTCTTTTCCGTCCTACTTCTTACCACAACCTGTTCCTCTCATTCATTTCCCTTTTATTTTCCACTTTGGTTTCGTTTTGGTTGGCGACGTGGAAAAATGTTGGTAATTATTTTGGCGTAGATAATTGCCAGTTGCATGCAAATTATGTGCTTCTCCTTCTCCTTTGTAATTTTTTGTTGTTGTCTACTTGCTGCTGGCATTTCGCATTTGTCAGTTTCAGCTACTTAATCATCAGGCACGTTCATTATTTTCGCAATACAGTCGTCGTTAAGTTGCCGTCGCTTCGCCTTCGTAGTGTAATTTTATACAGGCAATGAAGTAATCACAAATATTGCAAGACAATTGCGGCTTTGGGGTTTTTGAATCAAGAAGCGATTAGTACGAATAAATGGATTGCCATGATCGGTCATACTTGATTTCAAGTCACTATCATTTGCTTTTTAACCCTTTAAGGAAAATATGTAAGTTTGTATATATTCCGCATAACGCACGGAATTAAGATTTTTTTTTTTTGTTTTCATGCCGAGTCATGAAAGGCAGGAGTTTGTGGGGTGTCGAGACTCTACATCCTTTCAGCTGCAGAATAAAAGTTCATCAGCTGATTTAAAATTTAAATTAATTTATTTTAACTGTTAGTTTTATACAAGCCCTTTACTGGCGCTCTTTGGCAAAATTTGGGTTTAGTCAAATAAGTTGCAATAAGTTAAGTTGGGTTTAGTTTAGGCTTGGCAAATTAGTGAAGTTGTCGTGAGTTCAGGTATGGTTAGCAGTAGGAGCTCTTCGGTCCTTATTTACTTTCGTACCCTTGTAATATGACATAGCATGATTTAACTTAACATAACATAGAATAGCGTAAGATAGCATAACATAAAAAGCCATAAAATAACACTCCATTCTGCAAATAATTCTACATAAAATTCACTTCAAAAAAGTTAAAACAGTGCTGACTTTGGCACACCGACGAATTTCTAACATTCATGAATATGTATTTAAATAAAAATACATTTGATCATTGCATGACTTATAAGTTAAGACACACTAAGTATCACAATTTGATCGGGATTTTATTCAACCAATCGGTTCTTTGGAAGATACGCCATATTAAGGAGGATTTTCTTAGCAGTTATTGCATTAAAAATAAGTATGTTAATACGAGGGCGGGTCAATAAGTCCGTGACTCTTTGCTGAAATGGCAGCACTGCTTCTATCAACAGGCATCTGTCAGTTGACTCCTGTCAAAATTTGAACAAGCTGCGGCATTTAGTTTGTATTTGACAGCCATTCATAGCAGACTACCGCGTGATTTGAGGAGAAAATGGAAAAAAAATTAATATCGTGTGCTCACTAAGCATTATGGTTTGCAAAAAATGATCATACACAAACTAAAGCTAAGCTTGATAAATACTATGGGGACTCTTCACCATCAATTCCAATAGTAAAAAAGTGGTTTTAGTGAATTTCGTTGTGGCCGTACAAGCACGGAAGATGTCGAACTTTGTGGATGCCCAATAGAGATCTCAACACCCGAAACAGTTGGAAAAAATTCACGATATGGTGTTGGCCGATTGGAGATTGAAAGTGCGAGAGAATGTGAAAGCATCCCACATGGCTCAGTGGTTTAAATTTTAAATGATCACTTGGGTATGAGAAAGCTTTTCGCCAGATGGGTGCCACGTTTGCTGACAATCGACCACAAACGCAAACGCACACATGTGTAGTTTCCATTTTAAAAATTGATGAATTGGGATACGAACTACTCCCTCATCCGCCCTATTCTCCGGATTTAGCCCTTATTGACTATTTCTTATTTCCAAATCTGAAGAAATGGCTCGGCGGAAAGAGTTTTGACGCCAACGATGAAATCATCTCACAAGCAAATGCCTATTTTGATGCCCTCGACAAATCTTAGTTTTTTGAAGGTTTAAAAAAATTGGAGAAACATTGGACAAAGTGTATAGAACTCATAGGAGAATATGTTGAAAAATAAAATATTTGACGCTAAGTACTTAAACTTTCTCTCTTTGCAAACTACGCAGCATTTAACAAATAATTCTCAACCACTTACTAACATATTTTCACAACAAATTTTCTACTTATTAATTTTAATTGAATTCAATTAAAATGCAGTGTATTTGCTAATATATAAACCCATATTTTTAAAACTTATTTTAAACGATCAATGTTTAAATAAAGCTTCATCAAAATTTCGAACTATTTAAAGCAAAAATTTTTGCGTATACACTTTTCTAAATTATTCAAATTTAGTATTTTTTATTATGGGCATGTTTCAAGTGGATACAAATGACCTTTGATTTTTGAAAATTTTTTTACTGTCGTCCATTCGCAGTTTTTTCCAATTAAAAAAAATTCGCAGACTTTCATTGTATACTTTCGTATACATACTCGAAAAATTTAAAATTGTTTAAAGCTCTAAATTTTCAAGAAATGTCGTTGAATTATTGTAAATTTTGTATAATGTTCAAAAAATGGGTTCAAGAATTTTTGTTGAATTGAAAATAGTTAAAAATAATTTTTCAATATGCGGTTATGTTAAAATTATCGAATGTAGTGTAAGCATGAATTATATAAAGTTAACTTGATGCCTACAGTTTTAATACGAATGTTTAATTCAGCTTAAATTATTTGATTCACATACAAAGATAAATATTTATTAGATTATGTATGTACTTAATGCATGCGTGTTAAGTTTTACTGACTTAAGTATTATTCCTGATATAAACATATTCAAAAGCCAAACCATGAAATTTTGTGGCTTCGAATTTAATGGTTATGAACATGCAAAAAACGTTAAAACACTACAGTGGTTGACCATTTAAATTGATTATTTTTCCACTATTTCCGAAAACGCTAATTTACAGATAGTAAGAAAAAAAACATTTTTAAATTCTAAACTGAGATATAAAGTAAAACAGCAATCAGTGAATATTCGTAAATATAACTTTATATATTTACATATCACTTTTTTCTTTGTTCAAGTAAGCCACTCGGCGTATGAGTAACATGGAAGTGCATTGTCCATTGTTCAATGGCCCAATTCAAAATGCAAATTAATATGCAAATTCAAACTCAAAATTTAGATTGCCAATAAATGATTGCAAATTAACAGTTCAAATTTCTGTGTTTTTTTTTTGCTCGTACGCGGAATTTCCACACATGTGTTTAGATTAAAAATCATCGAAGCTCCCTTCGCAACCAACTTCGCACTTCTCCTCTCCAAGCCGCTGTAAATCGCTAGCACTTTAACAAAGTGCCAATTGCTGTTGCACATGACCAATTGTATTGTTGTGTTGTATGTGTATGTATGATGGTGTTGTCCGCTACATAACAAATCCTAACAAAACAATTTAAAACTATTTCAATTTAAATGGCTTACACATGCCAAATACATTTATTAACAATTGCCACAACGCCAACCAAAACACGCACATACTCTCACACCAGTACGTTAGTGCTTTTATAAATATTTAGCACAATAGTTATGTACATAGTATTTGTTTGCTGTTTTTAATTTTTAGTTTTATGTTTCGCTATTCGCAGCAACTCTTGTTGTAGTTGAACGTTCATTGCTGTTGAATGAGGCGGTAACATTGAGGTGTTTATTGTTTTTCTGGTCCCTAAACGTTGTTGAAGTTTATTGCATGTTTGCATGCTTGTTGCTGTTGGTGTTGGCACTTTATGAGAAATTCACATTCAAATCGACCGGTACTAGGGCTTAGCATAGCATGCGGAGAAGCACTTTCCGTATATCTGGTTATAACCAAGAACAAAGTGCTTGGTGACCCCTTACAAAAACAAAAAAAAATGTTGCGCCCAGTTGGTGGAAATTTGAAATTTATAAAGTTCACTGCGTATTATTCAATTAAAAATAAAAATCTGATGTGACTTAAAAAATAAGAACAAATTATTTCACAAAAATGTTCCTCGAAAAATTCAATTTAGATTACGAAACAAGAGACAAATGTACATCTTAAAAATACAATTTTAAAAATTTGATATTTAATTATAATAAAAACATTTGCGTGATGTTAAGTTTTCTTTTATTTTACTAACCTTTTGATAATGCATTATTTAGTCCCTGACAGCTTAAAAGCTGTGTAACCCAATCTTCGAATAAATTGTGTTATATTACGAAATTTAGAATATTTATGTTTCTATTAACTTAATTTTTTTTAAATGTAATAAAACTAAAATAAGATTAGTTCAAAAATACTTATTTACAATAGATTGGTAGACCGACAAGCGATAGAACACACCATAGGCCATACATGCCCTGGCCCAACTACTCTTAAATAGGTTTAAGGGGTATGGCCACTGTAGCGGGTATAAAATCATGTGCAGATTCAATAATTTATATTTTCGTGATATAATCATTTATTCACAGAACTAATGAAATGCTTATCAAGTTTCAACCTCAAGCTGATGAACATTTTTTTTTTCGGTTAATTTTGTTGACTATAATAAACAAATCGCGCGCTGTCTTTTTGATTGGTTTTTGAAGCGCGACAGACATTTAGAAGTACGTAGGGAAATTTAAAAATAGTGATTCCTTCAAAAATTATATGCAAACTTTCAAAAAGGAAATAAAACTTTTAGCCACTTGAAATTTCCATTTGAATGCACCAAAATGGTATGAACTTTAAAACCGCAGGCACTATGTGTGTCCTAATGATCGACAAATATCAGTTTGCTCTACTTTAAAAATATTTTTATTCGCAATTTTAGACTATCAACACCTTGTGCAACATTCACTGAAGTGCAATTCTCCCACAGCAACAGCTGAATGCCAAGTGAATAAATCCCATGCACCTTAAGTGACTTTTCAACATTACAAAAATCGAGCGGCTGACGTGCTGTTTGAATATTTTTGCCGCACAATATTTCACGCTCGATTACATTTCGACAAAACACGCGGTACAGCAGCTGGCACTTCGGTTATAATGCATCAGCGCAAGATGCACAATGCGCTACAAAAATATATTTACAATATAATACATCTGCACCACCCGTTAGCAACAACACGATTTCCGTTTGAAACGTGATTGAAATTGAAAATAAACTTGGCATGGCACAACCAGAACCACCCTAACCGCATAGCGCACGATAATGTTACTCATACGCCACATCCACCACCACCAAATCGATCCAGGGATTTGTCGCATTTGCAACACGCAAAATGTTTTGATTGAAATTGCGTGCCAAAAATAAAAGCAAAACAACACTTATCTATACACTGTTGTTGAGCATCAGCGTCCACAACAACAACA
Source organism: Philophylla caesio (assembly GCA_963971545.1). Taxonomy (NCBI): domain Eukaryota; kingdom Metazoa; phylum Arthropoda; class Insecta; order Diptera; family Tephritidae; genus Philophylla; species Philophylla caesio. The sequence goes on from OZ020607.1 coordinate 21,248,653, forward strand.
ACAAACTGTTTTCACCGTAATCCCAACGGCTGCAGGCGCTTGCTTGCTACAATGTTGACTGACACGCTACACCGACGTTTTAGCTAAATACATAGATGAGGCAATGTGGTACAGGCATTGCTATGCGCCGCATGTAATGTTTAGCCAGTTTGTTTGCGCACTCAGCCATCTACTCGCCGATGCTCCCAAATCTACGGTGAATCTCCGCTGTCGCTGTCGAATTGCTAAATCATTATTGACATTTTCAGCTGCAACTCTGTTGGCTCTATCTGTACTTGAAATGCGGCAATGCAAACGATTGCGCTTATCTTGATGTTGCCACGTTTATAGCAATATTTTCGGCATTGCAAAACTGTTGGGCGATAACTTGTAGCAGCCATCAGAAATGCAAACTCGTACACACAACTTTACAGAAAATTCGCATTTCTAAGTATTAAGTTACAGCATTTTGTACTCGTTTAATTGATCTTGTTACAATTAACGCTTTCTGCGATTTTAGCTCGATTTTACCCTAAAAGCTACTTAAATATTCATTTTTTGATTAAGTGAGAATTATTGCGGCAAATCGTAAGACCAGTCACACGAGAAAAGTCAACGTCTCTAGAAAACTCAAATCAGTACATGAGTATAGTAAAAGAAAATTTAGAAACAATTTTTTGAACCCACTATATTCAGAGAGCGACTAAAGTTCGGCTTTGGCTTCGATATCGACCATGTTCTGGCATAAACGTTTAAGATTATTTAAAATTTTATTGCTTAACAATTCGAAAACGCTTTTGTATAAATATGTATCGATTTTTATTTGGAACTATAAAAAATCGTTATAAATTGCACTTTGCATATAAAAAAGATGCGATTTGTATTAGCTGGATATTGTTGTTTTATATAAAATCCAAAATTGAAAAACTCAAATTTAGGATAAGGCGTATGCGTAACATAATTCTTACAATAGATGGCAATTCAATTTAGGAGCTGGCAAAAATTTTTAAATAATAAACAGTTACAATTTTGAGTTTAATTGTGCGTGATACAACCATGATCAACTCTTTTTTTTTGCAATTTTGTTGTGATTTATCCTCGCCAAAATTCATGTTAAAGGTAGGAAATAAATTTTTTATGCTTCTCCCTTGGTTGCTTCAATCAGAATCCGTTGTCGAAAACTTTTTTCTACTGCCAGTTTATTTTAAGACTTTCAAACATTAATTACATAACTAATATCAATTAATATTACTATTGAATTTATTTTTAATTTAAGTTCAAACTTTTTGAATTAATTCAAAACTAAAGAAAGTTAAGGAATTTATTTTGAAAAAGGAACAACAAAATCTAATTTTTTTTATTTTTTTTAACAGAAAAATAATGGATTATTATTTAACTGCAAAGCTAAATCGTAGCGATTTTTATTGAAATCACTTCTTACTGTTTTAAAAATTCTAATTTTTTTTAAATCTGTTCTCGGACTACACAGGTCAACACTAGTTCATTTTCCTTTATTTTTTTTTTTCTGTTATTGGGTATTTGTATGGTCCTGACTATGAAAAAATACTGGGAGATTGCTAACAGCTTTACTTTTTGAAAGATACAGTTTAATTATTTTAACAAAAAAATACATAAAATCAATAGATTATGTTAACAAAATTTCGATTAAATTTTATGAAATGATCTTTCACGAAATTTCCCTGAATGAACGACTTTAGGTAGATCTAATTGCAAATACCAGCAGTACTCTGCCATCATATGTGAGTCCCACCGCCCCTGATATCGCTCTTCAATTGTCCGAAGATCCTCATGGAATCTTTCACTCTGCTCCTCACTGAAATCACCCAGATTTTGTGGAAATCGGTTTAAATGCGAGTGCAGAAGTCTATGCTTATGTTGTACCCTAGCTCCTGCAAGTTCAATAGCGTGGACTCAACAAGCGCGACGTGATCGTCAAATTTCTTTTTGCCTAGGAAATTACTCATGAGCAAAATAAATAAATGACAAGCTTTGGATTCGACTTTAGTCATTGATTTGACAAAATTAGGATCTTTCACGAGTTGCCTGATCTGTGGCCAATCAAAAATACCAGCTTTCAATTTGTCTGTACTTAATCCTGGAAACTTGCATGAAAGAAAATTGAAACATTCGCCACTTTTGTCAAGCACCTTTACGAACTGTTTCATTATGCCAAGTTTAATATGAAGTCGTGGAAGTATGATGCGGTCTCGGCTAACTAAAGGCATGTTTATAAAATTTTTGGTCCTAACTGAATCAGAGTCTTCACTTCATGTATTTCTGTGAGCCCAGAGATTTGAATCATCAGAAGATTTAGATGTGATTGGTTGTACCTCTCGGGATTTTAATTGAAGGTAAGTTAGGATATGACCACTTATTTCGATTTCCAGGGCTAATTTCGTTTATTTTCACAACGCAGAAGTAACAATCGTCACGATGGTTTCGAGGTTCTCTAGACCATAACCGTAGACATACCACACATTTCTGGAATACAGTATGAGGAACCCATGGCTTGTCCTGATTACACAATATTATTTTAAAATATTAATGATACCTTATCATTGCACATAATAAAAAAATATATACCTTATTATCATAACAAAATGCAAAATTTTACAATACAAATAATCGTTAAAATAAATTTAAAAAAAATGTGTTGCTGCTATCTATTTGATTTGCCTTAGATATAACCATACCTCTTTTAAAAATATGTGTTAAAGACACTTAAAGTTATAGAATCTTTTATTTTTACTGTACCAACAATAAAAAAAGGAAGACATAACAAGGTAAACAAGTAAATTTAATAGTATTTTCACACTACATTACATTTGTTTTAGGTCTTAATTATATAATAAATTAATGTTAAACATTTCTTTGCTTTTACGATGATACACTGTCTATACAATTTACTTTAAATCCATCCATATTTAAATCGGTTTATATAAATTCTGACAAATATATTTACACAAAATTTACCTAAGAAATAATTCATCACGTACTATTTTTATTTTTTATTTTTTACTTTGTTGATGTTAAAAAACTTTTTAAGAAGCGTAGAAGTATAAAGACAGTTCCTAATATAAAAAAAATATAAAATAAGTAAAAGATATCACATGTTAATCTAAAAATGTTCCTCCATAACCTAAAAAAGATTTTTAAATTAACAGGAAAAATCACATTAACGTATTTTATATTTGTTTCAATATTAAAAACAATCTTACAAGCTAGCTAGACTCTATTTTTCAATATTAAACACGTCAAGCATTTGTTGTGCTTTTATATCTCAGTTAAATCAAAGACTTTTTTCAATATAAAAGCTATTTCTAATAAAATTTGCAGACACTTCCAACTGTAGTAAGTGTCTAAAAAGCAGGTAAACACATAAATGTAGCGTCGTTGTAATTTAGTAAGTGCTCTATTTAAGAAATCGATTGTGCCAACAATGTTTAATAATTGAATTTTTGTCCATTCGGCATGAAGTAGTGACTCAGGAAAACTCACACTTACAACTCTCCAACTTTCACTGCACTTTGGTAAGTTATTGTGCGCATATAAAATAAAAATGAAAATATTTTAGCAAAATTTGTAGTTCATTCAACATTTTCCTGTTTTAATTCAATAAAGTTAGATGCTTTTAATTTCAATGAAAGTTACGCAGCTCTTACTTTCCACTACTCGTTCAGTATTTTAAAAGCTCAGCAAACAATTTCCGTATAAAGAAAAAGTTAGGACAACCAGATGAGGATATTGGCAAAGTAATTCCAATATTGGTTAGTCGTAAATGAAATTGAATTGCGCCTTCAGTGCCAGTTAATACAAAAGAAAGCAAAAAGCAATTGTATAGTACAATTTTCCACACCTCAGCGAAACATGCACCGACTGGGGAGGCACCTAAATATTGCTGGTGTATATGCAGTGCCAACAGCTGTAAGAGTTACATTTCAATTTTTGTAGCCAAATTGCATTTCCGCTAAGCAAACTGCCGACTGTACTAAGTATTGCAAAGGCATAACGGTAGTGTGATGGGTGGTGGAAATGAGAAAGTAGTAAATTTGTGAGTGGGTTATAAGACTGGGCAATGTAATTGAATGCCATTTACACACTACTTTTGTTGCTTTTCAATAATTTTCGCAAGAACTTTTAATATAATTTCATTTGAATTATGCATCAATTCTTTAGAGTACGAGCTATATTGCTTTCGCCATCGTTCGTACATTATTTAGTATATTTTCCGTATCACACAAACTCAAACGTAAAAGATTTACATATTCAAAAATTCTATGCCCAATAGAGCTTTAAGTTTAAGATGTAATAATTTACTGCTTTGCTTAAAAGTGATATTAAATGTTTATTTTTTTTTTCTCTCTCTCTTTTTAGGTAAATATCCACTGAGTTTTAAAAAGATTTGAATATATACAATTCGCTTAATAAAATATTGCGGTAAATTTGTGGTAAGATGAAACGAAAATTTTTAAATTTGGAATAGAGAGAGCGGGTTCTTCGATGAAGTCAGGTTAAAGATTAATATTTGAATACATCAACATTTGGGACGTTATTAGTTAATTGGTTTTATTTAAAAACGAAATACATTTGTTTTAACGAGTTTGTTTAACGAGTACGTCATCTTGATCATTCCCGTGTAATTTCGAAGTAATTTCAAGGTTACTCGTATTACTTTAAAAACAAATTTGTTGTGATATATTGCTCTACATATTTTATCTGTAACAATTTCTACTAATTTAGTTTTATTAAAATTATTTTGAGCTATAATACATGAATGAGAATGAGCTCTTCCACGATTATAACTTAGTCGAAAATAGAATTTTTATGTTGATGATAACTGATCGTTTGTTGATTATAATGTGAGCTGCAGTTATCGTCAGGTGGTTACTAATAACGCTGGAACAAAATTGTAATACCTTTATTATTTGGGAATCGATTTTTCGCAAAAATTCAATACAAATATTTAAAAATTTGTATTTTCCAACAGTGACACTAGTTTTAAAAAATAATCCTTTTAAAGATACAATTACAGAAGATAAAAAATTGTTTAATATAATTTTTTTAATATTTTTAGTATAACCAAATATTTATTTTTCATTCATCTAATTTATTACATTTTTCTATTAAAATTCAGTGCATTCTGTAACTCAAGATTTAAGCTTTATAAAACATTCACAATAATTATAAACACTTTCGGCAAAACTCAAATTTAAAAACATAATTTAATAATTTTTTGAGTATGCAGTTTTGTTGTGCACAAAAATTTATTTAAAAAAAAATGTATGCTTAATATAGATACTAATACCCGTTGATTTTAGAAATTTTTTGGCGCTCTCCCGCGATTTAATTCCATCAAATTAAATACACAAAAAACCGCATACTCACAAAAGAACTAAACAATTTTTGTATAATTTCAAAATTTTAATAAAATTTTGTTAAAAAAAAATAACTTCCATAAAAACTTGATATTTTGATTTATTTCTTTTAATGTTAAATTAGGATGAGAGATAAGAAAAAGATGCGATAACATGATTTTTGTCTTTCCTGCAACAATTCAAAAAAAGTCTTTTCACTTTTCAGTCTAAACCTGTAATATAATTTACTTTTCAAATTGATTTAAAATAAATATATTAGAAATTGAATAAATAGACTTAATGGTCACAGCTTTTTGGATTCATATAATTGTGGGAAGTCATATACTTGTGTATACATATTTCATCTTGTTATAAATTTTTCTGAAATAACCACTCATTGTTATATTCAATGTAAATTTTACTACCAATACTAAGCCAATTAATATTAGGTGAGTAAGCGTGTAACAAGTTAATTTAAAAGTAAATTTTTCATTCAAACCAAATCATTGAAGTAAACGCTAAAAGTCGAATGCGACCACTAAGCTGCCCTTTACTGACAAGCCGCTTAAGTATTCATTAGAAGAACCAAAAAAAAAAAAATAAAAGAAACAAAAACAAAACGAAATTGGAAAAGACGGTTAAAATGCGGAAATTGGACCGAAACATAATGCTGATTAAAAGTTTGTAATTTGAGAGTAGTCTGCCAACGAAACAGCTGAAAAAGCAACTAACCAAGAAACCGAAATCAAATAAATGGTGTGGGAAACATGAAAAATCGCTGGCGAAAGAAAGCAGCCACATTGGTGGAAAAGAATAAATGAAAAATCACTGAAGCAGAGTCAATTCGCTCACACCCCAGCTTTAAAAAGCGTTTTACACGCACAAAACTGCAGGTTAGAAATGAATTTGATAGTATACAGCTTTTGTCCTTGAGCTTCGTAAATTGAACAAATAGCCCTAAGATAAAGGGATAAGTCAGCGCTGCGTTGACAACGCTTTATAACTTGATTGATTTTTAAATTTGTTGTTCTTATTGATTCAGAAAAAGTCATACTAAATTGCTAGCCTGACGCGCAACGTCGCCGAAAATAAAAGACAGTCGGCGTAAAATAAAAATAAAACTGTGGAAGTCTTTATTCTTTAACCATTTTTCCTCTTATTTTTTCTCATGCTCAATTTTTTTTTTCGAAAGTCTATAAGCTTTTTGATATGTATTATTTTTTTTTTCAGCAGGATACAATTTCAAATCGTACTTTTATCGTTTGCCGCTTTCTGCACCCTTTAAATTTGTTCCGAACTTTTTCAATCAAAAAATGCTGTACATCACTGATATCTACATACATACGAGTACATAGTAACAGTCAAACGATACGCTTCGTGCGCTGCGAAATTCAGTTATACTTTTTGTTAAGCATTTTCCGCTTACACACTTTGCGAATAGTTATCTAGTTTGCTGACAAATGTACCTACTACCGTTTGACAGGAAGTTAAGTCGGCAGTAAATTTGTTGCATTGCACTTTGAGTTGGGCGAGTAGATCACTCACTCAGTTAGTCAGTTGGTTAGTCCTTGCTTTTATTTTCTTCTGTTTTTTTTCTTTCCTCTTTCCCTCCTCCAGAAGTTTGTTAGAAATTTTCCCAGTTGCTTAAATATTGTCTTGACAATGTCAGTTAGCGTAAAGGCAAACTTTCTTGTCACCACGATTAGATGTTAAACGAGTCTTTAGGCGCTGCTTTGTCAGCAGTTGTCAACAATAATTACTTGTGCGATTTTTTGGTAAGTGAAAGCTGACGAAGAGCGTTGGAACAACTGCTACGTATATTTAAGCTTATTAAAAAAAATGATGGCAACTAAATTTTCTTAATACAAAAAACAAAAATTCCATAATTATAATATTTATTGGGGAATAAAAGAGATGCGTCGTATGTTTTTTTGTTCATTTACGATTAATTTATTGAATAGAATTTCTGTGTACATGGGCGTGGCATGCAACGCTAAAGTGAAATTAAAAAGATTATAGCGTCTAATTGAAGAAAGTTTTTGATTTGTGAACTCATTGATTTAGGTTATTGGGACTCCGCTGAGCATAAACTGGGCGTAGACATCGACGCCCGCTGTGAGGTTGATCGCCGTAGCACTATAAAAACAAGGATCAACCAGGCGCATGAACGAGGCACAGGAACGCAATCTTAGGGTCGATGTTCGTTCGCGGGTTATTGTACTCGTATCGTATCTCTCTTTCTCCTAGAATGGGAGAGCGTCTATCAAGATGAAGTACCCTGGCCAATGTATCGTTAATTATGAAATAAATTGTATAGGGGCCACCTATTTGCGTATTAAATATTGTGGTGATGGCCTTATAAGTGGATCCATGGTATTTCCGAATATTCGACCTATTCTAAGGCTGACCAGTTGATTTTATCGCGCTATCAGCAGTTTCTCATTTACTCTTGGCTTCTCATAAGTCGTGCTTCGTTGAGATGGACTAATGGAACGTGTTCGCGAGCAAAATCTGCAGCTGGCTGTCGTTTTGTGTGACGGTTGGAAAAGACTGAAATTTCAAAAGATTTCAATTCTAACTTTCGGAAGTGCTTGGTAGCATACATTTGTTGCATATTTACCTAAAACGAAAAAAACAATTTCACAAGAACATGTCCTGATATTACTAAAAATTCAGTTTATGAAGTATTAGTTGCATACAAATTATTTTTGGTCAGTTCCTCAGAATCTATATTATAAAATGACCATCTCCTGGCTATATAAAATTTAAATAATGTTACACATGTTTTTTATTCTATGGATTTTAGCGTAATCTTGTCGAACCGTGATTTTTGAAACTATAAATATTCTTAAATTTCTTTTGTAGGCTTGTGTGCGTAAGGGGTTGTCTAATAACGTATTTAAAAAAAATTTTTGCAATTTCTACGCCCTACGCGTAGAGAGTAAGTACGTCCTGCTCAAATTTTTCAAAAATAAAATTCCCAATTTTAATATTGTTTTTTGAGGGTTTTCTTTGTTTTTTTTTCAGACCGCGAAAAAGTATTGATTTGCAAAAATAATATACAAAAATCTAAACCGTATAAAATAGAATTTGGAACATTGTAGAAGATAAAAAAATTAAAACAAATTTCAAACTCAAACCCAAAGCAGATATTACTTTTAACCATAGGTTCTTTATAAAAACTAAATATTTTTAACGCATTAGCTTAAATACATGAACGACAAAAAAAAATTTATTTGTATATAAGAAACCGCAAAAACATTCAAAAAAAGTGCAAATAATCCAACGAAAATGTTTACTCATTTGAAACTTGAACCTTATTAAATCAAAACTGAATTGACTATAGAACTGATTATATGAAAAGGGTATGTCACCTTTTTCGCTTGCTAGATATGTTTTTGGTAGCGGAAGAGCGTCGGTATAGAAGTTGGAAAATTCAAGAAAAGTTTGTAATGACTTAAAACTAGCATTTGATGGGCACATTAAAAATGTCTAAAATATTTTATTTTTGAAGTTCAAGATATAGAGAAATTTTTTATAATATTTTGTAAACTTTTTAATAAACAGAGGAAAGTTCACAAGAACGAAATTTTTATGCTGAAAGTGCAACATGCGCTTTAACATAATGTGCATATTTTGGTTTTTAAGTTCCAAACAAAAATTCAAATATTTTCAGGAAGCTTTTGTTTATGTATAGTTTGAAACTTGGGTGCGCGCGATATTTATTCAATTAAAAACTAGATTTCACCAACAATGTTATTCGTTCGAATCACTGTACGTAAATATTTGATGGTAAGAGGGTAACACATTTTCGTGATGAAGTCAAACTTGTTGCCAATATTCAACAAATATTAAAATTAAATACGAATTAAAATGCAGGCAACGAGTACGCTCAACAGTCAAATAACACAAGTGAAAATGCATATTCGCACAAACTAAAGGACAGAAAGAAAGCTTACATTCATTCATATACATACATACATACTAGGCATGTCAATCCCGGAATCCCGTCCTTTTTTGACTCCCCTATTATACCGGGATAAGTCTATTCAAATCCCGGAAGTGGAGAAAACAGTGAATTTTATAGACATTTTTTTTATATTTTGTTTAATTAATAAAAATTTCCCTTTCAAGGGAAAAACAAAGCTTTTAGAGAGTTCACAATCCCCTTTTAAAATAATAGTGGAACGTAGGGATGCACTGTGCAATTTCGTTTATTATTGCATGTGGTATTTAGGCAATTAATCAGCAATAAAGCGCTTATAATAAATATGAGAGTCCGGTTTCTTAAAAGTATGTGTACAGACATAATTATTTAACTTTAATTTATATTTTCTCAAACAAAAATAAACTTGAAAAATGAAAAACAGAAATAGCCGATCGAATAAAACACACAAATAACACACTATATGGTACATATCTTTCAGAGTTGTATTGAAATAAGAAAATTTAACATAAGAAACAAAAACAAGTTAACAACTGTTGTATTATGATAACACAATACGACAAATAACAAGGCTTATTAACTCCATAAATTATTTGTTTTGCTCTTGCCAGTATAAATTAGCTGGAGAATATTCCACTCGAGTAGAAAATGAGCCTCATTATGAAAGCGATGTTAATAGAACTAACGTAGAGGTGCTTGAAGCGGATAAGCTCGCAATTGTCCAATAATCGAAAGGCATACAATTTATCAGATGGTTTGGTAAAAGAAATCGATAGTTTTTGTAATGAGACGATAACTTTTAACTTTTTGTCAACAATTCAACCAACAAGTGATGAGGCGCAGCAGTGCTTCTCCACTTCAGATTTTAAATGCAACAAATTTAGGTTTAGGTTGGAGGAACTATCCTGACTCGCTCAAAATGGAATGGGTGATAAATTAAATTTTTACCAAATGTATTTTTTTTTTTGTAATATTTAATATTGGTCTTAAACAGTAATTAAAAATAATTTTAATTTATGTAGGTGCATTTGCTTCTGTACCAAATATGTATATTTGTACTTGAAGTATAAATTATTTTTTATGTATGCGAAATTTTACGTTTATTTATTTTTTGATCTTTAAAAGACCTGAAATGTTTTTCTTTGTTATATCAATGCGATTTTGACTACTGGTATAATACAACGATTACAGACGTATTACATTTTTTGACAATTTAAAAATGACGAATCAAAACTTCGTGAAATTCGGGATCCCGGCATTGTCCCGGCATTTGGTTTCCAGATCACGAAAATCCCGGAATCAATAAAATGTCAAAAATTGACATCCCTAATATACATACATACAACTGTATGTACATAAGTAAATACGAAGCAAAAGCTAACAAGTGTTGTTGCCGCCAAAATGTCAAAAAGACAATGCCATCGCTTGACGTGCATCGATATGGATGGCACAAGTGGTAATGGATTGTTGATTTTACTGCTGCCAGCAGTCATCTGGTTCAAGTCCCATTGCCACTAGACACTTACATGGGCCAGCGAGTTAAATATTTGTACAAAATATAAAAGCAATCTGATAACATTTGTGCAAGCATATGTGCAAACACATATATGTATGTATGTATAATTGCACATATAAGTGCAAATGCAAATGTTGAAACTGCATAAGTACTAGGTTGCATGGCTGGCTGATGCATTGATGCGATCATTCGCCGAAGCAATAATAAACTGAAATGTATAAAAGTGCATGCGAAATCAGTTGCGGCGGCCGAATGTATTGCAGAGGTTGAAATGCACCCCCTTGCGCATTTCAACTTCTGCAATACATTGATTCCCAAGTGTATGTATGTATGTATGTTTATTCAGTGCTCCAATTTTCAGCTGCTTGCATTCGAGCTCACTCGTGGGCATCAAAAGTATTTTACAAAACAAAAATCAAAAAAAAAACGTTAAAAATTCGGCTGCATTGCATTTTTCACTGCTGGTATTTGTTGCAAATAAATCAGGTAAAAGATCAAAGTTCATGCAGCTGCACTACAAATTATTTGCATGTGTGTGTGTGTGTGTGTTTTTTTTTGTACATAACTATAGTGCATCGAATGTGTTTTATGGCAATCTAGCGAGAACTTTGTAACTCTTTTTACTAGAGAATTTCCCTCTGCTTTGTGCAATTTTCGAAGCGTTGTTGCTGTTATGGGAATTCGCTATTTGCAACGACTTGTAACATATGCGCATTCCTCTTTAGGCTTTAAATTGGTTTAAAACATTTTAAATTCTTAAATAAAAGGTAAAACTTTTTTTTATGAATATACTTTACATATTTACAAAAAAATTTTGTTACGCGGATGTATTTCTACATATGGCGAGTTAACTGGAAGAGTAAAATTAAAAAAATAAATCAGTGAATTTTACAGAAATGGGCAACATTTTATTTAATACTGGAATACGTTCTGGTTTTTGTTTAGTTGTCACAAGAACAATAGGTAATATCCTCCTCAAGAACAAAAAAAAAAGATTGAGAACAGTTTCAACGGTAGCCGTCAGCGAACAAAACTTTCGGAAACGTTTCTGTGAAAAACAAAACGGAAACAAAACTCTTCGAAGCGTTCCCAAAATTAACAAAGCGAGAAAAACACTCTCCGTAACGTTTCGAGAAGAACGAAAAGAGGACGAAACTTGTTCCAAAAGAGCAGAATATGAACGTAATGAGAACGAAACTTTATGAAAAGTTCATCTGAAGGATCAAAGAAAAACAAAGCTCTCGAAAACGTTCCGTGAGAAAATAAGACCAGAAAAAGGTTTAGTTAAGAACGAGAAGGCGGTCTGCATGAAACAACGATTAACAATTTTTTTTAATATGTGTTAAATACTACCATACACATATATGAATAAAAATATGTCTGTTAAAATATGAACTTATACAAATAATTTGTATTATTGTTTAATATTTCTATGAAAACTATCTGCATGTGTTTTATTATTTCAATGAAATATTTCTTAATTTTTAGTGCATTTATAAAAACGTGGTTTATTGGCTTTTGTTCCTGTCTCTGCCAGAATATTTCCAAGAGTTTTTTCCCCAAACATTTTTTCGGTTGCATTTTCTGATTTGTTCTTATGTAATTCCCCCTTCGAAAATGTTCTTGACAGACTTTGGAACTTGTGAAATCAGTGCTGTAAGTTGTATTCTTTCGACTTAAAATTAGCGTTGCTTTCTGCTAAATTGTTAAATTAACAGATTGTGAAACTTTTTTCAATTGTCCCGGTAGACATGCAAATTCAAAGTAAAATAATGGTATTCCAATCAAATGGCTATCAAGCTAGAGGAAGGTTTTGTAATAAAGCAAAAAAAACATTAATTGAGTTAAGTATTACAAAATGTATACTTAGATATTTATGCCGAAGAAGTTTAATAATGCATGTATTTAAAACAATCAAAATAATAACTTTTTGCAAAGCTATATCAATTCACATAATATTCCTTTAGGCAATTCTCGCTTGTTAGTCAATTTTGCAATTTCCCATAATATTTTTACAAAGAAATTCTCTTTGAAGATGTTAAAATATTTGTAGATTCCTCTATTTGTGCCACAGCAAGTCAACGCACACCAGTTCAACAGAAGTGCAGAGAAAATACATTAAGGGTGTTCTCAATATTGCATCAATATAAATTAATATTGCATCAATATTAATTAATATTGCGAAGGAAAAGTGTGATAATTGTACTTATTTGACAACAAAGCTGATGTGCATATGTGTACATTCATACATACACATATACAGGCAAAATTTGTTCGTTATAACGTACATTTTCAAAACCATTATACATACATATATTACCTTGAGATTACTCATACGCCACAGCAGCATACTTCCATTCATTGAGTTACATACTTCCATTGCTAACAAAGGGAATAAAGTACAATTTATGCCATTCATTTAACTAATATCTAGAGCGCACACGCTTGCTCTCATATATGAATTTAAGCTTAGGTATTCATTAATTAGCTCAATTCTCTATTGTCTGGACTCCATGCTGACTTTTCGCATATGCGGTTTATTATTATGTGGAGAAATGGAAAGAGAATTGTTTATGAGCGTGTATGCTGTTTGCTGGCTTCCAGATATATTCAAAGTTTCTTATTATGCTTTATGCTTATTAAGTTATTATTATTTATTTGTATTTAATTCCGTATACATTAGCAATGCTCAAGTAGGTAAGTTAGACGAGTATATTAAATTATTTTATACATTGACTATTTAGTAAGCAAATCGCTTTCAACTCATTGCCATATTTCAATTGTATCCTTGTATTTTAGAAAAGCTTTTGATAGAATTGCTGTGCATGCGGTTATTGATCAATTATTGAAATGGAAAGTAGTAATGAAAATTATTAATTATGTAAAAAATTGTATGACCAACAGAACAAGATCAGGGTTCGCATTGACATATTTGCAATCTATCAGCGTACATAATGGTGTTCCGCAAGGATCATCATGATCAGTTGTGCTATTTTTAGTACCTTACAATAAGCTTTGCGAGACACTTTCAATTCATAAACGTGTTTAGTTTCAGATGATTTTCATCTTATCATTAAACCAGGCAAAACGAAGAATCAGTCAATAGAAATTAATACACTATTTAATTACATTAGTACTTGGGGTAATTACTCAGGTGCTCAATTATCTGCACAAAAATGTAAGCAAATTCATATTTGCCGAAAAAAATTGCGAATTAAAATTGCGAAGTAAAAATAACGATTGATAACACTCCAATTTCAAATGTAGATGAATTGAAAGTATTAGGCATAGTTTTCAATAAAAAATATAACAAAACTGAAAAAAGCACTAAACGATAGTCTAAATGTAATAAAATGTCTTCCAAGTAATAGTTACAATTGTGGCCCGTTAATTCTTATAAAGGTAACAAATGCTATAATGATGTCAAAAATAGACTATGGGTTATTTCTGTATGGGCAGGAAGCGTATTCACACTTAAAAAAATTTAAATTCAATATATAACTTAGCTATTCGACTTTCGATGTGGGCATATCGCATCACAAATATAAATAATTTGTTATTCGAATCAAAAATTATGCCAATTGAAAAACGAAGTATTTGCTCTGTTATAAAAATATTTAAGATTTTATTAAAAGGCAATAATATATTGTCAAATGTCATCAGAAAATGTTACTTCGTTAAAAAGAATATCTACATAAATATAAATCGGCAATAGAAAAGTATATTGAATTATACAAAATAAATGAAATACCATACAACCCAACAATAATTCCCACCGAAAAATTGCCACCTTGGTGTCTTAATAATAGTTGTATTAACACAAGTTTAAGCTACTTGTTATAAGAGGAAAACTTTAACAACTCCAGAGATCTACCGCAGTAAATTTCATTTTATTCGGAATAGATTCAAAAACTACGAATTTATTTTTACTGACGGGTCTAAAATGAACGGAAATACAACATTTAGTCTAACGACAGAAAATACTACTTTAAAACTTGCCAGGCTTTCTACTTATATGTAGCTCTGTTTATACAGCAGAATTAAAAGCAATTTTAGTAGCATTATTCCTAATTAAAGGCAAAACTGAAAAATTCATCATTTGCTCAGATTCTTTAGCAGCAGTTAAATCAATTAAAAACATTAATAATCAAAATATTTACTCTAAACAAATTAAAATTTTTTTAATAAATCACTTTCCAAAGATTACTTTATTTCGGGTTTCTGGCCATGTCAAAATAACAGGTAATGAGTATGCAGAGTACACAGCTAAGGAAGCACATACATTGCCACATATAACAAGTGTGAATTACAACCCTGCAGATGTTATTAAATTTATAAAAAATAATTTTACCAATAATTACGTTAGAACTTTTAACGGAACCTTTCCCTGGTACCAAAGAATAAATTCCAAAAAAATTAATATCACCAAAATTCATTTTTATTCATTTTTATTCAGACCAAAAATGGAATATCTTGTTAAATTTGTGCGACTGAGACTTGGACACACTCGACTGACTCATCAGCATCTTTTGAATAGAGCTTACTTGTATATATGCGACTTTTATAATATTTCAGAAGTAGCCTCAGTTGAACACATTCTTTTAAATTGTCATAAATTTAGTTAGATAAGAAGCAGAATTTTCAAGAAGAAAAATTCTTTGAATTTGCTATCTAAACCTATTAATAAAAATATCACAACTATTACTGAATTTCCTAAATTGAGCAAACTCTATTATCTAATTTAAGTCACTATTTTCACTATTGTAAATTACAATATATATTTCCTTCCCTAGTTGTTTTAATTTACAATTATAATTTCTTATCCTTTCACAGTTTGATGTTATGGCAATTATTATTTTTAAGCCACAATGTAAATTTATAAATACATAATTTATTAGTTTACTATTTTATTACTTAGCGCAAGGCTTTATATTGTAATATTAGTTTTTAATAATAATAATAATGATAACAATAATAAATTGGATACTTTGGTTAAGTAAATTTCTAAAGCTAAACTGCAACTTTACAGTAACACTCTGCATAGTTTGTTATTAACGAAAGAAATTTAAAAGTTTCAACGTCACGCTTCCCTCCATCTTTCACCCAAAACATATATACATATTTATATATACACAGATATGAAATTTACATCACTAATACCTCTTACTAACAGCCATGAAAAGCAATGCAGTCTGCATATAGACTCAAGTGCTACTTCGCCACAGCCACTTTGCTATCTCAATCGCTTTCCACCGACAGTCCGTTCAATGTATACATATACGAGTGCACACACACATTTACACTAACTCACCTAAGTAATTTATTTTGCTGTATAAACCAACAACAACTACATTAACACACTCAGTGCCGCACTTTGTCGAGTATGCGAGAAAAAAAATTAAAAAGCAAATATAGTCGTAAACCAAACTGATTAAATAAATGTATTAGCTTCGAGCATTTTCAACGCCAGTTGCAATAAAACAACAACAACTACTACTGCATACTAGAACATCACTCAGACATTCGATGAGAGCATAAAAAGAAAAATGAACATCTATTAGCTGTGAAAACAAAGAAAAACTTGGCAATAAGCATTCACTTAAAGCTTGATAGCAAAATGAGGTATTGTATTTCGAAATACATTTTAAGTATACACATACTAGATACATACATATATACTACATACACATTTAGAGTAGCAGAGCATCTAGTCGGCTAAGTGTTGTTTATTTAGATAAGCATCTTTAGGTTATAGTAAGTAAATTTATGACGCAGTTCAGGCGGGGTCATTTGTACTGAAGGCAAATATAAGATTTGCAGACAAGAACAGCCTTAGGTTGTATATGTATGTGTGTGTATATCTATGTGTGCGTAAGTGAGCATAAATTGTGGTAAATACAGTTCGATGCATGCAGCGCCCATAACTCAATTTCCAATTTTGAAAACTTCCCAGTTGTTTCCTGTATTGAAATTACGACAAAAAAAATTATTCTCAATAAAATTTCCGTGATAATTTCAGATGCTAAATTAAATAATATCAATTATAATTAGTATTTATCTAAGAGAACAGTCTAATTATTATCAACTATAAAGTTAAAATCACTTCTTAAATAATTACTGTGTTGGTGAATTTCGTCAGTTGTGCTGATACTGTCAAACTTCCATGTTCTTCGATTTCTAGTAGTTAAATGCAGCAAAACAAAAAGATAAACGTTGAAAGCAAAACTTTTTATTAAGCTTCCTTTGATAAACTCGTAGATTGATAAGATTTCCTTCCTAAAAATAAAACTTTCGCCAATTTAAAAGTGCGCTTATGAAAAATTATGCTTGCCTGAAAAGGCTTAAATTTTGCAAATTTCCGCGTCGTTCATTCACTCATTTTCTTCATTTTCTAACGCCATTGTCAGCGAGCCATTGTCCTTGGCTAAGATAAGTTAAGAGTAAGTTAAAACTGATTGCATTAGGGTGGCTCATTCCAGAGAATTACCGCCTGGTTAGTTATAATGCGCAGTTTATCATTTAACAGCCCTCCTATAGAAATAGATGCCTACGTACATATAAAAAAAACTGTATTTTATACATCCTGTGGCAATGAGAGGAGAAACGCTTGTGTATATGTGTGCCTCGTCAGCTTATTCCCACCAGAGATCAGCAAAGGGTTATTGTAAAATGTTCATACATAATCATTGCCTTCAAGCTCAAGCGATCAAACTTGTTCGAGCACTCATATTCAACGTTGATTTTCGCCCAATGATTTAATCATCGATCGGCTCAAATCACTCAATTCGGGTATTTGTTCGTTTAGCTCAACATGATTTTTTTGATGGAGAATAAATCAAAAAAGGCACAAATTAACGCTGGCATTTTTGTGCTGGCATTTTTGTGCGAAATTTGGTTGGAAAGAAGAAGAATATTAATGCATTACAATAAAAATATATTGATATGCATATACACACATAAATACAACTTAAAAGTAATATATTATTAATGAAAAAGATAAAAAAATAAAATATATAAAGAAAACAATTTAATTCACATTTCTTTATAAAAGTATGAATAAATAAAATACTGAAAACAATACGTTTAATGTCTGCTTCTGCACAACAAAATGAATAAATTCATATGGTTTGATTTTATTCAAATCGAACTTACTTGCGCTCAAGCGAGTGAATTTATACAAACTAGTTCGATCATTGCCCTCATAAATATCCGAAAGACGTGTTCGCCAGCATGTTGCTGAGTATATTCAGTGCTGAGTTTTGTTGCATAAAAAAATGTGAGTAAAAATTTTGTTGTATGCTAAAATTAAGAAAAAGGTGATTTTTGCTAATCTCTGATTCCCACACACACTCACTGGGATTGGCTTATATTGGAACAAATATACAAACATTTTTTATTAACATATTTTGAAATCAAAAAATATTTAGAGATCACTCAAAGCGCTCAAAGTTTCACATGTCAAGGTTACTTTGGAAAAAACAAATTTTAGCGGAAATTGCATATAAAAAATCAAGGCAAATTTAACAAGGAGGTTTTAAGGAGCCAGCTGGTTTTTTGGCTTTGCTGGACTGATCGTCAAAGGGCTTCGTTCCGATTCGCTGGCGATTGGCTGGCGATGTAAATCACCTACAGAAATTTGACATTCAGTCTAGCAACGCAGAAACAAACTACTTGGACACCTTTTACTTATATACGCTTACCACCACCTTGAAAAATTTGCCTTGAAAAAAACGGAGCACTCAATTTCTCTTTTTAGAATACTTCAAAGTTAATAGCACACGGTTTGTTTTAATATTAACTATTTAATACTGGTTATAAAATCAAATTTTTTATTAACGATAACAAACAATTAGAATTAAGAAAACGCTAAATAAACAATTCGTTTTTATTATTTGAAGCCAATACACATCAAATAGGTAACCGCAGCATACTTTTTTTTTTTGAACTTTTTTCATATTATATTTTAATTTGAATTGTCAAATTTTAAATTTCGTTGTGATAAGAATGCTTTCAGTATAATTCAAGGTAGTTGATAAAATATTTTTGAAATTTTAGCTTTTAAAAGCAAAAACAAAATATACAGAGCTCAAATTTTTTGTTTTCAAATTTTCTACTGCTGCTACCTATTAAATGTGCCTTGTTTGAAGCCTATTAAAAAGAGGACACGCATGCCTCTGGAATAATATTAAATTTCGAAGATTTTACACGACACCCACAAAATTATTTTTCTCATATTAGATACAGCGAAAATTTTGAATTATTTCATTACAAAAATTAAAATTGTATTTTTTTTCGATATACATTTTTAAATTTTTTTTACGATCACCCTTATTTACCACATGCATACAACCAGTAGAACTTAAACAGAGACAATGAAAAAAATTTTTTTTTGCGCCACTCAAAAAATGGTAAGCGAACAATGTGAATGAAATGAAGCTCTTTTACTCAAGCAGAGGTGGTAAGTTAATAACGACCAAAGCCTCTAGAGTCCTTTTCCCATCAAAACTGCTTGGCTAGCACTTTGCTTTAAAACTGAGTAGCACTCAGTATAAATTAACAAGAGTTCACACGTACATACATTAATACTTACATATGCACGTACTCGTATGCTCGTACAAACATACATACATACATATGTATGTATAAGTGTGCAGCCCCATCGAGTCATTGCAAACTCCTTTGAGTATACAGACGAAGATGGAAAGTGTTTAAAAATGCAAAGCTCGTAAATTTTCAACGAAAGCCAAGAAAATCCCAGACAACCGAAAAATGTGCACTCAATAACACCCAGCAAACATGCAATCTGAATTCAACTGGTTTAAGTGTATTTACATAAGTATGTATGTCAGTGTTTGTGTTATCTTACTGTTTGCAGTCTCATTGAACGTGCGGGCCGCACTTGGGTGATTGGCGCTTGTGCTTACAGCTCAAAGAGATGAAAATGACAAGCGCTGAGTGGCTACGTTTAAGTAAATGCAGTGTAAAGTGACTTCTTTGAGGGTGAAAATCTGCCCACAGCTGGCATTTTCCAAAATCAAATATTGTCAAGTTAAGTTCAATTAATCATTCACTTTTCTTTTTTAATTTTCTCTATACATTGAAATTATTAATTCAGTGTTTAATTTATAGTTTCGAATTGAACTTTGGCTTCTGTGTGCTTTCGTTTAAAAGTCGTAGTAGCAATCATATGATTGAACCGCGTTATAATTAGTTTAAGTAAATAGCTTCATTAAAGATTAAATACAATTATTTTGCAAAGATTTTTGGCACACTCATCAGCTTGACTAGGTTGTATAGAGTCTTCTTTTAGAAACATGTTTTCTTCACTTTTAAAGATCGTAAAGTTTATGGGCTTACTGGAAGATGATGAAATATTGCCAAAGATATCTTAAAGATTTGAAAAGTTATAGTATTTCTCAAAAACTCGAGTATGCTGGAATGAGCTTCATGCAATTTTCAAGATTTCAACAATAACTGTAGCAACTCTACTATTTGGACTTGGTTTTATAGCGATTTTCGTCCACTGTTTTTAACGAGCAGAGATCGACCCACCAAAATGATTAGAATTATGAGCTTAGCCGACTTAACCATGGGGGAAAATTTAAGGCAATACTGAAAATTAAGGTTAAAAATGAGTTCCTTTTTTCATATTTTATTTAGAGAGCAAAAGGGAGATATTTTCAGTTCTAAGGCAAAAAGTTACTTATTTTTTTTTATAAAACAAAATTAAAAAATAAGGCAAACATTTGCTGAAAACTTCCTCTCTAAAAGAAAACTGAAAAGGTGTTTAAAAATAGTAAATAAAAATAAAATTACCATATTGCACAAAATTATAAAACACGCCTAACGAATATCAAAAGCTGTCGTTGTGCCGTTTTTCAAACGATTCTAAAGAAGAAATATCAATGCAGGCAGATTTAAAATTCGAATTCGATACAAGAAAACATTGAGGGTAGTAAATATGTGTAATTGCTACTCTAAGTGAACTATCAAATTAGTTTTAATATTTAAAAAAAGTATATATATTTCACATGTAAAAATTAGAAAAAAATTCACAAACAGTAACGCAATGATAGAAATATAATTCTTTAAGCACCTCAATTTCTTATGAAGACTCTTTAACAATCGTAAGAAGTAAACAGGCGAAGTTTCGTCGTTTCATAAAAGCTTCCCGACTTTAGGTCGCAAGAAGTGTTCTTATGGATTATAGTACTCTCATATAACCTTTAGATATTTTCCATTCATACAACCTTAACATAATATGCTCGAATGAACATCTGACATCCATTCCTCTGTATATTTTCTTCTTTATTTTATTTTTTTTTTTCATTGCTCTTCTGTAAAGTACTGAAGTGTAAAATTAAATTCACTTACTTTAGCAGACACTTGATCGCTCCTCCATTTTCTTCTGTTGCTATTCGTGCTTTGTGCTAATACTCGTACTTCAAGTTAGCCCAGCTTAGTGTGCTCAATTATTTTTTCGTTTTGCTTATGTCACACATTCGTTCCCATGCTTTTTAGTCAATCTAGTAAGGTGCACTTCTACTTCTACTTCTACTAATTTTAAAGTACAAATTTGTTTTTTTCCAAAATCCCAAAAGAGAAACTATTTGCATTTAGCTTTAATTTCTTTTAATACATGCGGCGTTGTTTAATATACTCTCGCCGCTTTAACGCACAAGTAGAAATGAGTATATTTGGCCCTTAAGCGCTCCGTCACTTGCAGACATTTCTTCCCGTGTTCAGTTCTTTTTTTTTTTTTTTTTTTTTTTGAGTTCAATTTTTCCATTGCAACTGTCCTCTTCTTACTCTGATATCAGAAATGCAATTGCACTTAACGGCCACTCAGTGGCAGGTGCCAAGCAGTTTAAGTGAATGGGCGCGGTCACTTTTTCTCTCATATCAATTGTGTACGATTCCCTTCAACTGCTTTATCAACACTCGCCAGCACTATTTTTTTATTATTTAGTTTCTGAAGTCTGTAATAAAAGCTTCAAAAGATTATTTTCTCCGTCGCTTTCGCCCTTTCATTTTTTTGGCTTTTTTGCTTTTTTGTTTCAGCTCTGTGCTCTATTCCTTTGTTTGTTTTACACTTTCCACTATTCAGGCATAACCCATTCGCCTTTGTCTTGTTGCCTCAGTCTTAGGACTACCTTTTCACTTACTGTGTTGCTTAATTGAATTACTGGAAGAATGTTTATGAGAGCTGTTTCTTAATTCGCCACCCTCTTTCTATGCGTTGGGTCGCCTTCAATTAGGTTAGTCATCTGTTTTTAGCGAACGTTATCGAGTGTAAATGTTCGTAGCCAACGCTAGCGTACCCCGATTTGTTGTTTGTTTGCCAAATTGATTAAAAGCCACGCTCAAGTTGGCGCCGCAATTGCAACAATGAAGCGTTCTTCCTCTCCACTCTCTATACCACAGCATTGATTATTTCTCTGTATTCTGAAATAATGTTGAAAATGATTAATTATTTGAAACTTCTTTAAGGATATGAGTGCGCGTTAATTGTATTGGAAGTCATGATGTAAGACGTTTAATAAAATTACTTAATGACGCGGCAAAACGCTTAGAAATTCTAATGCTTTCGACTTCTCGAATTTTCGAAAATTTCGAACACAACTCTGCCCTTCCATTTCATTAGTTAATGGCATCAATTTCAAATGCTGTGATTGGATTAATTTTTCACCTTCACTCTTGCTTTCGCTTCGGATTGGTAATTTTCTTAAAGTGCTGGAGGATTATTTGAGGAGGATTATTATTGAAAAATATAAAAAAAAAAATCTAAGATCTGATATTTAATAATGACTAGATAGAAGATTCCAGTGCGTAAAGATTAGCTTGAAAATATTTTGGAGTTACACTTCTTATCTGACATGCCGCATAGGAACTGAAAAACCTGTCAGTTATTTTCGAGATACCATTTTCAATAAGTTTAACTATTGCAACTTCATAAATTTTTTTAGTTGAGAAATACCACGAAAGCCTCAACATCATTTTCAAAATTTTCTTTTGACCAGTTTGAAGTTTTTTAATATGCGTCTTAGCGCAGTTTTCGCAGCCAGGACACGCATAGAGCATTAACGAGTGAAATATTACTTTTAGTATAATTATGTTACAGTCTGTGCTAAGCTCTGCTTTTTGGTTTTTTCAGGGGTATAACATTTTTGTAGCAATATTTACTTTAATAACGACATTTTTTTACATTTCGGCGCCGTTAATGGATAGTTTAGAACTGGTTGAAAAAACAAGGCCTTCTTTTCCTACTGAAAAAGATGGCTTGAGGTTTCTCAGTATTTATTTTGATTTTCCATTTGTGGCAGAAATCTGTAATACTATTGAAAGAGTTTTGCAATATCTTTATCTTTTCATTTGCCTAGAAAGCGTAACTACAATTTGTTACTTTGGGTACAACCAAGCAGTAAACTATATACAGCAGAGGCGAAATTATTGAGCCTTGAGGAACTCCGACTGGAATTTTTTCCAGATCTGAAAACTCGTTATTTGCTAAAATTGAAGTTTATAAGCTTGCAAATCAAGTCATCATGCCACCCAGAATCGAATACCTTTTCAGCATCTAGTAGCACGACTGGCTTAGATTTCTTAGAAATAAAATTACTTTCAACATGCTTGTGTTTCACATGATTAGTAGTGCTATGGAATTTCCTAAAGCCAAACTGCTCATCAGAAATTATATCAGTTTTGATTGCTAAATCGCCATAATAGTTCGATAGCTATTGCATTCGTTAGCTGACTTGTCTGGTTTTCAAATTGATACAGCCCTGCCTGATTTCCAAGCGCTAGGAAAGTATTAGTGTATTAATTAAACATGAATTTAGAATAAATGTTAGAAAATGTATTGCAATTTTAGGAAATGCCTTTATCATTGAATTTGTTATCCTATCTCTTCTGCTTGCTTTTCTGGTACGGAGTCTGCGAATTTCGAGTGTTCTTGACCATTTCTACGAGAATTTGGTTTTCCCAAACGAAATTATTGGCAAATCAATCCTAAGGGGTGCGTACTATGAACTCATTCGCTGTAAGGAATTTACCTCGATAGCTAGTTATTAATTTTGCCTAAAATTTTAAAGAAAAAAGTTGCTATTTCATTTTAGGATGAATTTATAATTATTCTGTCCACTGAATGACTCTTCCTGACAATTAGATAAATAATATTTAAAATATACATCAAGTTTTGATTAACAACCACAGCTTAAAAAATTAATTCGCTTAATTCTTTTTTCTTCGACGGCTTATTCCACTCCCGAGAGCTGCTGAAGTTGGACAGCTTACTAAAAAGCAAAGGTGCTCCAGCTGTTTAGCAAGTGCGGCTTTCTATGGCGGGTTCCATTAGAGAAGGGCTCTATTAATTATTATAGGATTAATTATGGTTTAACAGGGTAAATTAATAGCCTCTGTCTAAAATTTAATATTTACTGGAAGTTAGACGTCTTCTTACAAATATCCGCTAGTTTTCTTCAAAAGCATGGGACTGATTTAAACAACTCCAAAAAAGAACCGAATTTTAAAATGTTCGATCTAGTCTAATGCACACGATGCAAGCCATTGCAATCAGATTGCTGACTAACATCTAAATTTTCACACGCAGCACGCTTTCTCATCTCATTTAGAGAAATGAAAAGTTAAATTTTCTATCTCAAATAAATTGACTGACTTCACAACATCAACACGAATAGTTTTATAGTAATTTCAGCAAACGCCAAAATGTATGCTACTCGTACTAACTGGTATTTGCAACGCAAAGTCTAGCGCAAAGTTTCCGCTTTGTGTTTGCATTACTTACCATACATACAGCAGCTGGGAAGGCAGTGACGTTGGCAATAAGTTGAATTTGAAAATATATGTAATTAATTAAAACTCTATTTCACTGCTTTAGAATAAAGTTGAATCAATTAATGATTTAAATGAAAGAGAAAATTTAAAAAGCTTACTTACATCTTGTATCTGGTGTCTAAGCGAAGTTTGATATTGATAATATTTTTGAATTGTATTTGTTTGCAACACACATTTTCCAGGTGAAGCAAAAAGAAGTTTCAATCGATATTGGTTGAAACCGATAAAAAAAAGCTCTTAAATTTTTCTTCGTTATTATATGAAAACACAACTGCAAGACTAGTTTTAGGGCACCTCTCTACTTTGGTAACTAATATTTAAATTTATCGAGAATTATATTTTTGAAAATTGTAACACTTCTCTACTGATTCGAAAGGGTTTTAGCGGAGGTAATGCCCACTTTGGATGCAAGGGCGTTCAAGCCTCAAAACTGTTCAAATATCAAAAAGCTTTTATTCTTGATCACTGAAGAGACAAACAATCTCGCTTGAATACCGCGAAAAATCATAAGAAATAAAGTTCATTATTTCTGTTGCTTAAAAAAGCCATTTGCCGTTGCTGAAAACTTGCTTGAAAACAAAAATAAACGAGCATTTTTTCTTCTGAGCTTTTGACTAATTTCAGAAATTTTTATATTTTACATGTCATTTGAATTTTTCGGTTTTTCTTAACAACTGAGTACTAAGCTTTATGAGTAAAAAGCTAAATAAACAGAAAATCAATTTTAATTTACGGCAATAATCACATCGTGTTTTATTTTTATTTTAGCTCATAAAAATTTATATTCCATTTCCTAGAAAATAATGTTGCGGAATCGTTATTATGATCATTATCGATGCAGTTGCCACTAGCAATATTAGTTTGCTATAAAATGTAAATTTTAGAAGCATAAGATAACTTTTGTTTCTTTATTGCATGGAAATTTTTTGAACAAATGAAATAGCGCAGATTTTATAATGTAATTAACGATAACAGTTTTTTTTTTTATTTCCTTTACGCTCTTTCAATTCTAATTTCATTTAACACTCAACTTATAACAAGCCTAACTAACTATCCGCTTAAGCCAAATCGATCCATTGAAATTTTTTTAATTAAATATTTAAGCATTTATTTCTGTTTCAGCTTCTTGCTTCCATTCATTTTCATAGTCCCCTTAAGTATTTCTTTTAATACGTTTCTGATATTGCCATGCCATCGTAAAAGTTATTTGATTCATTTTCTTTTGTATTCGCTGACGCTTTAAAATTAATGCGGAACGCTATACCTAGAAGCAGCTCGTAAATATTGCCAGCTGCCGCGTGACAATGCCACAGACATTTACCACCTCAAAACATTCACTCACACACTCGCGCTCTCACACGAACACACATACACGGGTTGAAAAGGAATTGGTAAGGAATTCATTGCCCGCTTTTAGGCGCAGCAGCTGCTTCATTGGTAGGCATAAATACATACATACATGTGTATACATTTAGTCGCGTTGACACACAGGCGCTGTGTGGCGCTATGCCTTCTTGATGTGAAATTGAGCCATTAAACAATATATACCTGACATTAATGCGAGCATATTAAGCTCCCAGCCACGAAGCAAGGCAGCCAGTCAGCCATTCAGCCAGTCAGGCAGCCGAGCAAGCCAGCTTGGTGAAAGGTGCGCTACGCTCGTTTCCACCCATTATTTTTTTTTTTTTATCGTCTGTGAAGAAACTTGTAAATTTTCTTTTGAATGCATTATTTTTATTACAATTTCATTCAAGGAAATGTTCCCTTTTTTCTTTTGTAAAGTTGACATTTCAACAAATTTATACCGCATTTGCGATAACTCGACGCTAAAATAAGTGAGTGAGTTAGTCGCTACAGGAGCGTAACGTTGGCGCTAAAGAAGATTGTGGCGCTCAATATGGTATTACGAAGCGTAGTCCAATGGTGAGTGTGAGCGTGAATGTTATTTTTTTATTATGTGTGTGTAATTGATACACCCTGCAGACGAGTGCCGCACCATTGAAAGAAATTCTTGTTTCAGAATTATGAATTTTTCGATAATTTCAATGCACTTCATTTATAATCCCACTCTATTCTACTCTCGCACAAGAACTGTGTTAGAAACGAGCTAAGATAAATTTAAAAAACGTAACATAACGCATAACAGTTTACGAAAATAATTTTATTTATTATTTTATTCACATGAGGGGAGAATATTTTTGATCACCTATATTTTGCATTCAGACCACTTAGCGCAGCAAAAGAAGTTTCATTTAGACAATAAAAAATTTAAAATATAAATGTTTCTTCTGTGTCAAAACTCGAGCTTATAACTGCCATAATAGATCAATATTTAATTGATCAGTTGCTGGTATTAAAAACGAGAACTAGGCACGGTACGCAATTCGCAAGTAGCAAACCAGTTTGACACCAGTATGTCTCCCTGCATGTAATTTACATTTATTCACCACGTTGTCAGGCTACATCGAGCATACATTTAGCACGCTGTACAAAATATTTAAAATTTCATTTTAAACGTATTGCAAACGCCATCCGAAACGTTCACATTCGATTTCTTTCAGAATTTCTTTTTTTTAGATTTCACTTGCTTCCCCATTTATTTTTACCTCCAATCTTCGTTGGCATTTTTTGCGCCTCGCTACATCAGCCAGCCATTTCTCGTGCGTTGCTTTAGCTCTACTTTTTTATATGCGCACAATTTACTTCGTTTTCATTACAACGCTGCTGTGAAATTTTCACTCCATTTACTTTACAAAATGTGACATTTTAGGCGCATTACTCTCCACACATTTTTCATTTTATGATACTTTCTTGTTAGCACTCTTTTATTACATTTTAGTACATTGTTGCTTTTGTAAGCTTTTTGTTTTTGTTTCTTTTCATATCTCAATTGCCCACCATTTTTATTCATAGAAAAATATTTGACTCTCGTATTCAAATCAAATGAGTACTGAAGCGTTCTAGTGCATTTTTTTATTTTTATATTACTCATTGACGAAACCTGAAAGCAAGATAATTAAATTAAATTGAACTTTTATTCGCTTGTTGTTAGTGTTGTTGTTATGTCTACTGATTCTACCGCAACCTCAACGCCAACGCATTTATATTCTGATAATGCTTTGCTGCACTCAATTTTATTACAGCTGAGCAGTGGCCTCCCGAAGGTAATTGCCATTTCAAATTATCAAATACAGAGCTCAAGCGATGATCAGATTCGAGAGGAAAGGCAATGTGAAAACGCGCAATATATGAATGTATGTATAAAAATTTAACTGAAAAAAAAACAACCAGTTTACCTTTAATGGTGATAGGAAAGCCCATCGTTGAGTTTTGGTAGTGCGGGTGTGGGTGGCACTTTTTCTGTATAGGGAAATGCAAAGTGCTTTCTACTTTTTATTGCTTCGATATTTCATTGTCGTTTGGTGCTGGAAAGCAATTTTATTATTTTCTTACTTCTACTACTTTTAATGTTGTGCGCACAAAAAAGAAATTTTCAAATTCCAAAACAAACTTTTCAACTTATTAGATTCACAAGATATGGATATTCGAATGCTCTTAAGAAAATAAATCACAACAGCTTGGAGTGATGTTGGCATGTCATTAATCACGGCATTTCTTAATATTACCAATAAATATATATTAATACATATGTACATACATATATGTAGAAATATTTGCATTGGCTGCCATTAGGCATTCTGCTTGACAGTATTTTGTCGTTGCGTAAAATATTAAATAGATTTGTAGTGAGATAAATATTAGAAAGGTAAGTGTAAGTGCCGCGCACATACAATTGCCAACACTTACGTTCCGCCGGTACGGAAATTGAATTTAAGACACATTTTTTAAACACAAATTTTGAAAATGATTAGCTTTTATTATTTAATTTTCAACATTAGTGTATCAAAAATATGCCCCAAATTCAATTTCTATTACTCGGTATGACGCTAAGATCAGGATTAGAGTCTCAACCGCGTGTGTAAAATCTAAATCATAGAAAAAGTTTTTTTTTAATATCGTTCGCCGCTTAACAGTCATAGCTTACCACCGAGTGTATTTCCGGCAAGCAAAAGTTTCTCATAAACACATTTGCCGCTTATAATCAGAGAAAAATCAAAACTGAATATCTTTAACAAATATCTAAAGGCTAAAACCTTCAAATACGGTACTTATTCAAAACCTCTTCAAGACTAGAACAACATTTTTCGGGACTACTTCAGTACCAGTTCGTGAATAGCTCAGGACTTTCACGAACTGCACTCCCGAAATGCTATCGAAATAGTCTCGAAAAAATGTTAACTTTTCCAATAAAAAGTCGTCAAATGTTCCCGAAAAATTGTCACAAAATAGTCGCCAACCTACTTTTAAAAATCCCGAATTAGTGCTGTGCTGATCCGAAAGTCGTAAATATTAATTTATACATATAATTAAAAAATGCGCAAAAGCACACTTGTACCTAGATTTATTTTTTGCAAAGCAATTATAGATTTTTACACAAGCATTAAAGTAGTGTGCTGATTTTTCTTTTCAATTGCGCATTAATTCTAAAACTTTGTTATAATATCACTTAGAAAAGTATTTTTGAGGAATATAAGAGTCTTTTTTATTCAAGATGTGTGATAAACAATACCATATAAATGTAAAAAAAACAAATACTTAATGTCTAAAAGTGATTATTGTTTGTATATTGTATTGCATTTGGTCGTTTGAGCTCTCTCGTATTAAATAAACGCCAACTTCAGTAACTATGTAGTAAGAAAAATTCAAGTATTTTTCAATGTCTCGAATCAGAATTTAAGCTTGTGAACAGAAAACCAAAAAATTATTTGCTAGAAAACACAGGCAGCCTTTTGAAATATGCTGCATATTCTTAGGTGCGAGAAAACTAAACAGAAAGTATGCTTTCTAATTTTCTTTACTACATGCATAAACGTCCAAATTCATTAGCTAACGAAATAGATTTAACTATCAAGCATTTTATGGTACTCTTTAAAAACAAAACTTGATATTGAGTTGCATACTTTCCGGCATGATTACGATGAAATATGGGAACAAATATTTAAGCTTCACAATAATTTTCACCTCTAATGGGTAAGAGTTTAATGCCTTCGATAATGTTTTTTAAGCATGAATTTAAGTAAAATATGTCAAAAAAAAGTGTGCCTCTGTTCGCAATTTCTAAATAACCAAACACAATACAGCCTTCGCAATCTTGCGCATTTCTGTACGCAAGAATGTGCAAACATTTTGATTTTCCATACAAATCCTCTGTTATCATATGCTCAAGTGTGTTTATGTTAAACAAAACACAAAATTTTTGTTAGGCTATTGATTTTAAAAGTTTTTTAAGCTCATCTGCCATTTCTAATTTCACATGCGACGTACATATAATACTTAAAAATTTTTTTCGCTTGCGTTTATGCTTGAGCAAGTGCACAGTAGTGTTACAAAATTTATGGAGCGAAAGCGTGCTTGCCTAAACAATGGCACAACCCCACTCGTAATGCAACGCTCGAGGTAGGGTAGTGAGCAAAAAGGCAAAAGGCGAGCTAAAGCTGAGGACGATTATGCAACCAGATTTGCATGCTTGGCTTTGTGTGTATACGTTTTTTTGTTTCGATACGATGTTTTTATATACATAAATAGTAGTGATTTTTGAGGTCATTCATTTTGGCATTAGGGAGATTTGTGTAATTTATGCAGCGTACTTTGGGGTGGAGCGTGTACTGGGTTGAAAAGCTGAAATGAATAATTTAATAAATTTAAAAAAAATGTTAACTACGTTTTTCTTGTCTTATTAAAGTTTGCTTAAACTAAAGTCATGCGTTTTAATAAGTGTGTGTATTTAAATTGAGTGTCCTGAAATAATAAAATGAAATCAGGAAAAGTAAACAGTATTAATGACCAGGGCAACCAAAACTATGCAAATGCATTTTTTTTATGAAACATGATAATGTAAAATAGATTAAATACTAAAGAAAGCGTTAAAACTGCATTGTTAACACTTATTCTTTGCATATTTCGTGATAAATGCGAATATTTGAATTTTAAATTCCAAGTAAAATAAAAATGTATATTTCCATTACTTTGTACACCTATTAAAAGTAATTCTAATGCATACGATTTCGTTGTTCGCACTATCAAAGTTTTAGACGTGCTGACAAAATGTATGGATCCCATTTTGGAAATGCTATACGTGCAATATTTATTAACAGCATTGCAATCCGCTATCCTGATTTCAAAATTTATAAATATTTTTCGATCCGTCTCATAACACAGTACAACACATGATTTGCCAACTCAATTCTGAGAACTGTATGTGCAATTAGACCCAAGAAGAATAATTTCTGCATCATTCGTTTTGTCTTCTTACCTGCCAAAATATTTTTAATATCGATTTGAAGTTAGTACTATCGTATAGGGGAATTTATCACGTTTTAGGCCCTGTTGTTTGACATAGCTCGACAGCCACTAGCCCGATTTAGTTGAAATAAATTTTAAAAAATTTAGAATTACAATTCCCTTAATCTGTTCATATATTGTTTTCCTATACAAGCAACAGTTTCCAAGTTAAAAATAAGCGCATGAAGAAAAAACATTTTTTTTTTTTTAAATTCAT
The DNA here is from genome assembly GCA_963971545.1 of Philophylla caesio. Lineage (NCBI taxonomy): Eukaryota > Metazoa > Arthropoda > Insecta > Diptera > Tephritidae > Philophylla > Philophylla caesio. Next base: position 21,279,942 of record OZ020607.1, read on the forward strand.
AAAAAATACAAAACGGAAATAAGTTTCAAGTCTAATTACTTTTTCGCAAAGTCACGTAACCTATGAGCAAAACGAGACAAAGATCATGAAAATCGATGCACGCGTTTCGCTTTTATTCGCAATTGAGTAAAGGTATGAATTTCAAAAATTTGCTCGACATATGCACAACATGATCGAGGGACAGGGCCCTAAGTTAAATAGGAAAAAAAAACACTACATCTGATGTTACTCGAATATTATACCGTTGTCCGCTTTGAGCTGCAATATTGATACTAGTCTTTTTAAATTTTTCACTCTCTCTCTCGCGAAGAGAAAACCCGAAATTGTTGTTGCTTTTTTTAATAAAACAAATAATAACCCCTATACAAATGCATTTAAACAATAAAGAACTATTCAAAGAATCCGTGTAAGTACAAAAATATTTATTATATTTGATATTATCATAAAATATACAACAAGAAAACCATGATACGTCTTCCAGACGTATGGTTGTCTTCTAAGCACCTTTCAAAAGAGTTATCAAAGAAGGGTTAAAAACACCTGTATATTTGTTTGATTATAAGGACCACGCGCGGTTAACACGATTTTTGGGTCTGATTTCTATTGATTATATTTTCGTTTCTCTTACGCCAAAATTAAGGGAAAAATTTTTTTTTTGTATCAAAGTTTCCTTTGTAGAAACTAGAGCAATTTAAATGAAAGTAAATCTTTGTAAGTGTAAATGTAATGTAAAGCAATGCAAATCAGACAAAAGCAAACTTGTGGAACAAGAAAGGAAGGTTAGGTTAGGTTAGGTTAGAATGGCTGCCAACCGCGCAGAAGCGCACGCTGAGGCTAAAAATAGAGAAGTCCGTTGTGAAACAACTGGCGTAAGCCATGCATTCCTTCAGTCCAAGAAGTAATGTTTGAAGGCTAGCATGCGCGCCTTGGCCAGGACACGGTATTGGCATAGGTAGTGTTCAATACTCTCCACCTCCTCCTCGTTCCAACAGCTGCCGCAGAAGTCATTTTTTGGGAAAGGAAAGATTGTAATGTTTTTCAATGTCTAGGATCAGAATTTAAGCCTGAGAACAGAAACCCAAATTTTTTTTTTTGTTGACCGGTGTTATAATGCCTAAATCTATCAACTAATAGGTTGGATGCAGAAGATTCACATTCTGTGAAAATTGTCCAGAAATTATTTAAATAACAAAATTTACGTTTGCAACTTTTTATATAAAATCTAACTATTCTGGCTTAACGGAGGTGATTCTGTAAAAGAAAAATTTAACAATTTTTTACGAAAAAAATCAAGGTTTCAATACGTTTCAAGCGTACTTAATATCAGAAATTGGTGGCATCGAATATGCACCAATAACCTCGGTTAAGATAGAGAGAAGTATTTCGATTTATAATGGAGCTTATCGTACAAAAAAGTGCGGTTTTTTTTTGGAAAATTTTGCGCAAAATTTTATTAATGTTTGACAATTTTATTGAGTTTATTTAGAAAAAAAACCATCAGTTTTAGTGGTAGTAGTAGTGGCTTCAAGCTCAATAAAATTGTTAATTTAATTAATATTAATTTAAGGCCAATATTAAAAAAAATTGTATTGTTTATTGTAACAGAAACATAAGCAAATAATTTGGTGCTTTTAATTTAAAAAAATAATTGTTCTAATTGTTATTTATTAATTATTTATTCTTATCTTATGTTTGGTATGTATATGTTTTTTTTTAGGTAAGAAAACTTAAAGCTTTTCTAAGACAATATTTTGTTTTACAGGATTACTTTAAGAGCTTAAACAACTATTTTTAGCGCATATTTTTAAGGCATAGTTTTTAAAGATTATTTCAAGCTCTTAAAACGCATTTTTAAACGCAAATTTTTGGTTGCCCAGGTAATGACCAAAATAATAACAATTTAATGACTTGTATAAAAAAAACACAAAGTGTTCACAAATTTTAACATTTATTATTTTCAAACGTAATTTTAAAAACTGCTATTTCATATACTCTGTTTTAAAATACAACGTCACAATATATCGAAAATTTTTTTTTACAAAATTTTTTTTTTTTAATTTCATAACTTTTACTTTAAAATTAACTATTTCCAAAAAAAAAACGAAAATTGCTTAAGAGCAGAATTTGCAATACAAAAAATTTTTTTTCGAGATGGAGAAAAATTGGTATGAGGGTTTGTAAAATTTTTTTTTCGAAAATCAGCAAAACAGAGGAGATTATATAAATTAATCGTATAACATTCATATAAGTTTTCATATTCGTATCAAACCTTTTTATAATATAGATTAATAGTTAAAACTTTAAAGTTGTGGGTAAAGCGGAGTCATAGTCTGTTCAGTACGCATTTCTTCTTTAATTCAGTCTGCTGCAAAGCTTAATTTATTTCCCTCACTAATTTAAATAGTTTTATTGTATTATCTGAAAATAAAAAATCCATATTTGAATTCGTGTTTATATTAAAATTCAAATTCATATTCATATTAAAATTTGAGTTCGAGGTTCGAATCTCAGCCGCGGCAAGCAAAATCTTAATCATAGAAAAAGTTTTTAATTAGCTTTCTACTATTTTTTTTAGCTTTCTACTATTTAGGTTATATCAGCCTTTTTGTTTTGAAAAACTGTCGCAATTGATTAACGAAACCTAAATTTAAATTATATATTAGAGTGGAAAGTGCATTCACTGAAGGGTTCTACATTAGTAAACATATCGAACAGGAACAACTAAAAATTCGGTTTCGATACTCAAATATAACAAAAAAATGTTAATCCATAACACTTAAAAAATTAAAAATAAAATGACTTCGTTTTAATTCATTTGCAATTTGTCTTCTGTCGCAAGAATACAGCGAAACTAATTCAGATCGAAATAGTTTCCAACATCGATGTATGTCAATATTGTTTGTATACGAGTATATTAATTTTCTGCCCCGGCAGGGTGCAAGGACTCTCTGTCAGTTATTTTTCAGTGTAACAAATTTAGCGGAGATAATTTTTTAGAGCAACGGGAAAAATTAATTAATATTTTACATTGTTAATTTTTCAACTAACTACTCATCTGCATTGTATATTTTCTGGCGGATTTCTCCACATTGTCATGGTTGTGGTTTAACTCGCAAAGGAATTAGTAACGTTATTAGGTAGCACATAACAACAAGAAATACATAAGCTAGCTTTTGCAACCCGGCGCCTTGTGTTAAAGTCATTTAGTATATTTGCGCAGCTGACTATTTAAGTCCCTCAAAAGCTAATGAACTCAAGTACAAAGTGAGATTGTCAGCTTGTATTGCTCACTGCTTGGCCGCTCAAATGGTTCTAGTTAACTAAATGTCCAAACATTTGACTATGTGGGCTATGGTCTGGTTGCACTTTCTGCCTATCTACCAACCTTTTTTTGCCACAACTCAAGTGGTCATGTGCTTTGTATGCGTGGCAGTGTGTAATATTAGTACATACTTGTACACACATACATATGTATGTTAGTGAGTGAAAACATTCATCATTCACACAAATCCGAGTAAATCAGAGGTTAACATAGAAAGTTACATAAAAACAGCGAGTGGCCCACCAACAGCGCAGTAACATTGAAAGCACCAACGCACACACACACACACACATAAACACACTAACACATGCACTGCAGTGTTCATACAACGTCGCTTGCCGATCGCCTGCGCTCAATAGCTGTCAAAAAAGTCAAAACGTTTTAAACGTTTTAAACGTAACACACGAAGCATGAAGCGTTGAAGTAAAATAAAAAAAATGAGTGAAAGAAAAAATATCTAAACTAGTAGTTAAAAAAAACAAAAACGTGAAAAAAATCGGCCAACAACCGAAAAGAAACAAAAGAAATATTTTGTAAAATTACATGGAAAGAAAAAGCAGCCGTTTGTTGTTAGAAAGGAAAGGCAAACAAAAAGTTTATAGAATATCGCGATATACGCGAAAGCAGCGCATAAACCATGGTTCAACGAACTAAAACAACAACAACATTTGCAACAAACGCCATGAAATGAAAAAATGCCATCATTTCCTCTTGTCGTAATCGCTCACAGCATTCCAACCTTCATATATGGTATATGTATATAAAACAACCCTGCCATCAAGCTTAGAAGCTCTAAGCGAGCTTAGCTAAAGTTTGCTTAGCAGCTCTAATACTTTGTCATCCATTTACGTATTATTTTTCGAGTTTATCGAAACACATTTCATAGCTCGCTTTTTCTCTGATCGTCTGAAATTTTCAATTTACGTTCTTCTACATCACAGAGTTTACTATCAGAACGATTTTCGAATAATCTTTTAAAATGAAAAAATGATGTATTTTTCCAATAGGTTTTTGTTTTAGACATTTGCAACTTTATATTAAATTTGTATAAATCAAAACTTTCTCACACTTATGCAAATGAAACTTGAAAGCCTTGCACAATTGATAGAAAAAGGTTTAAACAATGTTAGACGTTTTCTTTATCAAAACTCCTCGCAAAGTCTATCGCCTAGCTTGGCTCTGTGATTTTTATAGTTAAGCACATTCACTGAGATTAGTTTTACTTTGAATATTATATTGTTTAATTCATATTTACGATTTGAGTTTACTTTAATTCTAAATGATGCCCACAAAACCCATCCAGCTCTATGTAAATGGTTGGCTTATATGTTCAGTGTAAGAATTTCCTCTCTTTTTATAGCCTTAATACTCGGAAATACTATAGAAACTGCGTAGAAATAATACGACCATCTAGCTCGAGAAGGAAAGTCATTCATTGTACCACTTTTAACGCATTGAGCTCATAAATCTTAACAAATTCATTGGACTTATGTTACTTAGCTATTTTGGACTGTCGCAATAACATTTCCCCTTATGCTTCATTTCAGATCTACACATTTAGCTGTCGTTAATCGGCAGTGATTACAATCACCCCTCTTAATACCAGTTCATGAACTAGTATGTTTGTAAACTAATATGACTGTTTGTCTGCAAGGTATTTATATGAATTTCCGTAAATATGCGGGCGGTGCTAGTCGTTGCTAGTAAATGCAACAGCGAGCTACACTACAAATCGAAACTAAAAGCCAAAGCCATAAATTCAATTCAAAGCGAAAGCAGCATGCAAAGGGTCGACGAATAGTGAATCCTATGCGCGAAGAGAGCAAGCCCAGCTTTGTTAGTTAAGGGTTCCGAATGGTGGGGGGGAGAGGGGCGAAATGGTCGGTGTAGCATGTCAGACGCATGCGAAAAGGAAGCGTTGAAGCAGCGCCGCACAACATTGCGAATGCAAAGGGACTTCAAGCACTTTAGCATTTGTGGGCTTTAGCGTTGGTGCTGTCGCTGAAGTTTGAATACTGATGCCTTGACAGCCACTGGCATTGACAGCACTCAATGGAGGGTCGCGCGAATGGACAATTGCGAGTTTATTCTGTTTTACTGACACCGTTTGTCAAGCGAGTTTAAGGTGTCTAAATTTAAAATGTTTTAATTTTTTGCGCTGATTCGATTTGGTACATTTGCCTTAAAGAAAGTAAAGGGATTTTAAAATAAGCTCACATTTAAATGCCATTATTTTAAATTCCATTAAGGGGGTCGGATTATTTAGAGGCCAGAAAAGAGGCGGTTTTTTTAAGTTAAATTTTTAGAATAAGAAATATTGTAGAGAATTCGTTTAGAGAGTATATTTTAATGATTGAACCGCTCAAAAATGTTGAAAAATGGCGGAGGAATCCATGTTGCAGTGGAACTTGTCGCAGCTGATAACGTCCATTGTCATGCCAAATAGCTTCCGTAACTCTTAACTGTAACAGTAAACATAAATATCTTGTCAATTCGAATACTCTTTTACCCTATATGAACCTCAGAAAGGCAATGAAAACTGAAAATTAATATTTTTTTTCCTATGTTTGAACTCTGAAATCAATTTTAAACGATAAATTTGTGCATATTTTCACTTATGAAAATTACAAAAATCAATATATTTATTCATATTTTAGGTTCACATAGAACAGTTGGCCAAACTTAACAAAATAGAAGTTGAATCAGATTGATTGGTGACATAGTTTTCGCGCAATCGTGCACGCCAATTGCAAAAAAAATGGTTTCCAGAAAACACGCTTCAAAGTTTTGATAAAGTGAAATAACTTTTGAGCCACTTCGAAATGAAAGCTAATATTTTTACACATATGTTTTTAGATAGTTTTGGAAGAGATTAAGCTAAAATAAAAAAAAATCGATTTTTTTTCGATTTAAATGATCCGACCCCCATAATAGTGACTACTAAATGAAAATTCGATAATTAAAATTTTCTCCAATTGATATTCTCTTAACTTAGTAAATTTCCATAGAATTAATTTGCATTGAATTAATTCGCATTTCTTAAGTCCAATCTGTATGCAAGAAACCTGGAGTATAAAAAAAAATGATCTTCTAGTAAATAATAACAAATATCTGCTCCATATTAATTTTCCATATTAATGGAACTGGCCTCGAGCTCAATAAAAATTATAAATTAATAGTTTATTTTATTTCATTCCGTTTTATTTTATTTACGTCTATTATTGAAGTCGAGGTATTTATGGTAGCTTTTCCAAATAAAATTCTTCTTCCAAAATTAACTGGCCTTGAGCCCAACAAAAGTCGTATATAAAACTTTTAAAATGTCACAAAAAACTAATAAATTTGTTTTACTTATTTAATTGTATTTTGATTTACTTGATTTTATTTTAATTAATTTATTTTATTCTTTTCAATTAATTCAATTTTGTTTTTCTATTTTATTAATTCCATTTTTGGGCAAAAATTTACTTCTCTATCCTTATGTCTTCATTTAAAAACTAATCTCCGTAATACCTTTGGCATAAAGCCAGCTACTCGCATTTGCTTGCTCGCCGCCAAGTGACCGACGGCTTTTCATTTTTGGTTGCCGCTATCGATGGCATGTCGCCATATCTTCGCCATATGTTCAAAATCATTCCCACTTGCGCCAGAAAAATATGGTTTGTACACAACCCTCTTATCTACTTTCCACTCTCCTCTTCCGAACAACCCATTTGCTTTGTAAACGGTTGCGCCAGTGAATGCTGCCAGAAAATATTTAATACTTCGGTCAGCAACAAAAAAAAGAATTAGAATCCACGCGATTTCTGTGCTTAGACATTGTATGTATTTATTGTTGCCGCAAAAACTGTAGTCGTAATTTTTGTCGCATTTCTCACTCGATGTGCACACCTTTATTTTCCGCATTTTCCACTTTGGCCAGAAAAGTTTCAATATTTGACATATTGACACTAAATTTTGTTGGCAATGTGGTCGAAACGAACTTGGGAGTACCTGCAATGTATGTGTAAATGTAATTTCGAAAAAGGTAAATCTTGCTTCTTTGACCAATGCGGTTCCAATATCAAAACGTTCTACATATATGCTTCCCTTTAAATATTTAGTTCGAGTTCTGGATTTTTTTTTTATTTTTGTTTTTTTAAGGGTCTCCTGAAAAGTGTTAATGGTGTTTCATTTAATATCTATGTACCTTGCAAACAACCTTTTCTGAAACCTTAACGAACTCGTCGGGAGTATCGGAAATGTGTACTGAGCATGGAATTTTTTACGAATCTCTTTAGGAATTTTCTAAAAAAGTCATACGAAGAGATTGATACGAACTCGTTTAGAAAACTCCAGGACATTTAAAAACAAATATTTTTTCCACTTTGTGATATAAAAATCTTTCTGGAAGAAAGTCGTGCCAACTTGGCGATACAAAAACTATCGCTTGTGTGTCTTCTAAGTGTGCACTATTCAAGTCGATTTCGCTTTCTTAACGTAACGCTTATGTGCATCAGGTTTAAGAATTGCTTGCCAAAAACATATACCATATATTTACTATTGGCCGAAAATTCGTAAATAAATGGAATCCGTCAGATACAAAAAAATAATCGAGTCTTGGCATTTTAGAAACCAGCATTGTTAATTATAAAACAAAAACCATGTTGATGTAAACTTCAAACGCTTTGCAAGACTTATAAAAATTAATTAATTTTCTGCACAAAAGCGGTAGAACTTTTTTTAGTATGTATATACAAAATTGCTCAAAAAATTTTAAGATAAAAAATTGTCTTAAGTCTCAAGTCCTAAATTGAAAAATGAAACAAAAATTCTAGCAAATCAGTATTAAAAAGTTGCCAAACTTCTATAATTTTACGAAAGTTTTAAAAATGGACTAAATTTTTATTAAAATAGAAAATGCAAACATTAAGTAAACCAAAGTAAAATACCCAGAAATAGTAGAAATGCAGCGACCCCTTTAATATTTATGTATATGTGGCACTATGTATGTATTTAAAAATATTTATATCATTGCATACATTGCAGTAAGCAAGCTCACGCAAAATGGAGTATTGATTTTATTGCCATCCAATCATAGTCGAGTAAATTGTAATGCCAAAATCTAACCAACAACTCGAACACACACACACACTTACGAACACATATTTTCTAACTCGTATTATACATTTTGGACAGATATTTTGTCAAACTCAATCGAAAATATGATAGATGACAATTGAGTTCACCTCTCTGTCACATCGCCACGACGCAGCGTTTGAACGCGCAGCCCAAGCCAAACATTTACTGGTCAACGGTGCAGGACCAAAGGCCAAATCGTTCAATGTTACCTAACTTCGTTCGTGTTTTACAGTTTTATCGCTTTTGTCTTTGTACGCATCCAAATGAATGCATCTGTACATATGTTTTTGTTGTTGGTTGGCGTTCAGTTGTAGCGAATCGCAGCAGGCGAATACATTGGAATTTGATTGAGTTTTCCACTTTTGTGACAGTTAATTTTGTATGTGAATATCACAAAATTGCATTTGGATGTTGAATGTGATGAAGTGTCATGTCATCTACATACACATATGTACATACATATATACTCGTTATTACCTATCGCTATGTTTATTTGCATCGTGCAATATCATTCGTGAAAATCAAATATTTGCAACAATTCTATTCACTCGAGTATGTAGAGCCAATTTCATTTTAGTTTTGAGCTAACAAGTTTATTTCAACTTTTTATTCAATTTAAATTGCAAATACCAAATATTTTATTTCAATTTGGGGATAACGTAAAAGTGTGACATGTTAAGCTTTAAAAATGTAGTTCCGATTGCAAATAGTGTCTCAACCTTTTTTGCTGAAAAGCCAGCATTTGAAAATTCTCGGAAACTACGAGTTCGCTCTCAGTGGAATGAAACAGTTTAGTAGGAAGTTGGATCCAAGCACATCCTTATCTTTTTTAAATCGGATGTCTACTATTATAATGCATTTTCAAAATTCAGATATTTAAATACTTGGATTTCCCAGCAACTTCTACGACAGTAAAGTGATTAATGATGTGATCTACGCTTGCCTTTTAACTGACCAAGCTTGTGTGGGTGTTGGAACATGGAAACCTGGACTAATTGGGAAGAGGATCCGTGAGATGATATTGCTAAATCTGTCTAAAATGCGTGAGTTAAACTAGACACTGTTTATTATGTTTTCATGCTGTACGGCACGATATCGTCTGGTTTGTTTTTATAGTAATCGCTTTGCGAATATTTGGTTTTGTGCAAACATTCCATCGTCTGCCTATCGGATGGACTGCTTTTGCGAAACTAATCCTGGGTTGTATTTGACGTTGACTGTGCAATTGGCCACAATGGTAAATGCGGCCTTTACAATCTTTTTAATTATAATCATGTAATTTATTTAATATTCACACACAGAAGCACTTTAAGGGTTTTTTTCGAAAAAGTTTATTTTTTTATTTCATTAGGCAATGTTTGGAATTAAAAGTAGCGTACATTTGTAACATAAGTTTTATTTAGCTGTGTTTTAAATTAAAAATTCTTTGCATACGATGTCTAATTCAATTTTCTTCTTTTTATTTCCAGGTAATCATCCTTGAAACTTTATTATGCGATCATGATACCATTTTAGGTCAAAACAATTTTAAGAAGCGCAACACCGTTTGGAATTTAATGACAAGTCCGGGGAAAACAGCAGAATATTTTGTTTGATGGTTTGATTTGATTTGATTTATTAAGGTTTATGTATTAGTGCAATAAGATCTATATACATCTTTTGTAGCACAACATAAAGAAGGCATTACAAGCAGACATTATAAACTATAAACAAAAAAAAAATTAAATACTCGTATATAGAAATGAAAATTAAAATTAAACATTTGATAAATCTATACAATTTAAAAATATCTTATTTTATAAGATACATAGTTTCGTAGGGTACCAGAGTTTTCTTAAGTATACATATGTAGATATGTAGGTCAACCCATGTTAGAAAAGTGGTTATATAAAGATTGCTTGTGATTGCTTTTGTTAATTTTGCTTCTAGTTGCAGAAGGACTGGAGTTCCTTACCCTTATCGCATTGATAAAAAAAACAGTCTGGTTGAGTTCTTATAATTAAAACAAGGTACAATTTAATCATAAGACCGTTCTGACTTAGGAAAAATAAATTTTTCATATAAGTATTGCGGAGTCTTCGTGCATAGCAGTCTGAAGAGAAAGACGCAATTTCTAGCTTTTAAATATTCATTAAACTCGCATCCTAATAATCTAAGCCTCCAAGCTGAAATATGATCAAATGTTCGTACTCCAAAGACATAACGCGTGAAAGGATTGAATATGGTATCGATTTTATGAGACGACCTTGGTTTGCTTGAAATACTAAAATTTATCAGAGGGTTGCCATTTATTTGATATTAAAAATAGTATTTTATACAAAACAGATGTTATTTTTACAAGAAATAACAATTTTTAAGTTAAATTAATTACAGGAATTTATTGGCATATAATCACTAATGTAAAAATTAAAAGATATCAAAGCAACTTATTAAATATTAAAATAATAATTCGAAAAAAAAAAAAATTTTTAAATGCTACCTAATCTTCGTAGCATCTCGAACTAAGCTTGAATGAAAAAGAAAGCCAACACATAATTTTATAATACTATAAAAAATGAATACCAGATGAAATGTTCTCAAACGCAGACTGACGCTGACCAGCAAGTTGCTAATTTCAACATTTTTTATAAAACAAATTTGAAAAAAAAAAACAGTATAGTTTTTTTTTTTAATTTTCATGCACGTAAACTCTAGAGAAGACAAGAATCAACCTAGGAAAGATATTTAAAAGCAGCAAAAATGAAGAAGACCCACTGAACAAACAAGGCGTGTATAGGACAAACAGGGAGTAAAATAAGAACAAGGTTTCGTGAACACATAAAGGACTACCATAAAAGGATACCTGAATCTAATTTTGCAAAGCCGTTAAGGTACTGCACGTATAACAAAAAGGACCGCGTTTAATGGAACGATAATGAACGAACAAATAAACAGCAATTTGAATGCAATATTTGCTCCATTAAGATTTGTTCCCAAAAAACAAAACAAAGCCGTAGGTAAAATGACAGATATCAGCACACAAAATAGACCTGCCATACCCAAACGAACTAAAAGTACGGCAGTCGCGCAATAATATATATAATTATAAGAATACTCTAGAGAAATCATTTTTTTTAATTTTCAAACATAGTCAGCGGCGATAGTTCGAAAAAACTACATATCGAAATGCTTGGGGAGGGTAATCCTTCTGCTCGCTATACCTGAACTCACCACAATTAAACTCAACAAAACAAAGCTCACCAAACCTGATCTCACCATACCTAAACTAACTACACTTAAGACAAGAAGCCTAAATTCATATTTTGTTTTGTTATGTTAATATTGTGGTATGCTAGTTTAAGTTAGGTGTAATCTAATTTAAAAAATTCAATGTTTTCTCTAACAGTATCGAAAGAAATTGTATTAAGTAACTCAAAGTACGAGTATTCAAAATAAAATTAATGCTATTCCACATTCAAACCAATTTTTGTGCACTTCCTAAAGTCAGTTAGAAATAAAATTGCATTGAAATTGCTATGCTTCCCTGTATAGCATTTAACGTTGATATCGCTGAAAAAGAATTCTCGTATTTTTTTTTTTTTTTTTTCAAAACAATATTTTTTTGCTAAAAAAGGAGCAGAACAAGAAACTAACAATTTGGGGTGTTGATGACATTACATTTGACAGTTAAGTGTTGTTTTTTTTTTTTGCTTTTGAAATTGTCTTTTTGCTGGTTTTGTATTGTTGTTATTGTAGCTGGCTCTGATAGCGCTCTTGCCTGCTCCACCAACAATCAACGCTTTCTGCAATAACATTCACAAAAATTTGACATCTGAGTGACATTATCATCAACAGCAATTGCATGCGCTACGACAGCAAAAAAGAAAAGCCAAAATAAAAAGCACAAAACTGTATAACAGCAAACTAATAATACAACAATAACAATGAAAGTAACACACAACAGCAAGCAATTGCTTTGCATTACCAAAAACAAAACAAAAAACGAAAGAAAAAGCAAAAATAATGCAAGCAATAAAAGTTGCTGCTGATTGTTCTCTTGTTGTTTTCGTTTTTTTGTTTATTGCACTAGTGCGCCTAAATGTAGGCTTTACAAACACAAACGTTTTAACGAAGTGCAAGCTTACTTTACTCAAAAATTTCATTGCTGCTGCGGATGAGGACAGTGAAAACGACAGCTGCAGCGACAGAGGAGTAATTACAGTTGTGGCATGGTCAGTAGCAGCAGCAGCAATGACAATGGCAACAGCCGTTGCAGCGGCGGCAATAGGAACGGCTTGTGGGCGATTGGGGCTGAGACTGTCAAAAATCATCAGCACAAATTTATCATTTTCAACAACATGAACAACAAGAACAATAAAAAGTGCTTGCTACTTTTTAAACTGGTGCAATTATTCTTCTTTTGTGCACGTCTTTTTTTTATTTGTAATTTTTTTCATGTCATGCAAAATGTTGCAGGCAATTGTCGTTCGTTGTCTATGTGACGCCACATTCTTTGTCACACAACACTCGCATTTTATGCGCACACATGCATACATATGCGAACGCAATTTTTTCGCCAAAAACGTGGCAAACGCACAAAAGTATCACCCTCATGCCAAAGAGCACTCATACGCCATGTCATACGCATGATGCAATTTTATTTTTTATAGCGATTGTTTTGCATAAACCTTTTTTTTTTAAACGGGTTTTCTTTCCTTTTGACTTTATAGAATTTTGCCTATGTTCGGCTACTATGCTCTGGGCGCGCCAACATAATGCCACTTGCCAGCTTGCCACACAAAGGCGACTCACTGACAACTCCTTTGGTATTTTTAATATTATATTTTTATATTTGCTTTGCTTTTTGTTCTCTGTTATTGTTATTTAACTGCAGCTATTTTATGCATTTATTTTTCTTTCTGATCATTGTGTCTGGATATTTTTGCTCTCTCGACATAAAATTGCAAACATTTGTGAGTTCACAACAGAAATGAACAAAAGCATTATTTAAAGTGAAATTCATTATTGTTGTTGGTGGAAAAGAACTGCCACATAAATATAAATTAAATTAAACAAAATCAAATTTTTTTTTTGTTTGATTTATATCAAAATACTTGCACGTATGAGATAGAAGAAAAAAAAATGTGTGCTGAATAAAAAGAGTCATACAGAAAACACAGAATCTCGTGAAGAAAAAATTTGATTTTTTTTACTCTGCGTACTATAAAGGAGCATCTATATAAACAAGCTGCTACTGTGTATCCCCCAGGCTTATTACTCCAACTGAGATATAAGCTAATTGATATCATGCTGTCGAACATTCCAACTTATATCTCTCAGCGGATAGCAATTAATGAGTTAAATTCTGATCATTTGCCCGTCAAATTTAACCTTGCCATCGATGAGTCATGCGTTTGAAATTTTAACTGGGATTATTCAATACTAACTGGAGTATAAATTAAATTTTTTTTTTCCAAGTGTCTTTCAAAACGCATCTTCAAGTTAAGAAGAGCTCAATTCCATAGAAAATAATGATCAAAATACAAAAGTTTTTAGTAGAGAAATAATGAATGCAATCAGAATTCCAGTCGCTAAGAAAGCTGTCAAAAAAAAATGTTTTTAAACTTCCACGTCATATTTTAAATTTAATTAAAACGCGAAATTATTTTCGAAGGCAATGAATCCACTATCGGCAGCAGGAGGATTATTTTGAGGTATCTAGGTTGTCTGGACTTATACGTAAGGAAATTCTTCTACATAGAAATAAGGAATGGAATAGAAAGCTTTAAAAACTAGATAAAATAAGTAAGCCCTTCCGCAATATATGCAAAATTTTTAAAAAAGAAGCATACACAATACCCACCTCTGCTTAACCAAAACAAAACTACTGTCCTAAACTACGAGAAAGCAAAGGCATTTGCTGAAACTTTCCAAAACAATCACAAAGCCTCGGAGCACGTAAGCACTCATTTACATAAAAATGTGGTAAATATAAATATTACTAGGCTGCATGCTTTATCTGATAGTACCCCACCAACCGACTATGCTAAATGTGAGTACGTGGAATTAATAAATCAACAAGCACTTTTACGAAAATCCTCTAGCTTTAGCGATATAAAGAATGTAATGCTTAAAAAATTGCAATTGTATTTCTTACGTTTATTATTAATTCATGCCTCAAACTAAAATACTTTCCGAAAACATGGAAAACGGCAAAGGTAACTTCAATACTAAAGCCTGGAAACCCCCCAAGCGATATTGGAAGTTATCGACCAATTAGTCTCTTGAGTAGCCTCGGAAAAATATTCGAGCAAGTACTAAAAAATAAATTAACTAATTTTATTGAAGAAAAAGGCTGATGAACAGTTTGGCTTTAGAACGACACACCAAATCAAGAGAATATGCAACCTCGTAAAATCAAGTTTTAATAAAAAAAAAAATCCACCGATGTTGCAAAAGCTTTTGACTTCATTTGGCATAATAGACTAATATCTAAACTTTTATATTTAAAATTGTCTCCCCATCTTATAAAAATTATTCAAAGTTTTCTTAGTAAGCGGTATTTTTGTGTTTGCATCAATAATGAATTTTCTGACCTAACCGAAGTTCCAGCTGGTGTTCCCCAAGGTTCAGTTATAGGACCTATTTTGTTCAATATATACGTGTCGGACGACCCAAAGTTCGACAACTGTCACTACGCCATGTACGCTGACGATATCGGTATTTTTTACTCGCATAAGTCTGCTCACGATATAGTTAGGAACATGCAAAATGCAAGCTATCATTTTTACTAAAAAAAGAAGTTTACGCAACTTACCCAGTACAAACCTCAATATCTATAGACATTATATAAATTAGCCCGATACCGTTAAATACTAGGGCGTAGTACTTGAAAAAAAGTGAATCTTTCGCGACCACATTCACCATATAAACAACAAATATTATACGGCCGTTAGAAAGTTGTATCCTTTAATCAACAAGAAATCAGAACTGAGTACCGATAAAAAACTTGTTATCTGTAAAGTAATTTAGCAGCTTATCATACTGTATGCATGTCCTCTTTGGGGTACATTTGCAAAAACACATTTAAACACATTACAAATACGGCAAAATAAGTTCCTGAGAATGATGCTTAACCCACCTTGAGACTATTCCACTAGGCGGTTACACGTCGAAAACGACGTAGAAATGATAGCATCACGAATTAAAAAGCTGTCTGTTAAGTTTAATCCGAATTGTAGTTATTCTAATAACCAATTAATATTAAATTTTCTGCAACACGCTTGAACCGCTCTTATATAATAATGTTTTGTATAAACTTGGATTTTTTTTTGTCATCTCAAAAGAGTTTTTTCCCCCCTTACTTTATACACAATGTTCATATATACTACTCTTACGCTTAAAATACATTCAGAAAGTATAATATCCACACGGCGTTCAAAACTGGAAACAACCTGGGAAGGATACTTGAAAGCAGCACGAATGAAGAAGACCCATTGAACAAACTAGGCGTATATAAACTGACCTGTGAGTGTCAATGTAGCTTTATAGGACATACAGGACGTAAATTAAGAACAAGGTTTCGTGAACACATAAGGGACTACAACAAAAGGATACGAAAACCCACGACAATACCTGAATCTAATTTTGCAAACCATTTGGTAAACGCAAAATGTTCACCCGCAAATATAAAGAAAACCGTTAAGGAACTGCACGTACAACAAAAAGGATGCTATTGAGAACATGGAAATCAATAAACAAAAAACACTTGATGGGAGGATAATAAACGAACAAATAAACAGCAACTCTGATGCGATATTTGCACCATTAAGACTTGTTTACAAAAAACAAAACAAAGACGTAGGTAAAATGACAGATACCAACATACAAAACAAACTTACAATACCTAAACGGACTAAAATTACTGACTATCTACCTGTTCTTACCGCGAATGCAGATTCGAGATAAAGTAAACCCTCTGGAACTCTAACCGCGCAAGACTTTAGGTACCTATGTTTACCCAGGACACTTAACATTTGTTAACATTTACGATTATGCACCAATACCTGGTTGACCGAAAAGACGAAATAAATACGGAACAACAGACATCAACTGAACAGAACGAAAATTGACACTGAAGATGGCACAACGCCGAAACCGGTTTGTCTCCAAACTAATCTTGACAGAAGAGATGACGGAAAATCGTTATTAAATATTAAAAATTTATACATAAAAATTACATAACTAGCAAAAAAAAAAAAGTTTTTTCATTTATTGAATGTTACGATATTCACTAAAAGACTGGTTTAAAAAAAATATATACGAACTTTTTTTCATTTTCTGCAAATATACGGCTTTTCAATACGCTCATGTGTTATTTAAAAAGCTGTCGTCTAACGTTCACAATAAAAAATCTGTTCAAAGATATATGTGGCTCATGAACTTATTTTAAAACGCTCACGTGAGTCTTATATGACTCATTAGGCAGGAAAGTCCAAAGTCGGAGAATGCAGAGTAAATATGTATGTGTTGCTTTAAAAAAAAAGGTTTATATCATTTGCTGTTGCATGGTCAGATATGTAGGTAGTCACAAACTGACCAAGTGAGGTAAAGACGAATACTTGCCTTTTTCCAAAATTGAATTAACCTATGAAAATTCAATACTTGTAATTTTTGATACACGATTTTTGTGCTTGCTCGCTTACGATTGCATTTCAAAAGACTCCAAACCATATTTGCCGTTGTTGCTTTATTTCTATTTCACTATTTATTAAATATAAAAAAAAGCTGATGCTTTCGTAACTCATGTATTCGATGATGATTTCACACACTGAAAAACTTTAAATAAGGACGCGTACAAGGTCTTAGTAATACATATCTTAGCCATTTATAATTTGTCAAAATCCGGATTTGTCTCCAAAAATTCTTCAAATCAATCTTACTACCCACTTATGTACACACTAGAGTACAGCGGTACTCTAAAACTGAATTGCCCTCAATGCGTTTACAACATTCATGCTTGACGCTGCGGGAGAGCCACTTTTGTGCCTTCACAATTTATCGGAATATCAGAACGAGTGTGATTGTGTAATTGTTGTAAGTGTCATTCAGTATCATCTAACTAAATATTTGAACACACTTTCGATATCCTTTTGGTATACCGATTTGATATTGCTGACTTTGTTCTCTGTTTGTGCTTTTGTTGTTGGCTTAATTTAAATCCTGCTAGCAGCACAGTTCCTGCCATTTTCGTTTCAATTAATATTATCATTTTTAATGACAAGTACCACTACTCGTGCTACATAGCCTTGCGAGCTGTTAGATTGTAGTCATTAGAAGTAAATTGCCTGTTGGAATTTGTTTGAATCTCTGGTGAACAATAACATAAATACACAGCGCACAAATATACATAGAAGGGTCCTGCGCAGCAATGGTATAGGGGAAGCGAACAATAATAAATGAAATAGCTATTGTTATGTTCACAGATGATGTGCAAATCAAGTGACAATTTGCAACTGGTATTTTTGGTAGCACATACACCACACCATCGCCCACAAGAAATAGTCAATTAAAGCGGACTGAGCAGGTAGCATCTTGTGGCTGTTTGTTGGTATAGAAATATAGGCGCTTTGTTCTTGTGAGTTTTTTTAGAACTACCAATTATTACTGGTACTGCTAGTTTTTTTTTTTTTGTTGAACTAAAATAAATTTCTGTTATTTTATTTGATGCAAATTAATTAAAGTTGTTGATACTTTATTTATTAAATCTCAATTTCTTGCATTTGTTTATAAACTTTCCATGCACAAACTCAACGATTCACAAGCTATTTGCATACAAAATAACCCAAAAATTTGCAACTCTCAGCTGTAAAGTACACACGTTTGCAAGCATACAAAGCATTTTGAATGTTAGAATTTGCAGGCACATAAAATAACAATATGATTCCATGTAAAAATATATAAAATTCGCTTTTACTTGATAAAATCTCTGAATTCGTAAACGTTTCTAAAGATGCATGCCAAAGTTAATGTTCAATACAAATGTGTTGTGTTTGAACTAAACTAAGAAATTCTAGTCGAAATCTTATGTGCTTTAACTTTTAATACCGTAATGAATGTAATAAATTTTGTATCTTATGCTATTCAAATATTTGTAGTATTTGCGTTGAAATTGTTTGCTTATAAGATATGTAGGTAATCAAGAAACTGTCCAACACAATTTAACAAAAAAAAAAAAAAACAATACGTACACACATTACGTAAAACACAAAAAGTTATAAAAACAAAGTGTTATGAGCACATGCAAGTATTAAGTGCGCAAATTTATTTCCTATAACTATCAGTTAAGTTTTTATAATTTATTTATTTCTATATCAGAAGCTGTTTCCTGCAGACAAGTGGTTTAGTGAGATAAATTTTGTAAAATATTTTATATTCAAATAAAAGCCCACATCAAAAATTGTATTAATTGATGCAATTTTGGGAACCACAGTCACAGATTTGATTGAGAAAATTCCAAGAGTAACCAAGTAATTTTCCCCTTCAGAACGAAGCTATTGCAACCTTTCGAATGGCACGATATAGCCAGCGAAGCCGCTGGTTCTTAATTCGCTTCACTTTTTCTCTATCATTGTAAATCTCGTACAGCTCATCGTTCCATCGTAAGCGATAATTGCCGTCGCAAAGTCATAAAGGTCCATACATTTTTCGGAAAATTTTTCGCCCAAACTCTTCAAGCGCCCACTCATCGATAGGATCTTTAATGTTCAATTACATACCGAGCCCAAAGTACCACCTGCAGGCAAGTGTTAATCTTTGCTAAATTTCTAGGCTGACATTAATTTTTATGTAAATGATGGTTACCTTGGTAAATAAAGTCATCTAGTTTTCCATAATTGTAACTGTCAACAGTTATGTGTGACCACAGATATTTCGTTAAGTTTCAGATGGGCTACTCAAATTTCCCAGACCTGACAGAATCTTCCCAGCCATCTGGAAGCAATATCTAGTACAACAAGCGGTTGTCCACAAGCTGGTGTATTTTCTCCATTGTTCTGAAACCTAGTAGGTGATGAAATTCTTCAAACGCTTACGGAAACTGCTCTTACTTGCCAGGGTTAAAAGGGTGACATAGTACTGAAATGCGAAGGAAGATTTTTGACATTCTGTGTAATAGAATTCAAGTGAGCTTAAGTATTAACAAATGGTGGTGCACTAATTGTCTTAAGCTGATTCGTTTAGACGGCATTATTGTTATTAATCATACGAGACCAAAACCTGCTATGGAAACCCCATAGAGAGGAGGTGGGGAAGAAAGCTGTAAGAATATTTATGGCCTTTAAATCCATGGAAAGAAAACGTTGGGGTTGCACGCAAAAAATATTGAGTTAAATATACACGACCCACAATTACTTATGAGGCTGTTATCTGAGTAGACATAACACACCATCAAGGCGCCATTAAAGTGCTAAAAACGCTGCAAAGGCTTGTTTGTCCAAAATAAATATTGAAAGTTCTTACATATTTTAAACCAAGCGAAGAGTGCTATCCAGAGGATGCGTGGTACCACAATCGGGGCTGAAGGGTATCTAAGACGGTGGAAACTTAACACTCCAACAAAACGATATGGCAAAAAGATTCAAGACCTAATTGTGCATAAAAAAAATTGCGTTGGCTTCTCCGAAATCCGTGCCTAGTACACGGCACGACTCGTTCATCGTACGGGGTATTAGGAGTCGAGTGTTAGGTCCAAGGTTGAAGCACTTGGAAGCCATGGAGACAAAGATGTTCATTTTCCAGTCAGAATGTGGAGTTTAACATAAGGCGTAACTAAGACTCTCAAATCTCACTAGGTAACCTCTCATTAGGTTTAACAATGTAGCATCATAGCTTTAACGTCTAATTGTATTGCATATCCAGCAGCGAAGATAAACTAGATATGCAAAGCCCAATTTATTGCACATAATTTTGCAAGATATTTGAAAATCATTTTAAATGCACAAAAGGAAAACTGGCGATACTTAATACTCATTAACACCAATGTTTATGTGAATGCGACTACAATTAGAACACTTATACAAATAAATTTATATACAGTGGTGTTCCAGTATAACGAATGATATAATGTCAGGGGGCGTTCGTAATACCAAAAAATTCGTTATATCGGAAATAATTTTACATGTATAAAAAAACTAAACAAAGCAATAAGGCAATGAACAAAATTAAAAAAATATACAGAGTACGCATGAGAGTATAACTTGAGAGCATGAACTAGAGTGTTTTCAGGCAACATTTTCTAATATAACCCCCTTTCGTCTGAATTGAATACTGCATCAAGACTCAAACTGTTGTTTTGAATAATTTCATCCAATTTTTCTTTTTTTTGAACGGCTCAACTAGATCACTGCGCGAAGACAGTTTCTAACCAGATTCTTTGAGCAAACGAATACCAAAGCGTTTCTTAAATTTGCAGAGCCATCCATTGCTGGCAAAAAAAAATGGTCTCAGGATATATTTTCTTATGCATTTGCCGAGCTTGTTCTTTTAAAATGTTGCTGTCAATAGTGACATTGCATTCCCGTTTTGAGACAAACCATTTGTAAAAAATTTCATTTTTGGGGTACTCGCCCATCCTCAATGATTGTCTTGTTACTGTTCCAGAATAAGTAGTCTTGACATTTTTAATTAATTTTCTTTTATTCTTGATAATTGATTTAGCAATACCAAATTTTACAGATATTTCTTGAAGCGTTTTCCCATTTTTATAATCATCAATAAATTTTAATTTGTCTCCGAAATTAAGACGTTTCCGTTTTTAAATTTCAGACATATTTGTTAAGCCACACTTCACAAAACTTTAATTGCAACTGACTTTAAAATATAATAACATGTAAACAAGAAGCGAAATTCTACGCAAAACTGTCTAGACAAAATAACGGCATATTTGAATTGCACGTGTGCAAAGACAATAAAATAAAAACAACGTATCATTCGTTATATTGGAGCCGAATTATTTTAAATATTCGCTATATAGGAGCAATAATGTCGGCAAAAAAAGCGTTCGTAATAGTGAAGATTCGTAATATCGGCATTCGTTGTACCGCAGCACCACTGTAATTATAGTATATAATTGAGGTATTCACGGTCTTATAACCTTGTACTACATTTCACCAGAGAGAGTATTCTTGTTATGAAATTAATAGGAAACTCACATACATTCATGCTTTGGCAATCAACGTAGTATGCGATGTTGTTCATGGACTGCTTTGCTCAAGCAGCTGACGGCGCGTATACTTAATCTGACAGTGGCTACTAAGTTGGTTTGCATATACGAGTATGTTTGTACATATAAATGTAGGTACACATGTACTCATGCGTTTATGCTGTTGTTGTTGTTGTTGTTTTAAAGAAATTCACGCTGACAATGAAGGATTCCGCTTGATGGGTTTGAAAATTGTCGTTCCTGAATGTACCATAAGTAGTCGCTGACGGCCAAACGATGCAATCTGCAGTGATTTTCATTGGCATTCAAACATGAAGTATGGCTGAGTTAAAACGTCTGTGCATCAGTCAGCTAATGGAGTGAAGAATAGCACAAATACTGTCACAATTTTGGCTACACGCAGCTGCAATTGTTAAAACTTGTGAATGTGTGTGGTTTTTGCGATAAAAGCTCATTTGCTTTTTGCGCTGTTTGTGTGCATTCCCTTTTCAGTTGACTACATCCATTCTATATTGTGGCAGACCATGAAATCGCATTAATGTATGAGCATCGATTTTCTACTCCATTGGGAGATGAACTCGCGAAATGAGTTCAATTCGTCTGTAAATTTAAGCAGTCATGTAATCATCGCAGTTTCAGTACTAACAAATGATAGATGCTAAATTCTACCCAAAATTTAAAAACAATGTCTTTTGGTTACAGCTAAGATGAAATCGACTTTAAAGTTAGTTGCAGTTTTTTTTTAAATAATTTTAAAAAATAGCTGTAACAGACTTAAGAGTCAACTCTTTCACGACTTTGATTTTCGACTTAGCAGCCAAACATTATCGAGTAATTTTTTAGTTTTCTTGATATTTAAATGTAGTATCTTCATTTATAAGTAACTTTGTTTTCTTCTTACGCCTTATGGAAAACCATGTACTTTACTTCATTCACTTAATGTGGTACTACTTATATATGATTTTCGTTAATTTTTTACTTTGTGCTTTATGTAATTTTTCATATTTTCTTAAGGTGATTTTATAAAATTTTTAATTTTTTTTTCTTTAACTTACTCGATTCAATAGCAGTGTATATTTTTTTAGTATTAAAATTATAAGTAGTTTATTGTTCCAATTAAAGGATTTTATTCACTTATTTTTTTTTATTTTGTTCTATAATATTTGTATTCCATGTTTTATGTTTTTTTATAGTTTATTTAATATTAAACAAAAATTTTATAAAATTTTATATATTATATAATATATGTATGTATGTATTCATGCACATACTAGTTTTTTGTTTGAATATTATACTACTATAATTAAATATTTTTTTTAAGTTAAATTTTCTTTTAACTACACCATTTGGTAATTTTATCTCAAATTTTGTTAAAATTATTAAGTCAAAATTAAATCTAAAAATTATTTTTAACCAATATTGCAATTATATGGTAATTTTTTTTAAGGTTAAAAAATTTACTCTGAATATTCATGCATAAAGTAATTATTTTTTAAATAGTTTCAAATATTTATATATTTTTTCATTTTCTACAAAGACTTATATGATTTTCGTTAGAGAATGAACTGTCTTATACGCTGTATTTTGGAACGAATTTCCGTCATCCCTTGTCAAGTTTGGTTTGGAGACAAACCGGTTTCGGCGTTGTGCCATCTTCAGTGTAATTTTTCGTTCTGATTATTTTCTGTACGTACGTTAGTCTTTATAGTATTGTCCTTGTCTGTCTTATAATGTAATTTACAGCAAACACACAATAATAATACATATAAAAAGCACATTTGTAGACAGCGCTTTTTTCAAATGTGTTAATTATGACAAAGAGCAAGACCCTGGATGCAACTATGTATAGCGTCAGGACGCTAGTATAAAGAAATATGGAAGACAAAAACCAATGCGAAGGTGAACTCAGAGTGTGAATGTATATACATTTCGGACTCGAGCATAGCCGTGCTGGGACTGAACTGGTTTTTAACCTTGGTAGGGGCGAAAAAGAAAACTATTCGAAAACAGAGTGCGTATACTCACCGATTCAGTATTGTTGAAGACATACTACACCAAGCAGCCGAAAGATGTTATAATTCGCCAATTTTGCAGATAGTTGCAATTTTGTCATCTCATTATCGGCTATACCCCTTCCAAAATTCCACAAAGTGATCTATAGCAGCTAAGTAATACAATTTTATTCCTGCTGTACTAGTTTACTTACCTTCGTATGTATTTATGTGAGGCTGCATAGATATCCGCTTAAGAATTATAGTACTTGTAATTTGTAATTTGTAGCTACTTGAACTCGACGAAGGCGCAGAGGACCATTAATGTCTCGAACAGCCCATGGAGTGCTATTATCTGATGACAATTTCCCCTTAGTAAAATAAATATCTATTACTTTTTCAAAAACCCCCTTTATACCTTATACAAAGTTAAAAACAATTTACAAAAATTTCATCAGCACATCAAACTTTCTCTTAAGGAATATTCGATTTTTTTTAGTTATTTAGTTAATAAAAAGTTATGGCAATCCGATTTTCAATCTTTATAAACAAAATAAATAATTTTTCATCGAAATTTCTAACTTCCTTAAAAGAAATGTTAAAACTTCTTTTGATTATAAAATTTAGTAACCCAATTAAACTGCAATAAAGAATAACTCAGTGTAATCAACTGACGATGATTTTTGAGATTTTTGCTTAGGCTCACCTATTTAAAAATATATTTTGTGTACGAAGTACGGCTTCCTCGGCAATAAAACTCTAATTTTATTATACTTAAATTGAACGGGCTATTAAATCGGGTACTCAAAAAATACTTGAATAATTATACATTTTGTATAAAGTGTGAAAATCGGATATTCTTAATATTCTTAAACCATATGCAAAAATGTTTTTTAAATCAATGCATTTAAAAAAAAAACTTCACTGCATAGTGCGGTATTCAATTGACTAGCACTGTATTTAACTGTAGCATTGTTAAGTCCTTCGTTATGGCGCGATAGCCCAAAGGTTTCCTTTTTATAGCGTGCGTAAATCACAATTTTATGGTTGCGCGTATTTTAAATGCCTCTACTCGCACCACCACAATAGCGTGCAATAAATTTTACATAATTTTATTTTATATATATTTTTGCAATTTCACTGCACCTGCGGCTTACATTTGTCGCATATAAAAGCTCAAAAGCAGTGTATACAAAAATGTCACCATTTATTATAAATAAATGTAAATGAATGTAAAAGAAGAGGGTAATCAAATAAATAACAAATATTTGCAAAAATTTATATAAATATTGATATTTATGAATTGTGGCAAAAGTATTTTTGTTTTAAGTTTTTATTCTGGTTTTATAAAGTATTCAACCTTTTTTCTCAAGTTACTAAACAAATTTCTCCAACTGCTGCTGTTATTACTGTCCTCAAAGTGCATCTATTTTATTTTTTGATTCAGAAAGTTACAATTAATTTCAGTATTTCTATTTCAAATTAAGAATTTTAATTTCAAATCTACCTTCCGTATGCCTCCACACGTTAATGCAAGGTGGGTTTGAACACTGAAGCAGCATTTACATGAAATGATTTCAAAAGCTTTTCGAAAGCAACTCGTTCAAATTGCCAGTATACATTTTATATTTGATCGACTTCTCAGGCAACTTTTCCGGCGACGCAAAATCGCTTCATTTAATTGAGGCATAAATCTTCTAATTTAAGTTCATCTGTTATTATAAATTTTTCGTATAAATGAAAGAGTAAAACAATAACTTTATTCGTGAATATAAAATTTTCTGAGCTTAAATTGAAAACTTCTGAATTTGGAATGAAAAGCGCTAAATTTGAAATGGTAAATCCGAATTGAAATTGTAACTTTTTAAATTTTAATGGCGACTGAAGTTTAAATGGAATTTATATACTAGAATAGCAGCTTTTTAAATGAAAATTATAAATCTGAATTGCAATTGTGTGATTTGCAAACGAAAGTTCTGAACTTAAAGAGATAGGCGAAAGATATCTGCCTATTTTTTTTTTGTTTTGTACGGCAAGACGACATTTTTTAATCAATGCAAAATTCTTAAGTATATTATTACGAATTTTCAATATACGAATAATTTCATTAATTTCCTAGCTTAAAATATTCGAAGCCTATGATAATCATAAAAAGTTTCCACTGTAGTTCAAAACATAAAAAACTATTGACCTCGACGTAACAATATTTGTTTTAGAGCAAGATATTTTTTTATCGTTCCGTATTTACGATCTCTACAGGTACGCTAGAAAGAGTGAAATATATAAAACATGCAATTATCCGAAAGTAATACACGCATTCGAAAATATTTATTGCTTTGATGTAGGTGTGCCCGTATACTTGTATGGAATAAATGCGCACAAAGCTATCTCACTAGAGCAGTCACAACAACAGTAAACGCAATTTTTTCGCTTATCGTCTTGTGTTTTACTGCACTTTTGTTTTAAACGTTAAGTAGTACGTAATTTCAACATTTCAACAATTGTAATTGCCTTGTTTTGTTGTTACTGCTGCTGCGGGATTAAATTTACATTTGTTTGTGACACACTCGTGGCAAATATATATAAATTCCTATAATAATGAAATGCATTAATTTGCTATTTTATTTCATTGTCATGAGCGTTGATTACTAGCTTTTTTTCTTTCGTGTTGTTGTTATTGTAAACAAATTGCGAGTTTGGCGATATCGCTTTTTTTATTAAAGCCACATGTAACAAGGTTAATGAAACGTTCATGATTTAGCATAAAGTAATAAAGTTGATATTCTTATTCCCTTATAAACTTAATACGAGAAAGTATAGATTTTATAAATTTTCAATTTAAATGCAGTCCTCTTTGAGAGGATTAATGGAAAACATATATGTAAGTCAGAGTATAGCATTTAGAGCATGAAAAAATAATTTTTAATTTTGTTCAAAAAAGTAGCTATCCGCACTATTTACGATCATCTACAGCTCATTTTCGCTAAAAAATCAAACGAAATACTACAAACTTTTTTAAGTCTAAATATTAATAACAATTGCTTGAAACCAGTTCACTTTGTGCTGTCTAAAAATTAGTTCAAAAATCGTACTTTAAATCTTCTTTAAACAAAATTTTTTTTTCATGTCAATCGTTGCCTTGCAATTTTTAGTTAAGTGTGGCTGAGGGTGTTTGCTTTATAAGGGAACTCAGTTTTGGAAGTCAATTGTTTGATAACCCTGATCTATTGGTTTATAATAGAGCTTCATGTTGAAAAGCATTTGTTTGTTTGCTGTTTTTTTTTTTTGTTTTTTATTTAATCACGATTGTAACGCTAACAAAATACCTCTATCCAACGTGTTTCTGTTTCCACATTTCAAATGAGTTCGTGTACTTTTCTCACTCATGGGTACTTCGAATAAAATTGAACACTCCTGCATTGTCTCTTTAAGTATATTTGAGTATAAAAACGAACGTATGTGTGTAAATATTGCACTGTAGATTCATTTAATTAAAAAAAAAGGAAAGCAATGAAATATTAGAGAACATTTTAGAGACACGAAAGTTCAATAACAAGTACCAAATATAAAAATATCAAATTTATTTAAAAAGAAAAATGCAAAAAATTCTCTTCAGCTGCTATTTCACTTCCACTTTGAACATAAATTGCACTCACAATATCAAAGAAAATATTTTATTTTGGTCAACATAAAGAATTTCTTGTATTTGCACATTTTTGCAACAAAATTCAATTGGCAAAAAAAGAATATACAAAATATATCAAAAGAATTAAGAAAGAGTTGCAGAAAATGGAAAAGTTTAAAATAGATGTTTACCTATTTGAAAAGTTCTCAAATAAAAATGAATCTCTCATAAGTAGTTTCCATTTAACTCTTCGCTGCACTAACAAGAATGCTCGTATTTGCTTTCTGCCATGTTTGTTACTTTAATTGTGCATTGCATTTCTGTTTGCTTATTATCGTTTTCAATTCAGCATTAAATGCACTCCGTTTTAATGCGCTTTGCGTACGAGTGAGCAATATAAGTTCTGCAGGCATTTAAAAATATGAATTTGTTAGCATTTTGGGTTTATTTTTTTTTCATGTGTGCAGGTTGTAAATTTGAGAGTTATATTAAATGGTAAACTAACAAGAATGATTTAAGTAATGAAGGCATTAAATAAAAATAGTTTTCTTCGCATAACATCGTTAAAGATGAGAGGGCATAACATTTTCGTTTGGTATGGAAATCAATAGGTAACACGGCTTCATAAGACTAAATAGTCTTATTTTACGTTTCTGGAATGATTTTTCGAAAACGCGCCAGGATTTTTCTTTACCTTAAAAATTATTATAATACCAAAAACCTACCAACTGCTTAACTTTGTAACCTTACAACCTCGCTAACTCATAGTCCCCGTAGCTTCAAAACGTATGGCACCATTTTTTTAATTATTCTTGCTGAGCTTTAAAATTACTAAAATTCAATTTGTAAGTATATCATAGAAAATTAAAAAAAAAATGGAAATAATCATATCTTAAAAACATTAAAAACAAAAACCATATTTATATTAAAAAGTAGGCAAAATGAAATAAGGGGACTTAGAAGCTAGTTAAACTAAATTGTGATGTCAAAAAAAGCGACAACTTTCAAAAAATCCCTATACTTTATGTGATAAATATAAGTAAGTTATGTTTGGAAAATTTTAAAAATTCAAGTACTTTATTATTATTATTATTCATCTTTGTTCAGTCTATGATTTACAATCTTACAGACTAGAGTTAAATTAAGAGAATTACAGAGTTAATAGATACTATTAAGAAAAATTAAAAGTTTACATGTTTGAGTTTTTAAACATAATATTTAAAATTTGAAACTTTAATTATAATTATATATCTTTATCCTGTTTATGATATACAATCTTACAGACTAGGCTTAAACTAAGAGAATTGCAGGAATTAATAATAGATAAAGATTAAGAATAATAAGTTTCGAGAGATGACTTGATAAGACTTCTAGGAAACGAAAAATCGACATCTAAGCTCTTTAAAATGTAGTTATATTCTGCAAGGCCTCGAAAATAAGGCGCGAAAAATGAGTAATTTGTTTTAGCGGAAGGTACATGAAAGGGCAAATGGTAACGAAGAACTCTGCTAGGTACATTGAAAGAAACATGCTCAAGAAGGGATGGACAGTCAATGGAGCCAGAAATAAGATCATATACAAATAATAGTGAAAGAGTACGTCTTCTATTTTCCAACAAGGGCAGGTTTATAAGTTTACACCGCGAGAAATAAGACGAAATCGGATCTGAGAAATTAAGAGAAGCAAGAACAAATCAGAGAAAAACCTTTTGCACTCGCTCAATTCTGGAAGTATACAAGTTATAAATAGGGCTCCAAATAACAGAGGTATAGTCAAGTTTAGATCGGACCAACGAATAATATAAAGCTTTCCGGGTATAAGGATCCTTGAAATCCTTGGCATACCTTCGTACGAAGGCTAGGTTGCTATAGGCTTTTCGAAGAACATGGCAAATATGGTTAACAAATGTAAAGTTAGAATCGAACACTACACTACAACAAATTCATAGACAGGAGTTAGCTGATGATTTAAAAGATAATAATTGGAAACGAATATATTTTGGGATTTAGATAAGGTCATCTAAAAGCATTTTTTAACATTCAAAGACAATCTATTATAGACACACCATCTCAAAAGGCGATCTAAATCTTCCTGACGATAGCAGGCGTCGGGGGCATGAGTTATTCTACGAAATAGTTTTAAGTCATCGGCATACAATAAGAAGCTGGCATATTTAAAACAGGAACCAATATCATTTATAAACAGGACAAACAATAAAGGACCCAAGATGCTACCCTGAGGGACACTGAAGTGGCAACAAAGGGATTAGATTTGCAATTATCGATATCTACAAACATAGACCTATTCGTAAGATAAGATTTAAACCATTTTAGAAGTGTAGAATGAAAACCAATACACTCCAACTTATGTAGTAAAATTGGTGAGATACCTTATCAAAAGCTTTACAAAAGTCCGTATAAATGGTAAGCGTATAGAAATGTTGGCGAAGTATTGAGCTAACTACAGTGACTTAAATGCGTGTTAACATTTTTTCTATAGATTTGTTAAAAATATAGAAATATAATAAAGTTCTAAAAGAAATTTCCAAATTTTTACTAAGAGCTTTTAAAAATTTGAAGGAATGCAGTTTTACAATGTTTTCAAATTAATTCTTAAACAAAAAAGTGCAATTTTCAATTGTCTCAGACTTACTATAAATTTTTCATATTGAGAAAAAAAGAAAACCCGTTTATAGTTTAATGTTTTAAAACCCTACAAATTCCGAATGAACTCCCGTCGTGAAGAAATCTCCCGTTACGAATCCGGGAAAAATGCCATCAGCAATTCAGATCTTTTCATAGTTAGTGCTGCCAACTGTTACGCTAAGCTCAAACGAGTGCAACAATGAAATTCTGCGATTTTTTGTTTACCTTTTTATTAGCAGTTGAAAGAATATTTATATTAATAGAGCAAGTGCGAAGCCTGAAATAGATATTTCCAACCCGCAAATCCTTATTACTGTTTCCTCTATATTATTGAATGTGTGTATGTGGTTGCTTTTCCTTCTCGTTGCTCTGGGCACTTCCTTGTGCATATATCTTTCAATAGGCTGACTACGAAAGTCGTATCCTTACCTGAAGGCCCAAGGCTGTTCAGCTGCATAACATCTTCCTCACAAAAACTATGCACATTTTCTTTTGGGGTTTTTTGTAAAACCTTGCACAATGTCTGCCCGCTCCTCCAACATATTTACCAATCTCTCATACTAAATCCACCATCCACCATCCACTAGTCTTGACCAATAGATTTAAATTTAAATGAATGTATGCACTACAGCCATTTTTAATTACATCAGTAAAAATATCCACTTAGTTTCATGCTCACTTGTATTTTTTTTTATATTCGTTTAAATTATTACTTTCACTTCTAATGATAAAGAAAAGCGTTCGTTCACAAATAACTGTCAAATTGCATTTCACCCAGAATCCGTATATGGCAATCTTCCCAGTTTCGAAATTTCGTAAGAATTTCATGATCACGTCGGAATTGATAATAGCATATAGACGTGGCAACGTCGGGAGCTTCGACGGAATTCATGGTAGGTCTGGTTTTAAATTAAGTATTCCTTTCTTATTTTTCTTGTTCGACAGGGTGAATTGTTGATATTTGTTGGAACGATGTTCCGTCATCCCTTGTCAAGTTTGGTTTGGAGACAAACCGGTTTCGGCGTTGTGCCATCTTCAGTGTCAATTTTCGTTCTGTATTCCATTTTGACTTACAATAGTTGACGATCAGCAGAAGAGGCGTAGCGATGAGCCCATTAAACAGGTTTTACAAGAGTTCTTTTAAGTGGTTTAATGTGAACCGACCATATCTTTTGGAGATGTTGCTATGCTAGGAACAGAAAAATGGTAACCACAAGAATTTCATTTCGGAACTAAAAAGGCATGTGTTTGTAGGTTCATGTGAACAATGGTTTTCAACAAATTTTCAATACCTTCATTTGCTTTTTAAGACTAAAAGCAGACCTTTCTGAGCATTTTAAGGGGCAAAAAAAACTAGCAAAATAGCAATTGGTTTGGTAGTTATTTCATTTGGCCTGCCAGAACTACTGTCGTGCTATTATTGCAACATTCGTTTACGTATTGTCAATTATCGGCAAAATTTTTTTGGTTTGGCAAGAGCGCCATTTAGAGAGCAGTTGGCAAAGCACAATTGTGCCAAGGATATGTTATACATGCATTAATATAAAAAGGACAAAACGCAAATACACAGCTCACTGTCAGTTTTCCCGCCAGCAATATCATTTCTAAAATATTACTTGCACTTTCCACATTGACTGCTTACAATCTTCGTGATTTGAAGTGGTTTGACGGAACCAAGTGCTGCTGCCATTCATCGCGCGTGGTAAATACATATTTTCGAGCACAAAATAATGATACCCTTGCGAGTTGGCTGTCAGTCGGGATATGGTGTATCATTTTTCAAATTTAAAAAGCGCGCAGAAGCAATAAGAAAATAGAATATAAAAAAAAAACAGAAGCAGTAGCGAAATAAGATGAAAAAAAAACACAACAACGACAGCGCGATAGATATTTGTGCAACATATGAAAGTAAATGAATTGGTCGTACGAGTTTACATGAAGTTTAGCGCGAGAATGAGCAATCACCATCACAAGCATCACACGCGTTCACTTCTTTACCAGCGTTGTCTTTGCGCTACGTTGCAGGATGCTCGTCCATAGCTATTACGTGCAACGCATTGCTAGTGTTTACTCGACTTTGTTTGGCTTTGCTTGCACACATTTCTGTGTGTCTTGTTTTCTTATTTTTTGTCTGCCAACCTTTTTTGCTTATGCTCATACAGCAGTTATTATTGTTCACGTCAGTGATGCCGTTGTGCTTTATAGTATGCTTGACGTTGTTGCACTCTGTTCATGCTGCTCAAAGAATACCAGGTAGCAAGAGCGCACACTATTTTATACCTTCATGGTAGCACTTCATATGCCAGTCACGATTATGACGCTTCAACATCAACAATTTCACTAACTAATTCTATGCATCTGCTTTGAAATTTTGCTGTCACATACTGCAGGAATGCACTGGAATTTCTGGAAACCCTTACCTTGTTGTTTTAATAGGTTTTATTAAAAGCTCCATAGACGTAAATTCATTCTGCCATAAAAAACAAAAGCTACAAGTGAAGAAAATCGCAAAATTCGCATCACAATTTCAAACCTATTATTAAATTTTTTTTTTAGACCATTTTCTACTTACAACAGGGCTCTAGAAACTTAAATTTTAGTTTGATTTAAAGGCTACCGATAGCACAGTTCTTAAGCGACTTTCCTTAAAGCTTCGAAACTTTACGTGTAGGAAGATCACTAATCTTGTGATATTAAATAATCATTTTGAGCAGCAACCATTTCAAAGCAACAAAACGCAGAGTGCCAAAAGCATTTCACACTTAGCCTCGCAAATTATGATATGATTTTACCCCAAAAATTTCGAGGATATTGCAATACTCATCTTAGTTTCAACCCAGCACTCGCTGATCTGACATGAGACACATCTATTAGTTAGAGGTATTTTCAAGACGTTAAACATTTCCTTCTTACTAGCTAATCGACCAAGCAGTTGCCTTCACTGTAGCACGGAAACCAGAAGAGCCTACGTCTGAAAAGCA
The DNA here is from genome assembly GCA_963971545.1 of Philophylla caesio. Classification (NCBI taxonomy): domain Eukaryota; kingdom Metazoa; phylum Arthropoda; class Insecta; order Diptera; family Tephritidae; genus Philophylla; species Philophylla caesio. Next base: position 21,312,828 of record OZ020607.1, read on the forward strand.
TTGCAATATTCTGATAAACTTAGCTCAATGCTTACGAATTTTATGACTTCCTTATCTGATTTATTCTGCCCAGACCAATATTCTATTACAAGGGAATGCCTGTGGAAAACGAGCTTTTGGGAGCCCTTTCGACAGCACTATTATCACTGCGTTGAGAGATGAAGCCAAAGAGCGATTAAGTATACGGTCGTCAATTCGGTTAAGTCATAGTTTACCTGAGTTTTAAGAACCAAGACGCGAGAGTTGTAGATTCTATGCAAAATAAAAAGTGCCTAAAAGTTACGAGTATATGGAACAAAAACGATGACAATTTTTTGCAAATCTTCATGCTTTTATAGGTCTTTTAAGTTTTGGGAACAGGAAAAAGTCGCAGGGGTCCAAATAAATGTTTATAATGATAGAAAATCGCCCGGCCACAACTAAACACGTCTAACATTTTTATCTATCAAAAGCAGACTAAGTATTTTATGTACTTAAAGCTGTGAAAATATGTCGAGGGCACATATATCTACCAACAAAACAAAAACAAAAAATCGATAGTCGAATGTACGTCGCTGCGAAATTTCGAAATTCATCTAACTTTTTGAGCACACCTCGTACCTTTACCCAATATTTTTTAATTTTAAATTGGAAATAAAAATTTTTATTTTAAATTTCAGGCTTTAACTTTTTCTCACACAATTTACGTATTTAGTTATCTTTCAAATGATGTTCTTATGAAACTCATTAAGTCTGCATCTTTCTTTTGTTATTTTTTTTTTTTCATTCTACCATCCAATAACGTAAAGCTGTAACAGCTGAAACCACATTTGCGTTCTTCCATTCCATCTTCGTATTTACTTTTGTCCAAAAGACACAACTAACTACCCCCAACTGACAGTAAGCATTCTTACGTAGATGCACCCGAATTGCTGTCAAGTGCAGTGCCGCTCAGTTAGCTTTGAAAATACATTTCATTCTCCTTTCATTTGTAAACTTTACTTTACTTTCAACCTCTAAGCAAGCAATTCTACTTGCTTGCTTCATTTGCTCAATCCAAGTTTATTGCAAACCAACAACGCCATCCGTATCATTTCAAGCTTGAGATCCCAAAATGAAGTGTGTTTCTGTCGCCTATTGCAGATACGGCGATTCTGTGCTATCATTTTTCCTTGTTTTCTTATGCAGCCGTTTCTCTGTAGCTTCTAATGCGACACAACTTACCGCAACCAACAGTGCCTGGTCGAGCAGTTAGACAAATGGTATGGTTTCTGATTTGTGTCCACCCGACAACGTCAAGTATGCCTCTTCCCATAGGTGTGTGTATTCCTATTTGTATGTATGTAAATTGGTACATAAAATTTGTCTATGTTTGCAGAAGTTTGTATTCCTCTGGCATCCACCTCCAACCGCATTGCATTGCATGTGGCGTTGTGGCGTTAAGCAGAATGCTTGCTGACTACAGCTCATTGTACGTCTTCTCTGCAGTTTTTCTCAAAGCGTCTCGTTCTCTAGATTGCATGCAAATTTTACTCAATGTACTTAATTTAAATTAGGTTTTCAGCTTTACCATTCAGGACATCATTTCTTTGTTTGAATATTTTCATTTATTTTATTTTTCTACTAAAGCTTAAAAGCTTAATCCCTAATGTCTTGCTGCCAATTTTGCAGGCAATCAAGGAAAAGCCTTTTGCTAACCAAAACGGAGTTGAATACGATTAGGCATTTAGTTTTCGAAGTTAGGAATTTAACAGAATTTAATTAACTTGGATTTATTTTGCATATCTGCATAAATTGAAGAAATTTAATGCAGATTGAGATTGCGAATCTTGCGAAATTTATTTGTACACATGATTATTTGTAAATCCCTATAAATCCAACCAACGAAAAGATGCTGGGATAGAAACTGAAAATGATAGTGAAGTTAAGTTGAAAATCAAGTTCTTTATCAGGAACTTGGTTTAAGATTCAAGCAATACAGCTCCAATTGCAATGTCATTCTTCCTTAACCCAAAGAAAAAAAATTGCATGCAATAATGGCTTTACTTGTCAAAACATCTTATTTTCCTTTTCCCTTGTTAAAACAAATTACGTGAGAACAATATACTCATGCAATATGACCTTAAAGCCAATTTCGGGTTGAGATTGATCATTGAATAAATTTTATTTCATTTATTTTGGTGGGAGCAGTTCAGAAGCAGTCACGACTAGTTTCGAACTACCTCAAAACGGTCTCGAGCTAGTCCCAAAAATTTACTTTAAATTTCGTGGACTTATGCTCCCCGTTCCGAAATGGTCCTTTACTACTCTTAAAATAGTCTTAAACTTTTTCCGAAGTTTAACTGAAAGTGATCGGAATAAGTCTCGAAAAGTAACTTGAAATTCTCCAGAAACTGTCTCGAAATAGTCAAGAACTAATACAGTCATTCCTGCAGAAGTTGTATGCGAAGCAATCTCGAAATTAACCCCAATGAGTTCCGAACGAGTCCCGAAATAATACTGAAATAGTACCGAAACAAAACTGAAAAAGTCTTGAACAGGTTCGAAAACGGTAGTCTCTAATAAATTGAATTTCAAAGGGCATTTTTCATAAATTTTTAAAAATTCAAATTACGAAAAAAGTAGTTTTAAATTGTTAACTATATTAACGCAAATAATACCAAACCAGTGAGCTAAAACGTTTACATATAAAAAATTAATTCAGGTTTTCACAACTTTATAACATTTCTATGAAATTTCACGCTTAACAATGACTCACACGCTACAAAAAAAAGTTGTTCATACCAGTTTTAAGATTTCTTTTGCAGGATAATTTTATTGCAAAAATTAAATATGGCTATTGTCGTTATGAAAGCAATGCGGAACAAAAATAAATTTTAACGAAAGAGTATAAATACTTCCAAAAAAAAACCTAACTAAAACTGAAAAGCTTAAAATTTTCATAATTCTGTTTCGATTTAATAAAGCTTATGTTTGTGCACATAAAATTATTAGCAGAGATTGCGAACAAAGGCTATGAGTGAAACTAAACGTTATTTTCGTAGTTTTGTTTCCAAGAAAGCTTAAAAGCCTTAATCGAATTGTGAAAAATACCTTTAGGAACGTTTTCAAAAAAAAAATATAAAAATTTGTACACAATTTAACTGTACTTTCTGGCAATTGTAAACGAAAGCATCAGTCACTCTCAAAAAAAAAACCCCCCTGGTAACTAAAGTCCCAGGAACGATCTAACAGAGAAATAAACGGAAAAATTTATACAATCCGATTCCGAATAAACTTTTCAAAATATAAATGCACAACAGTCCTGTAAAATAGTTCATTTTATTATTTCAATAAGTCCGCAAACGTCACTAGGAATCCTTTCTATTTGACACTGAGATCTTGCGAAATGGTTTGCGAATAATTTTAAGTTCTGAAACTTCTTTTTATACCACATTACCCTTTTTTAAAACATGTTCGATGCTTTTTTTCTCATATTCTTCTCATTTTGTAATATTAAAGAACGCTCCCGATAGATTTTTTCTTTATGAGAATATGGCCGACAGTTTTGTACTTTTTGGTTTTTTTTTCGGTATCGTTCATTATATCAAATTTTGTTCTTGTACAGAATTAAACCAAAGTGCGTTCTCAATCCGTTATATTTTTATCTAGTTATACTACACTCTGTCCGAGTGACCCAGAATTTGTCTGCCCCTTTTCTCATTTTATTTGAAGTGAATGTTAGTGATATTTTGTAAGTGGAACATTTATAATTTAACTGGCATTATTGAAAATGTAAAATATAGACAAATACTCGTATGTTTGCAAGTAAACTAATTGGCCATGCACTAATTATAAAAGCTTTTATTTTTTTAAACACACATTTTTTTTACAAAAAATAACCACCTACTACACAGACGATGCTTAAATATTTTTTCTAACATTTTATTTCACTTTTTATAAAATAGTTTATTACTTTTTACCATCATCAAATTAACTTTGTAGTAGATAGCCAATTTCCAATTAAATTGATTTAAATATTTTTTCCTTCAAATAACTTTAACAAATCATCCTCTCTTTCTTTTTTCATTACAGGTAATTACATAAAGAGGTTTTAACTATGAACTCGTTGACATGAAAAACAAAACTGAGTGAGTTTATTCCACTTCATATGAATATTTAACATGTGTCATTGACCGTTTGCCGTAATGCAATCTACCAATATTTCACGCTCAATGTTACTGCAGGCAAGCGCATAAGAGAAATTTTATACAAACATTTTTAAATGATTGCCCACTTCATTGAATGAATACTCGAGGTAATGAAGCAATTACTGAATGGCAACCGCAAAGTTAACCGCATTATAGTTGCCGCATTGCATATTTTGTGAATTTTCGAATTTTAAGCAAAAATTGTAATAAAGCAGCAAAGCTATCTACCGACTTTAAAAACGTAAAATTGCAATAATCGCAAAAATCGTACCGTCTTCCTAACATTGCGTCAACGTGCCCATAAACAGTTGGCGCAAAACTCATTTATTTGAATAACTGCGCTTTATTGCACTAACAATGCGCCATTGTTTTTGTGTTGCGCTTTGTTTATCGTGCGTTATTACAGCCTTTCGCAGCGCACAATGAACGCACTTTTTACAACAAAATAGAAGCAAAACACGCAACAATAACAATAAACATAACATTTTGGCAAAATCGCACGATAACGAAATCGAATTGTAGCCAAAATATCTGTCTGCGCGCTCCAACATTTCGTGTCCTGCAGCAGAAAATGTGCGGCCCAACGTTGAAATAGCCGTCGAGCGTCAGCAATTTTGCACCAGCACAAGTAATTGCAACAAAAAAACAACAACAAAAAACACCCATAACTAGTGGAATGTGTAGTTGCAACATAGACTGCGAAACGTATTACCTCCATGTGGTACATTTGCCACATGCGGTGAACGCTAAATTCGCAAAATGAAATGAGCAACCGACGACCCTTAATAATAGCGGCCACAGATCCCATGCGCCGCACCAGCTGAATCGGATGGGGTGAAGAGTGAGAGAATAGCATGCGAAACGCAGCAAGATTTATTCGCTGCAGTAAAGCGTAATAAAGTGGCGTGGAATTGCATCACGTGGCACAAAAAACAAACGCACAGGCAGTGGCAACTAAGCGAAAGTTAAGCGCAGAAAACATTTGTGTGTAGAGTCATACATACATACTTATATGTATGTACATACATTCAAGTATATGTAACATATGATTTTTTTTCAGGGGCGTTGTGGTGGCACACTACCCTCAAGTGGTCCTTTGAAACCAGGATAAACCTGTTTTCGTCGAATTCCTCTCTCCACGGCACTGCCGTCAAGCATTACATCATGGGGGGGAAAGGCGGTTAGTCGCCGCTGCTACGCTGTTGTTTCTTGAGAGTTCTAAACCTCTTCATTGCTTCTGCTATTACATCACAGGCTGTCTTTCATATTTTTCTACTTTGTAGCATAGACACTGTGAGCGATTCGACTCCATATTTGCTGCTTCTATTTATCTTGCCGCAGACTTCATTAAGAGCATTTAGTATGGCAGAGTAATTTATTCGCCACTGCTTTGAATAAGTGTGACCATCGGAACGGACGAGGTTCCGAGCAGCCTCGCTGATAGGCTTCGTCTAGGGATGAAGACCCGGAAGCACTAGTTTGCCGACTACTGCACTAGTGCACTAGTTGGCTTTTATTAATGTCTGGATGCCACGTCTATAAAGTTGTTGTATTTAAAATTTTTTTAGAAGCTGTCGGAACGGACGAGGTTCCGAGCAGCACCTTCCCTATCTATCTAGGGGCTGTCAGAATGGACGAGATTCCGAGCAGCCTGATAGAGAGCTTCACATTTTGGGGACTGAAAGGTAGGGGTTTCGATCATTCCCTTCGCTGGGTTCTTGAGTTGTCGAAATGGACGAGATTCCGAGCAACCTGTTTTGGGCTCGTGGTCTGTGGTAGATTAATGTTTCGCTCGCCGCTGTCTCTCAAGGCCTCTAAGTTGTTTTAAGATTGAAGCAATTACGTCGCTGGTTGATGTCCATTCACTAAGACCTTTCATCATGTGACTGATTGTAACATTGTTATGTACTCCTACAAGTGTAAAGCTATGTAAATGTACGTAGCTGCGATTAGAATACTTTGACTTTCTACACTCTCTTATAAAAGTATTCGTCATGTGATTGTTTTTTCGATTTTAAAAATATTTTTCATAAATTTATTTTTTGTTTAATTTTATTAAAACTATATTCCATTACATTAGAGACAACAAAAAAAACAGTATTTCAACTTTTGTATGCAACTTGTCAAAAACCTGACATATTTTAAAAACATGGACCTCTTAAATGTGTGAATTCTGAGAAAAATTTCGAGTATGCAGTTTTAGAGCCAACTGAATTTTAATCTAAGAATGTGCAAGTTTCGGGTGGCTAAAAAGTACCTTCTACAATAAAATTTTTTTAAAATCGAAGGTACATACTTTTTTACCAGCTGACATATCCTCAAAAGTGCATACTCGTAAAATTTTGAATAAAATTTATTTTGTACATTTCTCAAAATTTATTTCCTTATAGGAAATATTGTAAAAAAATTGGCAATTGTTTTCTGTGGCTTCTCATTCGAAATGCGCTATATTTAAAAAAAAATTTAATTTTTTAAAAAATATTAAACATCGTAAGAAAAATTTAATTACGAATACATTTGTTACTGACCGTATGTACATAAATGCATACAAAAATTTCCGCATAGGTGTGTTTTCAAGAAAATTCAATATCACCACCATGGCCCACCAGTTCGAATTTACTGCGACTAAATAAAAACAAATATAGTATAAACATACATACATATGTCGTATTCCGTCTGGAATGGTATAATAATAAACTAAAATAATTTGTAAAGGCAACGGAAAGAGACTTGCAATTTTTTGTTATATACAAACCTTCATTGTTATACGATTTGTATGGTTCTATTTTGAAGTTAATTTTATGATAGTAAATTAAAAACTTTATATCTCTTTAACTTAGCATACCAAAACACACGACAACTAAGCTCATCACAACTAAAGTCCTCAAACTTATAGTCACCATAACTTGACTTCTCAAATATTAATTCAACACACCAAAACTCTTACCCTCTTTATTCATCGCTACTAAATTCACCACTACTAAACTAAACTAAACTCATTAGACATACTTAAATTCACCACACCTAAGATTCTCACACCTAAACTAAACCATCTTGAATAGCTCAAACCGAATTTATCTCATACCTAAACCCACATCATCAACCTCAACTAAATTGTCTTCTTTTCACATTAATTCAATATACTTCTTCACACCCCTCCTTACTCCACCCCACTTCACTTCACTCCTTCACAAAGTTAAGTGAAGTAAATCATAATAAAATTGATTTCTTTTACTGTGATTTTATAAATTAAAAATTACGAAACCCGAATGCTAATAGATTGGTAGTATATTTTTAGATCGCAGATTATTAATCCATTCCAGCTATAATAATTTTAAAATGGTCAAACTTAAAGACCTTAATTCAACCTTTAAATTTTGCGTCCGCAATCTTACATCCGCTCTTTTTTAGTGTGAAATATAAGTTTATCCTTTACTCGATCAACGCTTTGAAAGAACTTAGTCACAGGCGACAAATACTCTTACACGTACTGCCCCGATCTCTTAGCAAATTCAGCATTTTCAACGTAAGCCCAAAACATTTGTCCAAGAGTAATTTTGATTACAATATATTATGGATTTTTATACACAGCTTTGGCTTATAAATGTATTCGCGGAAGGACTCATATATAAAAAGGATTTGTTAGAAACCAATAATTTTTAACATAACAAATCAGCTTTGCTCTCAAATTATTTCGCCTTTCACCAAATTTTATCCATAAAATTCAATTAAAATTTCTTAAAAAGTAAGCGACTAGTTCTTCCAAGCACAGTTTTAGAAAGAAAATCCGAATAATCGTACACCCTAACACGCAAGCGAGAAATTTGCACGCCAAACTGGAAATGTGTGCACATTTATGTATTGTCTTATTGCCGTGAACAGAGCGTGGCGGAACCGGAAATCGATATACATACGTACATTGATGGTATATACTACAGTGCAGAGGTTTACCACAGAATATCAGAGAACCACCACCACAACATTCATACATTCGCGCACTTTGGTTTTCTCTCTAACACACACACACACACACACACACACACACATTGACATGTACTCATGCGAGTTGGTCAGCAAGCACTTTCCACTTTAACTTCCGATCGAACTTCCAATTCCCTCAAATTTGTTTTTTAATTTTTTTTTTTTTGCAGCCACATCCGTTGCGTGCTTTTAGGCTCTGTAGTCGTAGCCTTGTATCTCACATTTGCCTATTAAAATTTGCTACAATTCCTTTTTCTTCTTCCGTATGCAACGCAAAAGCAGCCACAATCACCGGAAGTGAGAATCACATTCATATAAAATACATTCATGCGTGCTTGTTACTTTGTGAGTAAAGTAAAGTTTTCCACTTCACATGTACACATTTCATTTGCTAACAAATTATGCTTGAGTGGAGATTCAAATTAAGTACTTCCTAAAAATGCGATTGTGCAGTAGTCTCGAGTAAATCGGCCTATGCATTTGAAAGACGAAAACGATTTGCAACACATTGCAATTTAATGGGGTTTGAATGAACTTGCTGGCACAGACATGGGAAACTAAAAGCATAGTTTACGTTTATGTGCAAATACTTTTGCAAATTTATGACTGTTCCATACCTGGGCAATTTGCCACAAAGTGAGGACGAATTGGATGCGACATCAGTCTATGGAAGTCCTCTGGGAGTGAAGTCGTACCGAGGTAATATCGAAGTTGTTTCATTTCTACACAATGCAACGCCATTCCGACAACAATAAATCAGAAAAAAGTAAAAAAGAAAAAAGAAGAAAAGTAGAATCACATGTGTACATAAAAAAGGGAATTAGCCAGGGCAGCACTAAGGTATGAAATTCCAATTTAAGATACATTTTGTTGATGACTTACTTCGCATCACAGTGATGTGAGGCAAGGTGAGTTGAAGTTGAATGAGGTGGTGTGTATGTAGTTTGAATGCGGTGTGCTTATGTATGGTGAGTTCAGATGTATGGTGAGTTAAAGTGTGGTGAGTTTAGGTATGACTCCATAAATACCAACAACCTCAGCTTGTAATAAACTGAAATGGCACTCCAGCCGCAGTGATAAACTGATACTAAGCCCATTGGAAGTGGCTGCTGTGGTCGAGTGAGTAGCGGTGCGAGCTATAACTTGATATGCCGCTGAGTTCGGGGTTCGAATCTCAACCAGGGCATGTAAAATCTTAATCGTAGAAAAGTTTTATTCTAATGGCGGTCACCCCTCGGCAGGCAATGGCAAACGTCCGAGGGTATTTCTGTCATGAAACAGCTTCTCAGTAAATACATCTGCCGTTAGGAGTCGGCACAAAATTGGAGGTCGCTCCGTTTGTGGTAGAATATTAAGAAGCACACTACCAATGGTAGGAGAAGCTCGGCCAAACACTGAGCTATATAGTGTAAGCGCCAAATTAGTATTATATTATTAAGCCCATTGGAAAATACACATCTTGGAATAACTTCCTCATCAGTAACTTAGTGTCCTCTCTGCTCTCTTTTAAAAGAAACAATTACCTGTATATTCGAGATTTGGTATTTTAAATTTTCAAAAGTTTTCTCTTGACTCTCTGAATCTGAAGGCCCACTTTGTCGGAACCTAATTTAGTTATCTATTTATATAAAATAGGATCTTCAGAATATTCAGGCGGGTGACACTGTGAAATCTGATTTTTGACTTGCGGTCTGCGGGCGGACGGGTGTGGCAAAATCCAATTTTCATATTGCACCACCAATGACATATACATATTTTTATTTTTTCTTGCTTTTTTAAATTTTATTTTATTTTGTTTGGAAAGCCGTTGTCATGCTTTTCAAAACGAGATATCAAACTTATAAATCGGTTATGTAGTTCCAAAGATATTTACAAAAAACGTATGTTAATAATGATCCAATATCAAAATTTTAAGACTTTCGAAATGTTGCATTCAAAAATCCGAGTTTTCGATTTATTTACAAAATATTTACATCATTCGATAACACAAGATATTCCGCGCTTACTAAGGTGCAGCATTGTACAATAAGTTAAAAATATTATAGAATACTAGCCGTCAATGACCCACTGAATTTTTTAACTCATTGGAACTACCCGGAATGCCACCGCATGTACTAACATTAAAGGTTGGATCACCGGTAATTCTTATTCGCAACGTAAACGCACCAAAGTTATGCAACGGAACCAGATTGACCATCAAAAACTGTTCACCAAATTGAATCGAGGCAACAATCATCGGTGGCAGATTCAAAGGCGAAGACGAATTCCGATGATTTCCAACAATTTACCATTCCAATTCAAGCGGCTCCGATTCCCTTTGCGTCTTGCCTTTGCTATTACCATCAACAAATCATAAGGCCAATCATTGACTATTGCTGGCATAATTTCATGTTTTTCACACGGCCAGTTGTATGTGAATTGCTCCCGAGTTGGCACGCCAAAAAATGTATACGTTTTTACTCCAAATAAAAAAACAAAAAACATTGTCTATCCGCTGGCCTTAAGATGATGTAGTAAATAAATATACTTTCCAATTTGCCTTAAATACGTGCGTTTCTTTTTTGATTGAGCCCATATCTACACCATATGTATTTTATTCTGTAAAAAACATGGATTTTTATTTAAAGGCCGTAAATTTCGTTAAAAGCTCAATTTAAATCGTGTAGTAATATAACACTAATGTTTGCTTAGGGCCAGCAACGCGGACCTTGTCAGCTAGTAGTTCAATAAAAATTATATTAAGAATAGCAAATTAATTGCTTTTGTCGGCTTAGCGAATAACATTGATAGGTTTGTGTAATGCTAGCCTCCACACAAGGATGCCGTTGGCAAGGAACAACCACTTATTTGATAAATAAATTAATAGAGATACAACTATATATACATAAGTTAATTATTCTGCACAACTATCTATATACAATTGCTGTTAGACAGCTAAAGACACCTAACACTAGTACGTACATTTAGTATTTACTCTAATTACTGTGGAGTGCAAGTGCCAGCCTCAAATGAATTTGAATACCAATACAACCAATAATGGAGAGTTGCGTTGCATCAATTCAAAATATGTTACCGTTATTGGTAATGGCTTTTATATTGGTATTAGTAACGCAGCTGTGAGTTTTGAGGTGACTTAACTGAAAATGCTAATTTTGCAATTTTGCACAAATTTTCACATTTTCTCGAATTCCGAAAAGGCAAAAATATTAAAACCCGCTAAAATTGCCAAAATTGCTGAAATACGAAAATGCAAAGCACAGAAAATGAAATGTTTGTTACGCCACAATAACGGATGTTGACAAAATTAATGCTTACGCGAGCGCAGCAAATTTCATTAGTAGACACACCGAACGTTAACGGGTACGTTACATAAATATGTATGCACATAAATTCTCATTTCACTGGTCGTCCATTCAATTCCCGCCATCACTAAATCCTTCCGCTCTATTGAAAATATCCAACGAAGCGCGCGCGCGTGTATTGAAGTGAACGCAGCGACAGAAAAGTAATGGGCAAAAAAATGCCTACAATTAACAGTGTGTCATTAATTTGCATCAAGCAGTGGAATGTGGCATGCATAGCATGTGACACAGTGGTGGCGAAGGGACGCAGCATTGGTACTGGGCACAGAATAGGCCTAGCAGATTAAATATTAGTCCGAAATGCCACGATTTACTGCCGCCCTCGCTTCGTCGAGGGACGTAGGCGTTTTAGATGTTCAAATGTTCGATTGGCTGCATTGGCGCTTAATGGGTGTACGTACAGTGTTGGAGAAATATATTCACTTCCATTTTAATAAACTCGAAAAAAATAGTAAATATCTATATTCATATATAAAAGTAAGTTGCGTACGTATAAACGCCCATAACTCGATAATGGATATTCCGATTTAAGTAGCCATTTTTTAATGGTGTTTGTCTTTGTCCATGCATAAATGTTACGGAGGAAAAATCTTCATAGATGGCGCTGGTGTCGAGTTATAACTAAAAATCGTATTTATGGACTGATTTCATATTCTACATATATGTATATTGGTAAGGGGAAGAAATATATTTCTGCAAAAAGTCGAGTTATTTATAAAAGTCGTATTTCTAAACCGATTTTGATCAAATTCTTGTTATATTCTGCTTGCATGATGAAAAATGAGCTTGCAAAACATTATGTTGCTTGATAGCGCGGGAGTTGAGATAAACATACTCGTAACACTATACATCTCAACTATGGCGACAAAATATTGCTTTTATATTCATCAAAGCTGCATTGTTATCTTGGGAAATTTGCCATAAGTATAAGGAAAAGTAGGAAGCTACGAAAACGGATACGAAATTTAGGTGGCAGTTTCATTTTCCCTATCAAATACGTGTACAATAGAGTTAAAAAAGTGTTTCATTTACTTCTAATAAATTTTGGGCGGGATGATGTTGACCGGGTCTTTTAATACTTTTTTAAAATTAAAAGAGCGTTCGTTTCATCCAAACACAAATTGTTTGATTCCAAATAAACTTTGACAATTTAATTGTTCAAACATTTTGATCCGAATATAGGCTTTATTTTTTACCGTCAGTTTTTGCCGGATCACAGAAACTCATTGTTCAGCATGTGAGTCTAAGCTAGGAAATCTTTGCTCCAAAAATAGATTATTTTAACATTTTTTTGCAAAAGTTTGTATGTTTAATATATAATGAGAAAGTTTCGCACCTTAATTCCGTTGTCTTGAATGATGAGATCTTTTATTTCCACATAGAACTGTATACTTAGTTGTAGTAAATAAAAATTATCACGTTCCTTCGTCCCTCTTCTGCTGTCACTCAGAGAAGAAACTATATTGGGTTCCTTGCACTTTTTATTTTTATTTATCACAAATCTAATTGCTTTAGGCACTTCAAACTATATCGATTTATTTATTTATTTTTTTTTCAATTAAAGAAGAGATATTATCTATCTCAGATATTATAATTTAACAAACTTCAAACCTTGTACCTAATTTAAAGCACTTCAACTAGCTTTCATAAAAATTACTTATTGAAAAAATATACCAAATGTTTTGAGGATTTCAGTAAAATAAAATGGGTTCCAACCATGGCATATTGAATAGGTAGCAGCGTGAGAAAATCCTATCTAGTTTGTTGTTGCTTGAAACCATTGATGTCTCAACCTACAAAATCTAAAATTTGCCGCTTATAAAAACGGCAGTTGGTTTTGAAAATATTTATGTATGTCCACAAAGTGAAAAACAAGTCAGTTTAGGGGTCTTATAAAATAAAAAAAATAAAAAACAAATCAGCCTGCTTTGCTGATACTACCTGTTTAATGTGTCTTGGTTCCAACTGAAACTATTTTGCGCAGTTTACTTCATAAAAAATCTCGAACCTCTAAAAAAGTAGCAATTCAAAAATTTAATTTTAGAAAATATTTACATTTCTCTTAATTTTTTAAATATTTTTATTTTGTGTACAGCTTTGTGCTGTTATGTTTTTCGTTGGAGAATTTTCTATTCATTGATAAAAGAAAATTATAAATTGTCATACTTAGTGTGGTTATAGTTAATAGAAGGTGTTTTGTATGTGCTCAAACAAAGAAAATGAATCTAATTTTCAACGCTTTCAATCAGTTGTGCGAAAAAATAAAAAACATGCCAACTGCAGCCTCCGTACAATTTTGTCAGCTCCTGTAAAATTACAGACCATACGTTCAAACACAATTGCCTGCTCTCCTTCGTATTGGTGCTGCATTTAATATTATTTTCGTTGCCGATGCGGATCGGTGCCATCAATTCCACCACCGCCGCCCTACTATGTGTCAAGTTGTTGACGTTGATGACACCTACTATCCAGGGCGCAGTGTTGATGACGACGTTCGATGAGTGCCTCTGACGTATGTATGTACATACATACATACATACTCGTATATAGTCCCCACTGGTATATTAAGGTTGGGATGCGCCTCTTGATTCTAGCAACAAAATAGGCCATAGGCACGTACATTCATTTCGCATTGATTAATGTTGTGCTTTGACAACAACAGCTCTTCTAAACTGTACAATACGCGCCACTCAACAGTTTATCTCACCCGCTGTGAGATGCGCACAGCATTCCATCTTCCCATACCCCGCCATTTGAGTGGGTGTGCTTGTGTTGACAGAGTAATAAAATTATATGGTTGCGGCATGCAAATTATACCGCATTACATTAGATTGAATGTGCAAAGTAAATATTAATATATGCATATACATATGTATATATATATATACATATATATATATACCATATTCGTGCAAAATAATAATTGCGCTATAAAATGGCAAATTTGGCAATTTATATTTATTTTATTCATCTCTACCAACAAGCTGTATAAAGCAAAATTTAAAATTTTCCATAAAATAAAAAACTATCAGCAAGTTTACATTGCATTACATCTTTTGATTTCAAAAAAAAACTATTTACTAGAATTTTAGTTACTTTGGATGGAAATGCGCAACACTGTTCCAAAAAATTGACAATTTTTCGGCAATTGTTATAATTACTTTCTTAATTTCTTTAGTTTTCTACAAAATCAAACGTTTGAGTTAAATTAAATGACACTGTAGATGGCACAAGGCCGAAACCGGTTTGTCCTAAAACCAAACTTGATAAGGGATGACGAAAATTCGTTCCAAAACCAATCACTTCACACCCTGTCGGAAGCAACAACAACAAAAGATGAGAATATCATTAAATAAAATTAATTGTAATGAATTATAATATCAAAATAATAAACTTAATTCAATTTTCAAAATTCTGCAATATGTATACTCTATTCATCAATTATAACAAAAACACATATTGTCAGATTAAGGCACTTTTTTTTCTTTTAATTTTTAAAATTATTTTTTAAGTAAAATGTGGTTCATTTTCTAAAACAAAAACCATATACACCCATTTTTTTAAATATTTTAAAAATGTACAATGATTTAACAAAATTTTATCAAAATATTATTGAATTTTTGTTTTGATTTTTGGAAAAAAATTTTGGCAGTTATTTTTATATAAAAGGAATTGCGAAAGAGCGTCATTAAAAAAAAATTTTTAAATCAGTGGTAATTCTCAGACACTAGAAACTTTCACTTTGATGTACAAAAATTGAATGAGTTAAATATCTGCATAATACAATAAAACAAAATTTTTTTTTTAATTTTATATTTTTAAGAAATTTTGATAAATGTTTTTTACATAATTTTTTTATAATTTGTGGAAATATAAAATGTTATGCACGCCAGTGTAGTTATGTTAATTTGGAGTTAAGTTTGTATGATTTTTGCAACAAATTTATGCTTGTATGTTTTTGCATATATCGCATACTTAATGAATATTTCACATAACTCGCCATGGTTGAAATGTTCGCAACGACGGCGCTGATGCCTGCCAATGACAAGTAATTAATCCAGCGAAAAATATTGACATCAATTATTATCTGTCTGCTCCTTAGATTGCCGTTCGAATATGCAAATACATACATAAATATGTATGTATTCGTTCATATAAGCGACACACCGATGCATTCTGGTACGGTATTTCCACAATTTATACCCGAGTCGCGTTATTGTTAACAACCCGTGAGAGGATAATTGATTTTACACAGGATAGGTAGGTCGAAGCTGTTCAACACACGGTGAAAATCAATAAGCGAAAAATCCATAAATCAAGCCCTTACAATTTAAGAACTTAAGCACGGCACTTGGATATTACCGTGCTTAGCTGGTTTGGATGTCAGCAGGATGATTTGTTTGACAATAGCAATATAGGTCTACGAAAAGCTGACCCCAACATGACTTATGCCAAAGTTTTTTGAAAAAGTAAAAGCTTGAAAGCTTAAAAAAACGGCGGCTCAAAAGTTTATGAACAAATAAGATTTTTTTTACAAAGACAATTTTGTAAACAGTTCTATTTCAATATAAATATAATCTAGGACAATTTTTTCTATATAGTCTCGAGTATGGGTTACATGAAATTCCTAAGAGCATCTGTAAAAAACCAATTTTCCAAATTCAAATACAAACATTAACCAAATCATATTAAAATTTAAAAAAAATTCCTAAAAAAGGGCTATTGAAATAAACAGGAGTATATTTTCCAGAATTAAGAAAGTAAAGTTTTTGAAGAAATATGAATAAGAAGATTCCAGAAACTTCTGCTTACCTTAACACTTTTATCTCTCCTAAATCACAATGACTAAGGGCAAATACGCCCACATTGCCACTATTGAAATGGAGCTCAGAAATCTGGCTTCACAAAATTGCATCGCAATCTTTTCATTCCTAGGCCTAACAGTCGGCAAGTCGTCAGTGCATTAACCAAGTTCCAGAGGGCTTTATACAACATTACCGTAAAAATAAATTTAAATTTTTGCAAATTGCAGCAATTCAGTGTAT
This sequence comes from Philophylla caesio, assembly GCA_963971545.1. Classification (NCBI taxonomy): domain Eukaryota; kingdom Metazoa; phylum Arthropoda; class Insecta; order Diptera; family Tephritidae; genus Philophylla; species Philophylla caesio. The sequence continues at coordinate 21,329,385 of OZ020607.1, forward strand.
TTTGAATTATACGCAAATTGTACTCTTTATTAGATTCATATTTTATTCATGGCTTGATTGCAGCAACCACAAATTGCTTAGTTCTTATATATTTAGCACAGGTACAAGCTCGCATCCACACAAACATACATACATATATGAACATACTCGTATCAGAATTCTTTCACACCACCTACCATTTACCAAAAGCGGCATAGTCGAGTATGTATGTATGTGTGTGTGTGTGTGTGGACACAAAAATAAATATTAACATAAGTTTGCTTGCTATTCAGAATTCAGAATTTGCGCTCCACATAACCTACCACAACAATAACAAAGCTAGCTTTGCCTTTTCTACTGCTGCTTGTATGCCATTATTGCACTCGTGCCACACATTTGCTAAATACATATCTCGCTCAGAGTCACAGCGCATTCACATTTTCTGCATAGCAAATGTGTAAGTATGTATGTGTGGCAGGGACGCTGAAAAATCGTACAAATTCATACATAACAAATTTGGAGACATTTTCATTTGTAAGCCATTGTCAGACCGTCGATGTAAGTACATCGAATAGGGAAGGGGTATACGTGCGTATATAATTGTATGTCTGTATATATATATATGTGTGTGTGTGTGTGTGTGTCGCTTGCGAGTTGTAGGTGTGCTAGACTTCTGGCTGCAATGTTGCTTGCCACACTCCACAGTGTGTCATGGAGTGGTAGACGACGAATGGACCATTTGGAGTGACAAATGCGGGGCGAAGGCGAATAGCGAATGGCAAGGACCATCGATGGACTTGGTTTTAAAGCCAAGCAAGCGCTCAAAATTAAATGTAATTGGTGGCATTACTTTTCACTTTAACATGGCCCAGTGGCGATAGCGCAGCAAAAAGCTGTACAAGAATCCTTACTGCCGCTGCCAAAGTGACAATGCGCACGCCCGATGGCAACTACTCTTCGAAAAGCTTCCATGGCAATGAATAGCATCGCTGCAACTTGCGCTCACCACCAAGTGGACTTATTGCTTACGTACACCAACGTCATTCCGCGGCCAACGCATATTGGTACAATTCATTCGAACACGCCGCCGCCGCCGTGGCATTTTGTGAGCTGTCGACAGCGATGTCTTTCACATTTACGCTGATGATACTTTATCGCTGCTGTTGCTGTCATTTTCATTTATTTTTTTTTCAATATCATTTTCAATGTGATATCCGCATACGGAAAATTATTTTTCTGGGCGAATTTTAGGCGTACACATTTTACAGATTGGCTTGTATATCTCTGTTCCGTTTAAAGTATACCTCATTACCATGGTTACCAAATGTGGTGCAGTTCTAGAAGTTTAATTAAAATCGTATTTCTTACAGTTGGTTCTGACAATTTATCAGCAATTATAGCAACTAAAATGTGACAAACTAAAAGCTGAAAATTAAAGAAATGTATTTGGAGTAGAGGAGTTTTAAAAGTTGATGTCTGCTATGATGTTTTAAGTACTTCTATTTTAAATTTAGTGGAAAATTTTTTTGTAAAACATTTTAAGGCTTAAGCTACTTTTCTGTAAAAACTGCTTAAAAAGCATATGAAAGAGGTATATCTTGGTTGTGTCACTCAGAATAAATTTCAAAATAATTTAAATTGGACATTTTCGTCTAAATTGGACATTTTCGTCTAAATTGAAATTTAAATAACAATGTTACTCATACGCCCAGGTGTATCTACAAAGTGTACCTTCAAAGTATGTCTCACTCGCCAATACATTTTGCATCAGCTAAAAAAAAGGGCTTCATTTGTAATTGAAACCCGAGTTTAACATTATTTTACTAATTTTTGTACTTTAAAAAGAATAAATTCGTCTTATAGTTATTAAAATGCTGCTGACATCTTCAAACAAAATATAATTTTTGGTCATGATTATAATTGGGTATTTTTATGGTGGCCGATATTAGGCATTGTTTGTGTATAAAATCTCAGTTACTCATTTTAACGCAGTTGCACAAAATCATGAATGAAATGCGTTCTAACGTGACATGTTTTCTCGAATGCTTCGAAAAAAAAACAGCCTGGCAAACAAGTTGGCTTATTTTTGACATTGTAAATTGAATGTCAACGCATTTAATAAGAGATCGGATTGATAAGACAGTGACTATTTAAATAAAATATATTTCTTTCGGCAAGAAGCGTTCTATTTTTCGACATAATCTTCTTTTCCTCTACATACTTAGTCCAGCGTCGTTATACCTTCCAACCAATAGATTTTATCAAGACTCTAAAAATAGGCATTTTTTGTTTCTGTGATGACCTCTTCATTTGACTCAAACCTCTTACAATCGCGGCACCCATCGCGCCGATAGCTTTTTCTCATCATCAGCACTTTTATTCTCCGGTCATTCAATATCATTTTACGGATTTTATTATCGATTTTCTGTGTAACGACTTCTTTTGAACGACCTGAACGTTCGGCGTCACTTTTGCTGATACGACAACCACGGAACTCTATAATTCATTTCATAACCATTGAAATTAATGATTTAGTGTAGCCATAATGGTTTCGGTGTATTTTTTTTTACGCAAAAATTATGCTTGATTCGCACACGAAATTCACTTTTGTCATTTGTATTGAGTGTCAAGAGATTATCTGCCTTCAATGGCTGTCAAGCATAAACTAAATGACTGAGCTTGTTCAAAATTTGACAAAAATCTATTAATTGATGGCAGTTAAGGGCAACAGTGATGAATTTAATGTTTCTGGAATTTAAAAAGTCACTAACTTATTAAACCGCTCTCAACCGAAATTAACTGTGAGGGGAAGTGCGAATTAGAGAATTCAAACTGTTTTAGAATGACTTATTCGAAATACGAGTTTGGCCTCAATGTAGATTTAATAAATTTTTATAGATTTTTAATTAAAATACAAATAATTGTCGAACAAAAATCATTTAAGTTCACGTTTTAAACTTTGTACAGTCTTCAGAAAAATGGTTAAATTAAAAAAAACTGACCAGCATTTTGAGACTTACAACCAAAATAAAGACTCCGCCAAAATGTAACACAGAAATGTTAAGCACATACCGATCGCTGGGATTCTTTCTATAATAATGTGCAAAAGGCGGTAGTCATTGCCCTCTCTCTAAAATAAAACTCGGATATTAATTTCTAGATAGAGTTGTTTAAAGTAGACATACGACATGCATTTTTACTACTTATCGTATTATGGTATAGCAAGTGTTTCTGGCATAATGGGTCGCTCTTGGCTCCTATCAAGTACATAGATTTGGTACACTGGAACTCTCAATCAGGGATTGTCCACAGCAAATTTCGTAAGTAAAAAGTAAATAAAACAAAAAGATTTTTAATGGGTTCCAATCATCACAAGCTCGACAAATGAATTACCAGCATGAAAGACGCGGTAGTAGTAAGTCGATTTTTATGAGAAACCGCTTTCTCCAATAATTCTCCTAAAATTGCAAGGTAAAAAATGGTGCAAAAGCAAACATTTATTTGGCAACCATGCTCAGTACACGCTTTAAGGTTACACTTTTCATTACAACCGCTACAACAACTACATACATATGTATGTATGAACGTAAATACAAAAAACTTCCGCTACTTCAACCATTGCTGCTAAAGCGCTTATGAGAGACATGCATATGCTTATACATACATACATATATGGTATGTATATACGAGTATGTGTCATACGTAAGAGTATAATGGTAGCTGCGGCTCCTGTAGCTTGGTTGGCAGTTCACTGTCAGCACCATTAAATGAAATCATTAGTTTTCATATTTAAAGTTTTATGTAAGTTTTATTTCGTCGCCACCAAGCTGTCGTTCATGTTGCTCATATTTATTTAATATTCATAAGGACAGAGCAAAAAAACACAAAAAAAAATTACAAAAAAACGAAAAGCAAAACCATTTGGCGTCGTCGACATTTTAAAGTCACTGCAAGCAAACATATTTGAGGACATAGTATAGCGTAAGGCGTATTCGGCGTAGTTGTAGGTTGAAGAGAAAATGTGTAAAACTATTTTCATAAATTTAATTGAATGTCATTTTTGAGTGCAGATTTGCTTGAATGAATGAGCGAATTAAATTTCACTTCGCACAAAAATATGAAATTTTATTATTTGTGAAGCTTTTATAAAACGCCCATGAGGGTTGGTATTAAAATTTAATAGCGCTAAAGTCAGAATTTCGTCGAGTTTCTTGTGTTTTTATTGAAATGTATACTAAAAATGTTATTGTGTGGAAAGGGTGTTTTTTTAGACGTGTGGTTTTCAATGAGGCAATACTTTTTACGGAGTTGTGACTTGATTTATACTCAGTTTTGTTTACCATTTCATAATGAACAGACTTACTGCCGAACAACGTTTGCAAATCGTGCAAATTTATTACCAAAACCGATCCCGATTTTCACAAGAAAATTTTGTTAAGCGATGAAGCTCACTTTTGGTTGAATGGGTACGTTAATAAACAAAACTGTCGCATTTGGAGTGATGATAATCCACAAGCCATTGTTGAGACGCCGTTACATCCACAAAAAGTCACTGTTTGGTGTGCTCAATGGGCAGAGGGGATCATTGGTCCATATTTCTTCAAAAATGAAACCGACCATAATGTTACAGTCAATGGGGAACGCTATAGAGCCATGATTAATGCTATTTTCGTGCCTAAATTGGAGGATGTTGATGTGAACGATCTTTGGTTCCAACAAGACGGCGTCGCATGCCATACAGCTAACGAAACAATCAATTTATTGAAGGAAACTTTTTGTTAGCGCATTATCTCGCGTCGTGGGAATGTAGCGTGGCCTCCAAGATCGTGCGGTTTAACACTGCTGGACTATTTTTTGTGGGGTTATGTGAAGTCGCTTGTCTACGCAGATAAGCTCGAGACGATTGACGCCATGGAAGAGAATATTCGGTGCGTTATTGTTGACATACAGCACAGATTGCTGCAAAAAGTTGTGGAAAATTGGGCCTCTCGGCTGGAATATATTTGAGCCAGTCGCGGCAATCACGACAGACAGATTCAAAATCAGCGCCCACATAATTTTCCGCTTACGAAGTTCCGGTCTAGAAATATGTACAGACGCATAAAAATCAGCTTCTTAATTTCTAAATTGATTTGTTCTTTCCTAACTATATCGACGTTTTCACTTATAGCCAACTTGCGTCAGCCAAAGCGTAAATGCCTTTATCAGCACATAGTGGATCTGCCGATCACAAAGATGTTAATTGAATTTGTTGTATTGGCGTGCTAAAGTGTTCTCTATTTTCAGTTTCGGTTTTTCGCTGAGACACTACAATGTTTTACGGGTAGAAAATCTCCTAAGCTATCAATTTCTTTAATAAGAGTTTCGAATTTAATTAGAAGAAAATATGGAGTACCAATAATGTATAAAGTAAACTTCCAAATTACGTATTGAAAGCAACAACGCATAAGTTTAAGAATGCATTTGAGGCCAATTCTCATGGAAAATATCTTAATCCGCTAGCTTGCACACTCTTGTAAGAAAATGTGGCTGACCGATTTAATCCTGCAGCTCAATCTACCTACTCAAAGTTTTGCGCTATCTGAAAACTCGTTTAGTATCAAGCGGCTCGGAGGGGTCCCTCTTAATGTTCGAGCAGCTGGGGAGATGACTTAAAGTCAATCAGCAGAGTCATATTAGCTTTGCGTAGATATGAACCAAGCATCGCTCGATAAAACCTTAAAAGCGATATAAATAAAACTGATTAGCAGTATTCACCCTTCTTGTAGAGTGCACGTAATTTCCAATCAGCGGTCATGCTTTTATCCTTCGTTAATCTAAAGATGAGCTTAATTCAACTCTACGCCGAATTATTTGCATAACGCAACTGGCACTCGTCAGCACGGAGGGGGCTCTGTGGCATCACTATTTGAATTTAATCAAAGATGGGTGACGATATGTTGCTACCGTAATCCTGGATTGAGTTTCGGCTGGTGTCTAGTAGCGAAGTGTCTGACCTTCTCTTGTGATTGCAGCTTTTCTATGACGAGCTTTTCCTATGTTGATTTTCGTGTATTATTCGTTGCTCAAAAAAATTTATCTTAAAACTTGGCTACTTTCCGAAAGCATGGAAAAGCTCACAAATTATTATGATTGAAAAGCCCGGCAAACCCCAACTTTGCCATCATCATACAGACCAATTAGCTTACTGCCCTGCATCTCGAAGCTTTTTGAAAAAAATTTATTATCTAAAATTAATCCTGTTCTCAAAAACTGTAATATCATACCCACTCACCAATTTGGCTTTCGTGAGAAGCATGGTACAATAGAACAAGTTGACCGTATCACGAATGAGATAAGAAAAGCATTTGAACGCAGCGAATATTGTTCCGCAGTTTTTCTGGATGTAGCTCAAGCTTTCGACAAAGTTTGGCATGAAGGACTCTTGCATAAAATCAGAAAGTTACTACCACCAAGCTTCCATAGCATTCTTAAATCGTACCTCTCAGGTAGACGGTTTACAGTAAAAATTAATGATTACATAACAGAAGAGTTTCCGATAAAAGCTGGCATTCCCCAGGGCAGCGTCCTTAGTCCAACCCTATACATTATATTCACATCTGACATCCCAACATGTAGTTCGTTGTTAACTTCAACCTTCGCCGATGATACTGCCATAATATGCAGAAATAAGTGCCCAGTAGAAGCATCAAAACTCTTACAAATCCATATGAAGGATATCGAGGAGTGGCTAGAGATCTGGCGTATTAAAGTAAACCAGCAAAAATAGAAACATGTCACTTTTACACTTAAGCCAAAAACGTGTCCACCTATAACATTGAACAGTGTTATTATTCCTCAGGACAACAATGTTACGTATCTTGGTATGCACTTAGATAGGCGCCTCACTTGGAAAAGACACATCATCGCGAAAAAAATACAAATAAACTTGAAAATTGGCTGTTGCACCGAAAGTCTGCATTAAACTTAGACCATAAAATTCTATTATATAAGGCTATTATAAAACCAATATGGACATATGGTATACAGCTCTGGGGCTCGGCCTGTACTAGTAGCGTCGAAATTATTCAAAGGTCTCAATCAAAAGTTCTAAGTGTGATAACAGCAGCACCATGGTACATAAAGAATTCAAACATTCACAAAGATCTTGAAATACCCACAGTCAAAGAAGAAATCAGTAACATTAGAACAAAATACCTCGAAAAGTTGCAATCGCACCCGAATCCTCTTGCAAATACTCTAGCAGACACAACTCAAAAAACACGCCTGCAAAGAAGAGATCGTCCGACCTTTTGATGGAGGCACGCACAGCCAACGGAGCCCTGTTCACGGGCTTTTAAGCAGAAAGCATTAGATTAAGATTTGAAAACTTATTGTTAGGCTTTACCGTTTAAGCGATTCAATAAATAAATATATGTATGTATAAAAAAAAAAAAAAAAAAAATAAACGCTTCTAGTATTATAAGTATTGTCAGCACAGTTGCTTATTTTCAGATAAAAATTTAATATTTAGTACTTACAACGTTTTCACCTTTTACACGCTACTAAACAGAACAGTCGAGAGACGTAGTGCAGCTGATGATGACGATAGCTTTTAGCGCCAAAAATGACTAGCTCTGTAAGTAAAGTAATGGAAATTGTAGCCGTACTACTGCAACTGTTAAAAGACAATAAATCCTTTAAGATGGCAATCACGAGTAAAAACACTTGCACACCAAACACTTAGCCGATGCGTGATACGAGTATATACTCATGTTAGCATATATGTATGTGTGTGTGTATCCACATATAACTACGTGACAGAGGAAGAAACCTCACTTGACATGACCAGCTTACTTCTGGCTACAAATGCATACAGACAGCCAAGCTGAGGCAAGCGTGCAACTAACTGTAGCACCCGAAAACATATCGGTGCGTTCGTGCAGGACATTTCCGTCTTAAACATTTCTAAGATGTTCTCATCGTTTCCTTGTTGTTCATCTGCGAGTGAGTGCAGTAAGTTGCGCTTCAGTGGATCTGCAGTAAAACCGTCATGCAAGAGTTGAACATCTTGTCATTTGTGGCATGGAAAGAGAGTATACACCATTTTGACACACACATACATACATACCTCAATGCAAATGCTAGTACATACTCGTACATATGTATGTATGTATGTACATATGTATATTGGCGCCTTCATCATCTCTCCCTGCTCTTGTCCATTTAAGACGTTGAGGGCAGCATTAAATCGCTTTGTGTTGCCTCAACATTCGTTTGATTGCTCCGGTGCGGGTGTATAGAGACGCGGTACTTACCCGCACATTCTCCTTCCTACGAGTGCCGGCTTCCGGTTGCCCGCTTCCGTGTCATGTGTCAGTTAAGCGGCTTCAGCGCTCCATATTTTATAGCATTTTAGGTAAACGGTTAATGCTTTTGTTTCTTGATATCATTACTTTTATGTCTTTTTTAACATTTATTGCAATTTTCGTACAATGTTCAAGGAGAGAAAAGCACAAAAAAAAAAGGTAAAAATATATTTTTATGACTTCGCTGTGGCTGGCACGCGTACGCAAGGAGAAATTGATGACAGTAACGATATGATGAAGCTGTGCGCTTCAGCAGCTCTAAGTGCATGTACCTTAAATTCAGGGCTTAGAGGCGGTGAGGATACTTGGACGATGAGAGCTTCCATTGTGCTTTTATTACTCATTTATACTCACTTGGCAGGATTTTTTATTGTGTTAGACTGAATTTAATTTTATTCGTTGTACATTTTGTTCTATAAAATATTTTAGATTTTATTTCCTCTTCAAGATTTTGAGAAGCAATAATGCTGGTTAAGTGGAGATATTTGCGAGTCATAAACTTTCAAACCTTCAAACTTTGTTCAATAAAGCGTTAATTGCCGCAGTTATAATATGTATACATTTTTTAACAATAAAAGTTAAAAAACACAAAAGAATAAAATCAAAAATTATCTACATCTACATACAATTGGGATGTATGGAAAATATATGAAAAACTTCCCTTCTCGGCGAAAGCCTTGTAAAAAGGGCACACAGAAGTCAGATTTTGATATTTATTTTTCATTACTTCAGCATTCAACATACAAACAGATATCCCTTTTTGATAGGCCTACTTAGATTCAACTCAACTCCTGAGACCTCCCGTAAAATATTATCGAAGGAGCCTTCTAATCGGATAGCACTCCTAAGGAGACAAAATGGCAATGTGTACTACTTGCCTCAAATCCATTCCCGAGATCGTAACGTGGATGTAAACCGTTTGGCTGTAATCTCACTGGATAATAAATTCAGCGCGCTTGGAAGTTTCGACATTTCTGGTTCCATCTTTGATAGGAACAAGGTGTGGTACGCGGTAGAGATATTAAAATCTTTCAAAGTTTTCAGTTTGCTTACATCAAAAGGAAATCTTCGAACTCCCTTCTACACTGGCTGATTGGTAAGATTGACGATTGCTTTTAAGAATATTGCACTTATATTCAGAGAGGCGGGGATCAATCCACCGTTAGTTGGCTGCCTGTTTACGATGAAGAATAAGCCGAATCTTGACTCAGTCAACCTTAGAATTTCCGTCCTTAAATACTCCGAAAATGGCAAATACTATAGAATAGTCCTCGATAAGACACTAAGTTGGAATTCCAATCAACTAAAAAACGAAGCCATCCGTGTCATTATGACTTTTTGATCGAACATGGCGTCCTAACAAACTTCTAAGTTTGCTCGTTTTCTTGAGTTGGTAAACTTCATACGCAGTGCTATATTAACAATGTTACAGTATGCGTAAGCAAGTTTGATTCGTTAGTGAAAGCATTAAAGAACCTAATGTATGTTCAAACATGGTTGTCAACTTTTTCCACAATAAAATTAATTAATATTTTAGTTGTACTCTACAACATTGCTATAAAGATATAAAATTACAGATGATAATAAATAATAGTTATGACTTGTACTATATTTTTTAGATAGGGTTGCCACCTATATTTTTGAAAAATAAATTAAACTTAACATTTGTTTAAAAGGTTGCCACACGGGCCAAAATCTTGTTGTAGAAGAAAGTTATCAATGTACCTTTGATCCCTGTACCTCCTGAACAATGATCTTGGGAAAAGTCCAATAATAATAAGTCAACCCGGACCTTGGCCTTAAAAAATATTTGGACAAATTTAATTGTTATTACTGATTAAAGAAAATTTTTATTTTTATTATTTTAAATAAAATAAAATTCCAAATAATAGACCGGGTCCCTGATTTTAACCACAAAAGTCTCACGGAAAAACAATCTTATGTTCGATTTTTAAAACAAATTTAGCAAAGCAATGAAAATAAGGTTTTTTATTTCGCAATTTCTATATCATGGTACCAGCGAAAATACAAATATATTTTTGCTTTATTTTGCAATTATGAACCATTTTCCCCTCATACATTTCTTTTTAATTTTGTTTAATTTCTGAAAAACATATTGCAATTTTATTAAGTGAATTTTTGGCTTTGGGTTTCACACAATCTACCCCATTTACTGAGCCTTCAACTAAGCTCTAATTATTTTTGCCAACTTTTCAGTCAAAAGAAAACATAAAATTAAATCAAAACATTTGCTTTGGTGTCTTTAAAAAGCGTTTGCATAGAATAAATATAATTCAGTTTTTTTCTTCATTTTACAAGGCCATATAATCGGCTTACAGTTGACATATGTACATATAAATTCATTCGCGCTATATGTTAGTTACCAATCAATATGTTGCTCTCTTTTATTTGCAGTTGATTTACTTCAGCCGATTTATTCCTGTTAGCATGTTTTTTTTAGTATTTTAACTTATCAAGCAAATATTTTGAAATATTTTCTATGGACTAGTATTTATCGGAATATTTAATAAATTTTTCCCTCCTAGATAGTCACATTCAAAGATATTAACAAATGGAAATATTTTTCCGTAATTTTTTCTGCTTACCGCTTACTCGCAATCTGACTATGCAGTTAACAAATATTTTCTCTCTTCATTTTTGTGCGGCTGAAATGATTAAAAATAAATCTTCGTTTTTTATTTTTCGCTGATTTGTTGTGTCTGTCATCATTGCACATTATTTTTGCACGCATTCGCCGCACTGCCGATCCGAGTGTGAATGTATTAGTGATGCGATTTTGTGGAGATTTAGTTTAGCCAACTAAATGTGTTTACAGTTATGTCACGTTTCACTGTTTGCGATAATATTTAAAAGCTTATTTAAAAAAAAAAATCATAAACAAAAACAAACAACAAGCATGACCTGCCACAATTTTGATTGGTGATTTTCGAACGGCGCAGCTAGACACTTTCACGTTCATAGAACGAAAGCATGAAGTAATAAAGAACAAAAAAACAGAAGCATAGCTTATCATTTAGTCCTACAAAGCACATAGCAAATGTTAAAAAATTATTTTTGGTAAAGTTAACGAAGTAAGAAAATGAGCGCATAAAATCGAAACTAATTTCGTAACAGTAGTGACTCATTTTTAAATTGATGACATTTAACTAGTTAGTTTTAAAAATAATCATTGCAATAAAAATTTAAGTATTTGCTGTACTGAATTGGCGAAACTTAAATAGACAAACTAGTAAATATTGGAATTTTTTCGCCTAACTTTATATGTGGGTGGAAGCGATTTATTTTATTTTATTTTATTTAAAATATTTTTGATTAAATTATTGTTCATTCTTTTACCAGAAATATACAAGTATTCAAGTAAAATCAAGTTCCCAACTCTATAAAAATCACAGAATAATTCCTTTAATAATTTTTTATCAAAATTTTTGAACATTTTATCCAGCTCGAGGCCAGTTTGTGGAAGATGTTTTTTGGAAAAAAACAATAACAGTCTTTTAATGGTAGAAGTTACATTACTATTTCGGAAATCACCACATTTCCTCATCAGACTTCTTTTTATTTAATTATTTTTATTCTTCATCACCACTTTCCCACGCTTTGAACCAAGGACCCTGGGCTTGCAGAGCCTACGCGCTACATGCTGTGCTACGCTTGCCGAGTGGACAATTGGCAGCTTTGTACCGAACTAATTTTAGTTTAATTAATTGCAAGTTTCTAGTGGCTACAAATGCCTTTTGGTTTTTAACGACATAAAAATTTCAAACCATTTGCTCCAAATAATTAAAAAAAATTTAACTTCAAAATTCTGGTTTATTTTTGGTTAACTATACAGTCCAACAAGTTATAGATTTTTGTGAACAACGTTATAATCTGAGTTTTATTTGTTTACACCTAAAGCTGAAGGGTCGTTGTCTGTATTTTTTTTTTGTTACATAAATACAAAAACGTGACGAACTACCACTTTGTTCATTGATAAAACTTACATTCTTTATACCTACAGTTTGATCTGCCAGTTACCCTCCTTCAGCCATTTTTTTCTACTTTTAGACAAAATTTTAACAAAAAGTTCCAAAGTCAAATGAAATATTATCAACTACATACTTTATGATGCCTTCGGAAGAATATTTTTTCAATAAAAAATATATAAGTTTTAATAAATATATTTAGTTTCCACATCATATGGCTTGTCCGTAAATATGCACATTTCGCATGATGCAAGTATGGTATGTTAACCATTTAAACTTCGATCGAAAATTAATCGGAATTCTTTTAAAAAATATATATTTTTTAACTATTACACGCATGAACATCACTATTTTTGGGACATACTCTGTGTATACGCATACATTTTTTAGTATACTTTAACTGTTTCTTTTATGAAAAATTACATCATTAAAAACGAAATTTGCATTTCATGTACGCCTTCGCTTTTATCAATTCAATGTACTATGTAAATATGTTTTTACTAATTTCCTATACATTTTTCACAAACCACACTATATACAAGTTCATATGTACATACATACATACATATTTACTTATGCATGTACATTTGGAGCTCAACTTTAATTCCTGCGCCCACCAACAACAATAAGCTAAAAATTCCTTCTGACTCACCAATACTGACACGGAAGTGCTTTGTTTGTTATTTGTTTTTTCTTTTGCTACTATTGAAAATATTTTTTGTTGTCTTCAATTCAGCTCGTTTGCAACGCAATTTGCCTGTGCAAAATTGGGTATAATTTGCAGCAAAAAAAAAAAACAAAGTATAAGAAAATTTAAATTTTCTGTAGTTCAATAAAGCAAATCCTCATACATACACGCTTGTGTTAAATAATATATGAAGTGAAATTTACAGTGTTCAATGCGAAAAAAATGCAGTTTTAATAATATTTTATAATAACAACTTGTCATCATTCCATATTTTTTCTTCAGATTAACGGTAGTGAGCTGGACAGTTGAAATATTGCACTATCACAGTTTTACTTCCTTTTTCGTTGCAAAAAAATCTTGCATAAATGAAACTGGAGTAATTTCACAAGTAATGTTTTAACACAATAATAAGAAAACTACTCAAGACGGTGGATATGTAAAATATCGTAGGGTTGGCGTTAAACGCCCAAAATTTATTTAAAAAAGAAACAATTAGTCACCAGCATATTTATTAGTGAAGGTTTTTCTTTACAATAACGATTTTGTGGGATGATTTTTATCAAAAATATTCAAATAAATATTTTTTTTTTCGCACGGCACGGCAACCAGAAACCGATAAAATGTAAATACATTAGACGGAGATAAAGTTTACTGGCATTGAATGTCACTTGAAAGGCAATTTCAAACTTCTCTAACACTCCAAATCATATCATTCAATAACAATAATACTGAAAGCGAATTTAGATATTAAAATTAATTAATATTAATTGCATAATAATGCATTTTTTTCAATTAATTATTTGACTAGGTTCATTGTTTCTCAACTCATTTAAGACGAAACATCAAATTGTATGATGCCATGAAAGTAATACCAAATTTTAATTTAAGTTAATTTAAAACAAACTATTAAAAATTAACCAAGATCGAAAAAAACTATATCGATATAGGTTTGTATGTATTTCATGGTCGCTCCTGTGTACCGTACATACATAGTACATACGTACGTCCACATATGGACGATGTTCGAATTCCCAAGAGCGTGAAAAGCGAACACACAACGATTCATAATAAATGCAATAAAATCAGCTAATACGCAACCTGCTTTCGAAATTCATAAAATAAAATTTCGAGGAATAAAGAAATTCATATGCAAAAATAAATGGAAATTTGTGCTTTTATTAAAAAACAAAACGTAAAAATCTACTCAACAATGGCCATGCAAGACGACAGCAAACATCTGCGCGCGTGCTATGAAAATGTATGGCTACATACAAATATACAGTTGTAAATATTTTATTATTCCAGAATATTTGCATGTGTGTGCATGCCAATATCCACCGTGTGTGGCATAAAATTTGTATATACATAGAAAACACAGGCATTGGTTGTTTTGCTTATTGCCTATGCCGGTATTGGCACGTAGATTGTTATTGTGTGAACACAACTTACCTTGCTAAAAAAGCAATCATAATTTGATTTTATATTTCTTCTTTATTTGTGAGCGATACACCGGCGAAGGTGTTAGTGCTAAGAAACTAAGAGAAAATTCGCTAGCTGAAATAGTTGAAAAAGTCGCATCTCAAAAAGTTAATCATTCTTTTAAAAAATTTAAGGGTATACAGATCGATGTCAAAAGATCCAGGAATAAGTACTAACACTTTGGTAAACTAATCATCTTTGTAGCAGACAATTATCTGGAGATCAAAGAGTACTATCTGATACAGCGGAAATGCGCTCATCAAAATCTTTAAAGGTCTTATTTATAATAAATCTTTAAAAATGACAAAAAAAAAAGTTTCTTTGATAAACTCTAGTTTAAGTTTACGCAACCCAAAATGGTTATTCATAAAATAGTTTTAACTTTAAATTAAATTAAAATTAAAAACAATTAAGTAGGAAAAAGTTAAAAAATATTGGTGAACATTTAAGTCACGAATACAAGGTTTCTACTTCGTTATCGGAAATCACCAGTTGAAATTCACTTACAATAGTGGCATGTATTATTTAAAAAATTGTTGTTGATGTTAAATTTTATTCTAAAAATATTGTTTATTTTCGGCAGAAAAAATATACAGTTGTACAAGTTTTAGGTGGCTTTAACATGCATACGAGATGATCTTTGAAAATATTTTAGCGGAGCGTGCTGCGCTTCATTTTCCGCAAGAACGCATGAAGAGAATTTTATTTTATAGTTTTCTATATAAAGATTTCTATATAAATATGTTTAAAAAGGCAACTCAAATAAATCTATAAAATCACCCATCAATTTTAATTATTTATACTGAAATTGAATCGGCTTCAAAATGGCATATTCAAAAAAACCACAGAAAAAATTCCATTAAAAGTTTGACGAAAATTTGTTTAATTTTGTTCGTAAATGAATTGCAGTTAAATTGAAAATTTGTTTCAATTGAATTGAATAAGAAAACGATTGTCAAATACTGTCAATATATGGTGCGGTTATCTTTTTGAGATAGCGTGTATTTATTTGTGTGCACATATAGAAACATACAACTTACATGACAACTCAATAAATTGCATAAAAACTGACTGCATGGCTAACTTTCAGAACTGACAGACTGCTAGTGTGTTTGGCTAATAGTGCTGCCTGGCTGACTGTGGCTGTCCATTTAATTTATTTTTCATTTTGCCCACATTGACTGCTCTCAAAAACTATTTATTTCATATCCATATGCCCATAATTCACATCGTGTCTCAATAAATTATGTATGCTCAATAAAATGTAACGAAATGGCGCAAATAAATACAATACAAAATAGTCAACGATGTAAATCGACCGGCTGAAAGTGGAGAGATTTTGTGAATGATATAAATACATTTTATATTTACACACTTTTTACTATGGGCCAGCCTCGGATGGCATTGATAAATTTTGGTTTTTAAATCAATCAGAGTAATTAAAAATAATGGCAAGACTTTATAAAATACATAACAATAAAAGAAGTTAAATAATAAAAATTTTTAAAATCGCAAAATTTACCTTTAATTTTGCAAACGCAGCATAAATCTTAAAAAGTAACATATTGTCTTTTACAAAATCTATAAAAATTACTAACTTTGTTAACAAACAATGAACTCATTTTTATTTTCTTAGCAAACAATTAGTTTTTTTCATAAAAAATAACCCTAAAATGAGTAATTTTTTATTGGCTTAGCCAAAACTAAAAATTTAATAAATACATATTTTAAACAATTTCCATTTTTAAGTTATATAAAAGTTCTACCAAATATACAAATTTCTTTAATATTCAAAAAATAGACCGATATCGATAATTTGTATTTTCTACGCATAAAATCAATAAATATTAATTATGCTTTCCAAGCAAAAAATAAAATCCTTATACATCTTCAGAATTGTTTTTATCCGAAAACCATTTCCACTTATTTTTAAATAAAAAACATAATAAAAAATTATTTTCAAAAAATTTTGTATTTTAGAAAATATCGATATTTGACTAACCGATAAATTAAAATTGAAGATCAAAATAAAAATAAAAACTAATTACAATTTTTAAAATTAAAAAAATTACTTTCGCTTTCCAATAAAAATGTTTCTATAATTTCAATTTGAAATTGAAATCTGAAATTTGAAAAACTTATTTTAGATGCCTACTCGTATCTTTAAAAAATGTATTTATAAACGAAACGAAAAGTAAAATTCAAAATCTAGCGGTTATTAGTATTCAGACAAAGTGTGAGTCCTAAACTTTAGCTGAATAGTATTAGTTTTATATTTTCTAATTAAGATCAAAAATTAATAAAAATGCTTTTATTTTCTTAAAAACAATTGAATTTTCGTTTTCAAATTAATAAATAAAGCACATGGAATAGGTGTAATTTTTGTAGTTTTAAATTGAATTTCAGATTTATTTTAATCGGAATAATATTTACATAATACAACTCCAAATATGAAATCTTTTTTCCCTTATCATTAACTACTCTAAAAATTAGCAGAGTACAGATTGAGTTATCTTCAACGCTACGCTGTTGACATTTTAAAATTAAAAATATAAAACAAAAAACGAAGAAAATGAAAAATTAATTGAATTAGTAAATAGCGGCGTTTAAAAAAATGCGGCATCATCGTCCTCAATAATTTAAAAATTTTGGATTTTTTTTTAACATTAGCCACACCATCAGCCATTAGCTGATGTAGCTAACGAAATAGCTTGTGGCTGTAGAAATGCATTCTGTTCAGCCAGAATTTTTTACAATTTATTGAAGTGGATGTGTGTTTTGTTCCATGTAAATATATAAAAAAAAATTATACTGCAAGTTTTCAAAAATTAAAGAATTTTTTTGTCGCGCTTTTTGTTGAACTGCACTTGAAAGGGCTTTAAACTACATACACGAAATGGAAAAAAAAAGTTCTAAAAAAAGAAGTTCCAAAAAAAGAATTTTTTTTTAATATTAAATATTTTTGAAAACATTACAAAGAATCACTTGTTGCCTTTAATCGATTTCTGTAAAATAATGTATGTATATAAATTAAATATTAATTTAAATTAAATTGAGTAATAAATATTAGTCAATTGTTTTAAATAATAATCAATATTACCATTTCAACCGCCACTATACTCGTATGTTTTTTTATGTCCACAAATGTAAGTGCAGCGAACCAAGAAATTTTTTTTAACATTCGCATACGTATTGTGAAAGTTCTTTTCCAACGTTTGTACTTTTTCCAATTGAAGTTTTTTTTAGTTCAATGGACAAAAAATCAATGTACATACATATGTGTTTATGTAGATACATTTTATATTTTTTTTTAGTATTTCTGTTTTTTGTGTATGCAGTTTTTTTCATTTATTATTAAACCAGTGAAAAAAATTAATGTTCACACACAAAAGCAAAGAGAAGCGAAATTGGCAATAATATTAAATACAATTTTTTATATACATACATACACACACACACATATGTACATAAGTAAATATACAAGCGTGTCGGTGCAAATTACTATATTTGATTACGGTTGCAAGTGTGCGCATGTGTGCTGTGCAAATTTCGTTGATCATTTTGCGAGAAATACACTTTTTGTGTCCTTTGGTATTGCCCATCTCCTATCATCCTATTAAAATGTCTGCTTGCTCTCATCTGGCAGCAGCAACAACAATAGCACAACTCATTTATATGCGCGTCAAAGCAATGCGAACATCTGGTCACCTCTGCTGAGTGTATCGCTAAATTATACACGTACAATCATACTTTTATATACATATTTAATTGTGTTTGTATGTCAGTGTGAAGCAATGTAGGGACGTATCTACAGGAGGAGTTATTGATGCTAAATATTGGGGAATGCTATGAACGATTGGAAATTGTACCAGAAATATTTGATGTGCAAAAATGTATGAGTTGATGGGAAAACTGTTTGACTACAAACTTGAAACATCTCAAACATCTTAATGAACGAATTAAATATTTAAAGCTTTTTATATGCATGCCATTACTTTATAAACTAGCTGACCCTGTCCGCGTTGCTGGCCCTAAGCAAACATTAGTGTTGTTTTACCACAGGATTTAAATTGAGCTTTTAACGAAATTTATGGCCTTTAAATATAAATTCATGGTATACCTATCATAAAGTTTTTTTACAGAATAAATTACATATGGTGTAGATATGGGCTCAATCAAAAAAGAAACCCATGTATTTAAGGCAAAATCCGTATTTACAGACCGATTTGATTGAAATTCAAAACATTTATTATTCTCCTAAACATAAATAAATACTTTGTGTGAAAATAGACTCGATACAGACCGATACTCGTATTCACAGACCGATTTGAATAAAATTCGAAATATTTATTAGACTCCTAAACATAAATAAACAACCACTTTTGGTTGAGGAACAGCAATTGCCCTAAATATTCTGAAGATTCCCTGAAAATTTCATCAAAATCGGCCCAGCCGTTTTGGAGTCCATACGTTACATACATACACACATCCTGTTTTACATACATATATAGATATATATATGTATATAGATTTCACTTAACTGAAATAGTTTCAATATTTTTGAAATCGGCTGTTTTTTTTTACTTAAAATAAAACTATTCATAATTAAAAGTAAAGGAAATTTCTCTGTGCGCACTTTACTTGCGGAATATTTGAATTTTTTAATACTAATCAGAGACATACATACATAAGTATAATATGAGAAAACAGTAAAAATCAATCAATAGTTATTATAACACGATGCAAATTTTTCGAGTGATTTATTACTATTTTTCAAAGGTTTATATCATAAAAGTCTTTTGATAATAATTTTAAGTGAGAAAAATATTTAAAATATTTTTTTGAGACTTATATTTTTTAAGTCTTCTAAGCATATTATGAGTGCGCTGGTCCCGAACCAATCCCGAACCGGTCCTGAACTAATCCCGAAATGGTCCTGCCCTTAAACCCCTTTTCTCTAAAACTTTTTTCTTTAAAACTTTGTCTTACACATAATTATAAACAAAATACTTTTATAATTCTATATATATTTTTATAATTATATTTACTACCTAAAATTTCTGAACATAGCCCTATTGTTTTGAATATTATTGCAACATTAGATTTTTTCATTTTGTGCTTTAACGAATATGAATTGCCGATATTCTAAGTGATATAATTATATGCAAGAAGGTATCTTTTATATTTTTAATTCGTTTTCAGTTTTGATATTTTTATTCTTTCGTTGACTTTTAATTGATATAGGCATATTTATAGATATTTTTATAATTATATGTTTATATATAACATAAATTATCGATAACTTAGTCATACTTATGTAGTTATCAAGAAATTCTCTACACGATTTGTATTACTGCAATTTGATGTTTTATGGAATAGGCAAGCAAAACATAGTTCCATTTACTATTAATAGATATATTTTCTGTTTTTATCTTTTTTGATACATTTGCAAATACTGATTTGAGTAGTAGTTTTATGATGTCGATTTATTTGTTTGCATCATCGATAACCTTAGCAATCCATTAACCCCCAAAATATTTTTGTGTGTATCGATCGCTTTTGGTGTAGAAACTGCTGTAGGCAAGTATTATCGAATTCTTAAACGAAACTTTATAATTATCGATGCTATTATTTTTATTCATATCGAAATTTTTAACTTTCTTTCTTGTCATTATGTGGCATGTGTCGCTAATTTTTTTTTGCTCGAATTGTACTGCTTATCGGTACAGGTACGAAATTTTTACACAGCTTAAAATACTAAGTAATAGTCAGTTTTGCAAAATTAACTTGTTTTTCATCTTTGTTTGGCGCTATTGAAATAAATTAGCGATATATACTGTTATAGGAAATAATTTTATTTTATTGTTAAATGAGCTTTAAAGTTACAGCTGTACGTATTTTAAAGCTTAGGATATTTTGTATTGATTCAAAGTTATTCTTCTCTCAAAAGAAAAGTTATGCTAGAAATTTAAGAGCCGAAAAGTAAATAAATAGTGCAATCAAAAAGCTGGAAACCCCTCTTAACGGCCACACTTTAAACGTTTAAAAACTGCATACATTTGAGATACTACATTGAAGATTTGTTCACATTTAATTTAATTTTAACTGCAGACTTTCGCGCGAACGCACATCTCGCAATTCATCATTAACATGGTACTACCTGGCAGAGATTCATTTAACTCAGACACTCTCTTCGCCGCAACTTGCATAAAAATCAAGCGAAAGGTAGCCTTCTAACTTAATTCCAAAAAATAGTACAAACAACGCAACTATAATGTCCTTAAATGCATTTTTGATGGCTCGCATTTGGCCAACTATGTATGTACGTACAGAATTTCGACGCATACTCGCATTAATGTCACTCATACGCCAACGTGTACCAGTTAAGCTGCAAGCAAGTCCGTTTATAGCCAACCAGCTGGCAGCAGCCATTACGACCGAATGCAATTGCAAGCGCTGGCGAAAAAATGAAAATAATAGTAAAAGCAAATGCAAAAAAGGAAAATTGCAAAAAGCAAGGGAAAGCTTTTAAGCATTATGTAAAATATTCACTTTGTGCATGCACGCCAGCCCGCAGACGCATGAGTGCTCTCACACACTAGCAAGACATACCAGTGCATACATATTTTTTGCATGTATGTACGTATTTTTCTGCATATGCGAAACAAGAAAAAGCGAGAGCAAAGGCTGTGAGTATTGAGGCATTTCAATTCATATGAAATGCGCGGCAGCTAAGTGTGCTGAGTGAGTTCGACTATGGATAATGATGGCAATTGCAATACGACAAATAAAATAATGAAATTTAAAGCTATTTTTTTTTGGGTATTTTTTAACGTTTCTTTGCATGATCAACTTTTTGCCGCATTTCCATTCACTGCGTACGCTTTTTGGCGGATTTGTGTTGAGTGCATTATCATTAATTAAATTTGAAAAATTGATTATTTTAAGTGCATGCATGGAAATTTGTTGCAAAAGCTATCGTGTACAAAATTATAATGTATATGCATTCATGTTAAAAAGTATATAAATTAAATTGTATGTATGCAAAGTTGGTAAAGTAAGCTGATTTTAAATTGCTACTGCGCGTCCATTAATAGCGTATTTTATTCGCATTTACTATGAAAATCAAAGGACTAGTATATACGACTGCCACTTTTTTTCTTAGTAGTTTTCTGTTCTTCTAATATTTTTTATATTCACCGGAGTTATTTTGCTGCATGCGCTTTAAGTCACTCGGCTGCAAAGTAGTAATTTTAATGATAATTAAAAGTTCAACGTTTATGATAAAAGTATCGATAGTTTTGATAAATATAGATATAACACAACCACAATAATCACAAATTCTGACAGTATATTTATACTATTCATAGAAATTGTAGATTAAGTACTAGATGGAGAAGAGTTTGACCCAAAATGAAAAAATATACCTAAATGAACAGGATGTTGAACGGAGTCGATTTAGCCATTTACGTCTGTCTGTCCATCTTTCTGTCTATTTTAACGCAAACTAGTGTCCCTCAATTTAAGAGCTATTTGAATGATATTCGATTTCGCTGTATTACTCCTCCATTTAATCAGCGAAAGGCATCAAATTTTGTACAAATATTAGCTACTCATAGAACAATTTTAGCAATGAAAATCATTAAATTTAACGTTGTCTTTTCAACTGATTTTTGTTAAAGGTGTTACGATTTTTCAGGAAGCAAATTTTCTTTATTTATTCAATTTCAATCAAGAAAATTGCACATCACGAAAACATGTCTGCCGATTGCCAATTATGCCACGATGTAACAGGCAAAAATATAGAACACAATATACGAACAGACAAAAGTACTAAACAGCATTAAAAATTTAAGATTTTTTTTTTAGAAAAACAACAACACAATTACCTAAATGCATCTTTCGTTTACAACAAGATTAATAATAAAATTGCGGCCGCCAAAACAAACCGCATATTAAGCTAAACAGCAGTTCTGCAACAAAAACATTTCAATGCTCGCTTGAATTTTGTTTTATTTTGTTGCATTGCCGCGAAATGAAGTCAACTAGTAAATTGTGTTAAACATTGTGCAAACACAAACATGGGCCAGCACGCTCACACACATACACCTACACGCATCCACCTACGCCATCCATGTACGCCTGAGCATGCAGTAGTAACGTCGCGGGGCGGCGTAGGTACTTAATCGCGGCAACGGCGCACGCCTGTGCAACCCAAAGGCAATTCAGCGAGAATTATAGCCACTGAGCCGGCGAAAATTTGTGGCAATTCACGCTCCAACAAGTCGCACTCAACTTTACAACTACAAACAAACAGTAAGTTAGGCGTCTCGTGTGCACCAAAAGCGCGTGTTCTTATTTAAAGTGCGGCGAAAAAAAAATAAAAATAATAACGAAAACTTCGTCGGAAAGGATACAGGCAGCAGTGCAAAGACAAAAAGGTAACATGCTACATATGTATGTGTGTATTTTATATGTAATTTTGCTTATGTTTCTTTTAAACACACATCAGAGCAGACATATTTATGCACAAATGTACGAGTACATATGAATATTTGTGTGTTATCCTTTCTTGCATTAACCGCATTCACAGCCACTCGCTAACTTTGTAGGCAATTCATTCGCTGTGTGGCATAAATCTATCCCACGGGTCATATAATAAGCTCTTTCAAATGCGCAGTGTTGCCGCGTTAATAATAAGTAAGAGTAATGAAAATGTTTTAGTTTCTTTTATTATTTGATTCCTCTTCCTCCTCCGCATTTTATACCATTCATGGAAATGGTATATTAACTTTGGTCCGATGTTTGTAAGTACCAGAACGATAAAAGTTAGACCCATCAAAAAGTATACCGATATGATCACAGTGGCGAGCTAAGTTTATTTAGCTATGTCCGTCTGTCTGTGCGTATGTCTGTCCGTCTGTTTGAACGCAAACTAGTCCCTTAGTTGTGGCGGTATTTGAATGAAACTAGGCAGTCAGGTGCCTTTTTTTTAATTTATTAGACATTTGTCGAAACCGGCTAGATTGGACGACTATAACGTATATAGGAGCCGATTGTTCATAACTCCTTTATTTAAGCAACAAGAAGCTTGAAAATTATATAGTTTAAAGATATATAACTTATAGAAAACCCCTCCATTTAAGCAGCTACAGTCTTGAAGTTTTGCACAAAGAATAGCTATTATAAGAACTATTTTAGCAGTGAAAATCATTAAGATCGGACAAATATAACATATAGCTGCCATACAACCGTTAGTTCAGATATTGTATTTTGGGTCATAACTCCTTCATTTAATCAGCTAAAGGCTTGACATTTCCGTACAAATATTAATTATTATTGGGACTATGATAGCAGTCAAAATCATTGATATCAAATAAAGATTACATATGGCTCCCATACAATTCTTCCATTCATGAAAGGTATGAAGCCTTTTTTTTACATGTTTTACTTTGTTCTAGCCTTTCAGAAGAGTTTAATTATTTAGTTAAAATTTACATAATTTATATTAACTCCTTCTTTTAAGTAAATATGCGAAATGCAGGGTTGCTTAGAAATACGAGTGCATATATAGTTGGTCACAGTGAAATATGTTATTGTATCAAATTTTCTTAAACTAAATGTTCCAAAGCGAAATGTAAACTGCCCATCTGGTTAGAAAAATAACCAAATAAATTAATTTTTTGTTATTTTTACTTCTATTTATTTTTTCTTTGTTTCTTAATTTATTTAATACTTTAGTTACACATTTATTTATTTATAAACTTATTTAGCTTTTTTATTAGTAAAATTTTTTTTAAAATAACAAATTTAAGTTCATGGCCCTAAAACTTCAGGTTTCTTTTAGTAAGGTGTCAACAACCTTTTTAAGGAAACTCTATCATCTAGTTTTCAAGTTAAAATAATAGTAATTTCACACTTACAATAGCGCTCACTGTTTGGCCGAGCTTCTCTTATTTTTTGTTGTGCGTGTCCATGTGATTTGTATCACAAACGCTAGCCACATAATTGTACATTAAAAATTTTAATAAATAGAAAATGGAAAAAAAAACACAAAATATTAAATAAAAAGTTGCATACTGGTTTTTGTGCTTTTTCCATTATTTTCCATGGTACTGTTATCTCCCTCTCCGAAAATTAATCCTAATTCCGACGATTTTTGCTATTGTGTAAACGTCTGTTTAGACTGATATGATAGTTGTTATACTCGTATACATAGTTACAATAAAATATAGTTTTTTTTGTAGGTCTGTATTATAATAAATTGTTCATAAAACTCAGCTCACTTGATAAATTTTATAAATTTGTTAAAAGAAAAATAATGAGTCAATGCATGTTATAATATTCTCTATATATAATAATAATAATAATAGATGAATTTATATCAAATAAAGATCTTGATGTATACATTTGCACAATATTATCAAACTGAAAATTGATTTGTCAGGTTCTGAGATATTTGCGTGGAAAGAAAAATAAATTTTAATATAAAAAGCAAGTTGCAGATAACATATTCCAAATAGTATTTATTACGCTGAGTTACGAATGTGAAATTTATAAAAGTATTTAAATGCTTTTATTTAGTAAGTTGTTATAATATTTCAATAGACTGCTTTAACCCATTGCCAAAAATTAAGAAAACATCAAGAAACTTAAGATTAAACACTCTTGATTAACCATTTAGTCTGAGACTGGTAGACAGCGCAGTCACTTTGACTGTGTTGCGAGTTAAGAGAGGGCATGAACTGCCACGACTCACCTCCTTAATCGAGGTTCTATTACGTTGAATGTGCCTTGATATAGTTTTACAGCCAGAGATAAAATGATCGAAAATTTATTTTGATTGATTTCAATGCTTACGAAGTGTCTACTAGAGAGTCAATGAGCGTGTAGTAAATATTTGTCTACCCTTGGTCTAACCAGTTAGCGGACAGCGACATTCAGTTTATCTAATAGTGGAGACATTAAATATGCTGCTGGCGTTAAACTAATGTCCCTTATAGACTTCGAACTAAAGCCACAAAAAAGGATCGTTCTAAATAAAACGCAAACGGCTGAGTGTCTTTCTATCATTTAAAAGCTTTTCATAAAATATGTAGTGAGGAGTTTAGACGCGCTGAGTGAAGGTGTATGAAATTGAAGTGTAGGAAGCTTAGGTGGGGCGAGTTTGGAGGTTCTTACTTTAGGTGTGGTGGATTTAGAAGTTGAAAGTTCAGCTCCCTGTCGATATTAATATCTTAATTTACTATCTCCACGAAGAAAGATTCACGTCAATTAGTAGGTCACTCCGGACCACTATCAATTTCGCATACAATGAATCATATTAAAGTAGTACGCACAAATGTATGTATGTATATATAAATGTATAAATGATGTTTATATTTAAAAAAAAATAGTTGAGCATTGTGCTTTTGCAAACTCTTGCTCATCCAATGCTGCTCTGTGGTTTGCGCCATAATTAGCTTCGCAATGCAAATTGCTCTACAATTGGCTGACCGGTTGCCGTAATGCCTTTGACAAGCCAAGCGTACGTACATATGTATGTATGTACATACAAGCCTACGACCACGTATTAAACATACACCTGTCCCTGTAGGAATTGACGCTGATATTATAGTAACTTTAAATTGCATTCAAAAACACTAGTGCTGATTATTTTCTGCATATTTTCATATAAGCAGACTAACTACTTTTGCATGGTGATGGCCAAAAAAGTCACTTTTGGCCACAATTTGGTCGAACCTATTTATTTCACTACAAGTAAACCAGCTATTGGATAGCATTTAACAAGCATAATATCAGTTGTCCATATGAAATCGGATCAATTTTTACCTACATTTATGAAGATATCCATATCTGCAAAATCCAAAAATTTCGCGTTCGCCCTCACTTTTTCCTTTCAATTTTATGTTTGCAATCGATTGACAGTTGATTTATGTCATTGTCATATCTTTATTTTATGAAAGCTTACTTGCAATTAGTTTTTATGCGTTTGATAGAAATGGGGTATTTTTTCGCAATTATCGCAAAGTAGTTATTTAAAACTTAGTTAATTTTAGCAATTGATATTTTTTTGACTGCAGGGGTGTTCCTGCTCACACACACACACGCACACATTACTTAAATTTGAACTGCCTACCCAACACGAAATTCCAAGTTCCAAATTCTCAGCCACACCCACGGCCTTCGCAAATCCGGGAAATTGCAGATTTTACGGTCACACGAAAATTTCGTTTATTCATTTTTTTTTTCTATTTCGTTATAATGCATATTATTATTATATTGCATGTTTAATTCGTTGCCTGCAGGGCCATATCATGGAGATATGTATGTAAATACGTATGTAAAAGTAGCACTGTCAGGAAATATTGCTTTTAATCAGGCAGGCCTGTGCTGTTAACAATAGCATTGTAAATGTTCACATATTATATATATATATATATTCTTGATATATATATGTACATATACATGTATATTGTCGCTTACTTATTCCTTTGAAACACATCACGAAATAGTTTCGCGAATTCTTTATTAATTAATTAACTGTATAATTAATTGATTGCTCAGCTGGCAGGCATTTTATGCACACTGTTATAGTATATTTGCTGCTTTTTGATTGCCAAAACATTCGATAGCTCGCCCCTTTGGTATATTTTATCACTGTGTCTCAACTTCCCTCGCTTACTTTGATTTCGTACTCAAAGTTTCACCCTTTTTCGCTTAATTGGCAGTGTCAAACTTATAAATTTGCATTTAAATAATATTAGCCAGGCAGCCAAACATAATTATTGAAAACGTTTAAAATCGATGTAAAAGCGTTAGAATGTATATAAATGTGATTTTCAGCAAGTTTGCGTTCAATATTGTTGAACAAATACCCTGCAGTGAAACAGTAAAATATTTAGTCAGAAAAAAATACTAGTTTACTACTAGAATTTCCTGATTGAAATCGAACTAGTCTGGAAAAGACCAGACCTTAACCAAATACAAAACGATTTATTCATGCTTAATTTTTTTTTTAACAATATTAAATTGTATATATAAACTAGTAGGAGATTGGTATGTACGTATGTTTGGTCAACAATTAGACTTGTATGTTTTTGTCTATTTTGTACTAGTATGAGACTGGTTCATAGGACATCGCCATGTTAAAAATACCAGTTCTTGGTATGGAAAAGAGACAGTTGACTGACTAGTTGCGCTTGCGATGCTTACTAGTTATGAAGTAGATTAATACTAGTACACTTATTTCGCTCTTTAAAAAATGTCATGTAAATTAAAGTTTTAAACTTTATACAAAATTTATAGCAATTTTCCAAAATTTCGTTCTAATTTCGAAGATTTTAATAAGAGCGTTCATACAAGTTTTGGGTATACACTTTTATAGCCCATTAAATTCTAGTGCACAAAGTGCACATATCAAGCAGCTCACACTTCGGGTTGATTTTTGATAATTTTTTGAAATTTGGAGGTATTTTTTTGTTTTCATGTAACGCAAATATCTTATACATTAGAATTAGCGCAAGACCTACGCCATGTTAAAAACTAAGAAATCAACGAAATTTTTTTTAAATGTATACGTTATATGTAAAAAAAAATCAACAAAGAAATTTCAAAAATTATTAAAAATCAACCTTAAGTGTGAGTGACTTGAAAATGAACTTTATTATAGTGAGTGACTTGAAATGAACTTTATTATACTAGAATTGAAATGTTTACCACCACTCACTCGGTTTCGATTTTCCCCCTTTTTTTTTTTTGCTTAATGTAAGTGGCGGTTTGCGAATCTCATTTTATGGGCTTTTTATGAAAGTTTGTTGATTTGTTTTAACAGTGAAAAATATTTGTGGCTGGGTTTATGTGGTAGATTTTTCTTCGTTTTTATTTAATTTTAGATTTTTTTTTTTTTACTTAAGTAACTCCTTATCCGTGAATGACCTTTTTGATTTTTGATATTACCAGAATCAAATACTTTCAGTTTTATTCAAAGTTAATAAAAATAAAATGAAATTAAAAGCAAGTCCTCAACCAAGCGTACAATTTTATAGGATTATTTGAAAATTTAGATATAAATTTTCAATTCCTTAACAAAGTACCAGATAAGAATAAAAATTTGCATCACTGCTCTTGTCATTTGTCACCTTTACACATCTTGTATTTCCGTTGCACTTCATTTGGCATAATTTATTTGCTTTATTGGCATTAATTATGCTTACTACGCCAGATTTAATAATTTATGACATTCATAAATATTTGTTAAGCTTAAATACATATGTGTGTCCATTTGTACATACATAAATGTCACTATAAATATTAATACTCTTTCGTACATACATACCTTATATATATACATGGATATAATTATGATTTGTGTGTGTATGTAGACAAATACGCAATCTATTAATTTCCGCTTAATCCATTTTATTTAGGCACCCCGACAGCCTTCTCATTTACACAACTAAATTTTTAATAACGCTAATTTCACTTTAATGTTCAATTAATTGGAAATAAAATGCATCTACAACAATAAAATGTGTAAATTTGTTACATGAAGTTTTAAGAGCACATTTTATTGATATAGAATAAATATGTGGTAATAGTGCTTTATTTTAAATTTTTATGCAGCTTTTTATTTCAGTTTTAACGCGCCATAATAACTTTATTTTTTTTTTAGTTTTTTAACAGCTTTAACGAATAGCCTCACTTTAAAGATTTAAAATAAAAGTTTTTTTGAATGCATATGGTTACACAAATCACTACTTTTGTTGAGACTGCCTGAATGGATAAGATTCTAAGAAACGACTCACTTGGCTATATATCATATATCGTGCAGGCTGTCTGAAAGAATAAGTTCCAGAGTCACACTTCTTTGGCGGATGGAATAGACAAGATTGAAAAACTGCTCATTATTTTATCTTTTGCTGTAAATGATGCAGACAATATTCTGTTTTATGAAAATCTAAATCTAGTGAGGTTGTTGGAATTAGCGTAATTTTGAGCACCTTTCAATCGACTATACGGCTATATGAAAAAGCTGGAAGATAGATTTGTATTGCCGTTGCATAAATTAGGTTTTTGCTAATTGCATTATTTATAATTTTATTATGTGTATTTTCCACCAGAGTATGATTAATGCACAATAGACATTGTTTTTTTTTTTTTTGATTTTAAACACCATTTCGTTTGATGCCAAAAGTGCGAAGTCGGTTCTATTTTATCAGTTTAAATGAATGCTGAGCTTAATCGACTAAAACAGCATTAAGGTAACACAAATGTAGCTGACACAATTGTACAAGAATTTCTACACACACATACTCTTCAAAACATATTTTTGCTTACTTAAGTGCATCCTCTTGCATATCTCGTATTTTTTATCGCATTTATCTCCTTTACATATTTTCATATTGGCTCATTAAAAAATGTGCCACCATGCTTCCAGGGGAACACAATTTAACAGCTTTTCATCGACGCGTCAGTGAAAAATTCGGATATTAATTGAAAAATTTACACAAGTCACTGGAAAGGGTGATTTTATAACAGTTTTCTCGACAGCCATGCAAGCAAAAGAATATTTGTTTCAGAAAAAATATTAATATGGAAATGTGATAAATAAAATGAAGTGTGTACTTGTACGAGTATGTATACATCGCCCTTTATATATATTCTCCAGGGGGGTTGAAGAAAGATGTGAAAGCGGATTCTGGAAATGGCGGAATTATTTAAAAAAGCACAAAACCAATATAAAGCAGAAATCGGAAGAGTAACTCTGAGCAGAGATATCCACGCTTGCTGCACTTGATGAAATTCCTTGCCAATGCTTGCAGAGCCTTTTTGGAAGACTGGCCTCTAGTGACGAGGCATTGAAGGACTGTGAGTAGCGAACCACACTAGACTGTACGCGTGCAGGCTGAAAGGATACTTCAATGACTCGCAATATACGCAAAGCAATATGACAAAAGTTCAATAAAGGATCGACCAATGCGGCGACTGTCATGTGCATATTAGTAGTAATGAAACCTCAACACTTCAAAGGGAATTCAGACAGCGCTGTTGATATTATTCGTATTGATAAATGGCTTAAAGTCACAGTGAATGAATATCGCTCTTTATATTTTTACTAGTTTCTTTTTAAAACGAAAAATTGCCGAAAATAAAGAAAAGTAAAATCGACATCGACAGCCATACGAAGTTTGTAGAAGAAATGAGCTGGCGATGAGCTTCTGCATAAATACAAAGGGGACGGAAAATATGAAACTCGATATTTTTTTTCAAAAGGCACTTATTCCACGTATTCTAATGCTCACAGCCCTATTCTTACACTTTTGATTTAACAACAATTCTAGGACGGCCGCAATTGCTTGTATTCAAATAAAAATTAAATTGATTAAATTAATATTTATTAAAAAAATTTTATCTTTTGTGGATTGGTTTTTTTTTTGCTCAAAACTATAACTTTAGCAGTACAATTTATTACAATCGTAACATAGTTTTACGACTTTTAGTTAGTGCAAAAGGATGGTCCAAAATGTAAAGTCGAACTCGCTCAAAACGTTTCTTAATATCTAGAACTATTTGTTAATTTAAAAATATTTATATATTAACTTTGAGTTAGTTGAGAATCAATAATTTTCAATTTTAAAGCTATCTTTCTCTTCAGGAAGCTTCAATGACTAAGAGCCATTTGTTTATTTAAAAATATTTATATATTAACTTTTTCATATGGAAAATAATTGTTAATAAAATAATAAATAATAAAAACTGACTTCTTCGACTGAAACAAAAACTGGTGTTGCCTATATAAACTTCAAACGAAATTTTATCCTATATGGACCGTCCTAATGTACAAGAGTACAAACGGCAGTGATCATCTGATTTGCAACCAAATTCAAAATAACGCAATTTTTAAGAACTTTTGTTTAAAATACAGTTCATACTCTATAAAAATAAAGAAAAATATATCACACCGAGTTTCGTGTTTTTCAAAAAAATAAAAAAATACATTAAATGATAGGCCAATTTCCAAAAAAAATTTCACAGAAATTAATAAAATTTTCCACATATGCTTTTGATAGCTCTTAACATTTTATTAAAATAAAGTGCAAGTTTCAAGCGGCTTAAAATTTACCGCCGATTTATTGCAAATTTCTTAGCTAATTTTAGTAAGGTTTCCTTTTATAAAGGTTTTTAAGTCCATAAAATACGCTCCGGTTCATTAACTTGTTAGTCGCCTGATGAGCTTTAAGTACTTTTCAGATTTGTATCAAGGGAATATTAAAAAGAATGTCAAATGCCGCTTGACACGCTTTGAATATTTTGTCCGAATCTCAATTCATTCAATGTATTTAGCATTTTTTTTTTAATCAAGTCACACACATTGCGCATCGCGCATGGTAATTTTGCTTTTCCAAAGAATTGTAAGTACATTTTCTTATCACATGCAGACAGTTTAAAGTTGAGTGCTTTCGCCATTGTTGGGGTGTGGCACGAAAACCAACATAAAAGTATATACAAACAGTACATCAACGAGTGTTTTTTTTTTTAACAAGCAAATGTAACAAACAGCGTCAGTAACTATCGTAACAGTGGCACGCACACTTACACACGCATTTACAATGCACACAAATACTCGTATGCACTATAACTTTATATGAGACCTCACCGTTTCGTCCGCCTTCTTGCTCAGTCTTCATTCGTTCTATGCACTTCTCCACATGAACTTGCTCTTGTTTGAGTGCAATTTATATAGCTTTTTTTTTGAGCTATTTTTGTTAATTTTTGTTTGTTTTGCTGTGATAGTTGAATGCATTACTGTTCCTTTGTTTTTTTTTTATCTTCCGTTTTATTTGTGTTGGCCACTGTTTGCAGTCTCGTCCAGTATGTAGACCTCATGCATGAAATGCTTCGTTTGCACTCACTTAGTTTTTTTGTATGTTTACACACATTTCGTGACTAACAAGTGAGAGGAAAGTTTAAAATGTGTACACTAACGTATCAAATATTTATGTACATCCTTTTTTTAATACTGTAGGATCTTAATATGCAATGTACTTTGGATCGCTATCTTTTTTCAATGATGACTTATCTACTATCAATCAAAAAATGGTGCTGGAAAATATTTGATAAACTTCTGCGTTTGATTAGTCAAATTAAAACAATAAATTTTCAACAACCATTCCTCAAAATTTCAAACTTTTTAATCAGAATTTTAAGAAATCGAATATGCAGTTAGAAGAGAGGTTAAGGCTAAGAATTATTTCAAAGCCTTTTCTCTAGTAAAGAAACTGCGTTAGAACACAAATATTTTCAAAATCGATTGTTTCTCTCGAATGCAACAAAATGAACAATAATGATCCCACAAACACTTTAAGAAATGAATTGAAAGAAATAACAGAAATATCTCACAACAGCGTAAATGCAGAGACAGATGACAGTCTCGTTTGTTCAGCAGTGCCAGACGTTCGCGAGATCGACAATTATCGTATTTTTCAGACGAACACGAACGACAGTTCACACCAACGAAGAAATCGTTATCAGCGACCGCACGCAGCAGGGTTGATTTTGGAAGTAAATTTGTGCCTTTTTCGGCCCTTTTTCCCTTAAAAGGCACTTTACTTATATTAGCCAGATATTAGATAATTCCTTTTTTATATTAATCCATTTGTTCAAATTTAAATTTCCGTTGAATTCGTCCATCCACATATTGACGAATTTTGGCAAATAATTTTTTTTTTAATATTTATTATTTTACAATTAAAATAATCGTATAGGCCCAAGTTTCAGGCACCATATTTTTATTTCGAACTTTTTAAAATAAATTTTAATAGCCTCTTTAGGTTCCTGATAATAAAATGCCGAGAATATTGGATTAGTCTTTCATACAAAAATAAATTTTGTTGTTGTATAAGGAACAAAATGCGATGAAATAATTTTAAAAAGTCAATGGTAATCTTTGGTTACTTCAAACTTATAAGAAGTTCTTAAATTATTCTAACGTCAATTTTTAAAAAGTGCTAAGCTCTTTTTTTTTCTTATATGTTGAATTATTATAAATTTTGTATAAATCTTAAAATTTGCCGTTATCACATCCCTAAGGCTCAGAGAAGCAGGGTTCTGGATCCAGAGCACGTTTGGTCACACCAAAACTGTAGGAAAGATGGCTCCCATACAAATACCTACAAAAACTGGCTACTGTACAACGTCAGCTACCTTTATAAAAAACTATTAAGTCATCATACCAACCCGACAGGACTGGTACGCAAGACCACACCATATACATAAGGCCATCAACATATTCACTGATGGCTCCAAACTCAACGGGAATGACGAAGGCGGTATCTTTTTCCCCTCAGCTAAAACCTGCAACATCAATTAGACTTCCAGTGTGGTCTCCCAGCGTCTACCAAGCGAAAGTGCTGGCCATCCATAAGGCTACGCTACAACTAATCAAAAATCCTAATGAAAGCAAACAAGTCTTCATCTTCTCTGACAGCCAAGCTGGCTTGAAAGCGCTAGACTCATGTATATACAATACAAAGTATCTCACTCAATGCCGCGGATCTCTAAACTTAATGGCTCAGCATTATAGAATTCAACTCATATGGGTGCAAGGACACCGCAATATTGAGGGCAACTGCAAAGCGGATGAAGTGGCAAGGAAAGGTACGACCATCCCGATTCTTCCGCGGATGGAGAGTATGGGGAAAACCACTTGCCACTTTTATAATACAACTCAAGCGCAACACCTCAAAGGTTGCAAATGAGCGCTCTCCCACACTGCGAAATCTCTAAGCTTACTTGGCCTTCCTACGATAAAAGACGCACATCAACCCTTCTAGGACTAAAAAGAAATGAAGACTTCAATATAACAAGAACCCTTACAGGTCCCTGTCTGATCGGTATATATACGAAAAGATTAGGAGTAAGTGCTCCAGAGCACGGTCGCAGTTGTGACGAAGAAGAAGAGAATGTGGAACACCTACTATGCCACTGTCTAGCTCTAAGTACAAGAAGACTTCGCACGCTTGGCAGACAAAGCCTCTCGGAGTTAGCGTTAATTAACCCAAAAGCACTGTCAAAATTTATCAAGTCAACAAAATGGTTTGAGTCCGTGTCGGAGGTGAGTTGAGGAATTCGTACATGGCGGTAAAATGGTCCACGCTGGGCCTAAGTGCAAGGCAGGATTTCTCTTCCCAGCCATTCCAACCTAACCTAACCTAATCTAAAACTTGCACGAATCAGTTCAACAAGGTTGGATAAGTAAGCAGCTAGCTCGCTAACTTCTAGTCAAAAAGCTCCCTTAGCACCGAAATCGTGATAAACCTGTCTCGTTGATATATATTTTATTTCTATTTTTCCCATGTGTGTAAATTTGCTATGTCATAAAATAGCCAGAACCTTGAATTTGTAAAAAAATACAAGTTTTGAGATATCAAGTTTGATTTAACATATTTTTCTTGTAAATAAAAAGTTTCACTTTCTTCAATTGTGAAATATTGTTATTCTGTAGCTTGATTCAAAGAACATCCCAAGGTTAATTTAGTTCATAAAGTCGCTTATGTTTATCGAAATATTACTTTTGGTTCCTTCGCCGTTCAGGCGTACATTATGAAAAGAAGAGTTATCTCGATTTAAATGGTAAATTAATAAAAGGATTAAAACATGTTTGCTGCGAACTATTTCAAATCAATTTTAAATACTATATAAGCTAGATAAAAATTAAAACAAAAAACATCTTCCAATAAGTACATAAAATTTCTTTTGTAAACTCTCGTTGAATTTCGTTAATTAAGATTAAATGTTTGCAGAATTTCTAATTAAAATATGAATGCATTTCTACAAAAATGTCCTTATGAAAATAACAATTTACTACTAATTATTTACTTTTCACCTTCGTAAAACAATCCTTTATAAGAGAGTGTCAAAATTCCAATGTTCAATCTTGTACAATTAAATCATGAAAAATTGTTATTGACATTGAGAAATATTAAACAAGTAACATATGAAAAACTAATTGCCAAATTTCGTCAAAATATGGGTGTCCTAGCGTTTCGAAACACTCTTTAAAAAAAAGCTTAAGAACTAAAATTTTTATTGTTTATTTACAAAATGTAAATTAACAAAAAAAAAAACTTACCTTTTAAGGCAAAGAATTGTTAAAAAAAATGTTTGCTAAATTTTTTTTTACTTTTATTTTGAATTTTGGAAAAATGTTTGCTAAATTTTTTTATTTTTATTTTGAATTTTTTTTAAACAAACTACAAATCACTATCGTCCGCCTCCTACGTTATACCGTAAAGCATTTCGTTATGAGGCGGATTGACTGCAAAGCTCTGCGTAAGTTTCTATCCAGACTTAACCACGTTTATGCCTTCATGCCTTCTGGCTGGTTCCACTGACGAATATTCCAATCCTCCTTAACACAGGCCGCAGGCAATAGCAAAGACGATACACTGAAAAACTAATTTGTTCGTACAATTCTTGCGGGAATTTTTAGCATTAACCGACAAGGGCACTGGTTAATTCTGGGTCAACTGACCCAGTTGAGGTTGGTTTGGCATGATATTTTTTCTTCTTCAATACGTTGACAATACGTATTGAAAAACGAGAAGCAATGCATAATCCGTTGCACTTTCACCTAATCCTATTAGCCAGGGTTGAGGACAGTGTCTGAATTGCAGTGAAAACTAAAACGAGGAAGAAGTCACTTTCACTCTGTGAAAGTACTTTTATATATATTTTTAGAACATATTTCCGCTTTCATCGCAGCATCACTGTATTAATTTGCACATACATATATAGTCGGTATATTTATGTACGTGTGTAAGCAATTGTTATTGTGTTTACACATACAAACCCTGGAGGAAATGAAACTGATATAAAAGTAACTTTAAGTTGTATTAAAAGGGAGTAGTGCTAACTATTTACTGTATATTTGCATAGAACTAAACTAACTACTTTCGTATGGCGATGGCCAAAAAATGTCAGCCATGGCATAACTAATTTCAACCACAAAATAGTCGATGGCTACCTTTTCATTAAACCAGCTATTAACCAGCTTTTATAAACATATTATCAGTCCTAAATAACTGGCTGTTTTTACGGTAGTTATATCATACTGCGTATTAAATATTTATGCATTACCCATATAAAACTAGACCCAAATCCATAAGTAAAAGCAAAATTTTATTTTGGTATGCTAAAAGTTATTTTTTGTATTAAATTCAAAATTCATTTATATTGTTTAATTTTTGTCATAAAATTATAGGAGAACAATAAATTATATACATACATATGTAAATTTATATAAAATTGAATTAGTATAACTAAAAGTTTAAAATTTAAGAGAATTGAATTGAATTAAATTTATATAACATCATAAAATTCAAAACAAATAAATGCCCAAGAACGAAAGGAAGTTTCAAAGTATTAAAATTAAATTTTTCAAATAGTTAATAGACATGGTTGTCTAAACTAGTTTTACTCAAA
This sequence comes from Philophylla caesio, assembly GCA_963971545.1. NCBI lineage: Eukaryota > Metazoa > Arthropoda > Insecta > Diptera > Tephritidae > Philophylla > Philophylla caesio. Next base: position 21,366,350 of record OZ020607.1, read on the forward strand.
TTATTATTAATACATTAATATACAATATTCACAATATTTTTCATGTAATATCTTTATCGTATTTTTTTTTATTGATTTTATTTTATGAGGTAGAAAATCTCCAACACCGCCAGCAATATTAATTATCAAATATCAAATAAAATTTTTAGCTACTTGAAATGTGCAGTTTTTTTATACTTCTAGTTTTCAAAAATTCGGATTATAAAGTGTGAACATTTTATAAATTTTTTTTTAATTTGTAGAATTTTTTTGTGAATTTGGACAAAGTTAGACACCTTGATTTATATGGTTTATATTATATTACATAAAAAATAACGAAAAAGATTTTTGTTTTTTTTACCTTTTGAGCTAAAGTCCAATTTTAATTGGAAAATTTATAGAGAAAAAACAACAACACCCAAAGCGGTAGAAGTTATAGTAATATTTCGGAGATCACCACATCTCCTCATCAGACTTCTTTCTTCACGGCTTCCGCAGATGTGGAACCAACGCTATCAAACGTAACGCTTAACTAACCCAGCATCTAAACAGGCTCAGCTAAGCTAACGCGGTGTGAGCTGTTGTTATTTTCTCATTTTCAATTACAACTCACTATTTTTCTCTATAAATTATCCAATAAAAATTAGCCTTTAGCTCATTTAAAAACAAATAATGAAAAAGACTTTAATTTAAAATTGTTTGACATTTTATATTTACGTTGTTATATCTATATTTACATCTATAATCTTCTTGCTTTATTTTGGAGGCTGAATTTGTATAAGTAGCACTTTTCTAAGACAAAAAAAAATAGTTTCATGAGTTTTGTGAATGTTAAATTGTTTTCGAGTTTATATACATACATACCTACAAATATACGCTAATAACGTTCACTTGAACCCCTTTTTAATATTTGTGCTTACCTTTTTAAAAATTTGTATTAAGCTCAAAATTCTCCGTCCTCGTCTTCATTTTTCTTTTTCGTTTTCGATGAAATTCTTTTGCAGCTGTGCTGCTTCAAGCATATTTTCATTTACGAAGTGAAAATTGGCCGTTCGTTTGGACTCCTAAATTGCAATTATCCCAAAGTAGTTATTAAAAAGTTAGCAATTGATATTTTTGTACTGTAGGGAATGCTTATAAAGCAAAAGGCAAAGTAAAGTGCGTACATACATACATATAAAAAAATTTCTGAATATCGTTGCCATTTTGCTTTACATTTTGCGCATTTCCCCAAATGCTCAAGCCAGCAAAACACTACATGCTTATGAGTTCAACAACAACAACAACAACGCAACAATAGGAACGCGTATCACATTGCGATTTCAGGGTTGCAAAGAGCTAAAAGAAATTTTTAACCAAGCAAAAGCATTGTGAATTTGTCTGTTGTCACGTCCTTGGAAAGGTCGCCGACACAACAGCGCGCAGCCGGGGTTGCGCATCCAAAGGAAATGCATTGTGACAAATAGTTGCGTTAAATGGGTGAGCGTGGAAGACCGCTGAGTGCTTTTTATATGGAACACAAAAATGTTGCCTCGAATTTATAGCAACGTAAATAAGAATTGAATGGGCTAAGGACAACAGAGTGACGATAAAGTGAATATCTTAATAAAAACATATATTCAACATACTAAACCTACTTGACACGCCAAAAGTATACAAAGGTTCAAAAGTGTAAGGCGACGATAGAATTTCAAAGATTAAGCCTTTTACACAGGCTGTGCATAAATGAGCAGCGCATATTTTTTGTAACGAATTTCTTAATATCAGATTTTCTTAATTCCTTAAGTATTGCACATTTAAGTATGTAAAAAAAATTGTATTTAGATGGAAGATATCTATAATTTCACAATATCAAAAAATAATATTTGAAAACACATATTTTCTTTAAAAAAAAAAATACTCAAGTTATCATTTTCGCTTTGTTGTATTTACAGTCAGTCTTACAGATGGCGGTCGCATCGGCTTTATTGGCCGCGATAGCAGCAGCGGGCCAATATCAGCCTTCAATGTGCCATGTCCTACAGGAAATTTTCGCTGCAACGATGGCAAATGCATATCATCGCTGTGGGTGTGCAACTATCAGAAGGATTGTGATGGCGGCGAAGATGAACAGCAGTCGTGTCGTAAGTATTTTTATTTCTATATATATACCAAAGGAATAAAGTATTAATTAATAAACATATGACATAAAAAATTCGGTATACCTAAGGAAATTTTTTCAATTCATCGTGGTGTATAAATATTCGGTCTTACACGATTTTAAAATATCTCATAATTTAGATGAAAATTTAGTGAGCAATTGCTCCATCTAACTTGGCAGAACTTCAAAAAAAACACTCGGCGCTTCTCCTAATATACATTTCTACCTGTGGTTAACAAAATTATAAGTGTTACCACAGCTGACTGTCAATATTAGCCTTTATCCTTTAGGCTGCCACCTAAGCGAATATAATCTGTATTTAAATTAATATCTTCAATTATAAGCATTAACTTTTCAGCAAATGAAACTAAAATTTTTAAAAGAAAAAAAAACGTCAGTACCGAAAGTATAAATATAGACACATACTGAAGGCTCTGCAAACCAACAAATGATTCAGTTTTTTACGAATATATAAATACGCGTATTAGCTTAGAAATTGCATTATTAATTCTGTTAATTTTTTTCATTTTGACGGAACCAGTTCATGACTTTGTAGATCCACTTCAGGATTAGTTTGACAAATTTCGAACTACTTCGACACAATCCTGAACTAGTCACAAAAACTGTTCTAAAGTGGTTCTGCAAAGTCTTGAACTTCACCCGAAATTATCTCGAATAAGTCTTAAAATGATGATGAAATGGATCTTTATTAGTCACGAAAAAACCCAAAACAGTCACATTAAATAAATGTGAGCAGCATTCGAAATTGACCGGAAATGATCTCCAACTAGTCTCGATATGAACGCGAATAAGTTACGAAATGTTCATAAAACAAGACACGAAACTGTCCCTAAAAGCTCTTGAACTAGTCCTGAAATGAACACGAAAATGTCCTGAGCTAGTCTAAATTAGTCCCGAGTTAGTACTGTAAAGGTCTCGAAACGGTCATAAACTCATCCTGAACTAGTTGTAAAATGGTCATAAAATTCCATTTTTTTCAGTCTTTAAGAAACCGGCGCTTTATAAAAACACATTTCATAAAAACTAATCACACTAAAACGTAAATTTTTTCTTTATATTTATTTATTAATAAAATATTGTGTTTCATCCACAGCGCCACCGGAATGCGAGGCGGGACAAATCAGCTGCGGCCAATATGTCTTCAACAAGACCTACTGTATACCGCCGCATTTTCGTTGTGATATGACAGACGACTGCGAGGACAAGTCCGACGAAGCGCAGTGCAGTGAGTAGAAAATGCATCAAATAATTTACTCACAGCTTTATTCGTTTTTATTTATTTTCTCGTATTTATTTGCATTACAAGCTAGCAATATAAAGTTTTGTTTTTGTTATGCCACATCCAACTTTGGGTAGAAAATGAATTTCGCTCTACAAATATGCATTTGAATTATAGAACTTGCATAAAGAGTTTACATATTTTCCTACTGCTTATGCGAAAGATCTGAGTAAGAAACATCCAACAGCAGCAGCAGTACTTTACTTTTCTTCTTTTTTTTTTAATCGCTTCACTTACTTCACTTTTGCCAAATTGTTTTGTGCATTGTTCATATTTTTGTTTTGCAATATTGTTGTGCTTTTCTTTATATTTCTCACAGTATTCACAAACAGTTTATATACGTGGTGTTGTTGTTTCTACTACTTACTGCTGATTATTATGCCAAATTTCAACTTTTCCCAATTGCTCAATGCTCGGTGCCTAACACAAAAGATTCGCGAAACTTGCGGCTCGTGGCGCATTGCTTCTAGGGTGATTTTGCATGCCAAGTGTTGAAGTTTGAAAATGAAAACTGCGCAAAGTTATGAGACTTAGGGAGTTCTTTTGACTGCATTCCAAATGAGCACTTCAGTTGAAGTGTATCAAAAAAAAAAAAACATCGTGAAACAAGAAGACTGAAACAATGGCGAGAAGCTGTTCAAAGAAATTCAAAGATATTAACATTTTATTCAATTTTTTTATGTTTTTTTTTTATAATTTTTATGGCGTTCTTTATGGGCAAATATTTATAGGAAGACAGCCAAATATTTGTAAAGCTGCACGATGTAGATGTTTATTTATTCTTATGTTATTCAATTTCCGTTTTATTTTCTTGATCTAAGGAACAAGTTGGTGTATTTCTTTTTTTTTTGAATTTTGAATGAAATCTATTATAAAGTACGAAATGAAACTGCATTGATTGTTCAAAATTATTTTTGTATTGTGATGCATATGAACGGGTTATTGTTATTATTATTTTTTTTTAACAAGTCGAAGTGCAGAAGATGGCCTTTACCTACAGTCCACGACAAAAAATATAGCATATCCAGATATTGATAATTTTGGACAAAATCTTTTTTTAATTAAACTACAGATCTTTTCTCTCTACAGATCTCTTATCCAAGAAAAACTTCTATTACACAAGTGACATATTTTTATAAATACATTTATTTAAAAATTTGTACACATTTTATTTAAAAGAAAAATTATAATATTTTGCGTGTGCTGTTTTGTGGTGGACACTCTCACTAAATTTATAAATTTGGATCAAACGTTAAATGGATGCAATTGCGACAAAAAATTCTCAAAAATCAACGGCGGATTTTGGCAACTTGATACTTGCCATTTATTATACTACAATTAAAAGGGTTACAAATTTGAATATTTCAAAAATTTATTCGAAAACATTTGCATCCACTTTACATAAAAATGTGTTAAACTATTATAAATTTTGTATAAAATTTGAAGAAAACCAGTTAAAAATTGATCACTAATCAAAAAGCGGACTTGTAAATTTTGTCTACTTCTGATAGGATCTGACTAAAAGACGATTGCGCTAGGCAATTTCAAAACTGTTACCTACACCTTTATAATAGTATCCACCTTCAGAGAAACGTCGTAGGCGCGCGCCAAGCTTCCAAACTGGCGGAATAGCTAATTGTAGTCCTGCTGGTAGTATTGAAGAGGTTAACACAGATATAATAAATATTTGAACGATTCTTTATTGACTGTTATATTTCAAAGCACTATAAAATCGATAAATTTTGTCAAATTACTATTTAATTTAAATTATTTGATATTTTACACTTCAAGTATACAAATTTCAAATTTGTAATTTCCATGTTCGAATTTTCGAAGCGAAATTTATTTCGGGTCAAACTCGCAAAGCCGTTTTCAATACGATCAAATGAAAAAATTTCGAGTGAATCTTTTTGCGGGCGAAACTCATTATTAAGTGTGATAAATTTGATTTAATCAAAAAGTTTTAAATTGAATTTAGAGTTGCTTATACGCCATGTAGCCATTTTATTTGCAAATGTTATTGCGTTACGTATACGCCCTGTGCCATTTGTTGTACAAAGTACAAAGGAATTAAAAAATAACTTTTTAGTTCACACGATTCGCTTGGAAGAATGCCTTTACTACAAAAAGACTTTTTAATCAGGTTCTAACATAATAAATAATTTTTGTCTGAAATTAGTAAAGAGTTTGGTTGGCTTGATCAGTAAAATGTATTGAATATTTTATTTTAATTTTCCTTCTACATTGTTCTTTCTGAAGTATCGGAAGCGGTTGAGTTTATTTAAATAGAATAAGAGTAGGCAACAGCTTCTTGAAATAAAAATATTAAGCCTTATTATGCGCGATACTATAGTAAGGTTACAGCTATTTATTGACCATTACTTATCCGTTTCTTTTTAAATTAAAATACAAATTTTTGTAATTATATATTTTTGGAACTTCCAAATTTTTTTAGATTTTTTCTGGCTGACTGGGTTTCGCCACATTTGATAATAAATCTACTATATATTTATTTTTGGTAATTTTATAGTGACGCAAATTCGCAACATTTTTTCATGTAAATCATAAACGAAATTTTTTTTTTTTTTTGTACATTTTTTTTGGACAATTTTATATCAAAATGCGTAAACATCGAGTGACTTTCAATTTTTTTACTGACTTTATTTGGTAATTTTTTTCAGATAATGCATGCTCCAGACTTTGTTTTATATAAGAGAAAATGTGAAAGGACTTCAGAAAAAAAATGCCAAAGTAAAGGGTGAAAGGTAGCCAATTAGAGATTGCAGATAATTGTACAAAAATTAACTTTGTCACTGCATACTACAAAAATAAGTTTAAATTTAAAGTATTATTGAAATTTATTTATTTAAATTATTATAAAGTTTAAACTAAGATTTGTACAATTTTAGTTACAGAATGAACAGTTATACAGTTCTAATTGAAAACAATACGAAATCGAATAAAAGAAAACGAGGAAAAAAGCGAAAAATCCGTACCTCTATGCAAGGAAATGCGAATGTATATGAAATACAAGAAGAAGAAGAAGAAGAAGAAGCAAGTAATTAAAATAAAATAATATGTAAATTTCTATGCTGCGTTCTTGGCAACTCAACCTTGCTTTTATCGCAGCATAAATTAAATAAGACTTTTATTTAAATGCCAAGGTTTCATTCAGAGTCATCAAAAAACATTACGTGCATATGTACATATAGATATTTAAATAAATTTGAAAGATAATAAATTTTGAGAATACTCAAAAGAGATTTGTATAAATTAAACACAAGAAGAAAATAAAAATAGTTTACCTGCATTTTACCTAAATGTAAATCAAAGTGACAAATGCATGTACGTACACGTAATTTAATAGAAGCTCACATATGCGCGCACATAACTCGCATTTAATGTTTACAATTTGTATACTTCCTTGGTATATTTGCAGTCAAAAAGGATAAAAGTATACATAGAAACAACGTCATCACTTGCTCTTGCTCTGCCATCGAAGTTGCTCTATGAATTTTAACTGTCGCAACCAAGGACATATTGTCAAGAAAATGATAAAACAAGCCGAAACAATTTTAATGAGTGTAAATTTGGTAGGCGTTTACAGAAGATGCCTGCGTATATATTTATACATATGTATGTATGTATGTACATATATACATACATACATACGAGTATAAATACATGTTGCTTTGAAAGATTCAAGGATTCTAGCGCGTGTGTGTATGGGGGTGTGTGAATTGCTAAACACAACTTCCGCTGCATGAATACACATTTAAGTTTGTATGAATGTATGTACATATGTATGTATGTATAGATATAACGTATTTTTCTCTTATCGTTGTCTGTGGCTGTATTCCTGCTCGACTGGCTGTCTGCATGTTTGCTTGCCCATCGCAAGGTTTGCGCAAGCCGACAAGCACAGCGCAGTCAAGCGTATTTGCAAATATGTGAACGATGTACAAACGCAGATAGGCAAACAGCGATAAATGCCGATAGCAGGCAATTTCAAGTATACGCTGACAACTAAGTGGCCTTATCTTATTTGTTTTTATTTGTATTTTGTTAACTGGTTGTTGGTAAGTGTGTATGTGTGTATATATGAAAGTATGTTTAAATATATTTACACATTAATGTATTTACTTAGGTTTATTTGTATCTTATCACAATGCGGGCATCTTTATTGGGATTAGACAAGAATTTGATATGCCAACAAAAGTTTTAGCAGGTGTGAATTGTTTACTCAACCTGACACATTTGTGCAGGCTCAGCACTGTTAAACACACGCCTCCTCGTCATATAACATATATTTTTATACACATCTACCAATGCTATGTCTTCGACTGCACCGAGGCTACGACAAACTTTCACGTGCTACATATAAATTTTAAGTTCACTTAATTGTTAAACTTAAATGAAAATTTGTTTGAATGATAATAAATGGTTGTGTTTTCAACGAGAGTATTAATTTGTTTGATTAAAATCTATTATGCTTGGTTGAAGGCGAAAGGTAGAACAAGGAAAAGTTACAAACGCGTGTTTGCTAAAAAAGTTAAATTTAAATTTTAAGCATTGCTTGTGGTATTAAAGCTTACACTTAAAGCTATCGAAATGCTTTGCAGCAGTAAAAGAAATACGCAGCTAGAAATATTTGCGTAAATAAGATAGTTAAGTCGAATTTGACCCAGAAACGTTAACTTTCTTCCTTATAATCAATTTTTAACTAATGAATCAATTCATATTTTTCGGAGTTGGTCTTTTTGACAGCTGTTACTTGATTTATACTCAGTTTAGGCTTGCCATTCCAAGACGCCTTGAAAGAGAATATTCGTCGCGTTATGGCTGGCATACGGCCCCAATTGCTGCAAAAAGTGGTCGAAAATTGGGCCTCTCGGCAGGAATTTATTCGAGCCAGCCAAGGCGTAAAGATGACGGGCGTCAAGTACCATCACTATGAGTGCAACTGCATTTAAAATTTTTGCGATTTTTCTAAATCAATCTTTTGAAATGAACCGCAGCTTATCCTCCATTTAATCTAAAACAAAGTGCAAAGACTTTTTTATCGTGAAGACATTTTTTCCAATAATCTATACATTTGGAAATAACATGATGCAACCAATTTTTTTTGTTATTGTTTGACCATATATCTATTTTATTTAATTACTTTTGAGTTTAAGACCGAAACGTTATTGGGAAACCTAGTTCAGAAACATTGTGTTAATTAATGCTAAGTTAAGAATGGACTTAGTCTCATTTTATATTTATTTCTGCACAGGACGACACTCTATTATTTTTATAATTGTATCAAAAAGATCATTTTACCAGTCAAAAAAGAATTCGATTCTTAAGCGTGATCTAAGATTTTTCAAAAGCTTTGCCGCTTTTTTTACTTAATTTTTTCACAATAGTGGCTTATAATACAAGAAAACATTCAATGCATTTCTGTTCAAAAAATTTGTGGAAACGTCTTTTTTGGTAACAATATAATAAAATGAAATATGCATTATTTACATATATATGTATATATTGAAAACGCTGATGCGTAGGTGTTTAACTCAAATGGCACCAGTGTTTACATATTGTAAAAATATAATAAAAGACAAGTGTTAAGTTTAATGTATAATTTAAAATAGATCGTTTTATTGGCAATGATATTTTCCCTGGTTGAACAATAATTTACCTGACGGATATGTGGTGGCTGAAACAAGACGGCTGTGATCTTCGTTGATTCCAAAACGGGAGTGAACAAGTGAAAATCTCAAAACGTTTTTCGAACCTCTCAAAAGCAGTTTTAATGAAAACCGTTTTAAGGGGAAATCGTTTAAATTACTACCTGGAAAACCTGTAGTACTGGAAGAATTGTGTGTTAATGTGTGTGTCATAAGAAAACACATGAAATAAAGGGTGGCCCAATTATCTTTAATTGAGTTTAGCACGAAAGTCCAAACATATACAAAAAAAAAATTATAAGTTTTTTTCGAAAAATTAAATTGCAAACTTCGGATAAATCTACATAAATAATCGAAAAAAAAATGCTTAAAAATACTAAATAACTAACAATTTTAATATACTGATCAAGCCTTTTTAAAGTTAAGTACATTTGTTTTTTAAAATTTATTAAAAAAAAAAACTCTATTGAAAAATTAAAAAACTCAATTATTTATTATGTGTCATAAATCTTGATTTTTAAGTGAGCGTTACCCTTCTTTTGTGGCGTGAGCATTACTATTTGAACGCAAATGGATGTGTTAACAGACAATTTTTTTTATGAATTTTTAGATGTTTCATAGCCGACTGCAACACACTCCGCTCAATATATCCTAAAATTCAACTAAAATTATAAATTTTATTGGACAGATGGCAATCCCTCTAGATGTCACAAAAAGAGTATTTCGATTTACTACCATATTTTAATAAATTATGTAATTTATTTATAATTAACATCGAATTTAAGTTTCTAATACATGGCCGCCCCTATTCAAGAAAATAATCGTAATACGTTCCGGCATATCTGCAGGCCGATCCTTTTCATTTGTCAACTAAATAATTTTTTGTAAATCGAACGAAATTACTCCCTGATAGTTTTAATTTCACCACCAGGCCTTTTGCAGCTTTTTCTGTTGCGCTTAATGCCCGCAAGACTGTTATATATAAGTCTATAGTACACATAAAACAAATATATCATGAATGGAAGAATTGTATGAGAACCATATGATATATTAATCCGATATTCATGATTTGGTCTGCTATAATAGTCCCAATAAAAATTAATATTTTTGCGAAATTTGAAGACTTCAGCTGCTACAATTGAGGTGTTTTCGTGCTAAATGGAATATCTGAACAATGGCCGGTTCCGACAAATGTCTATTAAATTATAAAAGGCACCTGACTGCCAAGTTCTATTCAAATAGCTCAAAAACTGAGGGACTAGTTTGCGTTCAAACAGACGGACAGTTCGACAGAAGGACATACGGAAGGATCATATCGGGTCCAACTCTTATCGTTCTGATACTTATAAACATCGGACCAAATGTATATATTTTAATATACCATTTCCATGAAATGTGTAAAAAACTAAAAATATCTTTATCCAAATGTCCGAACATTGCACAAAATTCGTAGCTATATCCTTTGCTTCTTTTCACACTATTTGCATATATCTATTTATGGTGCAACAATTGATATACAAGTATTTGGTCGGCATTAGCGAAGAATTCGACCACAACCCTACATATTTCACCTTCACTGTTAAGAGTGTGCTTCGAACTTTTAACACGTAGCTGAAATACGAATTCCCAAATTAACGAAATTGTGGCAGGAATTTCTTAGTTTTCAACTACCCTCAATTTTTTATCTACGATGCAATCAAATTTTAATTTTAAATCACCAAACAAAATTCGGGTGACTATCTGAAAGTTGGCAATAATAGATTCTTACTCGTACATATATATTTATTTATATAGTTCACATAAAACAAAAAAAAACAAGCTGTCTTCGGCTATGCCGAAGGCTTCAAATATATCATGAATGGAAGAATTGTATGAGAGCCATATGATATATTTATTCGATATTAATAAAATATCAATAAAAATTAATATTTTTGCGAAATTTGAAGACTTCAGCTGCTACAATTGAGGTGTTTTCGTGCTAAATGGAATATCTGAACAATGGCCGGTTCCGACAAATGTCCATTAAAATATAAAAAGCAAGTTGGCAATAATAGATTCTTACTCGTACATATATATTTATTTATAATACATATAAACATAAACAATTTCTAAGTAGTAATGAAGAAATCGAAATAAGGAACAACAATTATAATAGTACATTACATACATACGAGTACACTCAGTACACGTGCTGCAAATGTGCTTATGTACTGAAATATATACACACATACTTACGCATGTTTATGGAAGTGTAGCCAGTGGTAAGCGCTCTTTGCGCACCCAGACGACCAGACAAACAGACAGCCAGACGACGAATTGCTTTTTGATGACTCAAATAAATAAACTTTTCATAGTAGTTGATGAACTATGCATCGAGTTAAGGGAGGACGAAGAAAAGCAAATTATTCGGGCTTAAGTATAGTGCTTTTCATAATCATACGGCACCTAATGCAGCTGATGATCTTTTATTCTGTAGCTTAACGGTTTTAGAGGCTCGACACCCAACAAACTCTGGTCTGAGGGTAAAAACCGTTGGGATTATTATTGTTATTATTATTACATATTTATAAGTTTTTATATTTAATTTTCTTTTATTTTTTTTTCATATTATTCAATTAAAAGAAAAATCCATTCTCATATAAACTTAAGTTTAATTTATAATAACATCAGAAATTTTCTTCAAATTAATCATTGGCAATTTTATTGAGCTCGTGGCCAGTTTATGAAATTTTTTTTATTTTGGAAAAACAACAGCGATTTTAGTCGTAGAAGTTATAGCCGCTTTGTCGGAGATCACCACATCTTCTCATCAGTATTATTTTTAGTTTTATTTATTTATTCTTCATTGCCAGCCTTTGAAACAAGAAACCGCGAATTGCTAAGCCATCACGCTACATGCTGTGCTACGTTTGCCGAACGGACCGTTGTGCTTATTCAATCTTCCTTAAACCAAACTACTACCAAAAAGAACAGCTGATCTGCCGCTATTTAAACTTGCTCATGTGGTTATTGTTTATGTTGTTTAGCCATTGTACTCGGAATTATTTTAATTATTTAAAAAATTTCGAATGCATTTAGGCGGACTCATCCATGCTTATAAATTAAGTTACGTTTTTGATGGCCTTAAATTCGTTCATAAACTGGCCCAATTAAATTGTCAATGATTATTCATATTAACGGCATTAAAAACTTAACAAAATGCATATATACAAATTTTTTAAATTGTGTAAAAACCAAGGCAAATTAATAAAGGTGGCAGCAAATGTTTGAGAAAAAAAAGTGAATGTATTTTGTTGTTGCTTTCGGTACAGCGAATGTCAAAACCAAGCAACAAACAAATGATTTTGACATTCGCTGTACTACGGCGATAGAAAAAACAAATCAATCAGCTGCTTACTAGAAACTTTCACACACTAAAATGTTCAAAAGTTTCTAGTTAAAGAACTCTAAACACAAATTAAAATTATTTTCTAGGAAGTGAATGTATCTTTGCCTTCCAAATGAAACACCCTAATTTGCAAACTAAACACCGTTGAGACCTCTTGAAAATTATAAGCAATAAACTATTTGCGCCAACTGCCAGCAAACATGCCACATGAAATATTGTATACAAACAAACGTACGGCGCTGTTTACACATGAGTAAATATGTATATACATTTGAAAGTTCAAAATAAAGGCACACTTATATAATATTTTATTTATAATGAATTTGCAGCAAAGGTTATCTATCTGCATCTAATTTATTTAAGCAAACTGTTGCGGACTTTCCCTCAAGAATAATTGCTAATTGCAGGCTCTTCTTTGTCACTGTAAATCCTACAGTAGTAGTTTCAGGGTCCACTGCACATCTCACAGTGGTCTCAATAGTTTTTTCATGATATAAGTATCGGTGTTCTTCGGTGTGAAAGAAAAATTTGTTACTCATCTTCTTTAAAGATTTTAGGTAATCTGGTTCTTTTATTCCTAGGTATTTATCCACCTTCAGTATCGCAACGACCTTAGATTGAATGACGCTACAATATTTAAGTTCTCTATCTTGGTTCAAGATTTTAAAACTTGCAAGTGGACATCATGTACAGTAAATATAGAAAAGAATTCGATCTGAAAAAAATTAACCGATAGATGGCGCTACAGAGGAAATATGTATACAATTATATTCAAACTGTATAGCAATTATTTAAAAATAATTGTTTCCACAAAATTTTACCCAATGGATGCGAATCTAAATACATAGAAAATGTATACATGAAAAACTTTATATATTTTATAACGAAAAGTGACAGTAAACTGCCGAATAAAAGTTACTCCACGCACACTATGTAAATGACCCTAAGTGAATGAAATGACTACACATTTGTAAGTTTAATGAATGTTTGCAACTTTGCAATCTACTTCTACTTATCGAAACTTGAGTGTATGTATATGAATTCATAAAAGCCATGCAACTTAAGCAACCAAAAAACTTTCTCTGCATGCGAATATTCAGTTTCGGTTATGTTCATCAGGTGCGTCACATTTTCTTAAATATACACTTGGGAGTAGTTTTTTCTGCTAAATATCATTTTATGCTTTAGTCAACACGTAAGCAAGCGAGTGACATTAATGAGTGTAGAGCGAAAGTGTATATGAAGTACAAAAGTAAAAAACGCGAAGGCAAGAAGACGAAATGTTGATTAATATACTGCGTCACATGTAATTAATGTCGTCGTATATTCGTACGATGAGTTCCTTCACGCCCGTTTCCGCCCGTACAGCCGAAAGGAAAACCTGCCTTCCGCCAGAGAGACAACCACAAAAAAAACTCGTCTATGTACGAACATACTCGTATGTACATAGACGAGTTTCAGGGTGGCAGTAAAGATTACAGTTGCTGAAGCATACGAGTATTTCTGCAAAAATTCTTAATCAACAATTTATGGTTACCTCACTACAGCAAAGTACATCCGTATCCCATCAACCAACATCGAATAATAATTCAAATAAGGCGGTCTATGGTTGCAACAAGCTTAAGATTAATGCCACTAGTAGGAATTTTTCCAGTGATTGTTATTTTTATTTCATTTTTATTATACTCTTCTTCTTTTACGCTCAGTTCAACAAGGAATTTAAACTAATGGAGAGTTACCCCAAAGATGTGTCGTAATTAGTAAAAAAAAAAAGGACGAGCCATGTTTTTAGTAATGAAGATGATAACCAGAAAAATTGTAAATAAGGGAATTGGACGTTAGGAAGCACGTTACAATAGGTACTGAGGGATGAGCTGATAGTTAGTTGAGAAGCATAAAAGAGTGCATAGAAAGGTAGAACGACAGCAACGAAAGAGTCAATCTGATGACTGTTATTTGGAATACTTTATTTGTGCAATCGAGGATAACATTGTTTTAAGGAATTCTCTCAGACGCTTAATTGAAAAGTTTGGCGCTGAAGTAAGAACTGGCAGAACGTGGGATTGCAAAAGTCGTTGAAGCAATAATTTATCTCAAAGGTTTGAAGAAGTTATAATCGAAATGGTCATATTTTTTGGTTACATGAAGTCAACAATCGCTTAGAAGTTGTTTGCAAAAAAAGTGTTACATTCTCAAAATAAAGAGTTTAACAAACTAGTTTCGCGGTAGTAACGTATAAAATGTTGAACTTTACACAAAAATGTTGCGTTTTATAAAAAAAAAAAGCGTTTCTAAAAATGCCCATAAAAATATTTTTCAAACAAAAATGCACATTTTTTTTTTAATTTAATGTGTTGGATTATGTGAAAACTGATATTATTTATTTCAGTTAAAATTTTTCGTATCTATATAATGAAATTTTCATGCTGATCTCATAAATGTATTATTGCTTACATGAAAGTATTTAATACCCGTATTTTACTTGTAATTTGAATGTGTTTGTATTATTAACGCTTGCATAACTCAATGGTATTATTAAATTCATGAAATCTACAAAAAATGCTTTGAAAATTACCACATACAGTTTCATTTGTAGTGGCATCGTTGGAAAATACTATACAAAATGCACATTTGCTAGGCGCTCTCACAAGAACGAGAGTTTCGTATCGTTTAAACTTTGATTAAGGCTCCTCTCTGAAGACAAAATATTTTTTTTCTTTTTTTGAACTCAAACTTGCTTTTAAAGTTGCTGCAGAAAAATGATAGCAAGCAAGTATTTTTCGAGTCAATGTAAATGCATGATTGGATTAAATGAGTTTTTGAGTAGAAGTAAGTAAGAAAGTTTTGAGTAGAAGAAAGTAAATAATTGAAGGCATCAAATACTTAGCTTACTTACTACACTTGCAAGTTGCAACTACTCAACTTTGCTATGTAAGTAAGGCATATTAACTACTTTCCAAAGTAACTACACAAACTTGTAACTCTGCTTTTTCGCTCACTCCCATTCTGATTCGCATTACTACTTTTTACTCTAATCTCTATATATATCTACATATATGTATGTATACGAGTATGTACATACAAATGGTTTTGCCGTAGTATTTTAATTACACCCAACTCTTTCACCATTTTACTACTATCTACTGAACAGCATGCTATAGCTAAGTTTTTCTTTGAATTCTCCTTGGGGGCCAGGTGACCACTCGGAAAATTTAATTATACACGTCACCGCCATCGTCTCTGTAGGCCATTTCTGGCGCGTTCAGTCATTAAATCGTTAGTCCCTTCGCCCAACGTGTCCCAACGAATTTAGCCTTCACTCATAAATACTAAACTAAATACTTAAATAGTAGAGAACAGCACGACGTCACTCGCTAAGTAAGTGTCAACGGTTGTAAATCGCGTTAGCGGAAGTCGTAAAAAAGACTCGGTGGACACTTGAAGTGCCAACTTCCGACGCTACACTAATGAACTAGTTCTTCTTCTTTTGGTTATCCTCGTTGCTCATTCGGTTAGTGGAACAAAGTAGC
Source organism: Philophylla caesio (assembly GCA_963971545.1). Taxonomy (NCBI): domain Eukaryota; kingdom Metazoa; phylum Arthropoda; class Insecta; order Diptera; family Tephritidae; genus Philophylla; species Philophylla caesio. The sequence continues at coordinate 21,382,356 of OZ020607.1, forward strand.
GAAACTTTAATCACAGTTGTTCTTCTATTTAATTTTATGTTTACCTACTTTTAAGCGAGTTACTGTTGTTGTTACGCTTGCAGCAGAGAGTTTGTATTTTTTTTTTTTTTTTTGGTAACGTTTATCACTTTTTAACGCAAACTTCTATTTTTTGTGTTAATTTCTGTAGTCAAGGCAATTAGGCAGCATTCTGAAAATAATGAAGAATGTCTTGCGTGAAATAATGTTGCAGATCATTACGGTGTGAATATCTTTATATGTAATATTAGAGGTTAGCAGCCAATAATTGACGTTGTTGAGACTAATTAAAGGGTGCTGCCTCAACATATTTAAAAGTTTTGCTTGTTACGTTTTAGTTTTTAGAAAAATGTTTCATTTCAAGATCCGGCGCTTGGTGTTTTTTGAAGAAAAAAAAATTGTCACAAATCATTGCGTAGTTTCAGTTTCCTTAGATTGGTTTGGATTGCATTTGTGGTAGGCCGAAAAACTCCAAGTTTCCCAAACACGCAGGCAAAATTGCCTATTGTACTTAACGCCTAAAGAGGGAGCTAAGGAGAATAGAATGGGGAGGAAGCATGGGGTGTTAGCGTTCAATCAACAGATCTATTTAAAAAAATATGATGCAGCGTCTTTTTAAGTGAACTTTACATGAATAGTTTAAAATCAATCCCGGAACCGTTCACACGTTTTTGTTTAATTGTGTAAAGAGAAATGAGTAATTATATTAATTATGTATCTATTCTTATTGTGTCGTTTACGGTAAGAGGATTTTTTTTAATTTCAGTCACTAGTTTTCCAAAATTTGTACGTGAGTGCTGGAAGCGGGTGTTTGATGAGGATCTTTCAAAGCCTTACCTACTCGTAGAGAGGTACTTCTTCAAAACAGTAACTTCATATTTAAAAAAATTTTAATTGAAAAATTAAAAAAAAGTATTTCATTCCGTTCAAAAACATCAAAAAAAAAGATTACGAAATTCTCTATTATGAGCCCAAAAACACTCTAATTAGCCATTAAAAATTAACCAAGAAATTCGTATATAAAACTCGCTAAAGACACCTAGAAACGTTCAAATATAGCTCTAAAAAAGCTCTGAAAATAAGTCACTGAAAATGAGTCTTCAAACGTACTGATTTCATTTGATTTGGTGTCTTTAAGGAGTAATTTTTTAGACTCCTTTCAATGTGTCCGCAAAAGAAGAAAACATCGCTCTGAACTTCTTTTTTGTATTTTTTTTTTTTTTGGTAGTTAATCAAAACCTTATAAAAGAAAGTTTTTCCTGTTTCCGAATTTTATCTTATTACATTTAAAGAGCTTAAATAAATCACTTTTTATACAACCAAACAGTTGTATTTTATTCGAATAAAGATAAGTGTGTAATGCCACGGGTAAGTGTTAGTGAAAAATGAAATTTATTTCTGATTTTATTTGTCAGACAAATACAAATACGAGTAAATTTTTTTTTGATTTGATCCGTCGTCCAAATTAAGAAATAATATAATTTGTGAGCTCATGAATTTGGTGACATAAAACCTTCAATTCAGATATGAATTTGATTTAATTAAATTTGTTATTTAAAACCATTATGACTTTAGCTCGCAAATTAAAACGTTTAACGATATACAGTTGTTCTTAAAAATGGGTAGACAGCACTTTGAGAAGTACCCGTTCCTCAAAACAACCGCAACCATTCTCAAAAGTAAATTTTTGTGCGGTGTTTTGAAATCTTGATTTCACTAAAAAAGAGAGCAGCAAACAGGAATTAAATAATATCATGGACAAAGTGGTATAAGAGGACTGATAATGGTGCAAAATAATACCGATAATTTTATTGACAATTAAATATAAAGTTTTTTAAAAAGTTAGGAAAAGCATACTATTTTGAAAAGATTTCTTTCATATAAATAAATGTACAAGTATTTTAGTTAAATGCACTTATAGCCTTTTTCTTATTTGATATTTTCCTGATTTGAAAATTAGGAATTGATTTTTTTTTTTAAAGTCGATTAATCTGGTAATTATACAAGTACGATTAGACATGTATTTATAAATGCAAAGCAAACTTTCCTTATATTATGTAACCTTTTTTGTTGCGCATTATTTTAATAAAGGTTTAATTTGCTGCTTTTCGTTTTCGCTACATAAATAATAACTCTTTACATAATAGTTTTCAAATTTCTTTGCACTTATTACAAGATTTTCTTAATTGGGTCACTGTATAAGTTTGTGTTGAAATCACATTATGTCAAAGTATGAGAGCATCATACAACAATTAATTTAAGTATTTTCCCCATCGGACCTCTTATCTACAGTAATTATGCAACTTTTTTGATAAGTTTAGTTCCATTTGTGAGAATTTCCTTTATTGGTCAAATATTTAAGCGTACAAATTTGCAAATTTTGTTAACAATATAAGCTTTGCATGTTAATATTAATTATTTGCTTATTTAATTAAAAAGTTCATATTATTGAAAAAGTTTTCAAATATAATAGTTATAAAATTGAATGAGTAAAGTTTTTACAAGCGGTTTACCAAGGTAAACTTTTTGATCATCTTTCATCTTTATTAGGCAGGCACAATGCATGAAAGCTAAACTTATATATTTACTTTTGGTGTGAGAAAACTCTAATTAAATTAGGGACCATTCAATACTTAGAATGGAGATATATCTAGTACTTTAAACACCATAAACGTACAATGATTTACAGTGAAAATGGTCCGATGAATTTCTCCGCTATGTTTGCGCAATGCTTCCGTTAATTTTTGATTAAACCATAGTTCAATCTATAACTACCCTGTAGTCAAATGTACTAGTTGTAAGCATCGCAAGCCCAACTAGTCAGCTATGTCAGGGATGTCCTTCGAGATGGCAATTGTCATATTTGGATCAGAAATGTACCAGTCTCATACTAGTACAGTCTCATACTAGTACAAAAAAAACACTAGTCCAATTATCGACCAAGCATACTAGTCAGCTACTTATTTAAAACAGACAAAGAAATGCTAGTCCAATTGTGAACCAAAACTACTAGTTTGAGATTAAAAAGGGGAATTATATAAAATAATTTCATGAATTGAGTAAAATTTAAAATATGACACATTTTTATTTAGCAGTTTTAGATTTGCTAATTATTTGTTTTACATTTTCTGAATATTAATAGAAAAAAAACTACATTTTCTAAGTACTGATAGAAAGGAAAAATTAATACATAAATACTTCAAAGTTGGTATCATTCCAAAGAATAAATGAAAGCATATTTCATTAAATGTTATTCAAAGTAAAACAACTTTTGTAAATAATTGCATAAACTTAAATAAAAGTACAAATATTCATTGAATTAAATTAAGTTCATTAGCTTGACTTGGTTTGAAAGCACATTTCAGGCTTTTCTTTCTAAAAGTTCTTAAAAAATTTAAAACTTTTATATAGTTTAAAAAAAAGTAGTAATTAACTCAGTTAATTTCCATTAATTAAATATTTTCTATAGTTTAGCTTGTTGATTACGCAGCTTTGTTTGAGCTTGGACTAGTTCGATGTCAATCTGTAAATTCTTGTTGTAAACTAGTCAGGGTTTGGTGTTTCACTGCAGTGTAAAAATACAAAAGTCGAGTTTAGTTCTAGTTCAAAGTTCCAAGTCGTTAAAAATGTCGGTTGATTTTTGAGAAATTTTCGTTTAAATGTTTTACATTAAACACATTACATTTTCTTAAATAACCATACCCAGATAATACATAGAGGAAATTGGGCATCACTATTTTGTCAGTGCGCATAATAGAAAGTAAACAAATAAATATCAAACTAAACTCTGAGTTTATAAAACATCGCAATGTGGGCGGTTGTCAGTTGTTCACAAACAAAAAAATGCAAAGTCGAACTTTTAGCGCAACGTGAACATACTCGTATTTTTATATAAATTTATCTACAAACATATGTATGTGCATCTACATAAAATCGTATGTACATTTATTTATTTGCATTAAGTATTTCCATCGTAATGGGCCTACAACATTAGAGTAATCGTTTTCTTTGACGTAATTGATTTGAAGATTTATTTATAAGAACTTACTTTCGGTAGCTTTTCCTAACGATTCACATTATTGTATTTATGGCTATGTACATTTTTTTCTTTACTTTTCCTTTGAGTATAATTCAAGTAAGCAGTTTGCAGGTAAAAACAAAAAAATATTTACAATGCGAAATAATCCGTACTTTAATTATACTCAAGTACGATGTCAATCAATCGCTTTAAGTGCCGCTATATCCATAATATCGTAGAATATGTAATGTAGCGCGAAAATAGAAGATGTTTAAATGAATTTTCCACCAACAACAACAATGTCACCTTTAATGCCTTGTTATTTTCATACGAAGCTCTTTATGTGTGTGTGATATAACAAATACTTAGATGCGGTATGAAGTTCTCTTACTACCTTCGAGTATGTGCATATGTAAAGAATTTCTTCAATATCCCGCATTATCCTTTTTCTTTGTGGCAACGTGTGGAAAATCGAAAAGGATAAGTGACATACATACAAGCGCTGGCATGTGTGCGCAATTGGGTTCAAGTGTGTGAGTGTAAATAATGCGTGATGCGTGTGAATAGCAAATATGTATGTACGAGTATATATTGAACATATAAAATACAATAAAATACAAAAAAAATACACACATACATATCGATGTTATTTATTACTTGACCAACGGCAGCAGATATGTTTTCATATAAAAAGCATCATTGACAATACAATGCATTTGCGTGTATACATTGAGAAATATGTGCCCAGCAAAAAATCTGGAAACACTTTTAGTTGGAGCGTGTTCTATATCGTATTACCTTAGAATTTCTTAATCTAATGCTTTATAAAAGCGAAAGGCGAAACGCTTAAGAAATACACAGTCAAAGAGAAATATCAGCAGAACAGCCGCACTTGATTGTGAAATGTAAAAAGAAGGAAAAACAGCGTAAGCTTGGCTCAGTGCGTTTAAATGCCGGCTTAAGTATTACGTTTGATATCGTTGCTTCGAGTCCCGCGGAAGCCAAGAAGAATGAAGTCAGTTGAGCAGATGTAATGACCTTCGAAATAGTACTACATATAACATCTACCGCTTTGAGTATTGTTGATTTTTCCTTAAAAATTCCCAAAAACTAATCGGCCTTAAAGCTCATAAGCAATTAATAATTAAACAGTTATATGGCCAAACAATAACATTTCCGAATAAATTTTTAAGTAATTAGTTAATATTTGTGCCATTGTCTTTGATTGTTGTTAAAGGGAGTTTTTGTAAAATTTGATAAACAGCAGATTTGAAAATTCAAAAACATGTTCAGAACTTTCATGTTTTCATGTGAGTTGAAGTAAAGTGAGTAGAAGTGAGCTGGAGTAATGTGAGATGAGTTTAACAGCGATGGGCTTAGGTTTGGTATTCTTAGGGTTGGTGAGTACAGGTAAGCAGAGTTAATATGTGGTAAGTTAAGGTGCGGTGAGTTCAAATATGAACCGTTAATGCGTGGTGAGTTTATATGTGGTAAGTTTACAGATGGGAGTATAGTTGTTGGAGGTTTAGTTGTTATGAGGTATGATGATAAGAGGAAGCAGAATAAGTAGTTACTTCTTGCCACCCTCAAGTAATAATTTCGTTGTTTTTGCCATTTTTATTTTTCAATTTGCTATCACCACTAAAGAAGTTTCACTTTACAAATAAAAATAAAAAAGAAGGATGATAGGCTGAGTCGATTTGTCACTTCCGTTTGTCTGTACGTCTCTTTGAATGCAAATTAGTCTCTCAATTTTAAAACAATTTCGTTGAAATTCTTCAGTCAGGTGGCTTTTTATAATTTATTAGACATTTGTCGGAATCGGTCAGATCGGAAGACTATAACGCATATGGTGCCGATTGCTCAAATATTATATTTTGCACCATAACTTTTAAACAGTGAAATTTTGCCCAAATTACAGTTACTGTTAGCAATATACATACATATTAGCAGAGAAATATAACATATATGTAGCTCCTATACAATTCTTCCATTCATGAAAGGTATAAACTTCAGCATAGCCGAAGATAGCCCTTTTTGTACTTGATTTTACTTAATTCAAATAATATGCGGTAGCATACAGATTGTTGTCCTTTGAACTGAAGGTAAGTTACATTTAATGCTTGACCCAATAATTTTTATTTATTGAAAGGAAATTAACGTACTTTGTCTGTGGAAAAAAAATGGAATGAGGACCAATTATAAGATAGTTTTATACAGAAAATGTACCCAAAAGCATCGAAAGTGTGACGAAAAAACCTAAATATAACGAAAAAGTACCGAAAATGTATCAGAAAAATACCTAAACTTTACTGAACAGTATCGTAAGTGTATCAAAAAAGTACCTTAAAAATGTACAAAAAATGTACCTATAATGTAATAAACTTTTCTCGAAACGTTCCTGAACAACTTCCACAAATGAGGTCTTATAAAGGAGAAAATTTACCAAAATGTATCGAAATTGTACCGAAAATGTAACTAAAATATATCGAAAACTTACAGAACCTTATAATTTTAAAAGAGAAGACTTTTATAATATGCATACATTAATTTAAAACTAAGGCTTTGAAGTCTTTAAATTATTTATTTCGCTCAAATTTATTTTAAATGCAATACTTTACAAAAGAAAAATTTACAAGAAATTAGCATTAGTTCGTAAATTATGTGAACAAGTGCATACGCATAAATCTATGTGGCACAACAAACCAAAAACAATTGCAATTTTTTCGTTAACTTTAATTTTTCAATTTGTTAAGCTTTCTAACTTTTTTTTTTTACATTTAACTTATTTGTGTACATACATATGTATGTACATGTAAACTAGAATTTTTGCGCTTGAAAAAATTCAATTCAATTTACTAATTCTCCCTTCATTTTTTTTTTCTTCTCTTTTATTGCTTTCCAATCATCGTTTACGTCGACCATTCGTCTATTTTGCCTTTGTGTGCTGTTGTGGTGCGTTACTTCTGTGGCTGCTGCTCCTGTTGCGGCGTTTATCAATCGATGGTGAAACCAACAACCGCACTAATGACGTTACCTTCGCTGCCACTCGCACTGACTAACGACGCTCCCGCATTCCCTACGACTTCCTCACTGCCCTGACGCCTTTGATGATGCTGTCCAATTTTCCGTTTTGTTGCCTACACAATCTGCCTGTCCTATTTGGTCATCGTCGTTCCAACGCCTGTTTGGGCTGTGTTATCGACGATATCGACAATATCGACAACAACATTTCGCTTTTGATGCTGGTTAAATTCGCATACATTGTCACACAAACTTATCATTTGCTATCAATACAACTCCGTTTTCAATTTCTGCGCGAAATGCTTTATGCCGACGCTGCTTGATTGTGCGTCTCAACGGGTTGTCAACACAATTTTTTTTGTTTCAAACTTCATCACCACCATGACCATCATCGCCGTCCATACCAATTGCACATACTTGGATTCAACTGAACAGCTTATAGAAAATGTCAATCGAGCGATGTGTTCTGCAATGTGTCTGGCGGTTCGGCTCCCACCGACGGAAGCCGCTTGTCCGGTCCCTGTGTGCCGAAAGAGAAACGTTGCGACGGCTATCTAGACTGCCGCAATGGACGCGACGAGGATGGCTGCACAGGCATCTCGTGTCGTTTGGATCAGTTTCGTTGTGCCAATGGGCAGAAGTGCATTGACGCTTCGCTCAAGTGTAATCACAAAGACGATTGTGGTGATAAATCTGATGAGCAGGGCTGCAGTAAGTATTCAAACGTGAAATCATAGTCGCCATCATCATTGACATACCCAACAGATGCTACACTTCTAGTCAAGCCATTGTAATGTGTGAGACGTGTTGGCACAAGAGTTTGCGGCAATTGCAAAGCACTAATGGTGCGAGGACAATACAAGAGAGTTAACTGCTCATTGAATTTTTTTACAAACTGCCAGCTGCAGAAAATTATGCCATGCATTCCGTTGATTGTATGTAGTTAACAGGGAATTGGTAAACGTTCAAAATGGCCAACTGCCAATGCCACCCATATATTTTACTATGCGTTAGTAGCGTTTGGCAAAAACTTTTGAAGCACTCTTGCTTTTTTATGCAAACCATTTTATACTGAAGCGTTTCATGTACACTGCAAGCAGCAGCGCTGAAAATGAACACATTTTACTACATAGCCTACGATTTGCATTCAAACATCTAACCATTTTTCATGCACAAACGAAGACATATGCACAGCCAATAACTCGTCAATATCATTTAAAATGCTACACAACCACGAGCACTTTCGTCCGCTTCATGCTGATAGATGCGCCCGTTAATATTTTCATATACATATGAACATATGTATGTGTGCCCTTCGAAGTGCATCTCATGACTTAAACTCGTCCACCATTTTCCCGTTCATTTGCATACATAATCGATTTGTTGTTTTTTTTTTTTGTTACATAGATTTTCCACCCTGCCATCACGGCCAATTCCGCTGCACGAACGCCTTATGCATACCATCCAACTTCTATTGTGACGGCTATCACGATTGTGCAGACGAAAGTGATGAAGCCAATTGCACGGCAATCGCATGTCCTGATAACAAGTTCCTTTGTCCGCGCGGCGGCCCCAATGGCACACCGAAGTGCATACTGAAATCTCAGTTGTGCGATGGTAAACGCGATTGTGAGGATGGCAGCGATGAGGAGACCGCCTGCTGTAAGTTTGCCAAAGTTGCCTACCTTCCTCACTTAGACAATTTTTAATTTTTTAATTTTAATACTTCCATCTAACCACTCAGCTACTGGCTCCTGTCCCGCTCTAAGCTGCGAATATCGATGCGGTCCTTCGTTGACTGGTGGCGCCTGCTATTGTCCGAATGGTCAGGCGATTTCTGCTGACAACCGCACATGCATGGATCTGGATGAGTGTGCCGAATGGGGTCATTGCGATCAATTGTGCACGAACACCGATGGTTCGTATAGCTGCCAGTGCGCGCAGGGTTACAGCTTGATCAATAATTCGAAATGTATTGCGCCTGATGCCAATAATCTGCAGCTTATATTTGCGCATGATCGTGCCGTTGTGCGCATGTCTGCACATGGCCTCCATACACTCGTGCTGGCCAATGCTACTGCCGCCTCTGGTGTGGCCTATCACTATCAACGCAATACACTGTATTGGTCGGATATTAAAACACGCAAGGTGCAGTCCATACCACTGGATGTGTTTAACGGTGCTATATCGCCTTTGGATCTAACGCTGCCTGGTACTTGGGCACCCGTGGCGCTGGCCGTCGATTGGGTGGGCGACAAGATCTATGTGGCCGATTTGATTGGACAGAAAATTGATGTTTTTGAATTGAGCGGTCATTGGCATGCGGTGGTGTTGGGTTCCAATCTAACCAGCCCCGCCGACTTGGCACTTGATCCCACATCGGGTCTCATGTTCGTTGCTGACGGTGGTCAGGTGTTGCGCGCGCATATGGATGGCACGCATGCACGCTCAATTGTCTCCGAAGCGGCGTATAAAGCGTCCGGCGTTACTGTGGACATCATTGCGAAACGTGTTTATTGGTGCGACTCACTGCTGGACTATATTGAGACGGTCAACTATGAGGGCAATCATCGTATAATGGTGTTGCGTGGCCAGCAAGTGCCCAGTCCATCACGATTGGCACTTTTTGAGAATCGCATTTTTTGGACCGATGCCACAAAGCAAGGTATCATGTCGGTGGATAAATATGCCGGTCCCACTTCAATACAAGTCACATACAAAGCGAAGGACATACGCGAACCAAAGGGAATTGTGGCTGTGCATGCGCTGAGTCAACCACGCGTATCCAATCCTTGCGGCAACAATAATGGTGGTTGCAACCACATGTGCATCGTGACAGCCGTAAAGGGTGCGCCCACTGGATTGGGATTTCGTTGTGCCTGTCACACCGGCTATCAGCTGCAAACGGACTTAAAGAATTGTAAACTTGTGCGCGAATTTTTGATGTACTCACAGCAGCGCTTCATTAAAGGTAAAGTGCTTGAACCAGTTATAGAGGGTTTCAGCGATGCTATACTGCCGGTGGTGTCGAGGCGTGCTCGTTTTGTTGGTTTGGACTTTGATTCGCGTGATGAGTTCATCTATTACTCGGATGTGCTTCAAGATGTTATCTATCGTGTACATCGCAATGGCACTGGACGCGAAATTGTGCTTGCCTCGCAGAATGAAGGAGTCGAGGGTCTGGCTGTTGATTGGGCTTCGAAAAATCTATACTACATCGATTCGCGCAAAGGCACACTAAATGTGCTCTCCACACGTAATGTTACCTATCGACGCACCCTCTTAAAGGATCTCAAGCGTCCACGCGCTATTGTTGTTCATCCCAATCGTGGTTATATATTCTTTTCGGAATGGGATCGCCCTGCGAATATAACACGCGCAAATACAGATGGCACAAATTTGGTTGTTTTCAAGAATGTCACATTGGGCTGGCCTAATGGTCTATCGATTGATTACAAAGAGCATCGCGTTTACTGGTGCGATGCACTCTTGGATCATGTGCAGCACTCCAATCTCGATGGTACTGATATTAAAACGGTGAACTCGCGCTTGGTACGTCATCCATTCTCAATTGTCATACACAATGAATGGATGTACATCACTGACTGGCGACTGGATGCTATTATACGACTGCACAAACTTACTGGCGAACAAGAGGAAATGATGGTGCGTGAACCGCAAACGAATCGGCTTTATGGCGTGAAAGTTTACAGTCATGAGGTGCAAACTATTGTCGACATACATCCGTGCCATATAAATAACGGCGGTTGTGAAAAGATCTGTTTCGCTATACCAAGAAACGATTCTACGCAGCCAACATTGCAGGCGCGCTGCTCTTGTCCTTATGGCGAGCGACTGGCAGAGGACCAACGCTCATGCATGGCAGATCCAAATGCAGAGCCACCAGTCCAACCATGCCCGAACTCGTGGGACTTCACCTGCAACAATCAACGGTGTATACCCAAATCGTGGGTGTGTGATGGAGATGATGATTGCCTGGACAACAGTGATGAGGAACAGAATTGCACAAGTGAGTATGAGAGAGTGGCTGGCTGAAAATTTTTAAGCAGGTAGAGTCATATTTTACGAACATTAAATTTTCTTTTTCTCTTTTCAATAGAACCAACTTGTGGATCTACTGAGTTTCAATGCAAGTCCGGCCGCTGTATACCGCTCAACTTCCGCTGCGATCAGGAGAATGACTGTGGCGATAATTCCGATGAATTCGAATGCGGCAATGTCACTTGCGGCACCGCACAATTCGCCTGTGAAAATGGCCGTTGCATACCAAATATGTGGAAGTGTGACAGCGAAAACGATTGTGGCGATGGTTCGGACGAGGGTGATTTTTGCGCAGAGAAGACCTGCGCTTACTTCCAATTCACTTGCCCGCGCACCGGCCACTGCATACCGCAAAGTTGGGTGTGCGATGGCGATGATGATTGCTTCGACAAGCAGGATGAAAAAGATTGTCCACCGATCACGTGTTTGGCTAATCAATTTAAGTGTGCCGATTTGCGGCAGTGTGTCGAGGAGTCCTACAAGTGTGATGGCATACCAGACTGTAATGATGGCAGTGATGAACTGGACTGTCCGTCGATGGGTCCAAATCAATGCAATTTGGAAAAACACTTCCGCTGCAAATCATCTGGTTTCTGCATACCGATAGCTTGGCACTGCGATGGGTCCAACGACTGTTCCGATCAGTCCGATGAAGAAGATTGCGGCCAAATCACATGCGCACAAAACTTTTTCAAATGTAACAATTCCAACTGCGTTTTCAAGGCGTATATTTGTGATGGCAAAGATGATTGTGGTGATGGTTCTGATGAGAGTTCATTGCATGCTTGTGTGCCACCGCCATTCAAGTGCCCTTACGGCCAGTGGAAATGTCCGGGCGTTAGTGAACGCTGTGTTAATATGACTTCTGTATGCGATGGTACGCCGGATTGTCCGAATGGTGCAGATGAGGGTGAAGGTTGCGATCTGGCTGAGTGTACACATCAAGGCGGACTCTGTTCGAATGGTTGTCAAAAGACGCCCTTGGGTGCCACATGTGTATGTCCGCCAGGCTCAGATATTGGCGAGAATGGGTTTACTTGCGTCGATATGAACGAGTGCGATCCACCAGGACTGTGCTCGCAACAATGTACCAACACGAAGGGTTCATATTTCTGCTCTTGCTTAGATGGCTACCTATTGGAACCGAACAAACATTCTTGCAAGGCTGTAAACCACTCTGCGGCTTTCCTTATCATATCCAATCGTCACTCCATACTCGTTGCTGACTTGAAAGAGCAAGGCCTAGAACGTGTGCCAATAATTGTGGAAAATGTGGTGGCCACAGCCTCTAATATGCATACAGGCACCATTTTCTGGAGCGACATGAAGCTTAAAAAGATCTCACGTTTAGACCGCGGTCAGGAGCCACAGGAAATCATCAACACCGGCTTGGACTTGGTTGAGGGTTTAGCCTATGATTGGGTTGCAAAGAACCTATACTGGTTAGACAGCAAGTTGAACACAATTGAAGTGTCGGCAGAGAACGGTTCGAGTCGCCTGGTATTGGTCCGTGAGAATATCACGCAACCACGTGGCATGTGTATCGATCCGAGCCCCGACGCACGCTTTATCTTCTGGACCGATTGGGGTGAGAATCCACGCATCGAACGTATTGGCATGGATGGCACGATGCGTGAAACGATTATCAACACGAAAATATATTGGCCGAATGGTCTCACTTTAGATATTGCCACTAAGCGTGTATACTTTGCTGACTCGAAACTCGATTTCATTGATTTCTGCTATTACAACGGCACCGGTCGCCAGCAAGTTTTGGCCAACAGTCACTACCTTCTACATCCGCATTCGCTTTCACTCTTCGAGGACACGCTATACTGGACAGATCGACAGTTGAATCGTGTACTATCGGCTAACAAATTCCGTGGAAAAAATCAAACAGTTGTTTCGCATCTAATCAGTCAACCACTGTCCATACACGTGCACCATCCCTCATTGCAACCTTTTTATTTAAATCCTTGCGAAAAGTCAAACTGTCAACATCTTTGTTTGCTGAGCCCAAGCGCTAAGGAAGGTTTTTCGTGTAAATGTAAACCAGGCTATCGTCTAATGAGCGAAGGACGCTGCGTGGAAGAAGAAAATCCATTTTTGGTTGTCGTAAAGGGTACACAGATTGTCGATATACCACTGAATGGTGGTGATGCTCGTGCTGGTTCACTCGCACCTGTTATCGGCATTGAGAGCAGCACTGGTTTGGACTTTGATCGCAAAGGGGAAACTCTCTACTGGGTACAAGGACGTGAGGATGACGATGAGAATTGCACGATATATTCAACGCCTTACGGCGGTGGCAATAAAACCTTATTCCTCGGCGCCGACACTGGCGTTGTTGGATCGCCTTACACCATCGCCTTTGATTGGCTGGGCCGTAACCTTTATATGGGTAACCGTATTGCTAGCAATATTGAAGCGGTACGTGTGGATGGTAAAATTAAGTACCGTACGATCATTCTCGCAAACGATGGCAATCAAACTTCGGTTTCCAAACCGAAGCAAATAGTGTTAGATCCAAACGATGGAAAACTATTTTGGATCGATGAGGGTGGTTTTGGTGTGCCTGTAAAGATTGGACGCGTGAATATGAACGGTAACAAGCCGATGGTGTTAAAATCGGATATCGAACACCCCGAGAGCATTGCTTTGGATATTGAAAAGAAATTGGTATATTATAGCTCTCAATATTTGGCATCCATCTGTGTCATGGACTATCACGGCGAAGACCATCGTGTGCTTCTTACAGAAGAAAATGCCATTTCGCGTCCGAAAAGCTTGGGCATCTTAGACTCTAGATTGTACTATCTTGACCCTGACTATGAAAAAATTGTGCGCGTTGATTTGCCACGCGGCGATAATCCCAAAGTGATTGTAGACAATGAACCCGATTTGAAGAGCATGACTATTTTCAAAAAACGTCCTATGATGCAACATCCCTGTCAAACGAATAACGGCGGCTGCGAACATCTCTGTATACCTGATGACGTCTCGTCCCGTACCTGCACATGTGGCGTTGGCTACCGCAAAGAAAACGACATTAATTGTGTGGCTTACAAAACATTCGCTGTTGTTTCACAATTGGATGTTACACGTGGTTATAGCTTAACCGATAGCTCTGAGGCGATGGTGCCTATTAGTGGTCCCGGTCATCATATTTTACACGTAGATGTGCTCTTCCGCGAACAATGGATATACTGGGCCGAATACAACCGTGGCATTTGGAATGGTATTTTCAGACGACGTCCCAATGGCACCGACCTTCAGCACATCGTTAAGGATGGTATTGGCAGCAATGGAATTCGCGGTCTAACCATCGATTGGGTCGCAGGCAATATGTACTTCACAAATATATACCCGCATGAAAACTATGTAGAAGTTTGTTGGTTAGATGGCAGCAATCGTAAGGTGCTCGTGAAGACTACAACCGATGCACCACGCGAGCTAGCTGTTAACCCGATAAAACGCCTGTTGTATTGGATCGATTATGGACAGCATCCGCGCATTGGCAAGGCTTATTTGGACGGTTCGAAGTGGACGCCAATGGTAACATCGGGCATTTCTAATCCACGCGACTTAACAATTGATATGCTGACCCATGATGTCTACTGGGTCGATTCAAAATTGGATACGATACAGAAGATTTCGTATTCAGGCGGCAATCGGAAAATTATTCGACGTAATTTACCCAATCCAATGGGTATTGCCATATATCTTAGTGATGTCTACTGGGTAGATCGAAATTTGATGACAGTTTTCAAGGCCTCCAAGCTATCAGGTAATGAATCGGCACCCGTGCGCGTGCGTACAAATTTACAGAAACTACGCGACATTGCCATATACAATATTAATAATCAGCCACAAGATGAGAGCAATCCTTGCGCACGCCTTGGCAATGGTGGCTGCGACCAGTTATGCTTCAGTTTTCCGCCTGAACAAACGAATCCTTCACGTCGTTGCGATTGCGCCACCGGTAAATTAGCGGCGGACGAGCGCAAATGTGAGGTGGTTAATGAATATCTAGTTTTCGCTACACGCACAGAGATACGTGCGGTCAATCTTGATCCACATTCCACACAAGTGCCATTCACGCCAATGAACAATCTTACTAATGTTGTAGGCCTCGACTTCGACTTTGCAAATAATCACATGTTATTCACTCAAATCCGTCCATGGGCAAAGATTGCCTACACTAAAGCTGACAGTCCGAGTAGCGGTGATGTCAATGTCGTACTGAGTAAAGGCATCAATCCTGAAGGTATTGCATATGATTGGACACAAAAGAAAATTTACTGGACGGATAGCTCGAATAATTCGATTTACGCCATGAATTTGGATGGCACTGATCTTGTAATGATTGCGCGCGTCGAACGGCCGCGTGCTATCGTATTAGATCCGTGCAACGGCACGCTGTACTTCACCGACTGGGGTCGTTTTGGCACGTCCGGTAAAATCTTTCGCACCACCATGGCTGGTTCGTTAAAACGTGCGATTGTTGATAAGGAGCTCTCGCAACCCAGCGGCTTAGCGATCGATTATGATGATCGTAAACTGTATTGGACCGATGCTGTACGAGAGAAAATCGAACGTTCCGACTTAGATGGTAAGAATCGGGAGCTACTCGTAGACGCCACCATATATCCCTTCGCTATAACCGTCTTCCGCAACTATATCTACTGGACCGATCTGCAGCTGCGAGGCGTCTATCGTGCCGAGAAGCATACTGGCGCTAATGTTGTGGAGATAGTGAAGCGCCTAGAAGACTCACCGCGCGATATACGTGTCTACAGCGCTGATAGACAGAAGTGTTCTGTGAATCCATGTTCGATAAAGAACGGCGGCTGTGCACAAAGCTGTCATCCGGCGCCCAATGGCAAAGCGGAATGCAAATGCGACGATAGCTCGAAAGTGGTCAATGAGGGACGCATGTGCGCCCCACGCAACAACACTTGTGAATCAAGCAAATTTTACTGCCAAAATGGCAAATGTATTTCGCGTATGTGGTCATGCGATGGCGACGATGACTGTGGAGACAACTCGGACGAAGATCCAAACTACTGCGCTTTTCATTCGTGCTCGCCCACAGAGTTTCGTTGCAACAATGGACGCTGCATATTCAAGTCATGGAAATGTGATCATGAAAATGACTGTAAAGACGGCTCCGATGAGATCGATTGTACGTATCCACCCTGTGTTGATGGTGAATTCACATGCGGCAACGGACGTTGCATACCCATGGCACAAGTGTGCAATGGCGTTAATGATTGCAAGGACAATACCACCTCGGATGAAACACACGAACGTTGTCCGCAAAATACAACATGCCCGCCTAACCATCTCAAGTGTGAGAAGACCAACATTTGCGTGGAACCTTACTGGCTATGCGATGGCGATAACGATTGTGGTGATAACTCAGATGAAGATCCCCTGCATTGTGGACAACGCACTTGCCCGACAAACAGCTTCCGTTGCCCGAATCACCGTTGCATACCGGCAACTTGGTATTGCGATGGCGACGATGATTGCGGTGACGGTGCCGACGAACCGCCAGAGTACTGCAAGTCTGAAGGACGTACCTGCTTCGGTGATCTGTTTACGTGCGACAATGGCAATTGCATACCAAGAATATACATTTGTGACGGTGATAATGATTGTCTGGACAACAGCGATGAGGACAACAGGCACCAGTGCAGTAAGTGAAAGCTATTGGTCATACATACATACATATAACAGAGGCAGTACATTATTTTTATTTTTTAACATTCCAGATGATCGCAAATGCGACGAAGAAACGGAATTCACTTGCGTTGAAAATAAGGCTTGGGGACGTGCACAATGTATACCTAAGAAGTGGATATGCGATGGCGATCCGGATTGTGTGGATGGCGCTGACGAGA
Source organism: Philophylla caesio (assembly GCA_963971545.1). Taxonomy (NCBI): domain Eukaryota; kingdom Metazoa; phylum Arthropoda; class Insecta; order Diptera; family Tephritidae; genus Philophylla; species Philophylla caesio. Next base: position 21,399,384 of record OZ020607.1, read on the forward strand.
ATACCACGCTGCATAATTGCGCCACCCAACAACCCTGCGGTGAGGAAATGTTCACTTGCGACAATGGTCGATGCATCAATAAGGTAAGAGCGGATTTGCATTTTTATTACAACGAAGATGAATAAGCAAACAATTATCTTCTTTTGTTCGAAGGGCTGGACTTGCGATCACGACAACGACTGTGGTGATGGCTCTGACGAGGGTAAATTTTGTAGTTCCAAATACAAAAGTTGCTCGGATCAGGAATTCACCTGTCAGAACTTTAAGTGCATACGAAATCAGTATCGCTGCGATGGCGAAGACGATTGTGGTGATCACTCCGATGAAGTGGATTGCAAGAAGGATAACACTACATGTCCGAATGGTCAGTTTACTTGTACGAATGGTCAGTGCATTGACTATCAATTGGTATGCAACAAAGTGCCCGATTGTACCGACGAGTCGGATGAGCCGGCACATTGTAATGTTGACGAGTGTGCAAAGGTGGAGATACATCAGTGTGGACACAAGTGTGTGGACACTCTAACGAGTTACTATTGCGATTGTAATCAAGGCTATAAGTAAGTATTTCGCATATCATTTCTTTAGCCTCAAATTGACCTCATCCTACCTTACTCTTTGTGCGCCTTGCAGACTCATGCCTGACGGCAAGGCTTGTGCTGATATCGACGAATGTCTAGAACTACCAGGCGCATGCTCACAACACTGTTCCAACACACCCGGCGGCTACTACTGTAAGTGCGATGAACGCTACTACGAACGTCAGACGGACGAACATACATGCAAACGCAAGGACAACATCATGCCATGGCTGGTGTTCTCCAATAAATATTACGTGCGCAATATGTCGCTGGACGGTAGCCAATACAATCTTATGCACCAGGATCTGATGAATGTCGTCGCGCTGGACTTTGACATACAAGAGCAATACATGTACTTCTGTGACGTTACTGCTAAAACCATTTTCCGCGCTAAATACGGCACTGATGATGAGAAACCCGAACGTGAAGCAATCATACGCCATGACTCGCATGGCTTGGAAGGCATTGCTGTTGATTGGGTTGGCCGCAAGCTCTACTGGCTCGATAGACACTCGAAAAATTTAGATGTGTCAGAACTTGATGGCACCAAACGGAAGACGCTTCGCAGTGGCGTCATCGATCCACGTGCGCTAGTCGTGCATCCAGGTATTGGTTATTTATATTTCACTTCGTGGCACCTCCAAGCATACATTGCCAAAATGGGCATGGATGGCTCGAATTTTACGCGTATCCTTACCTGGGACGACGACATCGCCTGGCCAAATGCTTTGACTCTTGACTACTTTACGGACCGCATTTATTGGGCGGATGCACATCTGGACTATGTAGCCTACACGGATTTGGAAGGCCGTCATAGGCACGTTGTACTGTCTGGCGTCAAGGTGCCTCATATTTTCGCACTATCACTCTTTGATGACTATCTTTACTGGACCGATTGGAATCTGAAGGGCATAATGCGTGCAAACAAATTCACTGGTCAAAATTACACAGTGCTACGCAACACTACTCACCGACCTTACGACATACATATCAACCATCCGCTGAGACAATTGAATTACATGAATCCCTGTGGCAAAGAAAATGGTGGTTGCTCACATTTGTGTTTGATAGCGCCACCGCCTGAATCGACCTACTTTAACATTGAGGGTTACATCGAGGAAGGTGCGCCGAGCTACAAGTGCGCCTGTCCCAACCAATTCTATTTGGCTCGGGACAGTAAGACTTGCATAGCAAATTGTACAGCCGGGCAACATCGCTGTGGTGGCCATGACGAAAAATGCATACCTTGGTTCTGGAAATGCGATGGTGAAAAAGATTGTAAGGATGGTTCCGATGAGCCTGCAACTTGTCAAACACGACACTGCCGCGCTGGCACATTCCAATGTAGGAATACCAATTGTACACCATCAGCGACTATCTGTGATGGTACCGATGATTGTGGAGATGGCAGTGATGAGCAAAATTGTGATCTGCCCTGTCCCGAGTCGGACTTTAAGTGCAAATCTAGTGGACGCTGTATATTAGATAGCTGGCGTTGTGATGGCGATGCCGACTGTAAGGATGGCAGCGACGAGGATCCGGCTGTCTGTCGTAAGTACAAAAAAAAACTTAAATTTGCTATGATTTTTAAAGAACTCAATACATAAACCTAATTTTGCTTTGCTCAGATAAACGCGCATGCGATCCAGAGACAGAATTCAGTTGCAAGAATGGCCGATGCATACCAAAACTTTGGATGTGCGACTTTGACAATGATTGTGGCGATGATTCCGATGAACCGGCATATATGTGTCGTCAACGCAACTGCACTACTGGATGGCAACGCTGTCCCGGTCAGTCAAACTATCGCTGCATACCCAAGTGGCTATTCTGTGATGGCAAGGATGATTGTCGCGACAATAGTGATGAACTGCCTGAGAATTGCCCGAAATGCTCAACCGAAACGGACTTCAAATGTGCCAACAATCGCTGCATACCAAAGTAGGTTCATTGCACACTTTAAGCAGTGCAGAAAAGTTTTAACTTAATTCTCTCTTCTGCTTTAGGCAATGGATGTGCGACTTTTCGGACGATTGTGGTGATGGCAGTGACGAGAATGACGCCATTTGCAAGGGTAAATATCGCGAATGCTCAGAGTCGGAATTCCATTGTGCTAATGGCAAATGTATTTCGTCTCGTTGGCAATGCGATCATGAGGACGATTGCGGTGACAATTCGGATGAGATGAACTGTGAGGGGTATAAGTGCAAGAATGGTACCTTCCAGTGTATGTCCGGCCATTGCATAGCCTCCTACTTCCGTTGTGATGGTGATCGTGATTGTCGTGATATGTCTGATGAAATTGGCTGCCCACCACGTTTCCCTGGCGGACGCTACTGTCCCGAATCTCGTTTCCAATGCAATAATAATCTCTGCGTTTCCCCCTCCGATCTATGTGATGGCACTGACGATTGTGGCGATGGTTCCGATGAGGATGTTAAGGTGTGCTCCGACTTCAATTGTGATACATTACGCCGCTTCCAATGTGCCAATCATCGTTGTGTGGCACGCTATCAGATTTGCGATGGTGTTGATAATTGTGGTGACGGTTCAGATGAAAATAATATGACGCTATGCGCTAACAAACAGAAACCCTGTGATCTGTACACGCAATATCAATGCGCCAATAAGAATTGTATTGAGCGCTCGCAGGTTTGTGATTATTCCGATGATTGTGGTGATGCTTCCGATGAGTTAGGATGCCACCACACAAACACTTGTTCGGAGCTAACACGCGGCGGTTGTGAACATCATTGTCATAATCTGACCGATGGCGGCTATATATGCGCCTGCTATCCCGGTTACATTATCTCGCCAGAAAATAAAAAGCATTGCTTGGACGTGAACGAATGTATAACACGGCAGCATACCTGTTCGCATTTATGTGAGAATCAGAATGGCACGTATGGGTGCTCGTGTCGTGAGGGTTTCCGTTTGGTAGATAGTCAGTCTGGCGTATGCAAATCTTTGAAAGAAGATATCGTGCTAGTATTCGCAAATGGGCCAGAAATACGTGGTTTAGACTTAAAGAAGAGCGAGGAGTTTGATGTCATAGCCGCTGAAAAACGCATTGAAGCATTGGATTACGATGCACTACAACAAATCGTTTTCTGGGCTGACAGCTATGACAAGACTATCAAACGTTCATACATGGTGAACGCTATGGATGGTCAGGTGAAGATTGGTTTTGCGCAAGATTTGAATATGAAGAGTGGTTCTAAGCCGACTGCAGTTGCCATAGATTGGCTAGCATCGAATCTCTACTGGACTGAGGTGGATCGCACAGGCTCAAAACCACGTGGCCGCGTTATGGTTGCCAAAACGGATGGACGTTACAGGCGTTCGATTGTGAATGCTGGATTGGAGGTGCCAACGTCAATCGCAGTAAATCCACAGCTGGGACGCATTTACTGGGCTGATGCTGGTTCTGCGCCAAAGATCGAAGTGTCATGGATGGACGGCTCGAAACGTCGTCCGCTCATTACCGATCAAACACGTCACCCTACTGGCCTCACCATCGACTATTCACAAGATCACAGCATTTATTGGGTGGACACTAAATTGAATACCATCGAATCAATGCGTCCCGATGGAAATCTACGCAAGGTTATTGTGAAAGGCGACCAGTTACGTCATCCTATCTCTTTAGATATCTTTGAATCGACCATATATTGGGTGACGCGCGACTCCGGTGAAGTGATACGCCAAGATAAATTCGGTCGCGGTGTGCAAGTCACCATCCATCGTAATCTCGTCAATCCGTCCGGCCTAAAGGTCTACCACGAGAAACGCTACAATACATCACTACCCAATCCATGTTACAAGTCGAGTTGCTCTCATTTATGTCTACTCGTACCAGGAGGTCATCGTTGTGCTTGTCCGGACAGTTCCGGTCCGCTACCATCGCATCGCAGCACCGCCGAGGTTATTTGTGATGCACCCGCGGAGCGACCGCGTCCAACGCCGCGCATTTGTCAATGTCAAAATGGCGGGCTGTGCCTCGAGAATGAACGTGGCGATTTGTATTGTGAATGCCAGGCAGATTTTAAGGGCGAGCTTTGTGATCGCAGCATAGCTGGCGCATTCGGGCATGGCGGTGCTAATGTAACCGCAGTTGTGGTGCCAATAATGGTGATACTGCTGGTGTTGTTGACTGCGGGTGGCGCGTGGTATGTCATACGCAAGAAACCATTGTAAGTGTTCGAAGTAAAGTTGCAAAATTATAATTATATGCTTTAGTTTCATACATTTCAAAAATGTTCACTTTCATTATTTATAGCGGTAAATTGGCGCGTTTGCCAACGTTAACATCATCACAAAGTGTCACTTTCCGCCACGGCACAAATGTGGAGTTTAACGCACCAGGCTTCCCAGGCGGCACGGCTGCGGGACCGTCCAACGATGTAGCTCCCATTGAAGGCTATAATTTACAAACTGTTAATACGACTAAAACGCGCGATTTTTCGAACCCCATGTACGATGCCGTGCAGTCGGGCACCAACACCGATCCAAGCCTCAGCAATGGAACAGGTAAATTCAAATCCTTAAATAGTGTCGCAATTGTTTTTAATATATTGAATAACTGATGAATGTACTCTACGCCAATATTGAACTTTTCATAGTCAAATTTGACAGTAGATATTGAAGTTCTTCCAAAAAAAAAAAACACCTTTTAACCAAAAAATCAAATACGCGATTCAATTTCAGTACTTCTGATTAATACGATCACCTCAAGTGTTGAGGAGATTGATCAATAAAAGTATTTTCGCACATCTTAAAACTGAATAAAATCGGTGAAATAAAGTGAAGTAGCGTATTTCAGCTCACGCAAGTTTTCTGATCGGAATTCTTAGATCCTAACACTTTAAAGTAACTTTTGACAGCCCTTGTCAGTTCTAGACTAGAATACGCCTCTTTTATTTGTAGGCCCTATCATGCTTGCTACATTAATCGCATACAAAAAATTCAAATGGTATTCGATATGCCTTACGAAGATTACATTTTAGTGACCCAATTCCCCCATTTCACGCTAGGTGTATCGCTTATAAATCAAAAATCGCTAGAGAGTAGAAGAGTAATACTCTCGTTATCTTTCGTGTTCGATATCATCAGTGAGAGTGTTGATTGTGCTTCCCTTCTTGAACGCCTTCGTTTTAATACACCATTAAGAAATTTACGTCACTGTAAAAAATTTTATGTTGATTCCATAAAAACTGTAAATGCATTCAATGCTCCCATTACAAGAGCTTTAGTTGATCTTAATCGCAAAGCAAGCAGTAGAGATATAGATTTCTTAGTCTGCAAAAGCGACTTTTTGAATTCGCTATATTCTATTTTTGAATAATTTTATACAATTCGTTGCTAGTCTGTAAGAATGAATTATGTATTCATAGACCATATTTTTACAAATTAACAAAATAAAGAATTAAACAAATAATTATCCAAAATTTTGTCTCTTCGCACACCTCACCTCACCGTACTTCATAACAGAGAAGCGAGCCAAATCAAGAGCGCTACTCAGACCTCCTCTCCCGTTTTTTTGTTTTCTTTTCCTTCCGAACTTACTTGCTATTACCGGAATTTATATATAATATTAATTCAATATTTTGTTTCATTTATGTTTAAATGTATAAACAAGGTTAGGTTAGGTGGGAGTGGCTACCAGCGATCTCACCAGCACACTTAGGCCTTGTTAGGCCCATTGCCCGATCGCTTAAGACGCTAAAGAACTCTGTTCCTAGGTATTTATCCCTTGTTACCCATAGTGCGAGACACTCACATAGGAGGTGCCTCACTATTTCAGGCACCTCTTCATTTCTGCAGAAATCATTGTAGGGGACACCCAGTCTCTCAACGTGTCTACCTATCAGAAGATGATGTCCTCTTAATATGTCTAAAGCTAAGAACAGATCGCCCCTGCTCAGCAAGAGCAGACCTTGTCATTTTTTTACGTACCACTCCGGCCACAAGAGTTTGGAATTGATGCAGGTATTAAAGTTATTCCAGCGGTTCCCTGCTTTCTTAAGGTATGAGTCCCTTAGACTAAGCTTACAGGTAGCGAGCGGCATACCTAAACCCTTGCAACGTAGTGAAATCGGAATGGATGTTCCTCCTCTTGCAAGCTCGTTCGCTGTTTCATTTATCGGTATGTTGCTGTTGTGCACTGGCACCAAGTACATAGATATCAAACTGCTCCGTCATCGCGTTTAGAGATTTGCGGCTGATTGCCACCGTTTATACACATACTCACATCTGTTGCTTTACTCTTCTTCCGACCCGTCTCAACAGGTATTTACGAAGTGCCACATGATCCCTCCAAATCGAAAGCTATCGGTCCATTCACCGAACCCGTATCGGCCATACTAGCGCCCAGCAGCATAACACACAAATCATCACCGCAATTACAGTTGCGTACAAGAGAACTGGATCCATCGGCGGATACCGGCAAGGATACACAATATCTGGTTGAAGAGGATAAGTCTGAATGCTGATATAAAGTTATATAGAACGAAATCCAACAACAACAACTACAACAACACCACCACCACAAACACTACAAGAATTGCAAAACCAGCAATAACAACAATAACAAATCAAATGTAACAAGTACATATTCGAGCTATTGTATACAAGCGAAAACAAAAACAAAAACAAAAACTAAAAGAATGCAACAAACCGACAGATTTACTACGCTTTAGATACGAAATAGAGTATACATAAAAAAAAATCTCAAAAACAAAAATCGTGAGATGCTTTTAAATTAAAAACAAGTGTATGTATGCATGTAAAATGAATAGGTAAAACAACAGCAGAAATAGTGATTACAATATATTTAGAGAAAAATGAGACAGATTAAAACAAAAAAAAAAGCAATTGTACACTAAGAAACTGAACATTTTTCGTAATTTTTTAAACACATTTTGCTAAAAAAGCAAAAAAAATTGCTATTGTAAATTTACAATGCTTTTGACTACTACTAAAAATCAAAACACATAAAAAAAAAAAAAAACGAACAAACAAAAATCCGGCGTAACAATAAAACATATCCTGTTTGTATATTTGGCTACCTTACAGCTTACCTACATACATATATACAAACGTATGTACGTAACTATGTCTGTGCATATTATGCATTTGTATGTGCATTATGTTATGTAACATAAGGCTGCTGTGTAAAAGTGGCACGTAAATTGAAAGTGTAACAAGTGGAATGCAAAATAAGCGAAAACTACTGATGCAATTATTAAATATTAAGTTAAATTATAAACAACTGCAGTGTATAAACATACATATGTACATAGTATGTACATATACATATATAGTATGTGTCTGAAACACTTAAAACATTCTTTGGACCACTTGTTTGTCAACGACGTTCTTTTTAACATACACATTTCCATGGTCACGCACCACTGTAAAACTAAACATTCCAATGTAAGCATTTCCCCTTCTCTATTTCAAAACCCACAATTATCTACAGTTTGCCTATTTTGAGGAGGAGCAAGCAACCACAACAACAACACATCACATTTTTGCTTAGTGTTGAGGATATCGTATACAAATACATACATACATAAATATAGATATACATACATTTATACATACATACATATATTTACATTCATACATACATATATATTTTTCTGATTGCTAAATGACAATACTAAATACAAAAAAGCAAAAAAATAAAAACACTAATTTGTATAAAAACAAGAACGATGAAAATCACAAGCGAAAGCATATAAACTAAATGTAACGAAGGCAAAATTTAAACAAAAACATATATACATATGTATAACAAAAATTTTTTTAAAAAGTTGCATATGTGTGTACTAAAAGCTCGTAGTAGTATATGTATGTGTAAAAATTTGCAGTGAGAATGTTTAAAGTATATTTCCATAAATGTATATTTTTCTATATTAGGCAGACAAAAAAAAATGTTGTAAAGCAAGCAAAGTGGGAATCAAACATAGTAAAAAAAAAGTTAAGTAAAACTCAACATCAACAGCGTTTAAACAAAAAAAAAAAACTTTTTATATGCATAAATTGTTTTAGATTAGTGCAAATGAGTTATTGAAAAGCATGCAAAAAAAAAATCATTAAAGTTAAAGAACGCTCCTGCTAGCCTAAAAAGCAAGCTACTTGTAGGAACTTTTAAATAGAAGGCAAGAAAAAAAAAACACACTAAATGACAAGCGAACAATATGTGTACATATTTCATATGTTTTTGCTAATGATTGATTTACATATTGATGAACAAAAACAAAAACAAAAAACAATTTAACTTTATTACTATTGATAAATATATTTTTATGTATATGTATGTACGTTATATACTTTTTTTTATTAATATTAATATAAACATATATGTATTTTTACAGATGGAAAATAAAGAAGAAATTTAATTTGAATGATTTCGACAAAAATCGTGAAACAGAAACTTTACATAAGAGTGCATATAAAAAAGTGCGAAAATGTAGAAAGGTGATTTGCCGTTGGCAAAGTTAAAATAAAGAAGTTGTAAAATTTTTTATTTTCTGCAAAAAATATTATTTTTCTAACACTTTTTCAATAATATTTAGTGTCGATTAGTTGCAATTAAGTTTAACTGAAATATAGTAGAGCAAAAGTAACTTTTCTTAACTTTTAGAATATTTTCAAGCAATTTGTATAGTTCATTTTTACGTTCCAAAAAAATTTAAGTTATAATTAATATTTGCAAACCACATGGCGTGACTCAAATAATTGAAGACTTCGTAATTCTTTTGCCATAAGGGAAATCGTGATTTTTTTTTTTATAAAAATAAAGTTCATAGTCTTAATTGAATTTCTCAAATATTAAAAGTTTCACACTTAAGACAAAATTTATGAACATATAAATAAGCAACGAATTTTTGCAAGTTTTTTAACTTGTTTATTCTAAATTTGAAAATAAAATCGGTAAACGCAGTCGTATTAACCAATTAATTTTAATATCATACACATATGTAGTTAAGGTTTGAAAACATGGTTTCGAAAAAAATATTTCGGGAAAAAAAATGTCAAAAATCATTGCTAATCATTGCAACTTGAGCGTGCACTTTATTATTACCAAATTGATTGGGCTATAAAACTGCATACAATATAAAATGTTTGAACATTGATTCACATGAATTCTATTCAACTTAGAACTACATATATTTTTATAAAAAAATTTACAAAACAAATGTGTCAAGGCAAGCAATTCCGCTATGGCAAAAGAAGAATCACTAATCGTAGGTTGTTTGCGTCACTCTATGTATGTTTTAAAGTTTTCTCAAGTTTTGTTAGAATATCAAATTTTTCTCCAAGTGCACTTGTTTAAACAATATTTGTTAAGATCCACCTAACACTAAATGCAAAATAGCTATAAAAAAAAATTTTAGAATTAATTCAAACAATGCAATTTTAATCAATTTTTTTTATTTTATTCCAATTACAATAAAAATTTTGCAATTTTCTTGTTAAAGCAAAGCTTTTCTTAAGTTCATTACGAATGAAATATACAGAAATATACAAAACATGTTTTTTTTTTTTTAACGAAATGCATATAAGTATGTAATATCGAAATTGTATTACAAATCTGTGCTTCCTTTCCTTTAAGAATGTTAGCATAATTTAATACTAGTAAAGTGAAAATGAATATAAAATAAAAAAGGATAATTTGTTGAAATAATAATTCAATGTTTTATTTTTAAAAATTGGAATTTGTAGATAGTTATGCAACATCAACGGTGAGTAACGTGTACTTCATTCGAGTTTTATCGCTTAGCTGAATGAGAAAATCTGACGGTTTTTTTGTGCTTAAATCACCACTACAAGTGTCACTGTTGTAATGCAACGTACGTCATAGTTTGATGGCCACTGTATTTTAGTCAAAAAACATGCGAAATTTATTTTCAAGGCCAGCGACGAGACAAACCGAGCTTCGGCAAATTGAATCGATTTCGCCGAAAACTCTTATTAAGGCTTTTATAACTATAACCAAAATATTTAAAAAGATTACTGACCAAATATTTTTGATGTAAAAACATTAAAGCTCAAGGTATAGGTAAAACTTAAACCAGCAGAAAATCTGTAACTGCTTGGAGTCCATTTTAGCTGGATTAATTTTCAAAACCATGATGGAATTTGCATTGTTATTAAATGCGCGCTATATGCAATTGGCGCTTAACAGCAGATGGTTATATTTTTATACCAAAGTATAATTTTATAAGTAAATTTCTTCGATTATAAGTGCGGGCATATATTTCTATGACGCTTGTAAGAGGGAAATACTGTAAACACAGATATGTATGGCAGAGAACAAAGTACATACAAAAATATTATTTTTTGCGGAGACAAACACGAGAAATCAATTAAAATATGAAATTAAAATGTTATTTCAAAATTTTAAAAAGTTGAAATCAAGAGACACCAAGAAGCTCTGTGGTGTGATGAATAGAGTTGAAGCAATAATCGAACGTTTTTGTTTTGGCACGAGTTCGATGCCAGCAGCCACCGAATTTGCAAATTTGGTGGTTGATTTCTCTTTGTCTTTTTCAATTTTTGTCATCATGCAAAAGAAGAAGAAGAATGATTATGGAGCAAGGGCGGGTAGAAGCGCAAGTGAAACTATTTGCTTGATTCGAGCTGCTGCGCACTTTTGTTCAACTCGCGCAAATTTACTTTTTGCTTGCGACGATAGACAAGACAACTTGAAGGGAAAGGGTTTTATGCACTTTGTTGTCGATCTTCAACTAGCGAAGAGAATTTCAGACTTCATAATTTTTGTGTGGACAATGCAAGTGTGGGAAGGGAAAGAGGTTTCAGCACTTTAGTGCCAATTTTCATTTGACATCAGCGGATGGTCAAATTGAAGATTTTATAATTTTTGTCATCGTCGCGAATAAGAATGGTTTGTGGACGGCACATGCGCGTAGCGGGCAAAGTGTGCAAGATGCGCACAAATTATGAATGAAGCCAATTTATGAGAATGAATGAGTTAGAAGCGCATGTGCAAATGATGACATATGTATGTACATATATTATTATTATGCATATTTTTGAATTGTATGTATGTACATATGTATGTAAATAAATGTATGATGTATATAGAACTTGTATATACATAGATTTATATGTAATAAATGTTGTTTAGATATGTATACATATACATACATATATCTAAATTTACATTATTTTATATATAAACGCATAAACATATATACGAGTATTTTCTCAATCAAAATATGAATTAACGAGCATTTATTCAATCAAAATTATTGCAACAAAATAAATTAATTTTCTGAATGTTATATTCACTGGCATAAAATGAAGATGCATAAACAAAATCTGAATAATTTCGCATTTCGTCTTTTATCGATGCAAATAACGGAAAATATGAAAGAGCAGGCGTCCTGTTAAAAGAATTTTGCTACTCAAGTACTTAATTGTCCACGAAAGCTTTAATATATTCTGTGGCATTACCGTGTGAAATGACGGCAACAAATTTATTGCGAACTCAATTTTTTCCGAGTTCAACTCCCAGCCGCTTATGTACATTTAACAACTTTTTAAAATTTTTCCTTTTTTTTTTAGTTTTAAATATACATAAATTATTTTAATTATACAATATACATATGTATATTACGTATTCGCTACAATTTTTTTACAGTAGAAGGAAGAAATTACATTCTTCATTATCTTTTGCAAAATTCCTACAGAAAAGTTTCTGGTCTTCCCAAAATAAAGGAGATTTTTATTTTTTTACGATTTAAATATGTAGGTTTTTGCATTATTAAAATAAGGGAAAGTGAGAAAATCATTGCTCAAAAAGCTGGAAAAGTATAAGTTTTCTTAAAAGTAAACTCGCAACAAATGTCTCTATCAACATTTAGTTGACGTGTATTTTTCTGTTTCTTAAAATACATTTTTACATTTTTCCGCCTTTAAAATTTCTCTGGTAATCAAAATGTTAAATTCCTCTGCCTAATTCCAGAGAACGTACAATAATGAGAAGGTGCATTTCGTATACGATAAAAATAAATTTGTGAAACGCGCGCGCTAGGGAATCCAGAATGTTATTGCACAGAGATTTAGCAGAAGAATTTCACTAAATTTCTGTAAACTGGCATTTTTCTGCTCAAATTTACATATGTTGCACAAATATGTTTACAAAAATGTGTGGTTTTGCCGACGGCATTACGCATGCGTTTTATAAATAAATATTGACAATTTCTAATTAAAGGCAATTCATATTATTTTATATAGATTTTTAAGAGTTATGAACCTCATTGGTACTTTTAAGGTATTGAAAAAAAATTACTAAGAGATTGAATTTATTTGATTTGTATTGGGTTAGTCACAATGCAAATTCGTAAATTTGTGCTCATGCTCGTTTCCCTATTTTACTTTTAAATATGAATTATGTAATAATTTAGTCTAAAATTATTGTTCTTGCACACACTTGTTACACGATTACAATTTTAAGATGTTTTGTGAGAATTAGTATTCGGTTTGTCAAAATGCAAATTCGCGAAAACTTTCCATAGAATGCCCTTTTATTTATTTTCAAATAAATTACTGAAGTTTTTGAGACAGTATTTAAGCTTAACTTTTTAAAATTTTGAAATAACATTTTAATTTCATATTTTAATTGATTTCTCGCGTTTGTCTCCGCAAAAAATAATATTTATGTATGTACTTTGTTCTCTGCCATACAAATCTGTGTTTACAGTACATCCCTCTTACAAGCGTCATAAAAATATATCTGCCCGCACTCATAATCGAAGAAATTTTCTTAAAAATTTATACTTTGGTATAAAAATATAACCCTCTGCTGGTGAGCGCCAATTACATAAAGGGCGGACTTAATAACAATGCAAATTGAACTATTAATTAAAAATAAACTCTCATCAGGAATAAAATTGATGCGAAGAAGTGTTGAACGCATTTAAACAAGCAATACTGTATACGAATTGGCAAAATCCAAATTTTCTTAGCAAACTGCTTAAAACCGCAATTAAGATCAAGAGACTTCAAGAAGCTCTGTGGTGCGATGAATAGAGTTGAAGCAATAATCGAACGTTTTTGTTTTGGCACGAGTTCGATGCCAGCAGCCACCGAATTTGCAAATTTGGTGGTTGATTTCTATTTGTCTTTTTCAATTTTTGTCATCATGCAAAAGAAGAAGAAGAATGATTATGGAGCAAGGGCGGGTAGAAGCGCAAGTGAAACTATTTGCTTGATTCGAGCTGCTGCGCACTTTTGTTCAACTCGCGCAAATTTACTTTTTGCTTGCGACGATAGACAAGACAACTTGAAGGGAAAGGGTTTTATGCACTTTGTTGTCGATCTTCAACTAGCGAAGAGAATTTCAGACTTCATAACTTTTGTGTGGACAATGCAAGTGTGGGAAGGGAAAGAGATTTCAGCACTTTGGTGCCAATTTTCATTTCGACATCAGCGGATGGTCAAATTGAAGATTTTATAATTTTTGTCATCGTTGCGAACAAGAATGGTTTGTGGACGGCACATGCGCGTAGCGGGGCAAGTGCGCAAGGTGCGCACAAATTATGAATGAAGCCAATTTATGAGAATGAATGAGTTAGATGCGCATGTGCAAATGATGACATACATACATATGTACATATATTATTATTATGCACATTTTTGAATTGTATTGTATGTACATATGTAGGTATACATATGTAGGTAAATAAATGTATGAGGTGTGTACGTAAATATATAGAACTTGTATGTAGATTTATATGTAATAAATGTTGTTTATATATGTATGCATATACACATATGTATGTATGTATATACATATATAAATTAACATTAATTTAAATATACATAAATGCATAAACATATACATAGGTAAACGAGTATTTTCTTAATGAAAATATGAATTAACGAGCATTTATTCAATCAAAATTATTGCAACAAAATAAATTAATTTTCTGAATGTTATATTCACTGGCATAAAATGAAGATGCATAAACAAAATCTAAATAATTTCGCATTTCGTCTTTTATCGATGCAAATAACGGAAAATATGAAAGAGCAGGCGTCCTGTTAAAAGAATTTTGCTACTCAAGTACTTAATTGTCCAAATGTATTTTAACTTATTCTGTGGCATTACCGTGTGAAATGACGGCAACAAATTTATTGCGAACTCAATTTTTTCCGAGTTCAACTCCCAGCCGCTTATGTACATTTAACAACTTTTTAAAATTTTTTCCTTTTTTTTTTAGTTTTAAATATACATAAATTATTTTAATTATATAATATATGTACATACATATATTAAGTATTCGCTACAATTCTTTTCCAGTAAAAGGAAGCCATTACATTCTTCATTTTCTTTTGTAAAATTCCTACAGAAAAGTTTCTGGTCTTCCCAAAATAAAGGAGATTTTTATTTTTTTACGATTTAAATATGTAGGTTTTTGCATTATTAAAATAAGGGAAAGTGAGAAAATCATTGGTCAAAAAGCTAGAAAAGTATAAGTTTTCTTAAAAGTAAACTCGCAACAAATGTCTCTATCAACATTTAGTTGACGCGTATTTTTCTGTTTCTTAACATACATTTTTACATTTTTCCGCCTTTAAAATTTCTCTGGTAATCAAAATGTTAAATTCCTCTGCCTAATTCTTTCAAATCTGTTAGCATTCTTCAGCGAATAGTTTCCAAATACGAAATGCACCTTCTCATTATTGTACGTTCTCTGCTAATTCTTTCAAATCTGTTAGCATTCTTCAGCGAATAGTTTCCAAATACGAAATGCACCTTCTCATTATTGTACGTTCTCTGATTATACGTTCTCTGGTCCAAACAAGGCGAATTTAGGCCTCCTTTATGAATTCGCCTAGTGTCCAACAAATCTCTTCATACGTTTGTATGCTTAAAGCTCTCCATGCTCTCGCAATCTCCAAGCTTTTTTAATTCCACCATAACATAACCCCACAACTCGACACGCAATTTTTGATTGCGTGCAATTGCAATTTCGAAGCAAACTTCGTGGCGGCAGCATCATTGGTATCATAATATGATTTTTTCTTTTGGATTATTTATTATTATTATTATTAACATATTTGTCTGACTCCATCTTACAAATGATTATGTTATGATATCAAAGTGCCCACACACAAACCCATTAATTATAAGTCAAAAGGATTGCTTGGCGTTGGTTGTGAAGATGTGGGGTAAAGAATTTGTATGTTGAAACTATGTATGTATGTACACACATGTCTGCGAGAGGAAATGTTGAGGCAGCCATATAACTGAATAAAGACTTTCTCGCCAGTCTGGCTGGAGCAATTGTAGCGCGTGGTGGGTATTTGTGCGAAGTTATGTATTTTGTATATTAATTAATTTTTTTTAATATCCGCACATATACATACAAACGGTGTGTGCAAATTATAAAAGTGTACAACAAAACAAAAATTAGTAATATTTAATTATATTTCAAATAAGTGAATACTATTCAAAGATGTTTTGTGAAATAATTTTCGTAATGATAAACAAAATAAACAATTAAAAATGAAAAAAAATGTTAATCGTGTGAATGCAAGCAAAAATTATATGTGTATGTATGTATGTAAAGTGGTGTGGTGTTATAAATTGAAAAAATAACAAGTTCAATGTTACTGGTACTAGGTATATGAACAAATTAAGAAGTAAATCAATCAGTGATAACATACATATGTGCATATTTATGCATGTAAGAGTATGTATACATACAAAAATGTGCATTTTTTGTTAGTGTAATTGTTAAGAAATTGCCGAAAACAATAATTAAAACGAAATGTTCTAAGCGAGACTGCATTTGACCCACTTCAATGCAGCACTAATTTGCCACTTTGCCAGAATTTCATGGTCAAAATGTGTAGTGGGCTTGGGCAAATAACATCGATATATCGAATTATCGATGTTATTTAAAAAAAATAGTGGATATTTACATACGTCTACATTTTTTTAATCTCGATGTATCGATATTCGATATTTATTTCTGAATATCAAATTTGTATGAAATTCGATATTTAGAACGTTACTGGGCGTAATATCCCTTTATAGTTTGTGAACACTAAAAAAAACTTAAAGCCAATAGAGTTTTGGGTGAATTTTCGTCATATCACACCGGTTCTCTCTGAAATTTCTTTAAAATATTTAAGTAAAATTAATTAAATTATTCAAGCTTCCTCAGTATCCTCCGAAAGGCTTGCTTCTGCTGTTAATTTAGCTGTACCGGATAATAGAAGCAGGTTAACAGGGATCACATCGAAGAAAGTGTACTTCTGATGTTTATCGTATATCGGACGTATATTAGTTTTATGAAAATTTTTAAATGGAACCATTGTATAAAACATTTCGATTCTAATAATAATTTTTTTCACTATCAAATATTTTGGCAATATTTTGAATAATTGCGCGTTGAGGTAAAAAAATCGATATATCGAAATATCGATATTTTTTACTATGCATATATCATTACTATTCGATATTGTTTAAAAATATCGATACGATATATATCGATATATTTCTTTCCTTTGCCCATCCCTAATGTACAGGTCTGTCTGTCTACATAAAGCGTCTACACATGCATGCCGAAAAACTTTATACATACAGCGGTAGTCATGAATATTGTACCATTCCTAAGGAATGACTCTTCTAGTTAACATTTTTTCTACCAAGGCTATTGATGTAACCTATATATGCAACCAAAAAAAAAGTTAGCGAAAGTCCGTCCCTTAGCATAAATATGAAAGAAAATCAGGGCGACTGAGTATATAGGGCCGCTTTAGATCTCTAAATTGATAATAAAAAAAATTTGACAGTTGTGACAAACGCATAGCAAATTTGTAAAACCGCATAAATTGTTTATGAGAACTTACGATTTTCCGTAAAATCTTAACCAATTTTAGGCAAAAGCAATGCGATAAATAAAAAAGGAGCCGCCAGAAACAACAACTAAAAAAATTGCGATTATATTTATCCGTTTCTTTTAACGGACAAACTCTTTGATCAATCAATTTGATTTAGCATCATAATAACATGATATTACTTTCATAATTATTACTGAAAATTTTTAAAACTGAACCATCAGATCAGTTCCGACAAACAAACTTCGGTTTAGACATAACCCCAGAATCCTGATCATTTATGCAAATTTTTAATGGGTCTGTGCCCAAATGATGGTATTCGTAGACGAAGAGCTACACCTTTCGAATCAAACTAATTTGACAAATTTTTTTTATATATTATCGAGTGCCGTGTTTTCAAATGCAAAAAATCTAATCGAAATCAATCCAAGTGCGAGTACCGTGATTCGGGCCCTGTTTTTCTTTTTCTTAATTCTAACAAATATCGGCAAAAGTTATAATAACTTTTAATTAAAGAGCTCAAAAAAATTTAGTTTTAATTTCTAAATCCAGCGAATGTATGTATTCTTAATTTGTGCCCACCACTGTATAAAGACAATATTCATTGGCATTGATTTGGCAGACTTTGAAATTTTTTCATATCGGCCAATTGCCGTAGGCATTTCTAAGGAAGCTCTCTTAATAAAATTTCTCTCCAATTGCTTATTTAACAAATTTGTATGTACTTTCATATTTCAATATATTTTGCATGTACTTTTAGACCATCCTAACCAACCGTTTTCAGTGCTATACATAAATCAAAAAGCTATTTTTTTGCAAATCGCATAAATAGAAAGTTTCAAGAATTTTGTAATAAGAGATTATACAAATTTATGTATGTACAGTGGTAAACAAGAATATGTATGTATGTATGCGAGTATATGTTTGTGAATAAACACATTGAAAAGTTCAAGTACTTATATTTATCATAAGCCAGCACTGCCCCGTAACACACCCCTAAGTAGCGACTTAAACCTGCTAATCTCTTTAAGAGGTACTATAAAATCACCCATTATTGAAAAATCATGTTTCTGCAAAAAATATTGTACGACTGCATGAGTTGTATTTGAAATAAACTCTTGAATGGATTTTTGAAAGTTGCCTTTTTACTGATAACAGTCTATCTGTTTTGACTAATATTTTAAATATTAAAATTAATGGTCAATATTCAAAAATAGTATTGATTTGTATTATTTAAGGAACCGAAATTGGTAATACATTAAATATTTTGAATAAAATTCAGAAAGAGATTGCAAAGCATGGAAACTCGAGTTGGAAAAACTCGAAGTAGGTTTTTTCTTCAGCTAACAAATTATCGATAGTACATCACATAAGCATAAAAATGCCTACTTTCTAATTTGTTAAGAAACTTCAGCTTTTTAATTAAATAATAATGTGATAACATTGATTTTGGCGACCTTTCCATTTTAAATAAGGGGTTTTTTGCTGGCTCGAGGTCAAGTTTTTATAGTAATAAAACACGAAGTTTTATTTTCTTTGCAAAAAAACCACTTAAATAATAATATGTATATAGGAACTATTCAGGACCATTTCGAGACATGTTCCGAAACTATTTTATAGCCATTTCGAGGCTAATTTACGACTATCTGAGAGATATTTCCGGACTAGTTCCGGAATATTTGAGACTAGTTCCGAATTAGGATCAGGTCAAGACTATTTCTGAACTAGTTCTCTGCTATTTTCTGACTTATGCACGTCAATTCCCACACTAGTTCTAGAACATTTCAGACTAGTTCAGGGTCGTTTCAAAACTTGTTCTTGAGACTAGTTCAGGACCATTTTGGGTTCTGTTGAAGACTATTTCAGGACTAGATCTCTGCCATATCGGTAGTAATTCACCACTTTTTTAAATTTCATGAGTGCCGAGTGCTCACGGCTTCTTTTATTCTGTCACACTGTGTACTTAACTTTTCTTCAAATTCTACTGTGAATAATAATTAGCTGGTAAATGCAATGCACAGATATTTTTATCAGCTGGCAAAATTGATTAGATACGAATTTTAAAAATATTTGTATGTTATACTACATATGTACATACATACATATGTATGTACATACTTATGTACATATATGCTTGAATACATAAATAGATAGAAACACATCTATGTGTGTAGGGAAAATCTTTTCAAAACATTATATAATTTTGTATGTAGTTAAGTACGGATTCCTATACTAACTAATCGAGTGGGATGGGTATATTGCTTGTTTATGTGTACATTAGTATGTATGTATATATGTATATGCGAACACATGTTTATTTAGGTAGGTACATACATATGTATGTCTAATTGTATTTTTAACGCAAATATACAAATTTAATACCTCTAAAAACAAATCCAAAAGCGAACAAACAAAAGCAAATTGTGCAGCAAATTAATATATTTTTTTCTTTGCTTTTATATTTTACTTGTATCCTCAAAAATAATTACGATAGCAAATTCACAAATGCTTCTACATATATACTCTCTTGATATGACAATGTTTTGGCATACGACACAATAAAAAGATCTTATGCAAATGTATACAGCTGTTTATTATAAGAACAATTGGGTTTTAGAAGCAATTCCATAATGATAGCTCAGTAACTTTATTTAATTAAAACGGAGGTGAGTCAGAATAAACCAATATTGTACTGCCGCACCTTACTTGTTCAAAGAATATACCTTTCATGAAATTGAAATGTTATTATGATTTTCACTCGTTGCTCGTAAGTAAAAGAAGGAGAAAAAAAGTACTGCGTACAGGGCCATACATATTAATGACGAGGTATTTGTAGAGCGTGATTTTTGTTCGTCGAGAAACGGCCCTACTGTTCAATTGACTACCGAGCTTATGTTGGCAACTCTCGTCCTTACATTATTGCTGTTGTTTATAGCCGGTCCCTTGGTGGTGCGACTACGCTTCAGACTGGCAGTTCGGCTTACGCTTACCACGATCAGTTTGAAAAAGTTGCGCGAAAATTAATCACCTTGTATTAAACTTTATTCAAAGTGTGCTCTGGACATCTGCTACCATTTGCAAAAACCAGTCCCCCGTGTTATCCCATTTCTCAAAAATGTCGTGGCGATGTGAAGTCGCTTGTTTCAGCTGAAATGATCATTCAGATTCGTTCATTCACGTGGTAAAAAATATTTTTTGAAGTCGGTTAAAAATCTTCAATATAAATCTAATTCACGTGTATATGTACATATATGTATTCAAATATGTTTTCCAATATTCATGGTCTTGAATCGCTGTTTAACCGCTGATATGCATATATACCTGTACATATACAAATGTATATTATTGTTCAAAGTGCAAGTTCACATTGTCTAAATTTTATTCTTATCTCATCTTTTAATTTTGCGTCAGATTATATAACAAGAATATATGTATGCATGTACTTAATGCAACCAAGATAGCTTTTCTCCTTTTTCTGTAAAAAGCTAAGCAAATACAGATTTTTTAAATATATGATGCCTCTTGTACAGCAAAGTGTATATTTTATACACTTGGTTTTTAAGATTTGCTACCGGATGATGAACGCCTAAAGCTTCAAGTTTGAATAACTCGAACTGAACACAAAACCTTAGAACCCTATCAGCCGACATACATAGGCTTAATTGGCTACTGATACCAGCTACATACATATTTCAATTTGTTATCAGTGAGGTAATCTGTGAAATAGAATTTTTCTTCCATACTTAGCTTTACAGAGAAAATAAGTCTCACTCATTTGAGTGGTTGTAGTATAAAATGAAACGAAACGAAAACATCATTTTAAGTTGTTACTATGTGTGATTTATTTAAAATCTTCTCTGATGAGGAATTGAAAAACCAAACGAAACTGTCAAACTAAAACTCTCTAAAAATTAAATGAATTCAATACCACGCCGAATAATGGCTATTAAGATATTGGTAATGTAAACTGTGTAAATGAGGCGACGAAGTAGCATTCATCTAAGCTAAATGCTGGAATTAGTGTTGTAAATGATGCGAAGAGGCTTCCTATTCAATCCAGTGATGGCAGACGATTGGATCTGATTCAACCTAGCACAGTATTAGTAAGAATAAGCCCTGCACTAGTGATGGCAACGGAGAGCGATTGAACAGTTACAGCCGTTCTTTAGTTAGAATTCCATACTTATTTACCATGCGTTTCGACGTTGAAAGCCTGATAAGCGCCGAAAATGCTTACTTTGGAACTCTGGACTTACATATATCCAACATCACGCACATAAATCTCTCTCGCTGAAACTTACATTTCCCTGGCACAAACTGCGAAGTAAAGGAAGATATTACGTAAAGAATGTTACTAGTCTTAACTGGAAAATGCATCAAGTGTGAATTTGAAAAGTCAGCTGACCATAATCCCACGGTTTGGAAAAATATTAGACTAGTCTTTATGTACTCTGTTGTATGTGGGCTGTGAAGGAAAATAGATGACATTTGTATAACGGTGGAGGTTGTGTCACCTCTCTTATGACATTTTGTAGTGGACTTCTCACTAACTTTATTACAAATTTCGATTACTGGTAAGCTTGCCTAGAGAATATCTTCATATATACTCGTAGTTTGCTACTCAATGTGCCTATTACTTTGTGTAACCTGTGCATTGCCATTTTTTTTGTTAGTTTTAATGACAAGAAGCCAATAGACTAGGTAAATTTTAAGCTCTAAACAAAAACACAAGACCACTCAAAACTCAAGTGGAAAATATGCTAATATGTATTGATTAATATTGAGTGGTACGCTTTTATGAGTGCTGAGTGGGGAGACAAAACTCAATGAAAAAGAGCACACCGAAGATGTGCATTAATGTGGTTCAGTTAGGGTAGAGAAGTGGTTTATTTTTCTGCAGCTTTAGAACTGCACTGTTAATTTTTTGATTTTCGGGGTCGTGCCCCACTTTCTTCTGCGCACAGCTTTTTATCGAGGATTATGCCAAGATATTTTGCGGAAACGCTTAGTTTAAGTGTCATGTTCCCAAAGTGTAGGGATTTTGTACTTGTTTGCGTAAAGTACTAGATCCTTCTATTAGGATTAACTCATATCCCGCTAATTTTGGCCCAATGTTCGACTTTTTTTAATTTTACCTGTAACAAATCAAACAAAATTTTGGGAAATTTACCGATTACGGCTCGATATTTCAGTGCTAACTCCAAGTGATAAAATATTGGCTTAGAAAGGAATGTAATATATACATATGTATGTATTTATTTACATACATATTTTTTAACTTATGTGTATATAGTACATATGTATGTACATACATACATGCCTATGTAGACACCTTGATTAAATATTATTTACATTGGTTTCTTTTAAGGACGTATACATACGAGTATAACCTTTAAATTGCAGTTAACCAGTACCCACTGTACAAAAAAGGCTAAATCGAATTTTCGCCACATAATGAAATTACAAATGCACGTACATGTTTGTATGTACATACATTCAAATAATATTTTTGCATTAATTTAAATACATATGTATGTAAGTATGTAGATGCGCAATAATTGACGAACTACTAAATTCTCAGCTGCTGAGAGATAAACGACCGCCATCCAATGAAGCCAAAACGAGGGAATTTTTTGTTTAAAGGATTTTTTGAACGAAAAATTAACTAAAAGACAACTAGTTATGTGTAAATATTTTTTGTAAAAAATGTGGTAATATGGAACATGTGAACATTCCGTTCTATTGAAAACAGACTCTACAAATATTTTAAAAGTCATTTGAAATACATTTTTTTTTAATTTAGTTCCTAATTTGAAAGCATTATTTGTGATACCTAAATAGATAGAAATGTGTAATTTTGATCTCAAAAACTGTTTATAATTTTTATAGAGTTTAAAAATTTCGAAACTCGAACAAATCTTCATTCTAAATCAGTTTCTTTGTTTCCCAATGAGAGCACACAAATATATATAAATTATAATTTTCAAACATTTCTTTAATTCCAATACACTTATTCAACCTTTCATTGAAACCCTAAATTTAAATGACAAGGATACATTTTTTCTGCTTGCGGATTTCTTTTCTGATCTTAATTTTCTACAGAAAAAATGTTTTATTTTTATTTGGAAGGAAGCATACAAACTTTATTTATATAATTAGTTTTTATATTGTTAAATAAAATATTTCTCTGCCATAAAGACGAAAAAAATGTGTTGTCGGGCTTTTTTCAGACAAATATAATTTTAAAATTTTTTTCGTTTCTGTTTAATGTAACCCCAAAATGTGTTGAGTTGAGAATTGTTTTAAATTTCTTCTTCTTCTTTATTTTTCTCTGGTATGCTACTACAACTGTGTGTCGGTTGGAGTCAGTCCAAAACACTGCGCCAGTCGCAAAAAAAAATTTGCTTGACTTAATATCAAATAAATTCTAATCCCTGTTTTTCATGGTTTGAATTTTAAAAACAAAATTCTATCTCAACATGAGTGCTAACATTATATGCAGATATGTACTCATACATACATAATTATTATAAGGCCCTATTCATATACAATATACATGCATGCATACATACACACATATGTACATATTTTAATTTGACTGCCTATACATATATTAAGGAACGTGAAACCAAGATGAGTTTCTTTCGCAAAGAAGTAAAAAAAAGGAAATTGGTGCTTTTTGAGGTATTTATTCTCCGTGTTGTGGCACCACTGTCAAAGCTGTCAAATGTTACGAGCTTTTTCGTAAACTTTTATAAAAGCTTTTGTTTATAAGGGTAAACCTTTTTCGTTTGAGATATTCACAAAAAGTTAACGTGGCACTAAAATTTTTTATCGCTTATACAATTATGAGTATATGTATGTATATACGAATATTATTGCTTTTCATTTATAGAAGTTATGTTTGTACATACATACATATGAACAAATGTGTGATATTGAAAATTTGAAAACCTATTTGATATAATAGATAGACAACTTTTGAATTCAACATACATATGTACATATGTACGAGTATATCTATTTTCACTCTCATTCGGCAATTAATAGTCAGTTCAATTTATAAAATGTATGTAATAATCCTTAGACCATTATTTACAGGTAGATATGTATTTATTATAAAAGAATTTGTTAATAAGTATCGGGGCAAAATTGGAAAAGATTTCTCTTGGTTTGATTTTTTAGAAGGTGATTTATAAATATGTAGGTATATTCTGGAAACAACTTACGACTTACGATAAAACGCATGGCTGGACCACGCTACATACGAGCATAATTTATTATACATTATATACCCAACAAGAACAGTGCCAGTCAATTTACAGTACATTTGATGGTCGGAGGCTGAAAAAATGACGTCACATTGGCAAAGTGTTTGCAAAATAACAACGCGAGTGAAGTGCAAGTGAATATTTGGTGTTTTATTTATTTTCAACGTTTTGTTTGTGATTCACAGCCTTAAACTTAATTTAAACTTATTATTATTATTAATTCTGCAATCAAAATTAAGTTTGCGGTACTAAATTGCCAGACTGGATACAAAGTTAAGGCTTTGTATGTGAGTTTCAAATACCGTAGTATTTGTTTTATCGTTTTTAAATACGTTATTGAAGGTGTGACGTACATGCGCAGATCGTTAATTATTTTTGTTAGCTGTCGGCACAGTAAAGGAAAACACGAAAACTTCCTTGTCTCATTCTCGCATACATATATGCAACCATAGTAAGCGTAGCGCGTCGCGAGTGTCTCTTTTTGGCAAGCACCATGGCAGTCATTTTACCGGTAAGCTGACAGTCAGTGCTGATTTTATGAATGAGAGTGTATTGGTAATTCTGTCCCATTGTTCTTGCAGGGCATATATACATATATTACTGTTATACATATTTTTCTGCTTAGAAAAAATATCAAACATTCAAAAAGCTATACTCAAGACAATCCATAATGTGAAAATTAAAAGAAAAATTTGACTATTTTTCATTAAAAAATTAAATTAAACAATTTAAATTAATCTTTAACGATTTAAAAATGTTCCATTTATCTACCAAAGCAAAAGAGATGTGATGAATACAGCCAATGCGGCGAGGGGTATACGAAAACAATTAAATGCGAATATTACGTTCTTTTAAATCTTCTACTCAGTTATATCTTCTACTTTCAATTCATCTTTTCTCTGTTCTCTGTTTTTCAGCTATTTCTACTACTAACAACTTCCAGCTCAAAAACGAAACAACAACACTACACTAAACACTCAAGAGCAAGTAACCCAAAAAAAAATTTCGATAAGAAAATAAAAACAAACAAGAAGGAAAATAACACAAAAGCAAATCAGCAAACATGAATCGCATCAGCACTGCCGTCTATCGTCATTGGAAGTAAGACACCCCATTTAAAATTTGTTGTATGTGTATTTGACGTTTCAGTGTGTCAACGCTTAGTTTTTCATTTATTAAATGTTTAATGAAATCGCAACGTTGCCGCGTTACACTAAGCTTTATCACACTGCTTTTGTTGCTGCTATTTGTCGGGTTGCCATTTGCCATATCATCAGCCCACTGTTAGCGACTAAATATTAGTGCACACAAAATGCACAGTCGCTTGAGACGCTTTGGGAGAGTTGTGTCGTCGTAGTCGGTCGCTGCCATCGCTTTAATCGCCGCCGTAGCCCACATTGTTTTTCTTTCTTTATTATTTTTGTTTAAAATTTGCAGTGCAAAGTGGAAGTGAACGAATCAAATCGCATGCGATAGTAGCTTGAATTTGAACTTTATTTTACGAAGAAAAGAATTGCCTACAAGTTGTAAAAAATAAAAACTTACGAATTTCGCTTTTCTTATTTCAATTGATTTAGTGGTTCACTTGTGAACATCGCGCAGGCGAATACTAGCCGAAGTTGTAGACTCATTACAGCGTCATTTATCAACGCCAAACGCGAAATGTCAGCGTCATCGTCGCAAAATTCCGCAGCGTCGGATAAATGTCTGTCACTGGACAACATCAATCCTCAATTCATTGAACTGGAGTATGCCGTACGTGGTCCGCTGGTCATACGTGCGGGACAAATTGAAAAGGAGCTAGCGCAGGTAAGTCGTTTTGGAGGGCAAAGTGAAAAAGTGTGATGTTTATGTGAATGAAGTGCAAGTACAATTTAGGTACATATGTATGTACATACATATACATACATAGTATATACTCTGTACAGGCTAATGATTACATTGTTTTTTGTAGTACATATGGACATGTGTATATACAATCTTGGTGGCCATTTAATTTTCAAAAAATTACATATGTACATACTTACATACATATATCCATTTATTTATTTTTATGAATTTCCAATTAAAACTCTGAAACTAAAAAACAATTCGACAAATTTTCAATTACCATAAATATTGAACTTCTTTCTCAGAAGTGTTATAGTTTCATTTTTATAAGGAAGAAAGAAGCATCACACTTGATAAAAAATGTCTAAAAAATTAACGGTAACTTCCACAATATTATACTAAAATTAATTGAGCTATAAAACTGCATACCCAAAACAATTCTAACACTTCTGAGAACAAAGTTCAAAATCTATATAAAAATGTGTAGGTTTTTTTTAGTTTTCTTTATGTTAGGGAATGAACTGAGTTTTTTGTAATTAAAAAAAAAAACAAGTAAGAAAATCTAAATTCGGGCGAATTCAATTTTTATGTATATACCCTCGCGATGTGTTTTTGCATGGGCAGTGCCTCGTTTCTTTGTTGCAAATGGCTGCTAGTATGAAACTTTACTCAATTTTTTCCAATAAATACTGAAAAACGAAGTTTTTGCATTTTTCAAAATTTCCGTTATATGGAAGTTAGGCGTGTTATGGTCATTTTTCAAAATTTCATAAAAATCAAGTTTCTCAATTAAATATCTCTCTATATATCAAATTTTAATTTATATGTTCCACTAGATAAAGAAAAAACGAAATTTTTGCATTTTTCAAAATTTCCGTTAGCTTATAATTCCGCGAGGTTATAGTCCGATTTCAAAAATTTTTACCGATGATAACAGTAATATTGAGGAAAACTTGTTCAGATTTTGTGACGATACCTTACACCGTTATTGAGATACAGATATTTTTTCCTAAGTGGGCGTGGCAACGCCCATTTTTCAAAATTACATAAATACCTAATTTCTCAGTTCAAAATCGCTCCAAATACCGAATTTCACTCAATTGTTTTAATAGATATCGAAAAAATTAAGCTTTTCCATTATCCAAAATTTCCGTTATATGGGAAGTGGGCGTGGTCATGATCCGATTAAAAATATTTTCTACGATAATAATAGCGATGTCAAGGAAAATATGTCCACCAAATTTTGTGACGATAACTAATACTGTTGTTGAGATACAGAAAAATGTTCATAAGTGGGCGTGGCTACGCCCATTTTTCAAAATTTTATAAATACCTAATTTCTTAGTTCAGAACCGCTCCAAATACCAAATTTCACTCAATTTTCTTTAAGGGATACCGAAAAAACTGAGTTTTTACATTTTTCAAAGACTTCCGTTATATGGGAGGTGGGCGTGGTTATTGACCGATCTTGACCATTTTCAATACCAACCTACCCTGTCCAAAGGGCAATCTATATACCAAATTTCATTGAGGTATCTCAATTTTTACTCAAGTAATTGTAACCACGGGCAGACGGACAGACGGGCGGAAGGACAGGCAGTCAGGGCTAAATCGATTTATCTTTTCATTCTGATCATTTTCGTATAAATATGTCTATATATATCTCGACTATTTTTTGCTGTTACAAACAACCGTTATACGAACAAAGTTATAATACCCTTGTGTACAAGTATGCTCGGGTATAAAAAAAGTATAATTGAATGAATCTATTATTTTTTTGGTCATTTTAAACGTGCATTTTGTTAGACTACTTATGATTCAATATTCAATATAAAAAAAATGTATAAGTTAATTGAAATTTTAAAATTAATTAAGAAATTTACAAATTGTATTCGCTAAAGCTTTGCCAAGAAAGACTATTTTCGATCACCGATAGGTATCATATCAAGGTAAAAGCTACTGGCATGTTTTGGCAAAACTTTGCAGTATAACTAAAAAAAACATCGTTAAAGTATGTACATGCATACTTTATAATTATAAAATATTTTTAAATTTTTAATAAAGACCTCTCAACTTTTTTTATACACTATTTATTTTCCTTATGATTGTGAAAAATTAATTGAAAAAAAATATTTATGGAGTTGGCTTGTTGTTTGTATTTTCAATAATCTTTAGCGATTTTTGGTCCTAGAAAAATATTTTATTTCACCACTATTTAGAAATTATTGCGCTCTTCCTGGTACTTTTCCTCACCAAGAATATTAATTTTCAGCTACTACCGCAGCGACGACGATATGATTTATCGTCTAAGGGTTTTTTTATTTTGGTTGTAAAAACAAATATCGTTTAATTCTCTTAAAAATATACATAAATACATACATATGTACGAGTACATATTAACTTACCAATCTCTAGCAATCTTCCATTCGTAGTTTACTCCTAAAATCAAATGCTTTACGACTGAAAAGAAAATGTTTAAAAAAGCAGAGTTAAGATTATTGAAAGGCAGTTTGTTGTCATGTTACTTTGTCATATAAAAAATAAATTAAATATATGTATGTATGTATATACACATTTACATACTAACGTTAGGTCTATTAAACTAGTTTTGAAGGAATCGCCAGCGTTAAAATATTCCCTTAATCAAATATTCTAGAAATTTCTCTTCACAGGAAATGTTAAATTCTAACTATATAGCTGTTTCTTAATTCTTTATTCAATTAGTATTATGTTTGCATACTTACGTACACATACTCGTACATACATATACATATGTATATGTATATGCATCTAAGGTCCCATTTACAGGAACACCTGAGAGGCCAAATTGTTAAGCTCAGTAAAGTTAACTATTTTTGAGAAATTTACAAAAAAACATAAAAATGTTTGTCACATAATAATGTCGTGTTTCAGCTGTATTTCGTGGGATTTACACTAGAAAATTGTAAAAGCATTGCCGGAAATGAAAATATTAGTTTATGTTTAGACTTCAAACAAGTGCGTTACATAACTTTGCAAAACATTTTCGACAATTAAAGATAGATTTACATTTTAATTACATATATGTACATACAATGTACGAATGTATTATCGCAAGTGCCAATAGCTTATTTTTATGCACAACTTTCAAACAAAACCAATAAATAGTCATTAATTAACGTTGCTGATAATGAGGTGCTTCTTATCAAAGCTTACCTGCTTCAATTAGAAAACGATCCGTGCGCGCACCGCAACTAATTTAGACGTGAAACCGGCTTTAGAAATACGCGCAACCCGCTTATAATATCGCTTCATTGGTTTGTTCATTGGTATTAGCATATTTAGCAAATAAGAAATAAAATATGCACATGACCAATTGCACTAGTTTACAAAATAATGCAATTAATATACACCTTAATACCTGAACTCCGTAAACAGTCGGATCAGTTGGTATACATTAGGTTCAAAATAACACCTCTAGAAAGTCAAAAGAAAATCCCTAAATTGTGATAAGTTGCTTATCATGTTAATTGAATAAAATTTAAAC
This sequence comes from Philophylla caesio, assembly GCA_963971545.1. Classification (NCBI taxonomy): domain Eukaryota; kingdom Metazoa; phylum Arthropoda; class Insecta; order Diptera; family Tephritidae; genus Philophylla; species Philophylla caesio. The sequence continues at coordinate 21,429,479 of OZ020607.1, forward strand.
CAAAAAAACATGAAAGCAAAGAAAGGTAATAAAAAGTCTCTCACTTAAAATCTCAAATTTTGAGTACCTGCAAAATACTGGCATCAGTTTGAATGAGTGTCTTCACGCCCACTTCGGCAAACTTTTAATTAGGTATTTGGTACAATTTATAACGTGTACGTTCGCTTTCTTTGTTCTAACAATCCAGTAAAAGATCCGTCCAACGTGCTGATTTTTTATCACAACCCAACGTTGGTTTTTTCTGTAGAGGGAGATATAATAAAAAAACGTGTAGAACAAGGACAATTAGAAACGAAAGAACAAACAATTACTTTAGCTACCTTCATACTCATGTGTGTTCTGTACAATTTTCTATAAGAATTATTCAACAAATTGAAAAAAAAAACACGTATACCGACAATATAAAGTATTATTGCAAGGCAATTTCGCATAACAAAGATGCTTTCCATTTCAATTCAACTGACCCATTCGGGTAGTTTTTAGTTTGCCCCAAGACAATTTTTTCTGACATCATCACCAATTTCGTTTTTCAGGTAAAAATCGTGTTTTTTTAATTTCTTTTTCAATTATCCATAACTTTTCCAAATCTTGACCGATTTAAAAAATGTTTGTCATCTTTTGCACTATTCATTACCATAATGAACAATTTAATTGTAATCGTTAATAATTTTTTAATAAGCAATACACAAAAAGTGCAAAATTTTTTTTTTAATTTGAAATCTCGATTTCTTGGAAACTTTTTTTTTACTTCATAGATATACTTATTAAGATAACTTAATCTTCAATTTCACTTTATGGCTGCTAGCTAAAATTTTTTGGTTTTTCTGTTATGATTTTTTGAAAAAATTAGTTCTATTTGCAAAAACGCGGACTGCACAATGAATTTCGACATTAAATAAGTAATGCCTCTTAATTATGTTTGTGTCGGGTGATGATTTATATTTAGATCAAATTAAACGCTAGATTAATTTATTTTTAATTTTTTTTTTTGTTTGCGTTTAATTTGATATACGTTGTACATATATTTTTTAAGCGCCAATTATAATTAATATTAGTCAAATATGTTTTCCGCGATAATAATTAAGACGCAGCCGGCGGATAGAGTTGCGTGACTAAAATTCAATTGGTCGACGGTTGGATGGCTGCTCATGAAATAATAATAAGAAAAATATTTCCTTATAACGAACTCGCAATAGTAAATTTTTGCGTGATTCTCTGCAATTGAATGTTGTTTATAAAAATTGTCGTGGGTCCAAATCACGTATCAGAAATATTTATCCACGTTATTCCTATTTTTAATTAAAAAGCATCACGATACACGTAGCCTGCACGAGTAAGTAAGTAAGTTCTAAACTCATGATTGTTGGTGTTGTTAAACATTTCATAGTAAAATATTTCACCAGCTTTCACCGACAAATTAAATTGAACTTAAATTTTGATATTTGTCTGTCTTCATTCAAAATTAAAAAAAAATCATTTTTAATTACTATTGCTTTTGTTTCATTTTTTTTGTCCTTGGCGTACTAGTTAGGTCCCCAATTTTTATATTCGATATTACCTACTCTGTCGTGATTCACCAAACTCATTTTGGCATTCTTTTATTTTTGATGCAAACATCATAGACACCAAGTTCCCATACGCCCGTCTTCCAAACCATTTTCTCAAGTTCTTATTGACGCCCCCTTAGTTTAGAACGTTAAGTTCTCAAAAATTCTCGTTTTGTCCTCTGAGAGTACGCTTCACAGACTTTTGCTCTTATTTAATCCGCCTTGAAAATATTCTGCATAATTCTATTCTCGTTTATTGGAAAATTCGCGAGTGTTAAATTCCCATTATGTTCTTCTTAGACACGTTTCCGAGAGTCTTGTTTTCATTTTGATATTTTTGAGTTTTAATTGTCTACAAAGTTTGAAAGTGGATTTTTATTTGCGAAAGAACTTTACTTTAAATAAAAAATAAGGAGAATTTAATTTAATAAACATAAATTGCCAACATGTGATGCGGTTATAATTTTGTATTTGTACTTCAAAGTTCTAATTTTACTTTTAAAAAATTTTAATTTGAAGTGATATTCCAAGATTTAAAATTTCATTAAAAAAGATAACTTGTGTTTAAATTTAAAATAAAAAAACCTAAAAAATCTCGAAGCTCTTTGTAGCTGATATTAGTATGACTGAAAACCCTTTTTATACCCCTTTGCGCACTCTAACAAATTTAACCAAATTTACTAACAAGATTTACTGATCCCAAGCCATGTGTAAGCAATATATTTATTAGATATTTTGCAATATTTAAAAAAAAAAAATTGTATTTATAGTCATAAATATATGTATGTAGCATACCACTGATAAGTATATATGTATGTAGCTAATATGATTCTAAACTTAGTAAGTTTTTTGCTGTTAAATCTAGAAGGGTTTATTTAATATAAGTTGTGTTACTATATTTTGAATTCGGTTAACGTTAATTTAAAAGAAAAAGTTACTTAATGGAAAAAATTAAATAAAAGATTGGTGCTGATTGCCATTTGAAATATCGAATATAAACATCAAAAATACACACAATGTGTTTGAAAATATATATTTAAAAAAAGATTTCTAGCGTTTTTCCAAAAATATTCATAGACAAACATATTCTGGTATGGAAAATTGGTGAAAGCTCGAACACGCGATTCAACCAAAATGGCAAAAATAGATTCATTATATATTTTGTGCATTTGCGAAGTCTAACTAACTTAATTTAAACCATTTTTATAATTTTAATTTTTTTTGTAAAATTTAAAGTCGTGATTTATATCAATAACCAGAAAAAACCGCATCCAAAAACGAGTCCTCGAAATTGGTAAGGAGTGGTAACTAATGTAACTGTACCACGCAATCAACGGCCACATAAACATATACTACGTAGTATGTACATATATACATAAGTATTAATAAAGGAAATTCAAATATGTATGTATACTAATATGTAGTTGAATATTTTTTTGCTTCTGTTTAATATCTTTTAACGCTGGCATCATGCTTCTTTCGATTTCTCTTTAGCTAATATTTCTTTAAACACATATATGTGTTCTTATTCTCAATTAACAGCTTTTCATATAGAAATATAAACGTTCTCAATCGAATTCCAACAAATGTGTAGAAACGTGCAAATATTTGCCTAGGAATACATTCACAGATCAAAGAATAAAAATATAAATTCGCCACACATTTGCTAAAAGCACTAAGCAAAAATAAATTCAACTATTTATTTATTGTACTAAGCGTAAAGCAAATGCATTCGGCACTCACTGAAAAACAGCATAACAATTGATCTGCATATGTTTCCTAACAATTACAATTTTATAAATATAACCATCAAACGTTTTTAATCGTCCCCAATAATTGGTCTGGGCTTCTCTCCTTTACTAAGCGCGCAACCAGAGTTTCCATTCAAAAGCGTTTAGTAGTGTTCCCATCACACTTCAAATGGACGGCTATGGCCAGATTTACATTCTCATCTTATGCGGAATTAGCCGCGATCTTGAAATTATTTGATTGTTGTCTAATTTTTTATTCGAACTTTCGGACCGCATTACTGCCTACCAGCATCTCAAGTTTTCGAATTCACGCTTTTCTGCAACTTGTTTCTTACTCTTGAAAATACGTCTTTCTTTGCGCGCTCTTCTTCTCATATCGGTTGATTGTTGCACGCGCAGTCAAGTTTTCACATATTAAAATAATAGAAATTGCTTTTGTTAATGGATTTGCGTCAAATTTACTTGAAAGTGCCAAAATAAAGTTCGCAGACTTGATCCCCTCACATTCTTTTAGTTGCCCCTATAAAGGTGTTTACATTTATCTATGTATATACATACATACATACGTACTTCAATAATCGTAAGCGATAATCTTTCATCCTCATAAAAGTGCTTATGCAAAGTTGTAAAAATATTTATTCATACGACTATTTACGTGCATATATGTACATATGTCAAAATCAAAAATCGACTTTCCTGCTTCGACGTTGCTCTATATTAACTCAATGGCTGTCCTATAAACATTAAAATCATAATTTTTCGAACCATCGCTTAGTTTAAGGTACTCAGTTTAATATTAAAAATCATTATCCAATTGTTAAAAAGAAGAAATTTGTATTAAGTTAACTTTTAAAATTCTGAACTAATTAACATTTTCTAATTCAGCCACAAATTTTTTAAAATTAATACCTACGTATGTATTTGAAATAACTATATAAAGAAAAAAAGAGAAAATTACAAATTTCCAGTCCTGTGGCTTTCCTAAAAATTTCACAGCTCTTTCCGCAAACATCATTTGGTTTAAATTATAAAAAAATACAACTTAACGTCCATTGTTTGCCTTCACAGCCCTTTCAATTATAACCACAACCAACATTATGTTCGCTAAAAGATACATATGTACATACATACGAGTACATATACGTAGATGGATAGGTTTATACTAGACTCCTGCAAAAGCATTAAAGAAGTACATTTTTAATTCATTTATTGAAACTATCATTTAACAAATGGCATAAATTATAAAAAAGAGTTAGGAGCCGTTAGGAAAATCAAGTAATTATGGTGAGGTTTTATTAAAAATCATCAACAGTTTTGCTTTCATACATTGCACACTTGTGTTTGATTTTGTAGCAACTATCTACTTCTTTTTACCTACATACATAGTATAAGTAAAAGGTAATGGAGATTTGTTGTTGTGTATTTTCCATCAATATTCTTTGAATAGAGTGATGATTGTTAGTGGGCGTTATATAGAAATATTAGTATAAGACGCTTATTGTTATTGCTTTCTTGCCATCGTGATCATAGAAAATACTTATTAAGGATTCTATAAAATGTTAAACTGCTTATACTTCCATCTTGTAAAGAATTCTACGCATTTTAATGACCTTGAAATCGAAATATTTATCAGCGATAAAATCACCCATCACATGCATATTATACATATGTATGTATGTATGTAACATATACTTAAATTATATACATACCACATAGCATAAATGAAAAACTATTTATTTTCATGTGACGGGTTGAATTTTTGGTCACATAGTAGCCTACCTAAATACACTTACTGTGAGCATAAACGAGAATTAAAAAAACTCTGTAATCTTTAATTATTACTACCTGATAGCCGGGAACATGTATATATGGTACATATCGCGCATTTACTTCAATAGTATCATAGCTAAAAAAAAACAGAATCGTAGAAAAAAGGCTTCAAAGTTTTGAATTGACGCATATGCCCATAGTAAAAAGAAATACATATTTTGTTCTAGTGAGCTACTAGTTATCGGTTTTGTTCAACTAGAAGAACGGTCAATACTGCATACCTATGTAGCTCGATTATCACGTTTTTTGGATTAATTTATCAGTAATATTTTTAACTAAACATCATTTCGGCAACCCGAGTGTACTCATTTAAATTTCTACGCTCAGATATTTGTCCTAAAATATCTTAAAGAAATTCGCATACATTTTACAGTTCAATTTTTTTTTTTGTCTTATTTATGCTCTGAAAACTATAGCACTTTAAGGGCCAGTTTTTTAATATAAGTTGAACTCTGTTTTACATTTAAACCAAGTTTAAACTAAGTTTAAAGCAGTTTTTGTAGTTTATGCAGCTAAAGAAGCAAGACGGCTTGTGCTTTGGCACTAGTTTATATATATATTAGACTGGTTGTTTAAAATTTAATTTCTTGCGACGTGTATATTCGAATCTTGTTACTCATATGAAATTGCAGTCTTAAAAATATATAATGAATTCAATTTCAATTGTCCAAGTAAATAAATATGTTAGCAACTGCGTATCTAACATTTGCTTTGCTGCATTTTTCTTGGTCAGTGTTTTATTTACTTTTTTTATTTCTTATCAAGTATTTGTGTTGGCTGTCTATAATAAATTTGTGTAAATATATGGAGATAATTATAGCTAAACGCACTTGTTCAAATAGTTTTACAACTTTGTTCGCGTAACGTGCATAAAATAATGAGATAGTTAAAGCACTTGACAATTAGTTATTCCTATATTAAATGTTGATTATAATTTTTTTTAATTAAAATATTGATAACGAATAACAAAAGCTACGTATTTATCTTAGGCCAACTTGCAAACTTTACACACTCTTCACAAAATGTTTCAAAGTTTAAGAATATTATCATCAAAATATCAAATTTTTCTATCAGAATTTTAAGAATATGTTTGGGTATGCAGGTTTTTAACGCACGAAGACTTAGTTTATATGGAAGAAAATGCGCCACACGCTCGACGATAAAAATTCTCAAAATTCCACGGTATATTTAAGCGAGAAGAAACTTGCATTTTCTGAAAGGATAATCGAATAGACTACAAAACTGCGTTCTCAAAATTTGTTTAAAGATACTCATTAATAAATTAAACATATTGATGATACTTTTTGTAATTTGAAAATTTTTGAAAAAACAAAATTAAGTTTGAAACTTGGGATAATGGTGTTTGATAAAAAATTATTTAAATTTAAAATAAAAAAAATTTCAAAATTGATAGAGAAACAACCAACAACGACCCCTTTTGCCATGTGCATTAATATGCGTTTGTGTGTGTATAAACTTATGTATAAATACACGACCATGTATTCCAGAATTTTTTCACGACCACCTCTATAAAAATTTTTTTTTTCACGAAAATACAAAAAAATCGGAATTTCTAAGAAAGTATTTAAATGAATTCGTGATGCTAAGTTGTTAAGTCTAAAGTTGGTTTATATACCAGAAAATTACATTTGTAAAAACTGTTCAATTTGGTTTTGAATATTAACATATTTCCGTTCATTTCTATTTACAGAAGAATTCATATATTTGTATTACTAATAAATAGGGCACAGCTTTTTATTAGATCAAAACATATACATAAAGAGGAAAAACTAGGTAGCGATTACTGTCTTTTCGCTACCAATAAACAGAGCAGTAAAAGCTTTTACTTAAAAATTGTTTATATAACAAATAGTTTTGTGAAGTGAAAAGGTTTATCATATTACCCTTTATATTACTTTTTTTAATTTTTTAATTAAAATTAATATAAACAAAAGTTTCTAACTTTGTAGATGATTAATTTACAAACTTTCCGTTCCCTTTTTATTAGATTAATAATGTGCAAATTTCAAGTGACTACAAATTATTTCAATAATATTTAATAAACCTTTAATTCGTTCTATCAGTAAAAGCTAGGGTGTTCGATTATTCGTCTTTACTGTAAAACTGGTTTTCGAATTATTTGAAAAAAATGGCAATTTGAAAAACACCGGTTCTTAATTTTTGAATCGAGAAAAAACCGGTTCCTGTTCCAAGTAAGAAGAAGCTACATCAATGTACATAAAGAGTGATGTGATTTCTAAAAAAAAACACACTAATTGTTAAGAAAATTCAAAGGTTTTTTATTTAATGTACAATCGATACAATGAAGTTCTGGGTATAACATCATTCAAATCGCCTCCACGACTTCTTTTGCAGGAACGAATTAGATGGACCCAATTTTCGAGTACTTTTTCCACTAAATCAAGTCGTATGTCATGAATAGCACGTTCAATATTGACTTCCAAAGCTTGAAAAGAGTCTGGTTTATTGCTAAACACCAATGACTTCAAATAACCCCACAAGAAGTAATCTAATTGTGTTAAATCACAACTTCTTGGAGGCCATTCAATGTCACAATTTCTTGAAATAATCGAATCTCCAAACTTTTCTCGCAATAATTCGGTTGTTGCACGTGCTGTGTGGCACGTAGTCCCGTCTTGTTGGAACCAGATGTTGTCAAGATTAACTTCTTCCAATTGCGGCCATAAAAAGTTGGTTATCATCAATCTATACCGCTCTCCATTGACAGTAACGGTGTCACCTGCTTTATTTCGAAAGAAGTACGGACCGATGATTCCACCAGACCAAAAACCACACCAAACTGTCAATTTAGGTGAATGTAATGGTTGTTCATGGATAATTTGTGGATTTTCTTCGCACCAGAATCGACAGTTTTGTTTATTTACCGCAACACTCAGATGAAAGTGAGCCTCATCGGAGAAGATGATTTCCTTTAAAAAGTTGCAATTGGAGAACAATTATTTTGATAATAAAATTGAATAATGTGTAAACGTTGTTCTTGCGTATATCTTTCCATGATGAAATTGGAAACATTACTGAATACAATGAAAAAAAATTACAGATCATGACATATTAAAATAGGCCGAAACGACACTTGGAAATCATATCATCCCTATTGGAAAACACTTTATATGTTACTAAATGCAATTATTTCTATTATAGAAACCTTTTGAAAATAAAATGTGGTTTAATCCCCGAATTCAGTAAGCAGTCTTATTCTCGTATTCTGTAATTTGGTATAATCTCAAGTCTCAAAAAAAAAAATTTTTTTTTTGTTTTATTTTAATTTTTTGTGACCTGCTCATCACCTGGTCTCAATTAAGAGACTTTATTTTGAGACTAGAAACTTTATATTGAGACTAAGGATTGCCAACTGGTCTAAAACTGTGACTTTTGTTTCTATTAGAGACTGAGACTGCTTACTGAATTCGGGCATTTTTGTCAGGAAAGCGTTATACAATTTTTCAAGGTTATTTCGTCCTCTTGTGACATTTGTATAAATTGATAAAAATCTTCTTAAAAACCTTAGTTGCATTTTTTGTACAAATTATTTGGATTTCGAGCATATATGGTATATTTGTAATGGTCTTATCTAATTAATAAGCACTTTGTGGTTGCCGTTTCAATAAAAATTTAATGGATCTAAAATTAGTTGACTTGCTGCCGTATTTATATTATTTCTCAAAGGCTATATCTTCACAACTAGGTTAAAAACCGATTTTAGAGATTTCAAGATTTCAAAAAAACCGTACAAAAATGTATGAAAAAACCGGAGGAAACCGGTTTGAAAAACCCGGGTCAATAACCCTAGTAAAATGATATAAATTAAATGTTCAAACTTTATACCAAAATCACAAACATTTTTCATAAATCTCTTCATCAACATTTTCAACTAAAGCTTTCAGAGATATTCTGGGTATGCAATTGTGTACCCCATTTAATTTGAGCACAATAATATGCAACTTTCAAACAGCTAAAAAGTTTTGTTTTTTTTCAGAATTTTTTTTATTGCCATACAACTCACAAGAGAAAAAATTTTGTATAGCACAATCAGCTACGATGAGAGTAAAGAGGAAACAGTTGTTCACTTTATGTGTAACATTCCGGGTCAACAGTCGAAGCATCTCAAGCAATTTTAATCGCGCTTCTTAAACAATATGCCATAGATAGCTGAGTTGAAATCCCCGGATTTGCGCTGCTTCAGTTGTGATATTATTTGATGTGAACTAAAGACCCGATTATGGAAATCGCATACTTAATACAAAGAAAATCTTTGTTGGTAACAGACAAATGAAAAAAGAAGAACGCTGTTTCTCTTTAATTTCTCGGCAGAAGTAGAGTACATTTTAATAAATATAGTCGCGTTTTATAGAAAAAACAACGTACATCTTGTATACAAAGCTGCATTGAAATGTGAAGCTTAACTGCGGAGAAAATGGGCTAACAAGCACCTTCTGATTAAAAAAATGTATTTGTTGCTTACGTCCTTTTGGCGGTTATGGCTCAATATGTGTATCACTGGAGTTATCCTTTAAATCCTTCTTTTGATCCTGAAACACAGTATTTAATGACTTTGTAAAATCCTATGACTATTTGTATGTGACAAACATGCGCAGAAAATAGCCATAATCCAACAACAAAGAGATGCGTCACGTCATAGCATAAACAACACTTAGTTTGAGGTTATTTGCCTCATCCCCTAATTGTATTTACACATACAGACATATTCGTATGTATGTGTGATTATGTCTGAAAATGGGTGTGTTTATGAATGGGTATTTGGAATGTGAAAATGTCAGATTGTGAAACCGACTGCCGACAAATGCGACTTTTCATTAATGTTACGCCATGCAGAGCAAAGTACATACAGTGGTGGTTAAAACAAAAAGAAGTGATTTATATTTACAAATTTTCAAAACTAGTTAATACTTTTTCAATTTTAATTATTTTGTAATTAAAACACAGATAGCCAAAACCACTTAAGCTGAACTTTTAAGCTTTCTGCAGTCATTACAAAAAGTTTTTAAATGTTTACAAGTATGACCAGCAAAATATCTAACTTAATTTTTAAAAAAATTTCAGGTACGTAGTTTTGTAGCACATTGAATTTTAATATAATAAAGTCAAAGTTTTAATTGGATACAAATTACCCTTAAATTATGAAATTTTTTCATTGATTTACTAAATTCGGTCAAAAAGTAAGAAATTTGGATGGACAGTTTTTTAAATTTCCACATTGTTTTGTGAAGACTAGAGAAAGTTTGAAATTGAGGTTAAAGGTTATTTTGGGTAAAAATATGTGTGCATTCTAATTCAAAAATAATCTAAATTGAACAATTAAGTAACTAGTTTTCAGAATTGCTAATTGTCAAAACTGCTATTATTTTAACCACCACAATATGTATATACTTATACATACTACATACTCATTCGCACATACATATGTACATACATACATACATACATACCCGTGTATGTACTTCCTCTTATAGGTTGACAAGTAAAGGATAAGTATACGACATGCAGCCCCACGCTTTTGATGGTATGCTATGTGTTTCGTAGATGCCACATGGTGTGTAATTTTTTTTTTCTCAAAAGCGTTAATATTTTATATGAGGAATTAATTTCATTACTTTTTTATAAAAATATATCTCATAGTGTGACCGTTGTGGTGGAGTGTGTACCGACGCCTGCTATACCCCGATATGCCGCTGAGTTCGGGCATCGATTCTCTGCCAGGCAAGTAAAATGTAAAACGCAGAAAACGTTTTTTTTTTTAATAGCGGTGCCCCCTCGGTGTCATGAAAAAGTATCTTATATATGTAATTCATCTGACGTTCGGATTCGGCACAAAACTGTAGGTGCCTCCATTTATGTATACAGAAGCTCGGCCAAACACTGAGCTGTATAAATAGTTTAAGCGCCAAATTATTATTATTGTTATAGTTCATAGTTCAATGCATTTTAAAACTGATTTTTCTTAGATGTGATTACCTATATATTTGTAGTAAATTTATTAAATTCTCATACAGAAAGATTTAAACAACTTGAATGCTCCTTGATTGTGGTAAGCCTTGACAAACAAAAATCCCTCTAAATCAATTTTATTAAGACTGTCACATACTCTGCAAGGGTTTTACAGCAAACCAAAGATTAATCTTGTGTAGATCTGGTTCTGTAAGAAAATTTTGTGATGCGCAATAATTGAATTGAAGAGAATCAACAAACCTTTTCAATCCGTGTGTGTAGAAAGAGTACACTACGTGTTCAGTGGACTGAATCTATAGTTTAATGCTTGTCATTCTTCTAACACTTTAGCTTTGTTCGAAAACTTTAACTGTGCACTGATGAAAAATATGAGAAGAGTTATAAATTATTACAAACTTATGTCCGCGTGCAAGCTTTTCCTTTGAAAATCTACTGAATTATTTTATACAAATGCAATGTAAAGTATTTATGCATTAAGATTTATTAAATAAAATTAGTTCAGACTTAAGTTTTATTTGTACAAATTTTTTTCTATTTCTTCAGCGTACAGTCTTCAAGTGCTTCCTTTCGTGCTTTATACTTTTGTTACATCGTCCTTTCAATTTATTGATTATTTTTCAATGGCCTGCGTAACAATGTTTGTGTATCGAACATTTAGGTATGGATGTGTAACTGTGTGCGCATACAAGTGTAAGAGTATATGTATTTATTGCAGTCCTCGACCTACATATGTATGAAGTAGAATAATAAACGAACGTAGTTTGTGCTTTACACATTTTAACGTTCGTAATTACATATGTAATAGGCAACACACTCTCCCGCCTCATTACTTAAATTGTTTGCTGAATTGTAGAGGTATTCTCAATATATTGCATACAATCTGGCCAAGTGCAAAGGTACGAGAATTTTTGATTGTTTAATGTTAAGGATATTCTCAATTCATAGTAGGCATGAGGGCCTAGTAGGCCTGGTACGCGTAGATAGCAAACATCAAAAATTTCTTTGAAACACTATGAATTAAAATCCGCTATCATACAACACTTTCTGTAAGCATTTTGGATGTTTTTGAGCTTGGTAGTAAGATAATAATACATTTCGCCAAGAGGCGATTTAATGGTGCTCATGAGAGACGTATTCTGCGAATACTTCAGAAACTTAGCGCGCCTTGCCTAGGTCCAACGCGCTGAGTTCCTCCTTTACTTTGCATTCTAAGGACCAGTTTTTAAACTCAGTTTAAACAAAGTGTTCGAGCGGGGATGAATTAGGGGCCGGGAATTCCTCATGAATTCCACGGCAACGGGGTTTGAAAAATAGAAGCTGATCTTCTGAAATTTTAAGATCTTTAAATTAATTCCCTGAATGCTGTTTTGCTTTCGCCAATAAAAACACACAAGTGTCAATTTAAATGCAAATTGGGGCTTGCAGATGGCAAGCAATTTATTGTTTATTATAAAAAACACTGCTTAAAATAAAGTAGGGTTATATATATGCAGAATAAATGCCAAACCTTACGTGTGATTACGAGGGCGTCTCTTCACAAAGTGGAAGAGCGCTGGATTTTCGCATAAGGCGAAACCCATCGTACGGTGCGGGTAACAGGACTCGAGAAAAGGGAGAGAAAGTAACGAGTCCCTGTTCCCGTACTATCACAGCGACATCTGCAAGTGGAATTAGAGTAATTCACAATGGCAGAATCACTTGTGAATGGTGATGTAAACAGCTGGCGTAAACACAAAGTTTAGATAAACTCAGTTTTAATTTAAACTTCGTTTCCTTGCGCTCAATTAAATTTGTGGCAACCAAAACAAAGTAGTCAGGCAACAGCTTCAACTAAGTTTAACCCTGCCAGATCGGTCGTTTAAACTTTGCTCAAAGTTGACTGAAAAAATGCATATTGAGTTTGAACACAGTTTAAACGGCAAACACAGTTTAACTTGTACTGAAAAACTGGCCCAACGTATTTACAGGTCCGGTATGTACTAATGCAGAGTCTTAAGTTTCGATATAGGAAAATTGGTGTAAATTTAAGCGCACAAACACTGATCCGTATGAAAGATATATTTAAAAAAAAAATTAAATTGTGGCAAAAACTACCTACATACTTATGGTATATAATGGGTAATCTATATTAATAATATCTCTGCACAAATTGGTATTCTGAAGCATAGCAACACTCTTCAAATTCAAAAATAATAAGATAACACATATTTATTGTGGCATGCTTTCAGAAACGAGTGGACAAATTATTTCAAGTACAAACGTACATACATATGTACATACATACATACAAACAAACATAGAAATGTGAATTTCTATGCAGTTTGCGTTTATACTTAATTGCTTTTTATCAAACAACCAACGATAACTGCTGATAAACAAGCTGTGCCAATAAACAATTTTTTTTTTATTACGAACACTTGTATGTATACCTACAAACATCTGTACATACATACATAGTTAGTCTCCCGCCATTGGCATTAACAAATTGCGGTTTTCTTTATCGGTATGATATGAATGTCAATAACTTGGTCAAAACAATGACAGCAGCTTTTGATATTTATTTTCACACAAAATTTATAAAAACAAGTGATGTCCATTGGGGCGGTTATTGTTTGCTAAAAAAAAGCATAAATATCACGTTACTACACATCATGATGTTTATACATACTTACATACTCATATATGTACATACATACAACTAGTATGCATCGCAAGCCCAACTAGTCAGCCAACTTTTTTTTTCATACAAGCAACTGGTATTTTTAACATGGCGCTGTCCAACGAGATGGCAATTGACAGATTTGGTTCAGAAATGTGTACCAATCTCATACTAGTACAAAATAGGCAAAAACATACTAGTCCAATAACCAAACATACCAGTTTCCTATTAGTTTATGTTTACAATTTAATATTGTCAAAAAAAAAAATAAAGCATAAATAAGTCCTCTTGTATTTGGTAAAAGTCTGGTCTTTTTTAGACTAGTTCGATTTTAATTAGGAAATTTTAGTTGTTAACTATTATTTTTTCTGACTAGTTTGGCGTTTTACTGCAGGGTACATTTGTACATACGAGGACATACGACAAATTACTTCTTTGTTTTGCCAGTGAAATGTATCGATTTTGCTCTGAACTCATTGCATGTACTATTTAAATTAAATTACTAAGACAATGGATATATTCGGGATGCGAGCTTTGCAAATCATGCGCTAACAAAAAAAAAATATTTTTCAGCACTTAAAAAATGCATTTTTCATCATTGAAAAACGCTCTAAATTATACTAAAAGACCAAAAGAAAATGTTTATAATTTATTCAAAACATTTATTTTAGTCAGTTTGAACAATTACATATATGTACATATGTATAACCATGTAATTTTTTACAATATAAGCAACGATTTTCTTATTAATTTTTTTTTATTTTAATTTTTCGGCCGCCTTGTCGGTTCAGTAGTTGTGCGTGTTTATAACTCGTTATGTCGCTAATATCTAAGGTTCATATCTTAGCCGGGGTATGTAAAATTTGAATTATTAGAAAATGTCTTTCAAATAATGGTCACCAAAAAATAAAATTTTCTCTCGTTAAGAGACTAAAGACTACTTAAGGCAGAAAAAGACAGCTCCGTCCGCGTTAAAAACGAACTAAACTACGCTACATTGAACAACTATCTGCCATTCCGTATAAGTGGCGTTAAAATCTACGAATTTTACGTAAGTAAACTTAATTTATAACTTCAATGTTTGAAATAAAATATGCTTGTTGTAGAGCAGTAAAATCGACTGTTTTGGGTATTTTTAAATTAAGCGCTTTAAATGCAAATTAAATAACTAAGATGTGATTTTAGGTTAAATTAGTCAGTTATTTTTAATTTTAATAAAAATAATAATTTAGTAATAATCATAGTTATGTACATTGTGAATGTAGCTCAGTGTTTGGTCGAGCTGCTGGAGGGACGTGCGGTTTTATGCATGAACGGCAGATAAATTTACTGAGAAGCTTTTTTCTAGGCAGAAATTCCAACGGAGAGTTTGCCATGGCCTGCACTTTTTCTATGATTTACATTTCATTTTCCCTGGAATATTGGGTTATAGCACTCACCGCTATAAACTTCGACAACGTTGGTGATTTAATTAAAAATAGTTACTTTTTTTCTATCCTAGTGAAATTCTAGTTGTAATGCTTTGTCAGTAAAATGTATGTCCGCCTAGTCATGTAAAACATGACAATTTATTACTCTTACGCAAATAGTCACCTTTATTTATTTAGTGTCATTATACTCGACGTAATGATAATTGAAACCGCCAACGGATGCATTGCACTTGCAACAAATTAGCAGTACAAACAAACATACATACATACATATGTACTTATGTATGTGCTTATATGTATATGCATTGGTGGGAGTGTTGCGTAAAGCAATGAAATATAAGAATATTAATATAAAAAAAAATCACATTCAGATGACCTTTTCAATGTCAGCACATAAGATCTGATGCATATGCATTAGGGTGGTTCATATTTTTTTGGTGAGGGTTACTAAATTCAGCTTTTTAATGCACCTACCCACTCTAATTATTTCCTATATATTTTTATTTTCAAATACAAAAATACTTAAGGCTCACTTAAAGCTTTCCATGTAATTTAGGTGGGTAAAAAAAACAATTGCTCATAGCAATGGTATAGAAAAAAAATTAAATTATTTTTCAATTGAAAACAATCAGTTACTCATCAGGAGACTTCAAAAGGAATAACCTATTTTTTGCTTGTTTATAATATTAATCATTTAATATAAATTATTTATAATTATTTATTTCTTTTTGGCGTTGTTGGGGAAGCCATAACAAAACCATAGTAAATATTAAAGTAAAACGGATTACTATTCTCAAAAGTCATTTGAAGAAATACAAAATTTGTGATTTTAAAAATGTAAAATAATGCGCTTTGTCAGACCTCAATATTTTTAGATTTAAAGTAAAAAAAAAAGTTGGGGCATATTTTTTTTTTAGATATACACATCCAAGTTCAGATTTAACTTTCTTTTTAGACCACCCCAATGTGCATTCAAGGCATAGCCTACAGGTAAATGTAAAGTGAGCGTTAATGAATTTTACAATATATCAATGCAAATGTGTTACGAACACAGTAACTAATAATATAACAAATTCTATCGCTGAGTACGACGTAGAAAAGTTACGAACGCGCAACCCTCCGCTACGAATACGAAAAATTTGCTATCGCTGTATCCGTGTGAACTCGAAATTGCTGCCAAACTCAAATGTCAAATTTGTGAGGTTTCGACATCAGCTGGCACACAAATTTTAATAGAATAATTTAATTTTACAGCTCTATTCTGAATTTATTAAACAAAATGAATTTCCTTGGGAGTGCGAGAATAATATTTCTCTATTAAGGACGCTGGCAAAATTTAGCAACAGTTAAAATGCAGAAAACTTTAAGTCGTCATACCTTTAGTCCTTTAGAATCTGATGCCACTTTGTAAATTTCGGTCGTTGAAACATTTATTAATTTTCAACAGTTTTAAATTACAGAGTTGTTAAAAATATCCGATTGAATAAAACAGCATTTATGAATGTGGTTTGGGTTCTAAAAGATGGCATCTGAAGTGTTCCGAGACCGTCGTCAATGAATGAGATCGGTAAACTGGCTTCGGTGCTGAGATTTTGGCGAAAGGTGGTTACCAGCCGGGATTTGGAAAATACATTTTTCACGTTTTAAATACATTGTAGTCACGGCTATGCCCTCTATGGATAAAGCTGGAAATGAGTAGCGAGGAAAAACGAAATGCGAAAATGGACATTTATGCAAAATCAAGGTTTCCGGGTGTAAAATTATGTCCAAAAGTTGTCCACTTCCTCCTTTTTGAGCAACCGAGCGTAATGCGAAAGCGTTGTTAAATTTTTTGAACTCAAATAGAAAATAAAAACAAGAAAGAAAATTGCTTTAAATAAAAACCTTTTTATCAAATTTAATACGCACAATTTAGCTATGTTTCTGTATTATTATAAATTATTGAAATAAAATGCATATTTCTTCAGAATATGATTTTTTTTATTTTATTCGACGGCCAAAACACGTCGTAACAAATTCATCGAAAAATCTACAAAATTACGCTACGAATGAACTCACCGATGCAACTCTACCAATTTCGAATCTACGATGTAGCCATTCGTACTCAGTGATGGCTTTTTTCGTAAAACATACGAAATTCGTACTACGACGTACTGAGCGATAGGGCTGATTGATACAAAAAAGAACGAAGTGTAACTCTCTGCAAAGTGATTGTATTGTTCTTGTAGGTCTTATCGAAAAAAAACAGATATATAGACCTTTGCGCTCTTCTAAGTCGGTAGCTTAGTTAATTACGAGTATCAACTGATTTTCGTTCGTTTACCGATTTTAGAAAGAAAAAGTGTAGACCTACGTTAATCACTTGACAATTTTTTTTTAAAGAAATAATGTATTTATTCAATAAACAATTGTTGATTATTTACAGAAAGCAGAACGTGCCTAACAAAGCAATTCCTAAAATAGAAATTGCCATAACATGAACTGCACATTCAAGTTACGGTGGAACAACCGCGAAGTAAGATGAATATGGAAAAAGGGAATATAACAAAATCTAACACGGCGTTAGCTTAGCTCAGTGCGTTAAGCTGCTGGCTTACTATTACGTAATGCCGCGGGTTCGATTCCCGCCACAGTCGTGAATAAATTTGTCTGATAATGAAATAATAAATAAATTCCCAACATTAAATTGACTTCTAGTTTAATAAAAACGTTGTTGATTGATATTAAATATAATTTATTCATTTTTAAATACTCACAAGATTTCAGCGAAGTTAAAATAAATATTGATAAAATGAAATATTAATTATGTGTTTTTCAGTATTTTTTTTGTGTTATCAATATTTGTGTAACAATTTAAAGAAAATATACATTTACATATTTCTGTTTCTAATAAATTACTTAACTGTAAGTGGTATATTTCATGTTTGTATTAAAAATTTATTTTTGGTGATTATTATTTATTTTCATGTCTTTATTGATAACGCGTTGGATGCTTATCATATGACGGCATTTGAAAGTACGCCGCTCTTTATTGCCTTGTTTTTTTAATGTATGCATATAACTAGCTGTCCGTATATATATATATAGATACATATGTATAGATACAACACACATGTCACCAATGTTTTCAGTGACACATGAGCGGGAAAAATAAGCTGATTGATTTTTAATTGCATTTTAATCATTTTATGTGTGTAAACTATTTTATATGGATTATAAAGAATTATGTTGTGTTACCCCTAACTAGCAAATATTTTATTTGAAGGTTTTCTTTGCAATAGAAATGCATACTGAGCGAGAAGAGAATAAAGATTTATGTAGTGAACAACTACTCAAAAATAAAGTACTTTGTGTAGTCAATGCAGATGACGAAATTGCTAATCGTGCTGCAGTGAAATACAGGGGCATTCTCGAACAGTTCGAAATTTTTGACAAGCAATTGTCTCAAAGATAGCACAAAATATTGGATATTAAAACCACAGCTGAAAAATGTATGCCTTTTTATTCTCATTGCTTAGTAGATAGTATGTACTTCGAGCATGCAAAATGAGTATAAAGATGTGTAACATAAACTTAAATATACTTCTTTTATGGCACTACAACCGGGTGTCGGCTTGGGCCGCAACCAAAAAACTTCTCCAGTTCCCTCTCTCCTCGCTAGGTTAAGTCAATTATTCACATCAAGTGAAGACAGGTCCTTCTGCACTTGGTACTTTCAGCGTGTTGGTGGGCGCCCTTATCTTCGTTACCCACACATGGGTCCCGAGTCGAAGGATTTCAAGGCTGACATTATTGCTGTTGTTTATGCTGGATCCTAGGTATACAAAATTGTTAACTATGTACGTCAAAGTTGTAACTGCCAACAGTGTCTTCTATATTTTTTTGCTATTTTGTAGCATAGTCGCTCAAAGGGAAAGATAGCCCAGTTTTTTATGCGTCTTTAGCTCTTGACGGTTGGAAAGACCTGGGTTCCAATCCGCCCCAATGCTTTAGATTATTGATTCTTTGACTGCGTTTAATATTAAAAAATTATTATTCTATAGCTTTTCGTTGCGTAATTTTGCGGTTGGAACGTCCTAGGTTGCAATCCGCGTTGACGGCTGAATGTGAATGTTTCGGCACCGCTCGTGAGCTTAGAAAATCAGCTCTAATATCACGTACGCAGTCGGAAAGTCCGAGATTCCGATCTGCCCATTTTGTTGAGCCAGGCGAGCAATCTGAGAGCGCCATTTTGCCGTTGGAACGGCCTAGGTTCCATTCCGCTGAGATGCTTAGGACCTTTTTAGTAAGCTAAGTACAGTCGGAAAGGCCTAAATTCCGATCTAACACTTTCTACCACTCTTATGGTGCCGTGACTACCTATCCTGTGGCACTGTTACGTTGGCTCTTCTGCGTCTTTGTCTTTCTTCTCCTTTGCCTTTTAGCATGTAGTTCACAATTTTATTCGGCGAAAGGTTTTCGCAAATTTCTCTTTGCAGTATGGCCCTTTGGTCGTTGAAGCGTGGGCATCTCAAGAATACATGTTCCACACTGTCTGCTACGCCGATCCCGCAGCAGTCACAGTAAGGATCAACCTCGTGCTTAAATCTGTGCAGACTGTACGACTTAAAACATTCATGACCGCTTAGAAATTGGGTCGTGTGGAAGTCAACTTCGCCGTGGCTTCTTTGAACCCAGCGCTCAAAGTCTGGAATGCTTCGGTATGTCCATCGTCCGTTTATCGCACTGTTCCATTTGTTTTGCCACTCGGCTAGGCTATTTACTCTAGCTTCCTGGCGTGTGGCTTCAGTAGTTAACTCCGTACTTGAAAAGATATGTGCAGACTCCTTAGCTAGCAGGTCTAGTGGGTACATACCAGCAATTACCAGGGCTGCTTCATTAGACACAGATTTGAATGCGCGGCATACCCGGAGCGCACACAGGCGATACGCTGACTTTATGTCCCGATAATACGATGAGTGACATACCGCTTCGAAACACACCGGGGCTCTATACAAGATTTGACTTCTTATTATACCATATATATGTAAATAAATAGGAGTACATATACATATGTATGTACATACATAAATATTTATTCAATTATTCTTGGAAGTCAGAAATCATGTGCGATTTCACTTAAGTAATTACTAAGTCCGATGCTTTCAATTCACTTGGTTGAATCGAAGATCTTTGAATTATTTTGCACAATTAACAGTACTTTTTATTCTCCTGGTCGGATGTGAGAGGGGAAATGTAACTTGACAATAGTTCGTACCTTATTTTGCTTGAATCGCGTGTATCACAAACTCCTTATTACTAGGAGAAGTCCATTGTAAAAAGGACTCCAATTTTCTCTACTTTTTTCTACAGACAATTTTTGCCTTATTCCTTTAATTAAACATATGTACGCGCAGATAAGTTTTTAACTACCAACTCATAATGGGGAAGACATTATTACTTTCTAAACGCAGCCCAAAATAAGCGCGAGGTGTGTGGTTTTTTCGTTAGTTGTGTGTGTGAATGAAAAATCTGTTAAGTATGTAAAAAATTTAAGTAAAAAATTTTGTATAAGAATATTTATATGCAAATACATATGTACATGTACATAAATATATATGTATATAGATGCATACTCGTATATACATACTTCTTTCTAATTATGTATCTACATATATTTTGTTATTTAATTATTCCAGGGCGTAAAGAAGCCGTTCGATCAGGTCATTAGGGCCAACATTGGTGATTGCCATGCCATGGGACAGAAGCCGCTCACTTTCCTAAGACAGGTAAGTAATGCATAAGTAGATAATCAAAAGCGCAAGTATTTGTACATTTTTATATAGTGCGAGGGTTAAAGTGATACTTTCTGGATTAAAAACACGTTTAAAGAAAACAAAACGATTTATATTTGAATACCCTTTTGCATTTGAAGAAAACAGTTGTCGAAATATTTATTCCACTTTGAAGTGGGTACCTGAAGAACAAGCATTTTGTTATAAACGAATGGCAACAGAAGGAAGTCACTTTGTGATAAACGTGATGAAGATTGACAATGAGCCATAATTTCTAAATCTTCTCCATCAAATAATGAACGCAATCATGTGCTGTAACTCAAGATCTGCCATTATTGTGATGACCTGTTATCTTTTCTGTTTTTGTAGATAACTTCGGCGATGCATATTATTGTAAACTATTCAGCAATTTTTGGAGCATTTTGGTTTTCGATTGTGCTTTATTACCAAAAAGATCCGAATGAAGTTATTCAAAACTTTGTTTTTAAGTAATGCCACACTTCAAACATATATGTATATAATACTCATATATTGGCAGTAACCTATCTGCGCAATGTGTAAAAATTCAGCAATCAAAGGGAGATAGTTTTAGTTCAAATGTACGTTGTGCGCATGCGCAGGTTTTACATGTATTTAGTATCTGTGTATACATGTGACAAACACATATATATAAGCGAGTATGACATATCTGCAGTTGCGCCAAAAAATAAATTTGAAGAGGGTTGCTTCACTGTGGGGGGCTTATACCCTTTTTCGACGAAGTTTACTCATACAAAATAAAGTGTGCTGATGAAGTATTAAAATTTTTTTTTGTAGCTCCTTGGAAATCAAACAAAAACGATTTGATTTGCATTGATAAGCAATTTTTTATATGTGAATGTTTAATTCATATGCATATTCATAAATTTCCATTTTCAGTGAGTACAATTTTAATCATTGACTTCAACTAAAGAGAAAAAACATTATGTTGGCTCAGCTCAAAACCAAAGTGATATTTTTATAATATTCGCAATGTCGTTCATTTGGAATTTGTTTGTTCATTTTTTTTTATGAAGATTTCTAATTATGGTTTTTGTCAAATGAACTATAATTTAAAATAAAAAATAAATAAACGAAAAATTTTGAAACGATAAAAACAATTTAGAGTTTGACAACTAATTTTCGGCTACGCCACTGGATTTTCTTTTGAATTCAAGTGTAATTTTTGACATACGTTTGCTGACTGCACTTGTTCAAACTGCCAATATATGAGTATTATATATGTATGTATATGACTTCAAATAGGAAAAAATCATCACTTAAAAATTTTTGAATTTGTTCACAAAGTAAATTTTTTGGAGACGCTGTTAAACCTAAACTCTTTGGTAGAATTTGTATCGTGCAATGGTGTTCACATTAATAAAAGCATCCGATTAACCACCATAACTACATACATACATAGTTAGCGACATACATATGTTAATGTGTATACGTATAAGGTGTCTCACGAAATACTTAAAGCGAGGGCAATTTGAAAGGTCAATGATTTTTTTTTTAATTTCTCGTCATTTAGTTGTATTTGACAGACAACTTCGGGAATTTTAAAGAAAATTTAAAAAATGGAATAATTCATTACTTTTTTGCATAAAGAAACCACAATCACCGAAAAGCTTGATAATTGCTACAAGAAATCTGCACCAACAATTTTATGGATTAAGAGGTAGTTTATTGTGTTCCGTTGTGTTCGTACGAGTAAAAGTGACGTCGAACGTTCTGGTCGCCCAAATCATCGATAAAATCCATGGAAAGTAAAATGAAATGGTGTTAAGCGGCTAAGGTCGCCAATTCACTTTTCTATTGCCAGACCATTTGATCCTAATTGAAGTGCAGAAAAAAGTTTGCCGAGGAGATGTGGCGATCTCCGAAAAAAAAGATATATGCAAAAGTTCTGGTGGTTTTAACTTCTTCATTGATAGATTTGGGACAATGACTCTTGAACGCTCTTCTAGAACTGCCGTATACACTTCTCATTAATATGTAGGTATCTTAAATTTTTAATAGGCTACTATTTGAAAATTTGGCTGTGAAAATATTTTCGAATAAATTTTTTTTTTCAAATAAGTTAATACACATACATATGTAAGTACATATATCCGATAGAACTGAAGCATATTTCCGATCAGTATTTAAAGTGACGGTTTGGCAGTACTCAAAGCTCGTGCATCAGTTGAGTTTAAAATTTAAAAGTTTTATGATTTATATAGAAAAACTGAATGCCTTTTCTACGCGAAAGAGAAACATACCTCCATGCTTGCTGGACAGTGTCCTTAGAAGCATGGAAGTTACGCTGTGCGTGGAATATTTCGTTTTTCACATACAATATTATTAATTGGAAACTTTTCTCTTTTTTCTCTATGCAAAGAAGAGAGAACCTTTTAAACCAAAATTGTATTCAAGTTATCCCGATCTTTTTAAGAAGTGAAGTGGAAACAATATCGAAGTAGATAGTAATGGTGCAGTCAGCCTGGCTCGCAGTCAGAGGCTCTGAGAGCACATGTCATTATAGAGAAGCTCAGTAAGTAGAATATGAAGAAAGGCGACCACGCGGCAGCCAAGCAATGGGACAGTGCCAGGCAAAGTAGAATAAATAAAGGAGAACGGGAAAAACAAGGAAATTGATTAACTTTCACTAAACTACCTGTAAAAGTATCTCAAGGGGTTGGGTTTAAAATATCTTACGTGATAAGTATTGAGCACAATAGGACCTAAGTTCATAGTAGCGTTGACCACAAACTTATATTCATTTGCTCGTACACATCTACATAGATACATATAATGGCAATAGAAAACAACTCTCACTACCATCTTTTCATTTAGCTCTTGGCTCTGACCATCGACACAAGCCTCTTCGATTCACCCGACTATCCAGAGGATGTGAAGAAGCGTGCTCGCATCATCTTAGACGGCTGTCAAGGCAAATCAGTTGGTTCCTACACCGATTCAGCTGGCATTGAAGTGATTCGCCGACAAGTGGCTGATTTTATAAAGAAGCGCGATGGCATACCAAGCAATTGGGAGAACATTTATCTGACTGCTGGTGCCACGCCAGGCATCAAGAGCATATTATCGCTTGTGCGGTAAGTATTTCAATTCTTTGAAATATTGCCAAAATGTTCACCTCTTTAAATTGCAGTGCCAAGGTTGGTGGCAAACGCCCTGGCGTTATGGTGCCCATACCGCAATATCCTCTATACTCAGCCACAATTTCTGAATATGCTATGAATCGTATCGGTTACTATCTGAATGAGGAAAATAATTGGAGCATGGAAGTTCCAGAATTAGAGCGTGCCTATCAGGAAGCACGTAAGACCTGCGAACCACGCGCTATAGTCGTCATTAACCCCGGCAATCCGACCGGCCAGGTGCTAACGCGTGAAAACATCGTAGATGTGATTAAATTCGCACATAAATACAAGTTATTACTGCTGGCCGATGAAGTGTATCAGGCTAACATTTACGATCCGAATTCCAAGTTCTATTCGTTCAAGCAGGTGGCACACGAGTTGGGTTCACCCTACAGAGAAATGGAATTGTGTAGCTTTTTGTCAACATCGAAAGGCTATCTGGGTGAATGTGGTATACGTGGCGGTTACATGGAGATTGTAAATATGTGTCCACAGGTGCAATCTATGCTAACGAAATCGATAACAGCTTCGCTGTGCGCCACCTCTGTTGGTCAGGTGGCAGTCAGCGCATTGGTAGGTTTTCGATATGATGATGATGCTGGGGTTGCGTGATAGGAAAATAATAATTTATTTCATTTTGTTTTTTAAGGTTTACCCACCAGAGAAGGGCGAGCCATCATACGAACAATATATCGCAGAGAAGCAAGAAGTTTTGGATGCTCTCAAGGAACGCGCTGAGTTAGTGTACAAAACGTTCAACAGCTTCGAGGGCTTCAAGGTGAATGTGGTGCAAGGTGCCATGTATGCTTTCCCCCAAATCGATATACCACCAAAGGCTATCGCCGCAGCTAAGGCGAAAAATTTGTCGCCCGATACGTTCTATGCATTTGAGTTGCTCGAATCGACTGGTTAGTAGAGTTTCCAGTGAAGCTATAGTTTTTTATGTGAACGCCTAATTATTAAATACCATACCTTACCATAATTAAATAACTGATTTTTTTTTTATTCATATGAAAAAATAATTGAAAATAATCGAGTAATTGAAAATGTTCAAATAAAAAATTATCTAAATATTGTTTTCCAATTACTCGTATTTGAATATTTTTAACCGATTGTTTTTAATAATTATTTTAATTGATTTTAATAATCACATAATATAAAAAATGCAAATTTTACAGCTCTGGTTAGGAAATATTTGCAAGCACACATTTTAATTTCAATTCATTTGCAGGCATTTGCATCGTTGCTGGCAGCGGCTTCGGCCAAAAGGAGGGCACTTATCACTTCCGTACCACAATTTTGCCCCAGACTGACAAGCTGAAAATCATGTTGGACAAATTCCAAACTTTCCACGCCGATTTCATGAAGAAATACAAGTAAATTGTACATCAGAAATAAGGAAAACAAAGTGATATCCGAAAATTGCATACTCCCAACCATTCAATCCAATGGTGAGACGCTGCAGTATGACTATGAACAGATATTTCTGTATGCGATTGTTTTACATAGAATGTTGTTGTATTCCAAATTTTTGTAATTGTATAGTGATTAGTAAGTGCTTAGATCCTAAATGTTAAAGGCAGGAAAAAATTATGCGAATGTATAGAAGATGAAACGAAAAAAATAATATTGCAAAAATATTCATACACAATTTTTTTTTTCAGTTATTCATTTTTGCATTGTAGCTAAGTTTTAAAAAGAAAAAGATTGAATTACAAAAAAAAAACCTATAAATGTATTGTAAATTGCCAAATTTTTATTATGAAAAATTTTAATTAAACAAAATAACGGTTGCTAGTTTTATTATCAATTGGCCTTTAATAGGAAACAATAGCATTTAGTATTTATTTAGCGTTTATACAAGAGCACTGTTCAGGAGGAATTGTACATAAAGTGCGAGGGTATTAAGTTAAATAAAAAATTAAATTGAAAAAAAAAAACTAAAACAATCAAATTGCAATTACTTTTTCTTTTAAGTAGGTACCGAAATGTACATAATGCATAAACTATACATATGTAAGTATGTACATTCATACATACATATGTACATATGTATGTATTTTTTTAATTCTCATACCTTTGAATGAAAATGAAAGTATCCCCAGTAAAGGTAGAAGTTAACGAACTTCCTTTGATACCAGGACCTCCTGGACAAGAATCCTTGATTCTGTTTATTTTTCCAACTCTTTGGAAGAAAAAGTCCAAAGAACTGAAAAGTACGGGCTTTTGTTTTTTTTTTAGTCCTGTAATAACAGGTAAACTTGTCCAAATATTTTTTTTTTATTAGAAAAGGATTTTTATTTCTGCCTTTAAAAATATTCGGTTAAGTTTAAGTTGTATTTTTGGGCTAAGAAAATAAATGTGCGGATTGACCAATTATTCTATTCCAAATAAAATAAGAGGTCAAAAATAACATGTTTCGAACGATTTTTATTATAAAGGTTATAAAAATCCGGGTCCCTGTCCGTAATTAATTAAATCAGACTAGAGAGAAGTACCTAGACATTTAAACGAAAGTATGAGGAGTTGTCGAAATAAAGAAACTCCCGACTGAGACTCAAACCTGGGACCTCTGGGGCATACCGAATTGACGCACGCACCGCTATACATAGACCATGACCATGGCGGCAAATGAAAGTTGAGAACTAAAAACAAAATCGCATACTATGTATGTACATATATACATATGTATGTATATACATATGTACATACATACATACATATGAATGTACAAATTTCAAATGTCAAATTAAGCGCAAGCTGTTTAAAAATTTAAGTACTACCCAGCAAGAATACTATTGGTTAAATAACTTATGATATACCAGAGAGCTCTATCAGTTTTCAGATAATGTTTCTATGAGATTATAAGGCCGAGTTGACAATTCTACCCGAAACTCTTACATTCCATCTCTTTCTAACTCATGCAGTCATTATGTATGCATAAATACCCGAAACAACTGCGGGAATTGCAGTTTCGTTTAATCGTGCCTGGTAGGGTAGATAATTAGGCGAGGTTAATTTCGAAGAAGGTTCTCACTGTTTGGTAAATTAAATATAAATTATTTACCGTGTCAAGAGAAATTTAAATTATTTATATATTTTCAACAAATACCTTTAAAAGAACCCAGGTAAAAGACTTTTTTTATAAAATTCTTTGCCAAAAACATTATTCCAACCAGTGTACTCCTCACCAATAACGATAGTATCAAGATGGATTTAATATTAAATTCGCCTTGGATAGCATACAAGATCACGTCTTCCAGCCGCCGATGACATATCTCAAGTAAAAGTAAACAAAGGGTGCGAAGAAAAGAAAATCGAGGTGAAGCAATTTTTAGTGAATGGCAAACGTTAAAAGATGAGTTATAGATAACTTTTTATCTAATAAATTACAAAAAAACTAGAACAAAAATGTATTTGGTTTACCGTTTTCACGAATATCGTTCATTTACTTTTACTTCAGAATTGAGGAAATCCGTTAAGCCGATGTAAAGGGAACGCGGAAAGCGTTATCTGTAGTCTGCTTTTTAGTGCTTACCTTACCCATGCTGCAAGCTTTGAAGCTTTTAGCCTGACCTTTTAAATTATCTTCTCATATTTTACCAAAGGCAAACTAATGAATATAAAATTACAAATTAACACACATTTTTCTTAGAGCATACATATATGTAATCTTTAATACAAACTTTAATAAATAAATATTGGTATTTTTCAACTGACAGAGACTTGATTTATGTAAGTTTTAAGTTACGCACGTGCCTTCAGGCAGCCTCATTGCATTGACCGTACAATGTGCACGATCTTCGCGATTGTGTGAGTTTTTGATTTATTTATGTATGTATATTATGCAGGCCTTTCGTACTTACATGTTTGCTCGCACTGCCATTAACTAAAAAAAAAATTAAATAATACAATGAATGAACATGTCATCATAATAATCAACACTATTAATACGATTATTTCGCGTTCTCCGGGTAAATGCACTCCATCTCACCACAAATGGACGGAGTAAGCACATTTCTACATAAATTACAATTGCGGAGGATGATACCACTTAATACTACAATAATGATGACTAAGCTAGGCGCACGTTTCGTATTTGTAAGTAAATTAAAATTATTTAATTTAAATTGCTTAAATGTAATTAGTTAGCAACAGTACTTTTGGCTAGTACTTGTATAAATTTTTATATTCAATGTGTAGTGCCGACGGACTTTACGTCTCCCGCTTTACTTAGCACGGAAAATATTCAGAGCTCTTTAGAAATAATTTCCCTTTTCTATGTATAAGGTGAATCATTTTTCATTCATGAAAATTGCTTGGTTTCGAGTTTGACTGATTGTGAGTTATAGGTAATGCGAACGCGAGGGGTATATCAATATTAATCACTAGTCTTTAGTCGTTTCACTGGTCCCTCGCTGCCTTGTGAATTGGAATCCTCTGAAAATGGCATGCTAGAGACGAATTCGGTGGCTCCTTGGGAATCACTCACCATGGAAAAGCCTAAGAGGAACGGAAAAATATTATTTTCATTACACTGTTCACCATCGGTTATGTATAAATATTTCTTCGGCTAAGAAAATATTAAATTCGAATGCAAACATTTGAACTTATCACTTTGTGTGGTTCGACTCACAGGTGTTCGAATCTTCCGCAGTCAGGCCGGCATAGGGCGTT
Source organism: Philophylla caesio (assembly GCA_963971545.1). Classification (NCBI taxonomy): domain Eukaryota; kingdom Metazoa; phylum Arthropoda; class Insecta; order Diptera; family Tephritidae; genus Philophylla; species Philophylla caesio. Next base: position 21,458,320 of record OZ020607.1, read on the forward strand.
ATTTGCGGTGGGGTTGGTGTGCCTTTTTGTGAGTTCTCTTTGTCGCTTTTATTAGCGCTGCTTACTTTTTTCTTTTCTGAATTTGATATTGGTACCCATTTGTATATTTTCATCGTTGTATCACCAATGGTTACCCATTTCTTTTCCCTACAAATTCAAAGGTAGTTCAAATATAATCATGACACATTTTCTCTTAAAGTGGAGGCCATCTTACCAATGTCTTACTTTTTCCACTGCATTCATTACCCGTTTGATGTCATCTTTTGCTCGGCTACGAGTTTCTGCTCTAACGCTACGCGACATTTTTGACTACTTTATACAGTAATTAGGCTATATTATTAAGTTTTTAGTTATTAAATTCGAAACTTTCTTCGAAATTTACTGCTTTAACTTGAACGATGTAAACAGAAAACGAAGACTTGACGAAAATGGCCGCTAAATGCCGAGTACAACCATATGACAGCTGACCATGCCTTTAGGGTGCGTTTAGAAAACTTATATTGTTTTAACCATAACACTCCGTGCAAATATTTTTATAAATCAAGGAATATAATCATAAGTAGAAGCTATCAATCACAAAATCTATGCAAAGAGTTTAAAGACAGCTCCTTTTGATAAACCCAAACAAATTTAGCTACTCGAGTATTTCATCCAAAACAAAGAAATCAATAAACCACACTAATGTCAAAATTTAACGAAACAGGATGATTCACATATTAGGAAAACGGGCATCACCATTCGGTACTAAAATTAAACGATATTAAAAATAATAATAACAATTAGGGAGTTCACAAGCGTATTATTGGTCGTATTTCTTTAGTGCGTTATTTAAATAACAGAGGAGCTTGTGAACGCACCGTTTTATTTCGCCCACAATTGTATGTGGTATTCAAGCAATTAATCAGCGAAAAATCACTTTTAATAAATTTGAGAGGTCGGTTTCTTTAAAATATGTATCGTACATCACTATTTGACTTAATTTAACACTTATTCAAACAAAAATAAGCCTAAAATAATGATAAACTGAAATAGCTGATCGAATAACGCACAAAAATAACACACTAAACATACCTTTCAGAGTTGTATTGAAATACGAAAATTTAACATGTGAAGCAATAACAACAAGCTTAAACTAGTTTATTCTAATAAGGGCCAGTTTTTCAGTGCTGGTTTAAACACAGTTTAAACTAAGTTTAGTTAAACTCAGTTTAAATTTAAACTTAGTTTTCTTGCGCTCAATTAAGTTTGTTGCAACCAAGACGAAATAGTCAGCACGCTAGCTGATAAGTTAAACTAAGTTTAACTGTGCGCAATCGGCCGTTTAAACTCAGTTTAAACTCCGTTTAAAGTTGACTGAAAAACTGCATACTGAGTTTAAACTAAGTTTAAACGACAAACAGAGTTCAACTTGCACTGAAAAACTGGCCCTAAGCGATACGACGAAATACGAGATACGAAAGTGCTTGTGATCTCCCTAAATATTGCTTATATTTCTTATATAAAGAATAAGACACAAAAACAGCGTTATTCAACAACTCATCATCATGGCACGTAATATTTAAGAATTTCTTACATATTCCTACTGCATTATTCGACATTTCACAGGCATAATTCCAAATTTTTTCATAATTTGTTATAATTAGAACGCTTTCAATGAATCATATTTACGTTTCTAAAAAAAATATACATGTTTAAAAAGAATATTGCAGATATTTTATTGAACTTTTTAAATGTTTTCGAACTATATAATAAAAATAATAATAATAATTTGGCGCTTACACTATATAGGTCAGTGTTTGGCCGAACTTGTCCTACCATTTGTGGTGTGCGTCTTTAACCGCAAATGGAAGGACCTACAATTTTGTGCCGACTCCAAACGGCAGATGCATTTAATGAGGAGCTTTTTCATGGCAGAAATACTCTCGGGGGTTTGCATTGCCTGCCGAGGGTTATCGCTATTAGAAAAAAACTTTTTCTATGGTTAAGATTTTGTTTGCCCTGACTCGAACCTCGAACTCAACGGCATACCTAGTAATAGCACGCACCGCTACCAACTCGACCACAGCGGCCACTTTTGCAATTATATACATGTCTTAAATTATGCTTACCACTTACTAATAAATAAACAAAATTAAAGCTATTTCTGTTATTCATTGTCCAATTTGGTTTAACATTGGATCATACGATGATCTTTTTGATTCGGCGATTTCTTATCTTATCTGACGGATGGCCTAAACTAGCGGATTTAGTTCCGGTTGGCCGCTTAACCGGGGATGGTGCAAACGGCCCTATGTGTGTTCCAAGCAGCTCCTTGGGTCGACTTTAGAACAGCGTTTTTGGCCTTCGGCCTCAATTCAATAATACCTTATTATATTTATTGTATTTGCATTTATTATATTTGCATTTAGTATATTTGCATGTTTCAACGTTAGAGGGCAAACTTATTAACTTCATATATTACGTAGTGGCACAATTGGAAACTGTTATAAAATATGAGGAGTGTTGTATCATCTCATCTTAGCTTTCTGACATTACCTTGTGTTGTTGTAAATTCACATAAAAGTGTGTACTTTTAAGAATTTTAAATTTAATAAAATTATCTACATTTTAAGTTAAAGAGGAGGTAAATTACGTGAAAAAAAGTTCAATGCACCTAAGTATTGTGTATTTAGGGTAATTTTAGTGGTTTTTATAATGAAAAAGTGATGAAATACACTTTACAAATATGGACTTCTTAAAATTTAAAACACAAATATCTGGGTGTGTTATTTTTAGAAAGGGGAGACTCCCCACTTTCCTCCCATACCCCTCTTACCTTCCAGTTCGTGGGTCGCTATTCTAAAGTTAACACCCTCCTTCTCTATAATTTTAGAGAATATAAAAAATATCCGTCTGATTTATCTAAACATAACATAACATATTACGATTTATTTTGCTTGTGCTTTGTGTAAGTTTGCTATTATATTTCCAATATTTTTATGGCAATTCGTTCTAATTTCAACTACAGAATTATGCAACTCTGAACTCGTGTGGCGAGTAAAAATGAAAATTTGTCAAAATTGTACGAAAACGACCGATCGAGCGAGTGCAAGTATGAACATGGGGCGGTGTGAAAATCTTTCAATTTATAAATAAATTTTACGAGAAACGCGAAAAAACTGAATAAATCATTAAATTTAAACTAAGTGGATGTTGTTATTAGAAATTCAATCGAATAGAGTGTGTCTGAATCGTATTGTGAAGTTGAGTAGTGCCCTTGTGGACTTGCCAAGATTGCTGTCAATTGCAAGGTGTAGCGACACCCCAGAAGGAAAAGCCTCTGCTGGAAGTTTGGCAATATAGTAGGTAAAGAAAACGCAAAGAAATTCTCAAGGAGAAGGAGTAAATTCAGTCAAGTGAAATTAAATCAAAGTTTTTGAATAATCACAATTTTGTAATTTTTGCGTCACAGCCGTTGGGAAGTCAGACAATTGGATGTAAGCCGTCTGCTAAGCAGTGGGAAAATTCAATAGGCTAGAAAAAAAAATGTAATTTGGAAGTGTATTATTAGCTATTGTGCACAAGGGTAAAATGCAGCAGTGATAAATTGCATGATATGTTATGTGTAGTTAAACCAAAAGTGGTGAAAAAGTGTAGAATAGAAAAAGCTTAAATTGAAAATATACAATAAAGCAAAGAATATAAAATAAAAAATATACACAAGGGTAAAAAAAAGGAAAATAAAAAGTCCGACAAGCAACGAATGACGTTCAATAATTGTTAAAAGGCCGTGAAGGTACGCGTGGACGAAACAAGGTGGTTTGTATAAAATTGCAGGCGGCGCGGTGCTCTGACGTACGGTACGATGCAATTAAGCTTGTGTGTGCCTCTGCACTGAAGTTGAAGGAGACAAGAGTGCAAATAAAAAAACGAAAAAGTGAAATTTTCCAAACGAATTTGTTTCAATTAAAATATAAGTCTCTGTATCTAAAAGCCAACAAATCAATGCAGTACTTATACCAAATGTTTTGCAAATTACTATTATCAACTTTACATATGTACATATGTGCTATTTCTAACGCGACTTCCATTTCATCAACTCATTTTGAATTAACTCTTAAACAGAATGTTACAAAATCAAAATAATTTATTTTTTACTATGTCTAGCATATTAATGTGCTTATTAGAGTGTATGTGTTTCCATAGTTTGCTTTCGTTTGACCTTTTGAACTGTCAGCAGATGTTATACCCCACCTTGTTTTTTACTTGTTGAACATTTACCTGCAAATTCGCCATCATCAAACAAAAGACGAGGAAGCAAATAATTTAATTGGGTTAGTATCAGAATGCCCAAATGCGACATGAAGACTCGCTACATTCCTGCTACATTTGCCTGGATTCTACTGCTATCCACAACGTTCCTCTTCTTTTTTTATCCGTAAGTATCTACTAAACAATTTCGTTATATAAATTAATATGCATGCAATATGAAGTAAGAACAGAAAAACAATATCCTGCTGAAAATTATTCTTCTTAATTTACAAAGCTTTGGCTAATGTGGCGTGATTTGCCTAAAAAACCAACTCTGCCTTTTTAACTGCAACCAAATCTAAGTCCCTTAGAAAATCTTTAAACAATTCCATAAAAACAGTATACCGCAATGGAAGGCATTTTATTAATTAATAATTTCATTGGAATCGATTCCGCAACAAAATTTCATATGAATAATGGAAAAATGGAACAACCGAATATACTTGTATATCTTGTAGAGTAATTCGAAATATTGGGTTTGCGAATATTTTTTCATATACTAAATAACTACATGTGTATGTATGTATATACTATATAAACATACATACATATGTAAATAGTATAAAATGTGCAAAGCCTGAAATAATAAAAGAAATCAACATAAGTTTCTAAAAAGTATAAGTCTAAATACCAATGTTTAAATACAACCGTAGTTTCTAACCAGTTGAAATTTGCACAATGTATTTACTTAATAAAAAGTCTGAACTTAAGACTACAATATAATAACTCCTTTCGAATTGTGTGCAAACTTTTTTTTATGTACCTTAATAGTTTCAGTTATTGTTATAATAAGAAATTACGGAAAAGATTTAACATGGAATACTTAACGAATATTGTAAAAAAAAACCTATCCAGCAATGACTAGATTTGTATATAGTTATGTATTCATTTACATTTTCATTAATGTATTTTGTATTAATTTACATTAATGTATTTTGTATTCATTTACATTTTCATTAATTTAATTTGTGTTTTCAAATATCTGATAATTTAGGTAAACTAAATTTGTCTTGTTTAATAATATTTTTCTTGCAGACTCGTATGTACTTACTTATGTATGTGTGTACATTAGCTTGTGCCAATATTTTGAAAATGTATGCTACATAAATATTTACTTTCACTAAAATAAATATTTGGAAACCCACCTAATTAAGTTAGGTAAACACGCCATATACAAACAAAGAAGTAAGATCGAAAAATTGGTATCATAACATTTCAATATTTGTGAACAGTGTTGCCGGATTTGCCGGAATGCAGCTTGGATATAACTAGAAGCTATAGGCGACAGTTCTTGGAATATGACCGCGGCAAAATTTTTCTTTTCAAGGATAATTTACGGCAAATTATCCAATCGATACTTTTTCGTTGAGTAAAAGTTGGCTTGCCAACTTCAGAGAGGAATAGAATGCTGCCTAAATTGGCATATATAATTTTTCGCTTAAGTCGATATAAGATACTGTTTAATATGAACACAGATATAAAAGAAAGATGAGCGTGAAGTTAGATAGATAGATAAATAAATAAGTGAGGATCGCACTGCGACCAGTTGTTCTATTTTGCCCTCAGTGAGCGTGAAGTTAGCTAAGCACTCGCACTTGTTGCTAATTAGCTTTTCTACGAGTAAGTTGATAAGAAGTTAACTAAGAACTCGCTGAAAATGAGTAAAACTCGATATAAAAATTTTAAAACTAACTCATATTTTTGTCGTTAATTCGTTGAAAAAATTATTGTTTATGGACAAACAATTTTTTTTTTAATTTAATATGGAGTTGGCATATGTATGTATGTACTTGGACCAAAAATCAGAAAAAGTTCTAACGATTTTAACCACGTTTACATTTTGTTGCTAATTGATTACAAAAAAATCTATTTACCTGCTCTTTTTGTTTTTCTTAATTGTTAAATAATATTCTACAGTGGCCATACTCCTTAAAGAAAAATAATGCAACATTGCTTTATCTGCTAATATGTTTGTGGTTAACTTAGATATTTTTGTTTAATGAGTCGTTATTTTGGCGCAGCCAACCTGTCGTCGATATGCCCTTCAAGCGAATACTCGTAAAAGGAAACAAGGAAACAAAAAAAGAATTGCAATGTCTGCTGCAGTTAAAGTGGAATGAATAATGGCGCAATGTGAATGCATACATACATACGTCCACGTAGTTAGTTATAGTTAGGATCGTATATCAATTGCAATACGCACTTTCTGCTTTCAAATACGAGTATCTTTCTATTCGCATCTGCAGCCACCGCCAATGGTTTGGTAATACAGTTTGTAGACATACAGTACGAATGTATGAATGTATGTATGTTTGGTTTATTCTACTTAGGAAGCACTTGCCATTAAAGACAACCAAGGAGCGAATGAGGCTTCTGGCCTGTCATCCGGCTTTTGGCCATACATGGTAGTTTATTCATACATATGTATGTACGTATGTACTTATGTACTCGTATGTAGAAGATGAATAATACATATTAAGTATACAAACAAGTGTACATACACACATGCCCACAAATGCATACTTTGTTATATTTTTACAGAAACATTAAAAAATGAGGAATTGACAACCGTTCATCGTCTTAGAACATATACATATGTACATATATTTAAACCACCCTTTCAGTAAAGGAAAGTTTTTCAACAGCAGTCAATAATAAAATAAATTTTTATTTTGAAGAATGTGCAATACTATCAAAATTTAAAATCACCTACATATAATTAATAAAAAAAAACTAACAATTCTTTAAAACTTACAGCGAATTCAAAAATTAGTGTTTTAATGTGTAAACACATTTTGGTACATTTATAAATTTAGTTTCCTTGCATGTTTTTATTTGCGTAACATCAGCGGTATCCCTACTGATACCTCTTATGCCGCCCCTACTGGCGACACTATCCGTACCCTTCATTGCTACCCTTAACCCTCAAATCGTGTTTCCAAAAAATTACGATATTCGTGTTTTGGGGCACTCAGTACCCCAGTCCGTTTTTCGTGAAAATTGGTAAGGATAATTAAAGAATTGACTCTTTTTTATCCATTTTTACTGTTAATTCATTAATTGAAAATTTTTCATATATGTACATATGTTATTAATAATTAAAACAAACATAAAAAAATATGAAAGGCCTTAAGATATACAGAGAAAAAATATTTTACGTTAAATTTTATTGCCGGCAGACCAGAAGAAGTTATTGGTTGTTCGTTGTTGTTGTTGTTGTTGTAGCGGCTAGCTACACCCCACTGGGTTGGCGGACTCCTTCAATCATTATCGTCAAGCTCAACTAACGAAAGGTCCAGGAAACGAGCCGTTTCAACAGGGTCGGACCATAGGGAGAGGGGTGTTAGTTGAGTAGGTTTGGCCGGGCATGTGAATAGGTGATTGGTGTCGTGCGGAGAATCTTCACATGCCGGGCAAGTGTTGGGGGTGTCGGGGTTGATCCTGGATAGGTAGGAGTTTAACCTGCTACAATATCCAGATCTGAGTTGAGCCAGAGTGACGCGGGTCTCACGAGGCAGCTGGAGCTCCTCAGCTGCTATGGGTGGTGGTTGGACTCCCAGGACTGCACTCACAGGGCGGGTGTCGATGTATTTGGACACCGACTCCCTGTGGATGCTGTCTAGAGCCTGTCGGTACGTCCTTGGGTCCAGCGGTAGGTGTACGTATGTCTGGACCTCGTCCGTCAGTTGTGAGAGATGTCCCCTGATGTGCCTGGGTGCCAGCTCCAGCGCGAGCAGGTGCCACCGTCCGGGGCACCCCAGTAGAAACAGTTTTGTGAGCATAATGTTGTGCTCCTGCACTGGAAGCACGTTAGCCTCATGGTAGAGGTGATCCACAGGCGTCATCAGGAGACATCCCGTCACTGTCCTGCTTGTTCGTCGTCATTCTCGCTGTTGTCATGTCTATTATATTCGACATAACTTACATAGCACTTCTCGCATACCCTGACCCAATGCTTTGTACAAGTTGGAATGTCACAAAGGTCGCAAACTGAAGTGGTTTTTGTGTCGCCCTTCGAGCCCTGCCGACCAGCTTTACAAAATTCGCATCTTTGTCGCGCTGTTTTATTTCGCGTTACCGGCAAAGCGGAGAGGGTTTCAACTTCAAATCCGATTGCGTTTATTGCCGTCGTAACAGACTTTCGGATAGATCTTTTTTCCAATCGGTTTTCAATATGGGAAGTTGTCAGTTCAACGGCCAACGATTTGAAGAATTCTTTGCGTTGCAGACGTGGGTTATTAAGTTGGATCATTCTGTATGCTGTTAAAGCTGCAGCATCGATCATATTATAGTAGAAAGTCATTGGCCACCGGTTATTCTTTCGTTTACATATGTATATTTGGATCATTTGGTCAAATGTATCGACTTTTTTGTAATAACATTGATGACGTCTTTGGCGTGATCAGTCGATAAAAGCATCACATTTTTCTTCTTGTCAGTAACGTAACCATGGGCATACTTTCCGAAAAGCAAAAAACTGACTAAAAAGGTTCCCTTCTCTTTGGTTGCGTAAGTTCCTTGGGTAACTCCGGCTTATTTAATCGAATAGTACCAACTATGGTTGTGTTCCGCAAAATCAGTTCATTGGCTAATGGAATACTGGTGAAGAAATTGTCAATTGTTATATTGTAACCTTTATCTATATATGCTCGTGCGAGGCAATGAACCAAATCAAAAGCAACATTTTTCGTACGTTCTTGGCCAGGCTGTGCACCGACGTAAATTTCATTCACCAACGGAGACCGTACTTTCCCGGCTTACTCAGAGTGTATTGCCGGAAGCAACATTTAACACGAGTAGTAACCAATTGTTCGTCTTTGGTCAATACTTTTGATGGCTTATAGCACGAAGCCAGGTTGATTTGAAACAGTTTCCCAATATGGCGAAAAGCTGCCATTTTATCCTTTCTTTGGCGGATTTTTCTATAGGCTCTATAGAGCGGATATCATTAAATCTTAGAAATCTCGTTATATATATCAATACAATAACACCAATACTGTAATCCCAGTAGTATAAATTCAACACATTTACCAACTTTTAATACTTACCTTAAATTTGATTCCTTGTGTCCGTTGTATAATTCAAACCATTTTCAAATAAAACTGCAGATTATTTTCAAATCTACGTACAACAAAGTATTTTTGGACTTAAAGCCAAGCTAAAAATTAGAATTTCCCACAGATTTTCTTATTATAATGTCAAAAAATCTAAATTTCCACCAAAAAGTAACGAATTTTACTTGATTTGTATGAAAAATGTACACAAAAACATGGTATCATTTTCAAACCGCTCTCACGAGTTAAATAAAAGTGTTGCTACTAATATTTCATGAGTTTTCCTTTCGCAGAAGGCCAAATATGTGGCCTGTAGAGCAGCACTGCTTTACCAACAAGAGAAATACGTTAAATTCAAGTTGAGGGTTAATGGTATGCCGTCTTACTATTCAAGGCGGTAATTACTTGACTGCAAGCTTTAACAGACGGAAATTCGAAATTTCTAAATTATTTACATAGCCGTATATTGTACATACATACTTGTAATAAACTATTATAAGTAATAAGTCATTGTCTGTAAGAATAATTACATCTGTAGACTAAGTTAATTTAAATAAATAAATAAATAAAAACTTGTAAATTTGATGATATAAATGTCTTACTAGAAAATCTCTTATGTGATTTGTTTAAAAGGCGGCTTTGTTTGTAATGCGTTATTAATCGTTAATTCAAGTATTTAGCTGGCTTTAGCCGGCAATCAAACAATGTGCTTATTAAAGTATGAAACACTTTTAGAAAAGTTCTGGGTATGCAGTTTTGTAGCTCTTTCAAAATATCGGCCAAAAAAATTCTAAAAATCAACTGTACTTTCTAGTCCCCCGAGATTTGCACTTCATCCCCATAAAACTGAATGGACTACAAAACTTCTAAAAATGCTTTACTTTTCATTTCACAAAAATTTATGTAAATCTGATAGTGAAAGCTTCAAGTTTTAGGTTTCAAACCGAAATTAATTAATCTACAATTGAGAGCTGTACTTATGCATATTTAATAAAAAAAAATTTTTTAATTTGTTTTGAGAAAAAGAAATGCGCAAAGCACTCAACAAAAAAGTAATTACAAAAATCAACTGTAATTTTGAGGTACTTAGAACTTAAGTAAATTGCATGTATGCAAAATTGCTCGAAAATTTTCTAAAAACGCAGTTAAAAAAAAATTAAATTTTTTTTGATTTTTCATGTAAAACGTCTTCAGATGTAATAAATGGAAGAATTAACACGACGAATGCAACAGAAATCGTGCTGTCAGGATATGTGCACATGAGACGGCAGCAGTTGATTCTTCTTCTCACTCACACTCTGTTGTCCTCAGCCGAATTCAATATACCGGCCCTCACCTCACTTCCCTTTACCTCATTTTACCGCACTTCACCTGATCAATCGATTTTCAAGGGTTTTGTTAGAGAATGATGTGTGAAAATTAAATAAAAGAAAAATAAATTTGCAAACTTTGTCAATATGTGATCAGCTTAAAACGTCCGGTCGTTTCGGGTCATGATTTTTAAACACGCACAACTTCGATTTAAGTATTTTTTTTTTTCTAATATTTGCAATTATATATTATTTTATTTAAAATCGTCAGAAATGAAAATTTAATAATAATTTAATTAAAAAAATTCTAAATCAAAAATTTTTAAAAATTTCAAAAATTATCCAATGAAAATAGACAGTTTAAACTTTAAGCTGGCCAACCGCCAAGTAGCCGAAATTGAAGTTATGATTTTTTATACAAAACCAATTTTGTTTTGCAAAAATATTAATCAAAAAAAAATTAAAAAGTTGAAGTTCGAATGAAAAATTTAACTTCAACTTTATTATTTTGAACAAACTAATCCAAAAATTATTCTGACTCAAAAAAATATTTCAAATGTAGCGTTCCTAGTCGATAGCTGATATTATTCAACCCGTTTTGCAACAAAAAATGCCTCCAAATTTCAAAAAATTATCGAAAATCGACGTTAAGTGTGAGTGACTTGAAAATGAACTTTATTGTACTAGAATTGAATGGGTTATTAAACTGCATACCCAAAACTCTTCTGAACGCTCTTATTAAAATCTTTGAAATTTAAAAAAAATTTTCATTAATTTTGTATGAAGTTTAAAACTTTAATTTAGGTACATGACATTTTTTAAAGAACGAAATATATTTTTATAAAACCCTTTCAAAAAAATGTTATCATAAAAAACATTGCTAATATCTCAAATAAGCAAACACTTACTCGGTTTTGCTAGCTACTGTCCATATGTATAAAAGAGGTCATAATTGTTTAGCTGTTCGCCCTTTAGATTTACAAGTAATTCTGCGAACCCAATTAGAAGTTTTTTCTTAACACAACAAAGAATGTGGATTTACAATCATATCCCAGAAGATAATTTTGAAGTGAAGTCATTTTACAAGTCTTTTCCACTAAGTGCTGAAAAAAGTGTTTGCCAGCATTAGTTCCTAGAAGGGCTTTTCTTTTGTGATTTCTTGAATTGAATTTCTTTGCTTAAGTTTATTTATTAACTCAATAAGCCTCAAAATTAAAACTGAATTTTTGTAAATATCAATTTTATGTTGAAATAATTTTTTTTTGTACATCAAAACAAAAACATTTTGTTTTTTTATATTTACAGTAGCAGTTTGAGAAGAACTGCCTGCAAATACCTTCTAGAGTAGTACATCCAACAAAAACCATTCTTGAAACCATTTTATAGGTAAAAAAATATGCCTTTGTGAACTTCCAGAAGGTCTACTGGGATGTACATGCGAATTGATTCAGTGTTAGCAGCTTCATTTAAACAAAAACTTACTAACATATGTTAATATGTACATACATGTACACATACATATGTCCATACATACATATGTACATATGTAGGACAAAGAGTAAAACCAAAAAATACTATTAAGTTTTTGTGATTACAATCGAAACAATGATTCATATTCAATTTCGAGCATGCATTTCCAGCCTAATTTACAACACAGTATTGCTGTTTTTTTGCAAATTGTATACTACGCAAATATGACAATTTAGTTGGTTGTTGATTTCAATCCAATTCTCATCAGTTAAGAGGATAAATATTAAACATTTCAGAAAAGTATATAACTAGTGAAGCTGAAGGGCATTGAAACCCTAAAATAATAAGGCAAAGAAATGCACATAGTGAACCATTTTTTTTATAAAAAATCCTTTTGTGTAGAGTTTAAAAGTTTTAAATTTACTACTATGGGTTATAGGCGGCAGTTTGTTGATACACGAAGAGCACATAATATTAAGCAAATTTTCCTTTCATACAGGTTTGCGCAATCTTCCAGTTATCTTAATTGGACGTTTTAAACAGGTAGCAACCGCCCTGCGTGTGCTCCATAAATAAAAACTCTTTAGCGACCTTTCGGCTGTTACCGATATCGCAATCATGTATTTAGCTCTTTAAATAATTTGAATTTAATTATTAAACAGGCGGCAACTGTTTTAAAAATTAATTTAAAAAAATAATATCAAGTTCTACTTTTTTCGCGCTTAACCATTCCGCTTTTTGTTTTGCAAAATATTTCGGTGGTGCAACTTAAATTATTTGAAAACCATTTTTTATTAAAAAAATATATATTTATTTAAAATAAAATACGAGCTCTTTTGCATAGTGTCATAACCACCACTCTTCAGGACCTCTATTGCGAAACTTAAAAATACGAATATATTTTTAAAATGTTCTAAGTTGGTTTAAGTTTAATTAAATTGCATTTTTAAATTAGCTTTATTAAAATTACTTTGATAAACTTTTTTAAACCTTTAAATAAACATCCCAATAATTATTAGAAATTGGAAAAGTATAATTTATAAAATAAGCATTAGCAAAACGATACTTTTAAACTGCATATAATTCGAATTATAAAATTTTTTTTAAAAATTCAACTGGAAACGTCAACAACATCAACCGCAAATAAAGAATGCTGAAATTTTTTCGTTTCATTGAAAAAAAAACATTGAAGTAATGAAAATATGCTTTGTCACTAAATATGTTATATGGTGAGTCAGCCACGAAATCATGCGACAATTCAGCGCCGCAGTCGGTGTCTGTTCCTTTGAATATAAATGCAGATATGTGCATACATATGTACGTACATATGTATGTATGTACATAGACATGTCGGTACATGAGGGGGGTACTCTACTCTCGCGGCATCCTGATTTTTTTAAATTGAATTTTAATCTATATGTATCCAAGAATACGCCACAGAGAGGATTTCGTAGTAATCACATTCCTTTGCATGCTTTTGGACTCCGTAATATACCCGCCTCCATTAAGTTATACACCGTAATTTACCTTTAAACGCGTTTTCACCCGAAAGTAGTATTATTTTTAGCTGCCGAGTAAGACTTTTCATAAAAGTATTGGTCCGATTTTATTGAATTATTCAGTGAACATACCGCTATGTTTTCTCCGAGTACGATTTGCAAAATTTTATTTTGTTCTATTTTTAAGTCTCTAATATGTCAAAAAATTACGTGAAAATTGAAAATTTTTTCGTTGCTTTGTTTCGGGAAAACATAGCCAACGTTACTGTGATTATAAAGAATGTTTAATTTCTGATTACAGATTACCCAACTGGCCAGAATTTTACTTAAGCGGGACCCATGCTGTTTCAACATAAATTTAGTCAATGGCGTTTCAAGGTCGACAATGTTTTTTTTTTTGATATTTAAAACTTGAAAGTCAAAGCATGTATGTATGTACATACCTTTAAAATAAAATAAAAATTCTTAAATCCATTCAGTAGATTCTTCGCAATTTATTTCCACAAAAAACGGGTTAAGGTTGCATAAAAACCGTACATTTTTTAAATAGAAATTCGATTGTAAATGAATGACCCAATGATATGAAAACTAGGCAGCTTAAATCATCTGTTTTTAATCGAGATTAACCACACAATCGGTCCGATTAAAATGGAACACTGACAGACGCCAACATTACGAATTAAATGAAAAGTATATTTATTTATTTTATTGTTTGGTAAATTTTTTATGATTAAAATGGATACAAGTAAAAAATCTAAATAATACATACATATATAAAAGACTGATTATCGATTAAAAAAAAAGTGTTATGAAAATTATTTTCCAGGCACGTGCGTGATTTAAACTACTGGCCTTCGGGGAAAAGCTCATATTTTTATCAAAATGCTGGTATAATATTTTTTTTTGATCAAGAATACTGTCATTTTATTAATGTAATTTATTCCAATTTAGGTCGTTTATCCGGATCCGCGCTGCCGCCTGTCTAGTTTAGAACTTCGTTAAAAAAAAAATTCACTTTTACTTTATTAATTTAGATGTCGAAAGTCTTTTGAAGTTTACATAATCAATTATGTATGAACTTATACAGGCCTGTTCTGAATTTCGAGTTGTTCAGAATCGGAATGAAAGACATTGCTATACATCGAAAGCGAGCATTTATTGTTGGTTTTAAAGTATTGTCTCTCATTCTCCGAAATGAAAAGAATAAGTTCTAATCCTCACGGAACTGAAGAAGCTTACAACAGTTTGAGGAGAAAGGATTTATACATTATACAAATTCAGAACAGGCCTGATAGTTCTTCCCAATAAAAGCGGTTAAAAATTGCAGGTTTTTTAAAGTACGACATTTATCTTTTTTTTTATAGTTACAAAAATTACTATTTATCTCATATACTGAAGATATTGAGCATACAATGTGGATCGATCTTGCGAGATCAACATTTTTTTTTCGCAGTATTTCAAAAAAAAAAAACAATGCAACTTCTGTGAGATGTATGAGTGTTAAGGTGTGGGGAATTAAGATGTGATAAGTTGTAAGTTGGTATGTTTAAGTGTGGTGAGTTTAATTATGTTAAGATTAGGTATGACGCGTTAAGATTAGGTGTGATGCTGCATGTAATCTCGTCCATTCCGACAGCAGAAATAATATGTACATAACTCATCGAAAAGTATTTTATACTTGAAGAAAAATTGTAGAATCAGTATGGCTCTGGAACTCTTCAATTCAACTCAGACCACCTGTCGCCGCCATAGGGCAGATACGAAGATGCTCGGAATCTCGTCCATTCCGACATCGTCAATAACAATAAACTCATCGACCGAAATTACAAATTATGTAGCTATAAAATAAAAATGTATAAATGTGTACTATGTCAACGAATATGTTGTTGTAAAAATACGTTTTAGTTTTTAAAGTAAATATTGTACGTAATAAGTTAATTTTTGAATACATATGTATGTGTCTGTGTGTTATATACGTACATGTATATTTGTGAAATTTTAGGTCAGCAGACCGTAATAAAGCATTAAATTCCAAATCCCAACCAAATCCATTTGAAACGATTTTTTCGAATTTCAGGCTCTAGTCGGTTAGCTTTGTAATGTCATTTTGGTCATGCAAACACATAACGAAATATTGGCCACCTTAATATACAGACAAATACACATTCTTACTCATATACATACATATGTGCGAATACATAAGTACTATGGTATAATATGTACAAGTACACATGTGAACATACATACATACATTCCTTGTACCATACATACACTGTTTTGTTTTTATTTATACAGAAAAAGCGAAAATCGCAACACTGTAAAACAATAAATACAATAACAGTTGTAATAACAGAAATGACTGAAACAATTGCAATAACATTGAACAAATAACATTTGTAACATAAATTACAAATGAAATAGCAAATTGCTAGGAAGTTAATACAGATTGAGTTTATATATACATACACACATACATATGTACATATTAGGGATGTACATTTTTCGCATTTTATTGATCCCGGTATTTTCGAGATCTGAACACAAAGTCCCGGGGCAATCTCGTGATACCGAATTTCAGAAAAAAATTTGATTCGTCATTTTCAAGTTGTCCATAAAATGTAATCGTCCTACGAGTAGTATTTAAAATAAGATTAATACGAGTTCTTATTACAAAGAAGAACACTTTGTTTCAATTCATGTATATATGTATATCACAGAGATAACCCTTCTACGAGCCACTGCATCACACTCTTAGAGCAGATGCTGTGGGGTTAATTTTTCTGCGTCGCAGAAGCGACAAAAGACCTGACCAGATTCCTAGACTATGTAGGTGGCCTCTTAGTCTGCAGTGACCCATCAGAAAGTCTGTAATAATTCTTAGTTTCTCCTTGGGCAGGTTCATCAACAACCTATGTCTCTTCAGGTTGTATCCTCCAAGGAGAGACTTGGCCTGTCTGAGGCCTGCAAGGTTGCTCCAGTGTTGACTCCTCAGCCTGGTAGTCTCCTTCCTTAGCATCTCTCTTAGGCTCAGGTCCAACAGGAGTGGAGGCCGCCGCCGTCCTGGCTAGCAGGTCAGCAGTTTCGTTGCCAAACACCCCTCTATGTCCTGGTACCCAGAGAAGGTGGATCCGGTCCTTCACCGCCAGGGCGTTCAGTCTCTCAAAACACTCCATGACCAACGATGAGTTTATTTCATAAGAAGAGAGCGCGGCCTGGCTGTCGCTCGAAATGAGAATCGTCTCATGTTTATCTCGGCGCACACATTGATGGGAAGGGCCTCCGTCTGGAAGATGCTTGGGTAGGAACCCAATGGAACCGAGATATCGGATCTGGGGCTGTGGACGCCTGCCCCAACACCCTCAGGATTCCTGAAGCCATTAGTGTACCAATGCAGAGTACTCTTCAGTATGTGGTTATCCAGAATGGAGTCACTACAGGTAGCCCTGTTATGAATCTCCACTTCAAACTTTCTATCAAACTTTATTTCTTTGTGAATCTCATCCCTGGGTAAGCTTATCAGAGGAAACTGAAGTTCGAGTCTATCTAACTTTGAAAGACATCATCTTTCCCCTGACAAAACCCTCCTTAGAGAAGTTCATTAGGGTTCGCTTAGCCACATGGTCAATGATGATATGCAGTGGCTCGAGCTCCAGAATCACCTCCAGCGTTGCTGCTGGGCACGTGCGCATCGCTCCCGTAATATTGTTGGATACTCTTTCGTTTAAACTTCATGAAATTTATCTTTGAGACTTACTGCCTTATCCACCTCAACCAATTCCTCGTTAGTGTTTTTAGCATCGCTTTCTCCAGCTCGTTTATAATGGAAGTAAAATTAGAAGCTTTACAAAGTCATATTTAAGATTATATACATTTTTTGGTTTACTTAAGAAAACATCTGAAAGTAGATTTCTTAATTTGTATTTCCTCAGCATAAAATTTAAAGCGATGCCAAATTTAAATAAGTCCATGTTGCTGCGAGCACATTAAGCCTCAAGTGTTACTTTGATTAGGCGGAGCTGTTTTATTAAATAGTGTTAGAAGTAATGCTTTGTTTCGCCCGTGTTTCTAATTAGGAGACGGCCACTGTATCTACTTAATTATTTATGGTCATATGGTTATTTAGATTACTAAGGGCTTTTGGACGATCATAAATATTAAAGTTTAAAGTAAATACACATTTACCAACTTCACTTTTATGACACTTTACTCGTATCAGTAACTCATATTCGAAAACAATCCATTTATTGTTATCGTTCAGGCGGCTATGGCCATGACTAAGCCAAGTAGTCGATATATGTACAATGTACATATGTGCCTGTATGTACCCTCCAGTCAAATAAACTAGTTGTAAACTATTTCACATTTGAAACGAGTCGGAAACCAACTATTAAATTTCACCGCACAAGCAACTGGTAAATATACCAGTCTCACTAGTTAGACACTTGGGTTTTGTCATTTATTTACTAATAAGTATGAACCAAATATATGATGGAAACTCTCGTGCATGTTGTTACTTTTAATTTAAACTCGAACCAGATCGTACCATTGAAAACCCCTTTTATTTTGACCTCAAACCACGCTCCACCTACCGGGTAAATTTTTCGCGGACTTATTTCCCACCAAGCATATAATTAAAATTTTGAATTTGAACAAAATCGGTTCATAAATACAAGTTTTCCAAACAAATCGACACCTGCACCAGCTAGTGGGTAACCTTTTCGAAAGCCATTTCTCAATTGAATCGATTGAACATTAATAAGAAATTTAAAAATATCTGTCCTCAAGCGCCTCCTAACGTGTTTTCTAATTTATAATTATTGTTTTGACTTCTGTTTCTCTAATATGTATATACTCCCTATAAGTAAGTTTTCCTTCAATATCTATAATGCACAGGTCTGTTACAATTTTATTATATCTTGAATTTATTATAATTCAACAAAATTTCATTTATATCTCGAAATAAATAAAAAAAATAATATTTTTAAGGATGCTTTTTATAGCTCATAAAATGTCAGAAAAGTTAAGGGCTTGCTAAGAATTTTTATTTTTGTCCAAGGGGTTGTGGTTATTTTCTACACAAAAATAAATTTGATTCAAACGTTATACTCTGAGATAAAGAAAGTGGTGGCACGTTTGTTTTAAGGCCATATCACAGGTTAACACAAGCAAACAAAAAAAACGTGAACTAATCGGTTAAAAACATGAAAACTCGGGACACATACATATGTATGTACGTCTCGCCTTTAAAAAATTATGTCTTCCTAAAAATCGCTACGAATTGTCAACGTAACTATGCTGCTTATCATTACCAATATGTTTATCATTTATTTTGATTTTATTATATACTTATAATTTTCCATTAAATTACAGAGAATTACCTTGCAAATTTACATTAACCAGTTTCAAACTTTTTAGAAGAATCAAAAAAATATTTAGGTTTATTTTAATTTTAATTGCCAACTTTTGTATTTACATAGCTTAGATAAGAAAGCTTGAGGTACAATTCAAGGTAGTTGATCAAATATTTTTGAAACTTTAGCTTATAAAAGCATAATGACTGAAACACAATGCCGACGTACGACGAACTTTTCGTCGCGATGATCGTCGTGAAAAATATGTAGTACACACCACCGTATATGAGAATACGCACAACCAAGGCGCACGACGAAATTCGTCCGACGTCTATTTGCGGCAATAGATTTATTTATATTACCGTCGCTGGCAGCAGCGGCAAAATGTGACCATTGTGACCATACGTTAAATATTGTAAGGTCTTAAAATCGAAATAAAACAAAAAATGGTTTAGTTTTTTGTTAAAAAATATTAATTATGTTACTTGTAAAAATTTAACTTTAGTAAAATCTATTTTCAACATTTTCTGTTTTTCTCGCTGTATTCATTCTATGTTCTAAAAGATTCATCTGCTCAGTATGGTCACTATCAGCTGACATACAATTTGGCATAATCAGCTGATTTCGTTGTAGCCATAATTATGTTTTAGTAAGCGAAATTTCCGGGCGAACGTCGCTGTGGATGTCGCTTTGCTGGGCGAAATTTCGGCCGTACGTCGGCATTGTGTTTCAGCCAGAAGCAAAATACATGGAGCTTTTATTTATTTATTCTAATTTCGCAACTGTTGCTACCTTTAGGTTTTTTTTTTCAATATTTAGTTGTATAGCTAGTTGAATTTTACACGTAGTTTAGTATTATAATGTCAAGGGTGTTGCGACTTTCTTCCATTTAAAAAAAAAAATTTGCTTATTCGTTATATGGAACCAAAGGCAACCAAAAAAATCATAAAAAATCAACGGTAATTCTTAGCCACGTCGAACATTCACATTGTTATACTTAAATTTAATGGGCTATTAAACTGCATAATTAAAAAAATTCTAACACTTCTGAAAAAAATCTAGATAAAACTTTGTTATATTTTTTTAGGTTTCTAACAAGTTTTAAACTTGGATTAATATGATTTATGTTACTCAATAAACTGAATTTTAATTGGAAATCCTTAAAAATAAATAAATGAATATAACTGGCAATTTATGTATATTTGAATTTTGTTTGTAATGATATGTACAACACTGTATGTATGTACATATGTGCATGACAGTGTGCTCTCTGTTCATTATTGGCAATTCCATTATATTTGACTCTCTGTGTACAGAGCTGTTAGAACATTTCAAGCTCAAGAACTCAAGTCACACCTGCCTCGAAATAATGGTATACTGCCTGGGTTGAGCATTTCCCAAAACGTTGCATCGTATTGTTTTTTTTTTTTTGCATTTATTTGGTGACGACACGACCCTATTCCTACCGACCGTTATTCCACTTTTATGCATTTAATTTCATTCTTCGTATTTCAAGCCGCTTTAACTGATTACTCTCTTTGCTTTTTTGTGACTGCGATTGCTTTTTTTTTTGCAGTTGACTTTCGTCATTTCAATTTCACCCAATTCAAACGCCAAGCCAGCTGACTTTGATGGCACGTAATACAATAGTTGTTTCTTTGTATTTGTGTGTGCGTATGTATTCTTTTTGTGATTTTTGACCCTGGCCTCGACTACGTTCCACACCTACTTATACATTCTGAAAGCAAACGAAAATGGACATTCATAAAAACAATGCCACCCACAACTCGAAGGAAAGTGCGGTCAACTGAGCTAAGCCGCCTTTTCCCACCCAAAAAGAATACAATTGTCTCATTCATTTACACATATGTACTCGTACAGGGTACGCTTAAATGGCGCACTTTAACTTTTTGGGGATATGTTAAGCTGACAAGCCTGCCTGTCCAGGGTCTTCAGTAGGAAAGAAGAGAGACTAAGTCCTACGACGAGACATGAGAGCTCTTTCCGGTTTTTTGAATAAAGGTAACTTCAAAGGCTTGAAAGAGTCGAAGGTTCAATGCAGGTGTCGCTCCTCTAACAACTACGAAAAGCAAACTGAACAGTCGCTGAGGTAAACACCGTGCTCTACACTATTCTTGGATTAGAGAAAAATGTGCATCTCCGAGTTATTCCAAGTTTGAAGTTGTACAATCATATCATTCACATGCCAATTTTTCTAGTTATCCAAACTAGCTACAAATCTAAAAAATTAACATTATTAAATTCTCCAATTAATAATTTGCTTTACATGGAAACGATTGGTACAACTTAAAATTGTTTCTTCGAAGGCGAGATGTTGAGTGGCAAGAAAATTAAATTGCCTTGTTTTTGGACACCCTATATATATGAATGTACATACATATTATGTAGCTACGCACCTGTCCGTTATTGCATTCAAAGTATGCACTTCTTGTTGATTTAGTTAAAGTTCAGTGTGACAGTTTGTCGGCTACAATGAAAAGTGTCAGAATTTCAGTGTGTTTTTACATAGTTATCGGTGTTTTCGAAAGTGCTCACACATTAACTCTATTTACAAAAAATAATAAAATGAAGAATGGTTTTAAAAACAAAAATTTCGTTTTCGTTCGTATCGTTCCATGTTATAAAACACTAGCTTTTATCCGCGGCGTTGCCCACGTTCTTATCTTTATTCGTATAAAATACAACTGATTGGTTCCGTCCGATATAAAAATTGATTTATTGAAGCTATGCGTTGTATTTGGCGACCAAATAGTTTAATGCCTCCACGTCTTTGTATTTTTTTGTAATTTAGCCGTGGGTGTTTATATTCTAAGAATTAAAAATATAAGTATGCCAAATCGGTTAAGTACTTTGTGAATCACAGCGTGACAAACATTCCCGATAAAACCAATTTTATATAATACTCGTAGTAAAGATTCAATATAAAAGCTTACTTCGTTTATGAGACTAATATTGATTATAATGAAACTTTGTGCACAATTAAAAAAAATCGTATTTTTATTGGTATGAAAATTTGGAAACGGTTTCATTGGTAGCTGATTTTTTGCCGTGGACATTATTCAATTTTCATATAAAGGCTGCGCAACATCCTCGTCAACCTCTCTGGAGTTGGCAAGCCAACTTTTGCCTAACGCAGAAATAACTATCGGATTAACATATTTCCCAACTTATGATTTATTCCGGCAAAAAAACATTTCCCTAGCTAGTCTTATTAATAAGTTTTTTTAAGGGGACACGCAATCAACGCTGTAAAATTTTGCGTTGCACGGCAAATTATCCAAAAGTTAATTTTGAGTAAGAGTTAGCTTGCCAACTTCAGAGAGGTCCCATTTTGTTAGACAATCCTGGACTAACATTGGCCAACAATTTAAAGCAATTTGAATTTTTTTATATCAGAACTTTTTTTTTTTCGTAAATTTTAATAAAAATAATAGTTAATTCTTAATCTAAAAGTATTTCAATTAAAGTTTCAAACTTTTTAAAAATTTTGAAAACTTTGGAATTCAAAAAAATTTCTATGAAACTTCAAAAAAAAATTGAGTTTGCAGTTTGGTATAATAATGTTCTTTTTTAGGTGAGAGTAATCCTGAAAGCTTCCGGAAACGACCAACAGCGTGCTTTTTTTTATATCAAAATATGATTTTCGAAAATTTAACGAATGTAAGGCAAAAAACCTTGTCAGATAAAAATTAAGATCTAACAAAGTCTCAAAAAAAAATCAATTTTGTAAAGGAAAGAGAATTTTCTGAGGAAAATGTTTGTGACATAACGTCTTTAAGTGCCATGCACATTGGCAATAGTCAACTACAAAAATGCTCAAAAAACTTAATTGGGATTTTTATGAAAACTTGTATACTTACTTACGTACTCAACAGATGACTAAAATCGGAACTATACATATTAGGCCGAAACAAAACAACAATCCAATCTTTGGGTTTTTCAAAATTAGACGAAGCCAGCAAAATGTTCGTTCGTCAGTTGTTCTTTTCTTGCTTCTATTGCTTTTGAGGATTGAAGAACAACAGTAACATGTTTTTGAGACGCTCTCATAATCGAATAAATGTTTCGACAACAAGCAAACATTGTAAAAGCAAATAAAAAGTTTATTAGTAAAATTTATATTTTCAATATTTTGCTATAAACAAATTGTTAACAACGGAAATATTTTGCTGATGCAGTAATTCATTATGAAATAAGGTTTGACATCAGTATATTTATGCATTATGTCGGCTTGGTAGTTCAATAGTCTCAATAATACCTCATTACTTATTCAAATTAAAAAAAGGAAAAAAGCTAAATCTTTAATTGAAGTCTCTTTAAATACCACAACAAAAATAATGATTTATATATGTACATAAATTGCGATTTGTTGCCCAATTGTCGATGACATAGCGCCAACATTTATTCAAAGCTCGATGCACTCATGACAACTAAGGACGTCCACCGTGACGCGATACTGATAACAAATTTATTGGAGTGCCCATTTTTAGGGTCAACGAGTTTATATTCGAATGGTTACTGACAAGTGTTACTGAGTAAATATATGAAATACATGTCTGCTCTTTAGTTTACCACTAATAATTGAAGCTTTACTCTAGTGGCACTTGACAATTGTTTAAAAAAAAAAAAAAATAATAATTACTTTATCTCGTATTTAAAAACGGCGTGTCGCACACAGACGAGTACATGTTTAAATATTGTTTGGCACTCTGCCCTTCCTTTCGAGCTGCCAGCAACTAAAACATATGTATGTATGTATGTTTATAGTGGCGCACAAAGTCAACGACAGTAAATAGTGCATTGAAAGGAAAAACTTTTAAAGTAAAAAAAAATCACTAATCAAGAATTATCTACAATTCGCAAGGAGGTAGGCGCGCGGTGTGCAGCTTAGAGAGGTAAACACAATGAAAAATGGGATTAAATTAAATTAAACGAAATCAAATTGAACTTAAACTTGAACAAAGTGTTAACTAAAACAAAGTTAAATAAAACTGATAAAATCGTGTTCAAGGTAATTCTAGCATTGGAGGGTGGTTGGACGGTTGAGAAGGTGCTAAGGCACAACGTACTTAGTAGAAAGAGTGCACAGAACTTTTTTCA
This sequence comes from Philophylla caesio, assembly GCA_963971545.1. Lineage (NCBI taxonomy): Eukaryota > Metazoa > Arthropoda > Insecta > Diptera > Tephritidae > Philophylla > Philophylla caesio. The sequence continues at coordinate 21,482,415 of OZ020607.1, forward strand.
CATCCCAACTGGTTTCATTCATCTATTGTGGCAGTTAAGCTGAAGGTGTGAAGGTCATTTGCTGCTGAGTACGTTAGTTTTTATTGCATAACATATGTACATACATACATACATACATACTATATGTACATATACATATGCTGCTAAAGTGAGATGATAAATGTTGCGGCAGCGAATTTTTGTTTATTCTACTTAATTATGATGGGCAAAAGTGCAGAAAATTTTGAATACACTGCACTTGAGTGTTTTACGCGCCACTGGCAATTCGCAGACGGAATAATGTACGCACACATATGTATGTATGTATATGTATACATATATACCAACACACACGCATATAGTTTTGTGCAAAACAAATGTTGCAGCAAAAGGCATGCATAGATTTACTTGCCGGACTCACTCAGAGTAACTTAAACAATTGGTCAAATGTAGTTCTTTGCGAGAGCGGAAAGTTTTTTGCATATTTTATACTAATAAAAAGTTTTCAAACCTGTTTAAAATGTTTAAAAAAATCAAAAAATTAATGATCTAGAAAAAACTGTTTCATATGAGGCATGGCTTTTACGGAACAGAAAATGTGTAATACCGTTGGAATAAAAATATAAAAAATATAGAGGAATTTTTATAAAATCCAAGGACGATAGGAAAAGGTTGAAAGAGTTCAAACTTTTGTTACAAGTTCTCAATTTTTTTTTTTGTATATTTGTTGTAATGCTTGATATTTTTGTTAACCCGATTTTTATTGCATTAAGTTCTATATTTTTATTGGAATTATTATATTGATTTTAACAAAATTTCGAACTCTTTCAAAATTAATTTCATTTTTAGTTTTATAGCTAATTGAATTTAATGTATCCCCTTGAAATTGCCTTTAAAATTGCCAATTTTTATTAAATATGTTAGGCAGAATCGTTATATGGGTCTCTTCGATAACTTTTATCCACATGAAACTTGCACTTTATTCTACTTAAATTTTTTAAGCTTGCATACGCAAAAAAATTCCTTAAAGTTTTGAAAATAAACTGCGTTTAAATTCTCTAAATTAGAAAAACGTAATTTAAATACTCAAAATTTGTGAGATTTTTATTGTTTGTGTATTAAAGTAAAATCCAATTTTCAAACTTTGTAGGTAATTATTTTAAAAATTTCAAAAATTGTCATAAACCATCTTTATCAATTTTATTTTATTCATCTTAAGGCAATTTCTAAGTATTTTTGAAAAAAAAGGTCAAAATTTTGAAAATTTTGTTGGTTCATTCTCATTAAAAATAAACAGGTAGTTCCGAAAAGTATAAATCTTTAATATACCGTAAAAAAATGTCAGAAATCAACAGAAATTTCTTGAGACTCGCTCTTTATTGCTTTTCGCATCACAATCTCAGGTTACCTCCAAACTGGTGATTGAGTGCCTTGACAAGCTGAAAGCTATTGGGTTGGCCAACCGTATCTGGACTTCTTGGGTTCCGGCTCACCGCTGGTATTGTAGGAATTGAGATTGCGGATAGACTCGAACAAGAAGAGCATCAAATCTCAAAATCACCTAACCTTCGCCATAAAAAAGCGCACTGTCTGCTTCGAGTAGGAATGAAGAGGAAGCCTTAAAAAAAACAACACTGGGACAATCACCTGGTTTGGAGCATTCCAAATAGTTTTTGGAAATTAACAACCAAAAAAAACTATTTAAATAATGCTTATCTTAAGAACAATCTGAGAATAAACATGAAAATTTTTCATTAAACTTTCACATGGATTTCCCTAAATTTCCATTGCCTCCTGTTTAGCACGCCACTGTTTACAAAAATGTATGTATATTTAAAGTATATAGCAATATACTTATATATATTAGATTTGCTCGTGCGGGTGATGTTCGTGAACTCTAACCACTTGCCACAAAAAGTTTCCGAAATGCGGCATTGAGCTAAAATTTCGTGGCTGCAAAACTAACAGCAATGTTTACACCGCAAAATTTCCATAGCGCAATCAGCAGTTAAAAAATTTATATGTACAGAAAATATGCACACAGTACATACACATATATATATGTATATATATAAGGGCTATACATCATTGCTTCACTTACTAACAACTTTCATTAAAGCAGAAAGTGTACACATTGTAAGTGAAAAGTCCACCAGCTAACTTAAACATACCAAATTTTCATTAAAATGAAACCTTGAGTAAAACTTTTCCAATGTGGGCTTGTGCCTTAATTGCACTTTTTAATTGGTAAAACATCCTCAAGGATGTTTTAGATAAATAACATATTTTTATGGAATTAGCGGAAATTGCAGTGAATTACGTCTTTCTATTAAATATCACGTTTTTTTCCTCCCGCTTTAAAAAAAAAATAGCTCAGAAACCAATGACAATGCAATATAATTAAACCGCTAGTTTCAGCTAAAGTCAATCTATGTGAAAAAAAAAATAAATTCAAACTGCCTAACAAAATTTTAATGGCACATTTTGTGGTTCAATTTTACTACAACTTTAGAGAGTAAACTTTTTGCGTTAAAACCTCGACTTAATCGAATAAAAAGTATAAAATTTTCAATAATTGCAACTATTTTCAAATTTTTTTGTTTTAACTAACAAACTATATAAAGTAAATGCCTATTTTTCTTTTGTAATATTATTAATCGTGTTTTTTACGATCCGAGGGATGCCTTTTACATTTTTACAAAAAATTAAAAAGAAACTAATGCGTTTGAAACAAAATGTTTAATTGCTTTTCGAAATATTCGCCTTTAAGGTCTAGACATTTTTGCAAACGTTCAAACCAATTCTGGAAATACATTCTGAACTCTAAGGCTGATATCGTAGAATCGCGGATTTGAAAGTCTTCAGCAGCTTCTGTGTTAAAAATCCCTGCCCACACATATTTTGATCAACGATAGAATTCCTAGGTTATACCATACATCCAAGTTTCGCCTCCTGTAACGTCGTCTTCAAAATGTTCATGCAAAATCGATTGTATTGCAGTCTGCTACAGGCGAAGAGACACTTCTATCTATTTGTAAGTCGATGCATCGATGTTTTTTGGAATGACATCCGATTTTTGAGTTCGTGCTTTCGGAACTATCGGAAGGACGTCTCACAGCATTCGAAATACATCTTAAACCTCAGTGAACTCGTTGCTATAAAATTATCTTATTATGAGATACATTAGGCACACACGATTTCAGTCTTCGAATTTTGTAATTAAAAAAGGTAATGTTCAAAATAGAGAAATAGATTAAAACTGCACTCTTAGCTTTAGAAAAATGCTGCAAGTAGGTATATGGAAAAATAGTAGCATGTGCGGGAGGTTCGCGGTCATTGGCTATAAAACTGTGTAGTCATAAAAATTTCGTTATAACCTTAAACGTTTGTTTTCTAATTTATTATTTTTTGTGAAAAATTTATTATTTTATATATATTTATTTATTAATTGAAAAATAATTTGTTAACGTGTGATGCCGCTATAATTATGGCACGCATTATACTAATTATAATTATTTTACAAAATCTCTAAACAAAATTTATAGACGTGGAATTAATCTGGTCTAATGCACTTGTCTCCCCTTTGTATGGAAGAAAAAGGACACTGGGCTACTTATTAAACGAAATCGACACCTCATCGACAATGACATAAAACCATAAAACGTTCAACGATAAAGTGCAATTCTTAAACTATAAATATCTACATACTCCCTATGTACCTACTCAACATTGGCGATGTCATAAGGCCCAAAGGCTTGCAAAATCAATCACTTCTGCGTTCTTACAAAAAATAAATAAATAAGTATGTAAACTAAAGGTGTATTCTAGTAACAATAATAATACTATAAATATCTACATACTCCATATGTACCTACTCAACATTGGCGATGTCGTAAAGGTTCAATTAGAGGTACCATAACGCCATAACCATAATCGTAGTCATAACCATAACCATATTTAAGCAATCGATTAGTGGTGCCATAACCATAAACAGCTGATATTTGCAATAAACTGAAAGTAAATAAAAATTTAGTAAAGTATGTAAAACGCGGACGCAAAATATAAATTAAAACTCATCAAAACAAAATAAACTGCACACGAAGAACAGAAATATCACAATAAACAAGGCGAATCAGCAATCATTTGTTTATGGTTACGGCAAAAACCAAAATTCAGTTGGTCGCTATGGTTATGGTTATGGTTATGGCGTTATGGTATGGCACCACTAATCGATTACAGTGTAACCCATAAGGTTGGTTGGATCAGCTGTTTTCTATGGTTATGGTTATGGCACCTCTAATTGAACCTTAAGGCCAGAGGCATGCAAAATCAATGACTTCTGCGTTCTTACAAAAAAAAAAGGAATAAAAAAAAAATAAATAAATAAGTATGTAAACTAAAGGTGTATTCTAGTAACAATAATAATACTTTCCTACATAATTTCACGCTCATGAAAGTACGAAGTGTCACGCCACATATCATCACCGCTTCAATTTTAGTATAATTATATTGCCGCTATGACAGAATGTGGAAAGTGCAGCAGTATCTAATTGCTATACTTTTAGCAACTGTTGTTGCCACGGCCGCATCAGTTGTGGAGTCGGCAGTTGCACGCTGCCATCACCACCGTTACACCAGACGACGCATACAAATGGATTAATTAAATTTTCGAGCTTTGCTATACCAAAAATAAATCAACAAGTATACCATATTTGTTATTCTTTTTTTTTTCTTTTTCTAAACTCATAAATACAGTCACAGCGAAAACTTTGCTAACGCTGATTTATTATACAATATTCACACAATGCCTTTTCCTAAGAAATATTTGAATTAAACTATTTTTAAATAATTTTTAATACAATTATTTTTTTCAATATTCATCTTAAACCATTTAAAGTTTCAAACTTTGTACAAAATTCATAATATTTTAAAAATTTCAATTTCAGTCTATGGAACTCCAAGTTTCAGATGGCTTAAATATACCATTGCTTTTTGAGAACTTAAGCCACCTACAACTTGCATATTATTGTACTAGAATTTAATAGGCTACAAAACTGCACATCATTTTTTTTTTTTGAAAAACTCGGATTTAGCTAAATTTTTAAATGTTTGTGAAAACTGTGTTTTAATTTTTGATGAGCACGTCCGATTTTTTTTAAGAATCTAAAGTCTATTGATTGTTTTGGAACAAAGTTTCGTCATCCCTTGTCAAGTTTGGTTTTAAGATAGTTAAGACTCAAATTAAATAAAAATGCCAACAGAATTAATTTTTCTTTTCATAACAGATATAGCAGAAAACCTTTTTTTTGTCTTTCAATAAGCTTGATGTTACACATTTTTTGCCGTATAAAAAAAAGTTTATTTTTTATTCTCCTGAAACTTTCCTCTTATTTGAAACTCACATGTATAAGTCATATACTTTTATAGATTTATGATAATTTTTTAAATTATTGGCTCTAACTGAAACTGCGCTGGCGATAAACTAAAAACCGCATTTATTTCTAAAACAAGTTAAAATGTGTCAAAGAACTACAAGTTTATTAAAAAAAATCCAACAGTTATATATGTATAATGTTAAACTTTGTAAATATTTATTGTAAAATAATTCAGGATATGAAAATTTGGACGGTCACTGTTTGTAATGCTAAACGAGACATGCGTATGCACTTATACTATTATTGCCGCCAACCGAATGCAGTAATTTGTCATCCAACCATCCTCAGCTTTGCCATTTGCTCGAGCGTGACTCCCAATTATAGGATTCGAGAGAAAAAAAAACTTGTGAAATTAATAACTCACTGCAAAAGTTTATTAGTTTTTGTTCATTTAGCCGCATAGTTTCCTCAGTGGAAATATATGTATGTAAATTAAAAAAAAGATCGGAAAATTTATGATTGTATGAAAGAAGCTATGCAAGTGACTGCATACATTTTTTTATTTCTATTTTTTTTTTTACATTCAAGCATACATACATACATATTTGTGGCTCTCTGTTTTTTAATTTTTTTCCTTCGACCATCGGGGGTAAATAAAGGATTTAGTGCCTTCATGGCACATGTGCTTTTGGGTGTGTGCACACACGTACGCACGAGAATATACCTACATATACCGCAACGTATACGTAACATAATTTAAAGCACCACTGTCATCTATTAAATTTGTTAAATTGGATACATACCAACTCTTGCTAAATAACGAATTTCAAGTAGCTTAATATTGTAAGAGGCTGCCGCGAAGTAACAGCACGCATCCGCTGCCGCTGTACTCTCTACGCCTTCATTGCCTTCGTTTACACCTCACTGACCAATGTATGTACGTGGCGTACATATGTACGTAAGTAAGTCCGAATTTTGAAATAAATATTTTCTCTTCTGGAAATATTCCAAAAGAAATGAATTACTACGAGTACATATTGAAATTAAGAGAGGGCACAACAAAAACGAACGAATGTTAAAAAAAAAATAGCACATCAATGAACGAGTGAGTGAGCAGATGTGAGTGCGTGAAAAGGCTATTTTTATTTGAAGTAGTAAATGTATACCCCAACTCATAATTACAACGCACCATATACATATGTATGTGTGTATATGCATGTATGACAATTTACATTACATTTATTGAATTTGTTGTTTTTTTTTTTAATTAAAATACAGCGAATGCTTCAAGTAAAGCCTTAAAGAGTCAATATTCAAACTTTGAACACAATTTAAAAAAATAAACTTTTATAAATGCACATTTAAAAAAAATGGATTTTTAACTTTTCGAGTGTGCATTGTGTATCCATTTTTATTATGCGAATGTGCATGTTTCAAGTTGCTATATATAACTGTTAATTTTTGACAATTTTTTGCTGCTGTTCTTACATGTAACGCATACTTGAGCCTTTTTTAAAATGGTAATAAGCTGCAAAATACTGTCAGCAAAAAAAAAATTTTGTTTAATATAGTGGTTCCTTTTGCCACAATTTGGCAATTTATTTTGCTTTAAATGTATTTTATTCTCTAACAACAGCCATTTTAAACGAAAGTTTTAAACTTAATACAAAATAAATAATAATAATTTTGCAAGTTTTCACAAAAATTTCAAACTTTTTTTACTCTGAAGCCATAGAAAATTTTCGTGAATGCACCTTATGGACACCTTTCATCGAATCTCCACAATTGTTTTCCAATTGCACCCCAACTACTGATCGCTGCGCATGTTAGAGTTTTCTTTTAAAGTATTTTTTTCGTCTTTTTGCAACTTTCCTGCATTTCAAATTTACAACGTTGTACACAATGGCCAATGTTTGCTAACTTAGGTATATACTCGTAGGTATGTCTGTACGAATATGTATGTATGTACATACACAGTAATGGTGGGAATATCTTTTGTATACATACATTGTTTTTGGTTTGTATGCACATTTTTATTTGCTATAAATTGAATTGCGGGCATTTCACTTACTCTAATTTTAGTGCAAACCTTGCAGGAAATTTACAAAATCTCAAAATTACGTCATCTTAAGATATTCCATATTAAGAGCAATTTTCAATAAAATTACATAAATTTTAAAGGAAAAATATGATCTACATATATAACAGGCATTTAACTGATGGAAACGTTAACTTTGTTTTTGATTGCGTTTGGAATTTTTTTTAACTTCGTTCTGTGCCTTCAATATTTTATCACATATGTAAGTCCATCGTAGTTTTGGACGTCTTTTGAAGCGCATTCAACAGGTTTTGGTATTTGTTTGAGCTTATGTGGTGATTGTTACTCATATACCAGTTTTTATCTAATTTATTTTTATTTTATTTATTTTTATTTAATTTATTTTTTTTTTGTTTGGTTTTTTTGAAGTTTCCGTTTTCATTCAAGTTTTTCCCACAGATATTATAAAAGCAAATAAATTTTGTTTATACGAAACATAAGTACATATAAACTTTTCCAGATTTTGTTTACCATTCGAAGATGTACATACATATTTGCTATAACGATTTATAGTCTACTGAATTTTGCTTCAAACACAAACATTTCTGTAATTTTATTGCAGCAAATTAATAAATATTTACTTAAAAAAATTACATAAGTACTTATTTCGGAAATTTGTTTCTTCAACAAGGTATGTATTAGTTGGTTTTGCATTTAAACGAGCATTTTTAGTTACAGAGATATGCAACCATCTACCACTATGGAATTATAACTTTAGAACGTTGTACAGCGCACGCTCGATAATCTGACCTAATTAAAACCAAGGCAGTTCACACTATCGAAAGTGTTCACATTATGGAATGCTCCAAAAAAATAGGATAGTACCTATCTGTATATTGGAATTCACATTTTATTCATGTTTTGATTACATATAAATTTTTACGTAACACATATTATACAAAATCTAGGTTTTATTTGAAAAAATCAGTCATCCTTTTCTGTATCTTCTGTGTTTCTTAAAGTTGGAGCACAGCTTTCTCTCTTAGACGTCTTAGTACATTTACATCATTAGGATCGACGTCTTCATGACCAGCCCACCTTATCGCCTTGTTAAAAATTTCAACTGCTTCAGTCCGCTTAATTTTCTCCTCTACCTCCGATACGCTGCCTTCATCGGAATCGTCATCTTCTTCATGCTCGTCATTTGCATTATCATCTTCAATATCTTCGTTCCATTCATGAACGGCTGGTAGCGTTATTTCATCCTGAAATGGTTAATAAGAAAATCATTTTCAATAACCTGCATATCTTTGTGCGATTCTGCAAAAACGAACAAAACTCAGCATTGAAACTGTTAAGGAGATCGACGGTATTGCTCATCAAGGCGCGAAGTTCAGCTCCCCATTTTTCTTTCAAAACTGCGAGCGGAACACTATCTTCGGGATCATCTACCGTAAAATTTACAATATTTTTCCAGCAATTAGCTAATGTTACTTCGCTGACACGACTCCAAGCGGCATCCAAAAGATTTATAGCTCTTCGTAAAGTAATTTGTTTCATCGAATCGAGTAAATTGGAGTTTGTAGCTGCTATTGAGGCTAAAAGGCTGTTTCTGTAATGCAACTTTGTGATCTTTATGGCATTTTGATCAATTGGTGATATTTGCAGCAGTCGAATACCGTGCCTTGTTTTATATCCTTGAAGCCATCCATCACTAGCGTTGAAGTTAGATTCATTTTCCTTTACTTTTGCATGCAGTACCTTTTCTTTCAACATTAAGGCACTTACTGGCCAGTTTTTATTCCGCATTTTGATGAACCAACGATAAAGAGCTATCTCCATTTTGGGCAGCTCTGAAGGACGCAGAGTTCTTCTTTGTCCAGGTCCCGAGTATGTGTTGTTCACGAACTTTAAAATCACTTGTTTTTTTGCTTTGATTCCACAAATTGTTGATTTAGTAACATTATATTTCTTTGCTAAGAACGTCATAGATGAGCCTTTTTTTAAAGAATCGAGAATATCAGCTTTTTGCTTTAATGTCAAAAACGTGTGTTTTTTAGAACTCATTTTTAACAGAAAATCTAAAACGAAACACTCCACGCGAATACAAAATTGCAACTGACGTATTCTAAGCATTACATGCAATACAAATGAGAGTCTTATTTTACAATTAGGGGATTCCCCAAATTCAGAATTAGCTGAGATCTGTGTAAACTACATTCAAATACTTTAACGTCTTTTGTTCATATTATAGAGCTTTTTGGGTTTGTTCACATTACAGAGTAGTCAATGCATAAAAAAGCCTGTTCACATTATGGGGTGTTCGAACTATAGAGTGTTCACATTAGCGAGCGTGCGCTGTATTTCAAAATTTTTTAATTATACGCCCTCGTTCTTTATTTCCTAAAAAACAAAGAAAACAAGTTCGCGGACAATATTTCCCTTACGAAAAAGAAATATCACCCACCCACGGAAGGCAATAACGGCCGCGGGCTTTTTTTCTTTCTTAAAAATAAAGGAAATAAGCCCTTGGAAGGGAAATAACGCACATTAAAAAAGGTAATAAAGCCCGCGGCTTTTATATCCTTCCCGAATAGACAAAAACGCCCGGGCCTTTGTTTCCTAAGCCCGAGGGTGTTAATTCCGCGGGCCTTATTGTGATGCACCCAAAGACGTGTGCATTGTGAATACCCCAAATACGTTTTCAAAGAACTTATGCATGATTTTGTTTAAGGTATGTTATATCATCGTCCGACCGATTAGTGCATCAAACGTTCACCTCAAGATAATTAAATATCGATATGGCAATTGCTATCGATATCATTATTAACATATTAATTCATATCAATAACATAATAACCATGGTTTCACAATTTTGATCGACCTGTAGTTTCAGTTTTCAAAGCAGCACAAAATTGAGAGTGTTGATAAACAATTTGTTGTCGAAAACCGCACTTTCGTTCTATGCTCTCATTATTTTATAGCAATTTTCTTTTTCTCTACATGAAAGTCTCTTTTTAATCCAGTTCCGTAAAAGAATAAAAGATTAATTTTCCACTTTGTTAAAGTTTTCGTAATAATTTTTTCATATTAATCGGGGTTATTCCTCGTCTAAAGATATTATTATCTTTCATCGAAATCAGTATAACCTCCAAAGTAACAGAAATTGCAACACCAAAAACCACAATACAATTTTTTGTAGAATGTTATTGGTTGCAATTTTTTAAAACCTGTACCGATTTCATTACCCATAAGTGTGGTTGTGTTTTTTTTTTTTATAAATCATGTACTATACAAATCGGTTTAATAGAGTGGTTGGTATGGGTAACATTTGTGGTATCTGCTTGTGTATACAAATGAATTAGGGATTAGCACTGAGCCATTTCGGGACTAGGTCGGGACCATATCTGATCCGTTTCGGGACCTGTGCAGTACTACTCCTGGAAATTTTCGACACTAGTTCGGGATGATTTCGAGGCAACTTCGAGGCAACTTCGAGACTTATTCAGAACTATTTCCGCACAAGTTCGCGAATCATTTCTGATTGTTTCGGAACCTATGATCAATATCAATACTGTTTGAGGAAAATTTGGGTACTAGTTCGGGATAACTTCGGCACTAGCTTCTTATAATTGTTTTACCGTTTCGAGAACTGTTCTGAACTATTACAGATCCATTTGAGACATGCTAAGCGTTATTTCGGATTATTTCCGAATAAGTTTTAAAATTGGGAACTTTTCAAAACTTTCTGGATTATTTTGCTGTAAGATTTCAACATTTTCAATATCACTTTAAAACAATTTTTGGGATTAGTTCGGCATCGTTTAAAGTTAGTTCATAAGAAAAGACTATTACTTTATTTGTGTCAATTCAATTCTTTGCCGCATAAGAAAACCAAAGTAATATGTATGTACATACATATGTACTTCTTGTTCGCGTTACTAAAACATGATTCACACATTTTAAGTGCTGTTCAACAACAAATCTTTCGCCTCGCGTGCACCACTTACATCGAAGTGAATTTAGCTAAGCTGCTGCCAGTTGAACAACCATTCAGCACGTCCAACCGACAGTCGGATAGCCTAGCCGCAGGTGTCAAAGTATTGCCATGTTTGTTTTAAATTATATATTTTAAAACCTTTCAATTATTTTCGAAATTTTCTGTTTACATTTAAGCTACTGCATAATTATTTTTCTGGTGCTGGCAACGTGGTTGACACCTAGCGCTGCAAACGCAATGGTAAATAAAGAACTATTGGCAAAGATTACATAAATTCCATTAAGCGGAAAGCAAATGCCGCAACATGCCAAACCAACAAACAACCATCAACCAACGACCAGCGACCAATACCAAACCGCCAATGCCACTACCCATCAGCGCATTGTTAATGTGTAAGAGTGTTTGTGTCTGTGTAAATTGTAAGTGCAACTAAGTATCGCACCTTTCTTTAGCCAGCCGACCTACTTTTACACCCATCCGCCACATATTGCGCGCCCTTCATACATTTTCATTTTTATTTCCAATTTCACTATTTGCAGCCAACTTGGAATCATCTGTTTGTTGCTGTTGATTACCGTTGAAGCGATCTGCGAGCCGCTATCGTTTAAATTTTACGAGCGTGGGTGCGAAAAACAGGCCCAATGATTTTAACGCTACTATTTGGGTTTTTTTTTTGTTATGGAATTGAGAAAACAAACACTTTTAACAATTGCCAAATTTGTCTAGTTGCAGACTTGTTTTGGTGTTTTGCTGCCGTTCTGTCATAATCATACAAATGTGCATTTTGCCTGAGAAAAATCGTGTGCTGTGGCGCAATTTCAAGAATTGAAAAATAATCGTTTTTTATTTTGCTAAACATTTTTATGTAATTTATATAAATTCGCAATAATATTTACTGACAAAAGTTGTTAAGTAGCATTAATGGAATAGTTCGCAGCTACTTCAAGAACATTTCGTGTCTGCTTAAGATGATTTCGGGATTAAGTCGAGACTAACTCGCGATAATTTCGAGTAAGTTTTAGTCAATTCGAAACTCTTTCAGGAACATTTTGGCACGAGTTCTGGACCATTTCGAGACTACTTAAGGAACATTTGGTTTAATTTCGGAAGCATATCTGGAATAGTTCAGAATCATTTATAGGTAGTTTGAAGCTAGCCCCTAAATCGACTAAACTGGTCTTTAAAAAATGAAATTAATGTTTATTTTCTAGCTTCAAACTCTAATGCTACTGAGTGTTTTTCTAACATAGCTCTCTTTTAGAGATGTTTGAGACTAAACTTTATAGGCTTGAAAATCTCAAAAAATGTTTATTTTATTGACGTTGGTGTTGCGTAGGTTATTCTATATTAAAAAAACTGAAATGCGTGAGTAAAAAAATCAACAATGAAACTTTCTAAATTATTTCTGTTTAATTTTACTTATCAAATTTGTTGTATTTTCTCAAGCTTAGTATTTGTTAATTGGTGTGTGTGTGCTTTTTAGTTTTCATTAACAATTCATCACAATCTACTTAAGTAAGTACTTATTGAATTATTTAATTTATGCTGCTTGTCTGGTTGTTGTCAACGTTATTTCATTATGACCTTGTTAGTCGTCGTCGTTGGCTGACCTGTGGCAACCTCTTGCCACGCAACCGCCGAAGTCGCGAAATTCTTTGAATTCATGCATTAACAAAATTGTGTTTATACAGTGGCGTTCACAATAATAGCAGTACAAGCTGTTGTATGCGATTGTCTTTAAACAAGTTTTTGTTCAAATATTTGCAGTCGATAGAGGTGAAACTTTTAGTGAATTGGGGGTTCAGCCGCTGTTATACGAAGTAAAGGCCACACGACCAAATATTCGCAATACATTTGTTGTATGGTATATTTTGATATTGTTGAATTTAATTTCATTTATTTCATCACCATTTTTTTATGGAAACGTTGTATTTAGGGACAATAATTGAATATTATACTATTATTCGACATGTTTTGGTAGAACTTTTGAATTTTTTTTTACTTCAAAGAAGAAACTGCTCTTAATACGAACACAACTGTATTTACATATGTATGTATGTGTATACGTATGTATATGTATATACTTTGTATATATTTGCTAAAATAGAAAACAATAGTATATACTTTGTTTGCAAACTATAGCACAACCACATATTGACAGATTTTCGCATTTTACTTTTCTTCTGATTAATTAAATTTTTTTTCAAGTGAAATATAATTCATGCTGTAAGGAAAACCACAATACTCTCCTTTTTTAAACTATTAAGAAAATGTACTGAAGCAACAAAATTTTGAAATTTTTAAAAACACTTTTTAGAATTTTTTGGAGTATGCAGTTCTTTGGCCCTTTCAATTTTAGTAGTGCAGATTTCAAGTGTCTACAAGTTGTCACTGATATTTAACAATTTCTTAACTGGCAGCTTCCTCCATACAACGCAAGCCCGCGATTATTTTTTATATGAAGGGGTTAAAAAATCGGTGGTAATTAGCACTAGAAACTTGCACTTTGTTATACTAAAATTGAATGAACAACATATTTGCATACCCGAAAAAATTCTAATTTTTTTTTAAGTTCCAATTTTTTATGAAATTTTCATAAATGTTTTCTACATTTTTTTAATAAAATTAAAAAAATTGTTTGTTACAGAATTAACTTAATTAATTAATTCTATAACTACTATTTCTAAGATATATGCAACGTCATGAACATGAATTGACTGAGAATCGGAGGAAATTGCAAGAAAAATGTTAACTTGCAACCAAGTGCGCAGCTACATCGTTACTTCATTTTTAGCAAGTTTTATAGCCCCGTATCATTGACAGACTTTGCGACTTAACACTGCGCACTTCATGTTTAATAACTTTATTTTAAATAAAATCACTTTAAAGCATTGAATTTAAGCACAAACAATTGTATGCTTACAGACATACAAACAAAACCAACCGCGTTTTGTGACGTAGCATACACAGCTGATTCTGTCAAATTTGCTGAGAGCGAATAGCGTTTTGCGGAAGGCGCAATCTCTCTGTTTTCTAAATCGTGCCACGATCGTATACATACACATAAATACATACATGCATATAAAATTAGCAACTTTTAAAAATTAGAATAATTTTGTTTATATGATAGTTATAAAAAATATTTTAAAAAAATAGCCTGCTCTGGCGTACAATTTTTCCCCTGATTGTGATTAAGACGGTCAAAAATTTTATCGAAAAAAATTGTAGTGGGAGTTTTAATAATCTCATACCTCAACATATATGTACATACATACATACATACATATGTACATATTTTTTTATTTTGTAATATATTTTCGAAAAAAATATCTATAAAACAGAGCAAAATTTTGGCATTAACTACCCAGCATAAGTCAATAAAAAATTCCTGGAAGCAGTGACCTCTTATCAGGCAACTGCAAGCAGAAAACCACAAAATGCAGTCCCGCCATGAAAAAAATACATATTTATACGAGTACTATATGAATTTCGGGCAAAACAAGAAAAATGCCACCCCCTGGGGTAAAACATCTAGAGGTACCACAAAATAATCTTGAACATTTTTATACGAGTACTACTCACATACAACCTACATAGTATGTACAAACATACATACATATGTACATACATACATGTCAATTAACTTGTGTGCTAAGTGAAGCTAATTCAATTTATATTTGCATAAAACATTCCACAAAACAGTTTTGTCCAGTGGAATAGTTGATTATAATATTTCGCGGTTGGTTTTTCTCTTGCGTAATTTTTTTTTTTTTTTTTTTTTTTTTTTTTTTTTTGTATTGACACATTTCTTATCCAGCTCATGGCGAAAAAAAAAATAATCAGAGATTTACTTAAAAAAAACTCCTTAAAAACGCTTACTGTCTTCTCTTTCAAAGTATATGTATTTTTATTTGAGAGAGAATTTTCGCGTTTTCATTTGTTACAGCTTTTTTTTCGTACTCGCATTTCATTTTAGTTATACATATGCTAAGTTTGTGTCGCAATTCTATCGTATTCAATGAATTCAGACGTCTAAGTTCCTCATACGCAGGGGTGCTTTCGTTGAAAGCGCGCCTCTGGCAGTATTCTTTATTATCTTATCGATATTCACAAAACGAGACCGTATACATTTGAAAGTGTTTATTTCATAATTTTAATAATTTATTTTTTATAAATTTTCAATAACCAATACATCATTCAAATATGACATAACCTTTATGCTGAAATCCGTATCTTCGTAGTTACGAATTCGTATGCAAAACGAATTTATATGCATCGTATGAGTATGTACATATGTATGTACATTGTTAAGAGATGATCTAAATACAAATTTATTAAATGATGAAATGTGTGATATTGTCGAATTCATAGCTCTAATATGTATTAAGGTTTAATGGTTTAAAGATTTATGACAAATTTTCGCCTCAACAAACAAGCATTCGTACAAGAAACATGCGTACGATTTGTTTGTGATATCCTCAAATACATATGTACACACATATGTACATACGTTCGAACACATTATGTGTCTGGTAATAAATCTCATTTTCCTTGCATAGTTTATATAACATATACATATGTACATATGTGCATAAATACAAATGTACTCAAGAATATACATACATACATACATACATGCTCATTTGCTTATTGTTGCGTTTATACACGTTTAATTTTTCTAAAATTTATTTCGCTCCGACACCAGTTACTGTTCGTAGAAAATTTCCGCAAATTGACAGCTCCGCCGGATTCCGGCATACCGATTTTACGATTCGTAGCGTAATCGAACGTACGACGGTTTCCAGCATATAAATGATAATTTAGATAATAAATACGATCTTATGTTCTACGAAATCCGAAAATTTTACAACAAATGTCATAAGCAGTCATGTATAACGGTCGCAGCGACCCTTATAGACTACAGTAGTGTACCTAAGGCACTCAAAAATATTAGTCAAGCCGCTTAGTACTTTTCAAAATATACAGTTTTTATTATACATAAGCCCATCGCCTTTGAACGGTTATAATCATATTTTACATTCAAATTTTTTTTTGAACGCGATCTAAGCTGTAATGGAATTTTCTTTTCAAACTTATCGAAATGTTGCGTTTCAGTTGCAATGGAAACGATGTGCCGCTCTGGCGAGAAGGAATGGAAACGTCTTTGTAAAAATAAAATTAAAGCAAGTCTTTGTAGTATCCTACTTTGCGTACGCATCTTTCTCTGCCTACACAAAAAAAAAATCTATAACAAATTGCTTTGAATCCCAATAGCAACAATTGAGTTGCCATAAAATATTATTATGCACATAAATCAGAAATGAACAAGTATTGCAATTCTTATTCATTTAAATTCATCTTATTCTCAAATCGAATCGCAATGTCGCTCAACGAAAAATGTTGATTTGTTAAGCATGATGATGGAGCTTTGTTTGCATTTGATTGTTGCGCTTAAACTGGTCAACTCGAAAAATATTTATTTTATTTGTTACGATTTTCTTGAACGGATAAATATGTGTATTACATGTACATATATGCATATACATGTATATGTATATATACAAATATTCTTACATGCGCATACATTTTGTGAAAATTAATCCGATAAATAAGAGTGATATCCTAATAAAAATAAAAATGTAGATATATGTATATATATTTTTAGTAAGAAGGTATATAAAACGTACGTCAATTGCGACTTGCGCCCTTATCAAAATACTTCCTCTTTTCATGAAATGTTCTCATTCACTTTAAAAAAGATGTCGCTGTCTTCAGTCAGGATTAATTATTAATGGCGAGTTGACATCGCAATTTTCGTTCTTAAAGGCGAAATATATAAAACGCGGCGTTCAGTTCTAGCCTGCTGCTCTTACGTTTTAAGCACAATTGATATTTTTAGTAAGCTATCATAATTCACTTAAGACACGGTTCACGGCATTTCTTTTATTGAAATGAGGCGCTATTTTCCAGCTGGTGCGTTAACAAAATAATAAAAAAAAAAACAAAAAGATTCCTGCATGTAAACATTTTAGCTCTCGGCTTGGTTAAAATTTTCGTAAACCCAGCAGAAAATATGAATTATGTAAATTGTGCACATTTTTGCAGAACTGATTTTTTTTGGCGGCGACATGCTCTACGTCTTTCTATACAAGTAAAAATTTAATATGTCGATAAAGGCGGCAATTGAAACATTAAAGTGATTTTTCAACGTCGAAAATGCAAAGCAAAGAAAGAGACTACATACTATATGCGCTCTGTTCTTACTTTGCTTAGGCGCGAGAAGAGAAAATGATGGAGGAATGTAAAGAGAGAGAGGCAAAGAGAGGATTGGGTATTATGAAAATGGCGATCACAGACTTTTCGTAAACTTTGTAATTTTGTGGTACTTGTGGGTTTGAATGAAAATACTAAAACAATTTGCAAGAATTGCTTTAAAAAAAATTTAAATAAAAAATAAATTAAAATAATAATTTGTTTAGATATAATTTTTAATATTCTGAAATTAAGCTAAATTTTCCGAAAACACATGCTGTCAAAAGTTTAAAAATTTCTAAGAGGAGGTCTTTATTATTTCGGGGAAAAAGTTTTTTGTTTTGATTTTAGTTTTGTACATATACACTGCCGTTAAAAATAATTAAAATACGGCATTTAAAAAATATTTTTGATTGATACTACATACAAACATACATCTAACAAAATCCATATAAAGTTAAGTTTTATATATTATAGAATTTTTTTTTTGTTAAAATACAGTTCTAACTCAAACAATAGTAAGCTCATGTTTTAAAAATAAGTTCAAAATGTATAGTCCTTTGAAAAAATTTAATTAAATTTTAGTTTGAACACTCAAATCTAATTATTTAAAAAAAAATATGAAAAAAATATGCTTCAAATCAAATTTTAAAAAAAGTTTCCAGTTCCAATAGAACCATAATACCTACATACATACACACATATGTAGTAGATTTATTTTTTCTTTCCTACGACGTAAACGATTTCCCAATCAACAAAAATTGTAAACCAATGAAAAATGTTGCCAGCAGAGGGAGTTCAACAAGCTTATTTCTCACGCCATTAATACAATTTGTTCGAATTTTTCCGATTTTTCCGATTTGTATTTTTATTTTTGTTTTTACTAAAAATAACGGTGATATTACTCATTGGGCGCCACCAACACCAACAGTCGATTAGAAAGTGTACAAACACCGCACAACATTTACTTACACATGCGTACAAATGAACTGAATATACATAATTCATTTAAGCTAAATAGAGTTATGTAGCGCTGGTGTAAATAATTTTTAAAACACATACATACATACATACATATATGTATATACTAAACAGATATAATTATACATAAATATGTATAGTGCGCGAAGCAATTATAGCACTTCCACATATTGGCGAATTTAGCAATTTAATTTTATTTTTTTTATTTAATTTAATTAAAATAACCGTTGATTTTTGAACACTTTTTTGACGAATTTACTTCCATATACATAAGTACATATGAAATTAATTAAATTGAATAAGCTAAAAAAACTGCATGCCATAACTTTTAAAAGTAATTTTGTTAAAAAAATTCGTATTTGGTATATTTTTCTTTAAACTATTTATTTATTTTGACAATTTATACAATAAAATATTTATTATATAATAAATACAATACTCGTGGCGCTGGCTTCGAGGCATTTAGCCTTAATTCTTACGGAGTTATATAAAGTTTGAGTTTATGCGGTTTTGGTTTGAGAATAAACTTAAATAAATAAAATTAAACATTATCTGTCATAAAACAATTTTATGTATATGTATGTATATTGTTTATTATTTTTTTGTAAATATAATATTTATACAAACATACATATATATGTATGTGTGAATTTATCGTAAGCGGGATATCAAAAGAGTGAATATTTGTATTGGTTATGTACATTTGATAATCCATGCGGATTTCGCGGATGGCGCAAGTGATATAAAAGAGAATTTTAATGTTCAATCCATAATAACCATAATAATATAAAATTTTTCGAAGTGGCCACCCTTGCACTGCCCTTATTCGCGTTGAATCTGACTGCACTCCTTCTAGTGTGACAAAATTCAACCTTTTTATGCAGTTGCAGTAGTTGTTTCTATTTAAAATAAATTTTTTATTTTAGTTGGCTGCCCAATACTTTTGGTCATGCCTGTGTACTTACAAACATACTTATGTATGTATATCTACTTATTTATTAATGTGTAGTTGAGTCATGTTCGGTTTGTTTAAATCGAAATAAATGTCACAGTCAACGACTGCGATAAATCGGCGACGACGCGTCCTGGCGACAAATTGGGCGTCGATGTATATTTATGCAGACGACTGTGCCCACTGTAGTCTGATTGATTGACATATCGCCTGGTCTGCCACTGAATTAATGTCTAAAAATTAAAAAAAAATATATATTTAGTACAAGATAGTATGTATCAATGATATCGTCAGCATTTTCAAGGATCAATGATGGTTTTTAATTTTCTACTTATTTTTTGAAAAATATCTGTGGTGTTTAATGTTTTTTTTTCAATTCTCTCTAAAATCTAAATCTAACATTAACTGCTCGTATCTGCGTTCTTGTTAAAATATTAAACATTAAGAAATAATCAAAAGTTTATAATTTGTCAATAGCATTTTTCATATTTATAATAGGGCAAAGAAAATATCTTTTTATTTTAGATTAGAATATAAAAGACTTGATAAGTTTTCAATATTTAATATTTGAAAATGTTTAATTATTTATGTAGACTACAAACAACAAATTTTCAAATATACATTAAACGGTTTGTTCTTTGCCTAAGAACTTAGCCCTCGAGCCTTTTATTTTTGACCAATTATTTACGGTTTAACTAAGTTTCTTAACAGTCATAACTGGTTTATGCATACAAATATTTCGCCTTCATATATCCTACCCGTAGACAACTCTGACAAATAAAACGTAAAAATGCATCACCATGTAATATTAAAAAACAGTGAACTTCGCGCTTTTACGCTTCAAGCCGACAATATATGAATTTAAAATGAAAATTGGGAAGTTTTTGTATACAATAAAATCGTATGTAATTTAAACTAAAGCACAATAAGCAATAAATTTCCATTTATATACATGCACCGAAATATTTATTTAATTAAATGCAAGTTAATAGCGAGTAAACATTCGAGATATAACAGCAGCTACATACATATACACATAAATATAATAATAATAATAATTTAGCGCTTACACCATATAGCTGAGTGTTTGGCCGAGCTTCTACTATTATTTGGGGTGTGTGTCTTTCCTTATACCACAAATGGAGGGACCAACAATTTTGTGCCGACTCCGAACGGCAGATGTATTTAATGAGAAGCTTTTTCATGGCAGACATACCCTCGGAGGGGTGACCGCTTTTAGAAAAAAAACTTTTCTTTGATTAAGATTTTACATGCCCTGGCTGAGAGTCGAACCTCGAACTCACCGGCATTTCGAGTTAAAGCAGCCTCCAAATGAACCGGTAGCAGCCATCGAGCACTTATGAAACGATTTTAATTGCTGCTTGCTGCCCCTCTGCTACGCAAAGTGTAAAATTTTGCATTTTTCTCTTATCGCATTTTTTTTTTTTTTTTTTTTTTTTTTTTTTTTTTCTATTTTGACAATTTGATGAAAACCATCCAAAGAATTAGTCAACCAGACAGTAGTTTTTCACGTTATCGTACACATGTCCGAATGCATGAAAACATAAGTACTTAAATGCATATAAATGTGAACATATGTCATATGTATACATATGTATGTATGCACGTTAGGGTGGTCCTTGAAAGTAAAAGGTGGATGGGAAAAATTAAGTCGCAATTTTATAGCTCCCTTTTCCTATTCTATAAATTTTGTTATAAGTATTTGAGGTATTTGTTATAGTCGTCCGATAATTTTAAGGGAGAAATAAATGTATAAGTCCTAATAAACGTGCCTTCTCCATGGCCATTTCCAGACTTGTTCAGAAATTTTTCAAAGCAGGATACGGATTATTTCGAAACTAGATCGGGACAATTCAGGACTTTGTCGCGATTAGTCACGAACTCTTGTCTCGATATGATCCTAGGAAGTCCTGGGGGTAGCGATAAGTAGACGTATAATCGCACAAACTTGCACAAATAAAATGGAAGCAACGAAAGTTATTTAAGAATACAATAATCACCAAAATGATTCCATATTTGTTATATAATAAATTAACCTTCTGTCTTAAGACTTACACTTTTTTCTTTTGTGCTGAGACCACTAGAACACTTTTGGAAAGTATGAAATTTTACAAGTTGAAGGAATCAAATTGCGATACTAGCTCCGGGCATAATATATCTTTTTTTGGAAAATACATATGCACGTTAATAAAAAAAACATTGCATGGAATATTTTAACCGTTTCTGGTTTTTATTTGCATTTTTGTAATTTTTCTGCCCCTTTAAAAATTAGGTTTTATTAAACCTCAAATTGTTTATGATAAAAAATTAAGAGTATAATTTTTTTGATATATTGAAAAATGCTGGGAGTTACGAACATCCACATAGAAGAAAGAATCTACCAACTTTTTACACGATTTGCCAATGCGGTTATTTGTAAGGACTTCACACACGGCATGCCTACATTGATCCCTCCTGTTACAGGTAGCTTCCCCTCTTCCCGCTTTTATTATCCCAATTACCCTGATTATTTCATTATTTATTTATAAAATATTATAGGCACAGTAAGACACCAGGTCTTTTCATTGTACGCATATTACATAGATTATTTTTACATGACATTGAACTTAATCCTAAGGAAATATCGTAAGTAAAATAAATATAAAAAGTAATAAGATTGATAATTATAATACAATGACATTTATAGAGTTTAAATTTTTTGTTTCAGTGTAAATAAATAAAATTTTGTCTGGCCTTATCGCAAAAACAATGGCATACAAATTGATAGTCGTTTGTTAACGGAATGACAAACTAAAAGCACATTTTCATATATATTTTTTGTTGTGCCACACCTATAAAGTTTAGTTTGCCTTAGTAGGTTATTTTAATAAATACACAAATGCATGTGTACGTATGTTTGTATGTATGTATGGACATCTTAATTTTTTGACCACACGTGGCTCGTGTTCGCCGTTGCTAAGGAAATATTAAATATTTTCATAAATTTTGTACATACATACACATGTACATATGAACATAGGTATGTACATATTTACATATAAATTTTATTCACTCTAAATATTTAATAATCCCACTACCTAGACAATTTTTGATAAAAGGGGATAGACTTCTAAGTATGAACCTTAAACGATTATAGAGTGTGCCATTATTTATTGAATTTATAACTTTTTAAGGTAAAGTAAGGAATATTCATTTATAAAATTAATACAAATATCTATACTCAAAGTCTTGCTGTGGTTGTATTTATAATTAAAAGTAAGTGCAGAGAAATTTTATGATTTTAATTGGCAAAATTTCACAATGCTTACGGTTATACAAAAGTTATTGATTTTCCATGAAGAAAATGTGGTGTGCCATTGCTATTAATTTATCTTTTTTTTGATACTTTTTATTTAAAATGTCGTTCTAGTATACATGTGCACATATAATAGAAATCATAAATTCATTTATTGCAAAAATTAAACTAATAACAAAAAATTTACACCAAAGTATCAATCATTTTATTCATTAAAATTTTCCAAAATTTCTCGAAAGTATTTGAAGTACGCAGCTCGATTCATTCTGATATATGTATGTATGTACGTATGTATGTATGTATTGGGGATCAATTGAAAAAGTACTGCTTGTTAATGTGCAAGGTTTATTTTATTTATTCCCTGCTCCCTTCTAAATTAATTATTTAATAAGTCGGATATATGAATATAATATGTAGAAGAGTTCCCACCTATTTAATAGTCAATTGTAACTTAAATTCATATAATTCGGTAATGTATGTAAATATGTTGGTATCATTATACGGATTTTAAATGAAAGACATTTAAAAAGATTTTAGTGTGCAACTATTTGAAAAGGCTTTGCCACATGCTTCTACCCCGAATTAAATTAAAATATGATAAAATACGTAGAGTTTTAAAAAATGGTTAGTAAACATAAAAAATAAAGGCTTTAGTTTTAAAATGTATGTAGTCTTTTGTTAGGGTTGCCACTTCTTAAAGCATCTTAATTTAAATTTGTTAACAAGTTCAGAGATCGTAAGGTTTATACATGTTTTTTTCAACAGCTACCAATAATTTTTTTTTTCGATGAAAAAATATGGTTTATTTTTTACCTTTATTTTTTCGAACGTTAAAACGACTTTAATTTATTATTTTTGACCTTAATTTTTTCGTTCATTAAAATTTAAGTTAGTACTTTTTCGACCTAAAATATAAGTTAAAATTTGACTTAAATGATTCGATCCAGATCAACCGTTATATTTTTAGAGCAATAAAAACTTCAGATATTAAAATTTAAGCACATATTCAAATTTTATTCGAAATTTAAACTTTAATTTTTGGTCCTAAAAATTAAAGGTCAAATTTTAACTTTTAACTATGAGCGAAATAGTGAAAGAAAAATTAGTATGATCTCTTGCCAAAAAAAATAAGAGTCAAAAATTGTAACTGTTGTTTTTCAAAAACTTTGATCAAGAAATAATTTTTAATTTTTGTTTGTTTAATAATTTAACTTTTTTACCGAAGGAAATGTAATGTTGGTCTCGAAAAACGAATGGTCCAGAAACAACGATTAATTTTTAAAGTTTTGAAGAAATAAAAATAAAAATATTTAATTATTATAACTCCCAAGTTAATACTAATCGCCAATGCGATCAAGCGGAATATTTTGTGGTAGAACAACGATGTTTGCCGCAGCAACAATGTCCAATGGACAACCTACACTAAATGCATCACTGAGACTGACTCGTCCACACTTACATAGACTTCTTAGAAGGGCTACAAATGTCATAACATACTACTAGCTTATCCACGTAAGCTTGTGAAATTACAGTTATTAATTTTTTACCGTTTACAGTTACCGTTTTCCCCGTGATAATGGGTGAAGTGATTGGTGAGAAAATTAGTACTAATAAAATAACACTAATTTGTAAATAGCTTCTCGCTACCACTATCCAAACGGAATCTTACTTCTATATCTTTATCGTTAAGCAAATACCAATTGTTCGTGCATATGTACGAATATGTAAATTAAATAAAAATTAATTAACACTTTTTACATTAAATACGTTTACTGTGAACTACATTGCCAAAAATTGCAGCAAAAACTATCATCAGATTTAATAACTCTTCTTTGCGAAAATTACTCTTATAAATGCCATATTTTGAATTTGTTAATATTAAAGTACTATCTTAAAAAAAAAGTGCTTCGAAGCGACAGTTGAATCAAATTGAGAAATAAGTTATGGTATTGTCACGAAATAAGAAGGAACGCAAACCAAGAATCCTTCCAAATTCACTGCATCCGTCTCAGCGGATGTGCAGTGCATCACTCTCGGAAATTCGTTAATAAAACCACATTTGTACGAGGGCAGTTGGACAAGTCAGTAACTTTTTGAATTCCCTGCAAGTATTTCACGTCAACTGCCGTTTGTTAGTCAGCGATTAGTTTGTATTTAAATGCCATTAAAAGCAGACTTTCCACAAAAAAATTTAAGCAATGTACATATTTTTCATTGAAAAATGTCACTGACTTGTTAAACGGCCCTCGTGTAACCAATCAATTCCAATTTTTCCTGCTTCGCAATTTCTCTGCTGTTGCAGCATGAAAACTCGATGTCATGTCGTTTATTGTCGCGCTTCAACAGCTATTGGAGTCGATGATGTTCTTTTTTTTTGCATACATGCATTCGTACTTATCTACATACAAACATACATTCATACATACATACCTTTGTATATATGTATGTACAAGTCATACAATAGTTTGCTTGCGCCATGATTTATGATGTCCGGTTGAGTGTTAACGTGTTAATTAGTAAGCGTTCTCTGACGCATGGCGCTTCAACTCTGATATACATACGTATGCTGAAAAGAATTTACATGTACTTGCCAGTACATATGTATGTATTAACATAATTGCTTGTGTGTGTGTGCTTCGACATATGTTACATATGTACATACATATATCGATGTAGTGGCACTTTTAATGGGGCATTGCCCTTTATAACTTTGCGCTCAATATCCTTCCCCTGCGACATAATGATTTTCGAAGTAGCTATGTATGTACACAAAAACTTCAACTATTACGTTTATTATAGGTATAAAGAAATTTCTCACCTTCCATAATTTCATGCCGGCATTTTTGCCTGTTAAATCAGAAACCAAGCAAATTTGTGTTTTTGTGTATTTTGCAAAAATATTAATAAGTACTATTAACAGGTGGGAAAGTATCGCAATCTCTCGAGAAAGGTATCGTTATATATTATTTTAAGATTCGGGCATTTTGTATAAATTGTATTCTGTATAAATGTAGCGAGCTACACTCTTTATTAAAAGCGGGAGCAGTCCTGGGCCGGTGGCTTCACCGGGGATGCATACGGTCCACTCGATGGATCATGTGCTATGAAAACGATCGGTTAAGAAAAAAATATTTTTCTATGATTTTAGATGTCAAAGTCAAGCATTCACATTGGGCTGTTTAACAAATTAAGTGCTTAATTCCACGTTTATTCATTAGCAAATGTGTCACACTTTTCGCCGGCTAGCAAATTAAAATAGCTTACAATTTATTCATTTTAACAATAATAATGGGGTTGGTTGAGGTTTAGATTTACAGTTTAATTATCTTAATAGGTGGCGTTTGACACTACGAATCCTTTTCAGTGAACGATTTTTGCTGTAATATAGTCATCGCAGACACTAAATTTCCTTGAATTATAAAAAGTGTTTTTCTGTACCAATCCCCAGGCTATTCTACGCCCTTTTAAGTAATTCGTGACGCTAAAAATATTATTTCCATATTGTTCCCCGCCAGAAAGTTTCCCGAACTGTTGTTCATATTTAACTCTTCTAGAAAACGTTCTCTATATTTTTTTGGTGTAATTGGACACCTTCCCGAAAGTTTCGTTCAACTTAAGAATGTTATTGATCGTGTTGTTCTTTTTGAGAACGTTCATGAAAGTTTTGTTCTCCTTTTGTTCTTTTCGAGAACGTTTAGGAGCGTTTTGCTTTTATATTAATTTTAATGGAAACGCTTCGTTCGCAGTTTATTCCCTCTTGTCAATATTTACATGAAGTATACTACAAATTACAAAAAGCAAAGCGACAGGAAAAGTTAAAAGGAACTCATTGGTCGAAAAAATTGACTATTTTAAATGCATTAAACTGCAATATCTGCGTTCATTTTTTCCTTAAAATTAACGTCCGATTAACTTTTGCTAGATCCCTCACAGGTATGTACATAAGTATGTATGGATATATGTATGTATTTATAATCGCGTTGCCCTTATTCTTATACTTAAGCACGTATTTCCGTAAACTTTGGAGCAAAAATTCAATTTCATCTTCTGCGCTGCGTGTAGCTCTCAAAATCACAGCAGTATTCCAAGTAGTCCGTAATGGTAGATTAAGTAACACTATCCATTGACGCTTTCGCTTTAAACTCAACGCTTAATTATTGTTGTTGTAGTTGTGAGCTTGTATGCTTGGTTATTTGTTGTTGGGTTGACTGTGAATGCTCGTATATGTACGCACATACATACATATCGCAATATGCCTCAATGGGAGACTTTAAATTGAAAACCATTTGAGGTAAATTTGAGATATTTTTTACCTTTTTAAAGTTGGAGATTTCTTGTTAGAGATTAAATTGACATCCAAAGATTTCCCTTTTTTTCCTTAGAACCGTAGCTCGGCCATAGGTTTTCGTTAAATCCGATAGCGGGCAAATGTGTCGAGATATCCAGAAAATCTGTATTTATGATGCGATTCGGATTAAATGAATTACGTTTAGGGGGTATGACGAGAAGATCTTTTCCGTAGAGCGAATCCAAGAGCCACAAACCACCAACAATCGTAAATATTATGTAAGATTTATTAAATAATATTTAAAAATAATTATGTGTATACAAATTTAACCAATTGGTTTGGACATAAATTTTAAATTTAAATTTTTCCTATACCATTTCTACGCAAAATTGTTCCCTATTTATATTTTTATTAAAATCTAATTCTATTCCAGTCGTTTATTCACCGAAGTGCGTGAATTATCTGGTTTAAGTATATATAATTTTGGCGCGTACACTATATAGCTCAGTGTTTGGCCGAGCTTCTCCTACCATTTGTGGTGTGCGTCTTTATATTATACCACAAATGGAGGGACCTTCAGTTTTGTGCCGACTCCGAACGGCAGATGTATTTAATGAAAAGCTTTTTCATGGCAGAAATACCCTCGGAGGTTCGCCATTGCCTGCCGAGGGTGACCGCTATTAGAAAAAAACTTTTCTATGATTAAGATTTTGCTTGTCCTGACTGAGATTCGTACCTCGAACTCACCGGCATATCCAGTTATAGCACGCACCGCTACCAACTCGACCACAGCGGCCGGTTTAAGTACTTGACAATAAGTAAACTATAACTAGAAGCTTTCTAACTTGCAAAACTAATGCAATTTAATCAAGGCGATTTCATGTGCTTAAATTTACGTACGCAAGTTGTACATTAAATATATGTACAGTTCACGACAAAAAAAAACAAACAAAAATTTATATTTATATATTTATTTTTTTATTTCAATTACATTTTAATCACAGAAAAATATATTAAGTTTCAAACTTTATACAAGATTTATTATAATGTAAAAAAATTTAATAAAAAAAATTTTTTTTTTCGAACATCAAACAGACATAGGATATGCAGTTTTGTAGCCCATTCAATTTTATTAAACAAAAAGAAAACCTTTTTTAGTAAAAAATTTCAAAAGTTTTACAAACTTTGAAACTTATATTTAAGAAAGTATATCGTTTCTGAAAATTATCTGTATTATAATTGGTAAATAAAAAATAAAATATGCTGTCCGAATTTTTACATGTGTACTTATGTATGTATGTGTTTTATAATTTTGTCGTGTACTGTATATAACTTTATGCAATATAATATCACTTGTATAAGAATACGAGTATAACGCATGAATCAACTTGTCGAAACGCTTGCTTTTACCTACTTCAAAAGCAGATGGCTTACGCAAATTCCCAAAATTTGTTCAAATAGCTTTACTCCTAACACTATCCAAGTCAACACAAGTACTTATAGCCTTACTTTGTGCGCGCTGTTCAAAAACTCACTTCCACTTGTCACTGATGGTGCTCCCCTGCAGTCATTTTAAATTGTAAATTGTGCTAACCACTACTAAATATGTATGTACGTACATATCTGCATGTGGCAGCGTCTTTAATTTAGTGAGGTGTAGGTGGTATTCCTTGGATTGTTAGTTTGTAATTACATTTTGCCAAAACTGAAGTTTATATGTTTGGCTTTTTTAAATTTAAAATATGCTCACAATAAACATGTGCACATTTTTACAAGGAACTACTTGTGTAGTGTACACTTACATCCTTACGCAAAATGCTTTAGCTTTCATTTGCCAGGCATATCTCAGCGACACATGACTAGGTCTTAAGTGCAACGAATAACAGTACATAAGAATGTATATTTAAAGCAAATGGGCAACTACATACAACTATAGATAACTTGCCTTCACCATGGTTTATGAAACACTCGACGGCTAGAATGTCGGCGGCGAAAGCGATTGGCATAAGTTAAAAACCGACAGTGAAGTCGAGGCTTTATGTCTTTTGACTCTTAGCTGCCGCTGAAATCTAAGCATTGCTGAGGGCGTGTACTCTTAAAAGAGGTCACTGAGAATAGTACAGCGATGTTGAGAAGCTGAGTAACAAAGGAGCTAACCTCATTGGATCCGCAGCGCTATCGCGGCAGCAGCAGTGTTTGGCGCTTGCCGCTTCTGCCAACTCATACGAATTGCCTTTTTTCTTACAACAAGCTACACTACGAATTACCCCATTTGGCGCAAAGACATCCTCAGGCAATTTTAGCAGCGCCAGCACCAACCGAAGCGAGCTGTCATTTCATCCATTTGTAGGTGAATTGCTGCCGCCGTGCTACAGTGCGTCGCACTTACTTTGGTGCCATAAATGTGTACGCGTTTGAATTTATTTGATCGCCCGCACTTATTTGCAGACATCTTGTACGTTCGTAAGTGCTACTTTGTTGTTGTGGCTGGCATTTGCAATTTCGAAGTCGAAACATCTACCAGTATTTAATAACTGTAGTTATGTTTGTATGCATATACAGTGGGTGAAAAAACGTAGCAAACCGTTGTTATAAATGTTTTTCACGATGAATTTTTTCGGTTATTTTCAACCACCTAATGTACCTAGGGATGTGACCCCGAGTCGAAAAGAATGATTATTAAAAAAATCGGTTTTTGAAGAAATAAACGATTTTTGTACATACTTCGATTTTTTTTTATACGAAAAATGCTTATTCGACATATAAGTGGAAGTTATTATGAACAATATATTCAAATAAAGATCGTTTTAAGATAATAATAATAATAATAATAATTTGGCGCCTACACTATATAGCTCAGTGTTTGGCCGAGCTTCTCCTACCATTTGCATTGTGCGTCTTTAAGTTATACCACAAATGGAGGGACCTACAGTTTTGTGCCGACTCCGAACGGCAGATGTATTTTATGAGAAGCTTTTTCATGGCAGAAATACCCTCAGAGGTTTGCAATTGCCTGCCGAGGGCTGACCGCTATTAGAAAAAAACTTTTTCTATGACTAAGATTTTACTTGCCCTGACTGAGAATCGAACCTCAAACTCAGCGGCATATCAAGTTAAAGCACGCACCGCTTCCCACTCGAGCACACGGGCCACTTTAAGATAATAAGTTTAACAAAATAACCAAAAAGGACGACTTTTACATTATAAATACAGATTAGAATTAATTATGTACACGTTTTCAGTCCTCTTAAATATTTAATTGCAGTAAAAAAACAATAAGAGCAAGAAATACAATGCCAATTGTTTGGTCTCAAAACTAAAATACGAAACAAATCACTTCACATCAAAAAAGTGGAGAGAACTATAATTATAACAAATATTCAGTATATCTTAAAACTAGCATTAAAAACACATTAAGTTTTTCGTTAAACCTTGAGTTTAAGTAATAAAAAAACTAAAATAAATAATTGCTACAAATGTTTAGTATCATTTAACATTTATGCAAAAAACATGCGTGCGTGCGTGACGCCATTTTGCAAATGATTTTATCAAGATATAAAATGCCCACCCCCAAATATTGCCTCTGATTGATGTTTTATCAGGCAATAAATATGACAGTTCGTAGGCAATAACATTTGCCTATGGAGATGCGGCGTTAGTAAACTTACCCATTTTTTCATCCATCGCACAGATGGCATTATTTACAAAAATCGATTTTAAATGTAAAATTCATATAATCGAATTATTAGAAATCGATGTTTACCATTAATGAAGTTGATTAAAAAAAATCGATAATAAGAAAAAAATTATCGATATTCAATTCCCTAAATGTACCTACATGACCCTAATGTATACACTACATATACATAGGTTTTTTCTTAATTTTAATGAAAAAATTTTTAAACTTGAAAAAAACAATGGCGAATTATGTACAAAGTTTAAAGCTTTTATATAAAAAGTTTAAGCTTAACATTGAGCGCTATTTTTAATCAAAGATAAGAGAAAAATATTAAAAAAATTATGTAAATATTGTAAAATAAATCATGGTATACAAAATTTCGTTGGCCACTATATGTAGTATATGCATTAGGTCGGAATATAAATGGCGAAAAAAACCAAAAACGGAATATTTACTCTTTCATCCTCTAGAAATGTTATACAAATACATATGTTTTAAAAATAGAAAATACCTATTTTTTATTAACAAATATATAGAGTGCATTTACTCGTAAAGCGATCACAAAACATTTTTTCGTAGAAATTGTATATAATTGGGTACTATTTTTATTTAATTTATAATTAAATTATAGATTCTAAACAAAGCTGAAAAAGCGTTTAAAAAGCCATAGCGTTAATGTACATGAATATGCCCAGCGAGACGCCAACCAAGAGGGCTTGAATGTCACCCACATGCTCATACTTGAGTCCACTTTTAAAGTATAAGCAGCATTGCATTTTTGAAAACTGATTTTTGCAC
This sequence comes from Philophylla caesio, assembly GCA_963971545.1. Taxonomy (NCBI): domain Eukaryota; kingdom Metazoa; phylum Arthropoda; class Insecta; order Diptera; family Tephritidae; genus Philophylla; species Philophylla caesio. Next base: position 21,514,073 of record OZ020607.1, read on the forward strand.
AAAGTTGTGTCAAATATTTAAGACTGGTAGGTATATTTTTTTATTGTGGCCGCTGTGATCGAGTGTGTGCAAAAATTCGCTATGCCGCTGAGATCGGGCGTCGAAACTCAGCCGGGGTGCGTAAAGTCTAAATCATAGAAAAAGTGTTTTTTACCTTCTATTTGTGGTCAGACCTCGGTAGGCAATAGCAAACCTCCGAGGGAATTTCTGCCATGATAAAGCTTCTCAAGAAATACTTTTGTATTTAAAAAAAATATTTCTGTATTCGACTGTCGGTTGAAGTCGGCACAAAACTGTAGGCCCCTCCATTTCGTGGTACCCGATAGGACTTGAAATTTCTAAATAGTTACAAAGTTATCTATAATTCATTTTTTATTCAATATTAACTTTTTTCATTTTATTCACCATACGTATTAAACGCCTGATGTCATTCCAATTGTGCCATGCTAAATGGCGATTGTCATTCAGATCTACGATCCGGCTTAGAAAAAATGCTAATATTTTAATTTAATTGAGTTAACGGGAAACCTTGACTTCAATCCTAGAAAAAAGAATTAATACTTGCCTGTGCGAGGTTCGAACGTGTCCTTCTTCGCACACATTTCGAAGTCAGGTGCTAGGAGGAGATGCATAATATGTGACAGTACGACAGGGCTCGAATTAAATTTTTAAGCGAAATTCAGTCATATGCTTAGGCTACTAGTTCATTAAGTCTTCCGACTTTTTATCCTTTAAGACTGATTAATAACTATTATTTTAATTAGAATAACTTTAATCAACGCCCAAAGTCCTCATTGGTCGGGGAATACATGGCTTCTAAAGATTTGTATCTCCGGCGGATATCGGCGCCAGTTCACAGCGAGATGGCAGTAAATGCTTGACCAATGAAATGGTTCAATAGACTACGTTCGAGGACGTTTCTCAGGGCAGGGAAAGAGTTTTAAAACAACGACGTGCTGAACTGCAAAGTCCTTTCGGTTGTTGGTGGATAAAAAAGCATTTTTTCGCAGCTGTTTGGAAAATTGTGCATTGGTATCTCTTAATTTGCAGCTATATAAATCTATAAAATATTTGGTAGATGTAAAGCGGCTTACAGACAGGGCCTTAATTGAGGCAGTTAGCAAATTGTCTTCGTGTATTTTGAGTGGACCAAATTAACTAATTGACTCAATTAAGCACTACCTGAACGCCGCATAAGGTTTAGGCAATTAAAAAATCTGAAATCCTCCAATTGGGAGGTCTTTCAAAGCTTTTTGTGACAATCTTTTTTTTCTCCATTCTTTTTTGTGCTTGAATACTCAAAGGTCCTTTTAACTATCTTGCGAAAGGCTCTGAACTATCTTTGAATGGCATCATTCTTAGGTTACAAATAAGTACTATACCTATAACTCATGGACAATGGTTATCTAAGTAGTTAAGTTCACCACAAAGTTTGTTTTAATTGTGTACACTGATTTATACAAACATCACTTATGCTTGTAATTTTTCCTCTTTATATTTCATAAATTAGGATTTGTTCGCTTAATCGGGCAAAATGTCATATTTATTCGTGATCAGCGTAAACATCGCGTGCATGCCAATCAACCAACCAACAAATCAGCCAACCAGCCTGCTAACAAACTGATACAATGTTGATGGCCTACTTACAAATTGTATGGCAATGGTATGAAGGTACAGGTTTTCAGCGCGACCACACTTTCCCCTCGTGGTATGCCAGCCAGTTATTAGTAGACAACTGCGCAAACGCGACATCAGCCCATTTACTAGTGTTTGTCAATTGACTTCTTTGACTTGCGCCCAACGTCGGGAAGAGCAGACATATGAATATACATACATCATAGTACATGCTATAAAGCATTATATATATAAATACATACAAATACAAATATGTATAAAAATGTTGCCGCCTCGTCTGATGTGATGTCAGTCACTTTTTTTTAAACTGCTATTGTTCTTCCAGCCAGCCACGCTTGCTGTTGTTGTTCTCGCTGGTACTGCTGCTGACTTGTGTCTTTAATTATTGACGTTGTTTTTGCGAGCAAAATGTAAGTGTTTGCTTGAATAAACTGCTAGACATGGTGTCAACAATCTTTAAAGCACATGCAACACACGAGCCCCAACAATCACGGAAGCATGCAGCAAGAAAAAAGAAAGTGATGCTGCTTGCGCTTAGTTATTTTGTGTGCCACTTCTCAGCTTCATCAGTGCTTGGCTGCGTACGCTTTGTGTCGAACTTTCTCAAGAGCACAGTAACGCCGCCTTTGGCAGATTAAAGGCAGTGTGGTGGGTTGTCAGTGTTAATTTAAACAAAAAAAGTTAACATACTTAAAATAATACAGAAAATGTACTCTCAAACCGTACATATTAACAAATTTAATTCTATTTTATTATATTTTTAATAATTCTCAATAAAAATATAGTTATTCCATAACGAAAAGCACATAAAACTGATGCCCCTATTATGTATGGAGACTAGTATATAGTTGTCGGTCTAGTAGCCATGGCTACTAAAACCGTTCTTCGTATTATGTTTGGCAATTGATCTCAGTATTCAGAAAAGCTCAGACAACATCGCTGATTTTAATTTTTTGACAAGTGAATTTTGAAGAAAAAGGGGAAAAATATACATAAATATCGTTTTAAAGGGGAAACGTTTACATACTTTCAGTATCCGATAGCCAGTAGTAGAAATTCAAGATAGTTGCCCAGCGGCTAATAATATCCTGCTAGTCTCCATACATAATAAGGGTACAAGTTTTAAACTTTATACAAAGTTTATAATAGTTCAATAAATTTTCTTCAAAATATAAATGTTGAAATTGTATAATGTTAAAAGGTAAGCTCATAGTGACTAACGAATACCGTTGATTTTTTAGGACTTTTTTCCCTTAATTTTCTTCTTTGTAATTAATCGCTTCTAAATAAGTCTATCTCAGGCGGATATGTGCGCCAGTTCACAGCGAGATGGCAGTAAATGCTTGACCAATGAAATGGCTCAATAGACTAACTTTCTCAGGGCAGGGAAAGAGAATGGAAAATGCAAGCTCATATTGACTAACGAATGCCGTTAATTTTTTAGAACTTTTCTCCCCCAGTTTTCTTCTTTGTAACACATGAACCAAACTTTTTTTTTTGTATGAAAGAAGAACCCAACAAAACCCTAGGAAAAAAATCTTTAAAGCAACGATAACATTTAGCCACCTTAACATTGTACGTTATTACATTTAAAAAGCTATAAAAAATTGAAAACGTTCGAAATTTTTATTGAAAGTTTGTTGAATTACAATAAATTTTGTAAAAAAGTTTGAATCTTCGGTTTAAACGATTTCGTTCGAGAACAATTCGTGTTCAAATCAAACGATATCATTTCGTTTCGTTAACGAGCAAAATTAACTTAGCAAAATGAATTTGTTGAGTTTCGGCGCCATGCTATCAAAACGAAATCAAATATTTAATGATGAAAACCCGAAGGTTCACGATATAAGCTGGCAGCTGGTTGTGGCATTTCCAGCACACCTTAAATGAAACGTTATATTAACGTCTTAACGTTAACGACAGCGTTTTTCGTTAAAAAACGTAATGAAATTTATTATGATAATTGCTTGAACAATAATATTTTAAAAAGTTTTAACTAAAACCATTGAAAACACTTCGTTAAAGTGAAATTTATGGCTGCAATGCATTCTTGGTAAAAATTTAAAAAATTACACACTAAATCAAAAAAAAAAAAAAAAATTCCATATTCTTAATATGTCGATTGATATAATTATGAAACGCCCTGTATGCATATTTAATTATGAGTATAACTCAAAAGTTAACCAATTTGATTAAAAGGATCAAAGACCTATTTGCAAACCAAATTATCTTCTAAATGAAAAAAGCCGAAAACAGTGCATAAAAAAAAATCCGTAACACTTTCAGCGAAAAAAATCAAATCGTTATCATAGGCCTTTTGAAGCTTGCACATTATTATACACCCATTGTCAAAAGTATTTATACCGTGTAATTACTTTTGACGCCAAGTGGCATAAATTCAAGCGTTTGTTTCAACGTCAAATATACCGCTGTTTTCTTTGATTTTGCACGAGTTTTCTTTGCATACTCTAAAGATTTCAATAACAACAACATTTTTTTTGGAAATTCCAGCTTTGTATAAATACTTTTAACTTTGAGTGTATAATCCTGTTAAATTAGCAAATTGAACAAACGCCTTCTCTTGCAATAATATATGTATAAATATTTGAAATGTGCAGACATTGCAAGGTGTCGTAAAGTCATACAAATTTCCAGTAGCTTTAAATTTATTTTGGTTGTTTTCGTTGCATTGTATAGTAAAAAGAAAGAAATAACATAACTTGAATTTTTAAAACTTTATAATTTCACGACACAGAATGTGCTCGTAGTTGTTGTGATTCATTCCATAATGACTTCTAATCGAACCTCTGCTTTTGATTTGTGAGATTCGATAAAAGCAAAAAATCGATTGTTTTACTGCTTATGCTGCAAGCACTCCCTTTATATCTAAAATCTTTCCCAAAGAAAAAGTGGCATGGTCAATAACACTGACAAATGGCATATTACCAATTTTAAATTAAGATCGGGTAAGTCATATATCTACAAAAAAAAATTACAATGTGTGCCTGCGGTAAGTGCCCTGCGTCATTCCTAAGCAATCATGAAAATTAAACTTAACTGAAAGGATCGAATAGTTGCGAATAGGTTTCTGAGTCGTAAAGGGCAGTACACATAAGACTTTCGCTTTGCTTTGCTTCAGAGTTTCGCTTTGACAGATAAGTTAAAGTACAGATGTTATATGAGTGCTGCTAAATACAAGGCGAGAAAAGTAAAGCAAAGCAAAACGAAGCAAAATCATGGCGAACTCTCAACTTTTGTACACTTTGGCAACCAACTGTTTGCATTTCCATTTTATTTCTGCGTGCATATACACACGATTTAGAAAATTTACTAGTATTTCATAGTTTTTGCGTGTATAATTAGTTTTAAAAAGATAAAAGAAGAGAAATAATAAATAGCAAATAAAACACCTCTTTGATCGGTTTTTATTTATTTTGTCGAAATATGCTCGGCCTCAATATAGTTTATTTCACTCGCGACTTTCAAACATACATAAGTATCATAACTACCACTTAATTATATCAGTAAAACTCACTTCTTATTCTTTTATTAAACAAAATACTCGGAATAGGCACAAATAACAATTGAAAACTAAACACTAACGCAGAAACTGTCAAAGCGTTATATGTAGCAAACCTTCTACACCTCATGCTTTGTTGTTAAATTTCGAATTGTCAAGTAAAGCGAGGAAAGTTGTATGTACATATACGGCCCTTAAGTTCTAGCTACATTTCCGAAAAAATTAAACACGTGACCTATTTGTATGAACGCCACTGTAGATACTTAACTGTTGCAATTATGCATGCGAAAGCCGTTTTGTGGTACTTGTGTACATGTGCAATGTGTGCAAACTTGTTCATTTTTCCAGCCTTTTCCGGTCATTCGTGTTGTTGCATAGTAAAAAAAATTGCAAATTTTCACAACAAAATTACCAGTTTTTTTTGTGTCCAGTCTTTAAGACCGACTTACTATTTTTTACAGTTTTTTGTTTGGGGGCATCTCTTTTGATTTAATCGCGAGTATAATTTTCCACTTTTCTTATTTTATTTTAATTCGCTCAATTTCAACCTGACTTGTACATAAAGCTATATTCCCCGTTCAAGTAAAACATAGAATTGCTATCCAAAGACGGGCAAATTGTATAAAAAATAAAAATTATGGAAACTAAGCAAGTGCAAAAGGAACTAACCAGCACCATATACATATATATTAAGTACATACATATAAACATCTTGTTTTAGTGCCACTCCGGGTAAATAGCCAAACATATACAATTTAAACACTGGTTGGGGATCTTTGCTTCTCATGTTGTCTAAGCAATATCGATGTGCGTCATTAGGCTACTACGTTCTATTTTAGTCAGTTGCATTTCTATTAAACGAGAAAAATATTAATAAGTCATGTTCCGTCTGTCATTATTGCAGCTAATGCTTTAATAAAAAAATAAAGACTATTTAAAGACATATTTATTTTTATCCAAACTATCGTCGAAACAAAAATGAAATAAATAATGCACGTCAAATTGGTTTTGTCCATCATCCAGGCCTCTACATACATTCTTAAGCAATGCGTCTTTCTATACATAACTGTTGAAAATAGCAGATTCTTAGAAAGTTATAATTAATTGCTGCAAGTTATCAACTTTCAGCATTGTTTTACACACACACACATACACACACTTACAAATATCTGTTAAAGTTGGGTATAATTATAAGCTTTAGTACTTGGGCTTCAGCGAACATTTGTCGTGGCAACTTCATAAATACCAGCATACACATGAATATACGGAAGCGCGTTTACAACTAGACATACATACATACATATATATGTATATATATTAATATGTACATACTTATACATACATACATAGTATTTAGTACTTAGTAGTTTGGTAGGTGTTACAATAGTTATCGCAGTAGGTCAACAAATTGCCGCCAACCAACTTTATTACGCTGTCGGAAACCACAACAACCAAAAAGAATACAACTTCTATTACTTAGTTTACTCGTACAATAGCATTTTCATGCAATGAATTATATATACAAATTTCTCTAGCTTCAAATAATACACTTAATATCCCACTGCTGCCGTTAGGTACCTGTCTACATAAATCAAGCTTCCAACAAGCAAATTTTTATTAAACTTTTCTAAACGACAGAACAAATGTGTAGTGGCGCTAGTGCTATCGCTTGAAGTTTTTATATAGCTCTTCTTGTTAAACAAAGGAATTTTGCCCTTATTGTTTCGATTTTTGATCGGTTCTTTGCGGTACCCTATGGTGCTGAGATATATATCATAACTGGTAATACAATATTAATTGAGAGAGACCATTAATTGGCTGGTAACTATGTTGAAGGGTGAGAGAAAGATGACAGCGTAGTGAAGCAGGTAGCAAATGCGATTGCAAACTGAGCGATATGAATGACAGGTCAGTAGAGATCAGTGCGAGTTGAGAGAGTTAAGTGGCAGTTGGCAGGAATGAGAAAAAATGGAGATGAGTGAGATTAAGAGAGGTTGTGGATGGGTGAAAAAAAACGTTTCCGCTGAACATTACCAAACTCTACATTTTTCCAAGTTTCAAGTACACATTTTTAAAAGAAAAATCTTTTAGTTTAGTTTAGGTATGTGTGACCTACGAGCGTGATAATAGAAAAAACTTTTATTTAAATTTCCAAGATTTTTATTAGCAATTGTTGCAGCTCAAAAAAAATCTGGATCAAGAACGTACATACAGCAGTATACTCGTAATTTATTCGTACGAAAGTATACATGCATATATTTATGTATATACTTTTTTTTTTAATCATTACTGAGTATACGTTTACTATTTAAAAACCTATGCTTTGTTTGACAATAGAGTATTTATTGCTTTAAATTTCAATTATGCTTAACATTATTAAAAAGACACCAAAAGAGGAGAAACGCTACTTGATATTCCGGAAATTATTAAAAAAAAAATTAACTTCCTGTATATGCACATGCTTCATTTGCAAATATCTATAAAAGTAAATCAATACATACATATGTATGTATGTAAGCATATATGCATGTCAATATCATTAAGCTTCTAATTACGTACTTCAGCTTACACGTAAATAGTGAGGACAACAAAATATTTTAAATTTTCGTTTCTGCATGAGTTTGAAAGCTATTAAGCGCAAGTGGGCTAGCAGTTAATTATTTAAGTGGTCGGCTACAAAATTCTCGGCTGAGACGCACAAATCTAATTATAAATGTGCATACATACATACTCGTTTACATACATATGTATGTATGTATAGAACAACAGAGAATTTTGAATATATTATACTCTTATTAGGCGAAAAAAAACACGCTGAATACTTACAAAAGCTTGGAACGAACTCAAATGTAAATCCATTACATTTAGTTTTTATGTTCATTACTAATTTTGGCTTAGAGTGTTATGCATTTGAATTTTTTAATTATTTGAACAAGGAGAATTCATACAACGTGTTAGCATGCCGCCAACAACAACTTTTTTGTGAGTTAGGATGTCATCACAAAAGAGAATAGAAAAATAGAAACCATTTGTTTTTCGTGCTAAGCAAGCGCTCGATTTAATTCAACACCTACATTTTCCACTTTTTTTGTTAAAGCTGCCAATTTTACCAGACATTTTAAGAAATTTTGAACAATATATGTAGGTACATAAAATATAAAAAATTGGTTCATTTAAATACATCCTTAAAGAAAATGAATGAATTAAAGATAAAGAATGTGGAGCGCTCAGCCACAGCCAAGGTTTCAAATGAAATATCTAGAGAATTTTATTCTCTACATACATATTTCTTAATAAATGCAAATGCGATTGAAGCAGTGAAAAACGAAGTATTAGTAAAAAACTGAATTTTGCGACCTTTGACCTGGTATATCTAAGGACGCACACACGTTGACATATGTGACTTTTGATACAAGATTTGTAATGCGAAAATAAAGGTTTGTACAAAAATTCTACTTCTTCGGTAAGATTCCGGAGTGAAAAGCTACGATGATTGGGCTGAAAGAACTTGAGATTTTTAGAATGAAGGGTCAAATACTGAGGATGTATGGTATGTATGTACTAGTACATATGTATGTACTTATGGTATCGAGATAAAATAAATACATAATCACAGCAACCAAATGTTGAACTGTGTATATTCTTTTTCATTGCTGAAATGCGCTCGAAAGGTTGTCAAATTTTGTCGAAGAACGACGATTTTGAGAAGTTAAACTTGCAACATGCAACGGAAATCATTGATGGAGAAACGGGAACGAATGCCTTCTGCTTACCATTCCTGAACTCATTACACCTTAACTCATCATAACTGAATTCACTTCAATTAATCTCTATACGACTAAACTCATTATTCTGAACTCGAAACGACAACATCCAATCAATCGTTACATATCTCAGTACTCACCTTATCATTTAACTTTTGATCCCAAAAAATTGGCATTGCGTGACTTTTTTAAATTCCACATGCATTGCACACACAGGTAAAATTTTATTTTGCTATTGATTTTTTTTATATACACAAAGTAATGCTAATAAAATAAACTTAAATATGTACCTACGTACACCATGTTTGTGGAGCTGCTCAAATTCAATTCGCCTGCGGAATTCGTCTCCAAATGTTTACTTTCAATTCGTCAGCTGCATAATACATGTATGTATGTATGTATGTACATATGTACTACATATATTTGGGTCGTGCAGTATGTGTATGTTTATTTACATTTGTATGTGTAAAATATGTACTTACTCACAACGAGGTTATCATAAATCAACTTAGCATTTGATTAACATAAAACAACGAAAGCAGCACGCAATCAAAAAACAAAAAACAAAAAAGAATTACCGACCAAAATTTTAATTTCATATGCATTGCAGAAACACTAAATCTTTCCACACCATCCGTTTAAGTATTTAACATAAATTTGTGTTTGGCAGAATCGATAACAAAAGTAATAAATATGTATTTTTCAAAATACTTAACGATAGTCAATACTCGCAATTATAAATAATGATACTGAAAACTCCATTGTACTCAGTACTTAACTTTTACTCAACAAAGATTTCAAACGTCATCAGCATGTACACTATCAAACGAAATTATCTTTCTATGTGTACACATATTTTAATCGATATATTTTCTAACTAAAGCTATATATAATTTTAATTTTGAAATAGCAGCTTTACAGCCCTTTAAATTTTTATAACAACACAGTGCGTTTTTATAGTGTCCAAAGATATCTGTTGATTTGTGATACATAGTTTTTAACGCAAAAACAAAATCTATTTTTAAATATATGGAAAAATATTCGTTACACTTGCATAAATTAAAAATTGTTAAAAATCAATGGGCAATATTATTGTTACAAAAATTCATTTCAACGAAATTTTTAATAGTTTTTTTAGTCGTTTTATATTTTTTAATTCACGGTACGAGTAAATACATATGCTTTATTATTTCTCTTTCCGATTTTATCGTAATTGATGACAAGCATATCTGTATTTAACTTTTATACTGAAATTAAAAAAAATATTATTTTTTTGGTGAAGCCTTGAAATCATCTCTCAACAAACGCAAATACACTAATATAAAAAGTTTTAAAAGAAATACTCTAGAAAAATTTATTATGCCAATAAAGCTAAAGTAATTTTTTTAATACAAACAAATCTTTCGTATTTAAAAAAATAATCAGTAAAGTAAGATATTTATGCCAGAAAGCAAACTGTTCTAGCTGCTATCTCAAGATTGTCTTTCGAAAGACCCTCAACTATCTTTGTTAGAACTGTCTTGTAAATATGACATCGAGACAGCAGCTCTATCACTTCCTAAAATACAATTATAATGCAAACGGTTAGAAGAAAAATTTGGTATTTCAATATTCAATCTGGCGACGAAATTTTCCCAGCAAATAAATTTTACCCAATGTTTATCTACATTTAAGATTTTTAAATCCTTACTCGACTTCAAGTTACTGCCTCACAAATACATATCATATACATATGTATTTCAAATGTATGCTTCAATTCGAAAAAAATGTTTTATTTTTGCTAAGCTATTGTTCGCTTAGCAATTTTAGCTTTTCATGAATTCTTTCAAGTATATAAATATTTTTCTTTTCGCATTCATTGCGATTTACTATTGAATTATTTTAACAGCGCATTTTCAGCCTGGAGTCTGTCGAGTTCTGGGCATGCCTCTTTAGTTTTTAACATGCACTTACATACATACATACGTATTTACTAGGGTGTTCGATTAGTCGACTTTTTTGTAAAACCTGTTTTCAAATTATTCAAAAAATGGCAATTTGAAAAAAAACCGGTTCTTAATTTTTAAATCAAGAAAAAACCGAGTAAACCGGTTCTTGTTCCAAGTAAAATAAGCCACATCAATGTGCATACACGTAACTAAATTCTATTATTTCAATGAAAGAAATCTTTGGAAAATAAAATGTAGTTTATTGTCCGAGTTAAGTAAGCAATATCTGTCTCTAACACTCAAAAGTCAAAATTTTAGACCATTTGGCATTAATTGGTCTCAAAATAAAGCCTCTAGTCTCAAAATAAAGTCTCTCAATTATGACTAGGTGATAAGCAGGTCACATACATATATGAAGACAAACACAAAAAATAAAAACGTAAATCAAGAAAAGGCAATAATCTTCAACCCGTACATAGTCTCAAATTTTAAAACTTGAAATTATACCAATTAACTGAATTTCACATTGATTAAATTGAGCAAGCTAGAAGGGCTTGTTGTCAGTAAGGCGTAGTACAATTTTTTAAGGTTTTCCCGTTCTCATATGACATTTGTTGAAATATCAGGTCTAGTAAAAGATAATCCATTATTTTTGCATTAAATTGAAGGCTTTATTTACCATAGTTTGAATTAACCGATTTATGTCAAATATGTACCGTTTTGTTCGATAACTGTTTGCCATTATGCCTCTATCGTAGAAACCCTTGTCCCTATTGGCAAAAAACTGGGACAATCGATTTTCAAAGGCTTCTCTTGAATCCAATTTTTCACCAGCAAAATCATTCGCCATAGACACGAACAGATGGTAGTCACATGGTGCGAGGTCCGGACTATAAGGTGGATGCATAAGAACCTCCCAACCAAACTGTCGGAGCTTCTGACGAGTCACTATCGATGTGCGTGATCTGGCGTTGTCCTGATGAAACACAATTCCCTTCCTATTGGCCAAAGCTGGGCGCTTCTGGGCGATTGTACAGCACACGTCCGAATTAAGAGTTTGGCCGTAGGAGAGCAGTTCATAGTAGATGATTTCTTGCCAGTCCCACCAAACACACACCAAAACCTTCCTGGCCGTCAATCCTGGCTTGGAGACCGTTTGTGCCGGCTCACAACCCTTTGACCACGACCGTTTTCGTTGGACGCTGTCATACGTGATCCACTTTTCATCACCAGTCACCATCCGCTTCATGGGTCGATTTTGTTACGATTCAGCAGCGATTCGCAAATGGAAATTCGGTTCATGAGGTTTTTTCTCGTTAACTCATGTGGCACCCATAGATCGAGCTTCTTTGTGTATCCAGCCTTTTTCATGTGGTTCCAAACTGTTTTTGTGCAAAGTTTAACTCCAGGGCAATCGAAACAGTGCTCGCATGACGGCCAGATTCAACGATTTTCATTATTTTACCGATATTTTCGAAAATTGGCTTTCCGCACCGTGGTGCATCTTTTACATCAAAATTACCGGAGCAAAATCGACGAAACCAAAATTGTGTATGTTTGGCTGTTACAGTATCAAGGCCATAAACACTATTCACATTTTCAGCTGCCTGACTTGCGTTTTCGCCTTTATCGAAGAAAAATTGTAGAATACAGCGTATTTTCTCTTTGCTGGTGTCCATCTTTAACATGAGGTCAAACACTACTGAGTCAAGTGATCAACACTTCTCTCGTTATGTTTTTAGTAGAAAATATCATCTTTCTAACGCCATCGAGCGTAATCCAATCGCAGTTACAGATCACTACAGCCATCTATTGAAAAATTAATGGATTACCATTTACTAGACCTGATATATAAATTTTTCTAAAATACATTTGTTGGGTTTTTTTTTTACAAATTATTTGGATTTGATAAGCACTTTGTGGTTGCCGTTTTAATAAAAACATAAGGAATATAAAATTAGTCGATGAGCTGCCATATTTCTATCAAAGGCTATATCTTCACAACTACAAAAAAACCGGTTTGGAGATTAAAAAAAAACCGATTTATTCGATATTCGAAAAATCAAGATTTCAAAAAAACCGTACAATAATTTATGAAAAAAAACCGGAGAAAACCGGTTTGAAAAAACCCAGTCAATCACCCTAGTATTTACTCATATTTATGTACATATTGAAGTACGTAAATAGAAATGATAAATGTGACTGACTGGCTGTGTTTTTCCTTATACAACTCCAGCATAAGCACGAAAGCACTTACAATTATAGTGACATACAAATTAAATAAAAATACATACCTGTACATTCCTACATACACACATACACATACACATGTGCGTATGTACTCGTATACTGGTGGCCAAAAACAATGGAAACGTGACATTTTGACAAATTTTGGTAATTGTACAAAAAATCGTCAAATATCATCAAAATTTTAAAATAAAAAAATTTTATTTATTTCTTTAACGAGTTTTTATAAAAATATTACGAAGTTTGAAATGTATATTTAAAAATGTACGATGGTAGTCTGAAAAGTTTCCGACCTCAACGTGAAGTTAGCAGCGCTCGTCAATAAAAGCTAGTGAATGAAGTTGTGCATCTTTTGACAGTTACTCACAAAAGTTTCAGTCATTTTAGAAGCGCAGTTTTCAGTTGACAGTCGTTTGAGTAAGTCAAGGTGAGTGTTTTTGTAAAAATGGATAAACTTGTGTATCCAGCTGTCCGTTAATTTTAGTTTTTGAAAGGTAATACGCCTACGCAAATGAAATGATGAGTTTAACTCTGTGTTTGGAGACTCTGCACTATCATTTAGCCGTAAGAGCTTGGGAGATAGATAACAGAGTTTATAAAAATGTCCAAAGAACGTATATACATATTTGTCACACACAAAAACACCGGGTTTAAGAGATTGCAGCATCGCTGGGAGAAGTGTGTAGAGTTACAAGGAGATTGTAGAAAAATGTAAAAAAAAGTTAAGAAAAATGTATTGTATCATTGTTAGTGGAGAAACTTTTCAGACTCGTATATGCGGTTTTTTGCATTGATCTTTAATATTCGTAAAATTAAATATGGTTCAAACTTTAAATTGAGCAAATGCGGCAAAAAATCAAAAAAAATCACCGGTATTTTTTAGAAAATTGCAACTTATGCTTAATTTTACTAAAAAATTAAATATTAGCTCATAATTTTAAGAGCTTGAAGCTTCCACTTTATTATACTAAAAATTTATAATATAATATAATTTTGGCGCTTACACTATATAGCTCAGTGTTTGGCCTAGCTTCTCCTACCATTTATGGTGTGCGTCTTTCCTTATACCACAAATGGAGGGACCTACAGTTTTGTGCCGACTCCGAACGGCAGATGTATTTTATGAGAAGCTTTTTCATGGCAGAAATACCCTCAGAGGTTTGCCATTTAGCCAACCTTAAAACTACATAATCAAAATATGTGTGGAAAAAAAAGTTTAAAATTTTTATGAAATTTTGTCAAATTTTTTATTAATTTTATATAAAATTTTAAAACGGTTTGTATGATTTCAATTAGAAAATGAAGTGTATTTTAATTAAAAATAATGGCAATTAAATAAAAGGAAAATAAATTCTGCATATTTGTCAATATGTGGAAGTGCTACATTTCTTTCGCGGACTGTATTCGTATAAAGAAATGAAAGATATTTGTATAAATACCGATAGCTAACCTACTTACCTAGCTACAAACTGGTATGGGGATTCATATCGTCATCCTTCCTTCCTTCCTTACATCAAACTCTATGCGAAGATTTTATTTTTAAGAATTTTTTTTTTTTTTTTTGTGGAAACATCTAGCAAAAGACAAAAAAAAACAGCACAGCTGAATGCTCCATCGCTTGGCCCATCTACAAATACTCTCAATTTGTGTGTTCGGTCGGGTTCACTTAATTTAAAATGCAAAAATTGTGCCGGTTGCTCATTTGTAGAGCCTGAGCTGCCTGCCGCAGCTGTTTAACTCTACGTCTGTTTGACTCGTCTATGTAAGTATGTATCTGAGTGTGAATTGTGTTGCGTGAGTTCGTATGGAAACAATCCGATAGGAAATATCATTTATACTGAACTTCTCTTCTAAAGAATATTTAGTAAAATTATAGGTTAACTTTGCGATATTTAAGTGTAAAGATTAAAACATAAATGAGTGGTGATCAGCCTATTTAGTATTTTCGAAAACTACCGTTATGTGAGAGTTGGTTTAAGGCGGTTTTCTCGACTTCTTGTCAAAATTTAATTTACTTAAAAAAATTCTCCTTTCTAAAATGTTCGAAACATCGATAAACGAGTAGATGGAAAACTGACATTTTTCTGATTTAGGTTCAAACATCAATCTAACTTATAAATATCAATAATATTATCGTCAAAAGTTGCTGAAATGTCACAGTTTTAGCTTCTTCATAAAGTTACACAGCTTCATAAAAAAAAAAATTTCATCTGGGGTCAAGGCAATTGTATTTTCATTAATGCGCCTTATCTGATGATGCTATCAGAATCGATTCATTAGGGTTTTCTACATTTTTTTTTTGTTATAACCAAGCATGTAATCAGTCGCACAGTGGTCGAAATTGATGAAATCTTAGCATTTCTTAACCAAATATTTTATTCTCTAAATTCCCTGCTGAGAACATTCAAGTGTACACAAAAATTAATTTAAAATTGGATATCGTTTTTAAAGTTTTCCTTAACAGAATTTATGTACCGCATATTAAGTGTAACAACAAACTTTTTATACATGCACAAGTATGTACATACTCGTAGGTTTGTATTTCTCTTCTTTACATTCATTCTACTTAGCATCTTACATATGTATATACTTTTACATAATTTGATTGATATGCCATTTTCCATAAACTTGTTTGCCTGTTTTTATGTCTGTGCTTATTTTCTTGTCATTTCCATTACATTTCAGCTGCCAATACTATTTGAAGAGCCATCCATGGGTGCCAGCATATCAGGGTGTCATCACATTTTTCGTTTTGGCCAATTTCTCATTAGCGACATTCATGGACCCCGGCGTCATACCAAAAGGTTGGTACTTGATAATATTTGCTTCTTTTTTTTTTTATTCACTACTTTTCTGTCGCTTAGCTTCACCAGATGAGGACCGGGAGGAGGAATTTCGTGCACCACTTTATAAAAATGCCGAAATTAATGGCATTACGGTAAAAATGAAATGGTGTGTGACTTGTAAGTTTTACCGTCCACCACGTTGTTCACACTGTTCCGTATGCAATCACTGCATAGAAGTGAGTATAAATTATTATTTGATTATAATGTGATGGTTACAACATTAAAGTGGTTACTACTACATTCATATGTACATATGTACATACATATGTACATTAATATTGATTTTTTATTACAGACATTCGATCATCATTGCCCTTGGGTGAATAATTGCATTGGACGTCGCAATTATCGTTTCTTCTTCTTCTTCCTAGTTTCATTGTCCATACACATGCTAAGCATATTTTCATTATGCTTATTTTATATACTGAAGAAAACACAAGAAATCAAGGAGACATCGCCCATCGTAGCGTATCCTTTTCCAAGTTAACTGGTTTAATTTTTTTTACTCAGCTTAGGGTAACAAAGACTTTGTTTACTTAGAAGTACTGCAATTATTTTGAATTTTTTGATATGAAGCGACTTAAGTCGGAAAAATCTGCTAACTCCACTGTAAATAATGATTTTAAAATTTTGAAGTGATGTCCAAATTATAACTTGTTTTTTTTTTAGCTACTGTAACGTTTTACTAAAAAGAGTTAGCAGTTTTTACCGCGAAGATTTAAAAATAAATATGAAAAAATTGTTTACTTTAAAATATTAGTAAAAGGAAGAAAGACTTCAACACATTATTTTGGGCTCTACGTCTCGAACTTTGAAAATTAATCAATCGGAGCATTAACTATTAAAATTATTAAATACAATTGTGTTTTTATGAAATACAATTGGTCTTTTCTGAAATACATTTGCGTTTTTCTTAAATACATTTGTGTTTTTCTGAATTTCAATTGGGTTTTCTGAATTTCATTTGTGTTTTTATGAAATACATTTGGTCTTTTCTGAAATACATTTGCGTTTTTCTTAAATACATTTGTGTTTTTCTGAATTTCAATTGGGTTTTCTGAATTTCATTTGTGTTTTTATGAAATACATTTGTGTTTTTCTGAAATACTGTTGGAAAATGTGTAGTTTGGTATCATTTCGGAACCTGTCCAGTGAAATTTCGGGATTAGTTCAAGATTATTTAGGAACTTATAAAGTATTATGCGGGATAGTCGCAAGACTTCTTCGCTATGCTTTTGAGAACAAGTGTATGATTTGTTCAGAACCACATGAAGACCAATTTTTGTGATCATTTCGAGGTGGTTCGAAACTAATCACAAAATGATGCGGAAATAAAACTGATTATCTATTTATGTAGGTAAAAGAATTGGCTATTCTATTTTAGCAGTTAAATATAATAGTGCAAATCATTAAGATAGGAATAACACAATATATAGATCCTATATAATCGATTAATCAGATATAGCGTTTTGTGTCATCACTCTTCTGATTAAGCGGTTAAGAGCCGTTTTTATGCTTACGATTCATAAAAGGTATTAAGCATTCGGCCTAGCCGAAGATAGCGCTGTTCTTACATGTTTTAATTTGATTCACTAAGTTTATTTTACCGCCAACTACATCTTATAGCAAATGTACTTACATATGTAGATCATCTGTATTTATGTATTTTTAATTTATTGATTTTCCTTAACTGGCGCTTATTACAAATACTCTTAGTATGGTGCTGATGGCCATTGTTATAATCCTAGCGATTCCAATTTTTGGTCTAACCGGATTTCATATGGTGCTCGTGTCACGTGGGCGCACAACAAACGAACAAGTCACAGGAAAATTTAAAGGCGGCTATAATCCATTCTCGCGAGGCTGCTGGCACAATTGCTGCTACACTCAATGTGGACCACAATATCCGAGGTACATAAGTTCGTATGTATGTTGATCTTAAGCCAGTGTTAACATATGTATCTTCATACTTACCTTAGAATACGCATTAAAATATCTATTATTTTTTATAAACTTCCTTTGCGTAAATAAAATAAATTTTACGTTTGTCTCTAACATCTTACACCGATGTTGTGTCGTTAATGCTGACATCACTTGCGGTCATCGTAAAACAGTCTTGTAAAGCCAGAAAAATATGCAGCTCGTCGCTCTCACAAAGATGGCCAGGGTATTAGTGTTATCACTACGGAACGTCGTAACAATCAGCAGGGCACCAGCATGCGGGGCAACAGTACACCTGGCAATGCGCCGCGTTCGCCACGTGAAACGCTGAAAAACTATTACGATAGGGACAATCGACACACTCAGGTAAAGACTTATACGGACCAGGGCAATGGTTATAATCAACGGTCGGGCAGCACAACGCTTTATAGTAAGGTGGGTAAATTGATTATTGCTGGTTATTGTTGCAAATCTTTTTGTAAACAAACGAAAAAATCGTTTAAACTTTCTGTTTTCTTCTTATGTATGTACATATGTATATACATAAGTATGTATGTAATTGTTGTTTTGCTGTTTGTATGTTTGTACGCAAATTTGCCTGTACCTACCAACTTGTAAATGCAATTATTTTATTTAAATAAGTAGTGAATTTTTAAGAATGGCTTGGTGTTATACATAGTTTCCATTGAATAAACATTTGTAATACACATTCGTTCACACCCACACGCACATAGACTTGAAAGCACGTATCGGTGATTGGTATTTGTAAACACATACTTACATACATACATAAAACATAATAGATACATACACACCTCTATAGGTCTATAGAATTTTTTCTTAATTGCTTGCATTGTTATTGATTGACGTAATATTTGTGTAGAATGTCTGTACAAGTAGCATACTTTGATTCATTCAATTTATTCTAATAATTTACAATTTACTTCCAAGTATTAATTTAATATTTGAGCTTTATTTTCAATTATTATGCAATTTTTTGCACTTTGCACTAATTGCCGATTGCATTTATATCAGTTTAATAGTGTTGTCACTGCCTGCCCGCCTGACTACGAGACAAAATGTATGATTTTTTTTTTTTAATTATTTTTAACGGACGAATCCTTGTATAAATATATACATATATGTATATTGAAGTGATTTTTTGTATTATCTCATAATTTTTAGTATTGCACTAACGAACAAAATTAGCTTATACTTAATTCCTTAAACAAAATAAAATGTCTACTACATATTTGCTATTGTACATATGTATGTATGTATGTAGAGTATTGAAAATTTTTGGAAAAGTGATTTATTTTATATGGAGACTTAATTATATGTATATGCCGACAAAGTGAGACAACTTGGAGTTAGGACTTGAAAAAATGTTAAGCCTTTAACGTAAAATGTTGAATTATTTCTTATTAATTTTTGATTCAGTTGCAATAACGGAAATTTCCAGTGATTATGAGTATATGTATATACTTTGATGACGGTTTTTTTATAAAGATTACTCATTTAAATTTCAATAAAAAAAGTTAAAATATTGTAAACATCGTATAGCAATTTAAATTATACTGACATATTTGTCTTTGCACACCTTACTGTAATCTATAACGAATTTTTTTCGTGTTTCATTAAAAAAAATTCTAAATAATAAATAAAATTCTCCTTGGCTCAAATGTAATGATTGTCTTGTATTTTTTTTTTGTTTGTTTTTCATTCAAGAATAAAACTTAGTTTCTAATTTTTTATTTGTGCTCGAGCATTATGAATTCTTTTGACTTCAACGTGAAAGTCATTTTCTGTTGGTAATTTGTAATTATCTCTGCGAAATCGACACAACATATCGTAAGCAATCCATGTTGTCCTTGTAGTGTTTGGTATCCGCCTTTATGTTGTACCACAAATGGAAGGTCTTACGATTTTATGTCGACTCCGAAAGGCAGATGTATTTTACGAGAATATTTTTCATGGCAGAAACATACTCGGAGGTTTGCCATTACATGTCGAGGGCGACCGCTATTGGAAAAATGTTTTTCTATGATTTAGATTTTGTTTGCCCGAAGTCAGCGGCTTATTATTATAACCCAACGGAAACCCACTTTCCCGCCCAACCGGCACGAGGGGCTCAATCCGCATAACGTACGGATGTTTTTTAAATATACAAATCTTAGGTGCCGAGTCGTGACAGAAAAAAGTTTGTTAAGCGTCGAGATCCCAAGCTGCTCAGCTACAGAATAAGAATTCATCAGCCGAATACAAAGTTAGAGAAATGCAAAGTAAGAAAATTGGATCGTTAGCTGTTATTAAGAGAGGATAGAATAGTTCTTTTAATTATAAAAAGTGAGTCCGATACATCAAAGGTGCTGGAATGATTGTTAAAGTCTTGGCATAAACCCCGAAACGGTTCATTCAACTCAAAGTTAGTTCTGCATAGTTTCAAGAAAAGTGGTTTAAAGTTTCTCGTTGCACGGGAGGGTACATTAAAATAATTTGCTCTAGAAGAAATGGACTTGAGATCCATCCATTGACTAACTTTACGAGAAATATTATACCTAACATTTCTCTGCGACTCGAAAGAGTAGGAAGATTAATAAGTTTTAGACGACTAGTGTAAGGGGGAAGATTGTATGGCGAATCCCATCGAAGATTTCTCAAAGCAAAAAGTAAGAATTGTTTTTGTATTGACTCTAGTTGGTCTGAGTGGACCTGATAACGAGGATTCCAAACTATGGAACCATACTCCAGTATTGGTCTTACTAATGAAGTAAAAAGTGTTTTAGTTATATACGGGTCGCGGAATTCCTTTGACCAACGCTTTACAAAAGCCAGTACACCCCTTGCTTTATTAACTGTGGAACTAATATGAAAATTAAAATTGAGTTTACAATCCATACCAACACCCAGGTCAACAAAACTGTTTACATGTTCTAGGACGTAGTTATTTATTTTGTAGGAGGCCGGCTGAATGGTTCGTCGAGAAAAGCACATGAATTTACATATGTTAAGGTTAAGCGGCATATAATTAATACTGCACCAATTGACTATGCTGTCCAAATCTTGCTGTAGCAAGGATCTTTCTTCAGCCGAGGCATAAGTCTTAAAAAGTTTAACATCATCCGCGTACATCAATATTTTAGAATACTTTACTACTGTAGAAATGTCGTTTATGAATAGCAGGAACAGAATCGGTCCGAGGTGGCTGCCCTGAGGAACTCCCGAGGAAACATCGATGATCCCAGAATGAAAATTTTTAAAAACTACCTTTTGCGTCCTACCGGAGAGATAAGAAGACATCCAACAGAGGATACCAGGTTGAAAACCAAGCAGATCTAGTTTACGGATGAGTAAAGAGTGACATACTTTGTCAAATGCTTTACTAAAATCAGTATATATAACATCAGTATCAATGCATTCCCTAAACCCATTTGAAACATGGGTGGTAAATTCAAGTAAATTTGTAATGGTCGATTTGCCCTTACAGAAGCCATGTTGGCAATTTGCTATTATTGAGGAAATCGGATAAGTCATTTGATTGGTAACAATAGCTTCAAACAACTTCGGGATAGAAGAGAGTTTAGCTATACCACGATAGTTTTCAATAGAAGACCTGCTTCCAGATTTATGAAGGGGGATTATGTAAGACTGTTTCCATATTGACGGAAAAACTCCTTGCTGGAGGGACAAATTAAACAAGTTCGATAATGGCAGGTACAGGTGCTTTGCACATTTTTTTAGGAAACATGTCGGGATCATATCAGGGCCGTACTTGAATGATTCTTTTAAAGATATTAAATAATGAAAAACATCATCTGATGATATGACTGGAATATTAATAGAGTTATTGGGGCTCAGCTTGTATGGATAGGAAATACAGTTATATTTAAATTGAGTGGTGTAGTTAGATTTAAAGAACTGGGCAAATAGATTGGCAATAATCTCGTTATCACATGACACAGTACTTTGATATTTCATTGCGGAAGGGAATGCATTTACTCTGCGCTTAGAATTAACGAAACCATAGAAAGCTTTCGGGTCGTGGATAATGTTCATTTTCATTTTATTCAAGTATTTTTCATAACAATTTTTATTTAATTCTAGATATTTATGTCGCAAGACTGAATAATTAAGATAATCCACATGACGACCAGTACTTTTATATATTTTAAAAGAACGCGATTTTTTATTTTTTAAAGTTCTCAAGTCTTTAGTGAACCATAAAGGGGCTGATTCATCACGAATACAAGAACCTTTAGGTACATGTTTAAGAAATAAGTTGTATAAAGTATTGTTGAAGTCCAAAACATTACGCTCAATATCGCCATTGTAGTAAGGCCAAGTTATTTTAGATAAGTCTTAGTTTAATTTTTTAAAATTAGCTTTTCTAAAATCGAAGCTGTCATTAGAATTAAAAGCTTTCGATCCAGAAACCCGCTCTCCGTCTATGATCTCGTATGACAATTCAATTGCAGGATGATATACATCCTCAGGCAAAACCAATGGATCACATCGATTTAAGGAGGCCCTGTACATGTTGTCAACAAAAACCAAATCCAAGACCCTCCCCAACTTGTTTTGTAGGGTATTAACCTGGTTCAGACAAAGTTCAGTCATCCCCTCCAGAAAGGCGTTGTTAATGGAAGGTACGATATGACCATCAATCATATTCCAAGAAATGTTTGGGAGATTAAAATCACCCAACACAATCAATGAGTCGGGAGGCCTAAGCATTGAGTCCACAATCCCAAGTAAAGAAATATGATCACTATATACCGACAAGTCAGACTGAGGAGGTATATAGCAGAGGGCTAAATAAATATAAGACTTGCTTAATTGCACTCGTATGCACTTAAATTCAGTAGACTCAATGATAGGGACGTTAACCACTTCAGATGGTAATGAAGAATGGACAGCAAAAAGAACACCTCCACCGATCCTGCACTCTCGATCATTTCTGTAAATATGATATTCACTGCAAAGAATCTCCGAATCAAAAACGTGAGGTTTAAGCCAAGTTTCAGTAAAAGCTATAATGTTAAAATTACAGTGATAACTCTTCAAAAGCAAGTCAGTTAGTTTTGTATTCAAGCCTCTAACATTTTGGTAATATATATCAAGTTTAGTTTTTATCAGTTTTTTGACTCCGGATTAGGATTAGAGATTTTTGCTAAGTTTTTATTATTTATGTTGGGTTTAAACTCGAATTCGCGAACAAAAGCCCCAGTCGGCCAAAAAGAGCTATTTAAAAGTATATTAAAGTTTTCGGAAGTTACATCGATTTTAAATGAAGAAATGTTTCTCTTGTAATTAAAGTTAAATTTCCTGATAGTTATGTCATCAGTCTTAACCGAGTATGCTTGCTCTAAAGTCGGATCAATTACATTTAAAATGGAAAAAGTTCGTTCCACTGGCACATCCAATGCAAGTGTCATCTCCGTTATTGTCTTCACTAATTCCTCTGTAAGATTATGTCAAAATTATAAATTTCTTAACTATATATTTAAGTCTTTAAACGTTTTCAATACGGTAAAGTTCTTCTATTTGCTCAAAAACCGGTTATAGTTATTCATCGGAACTTATTTTAGATTACACACGTAAAAGATTCCTTTATAATATTTATACTGTGCTCGGACTGACAACAAAACCAAAGTTTCTCATCGATTGAGTGTTTTCGTTGGCATTTACATATATTGAAAGTGATAAATTGGTTAATTGTATAATGAAGTTAAATTTTGCTTATAGTTAGAATGGTTTTAACACTATTTATTTTATATCACTCAAAATCCAAAATTAAATATTGCAAAATATGGCTTTCATTTCGTTAAATAACCCGATTACAATGAGTAGAACTTGAGTTTTCACATAGTTTTCAACGAGAATTTGGTTTCATTTGACAGATTTAATAAGACTGAAAGCCGCTTTTCGCCACGAAAAAATATATCTTAATTTGTCGGCCCGAAAATGGTATTAAATTTTAAGTTTTCTATTTCATTTCAAACATTTTTTTTTATTTTATTCGCTTTATCCCTTATATGTCTGATAACAAAATTTTAAAATGCTTTTGTGGTTTTCCATTTCTAAACCCATTCGGACCCTTTTTTTTTTTGATTATCGGTTCAGATTTGGCATTTTAAAATAAAAGCAGTTAGAACGCAGCCCAAAAAAGCGTAAGTTAGGCTCAAAAGCCGGTTCACAACCGTGCAAGTAATTATATAGCGCTCTAATTTTTTTGTAAACAGTGGCTTGGTATCTACATACATAGATATGTTAAGTTTTAGATTTTATAAAATGGAATGCCACCTCTGACTGGAAAAAAACTGTTGTGTATACCTATCTCCGATTGCCATTTTTGATAAATAAATTTATGATAATAATTTTGGTAAATGGACCTACAACTGCAGTTTCTTGAAGCGTTTTAATACCACTTAAGTACTTAAATTCTACCAAACAGAACACGCACTGTGACCGAATTAACATGCTAAGCTTCCTATGCACATAGCGATATTCAAATTTTAAAAGCAAATTTTGCTTATAATTTAATCATATTATAACTTAGCTACGTACGTAAAAGAAACTGACTTTTAGTAGTAAAGTTTTTGTTTAATTCTTGGTAACAGCAATTTTTCTAGTCATTTAAATATTTTTGCATGTGAAATTTAGTTTATTTTTTTTTTCATTTGTATGCATTTAATACAACAGTAATTTCGTATGTATTGGTAATTTCTATAATTTTGGAATGAATGCACTATCTTAATGGTATGCTATCACATGTAAGCCTAGAAGAGCTCTTTATAAAAATTGGTCAAAAACAAAAAAAAAGCAAAACAAAACTCTACACTAAATGCAAGCACCGAAAAAGGTAAAAAAAAAATGTTACTCTAATTATTCATTTTTTCTATATATTTTGCGAAAAGACATTCTATTATTGTTCATAAACCTACATATATTTGTTCTGACAACTTTTTGGAAATGATTTCTTTTTAATAATAAAAGTATCTAATCTTCATGTCATCTGTTTTCTATTAAGATTTCAATTGCGGTATGCAACTACAAATATAATCTACATTAAATTACTTAATTTGTTTGTTGGTAATTTGAGCGATTTTTATTCGTATAAAATTCATAAAGATCCCATTTATTCGTTTCGATTAACGCATTGTAATCTCATTTCGTTTTACGTACAATAATTTCGAACTTCATACAGTTAGTTAGAACAGAACAGTTTTCATTATCATTGTATGTTCATAGTTTATTTGCTTAATTAAACTATACATATACATACATGTGCATATTCATATTCGTCACAGGCTGTTAACAATTTTGAACCTATCGACTTTTGTTTGACAAGTAAATTTTCTGTAAGTGACCGTAAACGTAATACTGCTTACATCAACTGCCCTCTCTTTAAATAATAATGTCAAATTTTAAACATGTTGCGTCATTGTGTTAAGGGCCTTGAAAAACCTTTTAATTTATAAATAAATGAAAATTGGAAAAACCCTAGACTAAATGTATCGAGCTAAAATGAGACTATATTGAGAAATGAACCGCTTTTATTCCAAAAAAAAAATATTTCCTATATTCAAAGAGTAACTGATTTGTCAAACTAGCCTCTTTCTTATCTACATATGTATATGTAGTCCAAAATCTTTAGATATCCCTACGAACGATGCTTAAGATCTTCCTGTGAAAACTAGTTGACGCATTAAAAAAAGAGTGTGTCCGTCGTTTCTTCCTTTCAATGCTATTAGATATTTATAATATAGCACAAGTGAAATAAAGCTCTGCGCCACATAGCCTTTCCAAATATTTTGTTTTTACTCAATATTAATTTTTCTGTAAGGGATCAGTATCCTGCCTTTTTGAAAAGAAGTCGTAGTGAAATTAAAAATATACAGAGTAAAAATGCAATTGATACAAAATTAGATATAATGATTATAAAAAGTAAGATTAAGTTAATCGAGCAGCTCTGGCTCCCCTACCATTGTCATGTTGATCGCTGAACACTGAAACAATATAAAGAAAGATAAGTATTTGCGGATTTGAATATTGCAAAACTCAAAAAGATTAAAGTTAAATTGACTTTAGCTTTCTAAAATTACATCTAGAAAATAATTTTTTAAATACTAAGTTATAAGTAATAGTAAAAATAATTATTTTAAAGTAAGTGTAAATTAATTGGCTTTTCTTAAATCGAAATCTAGATTCGCAAGTTTTTTTGAGCATTTGCTTTGCCGACAGGATGAAATATTTATATAAACTGCAACTTCTTTCCATCTTAGTTGGAGACAAATCATTTTCAGCCTTATTCAAACTTTAGGGTTCTTTTTTCCTTTCCGATACTAAAAACCCTCAATACTCTATTTTATTAAATTTGAGACTTCATAATTTTTTGTACTCCATAATAAATTAGTAATTTTGAATTTTTTAAATCTGTCTTCAGATTCGTATCAAGCGACCACGAAAGCTTTTTCATATCGTGGCTAACTAAATATTAGTGATTTCTTAATTTTTGTGTTGGCTTTATTGGATTCGCCATTTTAAAGAAGAGGGGAGGAAGGGGTTGATGTTCAGTACTTTTCTCCCTTGCAAACTTACCAGACTCTCATCAAACCTTAGCCGGCTGCAGAGGCAAAGAGAATGTAAATTGTTTGGAGAACGCCGGACAGCAGCATATAAAATTTTCGGTATTATCCCCGTCCTAAAGAAGGGATGAGCACAGTAGATCGTTGATGATACCAATACCCTGTCAAAGCTCGTAAGTCTCCTCTTATCTTCGTAACAACCTTGGACTGTCTTTTTACAACATACATACTTGTTTGTTTCGCAAGGAGTCAGTATTGCAGTAGTTGGCTCCGTTACCATTGAGCACTCAATAGGCCGTCACTACGCCAAATCAGGATCTAGTTCATTACCGTGAACACCCGGCTTCACATAAGAACAAACAAGTTTTATATCTTCTACATCCGAATTAAGTTTAGAATTTGCAGTGTGCGCATGCGACATGTCTTCATAGATAAATTATTTAAGACTCATATGGCAAACGAGGTTTGATCGTTCCACATATGTAAGTAGATCTAAAATATCTGGAACCACTTTTGAGCTGGTGTGAAAATTTTAAAACGGCATCGCAATAGCTTGAAACTAGCAGATGTTTTAGACTTTTTACGTCTTACCTTCCTTCACTAGTCGTTCTCAAGCGCCAAAAAGAACAAGTTCACTCATTGCCATATTTCTTACATTAATTATTCAATTGGACTCATCATATTCGCTACCATAATTTACATGCCTACATACATGCATAGATACATATTTTAGTTATGTTAAATAATTCACCTCAAGACCGCCGCTTTCATGTACTCTTTTCAGTTCTCATGCAATTTCAATTAAAATTTATGTAGCTTTACTTATACGTTATATTTTATCTACCGATTTCCAATTATTTACCTAAAAATGCGTCCTTTTGTGATCCTTCATCCTCGTTTAGTTGTCGCCTGGACGTGAATGTTCCGATACCGACATGGAGCCGCAAGCATCACAGAGTCAAGATTGCGAGCCAACACCGCCACTGCAACGACACAACTCGACGAATTTCTACCTGCCACAAGTGGAGGCAGGCGTGAGCAATTTAAATAATGGGGGCATAGCCAGTGGTGCAGGTATGATGGCCAACGTAGGCGGCGTTGGTGCCGTCGGTGTTGTAGCAACGGGTGGAGGTGGTGGTGGTGATTCACCACGTCACATGCGCATGTACCATCCGCGACATAGTCCATTGGCGCGCCAACGGTTAGTTTTTCAGACTAACACTTGCCACAAGTAAGCATTTAAATTTTTTCCCATTTCATTGCCACTCTACAAAAGCGGTTTGGAGCCACAACGCGGATATAATCCCGCCGATCCACTTTCGCCCGATCATCCTTCGCATCCGAGTAATCAGGGGGCACAACAGCAACGCAGTGGGACAATTGCAACGCCCACAATGCAGCAACGAATAAAATCATTAGGTGTGGCGACACCACTGGTCATGGCAAGTCCAGTCAGAAGGTGAGTGGTCGACAATATTGCGTAAGCGTTTATACATACATAGATTCATACATACGCATGTGTATATGTGCGCAGGCAAAAGTTCGAAAATACGATTGCAAGTGCAATATGTCTAACCGAAGTGACTTGCAATGCAGTTTGTTTTCGGATGGCTTCAAAGCGCTCTTCTACTCTATGCTATAGTTGATTTTTTTTTTCTCTCTAAAATTATCTGTTTAAGTAACTAATTTTTTTTTTTCAAACTATACGCAAGCAATATGTCGAAACGTTCTTAATGCATATCTCCGTTCTATGATTTCCCGCTCAAAATGCTACTCTTGTTTAACCGCAAATTTTGTATACGCCTTAAAGATGTATCAACCGAATGGTATCAATAATATATGTATGAGAGTATACTTACCGACATTCATATGTACATATGTATGTTTAAATAAATAAATACATAAATATAACTTTCATCCTTTAGCAAGTATTTAAATTTGTTTGCTGTTATTTCCGTGCATCAAAATAATTAATGGTGTTCTCCTATAATTGTTTGCTTTTAATTTTGTGTAACCCATATATTCGTTCGTTTCTTGTTTCTTTTCATTATAATTTTATATTGAAGATGGACATAGCCGGAATTAGCAACTATTAAATTAATGCAAATGCGCAATGCAAAATCGGTAAATAAAATAAATTTCTAAAATAGGGAAAATCTGAAATTATTATAAAATTAAATTGCGAGCACGCTTGAATCTGCACACAGAGTTTGCATTTATTTTAAATGAAGTACAGAAGAAGCTATCTGGCGTGTTCTGAAATTTATTTTAAAAGCTATTATTTATTATGCATTTAAAACATTTTTATCGATTTTCAAAAATATAACCGCGTTAGAGTCGCTTAAATGAAATTTGTGTCAATAAGTTGCGAAAAACCCTTAATGTTATTGCCTAAAACACTAGTAAAGCTTAGTACACAGCTCTGAAGAAATCCGAAAAATTTATATAAAATGACATTCAAGAAATCAAAAAGAAAGTTTTCATCTATAAATTTTTCTTAAATCAGGCTCTCAAGAAAAAAAGTTCGTCTATTTATTTCTTCAAGAAAATTTTCAGCAACTTCAAAGTACTTTTTCAAGCAACACAAATAATGCAAATTATTTCTTGTGATTTATCTTGGAAGCTGAGTTCAAGCCCTAAAACTCATTTGAATAACAAAAAAAACAAAAAGGTGTAGGAAAAAAAAAATTCCTCTCTTGATTTAAAATTTTTTAAATCTCTGTGAGATTCTTTTAGTTTCTAACATCAATTTGTCCCCTCTTACACACTGATCGCTACAACCACAGCTAAAATGTGTGTGCAAAGTGAAAAAAGGATACAAAAGTTACCAGAGCTTATTGTTATTGTTATCGTTAACGTAAGTTTTGTTTCCAATGCAGAATAGACTTGTATATTTTTTTTTTTTCATGAGTATCTACGGTGAAAAAACATTAAACAACAACATCTATCTTTCTTATTTTAGTAAAATTTTTCTAAAACGGATGGTGACACGGTTACAAAACTCGACAGGCAGTAAATCCATGTTTTTAGTTATCCTCCACCACTACAGATTTTTTAAAGGCTTCAAAGTTTCAGTTATTTACAGTTTTTTACAGAAACAAGGCAGATTTTTCAAAAAAAGTTGTATAATTAATATGTCCGTTAAATGCATTTTTAAGCACTAATTATGTGGTAAATAAATTTTGAAGGTTTCTTAATTTCAAAAATAATAATGGCATTTGTAATTTATTTATTTTTTTTCAATTAATAATTCACATTTTTATTGAGCTCGAAGCCAGTTTATGGAAGATTTTTTATCAGAAAAACAACAATGGGATCTCTAGCAAAAAAAAAAAAAAATAATTGCGTCGATAAGAAAATTCTTTGATGTAATCTATTAGAAAGCAATGCAGGTAGTATTTAAGCATTTTCTAGCAAAAAATATCCACCGGTCAAACCCGACTTACCGCGGCTCTTGCAGAAAACTCAACTTTTGAAATATTATGCAAATTGTCCTATACTGTCATTAACCACAATCGGTATTGACTGGTATTGTATTATCTGCGTGTTTTTCTTTTTTTGGGCAAGTGAAAGCTTCTGATTTTCGTTTATAATGAATGCAATTTCTCGCTAAATCCGATCATGTAGTCAAATACTTCTACTATATCGTACTCTTAAATTTAGACTTACCATATGATGCTTATGAATTTTGTTGAAAATTTGTGTGTCTAACTTAAAAAATTAATGCTTTATGTAGGTTTTTGCAAGCGTTAATTGAATTTCTATATGTATGTATAATAATGACAGCATTTTCCACTTATTTAGTACACATAATACATACATAACATATGTGTGTTTTTAACATTTGTAAATGTAGACGTATGAACTTTGGCAAAGATATGCCGAGTCTAATTAAATTTCAGAAAAATGTGGGCTGAGTTAGATCATCTCCAGTTAGCTAAAATATCTACACAATTAAATAATCGTTTATAGATCATAAATTTTATGTTATGTGTTATTCCATAAAATTGTATCAGCTTTTTAAGGACTTATTAACTATTAAATATTACTTATGTTTCTTATTTTTTTACTACAACTATTTTTCTCTTCTATTTCATTCTTTTTTTCGCTAGTCAATACTCAAAAACTGATAGCAATTTTAACTGCTAAGCTTATTGTTAACTATTATTTAAATAGAGTTCAAAAATAAATTTAAATTGAGTGTATAAACTATAATTGAATTGCATCAGTGTTGTAAATCAAATTTTGATACATGAACTTCTTCAACACCATCTTAAACTACAACTAATTCAACTATGTGCTATAAAAAAAAAACACCACATTCATCCTATAAATCTTCGATTTAAACTTCAACTGTAAATTAGAATTCTACCTGACTGACCGTGAACGCGTTTGTGCACACACACCTACA
This sequence comes from Philophylla caesio, assembly GCA_963971545.1. Taxonomy (NCBI): domain Eukaryota; kingdom Metazoa; phylum Arthropoda; class Insecta; order Diptera; family Tephritidae; genus Philophylla; species Philophylla caesio. The sequence continues at coordinate 21,544,953 of OZ020607.1, forward strand.
TATACATACATATATGTATATATATACATGTATTCACGCTTTGTGCTTCACAAGCTCCAACCAAACCTCAAGCCCAAATTCAGCTTCAGCCTAAACTCCAATGTCTACACAGCCAAGCTTAGTTTAAGCTTACAGTTGCTTAGCAAACTTTTCTAAGTCGTTCGGCCGCTCGTTCGTACATACGTACAGTTTCCGTCCAAATATTCTACCATCACGACCACTACTACTTTGTTGTTATATTTATTCGAGGTGAGTTTTACGTTTTTTTTGTTTCATTTTCTTTTCAAAATGATTTTGTTCCATTTAATCTAATAATCTGTACTCGTGTCTCATGATTTCATTTTCTGTTTGGTATACATACCTGCATTTCTTTTTTGGATGTAATCGTCTTGGATCATAATGAAATTCATTCACTCTAGCCTCTATATACTACCTTTGTCTTCTTTATCTATTTAATATTACCGTATTCGTGAATTCATCTTTTTAGTGCAATCTTGGATTTCTTTGCGCTAATGTATTATCCATTTGATGTATCGTTTGCCTTTGAGTTTTTGAAAATCACACAACAAAAACATCCTTTAACATTATCATATTTATTTGGAACGTTTAAGTATCTTTCAAGTACTCATATCATACCTACAAACATACATATTAGGGCTGGTTCAGCCCTATTCTGGATTTCGACTTGGATCGAAATTTTCTCATTTTGGCAATTTTGCGTTTCGATCAATCTTCTAAATTTACAATTTTATGTTTTCCACATTGCAAATGTATCTTTCTTTCGATTCAATCGGAACTCAAAATACCAAATCTGAATTGCTGTGGTGCGGAATGTGGAAACATAATAGCAATGCAGAATAGGGCTAAACATTTTACTGTGGTCAATTCGCCAATGAATTATATGCAACTGAAACAACAAGCTGTTAAAATGGCGTTTTAAATATCAAAACAATAATAAACACACTTAAGATTATAGCTGTCCGCTTAATATGTAATATTTCATTAATCAAGCAGGCCGCAGATAAAAGCGCCGAATCGAAAGCATATAAAAAATATAAGAAATATCGTGTACAAATGGTAGATTTGGTTGTAAATAGTTAACGATGATTTAAATTTGAACAAACAAACTTTAAAAATACATATTTCGTTTCTTCATGCACCAAACAAGCAAAAACGAACGTTATTAAATAAATGGGTTTTATGGGTGATTTGATTTTTTTTATTTTATGAGAGCCCTAAACTATCAAACTCTGTTTAACTTTTACCTAATGATTTAATGTACCTTGCCTTTTACTTTGTTTAAATACATACATACATATGTATTTGCAAAACAAACTGCAAACTTTATATTACGTAGGTTGACACATTGGAGGTATCAGGCAACAACAAAATATATTGGATCTTCCCATGATTAAATTATAAAAGGTTCTGTACTTACTGACAGCTAAATTCTGACACTCCTTAATCTATAGTTGTATTTTGAAAGTACGCAGAAAGAGGGGAAAATGTGATCAATTTTTGCAAAAAAGTATTAGAAAAATACTAAGTAAAATACGTATTAAAATAGTATTTTTTTAAGTAGTTATTTAATTTTTGTATTAACTATCTTATACATATCTGCGGATTTTAACCCTTCCATTTTATACAAATAAAATATATGGAAATTTAACTCTATTTTAATTGGCAAATAATAGAAATAAAAGTTTGATCCTTGAGCCAGCAAAAGAACCAAATTTAAAATGAAAATCTCCAAAATCAATATTATCAATAAAAATTTAATTAAAAAAACTCAATCGTCGTGGTTGTGTATAAAAAGATATTTCCAGTTCTCTATCGCACATACATACATATATATTTTCCGAGAAATGCGGTATTAAAAATTCAGAGGTGGTACGGCCTCTCTTTCAATAATATATAGTTTTCTCCATGAACATGCAACTGATTTTATATAGATCCCTCAGTCCATCTCATCCCCATTTATCGCTTTTTTTATAAAAAAATTCTCTATCTTTCAATGCAGGCTATAAGCTGTATTCCTGCTAAATCTCATTCCAACTCGGTGACCCGTTTTTTACAATATTTAATTACACACTTTCAAATTTGTAATATTTGGATTATACATGCCTATTTTGTATTTAGATTTTGAAAATTTGGTCGGAATTGCAATGAATAGCATCGCTATTCATCGAAAGCGATCATTTTTATTTTAATTTTAAAATCTTCTCTGAAAAGAAAAAATTAAAATCTGTCCTCTCAGAACTGAAGAAACTAAAAACAGATAGAGTGGAAAGGATTTATACATTCCAATATGCACAACGGGCCTGTAAATTTTTCAAATGAAAATAACAATAAAACCACATGATTATAGTAGAAACTGTCACGATATACCCCCATTTTTATTTTTATTTATTCAAAAACCAAATCTTAAATAATTTGGTATCGCCTTCGGGAAAGTTCGTTAATGGGCAAGGAAATACCAAGCGTTCGAAGGAACCTGTAAACGAAGTGGTTAAATTATTATAATTTCTCCTAAGTTGCTATATTAAAGCGCAATTACCCACCGACGTGTACGAACCGTTGCGGAAACACACACGAATTTACTACATACATTTGACGTCAACACTAAAATTCTGCGGTGAATAATTTCAATAACAAGACTCATAAAATAGGTCGCATCGTGCGGCCGTTTCTACGCCGGTGGACAACTGCGATCTTACATTTAACTTACGTGTGAGTGTGTGCGTCTAACGCAGGAAAAAAAGTTAGAAGACGTTGGTATTGCACTTGGGCATGCATACACCAAACGGTCGAAGAAACCTTTAAATAAAAAAGTTCAATAATAAACATTTAACTTACGTGTGCTTGCCTGCAAAAAGTGCTATAGATCTGCGGCAGGAAGACGCTCCAGTCGATCGATGATGGACACTGTTGGGAAAATATATGTATTTATGTACATCCACAATTATAATCCGTGCGATGTTTCAATTGAAAAATTGTTATACTCGTATTGTTATGAAATAACATTAATTTTTGCAAAACTTACCCAAATGCACGCAATCACAAAACCAAATGTTATTGAATGAAAAAAATATATGTTAGACAAACGAGGCAGTGATACCAACGATTTTATAGAATGAAGAAGTTTACAATATACTAGATAATATTACAAGCGGCTTGAAACCTCTGATGTATCAACCTACAAAATTTAAAATTTGCTGCTTATAAAAACGGTAGTTTGTTTTGAAAATATTAATGTAAACAAAGTAAAAGGCAAGGCAGTTTAAAGGGTATCATAAAAAAAAACAAATCAGTCTGCTTTACTGATACTACCTGTTTAATGTGCCTTGGTAGGAAATGTATTTTAAATGAAAAATTATTTTATATAATTGGAGGATAAATAAATTGTCCAAATGTGTCAATATGTGGCTGTACATATGAATGATTGTATATGTTTCTATTATTGTTCGCAAATATTAAAACCTTAAAACAATGATAAAATTTCAATTTTTTTTAACTCATCATTATGATTACGGTCTCTGATTTTTAAAATAGAAATAAATATGTCTTCATATGCATACGAGTATGTTATGTATATCCATGCATACATATGCTTGCTCTCAAGTCGGATAAATTAAATCTAAAGTTGAAAATGTCCATGACGCATGCGATGCAGGAGCAGCCAGCACCATCTCAGTTATAGTTTTAACTATCTTCTCTGTATGATTATGCCAAAATTGTATGTGTATGTGTGGAGAGATATATTTTACGTTATGCTAAGTTGTTGGTATGTATGTATGTCTAGAATAGTTTTTATTTGCGGTATAAATAAAAGTTATCTTTTAATGTTTTTTCGTATATATTTCTTGCTAAAACATACATATGTGCATACAAATGTACTTATAGTTTTACTTGAATCTTTTTCTTTTAATCTAGAATGCAATATTTGTACAGAGTCTTTCGGTAATTCTATATCTCTTTTTAAATCATTTAATTCATCTTGAGTCACTGTCACTTATCACTTTTTTAAACATATCTTAAAATGATAAGTCACGGATGGAGCAAACTGTTGGGACACTTCTGAATAATAATATTGGCGCTTATAATATATAGCGCAGTTTTTGGCTGAGCTTTTGGAGCGACCTACAGTTTTCTTCGACTCCGAAAGGCAGTTGTATTTTATGAGAAGTTGTTTCACGGCAGAAGTACCCTCGGAAGTTTCCCATTGCCTGTCTAGGGGCGATCGCTTTTAGAAAAATATTTGTTATAAATTTTACTTGGCCTGGTTGGAATTCGATCCCTGAAGTCAGCGGTATATCGAGTTATAGCACGCACACTCTATCACAGCGTTCATGGTCAATTAAAAATTAGTAATTTTATTTTCATGCTAATTTCTTTGAATTTATTGTCAGGATTTTTCATTTATGTGTTATTTTTTTCGTAAATATTTTAGCTTTAAGGAATGGGCATAAAACAATGTTTCGAAAGCCTTTTTCGATGTAATTTTCGATATAAATTGCAAAATTTCCCATTTGTTATTAATAGAAGATAGACATTTTTATTACATTTGTTATATTATTTGTTATGAACGATTGACGAATCCTCCAGACATTAGAAATGTTTAGGATCTACCTTTCTGACTTAAATCAAAAATTGCTCTGCACCATATCCACTGCCAAATATTGTAATCAAGAAATAATGAGACATTTTTCTTAAGCATTTTTGGGTAGCTTAATACAGACCTTTTAGGAAAAAATAAATAAATGAACCATTCACATCTCGTTTTATTTTCTACACGTTCCAGCTCACGAATAGTCCAATGTTTCTCGAAAATATTTGTATGGAAATCTTTTAGTCATATTCATAGAAAATATAATACGTTAGGAAGAATTAACTAGGAATGTTCTATAATGACGCACAACATTTTATAAAACAAATAGTGCTGGTGATTAGTACGTACAACTGGCACGAGTTGAGTTGTATTAACTTTGTCTGAAAATGAGTACTTCAAAAATTTTATTTCCACATACTTCCCTTTTGTATATATTTCAAAGTTTTTTTTTTTTTATATGTATACATGAAAAAATTTCCTAAAAGTTTCTAAAACAAGTTGAATGAACCAAGTAAATTTGCAGCTTGCATATATCTGAATTATGCAGCGTCCAAGTGATGGTTATCGACACAAGAATAACGCGGATGCCTTCGACGAACGACCATTCAAAGCTTCTGGTATATTCGGCCAGCATTTGGAACATAAACCTTTTACCTCGGAAAGTCTAAATTTACAAATGAAATATGGCAAACCACATCTGAACAATCCTAATCCTGACCCTGGCGATGTACACCCTGGTTATATGGCTCTACTGAGTGAAAGCACTAAAAATGGTGCGCAGCCGGATAATCGTAATGCGAATTCTGATCTGAACACCTTCGTGAGCAGCATGATGAACAAAAATAATACGTCCTACTATAAACGAAGCGCCTACGAGATAAACAATAAAAATAGTAATGGAATTAACAACTGCAATAGCACCGACACTCTGAAGCCAGTGGAAGTGATAACCACAAATGATGATAAACGCTGGAATGGTCTGTCGAAACGTATGACAATGTATGCCACTCGATCGCCAAGTATTACACAGGAAGAAAGCGATAGCAATGACACGGATCCATTGAATTCGGAACGCAACCCTGATATACACTACAAAGTTTCATCGCGCACTGATACCACTTCGAAAGCTTCATCGCACTCATTCAACGAAGAATTGTGCAATGATTCGGCGGTGTCATCGGCGTTCAGTATGTTGGGCAAAAAAAGTTCCACAATACTTTTGGATAGTAGATTAAGCAATCAAACGAAAACTATGCATGAATCGCGTTCTAGGCGTATACCTTCTAGCAACAGCTGGCCACAAGAAACTGAACTCAATTTTATTATGCTTGTGGGTCTTTTGTTTGGCCTATTTATCTCGAAGATGCTACAGTATCTACTATCGTACTTTGGTTGGTTTCAAGGGCAAGTTTTGCGCATTCGTAATATTTTTCTCGGCCATAATGGTAGCATATGGGATTTCTGCAATTTTGATGAGTCATCACGTTATGGTATGCGTACCAAGCTCTTACTGCTGCCGGTGGTCTGTACCTGTTCGCTTCTCTATGGTCTGAGTTCGGTATTGCACACAGCGATACGTTGTTTGCTCGCACAGGCGCCGAGTAGCGTAGTTGTTTTTATACAACGGCTATATTTGGACGCTTGAACTGTGGCAAAGGGATAATGGAAAATGTCGACACAACATTATCAACATATTTGCATGCAAACATATACTAGAAATAATTGCCGTTTATTGTTTTTCGCTACACTTTTTCGATAATACAATAAAGAAGAAATTATTATCAATTCAATCGTATGATTTACTTCTTTTGGTTCGATTGGAGGCTGTAATGAGATACATACTCATATGTACTCGTATATTCGCATGTCGTCGAAAGTACAGTACGATCTTCCTTAATTCTCAAATAAGACAAATTCTGTCAAACACGAGGTTAATTCGCCTTGGTTGCATATGCATTTATTGTTTTAAGGACCTGTATTCACTTGGTGTGAATAATTAGCGTAACATATCGAAGAAGAGAGAGAACTGGCGAAGCCTTTTTCGTATCGGTTTTAGCACCATAAAAGAAGAAGAAGAATTTGTTTTGTTTGCTTACTTGATTTTCTTTTGTTCTGGCATTTCAGCATCGACTAATGTGTTTGCTCTTAGTTAATTGATGTGAAATTGCGCCTCTAACGTATCTTTTACATCGCCATGTTACACATGAGATACTTTGATAACAATTTTAAACCGGTTAAATGAGGGATGGACCTCGATAATCCACTTCATTGCATAGCGCCTTCCCGCTGTTTTCCCCCCTTTTTGGATTTTGCAGAGAGAGGAGAAGGCGTAGCTTCACAAATTTTATATAGATAACGTAGTAACACTCCTTATTATGAGGTATAACGCTCAAGAGATATATACATACATACATATGTATGTACATACATATGTAACTACTATCAAACTTTAATTACACTCTTTTTTGGGTCGGAATGATTTCAAATCACGGCGAAAGGACTGGACCATATAGTAAAACTTTTTGGATTGTCAGGCCACAAAATTGTTATGGCCAGTTGAATGTGTAATTTTTTGGCTTAGCGCTCTTAGAATAAGTGGAAAAACGATTCAATTTTGTATAGAAGTGAAATATGATATTTGGGTGTGTATAGTTAAATTTAAAGAGGAATAATCGTAATTTGGAAGAACATTTAAACCCAAAACGTCTTTTTGACCCAAATAAAATAAAATTTGTGAAGTCGCTAAAGAGGTGAAATCTTTATACAAAGGACTTAAAAGTAAAGAAATATGTGCCTTTAAAATATGTGAAACATTTTTTATGCTCTCTTTTAACAACGTTTACTTTGCCAATGGGCATAGCTGCTACGCTATTTTTGTGTAAACTAAACAAATGTAAAAAGGTGCTTGCATTTCAAATTAATTGAACTTACTGCAAAAAGTGTTCAATGTCTTCAAACAAGGAAAAGCTTGAAACAGCCATTAAAAAAGTTACCTGAGAATGTAAAAAAAAACAGGAAAATCTTTAGAAAAGCTGTGGTTAGATATACTAAAACCTGTATGATGGTTCAAGAGCTTTACAAAAACATATAAGCAACGTTTTCCGTTTTACAATTTTTGGGCATAATACTCAATCAGCTGTTTGCAGGTTTTTCGTTCTTGTACTTTTTGTAATATTTTTTCCCCTCCGAGCAATATTTGAGAGCAATATTGATTTTTTTTTTCTGGATGATTAGACTTTCTAGAAAAACACATGTACGGTCAAAATTCTAGCACTAAATATCCAGTTCTCTCATCAACAGAACGACATTTTACTCCCCCACTTTTAGGTTACTGGCAAACTTGGTGTTAACGAATTCCTCTTTGTGAAAATTTCTAATACATAATTTTAACAAATTCTTTAGGGTATTAACGAACTTTCGTAAAATGTCGTAAAGTTGTAAAGTCATAAACATATATTTATGTTGTTTTTATTGCAATTCACAGAAATCTGAAGTAAAATAACACAACTGGGAATTTTTCAAATTTTATAATTTTACGACCATACAACACTTTATGACACCTTGTGAATACTCAAATTGTGTTAACGAAAGGACTTTAAATCTGCTAATAAAAAAAAAATTCGTGTAATTACATTCTTAGCAAAAGCTTACAACTGAAATTGTGGCTAAAATGTGAGATTAATAATATGTAAATTTAATAATCACCATAGCTCGCTGCGACTTCATTGAATTCAATAACTTTCGCACATTTAGAGTAAATAATTGTAGTATGTATATCCTCGGCTCTCATACATATGTATGTGCATACTATAAGTGTGTTAAACTGCAACGTGTTGCCTTAAAACAATATTAATTCATAATCATTTATTAATCTATTTAAATCAATATCCATAACTTTCGAACTCAATGAAAAATAGGCGTATTCCTTAACTTATTACATTTCATTTTAAAACATTTTTCATACAAATCATCTGTACATACTTACATACATACATACATATATTTTTATTTATTTTCCAAACTAATTCTTTGTTTTCAATGCATTCGAATTGCGTGAACTTAATGCTTGTTGTTGTGAATCGTCGCTAGATAAATTTTGCTTTACAACTGTTACATAAAACTACTAACATATGTATGCCCAACTAATGTTATTTTTCCTTTATTTAAATTCCTTTTTTTTCTGCAAAGATCCAATCCTGGTACGCCCACCCAACCCAGACGACCCGATTTTATCGGCCTGAATACGCAACAGCAGCCACAGTCTCAGACCTATTACGAATATACGACTGGCTTGCCGCCGCAACATCCACAGCCGCCTACCATTCAACAACAGCAGCAGCAGCAGCAGCAAATTATGTTGCAACAGCAACAACGTGCCATGATGCAACAACAACATCAGCAGCAGCAGCAGCAGCAAGGTGAGAAACACAGTAATCGAAAATATAATAAACGATCGCTTCATGAAAATAAAAAGAAACGTAAAAAATTGCTAGCCCTGGCCAGCGCATTAAAAGCCTCCAAGAAATCTAAATCTAAGCCATCTAAATGCCATAATGGGCGAAGTACCAATTATTTCAAATAAGCCCAAATCAATTACCTCATGAATAGCTACTAACTAACTTAACAACCGTATGTATTGCGTACCTTATTACAATATATAGTAATGTAAGCAAGGACACAAGGAGTGAGAAATATTTGATAAATAAAAGATATATTTAAATAACATATTTTTTACGCTACAAACGTTCTCTTTGGAGACGCTTTGTTTATCGCAAAATCAATAAAAAGTCAGATAATTTTTTCCTCTTTTATATGAACATCATCAGTCTTTAGTTGTATACTACAAAAATTATTTCTGCTCAATTTACTTTTTAATTGATGACATGCAACAAAGAGCAGAAGAGTGGAAAATAAAATCCATACAATTTCCCCTATTTGAAGAAGGCTTTTATAGAAAATTATTTTTGATTAGAGTGAGTTGTGAAGGCAAAGGAGAAAATAACAACAGCACACACTTAGCTTTGGAATGATTTAAGAAAATACAAATTTGAAAATATTTTTCACAATCATTTTATTTCATTGCATTAAAAAGTTACGAAAGCTGCGCTTTAATTTCATATAACAACAAGTTAGTTTACATACATTGCTGTTATCATCAAATATACTTCATAAAACTCAATATTTTTTTAAGTCTATTCTTGGATGCATTTCCAGATCGCGATTAATTAAGTGTTGAGCCAAACCGGTTTACCAGGACTCAATAACATGAAAAAATTAACAAAAAATAATATATCGTTCGGATATTCCGATCATCAATCACCATCTAGTGGATAAGGTTTTTAATTTTCGAAACTTCTTAATGGGTCTGGAAAAGAAACAAGAACTAGCATATATATTAAATTTTGTAAAAAATAAAGTAAACCTTAAGACTTTTACATGTAAAGAATTTTTGTCCTCCGGACGCTTGAAAAATCTTTTAATATTTATTTTAGTTTATACCCATATTGTTTTTGTTGCAAGGTAGGACGAACAACAAATGGGCATTTCCATCAAAAGTTCGACCGCAGAAAAAATATTAAAACTCAATAAAAATTAAAAGTTTTAGCATATTTTAATTGGGAAAACAATTAATAAAATAGTTATTTGGCCAAACAATTACAAAAAAGGGAAACAATCAAATTTAATGCACATAAACAAACTTTACACATGTTCGTGACCCTTTGCGAGATATTTTAGCTATCGGCAGGTATCCATTTTTGCTGTGTAGCTTCGTTGGTAGGGACTACAAAGTAAATTGCTGTCGTACGTGATAAACACAACGTCTTTCTTTTTTTTCATAAATTTCATAACTGAAGAATTAAAAAATCTAAGTTATGTTTTTTCAGAAATATATTTTATTTTCTTATGGAAGCTGCTCTAAGTTTTAAAACAAATTTATATTATCAAGCTTAGTTGGTTTTAAGAAACAATTAGAATGTTCCTCTATAGAATGCAATTATTTTGCAAGCCCACTACATTTTTACTTAGCTTATTTATAGAAATTCGTAAAGAGCAAGATAAAAAACAAAAATAGCACGATGGAAAAAATGTCCGGTGCAACGGTAATAAAAATTAAATAAAAAAAACATACATAAGTTTTTTGGGTAAAATTAAAATTATTTTAAAGAGACTTAATGCACAGTATTTCACAATTAGTTACATTAAAAAATTTGCTTAGTTTTCGCTGCAATCGGCATTTGGATTGTTGGCCCTGAAAACCACTTCTGTTTTTATACCGTGCGAATTATTTTTTGCATTTATCTCGAAATGGAAAATATCCCTAAAATCAACCTTAACATCAGTTATAGGGCAAATTTTAATATATAAGTTAAGCCTAATGTGTAAAAAAAAACAATTCAGATGCTGCTTTTTTGCAGTTTGAATGCCTACGCTGGTCACGTTCGACGTGATGAAAATGTATGTAACCAAACAAAATGTATCATCATTTAAACAATCTCACGAAATGACGCAGCCTTAATAAGCCCCCTTACGAAAGCATATTGTGGAACATATACCCTGTTTCATGGTTATTACTCTACCTTATTTGATAACATTGTCAATTCGGTTTTATTGGCCATAATTAATATATGTATATTAAATATCGATTTTTGATATGCTCAAGGCCGAAATAAAATAAAACAGTTAAATAATATATTATTTCATTTATTTGTTGAGTCAATATTTCGACTTCAGTCTGAAGCAGGGCTGCTCAACAAACGAAACGATACCATTTTGTTTTGTTAACGAGCAAAATTAACTTAACGAAATGAGTTTGTTGCGTTTCGGCGCCATGTTATCAAAACAAATTATAATAATTTTAATGTGCTTAAAAGTATGCAGCGCTTCTGTTTGCCACGAGTGAATCTCCAGCGTTTTTCGTAACATTTTAACGTTAACGCCAGCATTTCGTTTCGGTTAAAAACGTAATGAAATTTATTATGATAATTGCTTTAACGATAATAGTTTGAAACGTTTCAACCGAAACAAGAGAAAACATTTCGGAACGGTTAAATTTAACGTTAAAATGCATCCTTGGTCTGAAGTCATCATCAGGACTGCAAAAAACAATAGAAGGCGTTCGATATGTATACTTTCAAACAATAATTATTACAACTCTCACGGTATACCAGGTGCATATGGTATTGTTCGATAACAATTAAAAAAAAATTCTTATGTAAATTTGTTTTAACAGAAGAATTTTTATTTCTTGCAATGTTCTCTTGTGTACAAAAAATTATTTAGTTGAGAAAACATAGGGTAACTCGAAAATCCTGACTTCAGTTACGGATTCAGCGGACCAAAAACTTAAGAGACCGTTAAAAACTGGGTGGGCTTTTTTTAGTACAGAACTGTGCAATTACCTGTTTGATTGACTAGGAAACTTAAACAGGATTTGGAACGGTTATATTATTAAACCGGATTTTACAAAGGATTAATCGAAATATCACATTATATTTTAATTGAAAGGCCAACAAGCAGTTTCAAATTAATTAGATGAAACCGTAAGAGATATTTAAAAAAAAAATCAAGCGAGAAAAACGTAAGTTATTTAAGAAGGTTTTGTATATTTAGACTAACATCATAAGGTGGAAAATCTTTTACAGTGAGCGAACGAGTATATTCAATATCAAGTTTTAGAAAAGCTAAATAAAAAATATATTGAGCCCAAAACATTTAAACTGCATGGATTTGAATATTACTTTAAAAGCAGAATTTAGTACTTGTTATATTTTTCTTACCTGAAACAAAAATTTTAATTTTTTATAATATATATTTAATTTTTATTTTTAGATATCTTGAATTTAATTTAATCTATTTTGTTTTTATATAAAGATTTAGGATTTTGAAATTTTGGTTTATTATTTTTAGCTGGACGTGGATATTTTTATTTTTATAATCATTATGTACTAACGATTACTGAACAAATAAGGTTTACGGTTTTTTTGATATTGATACCTCAAAAAATGTCTTGAGTTTAGTAGTTCGAATAAGACTGTGCTATGTGTAACACTCAGTGACTTCGCCTCTTTTTAAAATTGTAAATTTTTCTTAACCCCTTTTTTATTTGAATTTTTTTCCTCGTAATCACTTAAAGAAAATACTTAATACAAATGTTATTGTTTTTTTTTTGTTTTGTATTATACAAAATTTTAAATCTCACTACACTACTAGTTTTCTACAAAAAATTAAATGAAATAATTGTCCGCCAGACAACAATGCTCACTCCTTTGTCCTTTTTGTTTGAAATCGCTTTATTCATGTATTTTTCAAAATTTTTACATTTTTATGTTCAGTTTCTTTGACACTATCCATATGCTCTTCCTTCACAGTTCCGCTTACACATCACCAGCAACAGGTGCTGGCCTCACAGGCGTACGGTGGAAGCCCCCAACGCCGTTTTCTCTCCGAAGGCGAACTAGTACGCCAGGGCGCCAGTGAGCTATCCTATGCGCGCTCCAACAACACTGTGGACAATATCCGAGAGTTGGCGGGTAGTCCACAGCGTGGCGTCTATATGTGGAAGGATACTTCGCCTGGCTTTAGTAGCAGCAGCGGCAGTGCTAACGGTGGTGGTGGTGGTGGCCCTGGCGGTATGCCACCATCGTCTATGGGTATCGGCAGCAGTGCTGGCGGCACAATGGGCAACAGCATACATCACGCACAGTACATCACCGTAGGCGGCAGCGGTCAGCCACATCCATTGATAATGACGCATTCGCGCATGCACCAGCCAGGCGAATATTTGCCGCCATCACAGCATCAACAGCAACAACAATATCGCTCCAATCCGACCAGTCCTACGACGATGCCACCCACATCATCGACATCCGCACCAACCTATATGATGCGTTATGGTGTTGGTAATCCCGCTGCCTCACAGCCAAACAGTTATGTGCATACATCACAGTCGATAACAAATTCGAATGCCAGCGGCTATCAGCCACAGTTGCGCGGCGGCGTAGCCGTCTTTCCACCGAATCCAAGTGGGCCAGGTGTTGGTGGTGGCGCTGGCATCGTCACCCAATTACAAACACAACCATCGCCACAAGTGAAGAGAAAACAGACGCCAACACGTCCTATGTCATTTGTACGCGCCCTCGAAATGACCGATTCAATGGAGATGCAATCGTTGGAACAACAACAGCAGCAAGGTCGTGGCGGCAATATGCCACCATCAGCAATAGGCGGACCAGGCGCACAGCATTTGGCTGGTGGTGCACGCACAACCACACCCACACCCGAACGTGCCAGCGTCTACGATATGAATTACGAAATCTCCGTATAACCCGTGGTTGTGCCGGTTGTCGTGCCACCCGCCTCCGTGAGCATCTCGGCAACGGCTGCGGCGTATGCGCGCAAAATGGGCGCAAGCGTTGGGGCGAGCGCGGCCGAACCATCGGCATACGCATCAGTGCCAGTAATGGCGTCGAATACGCCCAATAGGCGTAAGTTTTCCACCTTCTTTTAAAATGATATGGTGAATGAACTCGCCTCTTATGACGACTTTTGCCAGCCAGCCAGCCAGCTTTTATAGCAATGAATAGGAAAATAAGAGAATTTTCTTGTCTACTACTTTTTACTGCACACCAAAACGTATTTTAATACAGAGCCATCGTTTATGTATTATATACCACACTCTATGTATACTACCAAATGCAACTATCCGAATCGCCAAATGTAAATAAGTATACAACCTAAGATACACCTCCTACGAATACTGAATATACATGCATACATACATACATAGATACGTACATAATTTATGATAATAATTGTAAAATAATTAATATCCGTTAATATTTATTTACATCATATCTATTAGTTAGTAATTAAAAGAAATTTTAATGTACATATATTCTCATCCGAACTTTAATTGTAAAAGTTTAAAATATGTATCAATTGTTAATTCGCTTTTATAAATATTTATTCGAGTCTACCACTAAATGCATATAATAATACATACATACATATACATACGCAAACTTCTATGTAACATTAAATATGGTGTAATCAGTTGGCCAGATCAGAAGAGCACTTAGCAAGTTTTTCTATGTAAATGTTTTACATGCGTTTACATAGATATGTACATATGTACATATATATATTGTATTCGGCAGTGGCAGTAACTATTAATATATTTGCGAAAACAGAGGTAGTTACCGTTACCGTTAACCCTTTGCGATATTGAAGTTAGGAGAATGTGTTAGTTTAGATAAACGGTGATGAAATTTATTTTGCTCCTAATTGGCTTTTTTCAAGTTGCTTAGCATATTGAATTGAGTAGTGCACTCAAAAGATTTGCAAAGCAAAATTTAACTGTCGAAAAAAGTTTTGAAACAATGCATTTTTTAAACAAAATTACAATTTTCAAAGTGTGTAATGCAAATTAAAATAAATTTACTATTACATTGTTGGTCAAGCGTTTACTCCAATTGTTACTTTTTCACCTTTTGATTAATTTTGAGTGTTTTTCGAGATGTCTTAATGGTATTTTTGCAAAAAAATTAAATTAAAATACTATTTTTAAACCTGAAAAATATTGGAGAATAAGTTTTCGCCTAATGTCATTCGTTTAAAAAGAGAATTTATTACCGCCTGACGTCGTGGACATAAATAAGTAATATTTGTATGAAGCTTTGTGACCTTTAAATAAACATACATATGTATGTGTGTACATATTTTTTTTTATTTGGAATTTCCGTAAGGAAGACCTTATTTACCAAATCTCATAAATTACGTTTCGTTCCATAGAAATGTATTCAGAATTTCTGAGTCTTGCAGTTCCAGTAAAAATTTAACATCTTCTCTATTTCACAACTTCATAGTAATCAAGCTAAAAAAGTAATTAAAGCTGCATTAGAAAGCCTCAAAGTCCTAGAACGAAAGTTTTTGAAGCCAAACCAATTTCATCACCGCGTCAAACTACACTTTCAATGCCCAAAATTAACTACACTCCCCTTCCCATCACGTTTAATCTCAACGATATGTGTCGTATAGTGAAAACTATAATTTGAGTAATGTATGTATTTATTATATCATCGTATTGCTCGTGACGGTGATATTAAACGAAAATGAGAATTCCCTTAGTCCATCCCAGTGTGGGCGCATGTTGTGTGGTTTGTTTCATATACCCAAAACTAACTTGGCATGCTTACCTTCGCAGCTGTTCGTAAAATAGCGCGAAGTATGATAGAAAAAGTTTAATAATTTAGAAAAGAAGCAAATCGCATATTCCATGCAAACAATTTATTCCCATAAGTTTACAAGCAGTATAAAAACAAATTAGGGGAAAATGGTTTTTCACGATAGAGAAAAATAATTTAAAAAACTAGAAAACGGTTTGGGATATACATATGTATGTATGTATAAATGTTTGTTGCATTCATTGTAGTTACATCATATTGATGTTAATGGGACAAATATAAATGCACACGTTTTGTATTAATTATTTGTTATTACACTACCGAAATCTACATACTAGTTGCAAACTGATGGCTTGGCAACAAGTATTTGAGTTGCTTGTGAGTTTACAAACTTGTAGCGTTTCCAAGGCTTATAAAAATCGGAAGCTAACTTTTTTAAATCATATATGTATACTATCAATGAATTGTATGATTCGATGTTTTTATTGCTAAAATTTGATTTATTCAACGTGTATTTTTCTATGTATGTATATTAGTAACTAAGAATGGTATTGGCTTTGTTCAGTTCGTATGTGTAAAATTGCGGTGTATTTCCGCAATGCTGAAATTTTAAATGGAATAATAAGAGTATCCATGTTAGTGTGTAAACTTAATGAATTTTCCATATTTTGCATTAAATTCATACCTGCACGAATATGTACATATACATATATATTATTCATGCATACTAAAACTCAACTGACGATTTTTTGCACTGCAAATTTAGCAACTACAACGCCGGAGCTGCATATCAAATTGCAAATATAAAATTTTTTTTTATATATTTTTTAACCCAACTAAGTCATCTAAATTATATTCTTTTTTTTTAATCTACTCAAATTTCGAGCAAATCAAAGCATGCAAATCAACCTTAAGCATATTTTTATTATAGTCTGAGTACTGCTAGTGGCAACTGTTGCGTTGTAAAATAAATGAAGAAAAAAAACGAACGAAATTACAATCCAAATTCAACTAAATACGCAAATTTTAGTATTACGAATTTGTAACGTGAAATTTGTATACAGATAAGGAATTCACAAAAAATATATTAATCCAAATAAAATTGTAAAGAGGGTACTAAAAAAATTAGAAACACTTCTCAACAAGTAGTGGCATTTAATTGATAAGCAAATAAGTAATCATTAGATAAAGGAGAGAAGAACTGTAAGCACCTTAAAGGTAAAGTTATCAAAAGAAAAAAAGCCTAAAAATAAATAAATAAATAAAACGTGGTAAAAAAATTAAACTAGTATATTATAGTAAAAATAATGAAATTACAAAAATAGCAAAGTATAGGAATAAAGAAAGCTAAATTGTATAGGAACTTTAGTGTATAAGTAATTACATTTATTCTTGTATGTATAAATATTGTGCGTGCATATAGTACATTAATGAGAAAACAAAAATTTTGCGAAATATATGCGAAAACATGTTTGAAGTGAAGTTGAAAAAAAATGTGTATGATGATATTAACATTGGAAGTTTTTCAGTACATACATACATATGTAAGTAAAAATTTAAATTGAAACAACCTTTGAATAACTACTTACTAGTTTTAATTCAGCTTGTTGACGAGCAAATATGTATCTTCTTTGCTGTTGATCTTCTTCGCAGCATACGCATATTGTGGTATTTGTTGCTGAGCTAATCGGTTTTAATAAATCTACGTATCGTTGATAAATAATGAATGCATGACCCATTTAAAAAAAGGAACGTCTGTACTTATCTGTATGTGTTGAAAATTTGGGTATTTGCGTCTCATTTAAAAAATGGAAAATGTCAGATGGCGCTATTCTACGTTTCATCAACGATATTTCTTTCACCCTTTAACCGAAACATCCAAACTTGTCTTCGAAATATAACAAATTACAATAAGTCACTTCAATTATGAAGTCAAGAGTAATAAATATTTCGAGGTAAATGTTTTTTTGTATGTGCTTAAAATCGCTAAAAATTATTTTTTTGTAACCCCCTGTTTATCTGTGTCTAAAACTTAAACCAAATACCAATTTTTTTTTTTTAACTCATTACCAAGCAAAGGGTTTATTTACCACTGTGTCGACGTTCAATTTTACAGAAGCGAATAGATTAAATATTGATCAGTGATTTTAAAACTGTGCCGATATTTTGTAATATATTGTCTGAAATGTATTTCTTGGTATTACTGTAAGGGTTTGGAGTCAGGAGCTTCCGGTGAGCAAATCGCGATTTTTGCATAAATGGCAGTTACGAAGTTTTGCCTAGCCATGACGTGCGGGTTTCCGATTGAAACGACGATATGTACGTATGTATGCACATACATATACATATGTATAAATATGTACATACATATGTACATAACAGTCCTGATTATGTGTTTACATTTTGTTTCCTCCTTGCATCAATATTTAAAAATCAGAACTAGCTCCTTTTAACGCTAAGCCATAGTTATGTACATATAAAAGATGCAAACCGAACAAAAGGGGGAAAATTTGTAAAACTTTTTTTGTGAATATGTGCACTTACTCCTATGAATGTACGTACATATGTATGTATATATACATACATACAAAGATATATTGATTTTTAATTTTGACATGATGTGCATTAAACGATTGAATTAGAAAAAAAAGAAACTAATTTTAACTAAGTAATATATATGGATTACAAACTAATAATTTTTACATGGTTATTTTGTTAATGCACTGACAAAGTATCAACCCGTAATGCTTATGTAGATATGTACGTAGTCATACGTACGAATCTAAATGTGTATATTTGTGTAGATAATAATATTTATAAGTATGTATTTGTATGCGTGGCTGAAAGTTTGTATGCAAGCATGTAATCATTTATATTCAAATTAGTATTTATGTAAAAATAATGAGAACCAATAAAGAATGAAGTATGTATGTATATGAAAAATGTTTGAAATTCCTGGGCTTTGCCTTGGATGGCCTCTCTCATTCGGTTACTTGTGAAATCTAGTTTAATTAACTAATTTAACCGGTTAACTTTATTAGCTAAGCTAATTAGCCAACGGTTAACCGGCTAATTTTTCTTTCAGCTATTCACTGATTTTTTATTGACAAAAAAGTTTAAAAAATAATATTAGTCGTTGGCTAATTAGCTGAGCTAATAATAAATAATAATAATATAATATTAATTTTTAAACTTTTGTGTCAATAAGAAATCAGATATGTGCACAACAACAACCCATTAAGGGTGCAAATATTACATATCACCTCTCTGTCAATGAGCAAATTGCAAATGCAACCAACCCGTGATATTGGAAACCGATCTTTCCAGCAATCTGGATCCGATAGCGAGCCTGTCGTCACATCTAGTAGAGACCAGAAGAACTCTCCCTAAATACTTTCGGTAGAAGGTGAAGAAGAACGATTCAAGTAGCACCAATGCCAGTTTTCCATTCTTACATAAAAAAGAAAACTGAAATTGAATGTGGCGACAGGAAGAAACGCCTTCCAATTGGCCGCTCTGGCACCGACTAACCGAAAGGACTATATGAGACCAACGATACCAAAAGCTAAGATATAATATGTACAATATGCGTCAAACTCGCAGCAAGATTTAAGCAATGGGACAAGGATAGCGTTATACCGTTACAGCACCGTCACACAAAGAGATTGCATCGAAAACATAGTCTGCAGCTTTTCAATATCTTACCGCTTGCTTAGTAGTAGGGACCTAGGTATGGAAAAGAGCTGTTTAGAAGTCTGCAGAGAGTAGAAAAATTGAGATTTAGCACCAGTTGATAATGAAAATATCAAAGTTATTGAGCTCTAAAAAAAAATTATAATTCGGAAAAGTGTTTCAGAAGGTCGTTATGAAAACATACATTTAATCGAAGAAAAATCACCAAGGTGGATTCCATTAATAATTAATATTTAGGCTTACCATCCGTCAGAATTCTTCAAAGTGTTTTACTTCTTTTAAAACAGGTCCATCAATTCCCTATGTACAACCGGCTATTCTAGGTAAGTAGTCATGAATGCTTTAATCGTTTGAAAACCCAAAATTTAAATTATTAATAGAGAAAATTATTTTAAACAAATTTTTAAATGGTTCATTCTATAACAATAACCATCTAAATTAGAGTTTAAGAAATAAGAAACCTCAGCAGATTTTCATGTAAATACAACCTCATCAACAATATTGCTTTGAAAATGTTCGAGTATGCATTTTTGTTGCCCTTTCTAAGTATAAGAAAGTACAACTTTGAAAAAGCTGACATTTGTTAATTTTTGGAAATTTTTTTCGCTGAATATTTTTTTTTTGCAGAAAATTAGCAACACAATTTTCACCCAAATACTAAAATTGTTAATTTTTTTTATAATGAATCCTAAAATTCTTAAATTTTCAAAGCAAATTAAAGATTTGACAATTTATATGAACTTTCCTAAATTTGTATGCGAAGTTAGGAACTTGATTTCTCTAGTAGTAGTCGTAGTATTTATTTAGCAATTTTGCTTTTTTTATAACAATAAATAAGAATTTATAATTACAAATTCAATTATTTTCCTTTTAAAGCTATACATAAATATTTGATTCAGCTTTTATTTCTATCGGTAGAGAATTGAATAAGTTAGTTACTTTATAAAACAAAGGCGGTCTTCTAAAATCATTATTATTCCTTAGTGGATATGGCTACACTCTCTACTTATAATTATAAAATGAACCATATTTTTTAAAAAAATTTCCAAACTAAAATTATTGTGAAAAAACCATGTGCAGATTGGCTCTGTACCTAAACTTCTTGAAGAATATTTCACTCCATCTTAATTTTTATGAATTGGACAAACAGTAGCGGGCAAAGTAATTTATGTTTACAAATTTTGACGGTTAATTATTCCTTTATTCAATGTTGGATATGAATTAAAGCTGAGTTCAATTTCTAACAAAGTCATATACATAAGTTTAAGTTACAGGCTTTGCATTCATCACAAAAAAATATCTAATTTTAAAAAAGTGTCACCAAAATTTCACACTTTTTGTTGGCCATCCAATTTTATTCCAACAAAGTGAAAGTTTCAGTTGTCTAAAAAGTATACCATTGACTTTAGGGAATTTTTTTCGCAAAGGACGAAAAGTTCTGAACTATATTTAAAAAATAACCAAAATTGAATAAAGAAATAACATTTTGTCAAAATTTGTAAACATAAATTACTGTCATTTTTTTGACAGTAATAATCATTGTTCATAAATAAAAATACATACATTCTGAGAGCCGGTATCTTAAAAGACAATTAAGAGCTAATAGGGCTAAAAGAGCTGGTTAAGGTCATACATACGTCAATTAAGAAAGCTGAATGTATGCAGTTAATCGACGATTAGTGAAATCAGTCTCCAAGAAAACCGGCCCTTAATGATTTTCAAAATTTTCAAAAACAATTTATTGCCTAAAATATTTCGTATTAAAACCAGACCTGTAGACATCGCATATTGCAAGCCGAATAATTTTAAACGCACAAGTCTAGAGCACTTATGCGTGGTTCACCCACTATGTCAACGTGATCGTCATCCTTATCAGCACCGTAATGGAGCTCATCGCCACGTTGATAGGCCCAACTCATGCGAGTGGATGTAAAATTTATGCCCACATTGCCATTTTTATCGATGCTTATTACGCCAGCAGTATGCCCGAAACGTTGTGTCATATCGTTTAAGACTTTCGCAGTCGCCACTTTTGCGGTCATATTTTCGAATTTGATCAATGCTGAAATCCGCGATGCCACAGTGTAGCGCATTATAGTTTCACCTTGACCTGTTGCAGAGATTGCAACCACCTCGTTATCAGCATAGGTGCCGGCACCCAAAAGTGGCGAATCGCCAACTCGTCCCGGCATTTTACCTGTTAGGCCACCCGTGGATGTAGCAGCTGCTAAATTGCCAAACTCATCTATTGCCACAGCACCCACTGTTCCCGGCGAACCATATTCGTTTAGGAAATTTTCCAACACCGTAGACGATAAAGAATTCTCTAGATCGCAGACACATTCTCGATTACAATCAGTGGAACACAATTTTCGTGTTGCTGCATTCAGACTGTTTTTATAATCTTCGAGTGCCTGCAGTGATTTGTTAGTCACCAAAGCGCCTTCAGGCAGAATCTGGAAATTTTCCTCTTCAGCAAAGATCATCGCACCCTCACCGGACAGAAATTTGTGTCGCGTATTTTCCATAACACGTCGCGCCAAATCGATTGGATGGTAAATGTCTCGCACCACCGATACACAGCCTGCATTCAGGTCTATACCATTCATGATTGCAGCATCCATTTCCACTTTGCCTTCCCAGGTGAGTACGGAACCGTAACCGGAATTGAATTGTGGATTCATTTCCATCGAACGAATCGCTTCTTGTACAGCATCTATGACACTTCCGCCGCATTTAAGTGACTCATAGCCGGCACGGGCTGCCAATTTGACGCCATACAACGCTACCGGTACGGCGGAGTCTTTGATGTTGCCTGCACCGCCATGCACCAGTACAACAGGTTCGATGCTTACCTGACAGGGACAAAGTTGGCAAGCCATTACAAGACTGGATTTAAATTTTTATTTTTCGTAATTAAGTATTAACTAAAAAAGAACTTTTACAATGAACAATTTTTTTTTTTGTGTTTACAAAATACTAATGACACAAAAGATTTATTCAAACAAAACTAGCAAATATTTTAAACATGTGCGCATGCATACAAATGGTAAGGCATAAAATATTATGGTTTAGCTATAGTATAAAATTATTATAATTAATAATTAACACTGACTTTAAACTGGGAAATATATTAAACACCACTAAACTTTCTGCAAAGTTAATGAAATATTAAATAATGCAATGAGTAAGTGTGATTAAAAAACAAAAATAGCTCAAAGTTAAACAAACTAAAAACATAAAAACATATTACGTACTTACAGAAATATTCATTTTTTTTTTTAAATACTCACGACGCTTGAAAAACAGCAAAGTAAAATTAAGTAGAGGAAATTAGCCTGAAAGTGAATTAGTAATTTAAGGTAAATTAGTTTTAATAAATATTTTTTTTTTGGTAAAACATTAGTAAAATGATGTTACTGAAGTTAGCAGAAATCAGCACAACACAAGTTTTGATAAACTTCAAAAATAGCGGGGCTAACTCCTTCCTTAAAAAACGCGTAGAAACAAAAGTATGTACATACATACATTGTTTGTGTAAGTAATTTTCAATTTTTTTTTTTCAGAGGCATAGTATAAATGTATTTTTGGAAAAATGCTGGTTAATACCGATGCATTTTATACCACGCTTAAAAAAACACTCTTTTAATTTTGTGAAAAATTTGTTACTTCGTTAAGTTTTGAGGCAATTTTTCTTTCAATTTCCAACATACTCAAACGTTTTTCCATAATTTAAAAGTGTGAGTGCTATGGTCTGTTAAAGTGCTATGTAAGTACATACATTAACACCTTAAGACATGTTAAGTAACCGAAATTGTATTTATACTCAGTTCAGGCTCACCATGTTTAAACTAAGTAGTTCACTTATATACATTTTAAGCCAATCTGTATAAGAATGCGTGTACGTATGGATGTATAACAAACACTTCAACTCTGCTAGACTATCAATGAAATACTAAACTACATAAATGTAATATCGTACATATTTAACACAATTATAAGTGCATATTTATTGAGGTAAGTCGATAAAAACAATTAATAGGTACTAAACTGATAAAATTTTTATTTATTCTTATCATTATTGTTTGCAATATTGACGATCTGCATACAATAAAAAATGGCTTGGTAGTGGCTTAACAGTATGTATTTAGTAGTTTGTTGAAATCTTTTAACGGCTGTGTCAATGGACGTCTTTACTCATAGTATACAGTGTTGTCGTTTCGTATCCAAATGATTACATTTTAGATTTAAATATTGAGGTATACTTCGCTTTATTGACTCAGTGCCAATTTGAATAAGTTTTCACAAATAATGTTTCTATAAGATATTGTATTTATGACAATGTTTGAGAAGCTTTAGCGAAGAGTCGAAACTTTGAACGAATGCAAGCATAGCTGAAAATCTTTTAACACCCAACCCAAAACCAAAAATGCGAAGGAGCTGATAAAATCGATTATATTTCAACTTGGGAATAAATTAAAAATTAGGATTTTGTCAAAAATCGCTGAAAATACCATATTTACACCTTGACCTCAAGATCGCTTATAGTCGATATGTCGATTAAGTATGTAAGTATATTGTACAGATATTTACATTTCAATACAACTTTGTTTGAAAAAATTCGGAACGTTTTAAGTTTTAGCCTTAGCAAAACCAATCAAAGTACATTTTATCTATGTAATTCAGAAAACTTTTGCTCAAGGCGAATTTAACAAGGTGGTGTTAAGGCATGATTCAATTATAAAAGGTTAGCTCGATAAACAGCTAGCTCCCTCACTTATTGTCAAACGGCTCCCTTAGCATCCAAACCGTGTTGCTTCTTAAAAATAAAATAGTAGCAGCCTCAAAACTTTTTAGCACCAAAAACTAACAAGCAACACTTTTTGTTCCTTATGTGCGCGTAAACGGTAAGTTCAAACCCGTATTTTAATAACATTTTTTCTGATTACAAGTTTGACTCCGTATTGTAAATATTTCATGTAAATGTGTATAAATGACGCGCTTTTTCTTTGAACGTTTTTCACGCGCATATACATAAATTTGATGTGATAGAGTGGAAAGTTTTGTTATTTCTAGAAGGAATGAGTTTAAATAAATTAAAAATTAGAATTTGTAAGAACTAAATTCTTGAGTTAAGAAGTTCGATTTTATTTTCTTTTCATATATAAAGATTTCTTTCTTTCGAATTCTTGTCGTTTTCTTACAACTCCATAAAGTTACTTACTATTTATCGGAATAAAATGTTTAGTCCTTTCACCCTCCAGGGGTTCATCACAATATTAAGAATAACCCTGATACCGATGGTAAATAAATAAAAGGAATAAGCCGAATAAATAACTTCTTCGTAGTAAGGAAGCTAAACTTGTCGCAAAATAATGCAAATGAGGCTTCGTTAACTTGGCCTAGCCATCCAGCGAGTTTTTGGCTATAATCAAAAGCCTGGAGCTGGTTTTTGAAAATGTTAATGGCGCAAAAATAAAATGGTGCCTAGAAACCCTCATTGCATGTTCCCAACACATAAGCATCAGCAATGATGTGAAAAAGCTTCTTTATTTTAAAACTCGGACTCAGAGCCACTTGCAGGTTAAAAAAATGTTTAGAGTTTAACATAGTTTTAGCTTGCAGTTTTAATATTCTTACTAAATAGCAGTTAAATTAATTAATTGAGGTAAGAATATTTGTTATTGCCATTTAAGCACAAAATATCTTGCAAATATGTTAAAATTAACATATTGTATTCTACCACTATTTGCAAACTTTCAATACTATGCTACTCCTAGTTTTACAAAAAGGGAAAGCATTATTTACCCTTTTTCCGTACTTCGTATATGCAACCTTTTGTAAGGGAGTGTCAAAACTCCCTTGTCAATATTGATCTAACCTTTTATTATTGAATCATGGTATTAAGGAGCCATCTGATTTTTTCGCTTTGCTGGACTGTACGTCAAAGGGCTTCGTTCTGATTGGCTGGCGATGTAAATCACCTACAAAAATTTGACATTCAGTCCAGCAAAGCAAAAACCAAATACATGGAGGCCTTTTACTTATATACGCTTACCACCACCTTGATAAATTCGCCTTGCTTTTGCTTTTGATCATGATTCAAATTTAAATTCATTATTATTATTCATTATATTTATTACTTTGTAATTGAGATGTATTACATGTTCGAAATTCATTATATTTTGGAATTTTTGTTTTTCCTCCAATTTTCACGTAACTTTTAAGAGTTAAGAACACAGCGCCTTGCTTTGGGAGCCGTTACATTACTTACCGCCATTTAGAACGAATTATTTCTTTATAATTATGAATTTCGGCAGTTTGTATTTTACCAATATTGAGCGTTTGAGAAATTTTTGATCAAAATGGTTTGAAATTTAGGGTCCGCGACCGGTTATTAGAATGTCCAATTACAATGACGATATTTGTATGTTAAAATTAATGTAAAGTCTGCTTGTATGAAATTTGTCGGACTCTTGAAGCTGTCCGGTGATAAGGACGGTCTGTAATGAAGAATTTCACTGTATGCCAAAAAGGTTAACACAGTGACAACACTGTCAGTGTTTAACCCGCATTTTTCGGTCCCCTATGCATTATGTATAAGACTATCATCTAAGTATATTTACTCCGTACAAATTTCTAAATGTATGTATGTTTGTACAAATATAGTATGTAAATTTATTTCTCATATCGCATAGTTAACTGGGTTGAAACAAATTTTCGTGTAAAAAATAACGAATTTGCATACAAGATTGAACTTTTTTCTCATTCAAATGCGTAAAATGGAAAGCATTACTTTAGTGTTTACCTGTAACATTCTACGAATGAGACATATCTAGACGAATATTACGTTTACTGAATGTTTAATAGCTGATTTCATATTTGTTTAAATTACAATCAGCTGTTTGTGGTGTGCAAATTTTCATACTGAATAAAAATTTTCCAGCAGTAAATAGCCAAGTCAACTGTCAATTGCCGCTTTTAATACCAGCAACTTTGCTGGATTTTTGCGCACTCGAATGCTTAAAGTTGATAATTTGTGCCAATTTTCAATAATTATCACTTCTCGAACAATCCTCATATCAATTCGTTCGAATTTTGCTTATATGAATTTCTTGCTGGAAAATTAGGAGAATTAACCTACTCGTATTTAAATCTAATTGACATACGGCATTATATTAGATATTGCAATAAACAATTTTGTAAAAGTAAACATATCTCTCTTACAACAAGGTTGTTCGACTATTCGACTTTTTTATAAAGCCGGTTTTTGTTGCAATTAATAAAAAGCTACATCAATGTACATATGTACGTACATACATACATGCAACTAAATGCAATTATTTCTATAAAAAAATAAATCTTTTGAAAATAAAATGTAGTTTAATGTCTAAATTTAGTAAGCAGTATCAGGATCTGTGACCGCTATGGTCGAGTTGGTAGCGATGCGTGCTATAACTTGATATCCCCGTTGAGTTCGAGGTTCGAATCTCAGTCAGGGCAAGCAAAATCGCGGTCACCCCTCGGCAGGCAATGGCAAACCTCCGAGGGTATTTCTGCCATAAAAAAGCTTCTCATTAAATACATTTGCCGTTCGGAGTCGGCTCTAAACTGTAGGTCCCTCCATTTGTGGTATAATATAAAGTCGCACACCACAAATGCCAGGAGAAGCTCGGCCAAACACTGAGCTACATACATATATAGTGCAAGTGCCAAAATTATTATTATTAGGCTCTAATAGAGGTCACAATAAAAAAAAATTTGTCTAAATATATGCATCAAATCTTTTAAATAGATTTGCTGCGTTTTTTAGGCAAACTAATTGGATTTCGAATATATGTACATACATATATGTACATACATATAATGGTATTATCTTATTGATAAGCACTTTGTGAATGCCGTTTCAATAAAAATATAATAGGTGTAAAATTAGTAGATTTGCTGCCGTATTTCTATTATTTATCAATTCGCCTAGGTAAAAAACCAGTTTTGAATAATAAAAAAAACCAATTTATTCGATATTCGAAAAATCAAGATTTCCAAAAAAACCGTTTAATAATTTATGAAAAAACCGGTGAAAATCGGTTTTAATAAACCGAGTCAATCACCCTAGTAACAACCGAACGAACCATAATTATATTCTATTAAGTTATGATTCGACTCCAGCACATGAAATTTAGTATCAGCCTTTTCGCTGAAATTTTCCACTAATTTTTATTTAAATTTTTTAGTACACATTTTTTATTTATTTATTGATTGTTTACAGTCTTGCGACTTTAAATTGTACAATTTTACAAAGTTATAATATAAATATTCCATTAAAGCGTAAGTACATGTTAGATATATTTTTACAAATCATATATAAAATTGCTTAAAAATAATTGCGTAGTTGGGTAGCTGGAAAGGACTAGTTTCCAGCCTACCACTATGTGCCACGGGCGGAAAGGTTTAGTTTCCGCTCCGCATTTCTGTTACTTGGTTTCTAGTGGTCGGAAAGCACGAGTTTCCGATCCATATTCCACTTCTTACTTTTCATACGAACAGTTTGTCATGGTCAGAAATGCCGTGTTTCCGATACATGGTCATATCGCCTTTATTTGGTGCTAGGACGGATGGAAAGACCAAATTTCTATTCCGCGCCTTTACCGGATAGCCAATGTTTTGCAATGGTCATACAGTAATTTCTTGAAACTTGGGGAGTGAACGCTTATACACGTGGTTATTTGTATCAAGTTTTTTCCTTTAAATGTTAGACACAAATTTAGTATTGTATTAAAACTTTATCTGTAATAATCTTGATATGAATTTCCAGCAACTTTTCAATGAAAATTTGAATAAATCAGTATCTTTTATTTGATTTGTTTCGTAGTATTATTGTAAAATTAAATACAAAATTCACTAAAATATTTGCGCTTAATACAGGTCATCGTACTAATTAGAAATTTAATTAAAGCGAACAAAGAAACTCTGTTACACTATTTAAAGAAATTAATTAAAAACTCACCTTATCTGAACTACTATTTTTTGTATTTTTTTCGAACAGTTTTGATGCCCCTAGTAGTAGGTACATACATATGACATTTTTAATAACTGTAGCTGACATTTTAAAATAGTTTACCCTAAAAAAACTACTACTTTGTATACAGATTTGGAACTTCTCAGAGGTGTTAGAACTTTTTGAGCATAAAGTTTTATAGCTCATTGAATTTTGGTAAAACATGGCTAGTAATTACCGTTGATTTATTATCATTTTTTTGGCCGCATTTGTTTCCATATAACGAATAAGCTTTATTTTTTTTTATATGGAAGACTTCATACTAATTTTTTAAATTTGGGAAACGATGATGAAGATTATATACGGTCGGGCATACGATACCGGAACGACTGGGATTTATGTCCGGCCAAGGACTGTTACTTTAGCATGTTTAAGCTGCTACAACTACAACTATTAAATATAAAAAGAATTCTGACGAGGTGATGTGATATCTCCGAAATAGCTGCTATAACTAATACCAGTAAAACTGGTGTGGTTTTTCGAAACAAAATCTACCATTGAACTGGCCTCGAGCTCAATAAACAATGATTATTAATTTTTAATATAAATATTAATTTATTTAAATTCCAATCATTTTTGGTTATTGTCTTAAGAAATTTATTTAGTCGCTGTAGAAATATTATTCACTCTAACTTTATTTTACATTATTCATACGTATTTACTGCTTTAATTATCTATAAATGCTTCTTTTTCGGTTTGATATATAAAGATCGCCGATTTATGATAATTCATAGCTGGATCATCATCAACCTGAGTATATTGTAGTGCTAACTTTAATTATTTTTGCAATTTATCGATAATATATTTATTTTATAGATAGCGATTTATTTAAACTTTCCCAGGTAATTACATGACCTTTCACGAATAAACTCCCCCATTTATGTATATAACATCAAACGTGTATATTTTGCACATTCAAATAAAATTTATTTAAACTCAATTTAATATAACTAATAATAACTTTTTTTAAGGCCAATATTTATTTGCATCTTATAGCAAGTTCTGTCACTAAAGGTTAAGAGTTGCTCATTATAAGTATAAATTTGCGCTTCGATGTTTCGTACATATGTATGTATGTATGTCGTTAACCGACACCCGTTTTGACTTACTTTCTATTACTTGTTCACTGTTTATTGTTTACGATCTGAAAAATGTTTCACATGAATACCTACATACCTAAAACTTGATTATTGGCGTCAATAAACCTATTTTTTTACCATCGTTTTCAGAAAATTTTTCCATAATAGAAAGGATGTTAAAAAGAGACTGACTGATCTCCTCAGCATTTGGCACTTTATCCTTTTTTTAATCAGAATCATTTTCGAAGTTTTCCATTATTTCTATGCAGTTCCAGTTTGCAGATTATAATTCAATGCCAGAGAATAGTAGGGCGTTTAATAATTCTGGTAATACTATTTAGAAACATAAATTAATTTAACTATATGCTTTGTCGACCGGAACATTTTCAATGTCTCATATTATTATCAAAAAATTTATTTAAATATGCGCCGATTTCACAGTTGCTATTGTGTATCTTCAAGATACTATTTTGCAATTTATTATAACTTCTGTGATTTCTTCTTTATCTGTGATATCGATAAGAAATTTTAATTTATATTTTACCAACCATCTCTAAACCTTGTAAAACTCATGATGCTACACGGATATCACGGAATGAGTAACTTTTATTGGTCTTGCAAGACGTATCTTTCAATCTTCAATTTTAGGAAAATAAAATTTTTGACTTAGATCCCTATTAATTGTCTCAACTCACAATGCCGCCGAGTTCTCTTAATTTCGGAAAACTGTTTAATAGCAGTCACACCTCGGCAGGCATTGGTGAACCTCCTAGGGCATTTCTGCCATGGATAAGCTTCTACATAAAATACATCTGCCGAAGCTCGACCAAATTAGTATGTACTGTGCTTTAAATATAAAAATAACCCTAGTCGATTAAACTCCATTAACACTTTCCGAAAATCTCTAAACCAATCAAAAAATACTAGCTTGTTAAGCAAATAAAAGTACTATATAAGGTTTACGCTTTGTATACGTAGTATACAAGATTTTTTACTCCGTCAATAAGACATTAAAAGTTTTAATAAAAACTATAAAACGTTTATACTTAGTCAAAGAGACCGAATCCCATGTCATCATCAGACTCTTCTGGTTCTTCCTCTTTCTTCTCTTCCTTCTTGGCCTCAGCTGGTGCGGCATCTCCGCCAGCAGGAGCAGCGCCGCCAGCTGGGGCAGCAGCACCGACACCGGAACCGATATTCGTAATCAAATCCTTAACATTGATACCTTCTAATGCCTTAGCGAACAAACCTGGCCAGTATGGTTCAACTTCAACATTGGCGGCCTTTAGGATGGTGCTGATTTTCTCGCCCTGTTCAAATACGAATATTAGCAATCGGAATAAACCAAAATATTTGGAACAAAAGTGCAAACCGAGTAATTCAAACATTGATCGGGGAAATAATCTCCGATTAATATTGAACATATATCTTCTACACTTTGTTATTTGCAAAACTGAACAACTTACTGTTACAGCGACATCATCATCAACCAGGACGAGAGCAGCGTAGACGCAAGCAAGTTCAGCTTTTGTTGACATGGTAAAGAAGTTTCAAACAAATTATATTGGTGCAAGTCGCCAAAAATTTTCCTTTTTTTAATAATTGGCCTTAGCTCGAAATCGAGAACAAGCACACTTGACAAAATCCTAAACCGGAAAGAAAGAGTAAAGGGTGAAAAGTGAAGTTTGCTACAGTTGGCTAGTTGTCAAAGTGGTTCCAAAACATTTCACAACATTTCGTTCTCAATCTGTCAAGCTGTTAGCCGATATCTCCACAAGTATTAATTTATATCTAGACATATTGTCAGGAAAGCTCGCATTAAGGAACAACTTTTAGAAATCGACTGTAAGTTAATAAATAAAAATAACATTTTATTGTAATTTGTTAATGCAGTTAAACAATTTATAAATAAGCCGTTAGATGGTTAAACTTTAGAATAGTGACCTACAAATTGGAGGGTAATAGGGCTATTAGTGGTAAGTTGAGGTCTCTCCATTATACAAATACCAATCACAAGGTGCCAGTCATCGTACTTTTTAAAATATTTGCGTTTTTAAGAAGTGCATATTTGTTAAGTGGATTTCATCACTTTTTCACTATGAAAACCACTCAAATTACACTGAATACATAATATTTAAGTGCAATGAACTCTTCTTTTCCGTTTTTAACCTCCTCTTTAATTAAAATGTTGTTTCCAATAGTGCCACTACGTAATATATGAAGTAAAAAAGTTTTCATTGCATTTCTTGGGGATCATGCAGTTTTCCCAGCACCGTCAAAGTATGCAAAGGGAATAAATGCAAACACAATAAAGGAGTTCTGCCCAAGGACTCGCAACTTGGGAGTGGTATTTCTAGAAAGGGGAGACTCGACACGAATGTTTTTATTAAAGCATGCCTGTTACTCATTAGCCAATTATACCAAATCACGCAATACACGGTGAGAGAAAAAAATTGGTTTCTGTCAGTGACGTAGCGCTTTTGACACCATGTTTGTTTGCTGTCAAATGAAACGAAATATATATAAAGAGGAGAACATAACAAGAACACCGAAAAAGTGAAGTGATTGAGGGCCAGTTTTTCAGTGCAAGTTGAACTCTGTTTGTCGTTTAAACTAAGTTTAAACTCAGAATGCAGTTTTTCAGTCAACTTTAAACGGAGTTTAAACTAAGTTTAAACGGCCGATTGTGCTCGGTTAAACTTAGTTTAACTTATCAGCTGTTTGCTTACTACTTCGTTTTGGTTGCAACAAATTTATTTGGGCGCAAGGAAACTAAGTTTAAATTTAAACTGAGTTTAAACCAGCACTGAAAAACTGGCCCTGAGTGTTATTAATTATTATAATCATAAGTTAGTAAAATACTTAAGTTGTTCGGCAGCACTGCATTGAAATACAGCCAACTTCACGAATATTTACAGTGCAATGAATGTACAAAAAGGAGAATATAAAGTCAAAATAAATTGAAATTGCACTTGAAAATTACTACACAAATAAGAAGAAAAGATTGCGGAAGCTTCAGATATAATTGAAACGTAGTTTGAAAAAGTTCAAAGTAACCCGCTATTAGATAGGACAGCAGTTAAAATATAATAAATTAAAAGTATAAAGAATAGAAAGAAAGAAGAAAAATATAGGACATTGCTTACAAAGGATTCCAATTTACGTGCATCATTTTCTTCCTAATATGGAATCAATTTCTGTGACTTAGATTACTAATCATTACTTCCTCTGCAACTGTAAACATTATATTTTGTGAAAGAGTTAAGACACCATACATTTATATTTAATTGAAGTACATTTCTTAACTTCGTTCTACGACTTAAAATAAACAAAACACAAAATAAAACATTTTCTAACCTATACTAAATATGGGCCGCGTTTTTCTCGAGCATATTGGCGGCTCGAAACTGTTCAACTGCGCACAGTGCCAAACAAATCTTACCAATCGTAGCCAATTGATTAGTACGCGATTTACTGGTGCCACGGGTGAGATTTATTGCATTGATTGTTTATCGTTAACTGCATTGTTCTCGTCGTTTTTGTTTGTATACTCACAGGTCGCGCTTATCTTTTTAAACGAGTGGTTAACCTGACCTTTAGCAATGTACAAGAACGGGTGATGCTGACTGGCCGCCACATGGTGCGGGATGTAATGTGTAAGAGTTGCGATGCCAAGTTGGGTTGGATGTATGAATATGCCACCGAAGAAACCCAAAAGTAAAAAATATCTGCTATTCATACATACATTTATGAAACGAAATTCTAATTCGATTACAGGTATAAGGAAGGCCGTGTTATTCTAGAGTATGCGCTCATAAATGAAACAGAGGGTTTCCAAGGCGAGAGTGTTGCAATTCATTGAAACAAAATATCATTTTATAGTTCATTTATCAAAAATTATCAACTAAAGGTCTGCCGCAGAATTCAGCTGACCACCTATAGCATTAGTCGCACTCTTAAGTTATTAGACTTTATCGATAGTATTGAATGATTACCAAAAGAAGCATTTGCGTTAAGTTAGAAATTTGATTGTCACTTGGATACTGCATATGTATATGGTGAAATCGCGATTTCTGTATGCGTAAGTTATACTCGATTGACACCTTTGTACTTGCCTTAGCATATGTGTTAATCGAAACTTTGCTAATAGAATATTTTATTGAACAAATTTGTGTTTTTTAGACTCCTTATATTATGTATCATAATTCGTAATAATTTCTTTACTATTTATCTAAGTATGCATTTTCTAAGTTTTTAATACTAACTTAAATCATTTACATTATTATACGAAAGCCAATTTCAAGAAATTAGATCGAGAATTGTCAAAATTATCTTGGCCGACGTATAAAGATGATGTTGAACGTTGTGTCCAGCATTTTAATAATACTATATATAGTTTATTTCAAAAGTTTGTACCTAAACGGGTTTGCGTACAAAAGGAGCAATCACAACCTTGGTTTACAAAAGAACTAAGAAATTTAAAAAATAAAAAGTCGCGATCTTTTAAACTGTACAAAATAACTGGTTTGCACACTAACTATGTTAAATACTCAGTTCTCCGACACGCTTACTTTGAATTAAATAAAAAATGCTACAGATCTTATTTGTGCAAAGTTAAAAGGAATTTAATAACAAACCCTGCATCATTTTATGATTTCGTTAACTCAAAACGCAGAGTGACTGGTTTTCCGTCTGCCATGAAATATCAAAATACCGTGTCTTGTGACTCCCAATCAATTTCCAACATGTTTGCCAAATTCTTCAGGTCAAATTACTCCATTACTTTGCCTCCGAGCAAACCTTATCCATATAAACTTTGTCCCTTAACCTCTGCTTTTATTCCGCAAATATCTTCTGAGGAAGTATTTTATTGTTTGAGTAACTTAAAAGAATCTTTTAAGGCTGGCCCCGATTTGATCCCGACGTGGTTCCTCAAAAACTGTGCTAAACATATTTATGAGCCCTTAACTAATTTATTTAATCTTTCTCTTAGGCTTGGGGTTTTCCCTTCAGCTTGGAAAGAATCATTCATTTTACCCCTTCATAAGACCGGGAGTAGGTCCTCTATAGAAAATTATCGCGGTATAGCTAAGATTTCTGCTATTCCTAAACTATTTGAGGCAATCGTTGTTGACCATTTAACGCATTCATTATCCTCTACAATTTCTAGCACTCAACACGGGTTCTCTAAGGGTAAATCTACCGTTACAAACTTGCTCGAGTTCACAACTCATGTTTCAAATGGATTCAGGGAATTTATGCACACTGATGTTATATACACCGATTTTAGTAAAGCATTCGACAGAGTAAGTCACGCTTTACTGATTCATAAACTCGATCTCCTTGGTTTTCAACCTAATCTCCTTCATTGGATATCTTCTTACCTCATGGACAGAACACAACGAGTTCTTTTTAAAAATAGTTCCTCAAACATTATTCATGTATCTTCAGGGGTCCCGCAAGGAAGTCACCTTGGTCCGATTCTGTTTTTACTTTTTATAAATGACATACCTTCTGTAATTAACTATTCAAAAATTTTATTGTATGCTGATGATGTAAAACTTTTTAGATCGTATCATTCTGTTGAGGAAAGGTCCTTACTACAGGCGGATTTAAATAACATGACTAACTGGTGTGAAGTAAATAACATGCCGCTAAACCTTAAAAAATGTAAGGTAATGTGCTTTTCTCGAAGGGCACTTCAACCGGCTTCTTATGACATATGTAACCATAACCTCGAACAAGTGTTTAACATTGTTGATCTTGGAATTACAATGGATCCGAAACTTAATTTTAATCTTCACATTAATGTTACAGTTAACAAAGCCAAGGGTGTTTTTGCATTTGTAAAACGATGGTCAAAAGAATTCAATGACCCATACATTACGAAGGCTCTATTCACAACGTTAGTGAGGCCAATACTGGAATATGGATCTGTTGTTTGGCACCCGCGCTATCAAGTTCATTCCGACCGAATAGAGTCAATTCAAAAACAATTTCTGCTTTTTGCTTTAAGAAATTTTCGTTGGGATTCTCAGTTGAACCTGCCCCCATATATAAGTCGTTTAAAACTCATTAATCTTCCTACACTTGCTAGTCGTAGAGAAATGCTAGGCGTAGTATTTTTAGTGAAGTTACTGACAGGCTTGATCTATAGCCCATCTCTTCTTGGTGAAATAAAACTAAACGTTCCCTCCCGAATTTCAAGACATTTCCGGCCTCTTTTTCTGAAGCCATGTAAAAGTAATTTTGAGTTAAATGAGCCACTCCGTAGTTTGTGCCAGGATTTTAACACTCATTCCGGTTCTTTTGATACTTCAGACTCACTTTTTTACGTAAAGAAAACTATACTCAATGCTCTCAATAATTGATACAAACATACTTATATATTACTACTCGATCAGCTGATGAGCATTTGTTCTGTAGCTGAACAGTTTTAGATCTCGACACTTAACAAACTTCTGCCTTTCATGACTCGGCGCAGCATATGTATATGAAAAAAAAAAATTTTTTTTTTTTTTTTATATATCCGTGCGTCATACGGATGCGCCCCTCGCGTCGGTCGGGCGGGTATGGAGGGAAAAAAAACCGTTGGGATTATTATTATTATTATTAAAAAAAAATATGCCAAATAAACATTTTAAATGTCCGCTTATCAGGTCATTGAACTCGGGCATACATATGTCGCCACAAGCAAATTATTTTGATTTCAGCAGATAACCACATACGTACTATATATGTATATACTTAAATCATGGTCATCTTCTTTAACCAGAAAAATTCCTTTGTTTATTTTCGTGTTAAACGCTTTAACTTATATTGAACCACATCCTTGAATAAGTACCTAGTAGATATGGCCAAATCATTCGAAGCTTTATTGAAGTATGGATATAATATTTTTTATTTAATTATGTCTGATGATATCGGTAGGTCCAGATATATAGAAATATAATCTGCAAATAGGCTCAGGACGAGAAGACTTTAAAATATATTGAATTTACTTTCTACCTTTTACACAATAATGCGCCTACAAACAGGGCTCAAATAAAGCCATATTCAACATATTTCTCTAGTTTTTTAGATTACGATTTATCAATTTCAAAGTCGATTATTCGTTATCAAATAAATGAACCTAATAAAGTAAATGGCAGAAAGAAAATTCATTAACCTTGGACCTCTCTTTAGTCCTTAGCCTATTTGTATATTTCTTTATGTCTGTACCTATTGATATCATTGGATATAAATAAATAATATTAAAGGTATTAAGAATTGTATTGCATGAGATTGGTAATTGCAAGCAGGTGTTTATTAAAGCACAAAAGATCTAAAGTCTGCGATGTTATCTTACAAAGTCTTGAGATGGGTAAAAGGAGCCGGAACCACTTTGATTAAATCCGTTATTGGGCGAATAGCTCAATCGACAACAGTTTATTCGATGGGTTATATTTATAATTTAACGTTTATTATTCTTTCTTAAGGTCTTTATATTATGCTTTGCTTTTCAGATAATAACAAGATTGTGCTTACGATTGCAAATGATCGTAAAAAAAGATGGTAAAATTTTATAAATCTAAGCTGAGGAAATGCATTTGAACTTTTGAAATTTTATTAAAAATCTATTATATCTTCGTGTTATTCAAATAACCACTATTGAAAGCGTTAAAGTTTTCCAGTCTTTTGCGCCATCGCTATAGCATTTTCATTGGCAATCATTTGGAATTCTTGGAAACGCTGTGAGACACGCTGATTCATTTTTAGGTACTTCTCCATACAATTCAGAGCACAGCGTTCCTAGAGTTTTATGAAAAGTTCAAGAGTTAATGAAAAAGAAACCCGACTGTAAAAAATGTTTAGTTACCTCATTGTCTTTAACAACCCGCGAAGTAAAATCACGGACACAATCTGTGAAGCACATTTCCGACAATTTATTATAAGACGTCAGAAAATCGGAAAACTAAAGCAAATAAAGAAATATTTTGGTTTTAGCAATACACAATATTCAACGACGAAACTCATTATGCAAACTCACTGTTTTCATCTGATCCTTGTCCAGGTTATCGATTGAAGCATTTTGACCCGCTTCCACCATAACTATGCTGTGACTTTTATGTTATGGTTTTCAAATTAATGCTATTTTATTTCTTTTCACTAAAGCATACAAATCATTAATAAATCCTTAAAGGAGGTAATTTGCATGCACTTGTATTTTTTTTGGTTATGAAAGGCCAAAATGCACAGCTGATTTTCATTACAAAGTAGTGTTGCCAAGCATTTGCAAAAATATACATGATTACCAAGTAGTACGAGTTCAACCAATGAGTAAGTAAAAGCATAAGGGATCAATCTCGGGCGCCTTGTAATGCGTTTCTTCAAAAAATCGGTAAAATAGTCGATTATAAGTGACGTCAAATCTATTCGATCAATATTATTTGGTGCCACCTTAAAAGAAAATATCTCGTTTTTATTAAAAAAAAAAAGTGACAATACATAATTATGCCGTTAAATCGAGAGTACCCATAGATTTTGGGTAGAAAAGTTTTCTTCTAATACGCAAAGCACTCTCATCGCACATGTTTCGGCGCCATATAAGGACGGACATTATGAGGGATTTGTACTCGAGATTTTTGTTCATCAAAGCAAATGAATTTTGTTAAATTAAGCTATAGTAGACGTTTCACTATGCATCCTTTTCTTTTTGCATCCATGTCCCTTCCATCGCATCTCCCGATCCACAATGATTTGAATTAAACTGGCGGATGAGATAAGAATTAAAGAGGGTCAAAACCAATGCGAATTCATACCAGGGAGACTCATTTGAATTTCGTTTAGAAAGTCGGTCCTTCAAAGCAAAATAAAACAATCTAATCTGCTATTTTTGCAACATTACTTTATGTGAAATAGCCATGTTCAAGACGTTATAATATCTAGCTTGTGACCTTAACTTGTGCTCACAGGAGCCTGCGTTCTTATCCTAATTAAATGAAAAAGTTTACTTGAGCAAAGGAAATTATACAAAAAATTACACAACTTTTTATTTTGGTACTACCGCTACCACCTTGTATAAATTCTAAAATCGAACAATTCGGTAATATATCCTCCCTTATCTTAATTGACTTTTCAGCACTTACAGGTTCGCATACGCTTTTAAGGATCAATATTCGCCTTTTATCTTTCATCCTGCTAGTTGTTTCAAGTAGTATACTTACTTTGAAAATAATCTGTAACATGTACGAAAATTTTATATATATTTTTTTTTAATAAACGATCTTATATATTTCCTTCCATATGCAATTTTAGTGCCAAATTTAAACACAAAATAAATATATTTATGTATATATTGTATGTATGTTTTGTTCCAAAAATGTATTTGTGTTTTATGCTTTATGAAACTAGATTTCTCAAATTTTTGCTCTTCTAATTCCTAGTTATGTATGTGTGAATCTTTTAGTTCAATATTAAGGTTATCTGTATTGTTTTTTTTTTTGTTGTGATAGGTTGTTGTTTAAATATTAAATTTTCTTCGTTTTATTCGTAGCCTAAATTGTTGCGCGCTTCACACAATTCATCCCTTTTACTTCATGCAGTGGACTCTTCACTATAAATTGCTTGGTTGTAGAATTACATTAAAATTTTTTCTGGATTTTCGCACACACATACAACTGGCATATACATACATACATACATATAATCGTTTTAGCTGCGCAAATAATTTCAACTACAAATACGAATGTTTCAACAAAACAAACACTATCGTCTATTTGCATGTGTATACCCGACACAAATTTAGTGCGTTACAGCATAAAATAAAAATAAAATAAGAAATAACTAATTTCTAAGTTATTTACAGTGATACAGTAATAATATATGTATGTATATTGCTTAGAATTACAATTACAATTAGAATTACATATGTATATGGTTACATCATATTTTGGATAGGTAGACACTTTTATATAAATGTAGGTATTCATACTATATCCAATCAATGTTAACTACATACATGCATATGTACGTATGTAGCTTTTTCGTTCGCATCTCTCTTAATAGCAACATATAAAGCAATCGCTTTTTTTTTGCACATAAATGAGTATAAGGTAATACACTTGCTATAAGCAGAACATTATGATATCTTAGCACTTAAAAACAATTTCAAGAGGACCGATTGATTGACTTTTAGTTTATCTTATATTTACTTAGTTACATACATACATACAATATTAAGTTTTTAAAAAATATATACCAAAAGTATGCGTAATTAAAAAATTAATTTAATTAAGATAAAAGATTGCGCAATAAAAATTTAAGGCTTACATTTATGGTTTAAAAGAACATATTTTATGCGTTTTAAAACAACAAAAAAATCAAATTGCAACCAGTTGATGGGAATATAGACAAGTTTCAAAATGTTCATCAATAATGCTTAAAATTTTAATTAAAAAATTAAAACTAATATACAGCGAGCTGCAACTGTAATTATTACTGTGGTGTAAAACAAATTCGTCTAGTGATTATCTTTGACTGTAGCTTTTGTAGACACGTTGGGTGCCGCTGCGTGTTGACGTCGTTGTGGGACTGGCGCCA
This sequence comes from Philophylla caesio, assembly GCA_963971545.1. Classification (NCBI taxonomy): domain Eukaryota; kingdom Metazoa; phylum Arthropoda; class Insecta; order Diptera; family Tephritidae; genus Philophylla; species Philophylla caesio. Next base: position 21,585,156 of record OZ020607.1, read on the forward strand.
TTGTCAATTGAATCAACACTTGTACTCGCATTGGCAGCGGATGTTGAAGCGTGATGTGTTTCTAAATTTAGAGGAAGCGCGACGTCATCAGACTCATTCATTTCGTGCACCAAATCACGTTTCTTGAAATAATCAATTAATTTCTTTGTGGATTTTATGTGTGCTACTGCGGAAGCTTCCGACTATCCCATGTAAAAAAAAAAAAAACAAGAAAAATTTATTACGTAAAAACAATGTTAAGCAAAAATAACGGATTTATAATAAATCAGTATTTCTTTTGCACAACTTACACAAGTTAGATCCATGAAAGTATAATATTTTTCCAGTACACTGACAATTTCTTTGAATCCATTGCCTCGCAAATGACTGCGCACTAGCGCTTCGTATTCCTCATTGTCAGTGATTAAATGACCAATAAGTAGGGCTGCGTAACTACCCTTGATAGTATGCTCCATGTGATGGCCAGAGTTTTTCAGCACTGTAAACGAAAATTAGAAGTGGGAGATAAAAGACAGATAGCTACATATGTAGAAAACACACGAGCTCTTTTACAAAAATCAGATTCTTCTTACTCGTGGTCTTTATAAGAAAAGCCATCCATATACCTATTAAAAAATATTTAAAGCTTATACCCTGTCAGCAAAACATTTTGGGTTGATATAGCCCTGTTACATATATTGTACCGATTTTGTTGTGGCAACATTCCTTACCAGCCCATACGCCGCTTTTTCCGTTTGCTATGAAGCGGTTGTTGGATTTAGGTATGCATAATACTATGTTCAATTTCTTAATGTACTAAGCTAACGCAAAATTTACCCCATTTGTCGGAATACATTATTTTTGTTAAGATTCAGACCTCAGTACCCTCAGTGCCTTATAACACCTCCCCTAGCCAGAGAGCCTCTATAAACCCTAAGATGGATCCCGGTGATAGGAAGAGAATAAGCTCCATGTCAGAGAAGCGACATACATCGTTCGAACAGATACCCAGATTATGCAGATGACACCGCAACCCGCAGTGGCCTGTAAGGATACCTATGAGGATTCTAAGTTTTGCTTTTGGGAGGTTTATAAGTTACTTAAATCTTTTGTTACTATATCCCCTCAATAATTTAATTTGCAATATCGACATGAACATATAAGTAAATTGAAGAATTTTTGGTTGTTGAAAGCTCCCCTTTTTCAAGTGGCTCAAATGCACTAGAGGATGATATCCTGATTAAAGCTTTCCCTACATCGATTTCTGTAGTAACAAACGAGCCCATCAATCTCATTTTGGAGTTCAAAGGAATACTTCCTTTATTCTCGATTAAGATAGACCTTTTGTAATGGTTTTTATAATGATTGATTGATATCTTGCAAATAAAGATTGAATTATGTTCTCATTGCAAATGCAAATTTAAAGTTTCGTGGAAACACATAAATGTAAACAAACACCAGCTGACAGCACTAATTATTGGTAAGTCAGAGTACAGAAAAAAATTAACGTCAATCTCAACATACAGCCAGTGGTCGCAGTGCTTACCTCAAAATTAATATCTTACATATTCCTTCGAGCAAGTAATACTTACAATTATTTACAGTTTCATCCACTTCTTCTTGTTTCTTCTTGTTCTTATCGGTACTATCCAAAATGGCATCTGTATTCTTTTCGACCAATCTATTTGCAAAACGAAAACTTAAAAATATACTTTTGACATTAATACAAACGCCAACTTACCTAGCCAATTCCTCGCATTTATAAAAATATTCCATCACAGCTTGAACAGCAGTCACCTTATTATTTTGATGGCTACTGTATTCGGGTGGCGCATGAACTTTCATTATCGCCACTCGGTTGGGTATCGTATACATGGTGAGATTGATAAGCAGCAACAACACCTGATTATTCAATTAAATAGAAATTAACAAACACACACATTAAGTTTATTGATATTCTTTTATCCAAGTGAAAATTTTACTTACCAGAATACTCAGCTCAAAGACACAGCGTTCAGGAATGTAGTTGGGTGCTTGAAGTAGCAAGCGGAAACTGGTTTCTATTACAGCATTGCGTTGACCAAGCATTTCGGCACCCAACGCTTTCGCCGGATTAAATGTATGCGTTAAATTGATGAGCACCTTGAGGAGCGGGAACAAGAGCTCTCGCATCACTGCACCGGGATTATCCTTATCTTTAGCAGTTGGCTCTGACACATCCGAAACATGTCGCATTATTTCACGATCGCATAAAGTGAAAAGTGAACATAAGGTATGAATAGCGGCGCCTTGACCATAAGTGAGCACATATCGTTGATTCTCCTCATTAAGCTGTGTCACATTCTCCAGCACTCGCATACAACGCTCCACAGTCTTCATATTGTCTAGTAGTGACTGCGTCCAGTGAATGCTTGTGGCACCATTGCTGCATTCAATTACTGGCCGGCAATTGTCCGAAATGGTTTTGATAATGTGCTCTAGACCACCAAGTGAGCGCAGCTCTTCCTTGAACCAATCACCGGCACGTTTGGAAGTCAACGAAAGTAAAGTTTCCATCGCCAATGTGCCGACCGTAAGTGTGTCCACATTGAGATGCGCAGCTTTACCTTGAGATTTAATTTCTTCGCAAAGTTCGCGCACTTTTTGCCGATTACGTTCGTAATTGACGCGATCTGAAGGTGCAGCTTCAATCTCCGATTCGAGCAGGTTCATCATTAATTCAAGAGAATCACGATCCAAATCCATATTTAGACCCTCCTGCGAGAGTATAAACATAATTGCTGAAGTGCAAAGTCCCAGACTCTGGTCCTGATTGGCATCGGAAAGTGCCTAGTTTAGAAATAGTTCAAAACATTCATAGTTACGGATTTCTTATCGAAATATCATATTTAACAATATTAATTACGGACTTACCTTAAAAAATTTGGTTACTACGCCATGTGCTCGTACATGCATTCGAAAAGTGGGAATTAAACATTTCGAAGCCAGTTGCAGTGCTGACAAGCAGCGCGTTGGCGTTGGATTGTGCGGTTGCAGGGCATCCAATATATACTCGACATCGTCATCCATTTCTTGATATTCACCAATTTCTTGTATTTGATGCGCTGTTTTCACGTTGCGCACGACAGTGTAAAAACCTTTAGCTTTACGATCGACCTTTATACTCGTCACTGTGTCACCCGCGGCATCAATATCCATGTCATATGGGCTGTTGGAGCGAATTTGTGCGTTATTTGCTTTTGTGACACGCGTCATCTTGCCAAGTAATGGACTATTTTCGCGAGATATGCCGCTGGGACTTAAGTCCTCGCTGAAATCATCGAAAATAGCATCGGCAGTAGAACGAATGGCGGCTGATGGTACACTTGTTTCTTTCTTCGGCAAAGGTGAAGCGTTGCTGTTACACGCTGTGCTGCCGTTCGCATCAGCATCCCAACTATGCTTATATAAATGACGTTTAGCAGCTGCTGATTGATCGGTCTGATCTTGTGGGACAAGAGCACGACTCTTGAAAATGCTTCCTTTCTTCTTTGAGATCACTAATTTAACAGACACGCGCTGTTGCTCCACCTCGCCATTAGCACTTATACCACCTTCATTACTGACACCGTACACGACATGCTCGGCTAAGAGTCCGGCTGTTGGTGATTCTACAACTGCATTGCAATTTACCTGATTGTCTAATGTCAGCGTTCGCTTAAATTTGTCTTTAATCTTGTAATCACGTCGTGGCGGCGATGATGGCGTAGCACTAGCTGGACGGGTTAACGAATTAGAATTGGAATTAGAGTCATGCAAGTCCAGTGTTGGCGTTAACGTTTCGGTTTGCAGTTGTGCGGTTAATTGCGGGGATATACTAGCGTTCAAATCACCTACTTCAGCCGAATCTGTGTAATCGATGTTCGCCAACTTTTCAGGCGGGCCATGTTCTTGGGCACCCAATAATTCTGCAGATGGTTGAAGCACTTGTGTTACTTGTGGATTCTTACGCTTCCTACCGTAGCTGCGTGGTGCCGGTGGCGTACTACCTGTGCGTGGTGATGTGCTAGCTGTGCTACTTTTGGTTGCGGCAGCGGCGGCGGCTTCTTCCGCGGCACCCGCTTTTGCTGACAAACTGGCTGCAATTTTATTGATATTGTTATTGTTATTGTTCGAATTATTGTTGTTGCTAGTGTTGCGCGGCGGCCGACCACGCCGTGGGACAGGGACTGCCGCAATAACTGACACCTCAATACTATCTGTTGTTTCGTTTTTTGCAAGCTCTTTTCTTGGCACGTTTGCTGAATCTGTGGTATGCTTAATTGGTGACTCCATGGCTTCTGTAGATGATGAGTTGGGATCTTCGGTTGCTGTCGTTCCTTTCTTCGGCCTTCCTCTCGTTGGTCGCTTACTTATTGGCATACTAGTTTCTTCCTCAACGTTAGCGGATACTACTGGCGCTGTAGGTTTTCGTCCTCGAGTTCTTGTTGTTGTAACAGGCTGGCTTTTCTGAGGCGATGTGCTTTTTTCTTCTTCAACAATATACTTTGCTTTGGCACCACGACCGCGACCACGCGTCACTCGCCGATTGGATGTACTTTCTGGTTCGGTTTCCATATTTTCACCTCTTTGGTGTTCTGCGTCGCTGTTATCCAAAACATCCATTTGCTCTACTACGCCGTTAATTTTCGGGTCTTTGGTGTTGATATTAGCACAGACGGAACCATGCAGGCTCTCATCTCCCCGTAAAACCGCTAAAATATCTTCCTGTAATGGTTCTTCCACCAAATTCGTTGCACGTTGACTCACCTCGCCGTCCATCATCATGGATTCCAAACGAGACTCAATATCTGACGGTGGCGCGACTAATGACGAATGTTGACTTGTCTCTAAATCGCTGGTGATGACGCTAGATCCACGGCTATGTATTACACAGCTCTCTTCCTGTACTGCCTGCGTCAGAAGTTGCGGTGTACTATTACCTTTGGAGGAAATGCTACCCAAAACAGATGACTGAGAGTCAAAGTCCCGTTCCGAAAGTGCTGGCGGTGAAATAACAGTGCGTCCGAAGATGGACGGCTGTTGCTGCTCCATGTGCGCGCTGAACGCCAAATGTGGAGAGGGTGTTTTAAATTCTCCACCACTAGTTGTGGCAATATTTGTTTGTAAAGAATTAGAAAGCTGTTCTAAAGCAGCATGTCTTAAGTGCTTGTGTTTTTTACTTTTGATTTTTTTGTCGACAGAAGCGGTACCTGACTCGGCGGCAACGGCTGCTTTGTGTGCTGCTGCAGCGGCTTTTGCTGCCTCTGCGGCTTTCATGGCGTTTCGTATCACGTCCGTTTTAATTATTAACTTTAAACGTTCTTTAGGCGGTTTATCAGGCGAAATCTTTACGGTTGAGTAATTGATTTCAGGAGGGTCTTCAGTATTTTGATGTTTATGTGTTAATGATACATTTTCCGCATGTGGAGCAGGGACTGTCGGCGGCGGTAGCACGGAGTCAGGTGATGGCGGCCGGAGCGGTTTGACAATGATCTTTGGTGTATTGAATACCGTCGGCTGGTGAGCGGGAGGAACTTCTTCAGTAGAGGTGTGTCGAGATTTTGATGGTTCCGTTTCGTGTAGTTGATGCGGGGAGTTGACGTTGTTGCTTGCAGGCTGCTCTTCGCTGTCAGTACTCACCAATCGCGATGTACCCTAAAAAATTTCAAAGTTTTTTTTTATTTATTTGATTGGAAATCAAACTTTTCAATGATATAAAATATTTTATAAGTTTGCAATTTATTACCCATACATATATTAAAACATTGCAAGTTAAACAAAAACACTGTATTTAAAAATTTTTCAAAGAGCCAATTTTTACAAAAACAATTTTTCTCGATATTTGAAATGAAAGAGAGCAACGCGGAAACAAAAATGCGCGCTTTTTTCGCTGTTTGTTGTTACACTTCTTTAATGTCTGCTTTTATAGTTTTTTTTCCTCCAATTCCATTTTAAATGGTCTTTATTTAGTTTTCTTTGAACATTTGAAGGAAATTAGACATAGTCCATTGTGAATGAAGGTGAAAATAAATATTTACCATAATAGTGGTTGAAAGGCTAGTGGGGAGAAAATGTTTGTTGTATTGGATAAGAGCTGGAAGATGGTTATAGAAATAAACATACAGCTGTGTTCATAAAATTAGTAGTAAAATTCAAAATAATATTTTTTGAAACATAAATTTATTAAGATCTATAACCGAAGCTATATAAATAAAAAAGTTTCAAAGCTTATTAAATTTCCCGAAAGTTAAACAAATTTCTTAAAATTGCAATCATAATTTTAAACTTTTTATTCAATTTCAGTAAAACAAAGTGCAAGCTTCAGTTGGCTAAGAAGTACCGATGATTTATTAGAATTTTTTTAGAAGGGTGTCAAACATTTTCTTCCATATAACGTACTCGTATCATCAAAATCTAATTTTATAATTAAAAAAAAATTTAATAAATCACCGTACTTTTTCATCTACTGTAGCTTGCACTTTTTTTTTTACTGATATTGAATAAAAAGTTTGAAATTTTGATGACAATTTTTTCAAATTTGTTTAACTTTTGCGAATTTAGTTTGTAATTGAATGTACTACAAAACTGCACATCCAGAATTTTCCCAAAAGGCCTAAATAAAAAGTTTGAAATTGTGACGATTTGTTTTAGAAATTTGTTTAATTTTAGCGAATTTCGAATAAACTTTGATACTATTATTGATCTAGCTTCGGTTATAGATAAAAAAAAATTTAAATGAAAATTATCATAAACAAATAAATATAAATTTCAAAAAATATAATTTTTAAATTTACTGACCTTGCTTGAACTCTTATATAGCCTAACGATACGAGTTGGGTAAATGCAATTACATATACAATTACAATTACAATTACCTTACTTAGTAATTGTAATTATTTATTCTGCGAATTAACATCAATTAATTTGTATTAGTTATTTAAGTTTATACTCAATCCTAAAAAGTCTGTAAGAATCACAAAGTTCTAACGGGACAGTTCTATTCCTGTATGCAATCAAAATTCAATTACCTTGGGGAACTCTAATTTCATTCTACGGAATGGAAAAAAATGGCATTACTCGCACAACACTTTTTGTTTAATTACAAAATAAAATTTCTTGTAATTGAATTAAAAAAAAATATTTTTGAAATTACTTCTAAGGAATTGATAATGTTTTCAATTTCTTTGCTGTGAGGTGAAGGAATAGATTACTTATTTGTAATTAAATGTAATATAGTTTCTAAAGAAATCATTACGACCCAGCTCTGTAAGCAATATAATTTTCATTGCATGTGCCACTTTAAATTTATGTATTGTATGTATGTGTATACCTTGGAAATCCTTAACACGATTGGCGGATGTTCAGGTGTTTTCGGCGCCAAGACGGGTGCAATTACCGTCGTATTGGCTGCAACATTCCCAATTGTTGTTGAGTTACCAACAACGGACGTAGGCGCTGGTGCAGCAGGCGGCGGTAGATCCGGCTCCGCCGCCGCAATATCTGGTTTACTCTCATCTATTTTCGGCACATCCGCAACTTCTTCATTAGTTGAATTATTTTTTGGATATATAATATCCTTGAGTGGAGTTGGTATCCGTTCGTCCTCATCATCTTCACAATAGTTGACAACTTTGCGTGCTCGAGAAATGATACGAGATGGGGCCGCCTCAGGCTTTAATTTTTTCTCTTCTTTCTTCTTTTTTTGTTTAGATTCGATAACTGGTTTAGTGACATCTCCAGAAATATTACCTTCGTCTTGCGTACTCGTAGCGGGTTTAGCACTGGCCTTCTTCGGTGATTTTTTCTTACGTTCGCTCGAATTTGCTTTCGGTAATTTCAATTTTATAGGCTCACGTACAGAAGTGCCAAGCGAGCCTGCATTTGATATTCCAGCAAAGTTATTTTCGCGTGTTGGCGAACCTGGTGGTCTAGGCATATTCTGAATTATTTGTGCAATCACTTCGGGTGGCGCACTGTTGCGTGATTTAAAAAACTTTTTAGGCTTTGGCGGCTCCGGTACCGAAGGTGACATATCATCATCTAGCAAAGACGCAGGGCTCTGAGCTGGGCTTGCAGCTGCGGCTGCAGCGGCAGCTGCTGCTGCGACGGCTGGAGAAAGGGCAGCTAAAGCGTAGGTTCGAGTGGATGTGAAACCTATCTTGCCCCATTTTCCAACAGTACCTACCGAGCGAGCTACCGTTGGTCTATTTGTATTTTCTTCGCCCTTGCAAAGAACATCTAGAGGAACGACGATATTTTTACCCCAACGTGACATTATGCTAAGAAATTAATGTCGCAGACGTGTTACCAAATGTTTAGGTGATACAATAATTAAATTTTTTCGATTTTTAAATACAACGAAATGAACATTTTTTTTTTATTTGAATTGCAAATTATATTTATACATATTTAGTATGTATGTACATATGTATATAACCCTTATCGGAACTGTTTTAAAACATCCAGAAAGCAGAATTTCCTTCATCTTACAATCACAGCGGGGAGATACTTATTTTCTTGGTTTTAGAAGTTAATGTTTATTGCAATGACACAATTAATTTTTGTAATAGTCTTTGGGGTACAAGAATTCAGATCAAACAATTATTTTTGTATAGCATTATGCAGGTGTTTCAGTTCAATGCAATTTAGGTTTGTTTTTTGTTTTCTTTTGCATATGTGCAGTCGCCGCATGATAAATGTTTGAGTTCCCCACATTTTAATTATTTATATTTTCACCACGACGGCCAGTAAACACAACACAAAACGTCAAAATTGTTTTTGTTGTAATATCATGTAGTTTTCTTTCGGCGCGACTTTCAACTTCTCCACCAATAAGACGTTCGTCTCTTCAAAATCACTAGCACTTTTTTTCCTCCCTAGCCTTCCACTCAATGGATCAGACCAGATGCAATGAAATTTCACAATCTAAAACTATATCACATTTCTCCATGATTATATAGTGACATATTTTGCAATACAAATTACCACCACTGTAGGCCGATTAGCGCAAATAAAAGCCAACAGTTGCACAAAAAATTACAAAATTTACCACCAATTTGCTTTCACATTCGTATTCACACTGCCACTGTATCTTTATGGTTTTCTTTGTAGGACAGACGGCGAGTGCACACGATATTTTGATCACTTTTAAAAAAACGACCTCCACATTTACAATGTTTAAAATATTTTCAAACGTTTACTTGCAAACTGTTTTAATCACTTGATATATATTTATTCACGGAAACTGATTTCAAATTGATATAAAAAGAAAATTATTTTTGTCGAAGTTTACTGCTTTTATGTATCGAAGCCATTTTTATTTTCCTTGCTCCTTATTCACCACGTTCATGGAACTGCCATTCGCTTATGTTTTTCAATTGCAGTTATTATGATTTGAGGGTTTTAGGAGGAATAAAAATTTTTAAAGATTGAAAATGCCGAAAATAAATAATAAAAAAGTGGTATGTATTAGTCGATTTTAAATGTTTAATTTATTTGAGGTATCTACATACATATGTAAATCATTGCCCGGCGAGAGTTTTTCAACGCATGCTCTAAATTTTTGATCAACTGAAGTCAACTTACATGCTGCGTGATTTTTCTGTCAAATTTGTTTCACAAAGAACTTGAAGCTCAACATAAATCAACGCCCGCCGTCAAATCGAAATGTCATATCAAGCAAATTTTGGTATTGTAGTTGGCTTTTGACGCACACTTTTCGCTTGATGATTGATCCCACACAAAATGTACATTAGCAATTTTGACAGTAAATTGGCGGCGTTCGGGAATATTAATTTGGACTCTTTAAAAGCTCAACTTAATATTACCGGCGTACATTTTCAACGCACATATGCAAATTTTTCACTTTCGATCATTTAAAATAAACTTTTCTTAAGTTAACTAACTGTGTATCAGTTGTTATAAAAAATAGTAGACATTTTTTTTTAACATTTGGTTCACTCAGTCAATGTTATTATGAAACTTTAACGAATTATCAATTAGCAAAATTCTTTTGTTCATTTTGTACGATGTAGAAATTACCTTATATTCTCGTAAATTTAACGTGAACTTATTTTCTACATTTTTTATACTTCAATTTTCTTGTCATTATTTGCAATGTTCCCTTTATTATGTTTGCTTATTATGCTGGGTTTGATTAATGGGTTTCTTAATTACTGACGTCAACAACTGCCGTAAGTGACGTCGATATTGCAGTCATTGATATCGGTATGGCAGTGTAAGTCATACCTTGAAAAATGGTATCACTTTTATCCGCTTTAATTTAACGAACCACTTGTAACGATATTTCGCTAGTATTGCGCGCTCTAAAAGAGTTAATTTTTGTTCATTAACGCAGTACATTTGTTTTATCGACTGCACTCTTCTAACACTCTCTAAATTCGAAAGTTAAGTTTTCTTATTTAAACTTTTTATTACCTTTTTATTAATGTTAAGTCGTAGACCAATATTCTGTAAATTGGTACAAATCTCAAAATTTGTTAATACAACATTGAAATTAATACCATTCTTCGCTTTAAGTTTTCTTTATTTATTTTCTAAAAAAAATTTTATTTTTTGGACATACTCATACTTGTTCATCATTTATTCACCTCATTTTTAACTTTTAGCTCTATAAGAGATTAGACTGTTTACTTACTAGTTCAGTGAAATGAAATAAAATTAAAAAAAAAGATTTAAACCAAACTTTTTGGTAAAAACAAATATAAGATATTTTAACAAAAAAATAGATCATGTTTAATTTAATTTATAATGTAGTAAAGTTGTAAAAACATAAAAAAATATAAGCATTTTTTTTGATACATTCAACAGAAAGAGGATGTAAGATAACACAATTTGGAATTTGTCAAACCTTATGACTTTACGACAATATGACACTTTACGACACCGTTTGAGTCCCCTAACTATACATATAAATACAATATGATTTGAATTTAACACTAAAATTACATATTTGAAATAAAAGTTTAAATAATTGACACTTTCAATGACAGAATGTTCCTAACTTAATTCCATTTATTTTTTTAAATTAGCTTTAGTTGGGTTTATCATCCCACATTAATTTTTCTTTATTTAGTATTGGAGCTTTGATTTCAAGCAACTTAAAAAGTTAATTTTAATTATATTATGATCTTTTAATACCTCTTAAACGATATATTTTTCTTTGTTAACAGATATTTCGCGATAATTTTGGCAAGAAAATTACAGTTGAAATTTACTCATTTTTTGATAAAAAGTAAGATTTCAACTTAAACATAACAACTAAATGTTTACTTATTTATATTTATTCGATCAAAAATAAAAGTTAAAATTCATGAACCAATTATACCAGATCACGCAATACGAAGTGAGAGAAAAATATAATTTTCTGTCAAAAGCACTACGTTGACACCATCCCTACAAGAACAGTGCCGGTCAAATTACCGTTAAACTGATGGTCAGTGACTGAAAAAAATTTGTCAGCACTTAGAAAAAAGTTGCTACCAGTTTCTTAGGGCCACTATCAGCTGTGCTCCCAGTTTCACATTCACAAATTTCCCCGTTGATTCGGTTTCAAATCACATGTTTGGTGCTCCCAATTTCAGATTCACATACATTTTTGTGAATTGAATCCGAAAGCTTGGTTGTATGAGAAATGAAAAGTAAATGACAAAAAGTGTGTGCATATTTGATTATTTTTGATTGAAATAATTTTCAAATTATTCTTTGATGTTTGTAGAAGCCATTTATGAGATTTCTGTATTAGTTATTCATTGAAATATGCGTATTTTTAAGTGTTTTGCTGATGACTCCTTAAAAAATCAAACATAGCTGAATCCGAAAGGGAAATTTCAACAACAGCTGTTTGTGAATTGCCACAACGATAACCGATATGTGTGGCAGGGATGACCTGATATGTGAAGAAATTATGAAATTGGAAGCACACTAATTCACTTTCACAGGAAATTTTTAAAATACACATTTTTTTGTTTGCCCGAGCATCTCCTATCATTTGTGGTATGCGTCTTTATATTATACCACAAATGGAGGGACCTACAGTTTTGTGCCGACTCCGAACGGCAGATGTATTTAAGGAGAAGCTTTTTCATGGCAGAAATACTCTCGGGGGTTTGTCATTGCCTGCCGAGGGGTGACCGATATTAGAAAAAAAACTTTTTCTATGGTTAAGATTTTGCTTGCCTTGACTGAGATTCGAACCTCGGACTTACCGGCATATCGAGTTATAGCACGCACCGCTACCAACTCGACCACAGCGGCCAATAGCAGCTATAATTACTACTGCTTTGGGTGTTGTTTTTTTCTCTAAATCTTTCCTACAAAAATTCTCCTTTAAATGAGCTAAATTTAAACCAAAAAATACTTCAAAAATAACAAATGTAAAGCAATTTAATTTATATATATATACATTTTTAATTTATAAAATTATTATAATTTACAAAATATTTGATATCTGTTTCAATGAACATTGCTATTAGGAATGTGACTCCGAGTCGACAAAATCGATTATTTAATAATCAGTTTTTTTCTTTTCAAGATAAATCGATTTGTAAAAAATCGATTTTTGAAGAAATAGTTGATTTTTGTATATACTCGTACTTCGATTTTTTTTATAAGAAAAATGCTTATTCAACATATTAGTGAAAGTATATTATGAACAATTGATTCAAATAAAAATCGTTTTAAGATAATAAGTTTACAAAAATAACCAATAGGACGATTTTTCGACTATAAATACACATTAGAATATATATATACTCGTATACCATATACACATTTTCTGCCCTGTTAAATATTTTATTGGAGTAAAAATAGTAAAAAAAAGAGCATGAAATACAACGAGAATTGTTTGGTCTCAAAACTGAAATACAAAAAAAATCACCTCACATCAAAAAAGTAAAGAGAACTATAATTATTATAAATGTTCAGTATATCTTAAAATTAAAATACACAAACAGTTTTTCCTTAAACTTACCCATTTTTCACCCATCGCACAGATGGCATTGTTTACAAAAATCGATTTAAAATGTAAAATTTATGTAATCGATGTTTACCTTTAATTAAATCGAGAATCAGAAAAAAATAATCGATTCTTTTTTCACTTCCCTAATTGCGACGGCTGTTTACTGAAAATGGGCTTTCCGCTGACCCAACCAAAAGTAGGGTTGTGTTCTTCACAAGAAGAAAAAAGTTGGATGGCCTCATCCCCCTTACACATTTCGGACTTCTCCCAAAGTTAAGTATGTTAGAATAATTCGGGATACAAAACTGTTATGAAAATTCCATGTAGAGTATTATAACTCTAAGGCACTGACTGTTACCATTATTTATGAGATTCGAAAATTTTAATTTCCCTGAAGATATATGCTGGTTTAAACCCAACATTGAGCCCAAACTTACACATTGTCGTGTATTGATGACTTCAAAATTGACTGTGAGTCTTCCAAACTAAGGTATTTGCTCAAGGCCATGAAATACGTTTTGGAGGGGGAAGCAGTTAACATGTCTGCAGCTATAGCTAACTTGCAACTATTAAACTACATCCAAACTAGTTTGCAAAGCAAGTATCGACTAACTAATGTTAGTTAACATAACGATAATGCTTTACTCTAGGTACCCGATCACTCGGGAGTACCTATAATGAGGAATTCCTCGATCCGCAACCATCGGCAATTGGAGCCAGCATCATAAATTGGGTAAATACTAGACTGGGCGACAAAAATAAGTTTGCAACTTAATTTTTTTTTTTAGTGTTTTACGCAGTTAGTAAACAAAAGCTGAATGGCGAATATTAAATTAATTTATTTAATATATACATAGTACTAAACAATTTTTTTCATATTTTACATTACATTTCGGAATAAATACAGGTGCATATCTAAATACATATGTATGTATGTATACGCGTATGTACTTAAGTGTGGGCTCCTTCCTTAAGGTTTCAAAATAACTTTGAACACATTATTTGCATGCTTGCGTCCATTAATTATGTAAGCTAGTGGATCATCATCAACGGATTCCATTAAATTGTTGCAAGTTTGATTGATTGGAAACATGAATGACAAGTCAATATCATACCGGGGAAGTTTTTCTCTGAAATTCAACAACAAAATGAAAAAAGCATAATCAATTACAAAACATTGAACTTAGTTTACACATGAAGACATTTCAAAATGATGTTATTATGTTTATTTTTCTTTATTTGGATCTTCCAAAGCAGAAAAGTGTAAAATAAGAGAAATATATTGATGAATTTAAAATTTCCTACTTAGGCCAAAATAGCACTTGTTGAAAAGAGCCTTCCTTCAATTGATCTCGAGGCTTGAATTATTTTCTGTGTTAATGCTGGGTTCTAGAAAAAAAAAACTTCGCCATTTGCCTCTTTCATTTGCAAAGTTACGCCGGTTATTCTTATCACGAGCAGACAGGTTCTTTGGCACTTGGTGCCCATAAACCGAGAATATTCGCTCGATATTCAGGCTGGTGTTATTGGTGGAGTATTTGCTTGATCCTAATTACAGAAGGTCTTTCACTACTTCAAAGTTTTAACTGCCTACAGTGAGGTGAGTTCCAATACGCTAAGGCCTTTTGTTTGTTGCCGAGGTTCTTTACTTTGTCATCATTCACTGTTAGCCCAACTTTATGTACATTTGTTTATGGTGACGCTGTGATAGGCATATCGCCTTTCAGCATCATATTGTTGAAGTTGCACGAAAATGAGTCATTTTGTTTAAATCCCCTTTTTGGCCTGGGCCCCGCTTAGCAGGTCCATCCCATCAGTAGGTGATGAAAGTCTTCAGTCTTTCACACGGTTTAATCAATAGGATCCTATACGCGATATTAGGTAGGTTTATTCCTGCGGTACTTGACACAAAAAACCGGATTAATATTGTGATTCGGCCAATTTCTTTGAGAACACAATCTTCTGCCATGTATTCTTCAGGCCTCAACAGCTAAACCATCCACCCTATCAGCTCCTTCTTGTCGCCTTAAATTCCTCAGACTAATACTGTCGGCTCGTAGTTACCTCGCCTCCGTCGAATTAAGATATGTAAATGTTATCCCTAATATTGGTCTGGATATCTCTTCTTCAAACACAAAAGCATTCATAAGTGCTTCTTCATTACTTTCAGCGGGCCTGTACATCGTTTACCAGATTGCCATCTTCGTCTTTGATAATTTATTGACTTACATACATACATATATGTATTTCTGACTTCCAGCATATCCGGTTACTTGCACTCACGCCTTTCTACCTCTCATTTATTTCTTTGGAAAATATGCCGCTAGCAATTTGCCATATACTTACATATGTACATAATTGTCAACAAAAACGTGGGTGCCGATACTTGAACGCATAGCAAGAAATACTTCATATATTAATCGTTTACCTCAATCCTCTTTATATTTGTTTGTTTTTACATTTGCAAGCTATTAGAAGATATAGTTATTGATCGATTTCGATTTGCCACAGGAATTGTCTTCTCCAAAATTGGGTTAATAATGTCACACGTTGGCCGCTGTGGTCGAGTTGGTAGCGGTGCGTGCTATAACTTGATATGCCAATGAGTTCGAGGTTCGAATCTCAGTCAGAGCAAGCAAAATCTTAACAATAGAAAAAGTTTTTTCTCTAATATCGGTCACCCCTCGGCAGGCAATGACAAACCCCCGAGAGTATTTCTGCCATGAAAAAGCTTCTCATTAAATACATCTGCCGTTCGGAGTCGGCACAAAATTGTAGGTCCCTCCATTTGCGGTAGAATATAAAGACGCACACCACAAATGATAGGAGAAGCTCGGCCAAATACTGATCTATATAGTGTACGCGCCAAAATTATATATATATTATTATATATATTATATATATATGTATATAATGTCACACGTTAAAGGTTAACGCTATTTGTAACCGCATTTGGTATCAAATAGCTCAGAATAGGTATTCGTTTTACTAAGCTGCATAAGCTTTTCTGGAATAGCTACCAACTTGAGAGACCGGGGTATATTCGTATGTAATTTTTTCTCGGCTCTTACAAATTTTTGGCGTTTTGCGAATATCTCACCGATCGTTGACTTGTCAGACCTGAACCACAGAGATAAAGTCCAAACAGTCCATTGACGGATATTAAGAAGACTGACCAGTTATTAAAAATATGTATTGCATATTGCAGTTGTAAAGACCCATTCATGTTATGCTAACTATAACTTCGTCATAGTTTGATAACGGGATTCCGTCTGACCTCAAGATCGAGAAGTATTTTGCCTTTAATTTTTGTGAGCTCTGTGTGCCTATCCCCAAGTGCTTGTTTTCAATATTATAAGAGTTTAATCCCGTCTTCATACTTTGAATAACACGTAATTTTAGCTTTTGGTTCAAGAAAGATTTTGATTTAACTCTCTTCAGATTTAGGTCTGCGATATAATGGCTGACAACTGCTTCGGGATGCAATGACATATTGTATTATTATATATTATTATTATTTTTATTTTATTAAAATACCTTAAGAAATTTATGACGTTATCGCCTATTTGCGGTTCTCGCGACAGCAACAGAGCGGATAAATAGCGCGGCGACTTTTTCTTCTCGGCACAGTGCATTATTAGGCCCCACGTCTTGTAATCCGTGTCGATGATGTAAGTATTGTAGATGCCCTCATCTGTTGGGTAGAAATTATTGTTTTATTGACTGGAAAAATTTATACATACATCATAAATATAAATAACATTAAAAAACAAAGCGCAAAACCACAAACTCCATTTTTTGAGTCATGAGTATGAGTCAATGATCGAATTCCGGTTCGAATAAACCAAGAGTTAGATGGTAGATAATAAACGAAAGTGAGTTGAGAAAGTTAATATATGTAGTATATATGGGCTCTATGTAATATACGAGTATATAGATCATGAAAGAAAATAGAAGGTAAAACTCCATTGTTGCATGCAAAATTTTGTAATTGCAAGGTTTTGTGTACGTAGTATATAAGTTGATATGAAATATAATACTACATACAAAATTGTACATCTATCAATTTTCTTTTCGGAATTTCAATAACTTTGTTTTACCATTTAATAATGATTGCTTTAACTATGTATGTATCTGCCAAATTTTGTATTAATTTTATATTTTTTTTTGTCAATATGCAACGCCAAAAAAACTCTTAAAAAACATTTTAAAATGAAATGCCCTTTTAATTTTTACTTATTTTCGAAAAGTACAGTAGCTGCACAACACAAAAACAAATGTCACCGCCGTTTCGATTCCATGCAATATTGCATTTTCGGTAAACGTCATTCAACTCGTTTTGATAGTTAAAAAGGGTAAGTACATATTGTGTGTATGCGCAATTACCATACAAAAACTTACAAAATTGAACTGCCTAAACTTTACGACAGCCTTTTTTTACTATTGTCAGATAATTGTATCATCTTTCTATGTATATAAAACAGAAAAAAACGCCGACAATTCTTGCTCTTACAATTTCCGACAAAATCGACAATTGCAGCACCTGCCACTTTTATGATATACCTTTGTTTCTGGATATATATTTTAATTATTATATTTTAGAAATAACCTTGGAGCCCTAAATGAGTAATTTTTCATTTCATATTCACGGTAATGCTGAAAAACATCTTAAAAAATTCGACAACTCTAATTTCTAAACACTTCTTATTTCAAGTGAATTTCGGATTTTTCTAGTTATTTTTGAGTCACATACCTATGAACATTTTTTGGCTCTTGTTTAATGATTTATTGGAACCAATTTTGATGTCTTACCAAAAATGTAAATTTTTCAAAGTTTACCAAAAATACAAGAAGCTCAAAAATAAGATTCCTTTCGGTTTCTTATTTCGTAACGCTATCTACATATATACATATGTATACGTACATATACAAAAAACCATTGAAATTAAATAAATTTTCAAAGCTCAAACGCCACTTGCACAAATTGTTTCCATTCATCTACAAAATCGCCAATAACATTAAATATTTGTACAAAGTACTTACAAATATCTTCGGTGTGCATCCAGTGTGCTGGTGTTTCAAAATCAGGTATCATCCAGGATATGTTGCCTTGCAATCTTTCACGCAATGGATCCTCGGCGAAAATGTAACTGAAATTCATTGTTATCTACATAATTAAATAAGAAAATAGTTGTGCAGTTGTTTGAGCATAATGAAATGTAATATTGAAGTAACATGTGCACATAACATATGTATTTATGTTGGATCAAAAAATTTAAGAAAAATGTACGTATGTATTTACTTACATACATGGATACTGAACCGAAAAGTAAAAAATATTTGTACATGCATACATATGCATAAACGATGGTAATGGTATCATTAGCAACCAAATTCAAAATGACATAGTTTGCTTCTTGTATCCATTTATTTAAGTTTAAGGATTTTAAAACCAAATTCAGTTCAAATTTTCAACTTTGTAGAAAATTAAAAAAATTGTTACAAATTTTTATATTGATTTAGAATTTATTTCTCAGAAGTATTAGATTTTTTTTAAGCATGCAGTTTAATAGTCCATTTAATTTTAGTATAACAATGTGAAAGTTTTAAGTGGCTAGGAATTAGCGTTGATTTTTGAAATTTTTTTTTAATTGCATTTGCTTCCATATAACGAAAGAAGCGAAATTAATTTTTATATGGAAAAAAGTCGCAACACCGTTGCCTGGGAAGCAGTCCTAGCTTAGGGCACCATTACTTATGTTTAAACCCCTTGAACTCTACTACATCAAATGATTTTACTTATTGAACAATTGGATCAACCTTTTCTTTAGGGATTATGTATATGTATGTATATGTATACAAAAGTATGTTCTGTATATATGTAGTATATATGATAAACGTGAGCACGCGAATGTACTTACATGCTGATCCTCGGCGGAGAATGCAAAATTACTCTGCATGCAGGCGTATTCGGGCAACTCTTCCGTCGATGCGTAATATTGAACCACATACCAAAAACCCATCATCGATTCCAGATCGAAGTTACGCATTGCGCGAACCTGCAAAAAAAAAAAAAACACAAAATAGGAATGAAATGTGAAGGAAGAAATTATTCGATAAATACATACATACATATGACGTGAACAGACATAATTTATTTATTTATTTAAGATATGAGGGTGTACATGTAAGACTTTAAGTCTTTTATAATACATCAATAGGAGACAATTACAAAATTTGTTCTATTTGATACAAACTTAAATCTAATAATAATTAATTAATTACAATACTGGATACTTATGACTATTTGAAAATTTGAGTTACAGTCAGAAGACAGATAATCAGAAAGTATGAGAAAACAGAGATATCGAGAAGTGAAGAAGTTTTAAACGCAATCACATTAGACTATTTACCGTGTTAAAATAAAGGTGAATTACCTTTCTGTAGCCACCCCGAACCAAAGCTGTTTTTACAGATTGTCGAATGGGGTTCCACAGCCTCACAGCATTAATGAAGCCTGATGCCTACTTGATCTAGTAAATTGTAGTCTTTCATAAAGATATTTCGGTGTTTTATAATTTATGAGCTTGAACATGAATATAAAATTTCTTGCCGCAAGGTAAGTTAATATATCACATCCAAGAAATTTAGATTTCCATAAAGATATGTGATCATATCTTTTAAGGCCATAGACGTAACGTGTAACATTATAAAACAAAATATCAATCTTGTGAGATGAGACAGAATCTAGTTTGCTATATACTAGCTCACAGTGCGTGATGTGAGGCACAATAAGTTGAACAGCAAGCCTTCATCTTGTCTCTAGCGGAGTAAACGAAGCTGACATTTTTAACCTACGTAAAATAATATAAACACTGCTAACAACTTTATTAATATGGTCAGAACATGTCAACATAGAATTCACAACAAAGCCTAAGTTTTTTATTTTTTCAGTAAACATTAATACGCTATTGCCAATACTTGGTTTTGGAATATTCTCTAAATGTACTTTACTGTTTAAAAAAAAAAACAATAACTTGAGAACACTTAAATCAACTAAATAATTTTTGTATTTTTATTTACGAAAATTATAAAGATTAAAATAAAACTCCTTGTCTTTGTCCAAACAAAAAAGAGAGAATAAGGAGCTATGAGTAAAAATAATTTTCAGTTCAATGGAATAGAAAAATTGAAGATTTTTACTAAAAATATATTAAATGTTTGTATATTTTTCTGCTGGCCTAGTAAATGTTACTAAAATTACTTTTAATAAATATGAGTCAATTAAAAACCTTGCTTAGTATGTAAAAATACGAGATGTAAAAATTGATATTATTTAAAATTGGAGAAAAAAACAAATTTTTGCATAGGAACTAACACCTAATTTATTCGATACTATCGTCGACATATCTATAATTTTGAAAAAAAAAACATCGAAATTATCAATGCTATCTAGAATTAACAATTCATTTCAGAAATGCAAAATATTCACTATGCGTTCTAGAATTTTGGACATTTTGTCGTCGTCAAAGATTCCTAAAAATCTCAATTTGTTTTTAAAAGATATGTTTACATATGTGTATTTATATATCTGTTTGGTATTTATGGGAAAATTAACAAGATAATATTTTCTTGATTTGAAGCCCAATTTTTTTTATGTGGCGTTTTCAAATAATAATTAATTATTTTATTCATTTATGCACATAAACATCGTCTAAGAAGACCACCACTTTCCGGAGAATAAAAGAACTTCCATATATAAATGTCAAAATTACCCACACGGGTAAAAAATATTGGGTTAAAAGGTTTCACAGATATATCTATAAATTTTACTTTGCACTCTTAAAAACAAGAGAAAAAGTAAATGCAGTTTCATCTGAGAGTTTTCAAGAAATTAAAATGGATTAAGGATCCAATTAGGAAATTGTAAAATTAAAGTGAGCGAAAAATTAAAAGTAACGTGAAAACGGGGAAAAAAACACTTTTCGTGTACATATTTACGAGTATGAGGCAACCTTAATTTAGTTTAATCTCTCTCGCGCTCTGAATAACATTAGGCATTTTGAAGGGTTTAAAGTCCTCCAGATCATAATTTTGGTTCGACTGAAGGAGCAGACTTTTGTTTATAATATAATAATATAATTTTGGCGCGTACACTTTATAGCTCAGTGTTTGGCCGAGCTTCTCCTACCATTTGTTGTGTGCGTCTTTATATTGTACCACAAATGGAGGGACCTACAGTTTTGAGCCGACTCCGAACGGCACATGTATTTCATGAGAAGCTTTTTCATGGCAGAAATACCCTCGGAGGTTTGCCTGCCGAGGAGTGACCGCTATTAGAAAAAAAAACTTTTTCTGTGATTAAGATTTTGCTTGCCCTGACTGAGATTCGAAGCTCAAACTCACCAGCATATCGAGTTATAGCACGCACCGCTACCAACTCGACCACAGCGGCCGCAAGACTTTTGTTTAGCGATCCCAAATATTTACTTTCATATACATACATATTTGATTCCAATATGATCATGCCGGAAAATAAAATTTTTTTTCTTCTGCAAAAGTAATTTAATATGTAGGCGCATTGGAAAAAAAAAAAATTATGGGATCTGTTTATTTTGTTTTTGCTTTTAAAAGATAAAGTTTCAAAAATATTTTTCAACTATGTACTTTGAATTATACTGAAACATTCTTATCGAAACGAAATACAAAATTCGATTATGCAAATTAAAATAAAATAGTTAAAAAAAAGTTTGTTGGTGCTACCTACATACATACATATGTATATTACATATATATTTGATGTGCCTTGGAAAAAATTTAATACATATTTATGAAATATCTCAATTCCAGCGCCATCTAGTTTTGCATAAAAATTTCTTATCAAGTAATTAACTGATCCCAGAATTTTTTGCCTTCACATTTCGCCAGCACAGAGCTATTTATGCAAAATCACTGCGCGTTCTTTAAAAAAAAATTTATTAAAATATTATTCTACCCCAATATCCTCCTCTTTTCTACTTTTACTTATGCTTTCGTACAATTTCACTTATCGACATGTGGAAGGTAATTTTCAAACGCCCACTAGAATCCGCAACTGGACGAGTTTTTAAGTGCTTTTTCGACAATAAAAAAGAACTACTCGTAAACTAAATAGATCACATTTCGAATGCGCAAACGCGCTGGCATTCAGTCCACATTCGCTTTGACTGGCCATGAATTTGGCTCCATCTGGGGAGTCGCGCTCAGGCTTGGCCACTTAGAAAGTGTGATTGATTTTGTCGCGTCCAATGCAACTTACATATGTACATACATACATATCTACATACATATATTCATACGTCGCCCAACGCATGCGCACAAACTAATTTATGTACACATAGGCATTCGTTGATGCTGGCGCTTGTTGGTTGCCCACGGTGGCAGCAGAGGTATACTCGTACTTGTCTGCGAGCGCCCGTTTCTTTTCCGTCATTCTGATAAATGTGCAACGTCGCGTGTGCTGCATATTGATGAGATGCCATTTAATGAAAAACGTATTTACTTTAAAATTTTCTATTTTATTTTATTTTTTGCCAAACAATATTGCCAGCTTGTTTTTATGTTGTTGTTGTTATAATTTTTGGTTTAGCTGTCACTCAACCGAAAGGCATTTAGAATGCGAGCACATGCCGTCGCAACAGCACCAGCATCGGCAATTGATAAATACGTACATAGCAGGTGTGTGTGTATGAGTTTATAGACGCGCGCATCTAGTCAATACAAACTCTGCTCACTAGCGATTTAACTAGCGACTTTTCTCTACCTATTTCCCTAGTGCGTTGGTAATCCTCCCTTTGTCCGTTTTTCAGATCTTCTTCCACTCGCTCACGTCTTATTATAGCTAGTATTTTATTTGAAAACGCATATTAACTATTTTTAACGAAATTGTTGCTTTTTTTTTAAGCTAGAGAAGTAATCAATGCAATGGACAATGGTCTCTTTCTGAGACACACATAGGATAACTGCCGGGTTCAGCTCACTTGCGCTCGTTGTGGAACCACGCAGTATAATTTTTCATTGCTGTTCGGCTAATCGGCGTATCCTCAGCCTCGCTATGTTGGTTGGTTTGTTGGTTGATGTGGCGAGTTTAGTAAGTTCGTAGGTGCCATTTTAAAACCACAACTCGCAGTTAAAACTGAAAAGAAGACTACAAGCAGATATTAGCGGAAAGGCCGTGCTTTTTTTTAATACCAGCCCGTCGAGTTTAAATACTTTAGGAGTTGCAGTAGGTAAATATGATTTATTTCGGATATAATATAATGTAATATAATTTTGGCGCTTACACTATATAGCTCAGTGTTTGGCCGATCTTCTCCTATCATTTGTGGTGTGCGTCTTTATATTATACCACAAATGTAGGGACCTACAGTTTTGTGCCGACTCCGAACGGCAGATGTATTTAATGAGAAGCTTTTTCATGGCAGAAATACCCTCGAAGGTTAGCCATTGCCTGCCGAGGGTTGACCGCTATTAGAAAAAACTTTTTATATGATAAAGATTTTGCTTGCCCTGACTGAGATTCGAACCTCGATCTCACCGGCATATCGAGTTATAGCACGCACCGCTACCAACTCGACCACAGCGGCCCTATTTATTTCGGTCTTTAAAAAAAAAACTTAGCTAGAAAACTTATTTTCGTCCTAGCCAGTGCCGAGCAGTAACTCAGGATATTTTCTATCGTTTCTTCTTCACCCGGTGTTTTGAACCTATGACTGGAAGTATACTGTTCTAGCCCTAGCCTTGTCACATGAGTGCCCTGGCTCCAGTATACTGTCAAAACGGCGATTAGCCTAGTTAAATCCTTTCTGGTCAGTTTAATGATGACTGAAGTCCGTTTTGCGTAATTGTCTGTCCGGAAGCAATTATACATACATACATATGTATGCTAAAGTATAGTCAGGTACATCAGGAAATTATAAATAAAAATTAATAAAGACCGCTGGTACAATTTGTGCTCCACAATATTTTCTAAAAAGAATCGCATAAGAGATTGCGAAATTTCTCCTTAAACAGAGCAGCAAGGACCTACCCCCAGGTCATGTAAACTGCTGAGGTATCTGGTTAGGAGATCTACAACAGTTTACAATACTTTTAGCTTTGGCTTAGACGAAACTTAACATTCAGCGGTATTTTTTAAGAGTCGCTTCTTTCCAGGCATACCATCGGTCAACGTTCTCTTTCTGCTATAAATGTAGATTAGCGCGAAACTAGTACCTGAATTTGAAAAAGCCATTTACGAACTAGCTCTAAGGCACTGCTGGGAAATGTCCAGCAAAATCTAAAGCGGACATGTAGCATGTTAAGGTGTACTGCCAAGTGCAGAAAAGAAAGTGTATATTTGGAATTATTTGGCACTGCTATTTTCTGTTTCACTAGCCGCTTAACATTGCTTACGGCAATGCTCGGCTGGCTGGCTGGCAAGTGATGCGCGATCGACAGTCTTGCACGTCGTTGTGATCTAGTTTATTGCAAAAAAGAGGTATAGAAATACCCGCGTGTGCGCAGAAAAAAAAAACAATAAATCGATCGCTCGGCTATTTCGTATGAGAACAGCGTTCCATATGGAATTTAAATTATTTAGAACAAAATCGAAAATATAGCGGAGATTTGCATATTTTAATTGAAATAGACGCACTATCTTATAATAGTATATGTATGTGATGAATTGCTGAATTTAACAATTCGTTATATAGTCTGCACATACATAACTAGTTATTCGTTTTGATTATAAAAAAGTTGCAAATGCTGGCAGCGTACAATTTTTGCTTTTAGTTTTTATTGAAAAATATAATCACCCATATCAGATAATTTTCATGGCAATTTTAGGATTTGCTGTCAGAAAATTGGTCCATTTTGGCGGGAAAGGAAAGAAATATAGATTTTTGTTCTCATGGCTTCCAAATATTGAAACTATTGATGCATTTATGCCAATTTGACGGTGTTTTCTCGAATGCCTGCGAAAGTGCTAAGGAAGAGCATTTTTTCAGCATACCTTTTTGTTTGAGTAATTGCTAAAGGGGTTTTTTTTTTTTTGCAATTTTATTTGTGTTTTATTTTCTTATTATAAATCAAAGATAAATGTTACATGGTGCCTCTTATCTTTCTTCACTAAAAATTGCACAACGACATACATACATACATATAACATACATACATATGTATATTACTTGTAAAAATTTCCCAAACAATTTTTTTACAAAAATAAAAGATATTATTTACATATAAAACAAAATTTATTAAAAAATTTGAAATTTTCCTGAACGCAGGAAAACTGTAGCAAAATTCTTCCGCCTTCCTATGTTTTATGCTTTATGTGCATTTTTTGCAAAGTATTTTTTTTATTTAATTTTATAACAACTTAAAATTTGATTTAAGTCAAAAAAGCAAAAATTTTTTTTTTTGTTTTCACGTTAAACTGTTTTTGTAAAACTTTAATTAAAAGAAAAGTAGATATGTACCTATATGTAACTCTAGAAATTGTATTTGTTTTTATTAAAAATCGGCCACTTACGCTCTAAGATTTTTAAATATTACATATTTTTTTGCAGCGTTCTTTTTTTTATTTATTCTTTGAAAATTTAAAAAATTGTTACGTTTGCAGTTGTGACTTAAAAATCCAAAAACACAAGCAATTTTCATAAATATCTCATTCTGTAAGTTGTTTAATATTTCTTTTGCCTTGATACATAAGTATGTACATATGTATGTTATATGTAAATTCCAAAATGTTTAAAAAAAAAGTGCTACAAGTACATATTTTCCTTGCATGCCTCGGAAAATACTGATAAACATTTTTTGTTCGCGGCACAGTTTCCGTTTAACAAAACAGAACACACACGCTCACATACTCGCACTCACACCCTCACATTCATATATGTATGTATGTATATTTACATATATAGTTGATAACACAGCTAAGTACCTAAGTTAAAATATAACTTACATCCGGACAAAGTTTTTTAAGATCGGTACGTTTTTTAGAGGAATAACTGTTGAAATTTATCCAAGGTGAGACAAGTACAAAACTCCACATAGTGATCAAGAAGAAGAGTACTGCTGCAGCACACAATGATGACATTTTGGTTTTTGCAACGGTTTTTCGTTTTCAATATATTGTTATTAAACTCTCACAATAAAATCTTTAACAGGAATTTCTTTTCAACTTTTTGTTACTACATTCGCTTTCTATAGCTCTGCAAATTTTTTGCACTTCTGTAGTTATTTGTTGTTATTCAATAAAAAAAGGATTTCGCTTCGATAAACTCGAATAAAACATCGCAATGTGGGCAATAAAATTGCGAATGTAACAACTCAATTCACGCACAGAAAGCACAGAATTAAATATTTCAATATTTGTACTTTTTACAATAAACATTTACAAAGAACTAATGCTCGCCATTCGCGTCAGGCAGTGGCGCGCAAACTGGCTGCGATTATCGCGAATGCTGAATGCGGTGACGCGCTGCTGCTGATCTCCAGCCGCTTGTAAGTAAATGGAAGCAGCATTGATGGAGTGGAAAAAAAAACAAATATGCATGTGTATGAACATAAAAAAATAATAATTAAAAAACAAAAAAAAACAAAAAACTGCGGATAAGAACACCCGCCGCACACGACTATTGGATTTTGCTATAGTCCTATGTATACATACACATACAAACATACATACATACATACATACATGTTTACTTATACTCGTATAAAAGTAATATTTTGATATATTGTTTTAGTGATTGTCGCTGTTGCTTTGGCGTTGTCGGCAGCCCCAGTTGGAAATCAAAATCTGACGTCATGGCAGTCGCTTACATAAAACAGTGATATGTATATAAATTTTTAGGAGACAGAAATGAAACCGTATGAGAGCAGAACGCTACAGCCGCAAGTGAAGTTCTTAAATTGTATGAATGGCGGAGGAAGAAATGCGTAACTGGTAAAGCCGCGCTAGGGTAAGTTTTTGGTTCAGACCTTTGGAACTGTGTCGCTTCCCTTCTCACTTTCAAAGCTGATATCACCGTTGTCATAATGACGCATACCACCGACTTGGCCCAGCTCAAAAAAAACCAGGTCATGCGTGGAGTAAGTGGATGAACTATGATGGAATTTATTCTGATACAGTCAAAACAGTGACAACAAACATATGTACATAAACAGCGAGTCCCAGGGCATGAAAACACGTGCCTCCGCAAGGTTGAAAAAAAAACTCACACTTTAATACGGTCTGCGCGAAAACGCGCGAGCGGCTCATCCAGCAGTGAGCAGCGATGACGCACGGACTTTCAGCCTGATGACAGCCTCACCAAATTCTGCTTACCAAATTCGTCATTGATTTTTTCGTCAGTACCTCCAAAGAATGGGGAAGGTGGTTTTGCAGCTCTGCCTATACTGCGGAAATGAGTTTCCGAAAACTGCACAGTGGGTGTGGAAGATACTATAGGAACCTCACCCCTGGTATTGGCATAGTGGCCATGGTGTGTAGCATCATAGCTGAGAAGCTACTACGCTGTTTTATGGATGAGTTCAACGCTTTTCGGAACCGTTTCAGTATAAGTTCATGACTAGTTAGGCACATTTCGGGACTGTTTTGGTACTTTTTTGAGACTACTTTGAACTAAATTCAGGATTATTTCGGAACTGGTTTAAATACTTTTTCAGGACCGTTTCGGACGGTTTATGAAGCATTTCGAGATTAAATCAGTTAAAAGTTACATGTCTGATAAGGAAATGTTAATTATTCTGTCATCAAATGGAACATTTTCCAACTGGGTCTGTGTACAAGAATTACGCACACACTAATTTGTGGTTTATTCACAAACATTTTTAGTGCTATTTTATGTATGTACGTCGTTCTTATAGACTGCCTTGAGAGTAACGCTGAAACATCAATCGCGCAATTATAATAAAATTTATTATTACTTTTAATTTCAAATATACTTAGCATGTGCTCCTTTTTCTCACTCTCTCTCTCTCTCTCTCATTGTGTTTTACATGCAATAAGTTAAATCCTAATCATTGAGCAATATCGTGCATATGTTTTTTGTTTTTGAGAAATGTATTCAGTTTGGTTTTTGTGAAAAGTGAGTCAGGTGCTCAGAGCATTGAATGTGTGACGCTGCAACTAAGTATTCAAACTAAATATACTCGTACTTATGTATGTATGTACATACATACATATGTACATATTGGCAATGGAAATACATACATATACTATACCCATACTTACTTGTATACATATGTATATATTTATGTCATTATTCGCATGTGTTTGTGAAGCGCCAAGGAAGTGCGTACAGAGTATGATCACCCCGCCACGTAGCACTTCAGAAGTTGCGCTCCGAAACTCTATTTGCCATGGCGTAACCTTGCTGTCGCTATTTGTTGCTTTCTCATCTTGCGGCATTTCATCCGCATGCCATTTTCCAACAGCGGTAGTAGTTCAGCGTCTTAAGAAAAATGCCTAATATTTAGTTCGGCTTTCAATTTTTTGCATTAAGTAAACAAACTTGGCTTTTCCATGAATTCGTAAAGCGTTTACTTACAAATTGTTCACCTATTCCCAATCTAAGGATTCGCGTTTGTATAGAGTTCTATTGAATTAGTCATCCAAGGGGATGAGGAAAACCAAGTGGATTTTGGAGATTCCTTAATCCCGTTCGTGATCTTGGATCTCTAGAGAAGAGAGGGAAATTTGGTCCTATGAACGTCCATTCATAATTTTTATTCGAAAATTAGACCAAGTAATATCTTGGACTTGCGTAAATCGCATATACATATAAATTAAACACATATTAAGGTTCTCCCTTGCAAGCTTTACACCAAAGTTAGATGGTTCAATAGAGATTCCGCAATAGAGCATTTGGTTAAAAGATCTGATTGGGAAGCTGACCTGCTAGGAATCTACTTTTGACTTGGCTGAATTTATAGTTTGTAAATTGTTTGTAATTGTGGTCGCTGTGGTCGAGTTGGTAGCGGTGCGTGCTATAACTCGGTTCGAATCTCAGTATATTCTAATAGCAGTCACCCCTCGGCAGGCAATGGCAAACCTCCGAGGGTATTTCTGCCATGAAAAAGCTTCTCATAAAATACATCTGCCGTTCGGAGTCGGCACAAAATTGGAGGAGGGACCATTTATGGTAAAATATAAAGACGCACACCACAAATGGTAGGAGAAGCTTGGCCAAACACTGAGGTATAAAGTGTAAGCGCACTAATTATTATTATATTATAAATTTAACTTCGACATAAGACTTCTGTTACTTATCTTTTTATTAATTATTAAGTCGGTCGATTGGACAAATGGCAGAGATGCAAAACCATTTGAGAGGTACAGCTTGTCACTATGTAAGGCTCCATATAAAGCTGTGTGTTTATTTCTTCCGCTTTACTTGTTAATTTATTTCTATGCTTTGCTATTCGTTTCACTATGGCTTTTTTTCTTCTAAGATGAGAAGAACTTGCGGACTCTCAGGGAGCATCTACGTAGGAAAACCTTCCCCAGACTACTCATTGCGTGGTACTGCCATTCAAAATATAAATTCTCGGAGAGCCTACTGGTCTCTTCATGTTCAGACTTTCTTTAGCCGGCCTTGACGCGTATGTTGATTTAGTTATGTATCCTTCGGAGTGGATGCAATTCCTTCGGCCAGAATATTATTGTAAATGGCTATCATTAACGCGCCATGATAACGGGCTATTGAATACCTAAAGTTGAAGCTCGTGGTATCGAAGATATTTGGTTTCAACAAAATGGAGCCAAAGTGACTCAGAGTTTGCATTGATTTTTAGGATTTTTTTTTGGAAATTTGGCTTGGAAAACTTATATTTGGGATATGTATGAACATAAATATGTTATATGAATATGGCCCGTTTCATGGGCTGTTACGTTACATTTTCCGTGAGAAGTTGCAAAGTAGTTCCCGTAGATTTTTACACCAAACTCGCATTCAAAAACAAGTGCTTGTAATGGATTATAAGCATTGGTCTCAGATTTTTCTTGCAATAGCTTCGTTTTTAAATTTCTTCTGTGCTTCTTTACCCTTTTGCGAATTGGTACAGGACGATTTTCAATAATAGTTTTCATTTTGGTTATCGGCATTTCGTTTTCTGCCTTCTTCAACTTCATTCGCCTCTCCTTCTGGGAAGCTGCTCTTTTTTTTCTTGAACTCATCAAATTTTTGCCTGCTACGTTACATGAAAAAAGCGGTTGAATACTTTTTTGCTGAAAATGCAACTTACCTTTTCGTTCCCCATTATATTTTGGTTCGTTTTTGACTTTCAAGAAGTAAAAAAGAAACAAATAGAGTTCTCAAAATGCACACAGCGTCTTGCTTTGACAATAATGTTACCTTGTACTGTGAGACCAAGAACCCGCAAAATTAAAAAAAGGAAACAATTTTGTGTGGTTTCGTTTTCCGCGAAACGGGCCTTATGCTCGAAAGTTTTGTACAAACAAGTAAAATATATATTATTCGGAATAGTTTTCACCAATAAAAAAATGTTTAAATAGTGGTTTTAGTAATTTTACGCAAAATAAAAAAAAATATATTTTGATTTTATTTTACAAATGTGAAATTACCAGATTTTTTTGACTACATAAATCTGAAAATAACAGTTAGTTATGCATTTTTATTTAATTCGTCTCATAATCATTTGTCCAAATCAATGGTAAATTCTGCTATTTTTATTCTCTTGGATAACTTCAGGGACGGAAGACTAAAACCCTTCCGAAGAGAGAATTTTATTAGCAATTGGGACATTTGCATTGAGAATGATTGATCTTTAATGATGATTTTTATTAACAAAAAACATTGACTGATTTTTATTGCTGATCTTTCATAAAAGTCTTAAATTAAATCGAAAGAAAAATGTATTATTTGTTGAGAACTTAAATAAATTCAATACAAATCGGGAATAATGATATTTAAGAATTTATATAATATAAGTTATGAAATAATTGCTAAAGGACGATTTTTGAAATAAAAATTTTAAGTGTCATATAAAATATGTTTATATTAAATACATATTTCTCAAATTCATATCATTTTTGTTTATATTCGTACATATGTACAGCGTAAATTACTTACATATACATACATATATTTTTCGCTTTTGATCAGCGGCACCAGGTTCGATTCTGTGCGAGTCTAGAGAAAATAAACGTGGTTAAAAGAAATTTGGAGAGGAGATCTGATGATCCCCGAAATAGCAGTTATAACTTTTACAGCTGGAGCTACTTTTGCAAAAATAAAAAAATTAAATTAATCAATAAAAACTGTTCAAAAAAATTGTTGCCTAAAAAATGAATCTTTCATAAAGTTTTCCCTCATTTTAAAAACAAACTGAATTATTCACGCAGAAAAGCCCATTGTACACAATATTAATTTTCAGCCCTTTCAGCAGCTAAACGGCCTCTAAGCGTTAGGCTGTCAATGTGCTGCTGCTAGCGCATCTGCTGTTGCGATTTTTCTAATTAAAAATTTCTGCCGCTGCCGTAAACTTCAATATTTATATTTAGATATCGTCACGCATCCAGCCGCCACTGCACCGCCACACTCATCCCAGCCCTTACCGCAGATCGCTGATTGCAGGTCATCCGAAGCATTCCGAATTGGTTACTGCGCAACATCTCTAACACTTCATATTGGGGTTGGCGAACATGCCTACACGGCTAACATAGATTACATATTAAGTTGGGTGAATTTTCATTTCCAATTTTAATGAGTACTATGTGTGGAGAATGCGAAGGCATGAGTGCTGTAAATAGAAAAATTAAGTATGTACTTACATATTTTCGAGGTGTAGTTTCGAAATCTCACAAAAAAAAGGTAAAGGATTTCGAACCAGGGTTGTCATTTATGCACGACAGCCGATATTTTTGAGAAACTTGTTCTCTTTTAATCGTACCGTAGAAAATTTACAATATTTGTATATGTTTGCGTGCAACTTTGTGCGTTTATTGTTTTTGCATAAAATAAAAATTATTTTCTTTTTCAATTAAAGCTGTTCAGATGATAAGTACTTTATAATTTATTAAAAAAATACGTTTTACTAAAAGGCAACTTATTACAGCTTAACTATAGGAAATTCCACAAAAAAAAAAAACAAAATTCTACTCCACAAAAGTTTTATTGAACTTAAATATCCTTTCAAACTATTTTATTGTAAATAATGAATTTCCAAAATTTGTCAAAACTAACCGCTGCTACTAAATTTAACTAAGGTTGGTATCAAAATGTGTCGAAAAAAATTAAAATGGGAAATTTAATGTTCTCATACCCTAGGAACGTTTTTTTTTATCAAAAGCATATATGTACATAGCACTTTAACGAGTGATGTGTGATCCGAAATGTTTAAATGATCGTTAGTGCAAGTATCTTTTTTGTGGATTTTGGAACGAATTTTCTTCATACCTTGTCAAGAATGAGACCGGTTTGTCTTAAAACCAAACTTGACAAGGGATGACGAAAATTCGTTCCTAAGTTAAACATTCATGTTGGAAGCAACAACAACAAAACATCAGAATATTATCTTTTTTGTGTTTAATTCCTACTCGCAAAATTAAAACACGTCGATTTTGTCCTAGTTACAAAATAAAAACTAAAAGAGTTCATAGAATCCCGTATATCCAATAACACTATGCAACAGCTTATTTTGTTACGTTTGTGGTCAATTAACTCCTAAAAGTGAAAAAAGCTAATTTCGCCTTTGTTTGAAAAATGTTACGAAGCTTATTTTAAAATTGCTATTAGAAATCAAGACAAATCCTGTGTGCCGAAAGTGTATTGTTTAAAATGTTATAAATAGATGCCTTTTGGTGTACCAATGCAGTGGCTTGAACGCAAAAATCACGTAGACGACTGTTACTTCTGTTTAACAACTGTGAAAGGTTTTTCGAAAAAATCAAAACACTCGGTGAAGTACGAGTATGCTACTGTGTTATCAGTGTCAATGCCGCTACCACTTTCTCCATACATTCCAGTACCGAGTCCTATTGAAGAAGAAGATGAAGCAGGCCCTTCTAATAGCGAAGAGGTATTTATAGATAAAAAATAATACAAAACCAAATTTGATTAGTCAATCAGAACTAAATGATCTTGTTAGAGATTTGAAATTTGACCAAAGAAAACTCTTAAATATTAGGCTGGAGATTAAAACAATGGAATCTATTGCAAACTGGAGTTAAAATTACAGCTTATCGAAAACGTCACATTACCTTAGCTACCACAAGTAGATGGATTAGTGTTCTGCAATAATATTGATGGATTAAACTTAGCATTAGGTCACAAGCATATATCATAACATGGGTTCAGTAAGTGATGAACACGGTGAAAGATTTCGTCAAGAAATTGCAGAGTAACAGAAGTAAAAAAAGCGTTATCATGGTAGATGGGAGCCAGCCATGCTAGCAGACTATTGTTGGAGCCTCCAGAGGGACACTGCCACTACTGACTACAAGAGGAAAGCCAATCGTTCAAAAACAAAAAAAGTTTTTTTAATGTAAAACAATAATTTATGTCACCGCTTCATATAATTTTAAGTTAAATCAATAAATGCGTTTCACTATCAAACTTGACGTGATAGACAATTTTATTTCAATATTTCAAAAATTTTTTTAAGGTGGGTGGCGAATCATAATTACATACTGTGAACCCAGTGAAAAAAAAAATGTACTTTGTTGCATAGTGTATCTAATTAATATTGTTTTTACTAACTAACACAAATACGGTTTTTTTGTTTATGGCCAATTTTTATACTTGCATGCAAATTGGACTAGTTCAAGTTTGTTTTTGTTAAAATTGATTGAACGTACAAATAAGAGTACAGTTGCGATAAGCCACAAGTTAGTCCGAAGAAAATTTTGATGGGCTGTACGAGAACTAAATGATGTAGGCAGATTCTGCATTTCACTTTCAACCATCTCTATTTGTCAGGTGAAGTTAAACTTCGTAGCAAGTTCTCATCTACAAGAAATTAACGTGCATCCTCAGATTTAGAAATTTTGTGCATTTACATACGAATATATTTGTGTCGCATGTATTAGTTAAAATTAACGGCAATCCTGGAGTCCGAAAATGCGTTTCAGACGAAACTCAAAGCTTCAACGCGCTGTCACTTGTAATTCACATCACACTCACTCTCGCCTTCGGTCATTTATTCGCATGGCCGGTGTTAGTAGATTCGTATATTGCGCTGGAACATTTTCAATTTGCACTTTTCATTTGAGTTGAATTGTTGAGAAAACAGATTTGAAAGTTCAATTGTACATATGTATACTGCAAGTACACACTGACGTACACACACATACACATACATACATACATACATACATACGTATGTACGTAAGTATGTAAAATCTCTTTTGGCTTTTGAAGTGCGTGCTACTGTCACTCGGCGCTGTCATTGTGACTGCTAAGCGATTCGCATTGATTGTCACTGCCATTGTCAGCGCTTTGTTGTTTTTTTATGTACATACAT
Source organism: Philophylla caesio (assembly GCA_963971545.1). NCBI lineage: Eukaryota > Metazoa > Arthropoda > Insecta > Diptera > Tephritidae > Philophylla > Philophylla caesio. Next base: position 21,619,645 of record OZ020607.1, read on the forward strand.
ACATATGTATATACATATATTATTTGCGAAATTTTGATTGTTGCCTTTGCTATTGTTGTTGTGTTATTATTGCGCTTCTTCGTTTTGCTGGAAAATTGCATTTAACTTAATTCCCATCACGGCGGCGTTGTGACAAGCCAAAGCCGCGACGCTGCGACACATCTAACCAACAAGCTACCAATGCAGTTAACCAATGTTGCATTTCTTTACTCATCCGTTTATCCAATTGGCCAGCGTATGGTCTTTGCTCATCCGTCTGCTTAAGCGTCATATAACCATATGGTCACATCGTCCCATCGTCGCTTTGTTGCAGCGGCGTCAGTTATTGTGTTGATTCGCTTGTTGCTTGCAGTGTTGATATTGTTGATGAAATCTTAATTAGTTTGCCCCTTCCATTGCATCCACTCGCTGACTGACTGACTGACTGACTGACTGACTGACTGCTTGACTGCCTGACTGATTCAGGCGATTTGTTGTGGTTGTTATTGTTATTGTTATTGCTGTTGTTGTTGTATTTGTAGTTTTTGTTGTTGCCGCAGCTGTTGTCCGCTTCATCGCTTGACACAATCTGAAATTCTTTCACTTTCTAATTGCAGAAAATTACGCATTTCAATTGTCAGGATTAATTTTTACTTTTCTACATAACTTTGAGATTATAAAAAGCTTAAAAATGAATTAAAAAAAACTGAGACGATTTAAAGTGAAGCGATCAGTGTGTTAGTTGGTATAAATGACAATTTTAATGTAATTAAATTGAGCGCAGGAAAGTTGTGAATAATTTTTAAACTTTCTCAAATGTGTTATTATTAAAAAACCAAGAGAAAACTTACATTCTAGTTACAAATGTATGAATGCATATACGAGTATTATTAGTGCAACTGAAAATATTAAGGAATAATTCAGAAGATGTACATACATATGTATGTATGTAAGTATGTAGATATGAATATAAAGGAGTAATTACCTATGCGTAATAACATTTTTCAAAATTCGTTAAAAATAAAATTTTTTTTCTCACAAAAATCTTTCAAGTCTTCTTCTTATTTGGCCTAAATAATAAGAGTGTTCGCGGTGCTGATAATTGTTACGAATTGTTAAAAAATATCACGATTTTTGTCAAATCGCGTTCGCGGTGACCAAAAAATTTGCAAGGAAGGGGAAATTGAGAGCGCAAAATGAAATTTCATTTTGAGGGGAAGTTGCAAATTCTTGCTGGACAAATTTTACCCAGTAAAAATTTGCAAGCAAGAAAACAGCTGATCAAAAGCAGCTGATTGCAATTTGGATAAATACGAATCTTTTGTTTAAGAGTTTTAAAGTAAAAGTTCTTTTGGTCAAGTTTCGTTAGTGGAATGTTTCAAGAAAACACTAATGCAACGTTTTTATTTTACATATTTGGATGCGGAATTCAGTCAGCTGTTCGTTAAACTTGCAAGCATCCCTCTCTGAAAGAGAATACTCCACAATTCTAAGAAATTTCGTTGCTGGATAACTCTTGCTGGACTTTTACACGAACCGACTTAATAGCATGACTTATCTGCCATTCAAAATTTAAATTTTATAAAGTTGAACAACTTCAAAAAATAAATCATTGCCAACGATATGAGGGAACGGTTTTACCTTATAGTGTTTGTATCTAGCATAATACTAGTATAGAAACAGATCAAATGAACGACTACCCTACAAGTCGTTCATTTGATAGGGTGTGGTCATGCCTCCTGTCTTTCAAAACATCATTGATTTGCTTACGAGTTGTACCATCTGGGTATGTGGTTGTACTCCTTGATATGTATATGTTCTTGTGAAGAATCTCTGTTTTATGAGGATTGTGGATAAACGTTTGTATGAATGACAGCACTTCCCTCAACCCAGAAGTTGTGACACCAAGTTTGCGCTCCTTAAAATGGCAAATGTAGTAGACATCGCAAGGCCTGCACAGACATTCCAAGAGGCCTATCTTCATTGTTAATGATGAAGTAAATTTTGTTACGTATTTGTAATTGTTACAAAGTTTTGAGAAACAGTGGCAACACGTCTCATTCTGATAGTGAGAGGTATCAAATTTGCTATAAAAAAAACGTAAACAAACATACATAAATTAATGAAAATTTACAATAAACGAATAGCTAAAGTGTTATATCGAGTTTGTTAAAATGCATCCGCAAATCATTAGTGAAATGAATGCGCCCGTTAAAAAATACTGTGGTAAAAAGTGGTCACGTCAAATAAAATTATGATGGAGATTTTTTGTCTGAAAGAAACTTTCATTAATTAGGTATAATAATAATTATTTGGCGCTAACATTATGTTGTTCAGTGTTTGGCCGAGCTTCTCCTACCATTTGAGATGGGCGTCTTTATATTGTACCACAAATGGAGGAACCAACAGTTTTGTGACGACTCTCAACGGTAGATGTATTTTATGAGTAGCTTTTTCATGGCAGAAATACCTTCGGACCGCTATTAGAAATCGAATCATCTAAGTATGTAAGCTTAAAATATTGACCATTACCTACATACAAGGTTCGTATTCAAATTGTTAGAGCAGATTCCGATATAGCTTTATACATATATACACACTATGCATTCGGAAAGAGTGAAGTTGTGACTTTGCAAAAAAATCCGGTATATATTTATTTCAATTCAATCGATAAAATATAAAATAAATAATTCTATACTTGTGTATTTTATTAATTATTACGTTTAAAATTACCATATTCCAAAATGGCAAAAAAAACTTTTTTATTCTTAATAAACTTTAAACTAAAAAGTGACAATTTTTCAAATACATTAATGCATATGGCTTCTTGTCATTACACAATTCGTGTTATAAATTCATTTAATTTGAACTCCTTATACTGTAAACATTTTTGAAAAAAAGTGCTTGCGTTAAAATGAAAAAAAGTGCGCTGGTAGGTAAAATTTTTTTTTTTTTGGTATCCACAAACAAGTACTTGCAGCTAGCACTTGAAAAATTCGGCTATGGGAACAAAAATTTTGCATAATTGTGTCGATTTTGCTTTGTTTTTTTATTAAAAGGTGATATCGTAAAAGATTGCAAGATCAAAAATCAAACAAAAACAAATATAAGCATGCATGCCAGCAAGAAGAGAGAATTCCAAAAATGTATCAATGCAACGCATTCAACCTGATTGTCGGCTTTCGAAACCTCCCAGAATTGTGGCGTTCATCTGCCTGCCCACCTATTTGTGGGCGCCGCTTGTCCGTAAGGATGCCTGGACTGCAATGAAAATGAGCTCCAAACTAAGTAATTACTTTCACATGTGCAACAGCAGCATAAACTCGCCAACTTATCTGATAAAATGCGAAAAAGTTAAAAATAATACTTTTCGTTTTTTTGCTTTCAGGAGGCGTCGTCTGCGCGGTTGTGTCGATGCAACAAATTTTCACAGACCACCGATTTATTCTTTACGATGTGCTCATGCTTTTACAGAATGACGTCGCGATGTGCAACGCACGTCGGCGAGACAAACACACTTTCTCTTCTGAGCCGGTAGTCAAACATGTTGCACAGCTCTTTCCGGACAGCCAGTATGCTAGTTCCTTCAAAACATAGTGGAGTTAATGAAGCTGTAGGGGCAGCAACGAATGAAATTCGTTTGCGATTGATTGCCATTGAAGGGAAAGAGGCTAACTGGTTGAATGAAGAAATTTTGTTGCCAAAAAATTCGTTCACATTCTAGCTGCAGTAGCAGTAAACCTATGTGTTGCACTAAAGGTAATTGACAGTCGAGAAACGAGTCGGAGTTGTAGAGTGATTAAAAATGTTTACAAGTATTCAAAGTTCGATTCGAAAAGAGATATTTTATTCGGGATTTTGCTACTCTGAGGACTCCATGCAAGCACTTTCAGTTTCGACAGAATTCCAAAATACGTACAACTAATCCTCGGTACGGTCGCAAAACGTCGTGCAAGCAAGCGAGTATTTTTCGTCATCGCACGAGTACTGTTTCATTTTATTCGACGTCTTTGAAAAAGTCAGTTGGGTAAAAAATAACTGGTGGTATCTGATCCTGATACATAATTCATTGGTACGATATACTGAACTTACAGCAATATAAAAAATGCTTTTGTAACTATAAATTGATCAAATCAGAATTTAAGACATACATTTTTTTATACATAGTTTGTTTCGCTAATCCGTGAGATGAAGTGAATTAAGACGAGGTGAAGCGAGGAGAAGTGCGGTGAAGGTTAGGTGAGTTTATGTGTGGTGAGTCTAATTATTACGAGTTCAGTTATGGATGATATTATATCCGTTCATGGATTAAATATTAATACGAGTATATACGAGTATGCATAAGTACATACACACATACACGACTATACCCCAAAGTATATAGATAGAACCAGGTTAAGCCACTCGCCCATGTTGTTATGTACATATATTGAACAATTCGCATTTTTGTAAGATTTATGAAAATATCAGAAACAATAAGAAAACGCCCATTTTTCAAAATTTCATAAAAATCAAGTTTCTTAATTAGCTATCTCTCTAAATATCGAATTTTAATTAATATGTTCCAATAGATAAATAAAAGAAAATAAATTTTTGCATTTTTTAAAATTTCCGTTATATAGGAGGTGGGCGAGGTTATGGTCCGATTTCAAAAATTTTTAACGATGATAACAGCGATATTGAGGAAAATTTGTTCACCTAATTTTGTGGCAACGCCCATTTTTAAAAACTTCATAAATACCTAATTTCTTAGTTCAAAATCCCTCCAAATACCGAATTTCAATCAATTTGTTTTAATAGATACCGAAAAATTAAGTTTTGCATGTATGTCTGTATCTATTTCGATTATTTTTTGCTGTTACAAACAACCGTTATGCGAACAAAGTTAAGTACAAATAAAAATTCTTGGTATTTGGTATTATATATAATTTTGGCGCTTACACTATATATGTAGCTCAGTGTTTGGCCGAGCTTCTCCTACCATTTGTGGTGTGCGTCTTTATATTATAACACAAATGGAGGGACCTACAGTTTTGTGCCGACTCCGAACGGCAGATGTATTTAATGAGAAGCTTTTTCATGGCAGAAATACCCTCGGAGGTTTGCCATTGCCTGCCGAGGGGTGACCGCTATTAGAAAAAACTTTTTATATGATTAAGATTTTGCTTGCCCTGACTGAGATTCGAACCTCGAACTCACCGGCCTATCAAGTTATAGCACGCACCGCTACCAACTCGACCACAGCGGCCAGCGCACATAAATGTCAGCGCTAAAGTCATCCCGTTTCAATTTTTTTTATTTTGCATTAAAATAAGTTAATAAAACGAAAATCTGTAAGTATGTATGTATGTTAACTTATTTAAGCGACTAAACGTAACACAACATAACATGAGTTAAGGCATAGTGAGTTCAGATTTGGTGAGTAGTACTTATTGCCGCCCCAAACCATTTCTGTTCGCAACATTCCACTCGTCATGTTTTCTGTCGCGCTACTCACCTTGCCTTAACCCATGTTATACTATGAAACGTTACGAGACGTTTCTTTACATTATGTTATGCTATGGTAGGATAAGTAATGTTACTTTAATTTCTATTAAGCTAAATCACACTTAGGATTTATTGATTTCAATGCTACTTTCATATACAATTTTTCAATATGAGTTAATATTTATATTATTATTAAAAGTGTCGAAAAATTTTAATAAGGGCATAAGTTAAATTAAAGGAAAAAATGCCAATATTTGGAAAAAAGCGATCAAAACATGAATTTTGGAAAAGTATGAGAAAGTATTTTCCGGCTGGACAAGAGTATTAAGGCAAAGTGGTTCAATTTTATAGTACTACTTGGTGTTTATAAAGCAGTTTGATGCATACTAGAACATATATCCGCATATATCCGCATATATCCGCATATATGCTATTGTACTTAAAACGAAAAATCGTTTCCTTTGGGCTACAACATGAGCCTTTTTATGAAGGGCATTTAAAAATTTCTTATAAATCATCAAAAAAGGGGCAATAAATTGTTCACATAAGACTAAAAAAATACTTCTAGATTCGTTCAACTTCGAAAAAGCTTTCCAAAGCATTGAAAATTGGAAATCACTCATACTATACGCAACAAATTTATCTGATATGGAGTCTATTTGAATACTCCTTTCAGCGTGCCGATATGGAACGAAACGTTCCCATTCAAGGCTCCAAAAAAGGCCCATTCATTTAGGAAAAAGCCGCGATATAAGTAGGCTAATTTATGACTCTTATGAGTATTCCGAATAAAAGGGTACTTCAAATAGTATTTAAACTTCTCATTTAACTCGAACAGATCGAGTTTTGCATTCTGAATGATTATTATGTTTAATATTTCAACAAAGGGTGAGCAGAACACGGTAAAATTACAAAGAATGCTAAATAAAATTTAAATCAAAATTTGCTTTCAAAAGTTTTTGATCAATTAACTAATAGGCTTGTAGGTAAGATTGTACGATTTAACATTCCAAACGGAACAATGGTTTAATTTCAAACACAATTGGTTTTATTGCGGTATTTCATTAATAAGATATGTACATACATATATTCATGTATGAATACTCGTATATGTATATGTACATATGTATGTATGTTTAGTTATGTATACACATAAGTACATAAATATGTAAAAATTCCTGCTTGTTCAGGAATTTAAAATTCACTGTCGACAAAAGAAAGTTATTGAACGTATTTAAACTGCTGTTACAAGCATTCCAAGCTACTTACACGAAAGGGAAAATCCTCAGCACGACCAAGCAGAATATTCAAAACCAGTTTGAGGGTCATACCGGATAAATCCGCATAAGTAGAGTCCTCTTATATTACATTAATCAAAACCGCCAATCAGCGGTCAGCGTCAGGCAAAGTGGAGTGAGACGCCAACTACTACACGCCAAAGAAAAAAAATAACAATACAAATGCTTAAGACCTCCTAACCCATATTTTGAGTAGGCAGCACCTGTAAAAGGTAAAAATCAAAAGCAAACCAAACCAAATCAAACCAATCCAAACCTGTGTCGCACGACAAGCCATTGCAATTGCCATGCGTTGAAAAGGCAAAACAAGGCAATAGAGTTGCCGCGGCGCATGCGTAAACGCACATACGCAATGAGGAAAAGAAGGAAAAGCTTGGCACTGTCATTGGCACATTTGAGGCAATTGCTGTCGCTGCCGTTGCGGTAGTTGCAATCGATGGTGCTGGTGCTGGTGCTGGTTGCTTTTGCTGTAGTGACATGATGACAGGTTTTGGCATGCAACCAAGACAACTTTTACGTCGCCTTTAATGTTGCATGCATGCATGTTGTATGTACATACATATGTACATATGTATGTATGTGTGTTTGTAAGTGGGTATGTGCGCACTAGTCCACATTCATCCTTGTTGTCAATGGTTGAACTGTTGTTATTGTTTTCATTGCAGTTCATTGATATGGTTCAAGTAGTGAGGATAGAGGGTGGAGAGAAGTGCATAGTTGGTATTTGTTGACGGTAGTTGTGGCACTTTGAAATGTCAATTGGCGAATGCATTGCCGCTGTGATTTCGCCATGAACTTGAGACTAATGGCCGCACACGCACATTAAAAAATATTACTTATAAAATATGTATGCATGTATGTATGTACATACATACAATGTATGAATGTAGGTTGCACTTTATTGTTGTAAAGGAGGCACAAAATATTGAAAGTCGAAAAGTGTGGGACTTGCCTTTCGGCTCAACGTACATAAAACCCCATTCCAGCTTTATTTCCATACTTCCAGTGAATTAGTGCTATTACTTCGTTGAGGGGTAGCGGATAATTGCATTGTGCTTGCCATATTGTAAGCAACGGACAACTTTTCTACTGACCAAAGCATACATCAATGCATTAATATCCCAAAGCCAATTTCCTCACTTAATGCCCAAAACTTCTATTTTGGTCCAGAAGCTCTAGCGGTCTGGTTCCAGCAGGTTATTGTAGGAGGTCTTGGCTAGTGTGGATATAATTTCAGATTGAGGCTCATTCCACTTACGAAACACACGTTCTCCAAAATGCATCAGTGATATTTTCTGTCTATTCTTCAGCATATTATTTCGGCATAGAGGCGTCTCTCCACACAGCTCGAATATTTTAGAGTCGATGTTTTATGTCTGCTTCTTATGTTTCTCTGTATGCACTTTTTTGACTACATAAGTATTAAGTTTTTTAAGTGACCGTTGTGGCCGAGTGTGTAGCGGTGCGTGCTAAAACTCGATATGTCGCTGTGTTCGGGGACCGATTCTCAGCCATGGCAAGTAAGATCTTGATCATAGAAAAATGTTTTTTTTTCTAATAGCGGTCACCCCTCGGCTGGCAATGGCATACCTCCGAGGGTATTTCTGCCATAAAAAAGGTTCTCATACATCTGCCGTTCGGAACAAAACTGTTGGTCGATTAATTTGTGGTGTAACACAAACACGCACACCTTGAATGCCAGGAGTAGCTCAGCCAAACACTGAGTATGCACCAAATTATTAATATTATTAATTATTGATTTTCGTAGGAGTTAACAGAATATATTGAAACTATAATTTTTTTGTATGAATACTAAATAGTTTTCTAAGAATGCCTCCCCTGCTAGGGTAGGCACCTTGTCGTTGGTGCAGGGGCTTAGTCGCGCCCGGGGGCGGAGCCGGCCGTCCGCCCGTATCATCGCGTACTCCGTGGGGATATGTTGGGGCGGTCGGTTCCGCTCTGGGGAGCGATGACCAAGAACTACCACCTCCTAATCCAGGGTGTCAGGCGACACCGTGCCCATTGGATGGTTTGCAGCCAGGAGGTTAATCCGGCTGTATTAGTACGGCGCCTCCTCGACACCGGGCCGCATCGAGGAGTAACTTGGCCTTTCCGCGCTATGGGGCGCTGGCGCGGTGGACGACAGAGTTCCCCTTACAATTTTTTAGATCACACAGCTTTGCTAACGCCGAGCTGGTGATCGTACGAACAAGATGAGCAACTTATATAACAAAAACAACAACAACAAAATCAACAACAAAGACAACAACAGCAACAACAAGAGCAACAACGGCAGCACTGGCAGGCCACACGAAACTAGCGGATGTGGCCCCAAATCTGCAACTGCAGATGATGCGTCGGCAGCAAGAGAGGGTGCGAGAAGGAGCAGCTTCCTTCAGAGGCTGACAGCCCAAGAGGCTGCTCTCTTTATTGAGCATGCGAGGGACGAGGAAGATGTTCCAAGTACGAGCAAGGGGATCCGTAGAGAGGAGGCCCTTACGAGCAAAGGTACGAGAGCAGTAAGTAGAGGTAGGTCGTCGGATACTAACTTGACTGCTGGAGAAGATCGGTCACAGGACCGTCCCAGCAATTTTCTTGTGTCTTCCAGGTCCGACGGAGCATGTGATGTCAGCACGGGGCGCCACTCCATGACCAGGCACCTCCTGGATCGTAACCGATCCAAAAGTCGGCGTAAATCCGGGAGTGAAGCTCGCTCTGGAGACAGCCAGCGCCGGGAATCGCCGAGCAGACGGGAAAGGTCGCGCAGCCGTTCTGGCTCCGTGACCCCTCTCGAGTCTGGCTGGCAGCAGCAACGCCGTAAGCACCGCAGGGCAAAACCTCCTCCACTACCTCCCCGTGGCCAGCCAGGTGCCCTCGATGACAAAAACCGTAAGGGTTTGAGTGGTTCGGGGGCTAAATGGTACATCCGCTACCTTGAGCAGGGGAAAACCCCAGAAGAGGCTCGAGCGATGGCGGGTGTTCGGATGGAGGTCGAGAGGGAGGAGCGTGAGCGCAGGGAGCGAAAGCGCATCCATGAGCCGACCGCACCCGCCTATGTGCGGAAGAGCGGGCATAGGCAGCAGAATTCAGAACCCGCGCCTGCTGCAAAGCAGAGAAGCGGGGAACCAACTGCACCTTCCACACGACCCGCGCCCGCTGATATGCGGAGAAGCGGGGAACTAGCTGCACCAATCATACGACCCGCGCCCGCTGACATGCGGAGAAGCGGGGAACCTGTGACTACGAAGCAGACAGAATCAGAGCCGGTCACAAAGCGTGGCAACGAGCACATAACACCACCAGAGCAGCCATCTAGCAAACGGCAGCGGGAGCAGCCTCCACTCTCGACCTCGGCGTCAGGCGGCCGGGGGGGGTCGGCGGCGGAGGGACGGTCGCAGGGGGCCCAACAATCTAGCTACTCGGCTGCCTTAAGAGGTATCCGTGTGGCTGTTCTGCCCAGGGACTATCCGGCGGCCTCTCTCAACGCCGACGACCTTACTCGGCTGCAGGACGCAATTGTACATGAGGTTTTCAAGGGGACGTCCTTTCCGATCTCCTTCTACGGGGTGTATTTCCGTGCGGGAATGCTCCTCGTGGACTGTAAGGATGGAAGGACAGTGGACTGGCTGACGAAAACTGCCGACAAACTGGAGAGATGGAAGGGACCCGTCATGTGTGTTAAGAGGGGGGATGATATTCCTCCTTTGCACAATGTCACGGTGTTCCTACCGAGGAGCGCTGAGGAACCAGTTGTGTATGCGCTGCAGCTGTTAGATCGCAGAACGAGGATATACACTCCTCGGTGTGGAGAGTTATCTCCAGCAGCACAGAGGAAGGTGGCCTGAGGCTCAACCTAGGCATCGACGAGCGATCCTACCTAGCTATCAAGAGGGCAGGCTTCCTCCTGCACTACAGGTTTGGTATGGTCGTGGTGAGGCCGTGGAGGCGCGGGCCTGCCGGCAGCAAGGAGCCCGCGGCTCAGTGTCCGTCGGATGCTGGTGTCTTGGGCGCTGCCGATCCTCCTGCGACTATGCCGGCCGATGTGGTGCCAACGAACGCGCAGGCGGAGGTAATTGCGCCTGCCCGATTGAGCACGAGCAAAGCAGAGGACATAAGCGAAGGTGATAACAATCCCAATACTGAGGAGCTCCTTGAGGAGCTAGATCTGAGGCAGCTTGAGCTAGACAGAGCAAGCGAGGGCGACTTACTGCTCTCGGATCTGGATGAGCCTGAGCTATGAGTATCCCACGACTGTCAGTAGCCCAGGTCAACCTTCATCATGCGGTGGCCGCTTCGGCGGTCATCGTTGGAAGGTTTGCCACGGAAGACCTGGGCCTGATACTGATTCAAGAACCGTGGGTGTACAGAGGCCAGGTAAGAGGCCTGAATCATAGCAGCAATAAGGTAATTTGGGACCTCTCCTGTGAGAGACCAAGAGCATGTGTAGTGCTTAAGAGTAATATTAAACACTTCTGCATTACAGAGTTTCTGACACAAGATCTGGTAGCAGTGCAAGCGACGCTGGTGTTGAACAACGCCGCCATCGATGTCGTCTTCGCAGCAGCCTATTTCCCGGGGGACAACACTAACGTGCCACCCCTCGAAGTTCAGCAGCTGGTGGGCTTCTGCCGCCGAAGACGGCTCCCGCTCATCATCAGTTGCGATGCGAACGCCCACAACGTTGAGTGGGGCAGCTCGGACACCAATCAAAGGGGTGAGTGTCTATTAGAATTTATCTTAAGCGAAGACCTACGTATCCAGAACGTCGGACACACTCCAACGTTTGTTACAAGGGCCAGAGAGGAGGTACTAGACGTCACTCTCGGCAATGAGCTGGCGAGTCCCCTGATCCAGGGTTGGAGGGTCTCAGCTGAGCCCTCTCTCTCGGATCATAGGATTATCCGCTTTGAGCTGGGGGTGACGAACGTAATAGCTAAGGGCAGAAGAAATCCCAGGAATACTAACTGGGATCTGTACTGTGAGGTATTAAGAGCTAACTTGTTAGGCTATGAGTCTACCCGGAAAAGAGCCAACTGTATGGAGTTAGAGGACAGAGTCTACAGGCTGAATAGTATCATTATTGATGCTTTTAACTCCAGCTGTCCTGAGACGAAACCAAAGGGCAAGACCCAACCTAAATGGTGGTCTCGGGAGCTCTCAGAGCTCCGCAAGGAAGTGCGCAGACTATTTAATAGATCTAAGCGTACCGGGCTCTGGGAGGAGTATTCATCCTGCCTAACAAAGTACAGTAAAGAGATCAGGAGGGCTAAGCGTAGCAGCTTCAGGACCTTCTGCGAGAGCATAAGATCAACTCCTGCGGCTGCAAGGCTTCACAAGGCCCTAGCCAGAGAGCATCCGGAGATCAAGATGGCAATAAAGATGCCGGACGGATCGTATTCAGCTAATGAGAGGGAGAGATCCCTTGCTCTGCTCTCGGCTCACTTCCCGGATGCCATCGGGACGTCAACGGAGCCTTTGAGCGGCGCGGCCAGGCCGGCCCCGGAAGACTGGAGGGTGGCCAGAGAACTGTTCACCCGCAGCTCGGTCGACTGGGCGCTGGGCTCGTTTGACCGGTACAAGGCCCCGGGCGTGGATGGTGTTGGTCCGGGCATGCTGAGGCGGGGGGGGGATCTACTACTCCCATACCTCGTGAGTATTATGAGGGACAGCCTTGCGCTGGGCCACATACCAGCAATATGGCAGAGAGCTCGGGTTATTTTTATCCCGAAAGTAGGTAGGAGAGATCTCTCCTTAGCTAAATCATTCAGGCCGATCAGCCTCACGTCCTTCCTTCTGAAGACGATGGAGAAGGTTATCGACCAGGAGATCAGATCCAACGCTCTAAGGGCAGCACCACTGCACCCGGATCAGCACGCATACAGAGTGGGCCGGTCAACCGAGACTGCTCTGTATGCGCTGACAACGGTCATTCGGGATGCCTTTGAGAGCGGAGAGACGGTGCTCTGTGCCTTCCTCGACATCGAGGGGGCCTTCGACAATACCTCTCATGTAGGGGTGGACAGAGCCTTGGAGCTTAGAAATGTGCAGCCAACCATTCGTAGATGGGTAAGAAGGCTTTTGCAGAGCAGAATAGCTGAGATAGACACTGGCGATGGTACAGTACAGTTGCAGACAACCAAAGGCTGCCCACAAGGGGTGTACTCTCACCCTTACTGTGGAGCCTAGTCGTAGACGAACTTCTGCAAACCCTCACGATGAATGGAATCCGCTGTCAGGGATATGCGGATGACATAGTTATAATCGCCAGGGGCAAGTTCGCCAGCACTCTTTTTGAAATTGTGCAAAGAGGTTTGAATATAGCAAGGAAGTGGTGCTCGCAGGTAGGCCTCAGCATCAATCCTTCCAAAACAGCAATCGTTCCTTTTACCAGGAAAAGGAAACTGCAGGGCAGTAGAGACGTGGTCCTGGGGGGTGCCGAGGTCAGGGTCGTCACGGAAGTAAAATATCTAGGACTAATCCTGGACTCCAAGCTTTTGTGGAAGCCCCAGGTCGCTGCGGCAACCTCTAGGGCTACGAGAGCTTTAATGGTGTGCAGGCGTCTTGCGGGGAGATCCTGGGGCTGCAGCCCCAGAATCCTGCGCTGGATGTACACCATGATAGTTAGGCCGATGGTCACCTATGGGGCGGTCGTGTGGGGTTCCAGAGCCACCCTGGCTACGACCAGACAGTCCCTAGCCAAACTCCAGCGGCTGGCATGTGTGTGTATTACGGGGGCGATGCGCACGTGCCCTACAGCCGCGCTGGAGGTGATCCTGGAGCTGGAGCCGCTCCATCTGACCATCGACCACGTAGCAAAAAGAACCCTACTGAACTTCTCCAAGGATGGGTTTGGCAGAGGCAAGGTGTTGTCATGCAAGGCGGGGGAGGCACTAATCTCACAACTCCCGCTGGCGAGCCTCCCCCGGGATGACATGCACAAAGTTATAACCTTCGACAGAAGGTTTGAGGTAATAATACATAGCAAAGCCACCTGGAGGGCTTCAATTCTGGATTACCACATCCGGGGTAGTACTCTGCGGTGGTACACAGACGGTTCCAAGACTCCGGAAGGTATTGGGGCGGGCGTCCATGGTCCCAGATCAGATGTCTCGGTTCCATTGGGGGCTTACCCCAGCATTTTTCAGGCGGAGGTCTGTGCAATCAGTCTGTGCGCCGAGATAAACCTACGTAGGAGGTATAGCAACGAAAGAATACTAATTTCTAGCGATAGTCAGGCGGCGCTCAGAGCTCTCTCATCATACGAGGTGAAGTCCTCTTTGGTACTGGAGTGCATAATGAGACTAAACGCACTGGCGGAGAGAAATCGTATCCAACTCCTTTGGGTACCGGGACATATGGGTGTGGAAGGCAACGAAGCAGCAGACCTGCTAGCAAGGAAAGCGGCGGCCACCACTCCTATTGGACCAGAGCCGTTTATAGCATTAGGACCGGACACGGTAAGAGAAAAACTTAGCTGGGAGACAAAAAGGCAGAGAAACCTACACTGGTTTAACATCGCCGGTCTCAAACAGTCCAAAAACATCCTTGGGGGGTACAATCTAAGAAGGCTCAAGCTTCTTATGGACCTTCCCAGGGAAAAACTGAGAATACTTACAGGCTTTCTAACGGGCCACTGCAGACTTAAGGGTCACCTGCATAAGCTGGGGATCTGGTCGAGCGACTTATGTCGCTTCTGCGACTCGGCAGGAGAAACCCCACATCACCTGCTTACGGAGTGTGAGGCTGTGGCACGCAGACGGGGGTCAACCCTGGGTCGGCCATGGCCGAGAGATCAATTCATACAGTCCCTAACCCCGGCGACCATCCTCAGATTTCTGGGGGTCCTGGGGTTGGCTGAGTTATTGTAATGAGCTTCGAGGGCACAATAGACCCATTGGTCGCAGTGCATACCTCTCCTTTATCTATCTATCTAAGAATGCCTCGGCGCTACTTGTTATTGAAAAAAAAGACTCAAGATCTCTATTAAGGTCAATAATAATAAGCAAGCTTTGCAGTTAAAATCACTATATGTATCTAGATGAATATTGTTTTGAATAGAAAAATATGAAGAAGCTTTAAAATCAAGGGGAATTCATAAAAGTGGCAGCAAATGTTTAAGAAAAAAAGTACATGTCTTTTGTTGTTGCTTTCTGTACAACGAACGTCAAAACCAACTAACAAACAAATGATTTTGACATTTGCTGTACCACGGCGATAGAAAAAAAAAATTAATCAGCTGCTTACTAAAGCTACCTTACTAAATTCGACTTGTTTAAAATTGTATCGAAAATTTTAAGTAGATTCACAGATAAAAATTGTTATTGATCGCTTAAAGAATTATCAAAAATAAATCTCTTGTATTGAATAAAAAAATTCTCAAGTCCTTAAAGGCTAGAGAGTGGACAAACTTCAACCACCAATACAAAGAGAAAAACCCCACCGGTGTGAAACCAAACTACCCAACAAATGCTTCTTGTCACGACATCAGAAATATTGTGCGCCTTAGAATAGGCCACACTTTAAGAACACACGGCTACCTTCTGAATAGTTCTTCTAAACCAAGATGTGCACATTGCAATTCAGCCAATCAGTCGGTAAATCACATACTAGACGAATGCCCCGCATTACGCCTAAACAGGGAAAACACATTTGGAAAAACAAAACCATCCAACCTATTGAAGACACCGAAAAAGACACAGTGAAATCAACAAAATCTTAAAAGTTTGTAATATCTTGGATATATAATTACGTAAATCTACCTTATAAATAAAACCAGATTTGAGTTAGTTGCTTATAATTTAAATAAAAAGTTATATTTCAAATTGTTAGTAACATGAGCCGAAGGCCCTAGTAGCCAGCGCTTATTTCTTTGGTGGACCTATTATTGATAATAAGTTCTCATGTAAAATAAAATAAAATAAAATAAAATTAAAAAAAAAATATCCTCATATATAAGTTACATAAAGAAAAATAAAAGGAAAGTTCTGGCGCCATTCCTTTGCTCTTACTAACTAAGTGAAAAATAAAAATTTTTAATTGCTTAATTTTCTCATTTCTTTGATGATGTTTTAACAAAATTTAACATTAAATTGGCACTAATTGACATCGAAGTGAAGTGTTAGAATTCAATGAACAAAAATGTTCATACATACATACGTTGGTAAGTCATTTGAATTTATGACTTCCGCTTGCTATGCGGAAGTACTTGAGAGCAGAATTTCACTTTTTCACTAATGCATAATAAAAAGTATGCGGATTTTTGTAAATGTATACATTAAGGTGCCTCAATAAAACAATATTTTGCAGGGACAAATAATTCTTATACTTATCGGCCAGATAAATATTAAATGCAAAGGAAAAATAATCCTTAGTAAAAAGTGTTAGTATGAACTAGTATAAGATTTGACATTAGTTAAAATTGATTACGAATATTCATAAGTGTAGCCATAATGTTTTAGCTGATAATTTTAAGATTTATTTTCCATTAACTATATAATTATACTTGTGCATACTCGTTCATAAATATTATTTGTATTTATTCATGTATGCCTGTAGCTTTGTCAAGGTGATTTAACCAAGGCATTTCCATTACCAATCACATAGACGAAAATATAAAATTCTATAAAATAAGTATCCAAATAGGTACGCATAACGTATTCAATTAATGAGCTGAAGTTTGCATTTCAACAAGTCGTCGATTCTACTGAAAAGTAGCAATTACAATATAAATTTCTGCACACATATGTATGTATGTCTGTATGTAAGTATGTAAACATATTTATATTCGTAATAATAAAATCTTAGTAATCGTTCTCGTTGCATTTTTATGTATTTGCAGATACTCTTATTTATATTGTAATTGCTACTTTTGAGTATAATCGACCCCAAAAGTAGTAAGTATCCGAATCTGAAAGGAATAGGCGGTACCCGATAATTTATAAGCCGACCTTATATATATTTGCATGAGTATACGCCTTCTCAAAATTATAGCTGCACATGACAGTTGCTTTAGTAAGTTTCTATAATATATAAAATAATATATTTTTTCGGACAGCGCAAGTAATTTTTTCCATACAAAATGGGTTTTAACACTGCATACACAATTTTTGAATTTTAATATTTGTACTTTTAAAAAAATTTAAATTTACATACTTTTTATGAAAATGTTGAGTTTCTGTTTTTTAACAGCTAATTTAGCGGGTGAGACTTTTATATAATAAATAAATCACAACATAATAGTCAGATGACTTAAAAAACTTTCTCACTTTTAATTATTATCAAAATGTGAATGATTTTATTTAAAGGACCACCATTAAATACTTATCCTTTTGGGTCTCTGTCCAGATCTTGTGACTACACGGTCACCAATTGCTGTTCTAAACTAATACATATTTGAACTAATAATTTCAACTCTCCTCTTTTGGAGCAATTTTCGCTATCAGAATAGTTGGATGATTTCGACGTCATGCATAAACGCAGCGAAACGATTTTGACTTTTTTTTTTTTTGGGCGGCAACTTTTCGTGAGTACAGCCACAAACTAATACTCAATAGCATCCAGCAGCCAACAACCGACAACCAACAATGCTCAGTTTGCGGCACCAACAGCAAACTAAATTTGCTAACAACAACAATTAAAACATAATTTTTAATGTCGTTACACACCTTTCTTCCACCACTTAACTATTTAACTACTTAATACTAAATAGTAGTATTGTATAAAGTAGTTGAGCATGCGTACAATTCGCGTACAGCGTATCGTTAAAAAGGCATTTGTCGCAAATGAGGAAGGTGCTGGCAAAGCTGGCAGATTGAATGGTGAGTACCAAACTGTTTATCGAACTATTCGCGTAAGTGTTCGCTTGCTCTATGCGTGTATATGCGTAAGTAAAAACACCCACTTTCTCATGGGGGAAAACGGTTTGCAAGCAACAACAAATACACTGGACTCACAATAACAGCGTGTAAATAACAGCCAAAGGTACAAACATTTTGAACATACATACGAGTATGTTGACAAGAATAAAATGAAAAAGAAGCAAATAGAAAAACAGGAAAATAGGTATGTAAATAAAAAATAAAAATCTGCGTACTTCCACTTAGATGTGTGCGGTATGAGAGAAATTGTAGTCAGCAGCTATGAGGGCGCTGGCATCTTAAGTACTTATCTTTAAATCTTAGATGCCCATGGGCATGGGCCCATTGACACAAGTTTTTTGGTGAATAGCTAATTTGGGCAGCCCATCAATTATGTACAAATTTATGTATGAATGCTTGTTTAAGTGTTGTTTATTTGTCGTTTATGAAATTCACTTTCTATGAGCTAACTCATTAAGAGTCACGAGAAGATATCTTCATGGTGATGCCCACAACATTCAGATGAGAGACTAGAAATATTGTGTTAGGTTTAAGTGGCTGCTGGAACATTCAAACGTTACAAACCAATGTATAGAGTCTGTACATCTAAGCAATTGTCGTATCCTAAGTTCGACTATGCAACTCAGATAAGTTCATGCCTTTTCGTCTCCTCTCAACACCGCAGGACACCCATACGGTAGACGTCTTTAATTTCTGCGTTTCCTTTCATTTCTAAGGATAAATCGATAGAAGTAAATACGAACATGTACATAGCTAATAAATTTCTCAAGCAACCAAAATATTTGAGTGCTCGATAACTTTTACTGCGATCCAAGTAAGTATCGAGAAAAAATACTTTTCTTCAAAGCAGGTACTGAAAGGAAAGCTGATCACCAGATTCAGTGGCACTCCACACTGAATCTCATCAGCCTCGTAAGCTTTAGATAAAAAGAGGGAGAGAGAGTGATGAAGCTAATGACGATTAATAGCTAATGATGTGTGAACCTTTCTAATACCCCTTTGTGATGCGTATCTATCATTAGTCTTGAAAGCCTGAGATAAAGATAAAGAGAGAGAGAAAGAGAGAGGGAGATGGAGGGAAATAGAGAGGAAGAGGGAAAGAGAGAGAACGGGTGAAAAGACAAACGATGGTAGATATCTTTACTAACCCATTTATTCAAAAGAGACTATTTTCATGTATTAAATGTGTGGGAATGAAGATAAGCCCATGTTCTAAAATTGGGCTAACCACTATGCAGACTGCTCTATAGAAAGTGATATTTGATATTTCATGTAAAGTGGGTATCTAGAAGTATTCATGGGCTCGGTGCTGTTGGAATCAGACTTTCGCTCAGTTCTGATCACTACCCTGCAAACACGGTATCAAACATTAGAACTCTAATATAATTTTCTAACACGTCTCATGATAGTTAGAGTGTTTGCTGAGTCGTTCATTCCTAGTGTGAAACAAAAATAATACGAGTGAAGAGAAAGTTGTGTAAAATTTTTTAAGAAATAACGTTGTAATTATTACACAATTACGGGTAAACATAATTTTTAAATATGTATGTATATAAAAAAAAGTTAAAGAGGGAAAGCGAGCAGATTATGAACATGCTGTTAAAGAAATGCGAAGTGACAATACTGATCGTGAAAAATGCTTGTCGCCAAATATTTATCGATGGTGTTGCGCAGTATTTGTGTTGGAAGGGTACAAAAGACAAAACGGCTGTCAGACCCTTTATCGTAATAGCTGCTTAAAAAAGTATAGTTCTTCACAATTCAGTAATTTTAGAAAACTAATTTTTTTGTTTTAGGTACATTTTCGTCTAAATTCCTTCATGTGACAGAAATAGATTTCCAAAAGAAAAAGACATACGACTCCAAAGAAACAAAAACCTAAAAAATTAACTTACAAGAACCTGATGTGAACTCACTGTTATTTTTTTAATAAATATTTATATTCCAATTTAAAGACTTTTTAATTTTAATTAATTCACTAGCATTTTTTTTATTATTAAATGAAATACAATTAACATTTTACAATAGGGGAGCACTAGCTGCCAGAGCTTACGGCTCACACTAGAATTTAATATGAAAAATTTTGTTTCAAAATGTTTTTGCACACAACCATATTAATAATAATACAATGGAAAATGTGGCAATATGAAATAAAACTATTTTAATTAAAAAAAATTTCATTTTTTTAATTAACGAATGCCAATTATAGCTACAAAACAATCAAAAATTAACATTAGAATCCAATTAGAATTCACCCATAGAATAAGATTAGATAACTATTATTTTTCTCGATATCGAGAACTAAGTCCCTATTTTGTAGAGAATGCTATAGTTCCCGACAGTTTTCTTATATTTTTCTAACGTTCTACCTTATGAGAGATACGTTAGAGTTCGACTCGTTCTCTAATCTTTCTCCAACTTAAATGTTTGCGTGTTCCAGATTAAACTTTCCGCACACTCTGGCTATTAAGTTCTAGACTTGTTCTGTAAGCGATAACTATTCTCTCGGAAAATCATTAACTGTTAAACGAGTGCAAGGACAGCGCTAGAGCGTACGAGAACTCTACAAAAGCTAGGTTCCAAATGACAAATAAGACGTGTAAGCTTTGGTTGAAGACTAATGCTTTTAAGGAAGCAAATAGTAAGTAAAATTGTGAATCCACTTGCAGGATTGATCGTCAATCCTGGCCGAAACTTAACAAAGTAATAACCGACGCTCTTACTCAATTAGTACGTCCCGCCCTTCGCGTAGTGACGGGTATTTTAATAGGTTACTGCCTAATGATGTATATGCTACTAGGATGGCCAAGTCATCTTCTCCTCGATCACTACTGTTGCGGCTGCCCTGATTTAGTGAGACAAAGTTGCCTGCACCAGCACGAAAACGATCCTCGGTATTTCATTAGACAAATTAATTGAATTTCTTTCTGGAAGAGAAGTCGATAAAAATTTGTCACGTTACGGGTATCAAAATGGGCACAATTTGACAATGACGATTTTCAGATATAAGGCCGATTTATAATAAATATACATAAAAATCGATTAAACATGATGACGTAGCAATTAAATTCGGCAAGAAAACTGTATTTTCGCACCTAGTAACAAAGCTTTTACTCCGGCTATACAATGTCATACCGACGATTTCTCGAATATATGTATATACTATCCAACAAAGTGTTTATTTTGTTGACAACGACAATTAGTCATTGCAATTTTTGAGTGATTGATACAATGTTGTATGGATAGGATGTGCATTTGTGTTAAGAGTGTCACGCAAATGGAATTATGTAGACATTTATGTGCCCACACGTTTAGGGCCAAACACTAAAAAAAATACATCAACCAAAGTGGCTGCAAAAGTAAATTGCATGACAAATAGAAAACGAAAGAGGGTGAAAAATAATGCTTTGGCGCATTTTTGTGAATGGAGCAGTGAAGCCACACCCACTGCGGCGCGACGTCTACCGCTTGTGCGCGCACACTTACGACAACGAAGCCATAATTAAATTTCACATACAAATATTTCCAATTTCACTAGCGCAATTGGAAGGCGTGTGCCCGGATACTTTCTTCCAAGTGCGTGTCAAATGACTTTTAGCGAATGTGTCAATTGTCGCGACGAACCGCCTTCAAAACGCCACACATCAGTGCAGATGAAGATGCTTAAACGCATGGAAGTACGTTCGCATGCGATATGTGCGCATCTCAAAGGTGGCTGCACCTGTCAAACAAAGTCATAAGTATTGCCAGAATTGAGTAGCTGCAAAGCAAATGCGCTGGGCGCCAATAAACGCGAAGACGCGAAAGCTCGACGCGCGGCACATAAACTCTGCTGATAATAACAATAGCAAAGCGCAAATCTATAGTCAATTGTACAACAACATTGTAGCAATTTGACAAATATATTTATTTACTTTGGAGGCAAGGAGAGATGTCAGTAAATATTTTAACTAGCTGCCGGCTAAGATCGCATCAGTAATGACTGCGCCACCTATTCGCGCAGTATTGATGCGCGGTGCGTTAAAATGAACTGAGCACACAGTGTTGTTGGTATGTGGTTATTAAAGAAGCTGCGCCAAAGCTACTCTGTAAGTGACCTCAATTCGGTGCACACCCGCGCTGCGATCGCTTCACTTCAACGAAGCATAGAAACGCAAATAAAACTTTTCGATTTTCGATTTTCGAATTAACATTTCATTTTCGTTTTCTATTTGAGTTTTGATTGATACTATTGTTGTTGGCTGTGTGCAAATTAGAAATTGAAAAGTGACAGCGGCCGCAACCAACAACAACGCATCAATTCATCCGCTCATTGCAGAAGTCATAAAATCATAAGAAACATCACTCACCACGAATACCTACATAAATAGATATCTATTTTGTACATATGTATGTATGTATATTTTGTAAACATGGAATTAAAATGCGTCAGAGGAGACAAGCGCGCTTGGCCATTTATTGCTTGTGGAATTGAGCGCTAGCGCGTACTGTATTTTGTATTTTGTATATATGTAAATATGCATGTACATACATACATATGTGTGTGTGTGTATGTTTGTAGCTGAGGCAGCCATGTCTGTTGGTTTATGAGTTGGACATAGCTAAAAGGCAGCGAAGCAAAGCGGCGGCGATACGCGGTTAGAAACCAGAAGAAAATTAATTAAGTGGAAAAAAGTTCATATTGAAAAACAAAAGAATAAAAAATTGTGAACAGAAAGCTTTTTCTTTTCATTTCTTTTTACTAGCTATTTCTCGTATATCATTACTCATTAAGGTAATGGCAAACTGTAAAAAAAAAAATTGTAGTAAAAGCACAAGTTATAGTCTCTGCTTTAATTAAAAGTTCGTTAATTTTAGAAAAGTATTGAGTTTTTGTACTTGAATAACTCAAAATAATAATTTCATCAGCACCGATACTCGTATTCAAAAAAATTCTAATCCACGACATTTTCGAACGATTTTGAAACTTCAAAAAGAATAATGTCTAGAATTAGTTAAATCAAATAATTTTATCAATGTCTCTTGTTAACTTCCAATTTAGCGAATTTTGGCAAACAAATCGATGTCATTTGATATGTATAGGGTAGGTAGGCAGCAGTGTCAATTAACGTGTGCAATGCCTTTTTTAAATACGATATTCTTTTGGAACCTTTGAAATAGTCTGGTCTTTTTGATCTTTTCGGTAAACTTGCTTAAGTTCGTGATTGTTTGAGTGTACATCGTCTAAATTTCTCATTGGAAATCAGTCCATTGTGTGTCTTCTGCGATCATGAACTACTATTTATTTACTTACCTCGAGCTTGCAGCGATGACCGCTATCCGTCGGTGTGAACGACTATGGACTTCTTTTCATTTACCAGACCTCTTCTCTGCTCCCATCTAGATGTAAACTTTTCCTGAAAGCATTCCTTAGAGTGCAACGAAGTAGTGTTTTAGTTTTATTTTTTCTCCCATTCAAGTTTTGCGAGGATGCTGCTCGCGTTCGGCTTGTTAAACGCCGCTTAGTTTCTCTACAACTCTTACCTAACCTACTAACCTCTAGCTTTTACTGAAGATCATCTTGCATGGACGTTTTTTTTTTCAACTTAGTTTGGTATCCAAAATTACGCCATAATATTTGCTTCGGTTAATAGAGTGAGAGGTGAACCATTGAGAGTGGGCAATTTAAATGTCTGTACTTTCATTTTACCAGTGAACATAATTAGCTCCGTTTTGTTTCTTTTTAGTATCAAACTCACTTTATAACCATGCTAAGGATATCTGCAGGATTTCACTTATTGTGGAAAGAGAACTGAGACTGCCACCACGACAACGTCTTTTATTCCGCATCTGTTGATATTGAATAGAACGCCGTTCAACGTTACCACTTAGTAAAGCGAAGATGAGACGCCACCTTTTGGCTCTGGTGTAGTGGTCAGCGGCACTTTGTATTTTGTCGTGAGGTGAACAAGCTTGCGGGAGTGTAATTCGGTTAGATTAAAATATACATAGTCTCCTTTCCAGTGTGTAGCGGTGTAGGCTTTTGTCTGTGCGATAACGAACACCACAAATGGTAAAAGAAACTCGGCAATGCGTTGAGCTGTAAGTGTAAGCGTCAAATTATTATTACTAGTGTCTCCTTTCCCACGAAAGTGCATCAGAATGGCACCAAATGCGTTAATTCGATTCCAGTAAGTTACTTAGAAGCACTGAGGCATAAGAATCACAGCACGCATTAAGGGATTGAATATATCTACTACAAACCTTGTGTACTAAAATGGTGTTCCAAGCGTGAATAAAGTCCAAGACTGTAGCTACCACCAACAAACTAGAACCAAGAGAGTGTTGTGAAATTTTTCAAGTGAAATTTCACAGTCGTCATAATTGTATGCACATGTTATTGGATACATTGCACATCTTTTTCTTTTTATCTTTTTAGTAAAACAAAAACCTTCAAATGTCCCTTTATGTGAAGAAAGTGAAATAATCGGTGTAAAAGCCAGAAATACCTGCTACGGTCGACAAGTTCTCAAACACCAATAAATACGAATTAGGTTGCCTTTCACCCTTTCACCAGTTGTAGCCGCAAATGTCAACGACATATTTTTCGAATTCTTTAACAAATTAACTTGTTTCACATTTAACGATACTTGCCACATTCCATATTCCCAGAGCATGCGCCACCATCACGACCACCACTACCAACACAATACGTATACACTTGGCCAGTTGGAATCATAATTATTGCACATGAATTATGCGAGAGGGCAGCTGCAAAAAAAAAGAACGTAATAATAAAAAAAAAGGAAAATAAAAAAAAACTAAGCAGAAGAAAAATTAGCGAAAAAACATGAAATAATACGCTGGGAATAACTGCTGATGAATGCGAATGAATTTGTGTTAAATTGATTAAATAACAACACGCGATGCAACAGAAATACGCTAAGAGCACAAATGCTGAAGAATGGGAAGCAGCAAGTTGGGAAGAAGAAGGTGTAGCGACGTTTGCGCGTTGCTGGCTGAAGGGGAAACTGCATCGGTAGCCCAAAGCGTTGCACTGAAGAATGCTTTTGTACATAAACACATATACTCTTACATACATACATGCATATATAAATACCCTGTCGGAAAAAAGCAGACAGTCTGAAAAATTAACCAATTTTAAAGTAGTTGGAAATCAACTGCTTTGAAACAAATGCAGCGTGCGAGTCTTTTATTATACTTACTCGTATATTTATATGAGCATAATACAAAATAATTTAAAAACTTTTCTAGTAAAGAGAAACTAGGAAGTTATTTAATTGAATCCATATAGTATATATACATATGTGTATAGTATATACATACACTGTACTCATAAAAATTCTCATCCGACAGCAGAAGGCTGTTGTGTCATTCACTTACAATTTCCAATAAAAACAGATGACGAATTGACAGCCGTTGTCGAAAATATTTACGAAGAAAACAAAACAATTCACGTGAGAAGCTAATATATTCATAAAATTCTGAATATCTATCTAAACCTTTTTCCCATATATTCCATAGCATGATGGAATGAAGTCCCTAATGAAAGGAAAACCTAAAAAGATGCCTTTGGCTCTTTTGTCCAAGGACGTTGTAATGAATTTCAACAACGATGGAACTCACGAAAAATAAAAATTTTAAAAGCTTTTGTTTATTTCTATCCGCTTTTGAAAGGTAAGACAGTGGGCAAGCCCATTAAATGCGTGAATCTTAAAATATTTCAATTTTTTCTTTATAATTATTAACATAGATGCCTTTTGTATCGAAAATCTTGACCCAGAGGAAGTTACTCGCAAGGCCATTCAGGCAGTAAAAAAACAATGTTTTTACGAAGTATGTATGCAGAAGAAACTCAATTAAGTTTTATTTGAAACGTGTAAACGTACGTTAAAAATGAACTAAATTTCTTACTTAGTTTAAACAAAAATACATATGTATGTAAATATATTTTATTAAAACTAAACTAAAATGCGTTTTTAAAAAGTTAGAAAAGAGTAGGTATAAAATAAAGAAGTTTAAAAACAAATCGATTTGTAAAAAAAGCAGTTTTAAAGTAGCTCGAAATAAATACATTTTATTGCAATTGCAAAAAAAGGAATTTTAATGTTCTTTCTTTCAAATATATTTGAAAGTGGTTGGAATCAAATGCAGAGTCGGATAATTGACTTGCTCCTAGGATATCGCCATGTTACAAAAGTTAGTTGATGACAAGAAAATAGAATGAATTTAAACCACTTGTGGTTAAAAAAAAAAGTACTTTTTAAATTGCTTTTAAAGTACTTTAATTTCCGACAGGGTAAGTACATAAGTACAAATGTTCATACTATACTTTTGAACGGCAAGATCTTGTTTTCGTTGTTTCATCTGCAAATATTGGTTTGTTTGAAGGTAAACATACATACATCGCATTCATATGTATACCTTTGTCGTCTTAAGGTTTTCTGAGGCTCTGAACCAAAAAAGCGAACAATTGAGTGTGCTCATTGGCATCAATACGACAAAATGTAAGAATAAATTTTATTTGTGATTTATGTCGCTTATCTGGGAGTTAAAGTAAGGTGCGGTGAAGAACGAAGTTTTTTTGGTGGTTAGTTGAGATGAGATCGGGTGTGATGAAGAGGTTAGAGGTGTAGTGAGCAGTGTTACCGTTCTGATCCATTCGGATCAAAATCGATACAATTTTTGAGATATTTTGGAAAGACACAAGGCAGATCTATATCTTTATTGTCAATAACAACTATCAATTCAGTCTAATGAAAACAAAAGTTAACAATTGACAAATTCAATTTACCCAAAATAAACAAATACAGAATGTACATGTTTATTTCAGAACTTAATGCTTAAGCGTTGGGACAGAGTTGGGCATCAATTGTACGCATTTTACGCCAGCAACCAATTCACAGCTCTCGAAATAATCTATGGACTAGGGGTGGGTAACTCAGCTAATTTTTGCGAGTTGACTCAATGACTCTTGCTCAATCAAGTGAGGCAGCTCAGTGAGGTAGCACAATTGATTTACGACTAATTTCATAATTGTGTCGCTCTGTGCAACTACGGCAGCACTGTTATCGTGGAGAGGTGCACGTTGAATAATTAAAGTGACAGCACAAGTGATAACGCCCCAAAAGGAAACATTTTCGCGCTAGTTCTTATTTTCTGTCATTCTTTATTCTCACCATAGATAATATGATATGCAACTTCCCTCTTTTGCCTCATAGGTTTTGGGCTGGAATCAAATCCCAATCATGGGCTGGCACGCAAAAAGGCTCTTAGAATCATAGCATTTTTATTTGGCTAAAAAAGCTAGTTAATGTTATTATTTGGCGAAATACGTGTTGAAATCTTTAACTTGAAAATTTAATTAAATACTCGTATTTTAGTGTTTTACATGCAAATATTGAGTTTTATTATAAAAAGGTTTCCGTAAAACTTTATTTCTAAGTGAACACGCAAGTTCATCACATATATTTTTATAATTATTTGATTTATGCATGTTTAAAAGCTGTTATTAAACATTTTTGCAATTCTTATTCTTATTTTTATTGCGTTTACATGTATACTGTTTGCATACCTCAAAGGTGGCGAAAAAACTGCAAAATCTCCAAAAATGCAATAAAAAACTCCCAAATACCATTTCTTACCGAGTGTCTGTCCACAAAACAAAGAGCTTCGTATCAGCTCATCTTTGATTCTCAGTGCTGACACACTCATCGACTCGCCGCTCAGTAAGATGGCTGAAATTTATAACTAAGCTACTGAGTCACAATTTTTTTCGGAAGTGGGTCTGAGCGAGCGGCTCATCGCTAAGAGTCAGCTCAGTAACTTAACTCAGTGCTGAGTTATCCACCTCTACTATGGACACTACAATGTTTACGTTAACGTGATGCCACAAGCTCTCTGGTTAACAATTATTAGGCGTAGCTCTTGCGGCACATTTTATAAAGAAACTCCACCTTTTTCTAGCTGTTTCTTGCTGAGCACGCACTTTCCGAACTCTGTACAAGTTGGGCACAAACTACACAACGCAAATATACAAAATATGCATGCATTTCATGAGCAAAATGCACAATGTATTTTTTCACACAAATCACGAAACAGATGTAAAAATTTTTTTTTGTTTTTATCGAATGAAAACAAAGTTTGACAATTAAGATAAATGAAAAAAATCAAATTATTAACTCTACTGAGGTTACCTGTTGAATCTGCTTTGGAAAGATACTTATTTTTTCCACCTAGTATAAGTTTTGATACATTTTAAGGTATAACAAAGCAAAAGTATTTTGTGTGAAGTATTTCCGTTTGAAAACTTTTTACGTTCCTGTGGTAAATTATGAACATAAAACTGCATTTGCATTTCACGGAACAAACATTATTTTGCAACTCTGCTTACGTTTTAAAATTCGAGTATTTCGGTCAACGGCAGACATGTTGTGCTTCCTTTTTTTATTTGCCGCTATGACGGCAATGGCTTTACCTATGCTAAAATTTTTTTTCTGAAAAATCTATGTAGTACGTACAACCATGGGTGTAGTGTAGAAATCCTTAAGAGCACTTACCTTTTAACTACCACTTCGATAGTGATAATGAAGCTGATTTATTTATTTGCGAAACCATTTTAAGTGAAAAAACTACTATCACTATTATTTTTAGTGGCAGTGCAATAGGCTTGCCACTAGAGCGCAGTGGTAGTGGAGCTGGCAAAATTTTCGCTAAGTTAATATTAGTAGTTTAGAAAAATACATTCATTCGTGTATTGTTCGTTCATTCTAAGGAAAAATATTGTTTTCTTTGATACTTAAAAAAAAAGAAAGTGATATATTTGATCCATTTTACCATTTTTTAATGATAAATTTTTTCGAGACGTCGCGCAATACTGGAGTGAGTTTAGTTGGTTTAGGTATAGTAGATTTTAGCAATTGTTACCATATTACTATTTCCTTGTACAAACTTTTTGTCAGGACCATTTCTGTTTTTTCAATTTACAAAAGCCACTCAGAAAATTTATGTCATAAAACCCTGCAATTTTTCTAATTACTTTGCATCTAATTAAACCTAGCATAATCTTACTGGTTTAAGCGCTACATAACATACGTAACATAACATAATATAACATAGAATAACATAAGTAACTAACATAAAATAATATAAATTACCATAACATAACATAGTAAATCACAATATAGCAAAATATTTTTATATAAAATATCAAAATACAACGTAAGAAAACAGTCATTCAAAACATAACAAAGTATTACATAACGGAATTTTCGCATTTCCGACCTTTAAAAACCCGAAAAATCCCCAAGCTCTTCTCGCCGATAAGACGCCGCTGATGTACGACATACATTCATACATTCATACTTATGTATGTACCGCGCCAACAATGGTGAACACTTCACTGCATTTCTCATGTTTTTTTTTTTGTTTTTTTTGCAATGCCTTGCTTGCTTGTTGTTGTTCTTGCAATTGTTTATATGAGTCCTACAAATCATTTCTTTGGCCTTTCATTCGTCTCTTCCACCAAATATGGGAAGTTGACTTTAATATTGGCTTACTACTTTTTCTTTGCCGTGTATGTGTGTTCTTGGATGTGTGCGTGTGGTATTTCTCATCATTTTGCACTACACTAATTCAAGCAATGCACTTGAATAGTACTTAGATACATATATTCATATACAACGGTGTGTGTGTTTGTGTGTGTGTGTGCGCGCGCGTTTAAATGCATACATACATACATACACAAGTACTACATGCTGTGTTTGGCCAAAGAAAAGCGAAGCTGCCGGCCGGTTTCTTCATCACTTTAACCCATTTTCTCTGCTTTTAATTCCGCTTTTAATTTGTTTGTAAAAGAAAAAACTGTTCGCTTTTCTCCTCAGTTCAAATTCTTAGTAAATGAATTCTTCAATGGCATTAGTATTATAAATCAGCTCTCGCTCTTACTCATCGCACTATCATTTCAGTAGGTTGTAAATATATTTATGTACTTTTATAAGTCCATTTGGGGGAAAAAGGGAAGGGAAATTCAATGTCTTCTAAAAGAGGATGAGGAAATAGAAAAGTGCTATATATATAGGTGTTTGTTATTTTAAGACAACTAAGTAATTGAAACGAGTGAAAAGCTTACAATTTTACCACTTATACTCCAGCTGTATGAAAATTCTGTTGTCATCACAATCGATAATTTGAAAAATAACAATAGTTTGAATCATAGAGTATTTTCATCTTATACTTTTAAAACTCATTTATCATTCATATCAATCCCAATAGCTGTACGTTATCCATACTTTTTTTCGAATCCTTGGAAAAAAGTTAATTTTGGAACCTCACGCTGAAAGCAAATCGTTTTAATGTCGCAATGCTAGCTTGATTTATACCACTTAAATCTAAGAAGACATTGGCATAACCATCGCTCATCTGCATAACAGTCAAAGTATAAATTCAAATATAAAATTGAGGCGAGCACTTAAACGGAATATGGAAGTATGCAAAACCTACATTAAGAAGATGTTCCCAAACTCTACTGTGAGTTTCTCTTTGTGGAAAGCACTTAAGAACTTTAATAGTGTAATTAACCTAGACGAATACTTAACTTTATTTTCGTAAGCTATTTACTCAAGCAGTCAAATCAGCTTGCGTATACAGCTTCTCTTGTGGTCAGCTAGTTTGTACCTCGCAGTGGACATATATGTAGTACAGCTCGTTGTGAGCTTCTACAAGGGTAATGAGGACTTTGTCATACTTTTGATGGAAATAAGGTATTTTCAATAGTAATTCATTTTGCATATATTTTTGATTTTTGTATTTAAAAATAATTTATATTTTCAAATGCTTTTCGACGATGCCACATCAAATACGCTTATCCATAAAGTTAATTTTTAAACTTTTGAATGCTTTTTATATTCAATAAAAATTTATCATATTCTCTCCGTAATTTGCGTAACTAAAGAATCAAAAATCAATAGTTCTCTAAGTTTAAAAAAATTTCGTTATGACTAGAGTAATCGTTTGTACATGTTTTCCATTTAGCTGGTAGTTCTTAAGTACCTTAAGTTAAGTATACGTATTGAGTAATTAGACTATTAATCTTCAGAGGTTTCCTCAATGTAGTGACCAAGCGAAAGACAAGTGCTTTTTGAACCACTAAAATAATGTGCTCCAGCCGATCGGTCCAATGAGCAATTTTATGCTGCCTTTCTTAACCAATAAGCCAAATGGCCCTTATACATTTAGTAAGAGGTACAACCGCTAAACCTTAAGGATCACCGTGTGCTGATCATATTACTATTAAAACTCTTCCAAAGTTGATTTCACGGTTCTTTCTGAGATTTCCAATGGTATTCTTGAATTCAGTTACCACTGTATAATCTTAATAAAATACCTTATATAAAAGTGATAAGAGAACGGTTTTGAAACCAGAACAAAAGCAATGAGATCAATTTAAATGGTAACAAATTTGGAACAAAAATGTTCGGAAACATTTCCTTTAATAACCAACTGAAAACACAACTCTCGGAAACATTCTAAAAAAAGTACAAAATCAGAACAAAGCACTCAAGAACGTTCTGAAGAAGAACTGAATTAGAAGAAAATTTGCGAGAATGATTTTAATGAGACTCAAAGAAAAACGATAGTATTGATAATGCCTTAAGAATATTTCGGATTTGTCTTCCGTTTTTCAATATTGGTTTCGTGAAGATGCATTCCCTTTCGTTCTTTGTCAAAATGTTCCTGAGGCTTAGCTCCACATTTTTTTCTTACAGAGAACGTCTCTGAAAATTGTATTATCTTTTCGTACGTTCTCCAATGACTTGCTCTTATAAAATTTACGTTGAGAACGTACTGGACAGTTTTGTTCTGACTTTCCTTCTTGTGAAAGCAATTTCATAAAAATACGACATATATTTAGTATTACTCCCCCACACCTAAACAATGACTTGCTCTGCCATTATTTCCTCTGATATAAAAAGTCAAAAAGTTCAAGTACAAATAGTTGATCCGCATGGGCTAATACATTCTGCATAGTCAACAACAAAAAAACAAAAAAAAAATTATATATGCTCCTAGGCATGTTAATAAATTGTTCAACTATGATTATTTGCATTCATTTTCCCTAGTTTTTACAAATTTTTTATAATGATATTAAAATTATTTATTGTGTGTGCATTGCACTAAAAAAATGTTTACACGCCGCGATGCAATTACTTAGCTACATAAAAATTACCGGTATTTATGCATAGATATGTATATTTGTATGTATGCGTGATGGTATGTATATACATATATATGTATACATTTTGTGTGCATGCGCGGCATTGCTTCCCACTTTTCCATTTTCTAACGAAATATTTGGGTCACTCTCATAATTTATAAGTTTATTTTTCATTACATTGACACTCCATCAACGACATCGGCGGCTCAGATATCGTTTGTCATATTTGCCACACGGTGACAAGTGACAAGTACAGAAGAGCTTGACAAACAAAATAACACCAAAGCAAATGGGTAGCAAGCGGCAATATCTAGCGGCAGCATAAGTACGATATTATGGTAGCATATGGTTTAGTAGTGTACAGTATAACCTTCAGCAAATGTTGTGTGGTGTAGCATCGTAAACAGCAGCAGTAGCATCATCAACATCATCAACATCAACATAGCCATTATCGACGCCAACACAGCTGTGGATAATATGGAAGTTAAATATTTAAATATATTTACACAGTAAGTGCAACGAATGATTAAGACTAGTACTTGTACTCTCGTAGTGGGTCACCTTGCCGCCGACTCATCGCACATCGTGCGAGTACACGTAAAAAAAAATAAGGAAATGCCACAACAACTAACTGAAGGAATGACAAAGTGAAAACGCCCAACAATTAACCACCTACAAAGCAACACGTGGACAAGAAAGCAAACGTGGAGCATAGAAAACTTTTGCTGATTTTGTTTTGTTCAGCATAGTTTAAAAATTGTCGAATACAAAAACTTAGAGAGTATAAATGTTGGTTTTTAATGCACTTACTTTTTAAGTCTGGATTTCATAAGTTCCGGTTTGCATTATCATGGCAGTACCAGTTTGCATCAATGCGGGCTCATCATTCTTCGATTTTACAGAATTCCGACACGGAATTGATTTTTGTCGAAAATGCAAACCGATATCGGTTTCAGTTGGTGTCGTGAAATTCTATCGGAATTTTCTTTATTCGAACATGAGCAAAATCGGTATTCGAATCAGCTGTTCTAATGATGTGTTAAAATAAATGTATGCTTGTTTGTAAACGATTGGGCATTTTCTTAATATTTTAACTATCTTGTCAAAATTTTAAGAAAATAATATAAATATATTATGGCCAATGTAATTGGGTACAATATACTCGTAATTGGATATACTTATACTTAGCATTGAATACTTCGATATAGAAATTATCACCGAAAAAGTAAATACTAAGACACATAAAATATAAGTCCTTATTTAAATGCAAATATGTCAATAAATACTCGTATTTAAATTACATAATTCACTAATTAAATAAAATTATTCATTCACATCCGACAAATTAACAGTCTTACCACAAACAGTGAGGTATCTTAATGAAACTGGGTATGTAAATGGCTCTTTGGCCAAGGTAAGTTGCTATTTAAAATGCGTGAAATCGAACGATAACCACTTCTACCTCCCATATAACGGTATTTTTGAAAAATGGGAAAAACTTTGTTATTTCAGTATCTATTGGAGCAAAATAAGTAAAAATTGATGTTTGGAGCGATTTTAAACAAAGATATTGGATTATTGTAAAATTTGGAAAAAATGTTCGTTGCCACGCCTACTTATAATAAAATGTCTGTATCTTAATTACAGTGCTAAGTATCGTCACTAAATTTGGTACACATATTGTCCTTGACATCACTAAAATAATCTTTGAACATTTTTAAAATCGAATCAAAACCACGCTCACCTCCCATATATCAGAATTTTTATACTCAGAAATTATTCACGATCACGTGTTTTATAACAGTAATTTTTATAAATACAAAGTATACTTACATTTTATGAAAAATACCAGCCACAGCACGTAAATAATGCGCAAATAAACAAAACGTTACCGATCGTCTAACCGTTTTGTTTCCGATAATAAAACCTACAAACTCGGAATTTAGCGATACCTAAAACCAAAAAAAAGAAATGTGTTTCCAACATGAAAATCGATACGATCGAATTGTGCGACACCCACCGAAAAAGTTGCCGGGTTGAAATCCGATTCCGAGAAAATCGGATTTTTCGAAAGGGCCGATTAAGATTAGTATTTTATTTTTCATACAACATCTTTCGTTTAGCAACCATATAGTATGAAGAAGTCTTTCTATTTTAATTTTTGGATTGTGTAGTATTCTATACATTTTATGTTAATATTTATTTTTGAAGTGAAACTTCTTTAGTAACCTAAAAATCAATATGGCGAACGAGAACATCGCATTAAATAAGGTTATGTTTAGTTAAGTTACATTAAGTTCAGTTATGTTAATTTAAGTTCAGTTATGTTAAGTATGGTGATGTGATGTTATATAGTGACTTGATTTTTAATTCATTCAAATATCTTACATTGAGATAACTGTTTTGAAAAATTTTGCAGTGTATAATTTTTCAAAAGTGTTTCTCTTTATTGAACTGAAACTACGTAATTGTCTGAAATTATTGTTACAGAAACACCTCCTAAATATATACTTTAACTATTGAATTTATATGAATATGCAGATAAAGATAAGAAAACGATAATGTAAGGGATTAAGATAAAGTTCAGAATGTAGATGAGTAGAAGTGTTGTGATAGAAATAAAGAAAAAAAAAGACAGAAGAAAAACATAAAGAATAGTAAATAAACGGATATTTGTATCATTTGATTTGAAATTAATTCATCTGCGCTTATCACAATTCATCGAAATCGCGACATCTAAACTCTACACAGAAAATCACTTTTGACAAACTCAGCACAACAAATTCAATATAACCAAAATCACCACACTTGAACTCAATTCACCTCACTCCCCTTATCTTACATTTCCTCAGGTCGATTCACATCACCATTTAAGAAAGAAAGTTTCATTTCCATACGGCAGCCTAGGCGCACTCAGGTTTTTATGTTTTTTAATTTTAAATTTAAATTTAATTTTAATTTTCATAGGTGTTTTAAAGTGACAGCCGTCCCATCTGATGAACTTTAGTCGACTCATTCATTTTCTCTCCTCCTTACGCGACTTGTATTCACAAATCCTATAAAGATACAATAGTTGGATACATTGTTCTTGTTGAAATTTTTCTAAGATTTTAGCTTGAATGCGACGAAAAAGAACATAAGCCAGTAGAGCCTCAAACTCATTTAAAAGGTCATTCGCGTTTTTTTTTTTTAATTATTTACACTTCATTTAACATGATATTTTAATAGATCAATCAATTTGCAATAAATTTGACATTAAGCTGGCCAATATTAAGCAATAAAATCATATAAAAACATATATCCAGCCATAAACCAATAATCAATGATTGCTCGTCACATTTGTACGAGTACTGTAAAAACACAATAAAAACACACAAATTAATATCGATCAGATTTCATTCATGCAATTTGCTGTGATTTTTATTGCGTGTCCTACTTTTCCATAAAATATTTGCAAAACGCTTTTCCACATTTAGTAGAAGTCGCTCGTTCATCCCCTCGCTTCCGTACCCTCACCACTGTCCGTGCTCGTGTCTGAATAGTGGCAATGGCGGCGGACAAAGCCAATAACCATTTTGTTGTTGTTGCTTACTTGCTGCGCTTGTTACTTATGTATCAATATATCGAAGCAAAATAGTTGACGACTTTTTCACAACACAACAAAAAAAAAAAAAAAACAACGACTATCTATCATAGCAGACTGCGAGCCAGCCAACAAACAGACGGTCCAACTTGCCGATGGCCAATTGGAGGACAGAAATAGAGGCAGACAAAACTGAATTAAGCCTAGCTTCACATACATACTATGTGCAAATGTATGCTAGTGTTTGTGCATGTAGTGCATGTGTGTGTCCACAGACCGGACTAAAGCAGCGACGACTGGTCCACTCTCGGCCTTTTCCTAGCCTTACTGACTTACATATGCGTAGTGTTTATAATATTCAACAATCCCAGCTAGGTTGCATCGATTTCATCGCCATTCAAGTCACTTTGCTTTGAGCTTTAAAAGTTTGTTCCTGTTTGCTAAAAATGGCCGAGCCTGTTCGAAATTGGAGTAATTTCGCGTCGTCGGTGACAATGTTACAGGCGTTGTATTAGTTTCGTTGCTGCTATTGCTTTTGCTGCTGCTGCTGCTGCTTTTGGTGTTGTTGTTGTTGTTGTTTTGTTGATACTGGCACAAATGCCTTCCTGAGTCGAAGAGTGGTGCGCTGCACCGAAGCTAGTGATTTTTTTATTCACAAGTTAAGTAACACAAACGTTGATGATAACGATTCCGCCGTTGGTCGTAAGCCTCGATGCAATCACTGCACTCTGACTAAGATGCACACCATTTTCCAAATGTGTATGTGTATTTGTATGTTTGCTTATAGGATGTTGCGCGTTTCGCAGGAGTCGTTTAGGTCTCTCCACCACGCCAGACATGCTCATTTGTTTCCTTAATTGGAATTTGCGCTAATACAAAACAGTCCCCATTGGTGGTTAGACTGAGCGACAGTGTTTTAAGATACTGCGTAAGTGGATGCAAATTTAATTGAATGAGGAACTCATTGCATTGAAACATTAAGAAATCATCTCAATGCTCCGAACCTGTTGAATTTTTCACTATAACTTCCTGAGAGGTCTTGATATAGTCGATTTTCCATTATATTTTTCTGAGGGCTTTCTTCTCTTAACTCAACTTACGTATATTGCAAATGGGCTCAGGCGCTGTAATGGAAATTGATACGGATTGAGTACAGCCGTTCAACTCTGCCTGTTCACCTTTTATACGCTTGGTTGACTGATATAATTTCAAAGAAGTGATGAACTTTGTAGAGTACATACACCGTCAATAATGTCAGGCTGCAGATCAAGCGTGGAAATTACTCT
The DNA here is from genome assembly GCA_963971545.1 of Philophylla caesio. Taxonomy (NCBI): domain Eukaryota; kingdom Metazoa; phylum Arthropoda; class Insecta; order Diptera; family Tephritidae; genus Philophylla; species Philophylla caesio. Next base: position 21,656,370 of record OZ020607.1, read on the forward strand.
TGCCAACAGGTGTCTGGGCTCTGACGCCCGACCGATCTATCTACCCTTATTTCCCGATAAAATAAAACAAGAATAAAGAATGTCCGCCTTTTGTGAGGGAACATGTTGGCCTGCATTGAAATTAAGAACAGAGTTTATTGAAAAGTAAAAAGAGCCCAATATCAGTCGATAATATAAGGACAGTTTTTAAAATTAAGTATTCATTAAAAAATTGTAAGCCCAATTTATAGTTCTCTACTTACATACTAATTTTCTATTTTGCTTATTCTTTATTGACATTGGTAAAATTTATAGACGTTTTTTTATTTTTATTTTATTATATGAGATATGAATTTATAAACTTTTGATGAAAGCGCCTTCTATCGACTATACCGGTTCGAGCTTTTATAAAACAAATAAGAAAAGCTAAATTTGGGCGAAACCGATTTTTATATACCCTCGAAATGTAGTTTTGTATGGGCGGTGCCCATAATTTCATAAAAACCCCGTTTCTTTGTTTGAAATCACTTCTAGTATTAAACTTTACTCAATTTGTTCCAATAAATACTGAAAAGCGAAGTTTTATGCATTTTAAAAATTTCCGTTATATGGAAGTTGGTCGTGCTTATGGTCCGATTTCAATATGATCACCAAATTTTGTGACGATAGCTTTCATCGTTATTGAGACACATACAGACGTTTTTTTATAAGTGGGCGGGGTAACGCCCATTTTTTCAAAATTTCATAAAAATCAAGTTTCTTAAATAACTATCTCTCTAAATATCAAATTTTAGTTAATATGTTCCAATAGATAAAGAAAAAACGAAATTTTTATATTTTTCAAAATTTCCTATTTTAAAAATTCTTAACGATGATAACAGCGATGTTTAGGAAAATTTGTTCACCAAACCGATAATAATAGCGATATCAAGGAAAATATGTCCACCAAATTGTGTGACGATACCTTACACCGTTATTGAGATACAGAAATTTGTTCATAAGTGGGCGTGGCAACGCCCATTTTTCAAAATTTCATAAATTCTTAATTTCTTAGTTCAAAATCGCTCCAAATACCAAATTTCACTCAATTTGCTTTAATGGATACCGAAAAAACGGAGTTTTTGCATTTTTCAGAAATTTCCGTTATATGGGAGGTGGGCGTGGTTATTAACCGATCTTGACCATTTTCAATACCATAGAGCAATGTATGTACCAAATTTCATTCTGATCATTTTAGTATATATATACATTTATGTCTATATCTATCTTGATTATTTTTTGCTGTTACAAACATTCGTTATGCGAAGAAAGTTATAATTTCCTTGTGTACAAGTACGCTCGGGTATACAAATGCTGGGTATTCACATTTGTAGCCCATTCAATTTAAGTACGAGTATAATATATGTGTGTACATATAATAGTCAGTAACGGTTTAGGATTTTTTAAAAGTACAGATATAAAAAGTTGATCGCGAATATAATTTAAATAACTTCGAAGATTTTATTTAATACTAACATTTATGACAATGATGAGCGGGTTAATGCCGATTTTCCGCTTTTTTTAAATAAACCAAATATTTAATAGCACATTGTGGTTTTGAGTAAAGTGACTTCAAAAGTTACGAACGTAACTAATTTTTCGAATTCGGAAATTGTCGTTATTTAAAAGGTAGAAGTAGTAGTTTAAGTCCGATTTCGAAAATTTTTAACACTTGTCGTGTGAACTGTTTTTTTTTTTTCTAACTTCCTCAACTTAGAAGTAACAACCGCACAAATAAAATTTTCGACCATTATATACATACTTATACTATTTAAATATCTATGTACGTATATTTCCTTTTTAAGTACGTTTTACGTTTTCTGAAGTATAAATTACTACTAATTTGAAGTAGATTTTCAAGTTTTTGAAGCACAATTTACTATTTCCGAATTTAACTTCACGGTTTAGAAAGTACAATTAACTATTCCGAGATACTTTTAGCGCTTTCTGTAGTACCCTTGGAAAAGGTGTAGTCTAACAAAGTATAAGTTTCTAGTCACTAAAAATGTTCGCTATTCATTAACTACTCAATTTCTTCGTTAAAACGGTTGCGTTCCAAGGTTTTGTGGAGGAATATGTTTAACACCCTTGGAGAAAAAAATTCTTAAGCGACTTGAAATTTACACTAAGTTAGACTAGAATTGAAGTATGTAGTTTTTGCTGTAGAATACACTTAATTTTATTAAAAATTAACAAAAATATTTGTGACGAAAACTATTGCGAATAGCTATGGAGGAGCATTTTTTTCTGTACAATTTACCTTGTTAGTCAGCGTGTGTATAAGTATTTTTAACTAGTAAAGTTTTGTGGTAATTCATTGTTTTTCAAGCAAAAAAAAAAAAATTATAAAATTAAATAAAAATAAAATCAACACAAAAAAGATAGCAATATTTATTTAAAATTGTCAACTCTTTAATAATTAGTTTGCTTTTGTATTGACAAACTAAACCACAGTGTTGTCAACACCAGCAAGGAATTGTGAAATTAATTTGTGGAAATTAACGTCAACCAGTCAAGCGGCTAGTCAGTAATAAATACTTGACTACTGCGAGTCCAATAATGAGGGCAAAAGAAAAATGTACAACAGTCTGGAGAAGAGCTATAAAAATACTTACATACTTACATAAATACATCTTTAATGTTAGTAGTTAATGAAGACACAAATCGCTATTTCCGCGCTTAGATTGAATTTGTCGATTCTTATACATACATACTTTAAACATATTTACGTATTGACAAATGTACTTGTGCATATATCAAATGTGAGCGCCGGAGAAAGGGAAAGGACAAATAAACTAAGAAACTGGCTAAATGGTTGATGTCATGCTCATCACAAATTCCTTACACAAGCGCACATAATCAAATCCAACGACGATTTATGCATATGAGTATATTATAGAGAACGATAAAAATAGCAAAAGAGTGGGCCAGCAGCCAGCGGCTAGCGGCCATCGACCAAATTTCACTTCTTTCCGCCACTATGACACACATACATGAATACGAACGAGTATGGATGTGTTAAATCTGTTCATGCTCGTGAGCCAATGCCACGGTCATCATATTTGGCAAAGACCATCCATCCAACGGCCACGATACGTTCATTAGAGATTCAAATTAAAAATTCCCAACGTGTCCTTTCAATTTCTAAAAATATGTCATTTTCCAATATTTATGGATAGAGCAAATCTTAAGCGAACGCGCACAATTTCCATACGAATGCATTACGCATCATAAAACGGCGGCAAAATGTGGCGCAGAGCAACACGCACTTACATACATACATACATACATATGTACATACTTACAAACTTTCCAGTAACGTAGTTAGTAGCATTAAAGGCAAGCGCAGAGGCGCGTCGCGACATATACTCGCATACTTACATACATACTTATAAACATACATACACTTGTTGTTGCAACTGAACATAGAGTGCTTTGTGAGCTGTTTAAGTTGGCTGCATGCGCATGCGCTTAAGCGCAGACACGCTCGTCATCAAAATCACCATCATCAGCATTGGTATTAGGTTGCAGACGCGCATGCGCAATGCCGCGCGATACGGAGGCAGGGCAATGAGCCAGCCAATACGAGTAAGTACTACATACATATGTATGTACATACTCCCATGTGTATCTCGTTACTTTCACCGCATCATGACGTGAATCTCTGTATAGTCGACGCGCGTCGCTAGCTTTTGCCGCCACGGAAGCGGACGTTTGGTGGCTAGCTGGAAGGTGGCGTCGCAACATTGCAATCGTTTTCCTTAGACAATACCCGCTTGCCATAATTTAGGAATAAAGTTAGGCGACGCTTTAACGACTTCATTGGCTATTTAAAGTGATGATATATTCTCAATCCAGCGCTTATTTACGATATTCTCACTTTTCTCTCAATAATTTGGTGCTAAATAGAAGCCACTGCACTAAAACTAATTAAAAAAATAAATCAAAACGCAAGTAGGGTGTTCTTAAAAAGAAGCTCCTCTGCGAGCACGCGCACTTGTTCACCTAACGGTTTTTCACTAACGTTTTCTCAATGTCTGATGTAATAAAAATTAAATATTCTGTGTTTAATAAGAAGCTTTCTCATGGAAGAAATACCCTCGGCGGTTTTCCATTGCCTGCCAGGGGGTGACCGCTATTAGAAAAACAATTTTCTGTGATTTAGACTTCTATCTGAGATTCGATGCCCGATCTCAGCGGCATAGCGAGTTATAGAACGCATTACTAAATCTTTCGGAACTGGCAAAAACCTTTTCAAACAGTTAGATACCAAGGCAAAGCGAAGTATGTTTGAAAAGAAAATTCGTCTTATGCATAAAGAGGAGGCGAAAAAAATATAGTATATTCATTTTTATTCTACTTCTGTCTGAACGAATTTCTATTTCTCCCCTAAAATACTCAAACTCACAACATACGGTTTTCAATAAAAATGTACATTTTGTTTAAAAACAAATTGTCCAGCTAAAAAAATCACTAATAGGTCACACTAAAACTCTTTTCGAATGAGTGCAACGTTGACGTTTTCAAAAGTGAGTATTTAACTCACGCTTCAAGTATTTGTGTACATAATTATTAATATTCAAAATAAACAAATAAAAAATATGAATTTACTCCTACTGTGAAAACTGTCGTTAGTTGAAAGAAAGTAACATTTTAGTATTCGTTAAAAAGTGTTGGCTAATGAGTAGTGCTTTTAAAACTCATAAATAAAAAAACATTTGAGATTTAACTGAAAATATTGACTTATAGCATTTGGATCATTGAAAGTAGTTTGCTTTCTTACGCTTTCGTTACAGTAAAAAAATTAAATTTAATGTACCTTAAAACAATGGCATAAATAAATGCAAAATGAAGAGAAACATTTAAAAGTGTGCTGGAAATGACAAATATGGTTTGTAGTTATTAGATCACAACTCGTTTGGACAGCTTTGAGTTCAGTTAAAATTTGCTATATACAAGTACTGACATATGTTTCCCTGCACATTTACTTTCGTATTATTATCGGCATACAAACAATTTCACAATTCAAATGCATTTTTTGGTAACTAAATGGTTTCCCTTAATGAGAGATATCGTTAAAAACAACATTTTCTCCACTTTGCATTCCGATCACCAGCTGACTGTAAAAGTGAAAGTCAAGTTTTAGCAGAACTAAGATAACAAAAAGGGATTCCTTGCAGGTGCAGAAAGAAAGTGCGCGGACTGCGTAGGGGAAATGAAGAAGATTCGGAAAGGTGTGTTTGAAATTTTTTGTGAAAATCCCATGACTATAAGGACCAGTGATGGATGAGGAAACATACGACCCCATATCATTAAGATTTGGTTGTTAGAAAGTGGTTAAGGTTAAGTTGGATTGGTTGGCACCATATAAAAGCACGGAAAGTACGCGTAGGCTGCGAAAAAAGAGCACTTTGTGATACCACTGGCGGAATCTATCAGACATGTTCTGCATTTCGATTTCGACAAATTTGGTGTACATCGCATATAAGGTATTGTCTTTGAGTCTCCGAAAAGAAAAGGATTGCTTCTGATCCTTACAGAACTGACAGCAGATTGAGAAGAAAATATTTATACACTCCGATTCCGACAATATTGGTAACAGTTCCAACTATAAAGTTAACAGCTGCGAAATCATTGGTTGAGTATCTCAACTTCTTCCCATGTATTTCCATAAGGTCATCTGCTTATCTAAGTTAGAAGCGCTCAAGCCGAGTCAGAGAGATGGTTCGCTTTAAATCCACGTTCCATTTATTTATTTAGCTTAGAAGCATCTGCGGAGCTGTCCGTCGAGCCCCTGGCTAGAGCAGCGATAGCTTCCCATTCCTTCCTCTCTGAGATCCTTAAGGAAAATATGTTCTCTAGACAGAGGAGACGAGTGGTATAATCTAGAATTCGTAGATGGTTCAGCACAGTTTCCAGCATCTTAGCGTGTCTTATTCTTAGGTTCAACACGGCTGGATTGCATGAAGCCTATCCACGCTAATGTCCGTCTGAAATTTGAAATAGAGATCGACCAGTGCTAGATTAAAGTATGTAGGTTATAAAGCAAATTTTTTCTAACTCATATCACTCTTGGAATATTGGTCCATCTCATGAGTGGGCGTTGCAAAATACCTTTATTAATCATATATTCCATATTTCTTCTTTCTAAGAAAATAGATCGAAAACTTTTAAGGACTAGACAAATCTGCTATTATTGTTCTCACTACCAACGTAATTTCTTTGTAAAAATTGTCGGGATGTAGAAGAAAATGAATCGATCCACCATTCTATAGACGATGTCTCGGGCTACAGTCAAGGAAATTCTAATATTTGAGAGTTACCAATTTTCATTTGCCTGGCGGAGATAGTGTATGTGGGTCAAGGTTAATATTATATATTTCGTCGACTATTACTCGAGATGTTAGATGACGTATTGCGAGCATTAATGATTATGCGAAATTTATTTTCAGTGACTGTTTACTGATTAATACTAGAATAACTATCTTGTTGACGATTTGTCTCAACAGTCGAACCTTTGACCATTGTTAATTGTTTCATGTCCTTCGCATACAAAATGCAGAAAATAATGTTTAGAAAACTTACTTCCGCAATTAACACGATAACCGCATATGAGATTTTAGACTGAATGGATATGATTGAAAAATATTTGGGATACATTTTAATATTTAACTCCGCACTACGGAAGAAATTATGATTTTCCCCTTTTAGTTGACTTACCAAACTGAACCCAACTCAGGCCTACTGTTCTGTTCACATTGAATTGTGGAAGAATTACAATTTAAAATATCTGAAATCTATGTGCCTGCATATGTACGTATTTACATACATACTTATGTTTGTCTATAACTAAACACATGTTTGTACAATTGTACACGTAAACACTGTTGAGTGTTTATTGAGTGCCAAGTTCACCAAACCAAATAAACTTTGGCGCAGTGTTTAGGCAGCAACTACAACGTCAATTGCAGTTTAGGATACTAACAAGTCAAACAGCAAAAAACACACCAACATTGTGCAGTGTAAAGAGGCTTAGCTACAACATTGAATGAGGCAAAAGTCAACTAAGCAACAACCATCTTCCACCGTACGCCGAGTTGGTCAGACGACCAGACAGTCGAACTGCCGCCGGTTGTTGTCAATGTGACAGACGCCGTAATAGCAGCAGCAACACAACAACAATTGCTGACGACTTGCCCGGCACAAGAGAAGTATGTAGCAGTTAGTGGTGAGCAGGGTGCAAAAACAGCAGTGGCAACAACACTATTGACAGCGGCAGCATCAGCAGCAATGCGACCGTCAATGAACGAAAAAATTTCGCTGCTGTCGCTGTTGCTGCGGTGCGCAAGCGCGCATGCGAAGTGTTTCGCTATGTGAAAGCAGGTGCATTTACCATTCTGCGGTTACCCACGGCCACGATCAGACGCGCTCAAAATCGACGTCGCGAAAAGTATTTCGAGCGTAGTTTTTTTTTTGTTGTACCAACTTTAAGACGAGTATTTTTTCGAAAAATTCAAGATTGCTTTAGAAAAGAAATTAATTCAAACTATAGTAGTTCAATTGGATATTTTACGATACAATCGGTACATGTGAGCAATTTAAGGAGCTTCATCATATATTGTAAATCTTGCAAATTCGAGTACTATCAAAAGTGCAAGGATATATGAATATTAATTGTCGGCGCAATCGCGAAAGTGAATTGAAAAGGTGTTAAATTTTTTACGACGATAAACTAGATTTACTTAGTATGTTAAGGACGCAAAATGATCTATGAAAGTTTGAATCACGTTTGAGAAAATCACCGGCGAAAGTTGAAAATAATTAAATAAATTTAAATCGAAGAAAAATTTTTTTTTTATATATAATAAAATATTAAAATTAAATAAAGCGAAAAAACATAAAACAAATAAAATTATATAAAACAAAACAAAAGGAGATGAAATAAAAGTATGTTACTTAAAAAATATAAAAAATTAAAAATAATAAAAAATAAATTAAATAATTAAAAACAATTAATTAAAAATATAATGAAATAATATAAAATAAAGTATAATAAAATAAAATATAATAAGATAAATAAAATAAATAAATTAAGGTAAACTTAATAAAAATTAGTTACAAAAAAAAATTCAAATATACAAAAAACACAATAATGTTTTAAAATAAAATAAAAAGAAATAAAATTAATTAATATAAAAATTAAGTGAAATAAATTATATTAAGTGATAATAAAGTAATAAAAGATATTTAACAATTTATGAAAAAAATTTAATTAACATACAAAATAATTAAATCAAAGCAAATAAAAGTGAAAACAACACAATCCATTTAATGATCAAATTTTTATAAAATACATTCAAAAAAATTTATTTAAAAAATATACCCATATGTAATTCAGAATATCAAATAAATGTAGTACAGTTGAATAAAACAAACCAAAAGGAAATGAAAAAAAAAAAATTTAACTGAAAGATTAAAATATTTTATTCAGATGTTTATTAGCTTAAATATAAACTATAATAAGACAAAATAAATAACAAATTAAAAAATATTTTAAATTTACCAAAAAATTTTATGAAAAATGCAAACCAAATCAAAAAATATAAATAAAATTTACTTGCTACAAGATAATTTATTCAACCATATTTAAGTTTATACAATTTTTAAAGTGTTTTTTTCCAAATATATTTAGTAAAATGTTTGTTTTATTTCATTTAATTAACAAAAAATTTACAAAAATATATTATAATTTAAACGTACATAATTTACTAAAATCGAATAAGAAACTAATCTTCAAATCGAGTAAAGTCAAATAAATAAGGAAAGGGAAGTGAGTAGAATAAACAAAAACAATAAAATAAAATAAAATGTAACCAAACTCTATTTAATCTAAAAAGAAAATACAATTTTTTTTTTATGAAATATATATGTATTTATAAATTTTTTTAAATAAAATGGGTCTATGAAAACAAAATTTAAATATATATAACAAAATAATGATAGTTAATTAATATAGCAACGATAAAAATAGAAAAAAATAAAAATTAAAAAAATGTGTCTGCATATAATCCAGTAAATAAAAGAACAAATAAAAGTTTTTCACTGTTTGTCATTGGAAAAAATTATTTTTGCAATAAAAAATTTAATATTTTATTTAAAAAAATTAAAATGAGAAGTACTATTCTAAGAGTTGATAAATTTTTACTTACAAAATTTAATTTTCACAGTAGTATGAAATTTGTACTAGAATAAAATAAAATAAAAAATCTAGGAAAAAGATTTTCTTTAATAATTAACTTTTGATTGTATAATATACTTATATAAAGAAAGGAATAAGTGTATTTGATTATCTTTGCCAAATAAGTGTAATATTTTAATGTAGACAGAGTAGTTAAAGTATTTGATTTCCTTTTCAAATATTTTGCATAAGTCAGTTCAATAACATACTGACACAGTAACCGTTATCACACAAAATAATTTTACTATATACTTATGAACATTAAATAAAAAAGTATTACATATTTATAAATTAAAGAAGAAAAAAATAGCTGAACGCGATGCAAAAAAAATTATAAAAAAAAATTAATAATGTATTATATCCGATAAAAAACTTTTCGTTGTTGATTATCAAAGCATATTCTTCTTTTAAATATCGAATCATTTATTCAAATTCATTGGCTCACTTTAATTTTTGTCATTTGCCCAATTTGGACTCATTTCATTCTTTCATCTTATGTAGCAAACGTTGCTGCTTGCTTCAACTACATCTAAAACTACAACTACAACTACAACTTCGCATCTCAGCATCTTTATACTCGTATCTCCACAACATCTGTCACTTCCTGCATTCATCTTAAACGTACCAACTAGTACTTTTTCTACTACAATCACAACTTTTACTCGTTGCAACTCTGCAATTAAAACACAAATATAAAAATAAAAACAATCTTATACGAAGAAGCATCTAATAATTAAAAATCTCCATTTTTACATTTACATTCTGTCATTCTCTGCCTTTTCCACATTTTTTTCACACTATTTTTTGTATGCACTTGTTGCGCCTTTTCGACGACATTCGCACATTGTTGTTGCATATGACAACTATTTGACTGGAGGTAACGAGTTAGTGAGTGTTTGCCTACATATATGCACATGTGTGCGTGTGTGTGTGTTTGTGTGTGAGCTGTATATGTGTGACCCACTTACAGCCGCCAAGTAGCGAAGTAACAAATTGAATAATAAAAAAAGACAAAAAAAAAAATTTGCAAACCAAAACACAAAACAAAAAAAAAACAATACAACTAAAACAAACATAAACTATGCGCTATCATAAAAAACGATTAGAATAACAACAGCAAAGAGCTTGAGTAGCCACGCTAAGTGTAGACGAGCATCGAAATAAATTAAAAAATATAATAAACACAAACAGCTTCCACAACAACGACAGCAACGAAGACGCGGTTAGTCCACCGCTTTGCGATTTTCACTTAAGGAATTCCCAGCACCATCAGCAACCGCCATCAAAACAACAACAATACTTGAGCAGCAGGAAATAAGCGCAGCCGCAGCATAATTCATATCACACGCCAACCACATTCAAACCGACGACAAGTCAGTCCAGAATCGACGCGGTGTGCGACAACAAACAACATACTTAAATGCATCATAAATAATATCAACATTGTTATTGTTGTTTTGGTTGGCCAAAGCGAAAATCGCACCCATTCCGTTGCTATGCTTGTATAGGCCTGTCGACGCGACACTTTCATAGTTTATGTGTCACGCACTTCAACAACCAAAGTGGAAGGCCAATAAAATTAAAAGCGTGTGAATAAATCTTTTTTAAGGGCAAACGCGGATCGGTTATCGGTTATTTATTTATACAGATTTTGGGACGAAGTCGTATTCGTACGAGCGTGCCAGACATTTTAATTGCCAGCTTGCCGATTGATTTGGCAAAGATTGACTTAGGCCACTGGTGGTTAAGAACGTCTGCGCAGTAAGTTGGAAGTTTGCAATTGTTTCCGAGGATTTGTCGCATGCGCGTGTAGGTGTTTTACTTAAACCGCTAATATACTCGCGTTTCGCTTATACAGCAGGTGAGTGAGTTATAAACACTATTTAGTTGTAGTATGCAAAATGAAATGTATATAAAACAAACAGACTTGCACTTTCAAAAAGTCAATTAAATATGTATTATTAAAACACAAGTGATTTAAAATGAGACCTTAGACAAAAAACAATAGTAATTTAATTTAATATTTACCAGCGTTACTTCATTATATGTCCGTTGTAAATGAAATTTCTTTCAGCTTGAACTATATCTATCGCAATAGCTGCATATTTTTTCGGTTACCTATGTAAATGTCATTGTATATCTCATAAGTCATCACATCGTTTGGCCTCTTTCGGAGTGGTTTTTAACAATTTGGAGGAAGTTAAAAGTTGTGCTCAACTCCACTACATAGCCGTATTAGTTTGCGTTGGATCCCTAATTTAGACGATATGTTATATAGAAAGACTCTATTTGTGTTACTAAAATCACCTTTAAAGTCGTAGAAAAGGTGGTGTGTGTCTATTTTCAGGTTTTTCATTTCAACCTCACTGATGCTTCATATAGAAATTTCACCCAGTATCATTGATACGATATTACGGAAGCTTATTTCTTGTTGATTAGCGCAAACAGCTGGTTCTACCTTCTTATGAACTGGACAAACTACACTGAGATTCCAACCATTCTGCCAGCTCTTCGTCACCGGCCTTGGACAACTCAATCGGTATAACGTCAGATCCAGGTGCTTTGTTTTTCTCAAGCCGTTTTACTACTTTTTTCCCTGAGTTCAGCTTGATCTAGTGGAGGTATGTGGACATTATCGTTGAAGATGTGTCTTGTTATCTTTTTCTCAAACGTCTCTGGACGTCTTTTTTACAAAATTTCCATCGTTGTATCGATAGAGGAGAATCAAACGCAGGAGTTTGACTAGCCCTATTAGATCCAGTGAGGGAGACAAGCCAGCCTGCTTAGTTTGTCTAGTAAGGGAGGTTACAGATGGTATTTTCTTTCAACAGATTACGGAAGCGTAGATATAATCGGGCGAGAAATCGTTCAATAGAGCCACAATACATTCCTTTTATTTCCAAGTGATTTCACTTATACCGATTTGGGTGCATGCAAGTTAAATTTGACATATACAAAAGTGCAAAAAGAACATCGTAGCCAGAAAGAATAGAGCTTGAGATTGATAAAAAATCGTCTTATTATTGTTTATAATTTTATATTTCGAGTACAACGTCCATACAAACTAAGATCGTAACAGTCGCACAATCATCTTGCTTCCATCTTTTAATACAGCTGTGCAGCTAGAAGAGATCGTGGCCACATTCTAAGTTGCAGTTGGAAAATAATATGGAAAGTTAAGAGTTTTAGCTTTTCGTTATCAAAATAATAGGAAATTTTAGGAATTTCAGAATTTGAATTTGGCAAGATTTTTCTCAGCTTTATCATGATTTTAGGTTCCGATCCAGACATGTTCCAATCAAAGCTCCTTCAAATATACTTTATTATTGAGCGATGTTCGTATGACCGAGTGTTCAACCAAGAGAAAAACCCTTAGAATGAGACATATAATGTAATTCCTCTTTGAGTTTTTTAAGTAGTTTGGGTTTAATAAAGGAGTGTGCGCCTCTGAGCGAGACCGAATTCTCCGAACTTTCTGCTTCCCCTTCATCATAGTCAAACTTAGATTCATCAATGACGGGTGATTATAAGTATTATTATTATCATTACTGTTGTTATTAGAATGAGGGTCATTATGGTTGCGTTGGCTTCGACATGTCGTCAGTTCTTCTCATTAAAACTTTAATGATCCGAAAGGATCACAAGCTTATTCTGTTATTGGTTTGCAGCTTGTCTAACAACACGGTGTGACTTTCTTTAAGCTCTGCAAGAATATAGTGCTCGATATGATCTTTAATGTGTGACCTTAAGATAACTTTTATGAAGACATTCGTGCATATATGTAAATATAAATGAAAACGTTTTCACAAGGGTTAATGCAGTACCAATACAAATGAGCTTAACATCGCACGTGCTAATTTTCCTCAACATCTACGCCAAAAGCTTTATTTAAGTGGTTTCTAACACCACATTTTTCTCGCCGGCATCATCGCAGAGTTTTTTAATTGAGCTAAAATTTGTCTTATTGTGAAATTCGTGACATTTCTATTAAGTACTGCACTTAACTAATTGCCAACAAAAATATAATTAAAATAATGCAAGTTTTCTTTAAGTAAATGTTTATTGTGGAGATCAAAAGACCACAAAAAATATAACCAGAAAATGAAAACATTTAATATTTATGCTGATATAAAAGATTAAGATTAAGAAAAGACAGCAAAAGTTATAACATACATACATACGTATAATAAACAAAAATAAACACGAGCTGAACCAGTTCTTTAAAACACCTTTTGCGCCTGCGCAACCGACACTTGACCCCAACCGAGTGGCAAGGTGGCCGAATTCTTAATTTAAGCGCATACGGGCTAAGTGCTTGTACATTTATTTTCTACATTAAATGAATGAAAAGTAAATGAACGAAAATCATAAAGATACCGTTGGAAAAAGAGAAATTATTGTTGAGGCCAATGCGTCTGCTGTGAGTCAAATATTAGTGAGGTTATCTCTACATACTATGTATACTCGTACACACATATTATTGTATCTGCATACGAGTATGGATATGCAAAGCGGGAAACAGTGCTTAGAAATTTGCTGCGCATAAATGATTAGAGCTGAATGTGCATTTAAGGGGCTGCACAAAACTTGCAATGGCGCGTAACATTGAACGGCGCTTAGTAGTTGCAGCAAATCAGTGATCTGTGTTAACTCACGCGTTAATAACTATATGTAAGTGTATGCAATTATATGTATACATATATTTTTGGTATATATATATATATATATATATATATATGAGTATATACGTTTGTGTGTGTACTTGTCGTTAAATGACATCATTCAAGCATGCCGAAAGACAACAAGTAAATGCAGCGTAAGCTCGAAATTTCTTTAGATCACTTAACCATTTACAACACAAAATTTAAACAACAACACTCAACTCCATGTTTAACAATTTAATTATTATAATCGATATGTGGTTGAGTGCATTTCTCAGTTTTGATTTAATTTTTTCCATATATTTTATGGTTTGTGCGAGTTTCTATGTTGTCACTGAATTTTTGGTATTTTATTTTTTGATTTATAAACCACGTAGCTGCTGGTGTGACTAAAACTTGCGTTAAATCGACAAAAAATTAGTAAACGTATCTTATTTATTTTGTGTATATAAGAAATTTGGAAAACCTTGCGAAAAGTAATTGGAACAGTTTTTCCAGGCTCGCGTCGTTACAGTTTGCTTGTGGTCCGTGTTAATTTTGGGGAAAAACGCAACACATTTTCTATTTCAAGACCATTTCGGGACTAGTTCAGAATCACTTCTATACAATTTCGGTACTAGTTCGCGATCGGTTTACTAAATTTTTGAGATATTTTTACAACACTTTAAGGACACATTCCACCCTAATGGTCAGATCCATTTTGGGACTCATTCAGAATAATTTTAGGACTGTTTCCTATTTAAGGATTATTTCGGTACTAGTCCATGACATTTTAGGATTATATCCAAACTTTTTCGGGTTCACTTCGAGACTGGTTCACAGACTATTTCAGTATCATTTTGGGACACATTAGCTGATTTTTTCGAATAATGGCGGGTCTACTTTGAGAGTGACTAAACATTTATTTCAAGCAAATTACGCGCTTAATTTTGAACCATTTCGAGACTATTTCAGTAGCATTTTAGAACTAGTTTGTGATCTTTTGGGAAGTGTTCAGGTTTATTTAAGGATACAATTTCAATATTATTTTTGGATAATTTTCGAACTTATACAGGACTACTTCGGGACTGTGTTAAAACTTGTTCGAGATTATTTCGGAACAAAGTCAGTTTTTTTTTCAAAACCATTTCAGGATCAGTTTTTTGGACTAGTTCGAGATAATTTCGGGGTTATGCGAAACTAGAAAAATTACCGAAGCGGTTTTAAAAACGACAAAATTAATAAAATTAAATGAAATTATGGTTCAGTTTCTAACATAACATTTTAACGTACGAGTATCGCCTATATGTTTAGCACATCAAATTTCATGAGTGACTCGTATCGCTGAATATCTCTGTGCATACATTAGATATATGTATGTATATATGTATGTACATAAAGATATTTAAGCACTAGCAAAGTGCTTTGGTAATTTGATGTTGATTTGTAAGCTGATAGCTTTAATTGGTTTATGTTTTCATTCCATTAGCACCTCGTTAATGCCGGTGAAATTGTCTCCAGTTGTCCGAAAGACAATCTCCCAACACTTTGCATTTTAAATATTTATGTACATATATTGCGAGCATTGACATTCGATTATTTGGTGTTGCTTTTAGATTATCTAAGGAAAACTACAGTGAAATCATTACTAACCTCGTGAGAAGCCCAATTAAAAATTATTTTACAGATTTTGCTTTTAAACATATCTGTCTGTCAATGTCTGAGCGATTTGTAAATTAATATGTACAATTATCTTGCTAAATTTGAAAATCTTAGTACCTCTTCAGAAAAAAAATTAAATTTTTTTATTTCATCTGGAAAAAAAAAATTTATAATTTTATAATTTTGTTTATACAAGCATACTCTGCTCATACCATCTGTTCAAGAAAAATTTAATTTTTTTATTTCATCTGGAAAAAAAAATTTATAATTTTATAATTTTGTTTAGACAAGCATACTCTACTCTTACCATCTGTTCAAGATAAATTGGTTTTTGTTTTATAGATCGAACTAAGTATATTTAAAAAGAAAACTATTAAAAAAATAAACAATGAAACATACATATATAGGATGTAAATAAGATACTTTTTTTATTTTGGTGCTGGTGCTTCCAAGCCTGGTAATTACGCCACGTTTTGTCATTTTAAATTGTTAAAATTATAATTAAAAAAAAGATGAGGTTAGATGAGATGATTTGATGTGAAATGCAGAAAGTTGAAGTGTAATGAGTTAGATCTGGTGAATTTAAGGGTGCCATGTGAAGATGTGGTGAGTTTAGGTTTGGTAAGTTTAAGTATAGAAAGTTAGCGTATTGCGCGTTTACGTCTTTAGAGTTAAGATATAGTCAATTAGGTGTGATTAGTTAAAATGCGATGAGTTATGTTGGATGTGGTAGCATAGTGAGAAGAAGAAGCGCTTTTCGGTGTACACCATTCCCGTCGGCATCTTTCTTTCTCATTCGACATGTTGATTTTTCAATTTACCACTGCCCTTGAAGATGCTGGACTTCAATAATACGACGTTACCCAACAAAAAAGACCCTTTCGTAATCAGGAGGCCAAACCACGCCAGTTACACTACTCATACCTGCTAAACAGCTAGAATACAATTGTTTGAGAATTTCTTGAATTATTTAGTCACATTTTTTTGAACTTTACTTACACCTTTTGGAGAAATTGAACCGCGATATACTAATAAATGTATACTTTGGAAATTTGAAAAGAAAGAAAATAAGTTCTTTGCCGCCTTCCAATTATTCATTTGTTTGCAAGTTCGTTGCTTAAGTCTTTTGCTTCCTACTATTGCTTGCCACAGAACGGCATGGAAGTTTTATTACCAAGTATGTATCTCATAATTAGATTAAATTAAATTATTAGTTTCTAATGCCGACTGTGAAATCAAAACACTTTTATTTTCAGTGAAATCAATTTAGACTTCACTTGATATTGGTGTTTTTTTTTTCATACCAGTCTGCTGCTTTAACGTTTGCATGTTTTTACATACAAGTATATCGGTAAAGATTTGACCCACTTTTGTATGTTTTTTTTTTTGTGAACACGCTTTTCTAAGTACATATTTATTAGCGATTGCATACATTAAAATCCTCTTAACACTTTTCACTTGTCGTTCGACGTTGTTGCTGATAGCTGCTGTCATTCCATTGTTGCATTTCCAACATAAGCATGTGCCATTTTTTACTTGTTGCTTTGCTTCAAACTATTACTTCGTATATAAAAATATTCAATCACTGCGCACGCGTTCGAAACGCATTGTTAATTATGAACAAATACATACAATACAATTTTCGCATTTCACCACTTTACACACCTGTTAGCGCATGACTTCAACAGCTCCCACTACAACCATATGTTTGCTTCTCATTATCGTTGTTGCTGCATTTATGCTTTGTGCATGCCATAACTTTCAGACGCTTTTATGCATAAGTAATGTAGAAATCATATTCACATAAACTCGCCAATTACCCCATAAGCTTTTCTCACAATAGCAGACAAACAATCGCCAAGAAAGAATTTTCGTCTTAAAGGTGGTCAGTCAGTCCGCCAGCCAGCGGGAGAATACGAGAGTCAGACAGTCAACAACAAGACAGCCACTCAGTCAGCTAGTGAACAGTATCTTGAATTTTTTGAATCACGCAGCCTCGTTTTGTGGTTTGTTGTAGTTATGTGTGTGCATACATAGTTACATATGTCGTTACTTGTATACATATTTGTATGTTGTTGTTGGAACCGATCTCACTTTTCTTTTATTCACATTCACGTTTTCGCTTTCGTTACAATTGGGTATGCACATACCTATTCGCCTTTGTGCTTCTGCTATCTGCCGCCATTCTCTAGCGCAGCATCAATCTCTTTCTTGAAATTGCTATATACTATTCATCATAGTTTTGATATTGAAAGCAGAAAATAGTATTTTTCTACTCAACAAGCGCATTTGTTGTTAATTGATGTTGAGGTGTTCGAGTTAAGTGTGTAAAGCGGTTGAGAAATGTGAATAATTGCTTAATGCTGTATTTGCTTTGGATTGAGGAAAGATAGGTTGAGCGGATATCTATTTAAATTTATTATAGATTGAAACAAAAAAAAAAGTTTTTATTGCTGAATTTGAATTGTGGTAGTTAATACACAAGTGATTTAATACTCCATTATACAAGACCATATGCTTGCTGATTACTTATGTACATAAACCTGAAACTAACCAAATTTTACATTTTATTCTTTGCATTTATTATATCTAAAAAATACACGCATACAAAGATATGTATATACTTACCAAAATCATTTGTCGCTTGTAATGAGCAATTCGCCAAGCAAAAGTTCATGAATGATTCCAGCGAATCAGCTAATGGATAACTGATATGGTTTTTAGTTGCCTGCACACTTTTTGCTTTACGTTCCAACAGATTGTTGTAGTACTTGCGCACAAAATCAGAACAAATACCAATTGAATTGCAGTTATCTTTGTTTGGGTTTCAATTAAGTATACTTTGCTCTATGTAATGAGTGAAATAAAAAAAAGTAAATCGTTTCATTTCGCTTTTTTCGGCGCAGCGAAAGTCAAAAAGCGGACGTCAGCACTCGAACACCGCAATCCAAATATTTCGAAGTTAACATGTTAATATGGCGATTAGGGCTCTGTTCCAAAGAATCCTACGTTGATATTGAGTGTTTTGATACACAAAAATTTGGTGAGATCGTCTGCCGAAGCACGCTCACGATAAAACTTCTAAACTCATTTGAATAAAAAAATAAATAGTTCGTGATCAGCTTTATTTAAAAGTCCGGTATTGTATTTTTATTTGCAGAGTTTCAGATATATTGAATAGTCAATTTCTTATTTTTATTATACATTTTCTGAATTTGTATGCTTAAAAAATATGTTCGAAAACTAGTTTTAATACTGAAAACTCATTAATCAAATGCAGCGCATTGGAGCGTTGTCAAACTTTATCTCCTTTGTATATAACTTGAGCAAATTTTTTTTTTTCAATATTAGAATCATCGTTAATAAAATATTTATTGCACCACATTTTTATTTTCTGGTAGTTAAGCGGTAGAATTTTTTACTTGTAACCAAAAAATTGATTTTGACAACCAAACACCAATCAGCTGATTTATCAAAAAAGGAAAGATTTGGGTACAAACCAATAACTGTCACGAATAATAGATTTAATCCCATATTCCTCCGGCTAAACCTAGTAAAACTGTCTAAAAAGAAAAAATTGAATCAGAGCGGGGGGTAACACTAAAAAGTACGGTATGGCTTTCTAATAAAAAGTGGTAACATCTGGCAACTTCTACATAAATGTCAAAATATGAACAAGCAATTTCAAATTAATTGTTTTTAATTTGCTAATTGTAAATGTTGTTTTCTTTACAGTTGATTTAGCAAAATGTACCAGGAAAAAATCTTCGAACTAAAACTGGTAACTTCTGACTGGGAGAGAATCTTATTTGTTTTCTCATTTATCGTCTCATGTGCCAGATAACTGAGTACGGCATCGATTTCCCGTAAAATCTGACTAAATCTGGCTATTTATGAGCAGTTCGTACTTGAACGGGATTTTTATCGGCTGATTCTCAAAACTGAGACATTCTGAGGAGACATAATAATATAGTAATATTTGAGATTCGATTTAAATTGGCTTGATGCGAAAAAATTTTTGGAAATTTTTAAATTTTTTTGCGAATTGGTCTTAGAAAGCTAAGCAGAACCATTTGGAATATATAAAACATATCCAAGCTCTCCTTTTATTTGATCTTTAATATTTTCCAATAAAATTTCATTCTCTAAGAAACATTTTATAAACTCAAGTTTCAAATTTTTAGAAAACTATACAACTAACTAAACAAACAAATTTAAGTAGAGTGGTTTGTAAGTCCATTAGGTCCTTTGCACTTGAGCAAGTTATTATTATTATTATTTTTAGGGAAGAAAGCACAGCGACCCTTAGATCTTTTGTGTCTACTACTTGGATTTAAGAACTTTATTTAATTCTACCTCCGAGATAGATCTTAGTATCGAACCTAAGCCTCTGGAAGCTGTCCCTCCATCCGTTATCAGATATTCGCCAAATTATTTTTTGCATCTTTACATCAATATGGAGCACTGCTCCAGGACGTGACTTGCAGTTTCTTTCTCCTCCCTGCAGAATCTGAAACGTTCTTACGAATATATTCTTAGTTTAGTCAGGTGATAATTCAGCCTAAAGTGTCCTGTACGAATTCCTGTGATCAGTTTCAAATTGTTTTTTGATAGAATCATGCATTCTCTGAATATTGTTTAGTTGTAAGTACACAAAATATATTTAAATTGCTAGATTGTAGCAGTATAATTTTCTGAGGGCTTCCTCTTCTAGTCGAGGCAGACAATGCCCCCTTTCGGGAAATATAAACGGAGTTGATGTCACTTTTTTCGCATGACAAGCTGCAATTTCATTTTCAAAGATTTCAGCGTGACCTGGCGCCCCAAAGTACCCAGACTCGGTTCGTCAGTCCAAGTATGTTCAGACACTAATCACCAGTTTTGAGCTTACTTGGTGAAATTTGAGAGCCTTGATAGCCCAATAGGAACGCAATGTTCAGACCGCGGTAGTTACGCCAGATACTCTAAATTACAATTTATTTTTAAAAATTAATTTTTATTGCGTTTTTCCGCAGTTTTTTCCATACCAAAATTATCGAGCATGCCAAGCCTATAAAATTGTAAGTCGTATAATTGTTGTTATCCGTATACAAAAGAATTTATTTGAATTTAAATATTTGATATTTTCATACCGTGTGTTCACATTTTAATGGAAATATAATTGCTTTAAATCTTTCACTTAGTTGAGGTATCTGTTCACTCAAATATTAAATGAAAACAGAGAAACTTCGAAAAAAGCGATAGGTTTTTATGAGTGAATTTACTTATGTTATTAAAATAGTTCCGATTACAATAGCTTCTGGCCGTTTCTTTTCACTTAATTACTATCACCTTCAATAAATTATATCGTTGAATGATTACCTCAATTATATTAACATAGGAAAATCTATTAAAGTTAGAAATTAAATATTGCTCATAATTGTTCCTCACTTTATTTCCTCTTATCGCTAATTATTTTCTTCTCTTCATAATACACTATGGGAAATTTTCATGATTTATTGCCTTTGAATAATATTCATTTTCATTTACTTTCGTTTTTATTTAACAGTTTCCACGCTCCACAAATAAAATAACAAAGAAAATATCCGCAATCAATAACAGCATTCACATATCGGTGGTAAAAAGTGTCAATTACAACTACAACAGCGTAAACTGCAGACACATTCAGCAGTAGTACAACAAAAGTAACAACATGCAAAAGATGCTGATCAAAAAGATTTGGTTGACTGTTACGATTTTCCTTTCACTGCAGGTGAGTGTTCAACAAAAAAAAAAATAAATAAATAAACGTAAAGCGACAACTAAACATAAAAAAAAAATACCGCACTTGGTCATTCAGGCATTTAGTCAGTCACGGAGAGTGACATTCAATCAATCTAACTGTCAATCGAACTTTGGGTCTATCAGTCCATAAATCCATGTTTGTCCTTTGTGTCAATAACAATTTAGCGAATGTAGAAAAAATTGTTTGTATGTCTTTCGATGTTATTGTTTTGATTGTCAAATTGTAAATTTTTTGTGCATTCGTCATTTCTTGCTACAACGCCTTTGCACTGCAACAAAAAGTGCCAGTCAGTCGTCAGATTTTAAATTAAAAGTAAGTGTGAGAAAATGTTTTCTGATGGGAAAATTTTATATCTGAATTCGTAAGTGAGTAGATGAGAAAAAACTGCAGTATTTATGTACAAGTACATACGAATATATACTACCATTTGAAGTCATATTAAAAAAAAACTTTACTGCATAGGTGTTTAGGGGGTGAATCTTGAATTTAACTCTGTCTTTTAATTTTTTAGGTGTTTTTTGTTTATAATAATAACTTTGTCATGTTTTTATATATCTTCATGTCTTTATTTATAAAAGTAAAATATATATGGAATTATTTATTAATTACAATTTCCAGACAAACTTTTTATTTATAAATATTCAGAAAAACATAGCCGCTCATTCTATCATAATTTTTTATTGGATAAAATCTGATCTTAATTATTTTTTTATATTGTTTTTGTACCATCTAGAAAGTGCTAGCGAATATTTTTGGATTGTTCACGCAGTTGAGGTTATCTGCCTTTGTGTTTATTACTTTTTCCGTTTCCAGCAACAAAGTTAAAAGAAACAATCAAAAAAGTATTTGTAAACTTTTGTTTTTAGAGAATAAAGAATATCTGGAATGCGTGAACATCCTAATAATTTCTTTGTTGTTTTGTTAAGGCCGTCACTTAAGAGGAAAAAAATGATATCTAAATAGTGCAAGAAATGAACTAAAATTTGTTTAAGCGATCGGTCAAGTGGTGCTTTGAGGTCTAAAGAAACTTATAACTGAGATGAAAATTTAATAGTTTGATTTAATGTTATGGATTAAAATGAAACTATATTCTTTATCATTGAAAAAGTTGTTTCTAATAGCGGTCACACATCGGCTGGCAATGGCAAGCCTCCGAGGGTATTTCTCCCACCATACAAATGCTTCTCTTTCTAGCCGAAACCACGCGGCTCGAAACTCGAAACTCGCGTGACAATTGGGAAATGATATCTGTATTGCGTTGTTGTCAAGGATATCATTATTCACGATAATAATAAAATGGAATAGTTAAATTGCCAATCGACCTTTTTTTTATTGACTTTGTAAATCACTTATGATGTAACAACATTTCATAAATATATTATCTGCAAAATACTATGTCGTATATCGTTACACCATCCTTATTGAAATGAAATAATCAAAACTATTGTCATAGACTTTTATTTCATTTTAATGTCATAGACTTTTATTTCATAATAACGCTAGGTGCAAATTTGTACGAGTATCTATATGTATCAACTAGACATGTCAATAACGGGATACCGGCCTTTTATAACTCCCGAATATCCCGGGTCTATTCGAATCCCGGAATTGTAGAAAACAGCGAATGAAATAGCAATTTATTTTGTATCATTCTAAAACATTCGCCTTTCAAAGAAAGAGTTCACAATCGACAAATAACACAGCTTGTTAACTCCCTTAAGGCTTTGTTTTGTCCTTGCCATTATAAATGAGCTCGAGAACATCTCACTCGAGTTGAAAATGAGCCTCACTATGAAAGCGATGTTAATAGAACTAACGACGAAGTGCCTGAAGTGGTTAAGGCAGAAAGTCTCAAAGATAAATTGCATCAAGTTTTAACGAGCAGCTCGCAATTGTCCAATAATCGAAAGGCATATAATGTATCCGAATGTTTGCATATTTTAAATGCAACAAATTTAGGTCCAGGTTGGAGGATAACACACTTAAGGCTTTAATTTAAAGATTGCATTTTGCTCAAAATAAGGAATAAATCTGCCTCGCTCAAAATGGAATGAGCGATGTATTTAATTTTTACTTGATGTATTTCTTTTTTTACTGAATGGTAATATATTAATATTTAATATTCGTATCAAACAGTGATTAAAAATAATTTTACATTATGTAGGTGCATTTGCTTCTGTACCCAATATGTATGCATAGTTGTTTTTGAAGTACAAATTGTTTTGTATGTACCATATGTCAAATTTTACGTTTATTTATTTTTTGCTCTTGAAAAGACCAATAAATACATACATACATGATTTACAACAAATGTCCCGGGATTTCGTTTTCAGTTCTCGAAAATCCCGGAATCAATGAAATGACCAAAGTTGGCATCCCTAGTACACACTATTTACTGAAAAGGAATGGACAAACAAAATGGCATTTCAAAAAGTATATGTGAGAAAAGTGCATACGAATAAGTTCTTATGAATTTTGTATATATGAAAGTTGGTTTAAAACTTTGAGTTTAATTCATCTCGGAAGTTTTTGAAAAATATTTGGGAAGTTTGTATATTTTATATTTAAAAAAATAGGTATATACATTAACTATATACCATATGTATATATAAGTAATAATAATTTTTAAACAATTACTCGAAGTTAAGACTGCTTCAGTTGTAATCTGGCAGCATTGCTCTTCAAATAACTCGCATACATTTAGTAAGAGTAAATAGCGGTTTTGCTCCTTGAAAGTTACGTTATCCATCTTCAACGTGCAGGAATTTCAAGTGTTTACAATAATATTCCTTCGAAATGGAAGGAAAAGAATTGGCGAATAGAAAGTTAATTTTGGAAAATAACATAAAAAATCGACAACTTTCTCAAACACAGTTAGCCAAAATGTTAAAAATTTCAACATCGACTGTTCAAAATGTTATTAAATACTTTAAGAAAGCATGGATCGGGAAGAAAACGTGGAACAGTAAAAAAAGAAATTAAAGAGAAAGTATGGAAAGAGTTTAAGAGGAATCCGAATTGGTGCGTACGAAACGTTGCTACAAACGTAGGAACTTCGCACTCTACGTTACATAGATTTAAAAAAATATTAAATATACACACTTACAAAGTGTAAAAAGTGACAAATAAAGATGCAGAAAAACTTTTGCTATGCAAAACAAGAGCGAGAATATTATACACTGATTTTCTCACAAAATTTTAATCCTGCATTATGGATGATGAAACTTATTGTGTAGCTGACTTTAAGCAAATACCAGGACAGGAGTTTTGTGTTGCCACAAATAAAGACAAAATTAATGCAAAATATAAGTAAAAATATCAACAAAAAAAATATATCTATTCTGGCAAGCAATATGCACATGTGGTAAAATGAGTGAAGAGTTCGTATCCATGGGCACGATTAACATATAAATGTATATTAAAGAGTGCATGAAACGAAGACTTCTTCCT
Organism: Philophylla caesio; assembly: GCA_963971545.1. NCBI lineage: Eukaryota > Metazoa > Arthropoda > Insecta > Diptera > Tephritidae > Philophylla > Philophylla caesio. Next base: position 21,681,163 of record OZ020607.1, read on the forward strand.
TTTATACAAACCCATGATGTTTCTGTGTTACTCTTGCCTGATTTAGTCACTTGCCACAACTAAAAAAATGCCATAGAGTTTTACTCTGAACATGATGTCAATGTGGTGTCGAAAGATGCCAACCTTCCGAAATGACCTGAGTTACGACCCATCGAAATTGTTTAGGCTCAAATGAAAATAGAGCTTAGGAAGACAAAATCAGAAGTCCACACTGCGGCAAAATTTGGAAATAAATTTGGAAGAAAATGGCAAACGATGGTGTCCAAAGATTAATGAAGGGGGTATCGCAAAAGGTGCGGCAGTTTTGGAAAGGGGGAATTGTAATTTTTATATTTTAATAAAAAACATGCTTCTTGAAAGTGACTTCTTTTCATTCTATTTTATTTTATTGGCTATCTTTGTGTACAAATTTGAGCTGCATATTGGCGGCCAGATTTCAACTGAAGCAGTCTTTATGTTTTTAAAATTTCAATTCGGCTTCGACCATAAAAACGATGTTTGTTAGTTTTCTATTATTTTGTATAAAATTTATTTTAAAATAATAACAAAAAAGAAAAAACATTTGCAGTTATTTACTATTCTTCAGGCAATTTACTTGAAATTGGCGCAACGAAAGGAGGCAAACAATTTTCGTTGGCCAAATTTCATTTCGAAGAGCAAGAGTGAGGAATGCAAGAAAAAGTGATGTCAATAAAAATTGATGAGAAATGCTGGTGGTTTCAGGCGAAACACAACAACGCAGCAGCTTAAGTGATTTGCATATTCAAATGTTGGAAAAATGTTGCGGCAAAGAGGCACGAGTACGAGTGCAAGTTCATTCAGATAGCGAGAGCAGCAACATAACCACAGACAAGGTGACGGCAGTTGATGTTGCCAGCTTGGTTTGGTTTCTTCCTGTTGGCTGACAGCAAACCAGCGGTAACATGAATGCAAAAACGAGTAAAATTTTTGTTGCCTTTGTTTTGCTTGTATTTTTGTTGTACAGCTAGCTAGCCGTGTGGCAGTTATGCAGATGATGACGAGGTCTATGATGGCGTTGCTGACGCTAAGCAGCAAAAACAAAAACGAACGCTGCTGACCTCCAATGCGCAGCGCGCCGAAATAGATAAAAATTGTGAATAAATGGAATGAATAGGTACAAAAGACAGAGACAGAGAAAAAAAGAAATATGCAAAAATGCAAAACGAGTAAAATATGTATTTAAAATGTGTGTGAGTAAGTAAAATTCCAGGCAGGTTAGCAAACCAGCGCAACAGACAGCCGAGAAAAGCTGCCAGCCATATCAGAGTTGGTGTGCCGCAACGCGGTAAAAAGCGACAGCGGTTGCAGTGGCTGCAGTGTCTACAAAGATTAAAAATAAAATAAAAAATCCTTTACCAGCAACATCCAGAATCGGGAGAAAGTGCACAAAATTGCGCCAAGAACGTGATACAATGATGCAGTGTGTTGCGCGACGTTTAAGTCTGACAACTTGGCGGCCTATTTGCCTGGCAGCCTGCGAAGTTTTCCGCAAATACGTTTGTAAATACACATACATATGTACGTACGTACATCGGTAGGTATTAGCACTTGAGACCAGCAACATCAGCAACCACGACAATGCAAGTGAAGAATGAAAAAGAAAAAAGCAACAAGAAATAATAAAAATAATAATGACACTGGCCAGAGAATGCCGCAGCGCGTCGAGGGAGTAGCGAGCGTGCGCTTGAGAGTTGAGTTTTGAGGAGGTCAAAAGCCAGTCAACGCCAGAAAATATGCACCGACATCTCTGTTGCGGCGGCTGTTGCTGCTGATGCGAAGCGCATCGAATTCCCCGACCGCCGGTTGCTGTGGCAATGGAAAGGAAGAGTGTTTATTGATTGTCGGTTGTGTACCTTGGCGCATCTGCGGCGTGATTTTCGCTTTCATCTCGCTGCCTTCTGCCTTCTATGTGTATGAGCTCGCATATGAAAAGTGAAATCTTCTTTAATTGCTATAAGTCGACCAACAGCGGCAGCAACTGCAGTATTTTGGCGAAATGCGACTGACTCCAGACGAAGGGCTCTTTGCGCTAGCAGCAAAAACGTAAATGTCAAAATGCCTGATTTAACGCTTAAATACATCATGAATGCAGCACATCTCAAACCAGCGCTATTGACTGGTTGTCATTGCTTTTATAGTTCAAGTGGTATTTCATATTTCAAGGCGATTTTACGCCTGATAAGCGCATTGTACGTATGCGCTGGCGTATGAGTGACATTTGAGGCAAGGAGAGGAGAGGAGGAGACAAAGTCATTATATTTATCGGGTGTAGTGCAGATCGCCTGCGGACATTAAAGTCGAAATTTTCACCAACAAAAATTGTTAGACTTAATTAGTTAAAAGCGAAAATAATATGGCAGCTATGAAGCATTAACTAAACACAGTCAATTTCAGTTTTAAAGTAACTTAAAGAATATGGTAAAAAGCTCGATGCGAGAAAACTTTACAAATAACCAAATGTACTTTGAGGTTTAAAGAAGTTAATATATTTTTTTTTAATCTCGTACAATTTAACAGCAATAAGCCGAGCTCAACATAACTTGCAAGATTTCCCGGTCTTTCGCTTATTGTTGCCGTTTGGTAACACCAAGCCTGGCAAAGTTTTTTTTTCCTCTGCCACCATCAGCAATTGCACTATGCAAATGTCCGAAGCTCTCTAAGCTCATCATTCTATTATCTGTGATTTTCGCTGTCGCCAAAGCGTAAAGGTCCAAAAATCTTTGGGAGAATCTTAGTCTCGCATAGTTTAAGGTTTATTTCATCTGCAAACAAAAAAAGGAATAATGAAAGAACTTTAAAGTGTGGTTTGGTTCACCGTGAGAGGACTTTACTGCTTACATTTGCTTATTCCGTCCGATTTAACACTTGTTGGCATAATAGATTCTCCGACGGCTGATATCATTATTTGAATTAATTTTAATTCGTAAGTACACGAAGACCTCTACCTTTTCAAAGTTGAAATTTGAGTCGCTCCCTTATCCAGTTTATAAAAGGCAGAACAAAAGCGGGGTGACTCACCGAATTAATAAACATTATTTTTTGTTAAAAAAAAAACAATTAAGTCAATAAATAAAGGTTATTCATGTCAACCAAGTTTTTAGATTTACTGGTTATGTGGTTATAATTTTTACACAGGAAAAGCTATGTTTCACATAAAATAGAATTCTTAAAAATTAAATCATTATTCAAAGAATATTTAACCATTTTAAAATTTTTTTATTAAAGTTTCTCAAAACACTTCAAATGCAAAAATAAGCGTTAAAAATATTGTTGGCACAATTTTCAATAATTGTAGTCTTCTCTTTGAAGTAATCTGAAAAAAAAGCATATCGATTGAAATATATAGATTTTCAGTGATTCTATATTCAATATTTCGCCACGGAATCTTTGAGCGCTTTGAGCGTATCCTGTTGCGCTTAAAATTTCTACAGTTTTCTGACAGGAATTTGAATACAGAAAATATCATAAAAATAATGGAAAACGCATTAAATTTCCATTTTTATTAATCGCTCAGGATAAATAATCAAATATCAAGTTTTATTTTTTTGATCAAAAATAATAGTCATTTAATTATTTTATGAGTTGTCATTTTTTGATCCGAAATAACCATTATTTTTTTATTATTATTTTTTGCATCAAAAATATTGATTATTTTTTGAATTTTTTTTTTTTTTAAATAAAAATCATTTTTTGAGCGTTGTTTTATAGCTCAAAAATAAAAATTAATTTTATAGTTTTATATTTTTTTTCATATCGAAAAACTCAAAATGACACACCGCTTTTTTAGTAAGTGCTAGGTGTTTAATTTTTTCTGATATGACCTCGTCAAAACATGCACACAAATATGATAACAAATATGTATAGCATATAAACCCAAGTTCCGTACTTTGTAGGAATTAAAAAAAAAAAATTTCAACATGCTTCAGAATTGGAAACTTTTTCCTCAGATTTGCTGACCTATTTTTGAGTATGCAGTTTTGTAGCCTATTAAATTTTATTTTAATTATATGCAAGTTTAAAATCAGTAGAAATAACCCTTGTATTTTGGCAATTTTTTTACTAATGTCGTTGCTCCGTTCATTCCACATGGAAGAAATTACGTAAGAACATCAATAAAAAAATTGTTAAAAATCAACTGTGCTTTGTAGTCATTTAAAACTAGTACATCTCCTGCATACTCAAAAAATTAAAAAAAAAAAATTAACTTGAAATTTTGATGCATTTTTTTCATAAGTTTTAGTATTATTTCATCTGAAAGCATGATTCGAAACTAATATTTTTACATATGGACGTTCATATTGGTAACATAATTTATGTCCGTATACATGCATATATATAAAAAATACGTTTAATAAGAAAAATGTATGTACATATGTATAATATCATTTGAAAGCTTAAAACCAAAAGAATTGCATGTATATATGTATATGTATGCATTCATTAACATACACATGCACGTACATGCATACATTGAAATAAGCCTTTTAAAATTTTTATAGCACTTATTAAGTTTATTTTGCTTGACGCGTTGCTTTCCAAGAAATATATACATATATGTAGGTACACATTGAACAGACATATCTTCAGAATTATCGTCGTCAACATCAATTTTTAAATAAAACAGGAACTTGACGGTTATTATTAAGACTAGCAATGGATTATTCAAATATACATAAACACAAAAAACTATTAAAACTTACCACTAGCTGATGCTCTGAATTCACAATCTCAAAACAGTAATGTGCAAAATTTCTGCTGGAGTTGTAAAACTATCGATAGTACCATCACCATCGATAGTTTTGGATATTTTTGAAAAACTATTAATAGTCTACGATAGACTCCAAAAAAATTATTGTTAGTGCCATGGATAGTTTATGCTTGACTGACCAGACTTAAGTCTATATAGAGCTAAATTCACTCGAAGATTTATTAAAATACTTTCTTCTACATAAAGTATATATATTTTTATATCTTTATATTTTGCCCTTATTTTTTTATTATTTATTTGTTTTTTCTGTGATTAAAAAATCTGAAATTATTTCTTTGCTTATTTTTTTATTGTTTACTTATAAATAAATTTGAGTTTTTGCACATACATATAATTATTTTACTGAACGCATGAGTTAGAGGAATGTCTGAGCTTAATTGCGCAAAATTCATCTCACGCATTTACGTTAGCTTTCGACTTGCCACAATAATGGCTAACCGTGGATGAACTTAACCAAAAATTTAAACTAGAGTTCAACGAATCCCACCGTTTTCAATTTCAGTCATGAACAGCTATTCTTACAATCCGCAAGCGTTCTTGGTCTTTTGACAAGCTAAAAATGAGCTTTATAATTACAAACAACGCAAAAAAGTTGCAATGCAAAAGGTGACCTAGTTTTTTTTCTTTGCAAATGAAAGTCAAATCAAGAAATGTAAAGCAGAGGAGGGAAAAGGCGGTTGCGCATTTTTAAATGAATGAGCCAAAATTTCGTTTCCAGTTCGGTTGAGCACCTTGGCATTAAAACAACCCAATTAAAAATCTACACACAAATTCGCACAAACAAACCAATTCAAAATGTATACACACTTACAAACAGCAGTATGAAGCACAACTAAGTAGGCTTTTATCACTTTTAATGATTTAACAAAAAAAAAAATTAATTAACTACAATTCAATGATGATTTCGGCGAAATCACGCGGCAAATCAAAATGATTCCAATACAAAAGAGCAAAAAAATGAATGCAGAAAAGAAGCCACACATTTTATAAACTCACGAAAGTAAACCATGAGAACAACAGCGAAAAAGAAATGCTATCGCATTTAAATGAAATCGAAATGCCACACGCGTTCAGCGTGCGGCGACACTCCGCGTTGCCGCAGACAAGGAAGCGGCCTATTTGCAACCTGTTCGCTGCCACACACAAATTGTGTGCAGATAAAAGCGATGGACAGCCGAAAAGATATGGCCTAAGGAAAGCTAAAGAGTTAGGGTGGTGCGCTGACGAGGTGTGTTGATGCGGCCGGTGGCACAAAGTGGCTGCGCCACGCAGACTGGCTGCTGTTGATTGGATTTTTGAATGACTTTCGATAGGCCGCCATGGGCCAATGCGTCTGCTGTTTATTATACTGTACGGGTTCGGAGCCTTAATGTTATGGTTGTTATTTGCTTTTGCTGGTGTTGGTGATCGGTCGAAATAGGGGCAATTACGTTTTTCGCCTGTAATACGCGATGTTGTTGTAGCTGTCGTTGTCGTTGGCAAGCGACTTTGTGCGTGCTAAATGCCGCCACCGCCGCGCGTAATATTATGCATTGATTTGGCTGTCGGCGGCCGCGCAACAGCCATAACTGTGAACGCGGATGCGTAGCACATGTACTCCAACTCGAATGCCCACTCGTATGCTGCGCATGCGCATGCGTAAAAGCATGAGGCAAGTTTAGTAATAAGCCAGCAAAAAACCAAAATATATAAAACAAAAAAAAAACAGCGCAGTAGGGAGACAAGCGAAGAAAGCAAAACAGTAGTAAAAATCGCAAATGAATGATCCGCGTGAAACGGCAAACGGCATTTAACATATAAATTTGGCATTTTAGAATCGCTTTGGGCGAACCTGTTCGCTGTGGCCGCTTTTCACCTACTCAACCACATGCAAAGCCACTTTTGCGCGCTATGCGCTGTTTTTTCTTCGCCTTCCCCTACTTCTTTGCTGGTTTTGTTTTCCGACATTAACATTCAATAGCGCGCGTACGGCGGCGCAGGATCGCAATCAATGAGAATTGAGGAATTCGAAGCGTTGAAGATGCCATTGGTGGTGGCCGTTGCTGCAAATGTGCCATTTCCCAAAATGTTGCTGATGTAGTTTCGTTTTCTATCTGGCGGCTGGCGACTTTGCACACATTTTCGGTTTTGTCCATCATTGATTATATTGTTGGGGTGAAAGTTGTTTACTTTTGTTAGTTACTAGTTGGCTGATTTCAGGGAAATGATTGCTATCGCGCGCGCTCGCGCTACATTCTAGGCACACACACACAAACATACATACAAAATACATATGTACGTACATGCATAGGTGTGTGTGTGTGCGTGACTGCGTCTGTGCGGAAAAGGAAATCTCTGTTCCAGTTATGGAGGATAATAGTCCTATACATCTTTCATTTGACATTGAGATATGTGCATTTTAAATACTTTAGATGCTTAGATATACATATGTACCATATATCCATTATAAAGCTAATAACACTATGAACTTCTTGTAATGCTAAACTTAGACTAATACTCGTATGTACCATACATAGATACAAGATTTTAGCTATTCATTTCGAGATATCCAACTGAAATTTGATCATATCTAAATCGCAAATATACACAGGAGTAATTTTATATTTAGGTTTAAGATAAAATCGCATTGTTTCAAAAACAATTTGATCCTTAAGATTCAAGAGCAATAATTATTTGGCTCTTTGGAACAAATATATAATTCATAAATAGTTGTTAACCGAAAAGCCTTACCACTGAATCCATTGTGAGCTCGATTTTTGTATACTCCGCTCTTCGACTTTTACTCTTCTTTATACCCTCTTTCGCTCACTCACTATGCTTACGTTACGCATTTGGGAAGGCGCAATCGACTATTTTATCATTCTTGTTATACGTACTAGTTCGTAATATTTATCACTAAAATTTTAGGTGAACGGCATTGTAACAAAGTGTTCTTAAAACAGTCCGCAAATGGTCCCAAATTTGCCTCAGTGAAGCGTTCAAATCTTTCTAAATAAAGAGTAAATTTGAAACTACGAGTATTTGGTATTATTTTTCAATATCATAGTCTGAATTTTTCCTTCAAGAATATCCCATTTTCTTCTCGCAAGTTTGATTTAAGTATCACTAAAATTGATTTGGAATATTGATAGATTCTAGCCATAATTTTATTCCCAGGTTGTTTAAACATTGCTCTCCTCGTCTTGGTATAATTAGATGAGGCCACTCACTCGATTTCCTTTTCAATAAAATATTATTAAAATTAAGGATCAATCATTTGATCGCCAGTAATAATTCATTCGACAGCACTTTTCTGTTCGCCTTCATAAAGCTGAGCGCAGCACGGCGCTAATTGACTCTTATGAAAATATTTATAAATGATTTTAAGAAAATGTTGTTGTTGAAGGTAAAGTTCTAGCTGCTAGCTCTTTAGATTTGAGCTCGATGATCACCCTGTGCGTGATTTATCATTATTTGATTACTGAAAATAACAATTTTAGAACAAGTTTTTGGTGGTCAGACATCTATAAAAATATAATATAATACTCGTATATAAATAATTTTTATTTTTTTCTTATGTGTAGATACCGCCATATGATTGTTTTTATAAAAGAAATCGGTCTATTACACATATGTAGGTATTAAATGAAAGCTATTAAAATTTTCTGTTTTTCTTTTGCTATTATTAATCGTTGTTCATAACCATCTCATCTTCTCAAACGAAATCGTTTCGCTCTTTCTCTTACAATGGAATATGAAGGGGAATGATGCGGGTACACGGCATCCGAGCATAGTTCGATGGTGGGGTTCAAATAAAAGGATTTCAAAAGTTCAATTTAATTCTTTCTTTCGTAATTTATTTCACAATTTTTAAGTAAAAAGTTTGAGTTAAATTCACAGGTATTTTTTCCAATGTGTTTGAGGTTTCTTTTACTAATCGAGACAAACTTTCGAGTTAGCGATCACCGGTATATATATATATTCCGTTAACAAAAAATGTATATATACCAAGAATAAAAAGTAGTATATAAAACGTATAAAATATAGTAGTGCCTACAGTTGAGGCATTTCATAGAATAGTGACTCCAGTTGAGGCATTTCAGAGGTCGATGAGGTTGCCACTGTTCTCATCACGACCATGCCGGCCGCCTTGCAACGGTGCAATTTGTCGGAGGTGTTGCTGTAAGTCCTGCAGGGAGGAAACGGCCGCATTGACCAAGCCATTCAGCGTAGGCCGACGTTTATTTACACGCCCATTGCGATGTACGGACTTCGGCTTTTGATTAGTGCTGGGGTGCTCCGGTTTGGTGGCAGGTTTCCTTTCGTTGTTGGGACGTTGGTGTTGGCAGTAACAGAGGCGCGATTGTACGCTCCTACGTTGTGGAGTATTTGTGTTTGGTTTCCCTTTGGTGGAAACCGCGCTTGCGATGCGCTTCGGTTTCGCCTCAGTTGTTGGGCGATGGAGCAACGTATGGTGCGCGAGCTGGCATATGCGGCAGCTATGCCGAGACGTGCATGATCCAGTGCGATGAGATCGGGCAAGGCAGTTCATACAGTATTTATGCACTTTTACTGCGTTTACTCGTTCTTCCACAGCCATATTACGAAAGCTTGAACAAGCTTGTAGTGGATGGAACCGGCAACAAAGCTGGCACTGATATATGTCAGGTGATCTGGAAGACACAAACAAGTGTATTAGAAAAATGGATGATTTAGGGTGATTACGTGAAATGTCTAATTTCTAGTGAACGAGTTTCAAGGGAAATGCGCGTGAGATAATCGTTATTGCGGTATGGGATGATATCGGGAACTATTGGGTAGGGAGAACACAGAGTTTCACAATGGGCCGAGTGTAAATGCCAGTTTGAGTTTTGACATCTGCCACTCGAATGTGGTTATCTGCACCCCTGTAAGTTTTGAGTACTCTTCCTAGGCGCCACTCTTGGGGAGGTAGTAAATCATCCTTGATGACGACGAGTTCACCTTCTTCAAGGTCTTTCTGCGGCTGTTTCCACTTGTGCCGCTTGTGCAGATCTTGCAAATATTCACTTTTCCATCTTCGGCTAAACTCCTGATGGAGAATTTTCAAGTTTTTCCAACGATTCGTCAGTGTGATTTGTTCCGCGGGTGGCTCGGGTATTGCCATTAAGGGGGCGCCACGAATAAAATGGCCTGGGGTGAGGACTAGAAGATCACTCGGATCTTCAGACATCGGGGTTAGAGGTCTGGAGTTCAAAACTGCCTCAATGCGTATTAACAACGTCGTGAATTCCTCAAAGGTGAACTTGTGAGATCCCGCAACTTTAATGAGATGGGTTTTAAAGCTTTTTACTGCGGACTCCCACAATCCGCCCATATGAGGAGCATGAGGGGGTATGAATTGCCATTCTACACCCTGGGCATTAAACTTCTCTCCTAATTGTAATGCTATTTGACTTTTAAAGCCATTGAGATTTTTGGTTAAGGCGTTTTGTGCTCCAACAAAAGTTTTGCCGTTGTCGGACATTATTTTTGCGGGTAGTCCACGGCGGCCCACGAATCTTGCGAAAGCTGCAAGAAATGTGGGAGTTGACAAGTCTGAGCAAACTTCTAAATGTATTGCCTTAGTTGAGAAACAGACAAATACACATACGTACGCCTTGTGGTAAGCAGCATTTCGGGTCAATCCGCTTTTTACGAGAAAGGGTCCCGCAAAGTCAACTCCCGTGACGTTAAAGGGTAGAGAGAATTTAACTCTTTCTGGAGGAAGCGCGGCCATGATTTGAGAGCGAATTTTTTGTTTGTAGATTGTGCACGCTTTGCAATGAAAAATGCATTTTTTTATACGGGGTTTTAACCGTGGGATAAAGAATTCTTCCTGCACCATACGTATCATAAGGGATTTTTCAGCATGTAGCAAGGTGGTATGGAGAAATTGTAAATACAATTCACAAAATCGTGATTGTCCGGGTAGTATCATGGGATGTCTTTCATTGTAGCTTAGGGTAGCGTGTGCTAATCTTCCATTTACTCTCATGAGTCCTTTCTTGTCGAGTATTGGGTTCAAAGAAAGCAAACTACTTTTTTTGCTAATGGGTTTGTTGGCGGATAATTGGGTGTATTCATCCTTAAAGTAACGACGTTGGGCTAGTGTTATTAGTCGCGTTTTTGTGGAGTTGATTTCCTCTTGAGACAATGTACCAATCTTATAAGACGTTTTTTTGCATCTGTCCACAAACCGTAGAATGTGCGAAATAACGCGTAAAGATTTTGCAAAGGAGGAGAATTTGTCCAGAAGATCTTCCTTTTCTGCCATATGAAATGTCTGGATTATCCTTTGTTCAAGAGGCGGAGTTTTTAAGGGTTCTGACGTTGGCCAGCGACTAGGTGATTCACAGAGCCATTCAGGACCATGCCACCAAAGGGATTGAGTAGTCAGATCTTGAGGCCTGCATCCTCGGGTACCTAGGTCAGCGGGGTTATCATTGGTGCTTACATGCCGCCATACAGAGTTCCCAACATTCTTTAATATTTGGGACGTACGGTTCGCGACGTAAGTCTTCCACACGTATGGTGGTTTATCTAACCAGGCGAGTACAATTGAAGAATCGCACCATAAATATACGGTTGCCTTTCCTAAATTGAGTTGAGGACGGGTTTGAGAGATGAGTTTCGACAGGAGAACAGCTCCGCAGAGTTCTAAACGTGGTAGACTAATAGTATGCAGAGGAGCTACCTTCGTTTTAGCTGCGAAAAGTCTGCAAGTGGGTGGGTTTTCTCCGTCTTGGCAACGAATGTACAGACAAGCACAATAAGCTTCTTGTGACGCATCGCAAAATCCATGCATTTGGACATTGTAGGTAGGTGAATACCCAATCCATCGAGGTATTTTTATGGTTTCCACTGAACGAAAGTTTTCTATGATTGTACTCCAAGTGTGTTGAGAATTGGGTTTAGCACATTCGTCCCAATCCGTTCCTTCTTTCCATAGAGTTTGAAGGAGGATTTTCGCTCTAATCATTATAGGCGATAGCCATCCTGCCGGGTCAAACAGTTTAGCAACTGCTGAGAGTATTTGGCGTTTGGTCGCCGAGTGTGAAGTTTGTGGTGAACTAAATGTATATGAAAAGGAATCAGATACAGCGTTCCACTGAATACCTAAGGTTTTAGTTGTACTCTGATCTTCCAATTTTAAAAAATTTGAGTCTAAGAGATTTTTAATGGGTACTTCTTCGAGTATTTTTGAATTATTGGCTGTTATCTTTTTGAGTGGGAACCCAGCCGAGTTTAGGGCTTGTGTTAGTTGAAATAATGACTTTCGGGCCGTTTCTAAATCATGTCCGCCAGAAAAAACATCGTCGACATATGTTTCATGCTTGAGAATTTTTGTACACAATGGGAATTTGTGGATTGAGTCTTCAGCTAACTGGTGTAGTGTTCTGATGGCTAAGTAAGGGGCACAATTTACACCGAATGTCACTGTTTTCAACTTAAAATCTCTTATTGGGTGATGGGGAGTTTTTCGAAAAACTATTCTTTGAAAATGGTGATCTTTTTCATGGACAAGTATTTGGCGATACATTTTTTCAATGTCGCCATTGAATACGAACTGATATAATCTCCAATTGAGAATTAGAACCATTAAATCAGTTTGGAGAGTGGGTCCTGTATAGAGAACGTCATTCAATGAATAACCAGAACTTGAAGTTTTAGAAGCATTGAAAACTACTCTAACCTTTGTTGTCCTACTCTCTGGGCGCAGAACTGCGTGATGGGGTAAATAAAACGAGAAATATTTTCCGCTCTTTATTATTTCATGAGGTGTTGTGGCTTCCATATGATTAAGGGTGTCGTATTCTTGTAAAACGTCTGAGTACATTTCTTTGATCTCGGGCCTTTTTTCAAGACTCCGCTCGATACTTAAGAATTGGCTTAGAGTTGAGAAGCGTGAGTGACCGAGAGCTAGAGATTCTGGAAAATCTTTTTTAAAGGGAAGGCGAACTTCGTATCGACCATCAGCTTTCCGAATTGTTGTGTTTTTGTAGTGATTTTCGCATATTTGGTCTTCTTCTGAGACTTGGGCAATGTCCATTACATCTTCTTGTTCCCAAAACCGCTTAAGTAGGTCACTTAATGAGTCATCGGGAACTGGTTCGACTCGAGTAGAGAACGCTGAGACTTGAGCTTGAACTGGGCCACTTAAAATCCATCCGAAGATGGTGTTCTGTGCCAACAAGCTATCGGAGACAGTTTTCACACCTGTCAGAAATATTTTCGGTGTCAAATCACTGCCTATCACCAAATCGATTTTACCCGGGGTAAAACATGAGGGATCGGCAAGATCTAGTGAGCCGAACTGTGTCCAGTCAACATTCTTAACTGCAAACCCTGGTAGAAATTGGGTCAGTTGGGGTAAAACAATGGCATTTGCTTCTATCCTAGTCTTTGAATCCGTTGTGCTTAGAGTTATTGAGCAAACGTGCGTGGAGGTTTGTACGATTCTTCCTCCCATACCGGAAATCTCGAAATTTTCCTTTTTCGTTGGAAGTTTTAATAGATTTTTCACCTTTGAGGAAATAAAGGTTTTTTCGGAACCTGGGTCTATTAAAGCCCTCACAATAAACCTGTCTCCTAAGTGAACAAGTGGGACCATGGCGGTTGGAAGTAATATTTTTTCTTTACTACTTGTGTGGTGAGAATGTACAAATTCATTTTCTTGCTGTCTGGCAGATTTCGAAGTACTGGGGATCTCTTCGGGTATAGAATTTATTATCGAATCCTCTGTTAACCTGGCCGTCGTCGTGAGAACTGTCGAGTTTTGGGGAATTGAGCTTGGGTTTGAGTTTTGAGAGTTAATGTGTAACATTGAATGATGAGTTTTTTGACAGTATACACAAGTAAAGTTACTTCTACATTCTCTACTTTTATGTGAAAATGCAAGACAATTTTGACAATATTCATTTTCTTTAATAAATTTTAGCCGTTCTTGAACTGAAATCGATTTGAATTTTGGGCATATTTTGAGTGGGTGTGCGGGTGAAACACTGCACATTTTGCAAGAGTTTACGTATTTTTGATCACTGTGAAATGCACGAGTTTTGTTCGGGTTTGGGTTAGAGTTATAGTTTTGAGCTCTCGTTGAGTTAAGGGTGGGTTGAAAACTCGGAAAACTTTGTTTTGGGTTCATAGTGTGGTTTTGTTTGGGCTTTGAGGGACGGTGAGCGTTTAGCCTTTCTACTACTTCATAGCGAGTGGTAAGAAATTCGTCCATTTCCGACCAGAGAGGCAGATCTTTTCTCGATGAGAGGGATTGTTCCCAAAGGGCTAATGTCTCTTCTGGAAGTTTTGAGGTGCATATATGTACTAATATGGGGTCCCAATTAGTTATCGAAACGCCTTGTGATTTTAGTATTGATAGACAGTTATTAATACTTGTCTGTAATTTGTCTGAGAGCTTGGCTGTTTTCGCCATAAACTGTGGGTAAGCTCAACAGAGTCTTGAGCTGGTTATCAACAAGTATTCGGCGATTTTCATATCGTGACCTTAGAGCTTCCCAAGCGAGATCGAAACTTTCATCGCTGAGTGGGTATTGTTTCACTATGATTCCAGCTTGGCCTTTGGTTTTATATCGTAAGTGATACAATTTTTGAGCGGGAGTTAATTTTGGGTGCCTTATGTATACAGCCGTAAACATATCTCTAAAGGCTGGCCACTCCTCGTATCCACCATAGAAATCTTGAGTATCACATGGTGGAACTTGTAAAAATACACCAGACGATTCTGAATAATTTTTCTCGGTTGCCGGGTTTATTGAGCTTGAGACTGAGTTTTTGGGTTTAAACAGTTGTAAGGCCTCAGTCATCTCAGCTTTGCAGTTTTGGTAGCTATCGCTACATTTTGAATATTTTTGCTCAACCGATTCACTAACATTCGAGTAGGAGTCTGAGAGAAACATGGCCTGGTATGTTTCTAATACCATTTGCCAGTTTTGATCAAGTTGTGAGATTTTAACATTTAAAAGAGCTTCTGTTTGATCTGAAACAATCGAAGATGACCATTTTGAGCAGAAAATTTCTAATCTATTTGTTTCAAATATGAACTTTTTCAACTCTTTAGTTGACCTAGATTTTGAGGTCTCCCGCTTTTTGGTGTCTAATGTTTGTTTTGGATTTGGTTCTAGAAATTCTTGATCAGAATCCATTTTCCTACCTTTGGATTTCAGTTGAAGGATTAAGAATTAAAAATTGAGTGATCTGAGCAAAGAGTCAAAGGATTTTATTTATAAATATGAGTTTGAGCTATAAATATAAATTTAGTATTTACCGAGTAATAATAAATTATTTATGTATTAAGTATATGTGGATATTTAAATTATTAATTCAAAATTAACTAAAATTTTATTTAATCTAATATAAAATTATCTTATTTAATTTTACTTTGTTTTATTTTCTTATATTTTATTTATTTTTATTTAATTTATTTATTAACTATTTTGGAGTTATTAAGTTTTAAAAAATACCACAGTATGTTTGCACCTTAATACTTATGAGAGAGAGTTTGAGTATTTTTATGTGTACATACATATGTATATAAGTACACATGCGAAACAATAAGGGTGTTATTGTAGTGTGTAGCAATTTTCCGATAATAACTTTAATATTATTATGTATTATTATTTTATTTATTTACTTGAGTAGTATTTGTTTTTTTTTTTTTTTTTTTTTTTTGTTTCAATTTTCAATATATGAAGTTCACTATGTAGGTGGCTTAAAATTCTGAGTTTATATACATATGTGCGCATACATATATATAAGTGTGCGTGTGCAAATTGGGTTTGAGAGTTTATAAACACAATGAGTGATTAGTTTATTAGTGAGTAGAAAGGGTGTGAAGAAAATTTTAATTTTTTAATATGTGCGCATACATATATATAAGTGTGCGTGTGCAAATTGGGTTTGAGAGTTTATAAACACAATGAGTGATTAGTTTATTAGTGAGTAGAAAGGGTGTGAAGAAAATTTTAAGTTAGAGAGAACTTGAGCTTAAGCGAACTTTGAGCTTGGATTTGAGTTAAGAGTTGTACACACTTGTATGTGTAAATATATCTGTGCAAAGAGAATATTACAAAAAAGGCGGGAAACTTTTTACATATGACGGCGCAACTTTTTATGTGCTTATGTATATATGTGATTATTAAATACATAAATGTATGTACATATTTATGATATTTTTGGAAGTCAAGTTTTCAACCAAGTTCTCTTTAACTTCTGGGTAGTTACTTACTGTGACATTTTTGCATATATGTATGTATGTATGTTAACAATTGCCGTAACCTGAGTTTTGAGCGGGGTTGGTGTCTTCTTTTTTTTCTTCTTGGTGTCCGTTCTTAGTATTAGCCGTCTCTTCCAATCCTCTTTTTGTTGTTTTGTTGCGGCTTCGGTTCTTTCTCCGTAGATTTTTGAGTTTGTGATAATTTCTTAAATTTTTATGTCTATACTTTTTTAATTTAATAAAAGCACTTTAACTTTAACTTCTTTTCCATTTATGTTGTTCAGTTTTATTTTTATTTAATTGTCAAAGGTTTCACTTCACAGTAATTTGTCCAAAGTGTCTTAAAACTTATCCTTTCAAATTCAATATTTTCTGACGTAAAGCAATTGGTAATTACTTTAATTTCGAAGTTTATAATCACTGTGTATTTTTTTTTTTTTTTTGTAAAGCTCAATGTCCGTTTTTGTATATGTATGTAAACACTCGTATATGTATGTACATATATAAAAATTAAAATGTTGGTGGCTAATTCTTTTATTTAAGAATAGCTCGAAGGACCATTTCCACGAGCTTGAGAGTCGTGGTGGGGTTCAAATAAAAGGATTTCAAAAGTTCAATTTAATTCTTTCTTTCGTAATTTATTTCACAATTTTTAAGTAAAAAGTTTGAGTTAAATTCACAGGTATTTTTTCCAATGTGTTTGAGGTTTCTTTTACTAATCGAGACAAACTTTCGAGTTAGCGATCACCGGTATATATATATATTCCGTTAACAAAAAATGTATATATACCAAGAATAAAAAGTAGTATATAAAACGTATAAAATATAGTAGTGCCTACAGTTGAGGCATTTCATAGAATAGTGACTCCAGTTGAGGCATTTCAGAGGTCGATGAGGTTGCCACTGTTCTCATCACGACCACTCGTAGAAGTGTTTTCCACTTTTGTCAAAAATTTAATCACATCAAACTCAGCGACATATCGATTTATAGCACGCATAAGTACCCACTTGACTTTAGCGTCATCTAGCCTGTCCGTTTTGTTTTAAAGAGGTTGGGGACGACATCAAGTACTTCTACTCTTCTTCGTCTTCTTCTATGGCACCACAACCGTCAGTTTGTGTCGAGAGAAAAAAAATCGCCAGTTCTCTCTCTCCTTCGCGTGGTTGCGCCAATTACTCCCTTGGTTACGCCAATTATTTCTACATACAGTCCTCTCAATTTAATTAACTATTCCTGAACTCAACACACTTTAATTCACCACACTTTAACTCACCACATGTTAATTAAGTTAAAACTCAGTATGCAGTTTTTTAGTCAACTTTAAACGGTGTTTCAACTAAGTTTAAATGGCCGATATTGCAGGGTTAAACTTAGTTTAACTTATCAGCTGATTGCTGCCTGCTTTGTTTTACTTGCAACAAATTTAATTGCGATTAAATTTAAACAGAGTTTAACTATACTTAGTTTAAACTGAGTTTAAACTAACACTGAAAAACTGGCCCTTAATCCCACTAAAACTAAACCAACCATACCTTTACTCACCAAGCCACCTCAACTCCGCACTCCTAAACGCACATCGCATCTCACCTCACCTCGCACTAAAATTGATGTCATAAATTGTGATGAATTTAAAATCACGCTACCCGGAAGTTATTATGAAGAGAAGTTCCCCTATCATAACTCGGCACAGGCGAATTCACTTTTTCTGGGGCCCTTCGATTTTTATACCCAAGCGTACTTGTACACAAGGCTATTATAACTTTGTTCGCATAACGGTTGTTTGTAACAGCAAAAAATAGTCGAGATAGATATATACATATACGAGTTTATACTAAAATGATTAGAATGAAAAGTGGAATCGATTTAGGTCTGACTATCTGTCCGTCCGTCCGTCCGACTGTACTTGGTCACGATAACTTGAGTAAAAATTGAGATTTCTTAATGAAACTTGGTATGTACATAGATTGCTCTTTGGCCAGGATAGATTGGTATTGAAAACCAGTCGAGATCGGTCAATAACCACGCCAACCTTCCATTCGGTATCTATTAGAAAAAGTTGAGTGAAATTTGATATTTGGAAGGTTTTTAAACAAATAAACTGGATATTTATGAAATTTTGAAAAATCGGCGCCTACTTATGAAAAAATTTCTGTATCTCAATAACGGTGCTAGGTAACAGCACTAAATTTGGTGAACATAAATTTGGTGAACTTGGGGTTTTAGGTATCTATTGGAACATATTGGGTTAAATTTAATATTTCCTGCGGTTTGAAACAAAGAAACTGGGTTTTTATGAAATTTTGAAATATGACCGTGGCACTGCCCATACAAAAGTTCATCGCGAGGGTTTATAAAATTTGGTTTCGCCCGAATTTTGCTTTGTTTACTTTTTAAGATGACTCACAATTAAATCATGTCAGATTGAGAAGTCTACTACGCATTTTTTCATTTTCACCATCTATTTGATAGAAATGAGACTTTAACAACAATTGTATGTAGAAGTTCCGTTTTCATTAGCAAGTGCGAGCTTCGCTATCGGCAATGTTCAGTAGTTGTATATTCATGTATGGTAGTATATATGTATGTACGAGTGCGTGCTATTTCATCAAGGCAGTATGTTCAATGTTCGGCGTTGTCATTGTTAATGTTGGTTTTCATGCGTCAATAGAAAACTATTGTACAAACAATCAAACAAACAAGTGATATGCTTTTTAATTTTCCATTGAAGACTCATTGCCAATCCGAAAGGTGGGCGCTCGAAGCATTCACTGTCTGCTTTTCTACGAGTATGCCTGCAAGTGCTGAGGAGCAAATGATGTATTGATGTCATACACGTGTGTGTTTTCAGTGTAAATGAGCCACAAAAGGCATAATTGTTACCTCCAGTTACAATTTTGCACATTAGATGGAAATCTTCGCAGTAAGAGGTAAAGGAAAAGAGATGCACATATGTATGTATGTACGTGCGCTTTATAGATAATTTAAGATGCAGTTGCCCTTGAATATTGTAGCCGACAAGTGCATTAAATTGCAACTCTGACATTGCAGCACTCTACGCATGTGCAGCATATCCACACCAGCCCCTGCGCCGACATCTTTCATGTTTTCCATTCGTATCTTTTTATAATCAACTATCTACTGCGTATTACCTTAGATGGATTTGGACATTGCTGGTTATTATGGCTGGAGAAGAGGATGATGTATATACATACATATGTGTGCGCATTAAACACAACAACAGCAATGACCAACAATGCCGTGTCAGCAACTAGTTTGACGCGTAGATAAATTGTCACCATTAAAGTAAATGAAAATCTGCCAACAACTATCGCCGGGAAGTGACCAAAGTAAATGCAGAGAAATGAAAGAAAACTATAGAAAAATTTTACTGCGAAAAAAAGCAAATTAAAAAAGTGGTCTGCAAAACCCAGAAATAGATTTGCACAAAAGTTGCTGACACATTTTCCTCGTCTAGCTCATCCCCCATTCCATTTCGGAGAGTTTTTATGGCTGCAAATATCACTTAGCGATGACACGTTTTCTAGCCTTGAACTTAATTTGAGCGATAGCCGGCTAGTAGGAATACATAGGTGCCAGCATCGTCTCTTGCTTGGAGTGAGCTTAGTGAAAAAGCGAAATTGGTACGCTTTTCCTTGTTTTTTCTCATTGTTCAAGAAGTCAACACATCCCGTTCATTGTTAATAAGAAAGTTCTTGGCATATATTCAATTTACAACTATAGCTTACATATAATACTTACTACATACATACATACATGCTTGTAGACTTATGCAATTTGGTTTTTGGTCTACGGGTGCCGCTATCAAGCTTAGTGTAATTTGGTTAATTAAGAATTGTTCTATGGATTACTTTTGAATTGCCTCAAGTTATAAGTGAATGATGGTGATTCAGTTTTTCAGAAATTGATTTTGTTTCAAACTACCTAGAAAGGAACTTGCATAAATGCTAGTTGCCAATTGATTATGCGTAGCATAAGTCTGTGCTTTATTAACTTAAGCTCCTCATTGTCACCTGCAATCAAATTTGTTTCCTGGCCTCAAAGTCTAGTTGCCAAATTTGTTTGGTTCGACCTTACCTATAGCGCCACAAATAACACGCGAATTAAATAATATTTCATTTGACTTTATAAAGTTCCTCTTTTTGCGAAGAAATCATAATGTTTGGTTTACATTAGGTAAAATTTGATGTCAAATATAGTCAGCTAAATGTCATATGTGCATCTATAAGCTGTGTCTAACATATATACTCGGCCTTTTTTAGCTCCCGAATATTCCGGGATAAGTCAACTCAAATCCCGGAATTGTAGAAAACAAGGAATTTAATAGCCATTTATTTTTTAAATTATGTAGCATTCTTAAAAATTCCCCTTTCAAGGGTAAAACAAAGCCTTTAGAGAGTTCACAACCGACAAACAACACAGCTTGTTAACTCCCTTCAGGCTTTGTTTTGTTCTTGCCATTATAAATGAGCTGGAGAATATTCCACTCGAGTAGAAAATGAACCTTCTTTGTTATACTAATGTTATTTTGTATACTTCTATAATACAACGATTACAGACGTGTTACATTTTTTTTGAAAATTAAAAATTAAGAATCAAAATTTCATGAATTTCGGGATCCCGAAAATCCCGAGATCAAAAAAATGCCCAAAATTGACATCCCTAATACATACATACATACCAATTTTTCCCGTTTCGTTCTATGTTAGAAAGCTCCTTAGACTTTTGCTCCCGCGTTGTTCTTGGTTCTATAAAAAAATTTTGCCGAAAGTGTTCACATTTTTTTCTCTCCTTCGACTTTTTTTTCTTACAAAATACACGTTGAGAATATTTCGACAGTTTTGTTCTCATTTCGGTTTAGTATTTTAAGGTTCTTGAGAATAGAACTATGAAAACAACATTTGGTTACGGTCATACTTTTATTCTCGATCTCTGGTTTGAAACACTTTCCTATCTATCCAAAATTGCAGGGGAGGATTATTGTTATTACATAAATATATAGAGCAACAATGTTTTACTGGTAAAAGTATTCATTTATCATTTAACATTTTTTCATAAAAAATATATAATAATAAAAAAAATATATATAAAAAGCTACTTCTTCATTACTTTCAGATTGCGCTTGCAGATGATGTGGACGTCGTCAAAGCCATTACTGGTACAGAAGAAATCTCCGAACATGACAACGAAGTCGACCAGGTGGCGCTGGAATCCGAAGTCGAACCACAACAGCCGCCAAAGGTGCTATATCAGCACAACATACAGCAGCAACAACCGGGACCAGCACGAAGTAAGTTACTTTAAATTGCATAAGATATAAAGAGATTACAAATTTTGGCGTATCTTCCACTCTAGGCAATCATCAAAGCATACCGTTGAGTCTTGGCCAGCCTTTCGGCCCACCGCCACCGCCGGCTCAACTGGCCTATCAAGGTCCGCCACCGCCATTGCCGCCACAACGGCCGTCCCCACAGCAAGTGCATGCGCAACAAGTGCTGCCCGATTTGAGTGTTGGCGCCTCAAGTAACAATGAAATTTGGTCGTCACCAGTGCAGGACATGCCGAAAATTATCTCATTGGATGTGAAATGCGAAAAGAATGGCATGAAAGTGTTTGTGAAATTCGATAAACCCTTCTATGGCATTGTCTTCTCAAAGGGACACTACAGCAACATGAATTGCGTGCACTTGCCCTCGGGACTGGGACGCACGTCGGCCACTTTCGATATTGGACTGCATGAGTGCGGCACTTCGGGCAACACCGAAAATGGCTTGTACGGTTATGGGCATGAATCGGGTTCGGGCACATATTTCGAAAATATCATTGTTATACAGTATGATCCACAAGTGCAGGAGGTGTGGGATCAGGCACGCAAGCTGCGTTGTACATGGCACGACCAATACGAGAAGAGTGTAACATTCCGACCATTCCCTGTCGATATGTTGGATGTGGTGCGTGCAGATTTTGCCGGAGACAATGTTGGCTGTTGGATGCAGATACAAGTCGGCAAGGGACCATGGGCTTCAGAGGTGTCTGGACTTGTGAAAATCGGACAGACGATGACAATGGTGTTGGCCATTAAGGATGATGATTCCAAATTTGATATGCTTGTGCGCAACTGTGTGGCGCACGATGGCAAGCGTGCACCCATACAATTGGTGGATCAACGCGGTTGTGTGACACGTCCCAAATTGATGTCGCGCTTTACGAAAATTAAGAACTTTGGAGCTTCCGCTTCGGTGCTCTCATATGCACATTTCCAAGCATTCAAGTTTCCCGATTCAATGGAAGTGCACTTCCAGTGTACCATACAAATTTGTCGCTATCAGTGTCCTGATCAGTGTTCCGATCCCAATTTGCAAGAGGTGCATCATTTGCAAGTCGGACCAGAATCGCAATACGGACCGCCACCGCAATTGCACGTCGATACCTATCATGTGAGCAGCGGCATTGGCAAGCGGCGAGACGAGCGACGCGTACAACGTCGTACACGTGCCGTTGATCCCGAACAGGAAGTTGGTCTCAATCGTATTATCAAAGTTGTCTCATCGGGCGACCTCACCTTTGCCATTGACGATCAGGCGAACGGCACAACAGCGGCGGCACCACAAACGATGGTCTTTCCGGCGCGTGAAGATGGTCTCATCTGCATGACGACGCCCGGCTTTGCGATCACTCTGATCATTCTGCTTGGCATTCTAATAACTTCTTGTCTTATATCAGCCGTGCTATATGTACGTTTACGGCCGTTCTCCTCATTTGGCCATTCGGAAAAGGAGCGCGCTGTAGCCTATACGAATCCGCAATTAACTGGCGCTATGCCGATCATCCAAATACCGGGACCACCGCCAGTTGTTAGCCAGGGCACACTCACCAAATCGCGAACGCACACATGAACATGGAAATCAATAACAATTACCACCACGAACTAGATACGAATTGGGATCGGTATGACGAGATTGGTTAAAAATAAAAACTACGTTGCGCGCGAATGCCTTGACAATTGAACCGATCTAATGCGAATTGATTATCCACTATATTGGATGGGTGCTGAAGTTCTCGCCACAACACATTCACAATAGTCTTCTTTGTTTGTAAACGCCACTTTCGGCGGGTGGTTAATTAGATATGTAGGGGGCGAGTATGCGGTCGGATGACCGCATATGGAGTAGTTTAGTTTTAGTTTGTAGTTACTTGTATTTCATCGCTTTTACAAAGTAATGTATTTATTTATTTATTTGATGGTTCAAATGTGAGGAATCAGAATATATGTTGTTCAAAATGAGAATGAATTTTTCGACGAGCCTTTCGAGTCTGTTTGGGCCTTCTGTATTGGTGGCAGTTTAGCGCTTACAATTTTAGTAATATACATATAATACAAATATACAAATGAGGTTTAGTCCCTAAGATAATGGCCCTTTAACTGCTTACATAAGTTAAAAATATGTAGGTGGATACAGTAAAATCCGGTGCTAAGCCATATCTAATCAAAGTTCAAATGCATTCAAGTGACCTTTGTACAATGGCTTTTTCATCACGGATTTGCCTTCAATTTACTAAATTCATTGGAAAAGTACACACACTGGTGGCAAAGAATAGAAATGCGATATTTTTACCAGTTTCGACTTTTTATTTTTCTTTTATCTAATTACCAACATTTTTCTATTATAATTCTATATATAATTCTATTCATTATTTGTTAAAAGCCACATAAATCCATATTTTAAACTTCATACAAAATGTACAATCATATAAAAAGTTAGATTAAAATTTCGAATTAAAAAAATTAATTTTTTTGAGTATGCAGTTTTATAGCTTATCAAATTTTTGTTTCTTTTAATTTCTTTATAAAAATAAATTTAGTATATGGAAGTAAATGTGGATAAAATTTCAAAAATCAGCGGCCATTTTTGGCATCTTTTGGCACTTAAGCTAATTAAAATATTATGGGCTACTAAACAAAATATTTTTTAATCTACGAAATCAGTTTTTGTATTATTTTGAATAAAGTTTAAAATTTGGGTTTTTATTGCTTTTGTTCGGGAATGAACTGAATTTCAATAGAAAAATATTGTAAATTATATAAAAAAAAAGAATAAAAAGTACATATATATGTACATATGTATGTGTGCTAAATAAAAGCTTTCTAACAACAAGTAGACCAGTTATATTAAGTCCAGCTCAATTTCGCTAAATTATAGCCAATATGCAATGAGCTTTTATTTTCTTTCATAAGTTTGTAAAAATCAGCGACAACTTAAGTTGATTCAAATAATTTCAGCACATATTTGAGGCGTTCGACATAAGTGCAAAATAAGGCTTAAACTAAATAATAACATTCAGCTTTGTTAGTCGAATATAAATGTATGTTCAAAAAATCGAAGTTGGACATATAAAATGTTAAGCTCAGCAAATCGTTTTATAGAAATGTCGTTTGGCGCTAGTTTTATTCGACACAGTTATTCACCACAGTTCTAACGTTCATGAGTTCACTTTGAGAAATTTTAAAATCAACAGCCCTAATTTAAGGACAATCAGAAAAGTCAAGTCATCACTATTGTTAAAATTTTTGCGCCTATGTATACCTTTTGTGCAGTTGTTATTCGTTTTAAATCGAAATTTCCGACATAGTTTAAGGCAAAGTAGGCCAGCCTACGAGAGTTGAATTCAGCACGTATTTTACATTATTCAGGGCTCTGAAACAAGTGGTAGATGGTTATTAAGTCAGCGGAATATATATTTTTTTTATTTTTTTTTAAATGTTTTCAGAAATGTTACCGTATAACTTTGGACCAAGAGAATTTATAGTATAACGTAGGTGGTTAATATGGTTCCGTTCCAATCATTGGATTATGAAGAAATTAGCGATAATCCTAAGGGTCGGTTGCTCAATGTATAATTAAAATTACCAGAGGTTAGTTACTATTCAGGTTAATATTCAGCACTTATTTATCTGACGGATGACCTTAAATGCCGCTTTTGGTTCTGATCAAGCACCGAACATTGAAAACCGGACCTCAATACTTATGAGCTTACAAATAAATTGAAGTGTGCTAGTTTTGCTAATGTTTGTTAGCAAATTAAAAAAAAAATGAAGTCAATAAAATATGAAAATATTTTGTTTTTATACAGTTACATTACGTTTTGTACTCAATATTCGTGCAACGCCATTTACCTCTTTTATAAAATGCTTTACTACTTTGTCTACTTTTTTGTTTAAATGAAATTTAAATGTATTTCAATTTTATAGACTACACAAAATAATAATAAAAGAAACAAATGTTAAAATATTATTATGTATTTTTGATAAAGTTTGAATTAGTCACTAAATACTTTAAGCGCGTTCATTAGTTTTAGGTAAATACACACATACATATACGAGTATATGTTATAAATAAGGTAACGAATAATAAGTAATAAAATATACATATATTTATTTAAAATAGAATACTTTAATTAAATAATAACTTCTTTTTATTTCCATACATTAATTTACTATATATAACAGCTTTTCTAACTTTTCTTATTTCCCTGACTGAAAAGCTATTGCAAACGTTATGTATCCTCAACGATTTAGTTAATTTACCTTTTAGTTATTTATTAACTTATTAAATTGCATAATTTATTTATTTATAAATATTAAAGATTATAAAATCTTAAATGTACAATGTTTACCATAAATTAAATTTGTATTTATTTACATATTTATGTACTTGTATTCTT
This sequence comes from Philophylla caesio, assembly GCA_963971545.1. Classification (NCBI taxonomy): domain Eukaryota; kingdom Metazoa; phylum Arthropoda; class Insecta; order Diptera; family Tephritidae; genus Philophylla; species Philophylla caesio. The sequence continues at coordinate 21,706,924 of OZ020607.1, forward strand.
GAATGAAATTAAATAAATATTTTCTTTATATTTAAAATGTAATGTGTTTATAGCAGAATATTTTATTGTCATTTAGTGAATTGGTTTCTCCATTTAAAGTTGTTATGCAATTTTAGTTCTGTACAAATTTTCAACTGATGTGCACAACATGTCACCATATAAAGCTAAATTTCATTAGGCAACATTTTTACGTCAAGTGTCAAGTGTCGTCAAATATTGTCAGTTGAATAAAAACGGACTGGCATAAGGTAGCAACAAAGATACACTCCATATTCTGTTTAGAGTCGTGGAATTACGGGGGTAATAGTATCTGGTAATGCTTGGTATTCACAAGGTCAAAATACTGACATCAATAACTGCCTCAAAATATGTCAAGCGATGTAAAATTACCAAAAATGTACGCTCTTTGTACATATGTACATACATTCCTACGATCTGTAGCAACTGCTACTTTTTTTTTATCCGGGTACCGGAAGCGCTGCATTAACAGCAGAAAACGTATGGACGTTAATGAAATATGCCGATAATGTAGATCATATAAGCGAAACGTAGCATGATTTTAGGCTTAACATCAACGTTTTTATTTACATTTTTTCAAAGAACGTAAATCAAAGAACGTAAATCCAGAGAACGTATAATAACAGAGAACGTATAATAATTATTATACGTTCTCTGGTCCATCTCCAGGAGTTTTCCACCTGCTTTGATACGCTGTCCGCTCGAAAGAAGCAGAAGACAATATTTTCGCCGGCTAGTTTGCGATCAAAACAAATTTAAATAAGTATGGAATTTCAAGCGCTGCTGTTTTTATTAAAAATTCATTTAAAATCCTAAATATTGTGAAAAATGTTCTCTGTATATAGTCCAACGTGGGCCCCATACAACGGGCCGATTTCTTTCAACTGACAACAGTTGACATCAAAATCGTCCTAATGAAAATCCGACATAAAACTTTCGTAAAATTTTCAAACTTTTTTCTCAGAAGTTTTAGACAATTTTTGGGTACATATGCTCATTCAATAAATATACAAAAATATCGGCCAGATTTTTGGGAGTTATCTAATGTAGTTCACGCAGGGGATACAAAACGGCAGAACTTCTCAGATGATGGATGCACTCAAAATGAGCAATGGGACAAAAGACGATGCAAAAGGTTCATGAATCCATCCCCTGAGCTCTCACCGGCTACTTGACAGAATACCGCAATGGTACATCTTAATAAAATGTAACTCCCTGAGGAGATGATTTGGAGGTTTTATGAGCTGTACGGGGAAATCTCTAACAACTTTGTTTTCCAAATGCCCGCGCGTAAATAGTCTGCCTAACGACTACCACCATTATCTAAAGTGCTTAATTTGACATATAGTCTAATGCTGGGTTTTCATTGGGTCAAAAATAGTTACGTCAAAAACGGTATATCAAACGAATATAGAATTGTCAACTTATTGCCAAATTATGTCTTCATTCAACTGACAGCATATGACGGCATTTGACAAACGGGGCATTAGGCAACGTAGCAATTGTGAAAATTTACTTTGAGTTTTGTAGCTCAAGAAACATAAGGTATGAGAGGACTCACCTAGTCTTTTTTTTTGATGTTTGCTTTTATTGTATTTCAAAAATTCTATTACAGCACAAATTAATGGAAAATGCTGAGTAAGGTTTTCTGCACACCAGTCATCACTTCATTGACTTAACGAGACTTAAGTTGTTCAAGCCACCCAGGATATCAGGTTAGTTGGTTGTACTTTTTTCTCAAAATCCAACAACAAAGTACAAAGAAAAATTAAAAAACAAAAAAAAAATGTGCACGCAAAAGACCAGATTTAAAAAAAAATAAATTACTTTATTTAAAATTGAAAACATATAAATTTTTGGTAGACAATTTTTGTTGATTAAAAATTTAATGGCACAAAATCGCCTTCTATATTTCATCGAGTTTCGTGTGATGGCTAATTTTTGACATTATTGTACGCATACTTCCATAAATCAGGAATAACTATTACTAAATTTTTCTGTTATGGAACGCAATTATAATTTGAAGATGATATTGATCACACGAATTAAATTTGCCAAAAAATCAGTTTTTCGCAATACCTCTTGTAAAATTTATAAAATTTTGATTTTTTACAAAGAATTCACGAAAAATTTAATGAAGAATTAAAAAAAAAAACGCGTCTTATTGCGTCTTGTGTCCTTGAAATGTTTACGCATGCATTTAATGGCAAGAGGCAAAAATGTTTCCTTGCTGAACTAATTAAATAAAAAAAAATCTTTTCGTCATCATCCAAATATTTAAACGTTGAAAGGGTCAATATTAAAACAAATTGTGTTTGTGGCTTCCAGTTTGTAACAGAAAGCTGAGGTAATTTTTTGTTACGCCCGTGGCAGGAGATGTAACTACATAGGCTCTACGTTCTTCGGGCTGTGGTCAAAGTTAGTGCAGAAAAACTCAATTTATTTTTTTTTTATTTTTTTTTTTTTATTTATAACTTAATTTAATTAATTTGTCCATTCTCTTCATAATCATAGTATTCAATTATTGCTACAATAATTTTAAATAAATAATATAAACTGACCTAAGATTAAATTTTAATTTTTGCTCGTGTTTAATTTTCATCAGTGTCGATAAACAAAAAAATAAATATAAACTCAATTTTGACTTTTCAATTCACACTCTGCATTGCATGTTAATGCTAAACTAAATTAAAATTCCGAATTTAACAAAAGGTGTATATTGCATTACATTTTCTTAACTTGCAAAAATTGCAGAATACATAATTAGCTTACAAGTATACCTAATGAACTTTGTAAAAATTCATCAAGAAGTGATAACTTTATATAGAACGAGAAAATGCTTTTAGCTAGAAAATATGAAAACACAAGTACGAATTCATAAATAAATAAATTATTGAAAAGTAACAGCCAGTTTCACAAAAGCAATTTAAATGGAAAATAATTTATATTATTTTAATTTTATATTTTATATGAAAACTGACCGAAAATAAAAATGTAAGTTCAGTTTGAATCGCTGGTGAAACCGGCTGTAAATGTATTAGATCTTGTATAAATAAAAAAACAGATACAATTTTACTAGTACATATGTATGTAGATATGTATTATGCTCAGTTCGAGCAGAATTATTTTTTTAATAGTAAGTGCGCAAGAGGATACTGTATTATTTTAAGGCATGTTTAAGTATATTTAATGTTTGTGTGTTGTGATGATGAGTGATTTGCTATTGCAGTGCTGCCCGAAAATGTTTTGTTACAACATTAACTTGTTTCTTCAACCATGTTGAAAAATAAAAAAAAACATTAAAAAAAAATAATCGAAACCAAAAATAGGTTATTGCCTTAGATTTTACACAAATTTTTCTCTATTGAGCTTTTGCAGTCAGCGCGACCTCGATTCGGCTATGATCGGTTTTTTTTTTAATTTTCAACTTTCTTGCAGACGAATTTCATTAAAAAGCGCCATTTAGTGAACTAATTTTTTCGGTCTTCCCTCTCTTTAGCTTTTTTCTTTAACTCTCTCTCTCTCTCTCTTTCTCTCACACTTCTCCTTTACCTCCAATTTTACTGCACAGTTTCGTGCGCCACCGCACTCGCTGCCGTGCTGACGGAGCTACTAATTTGCTGTCGTTGTTGTTGCTGTTCTTCTATATGCCGCATACGGAAAAGTCGCAGAGTCATCCATGAGGCGAGTGTACCAGGCACCGGCATAGGTGTTTGCTTCTCGAGCGCTTCCTTCTGCAGTTGATAGCGATAGAGTAGTGAACCGGCGATCAGCGCAGATACAATGGTTGCCGAAATGACGACAATAAAGAGTATGCTGAAGCCCGGTACCGGCATACAAATGCCATATACAACCTCTTCACTTATCTTACCCTGAAACACGGTGACCGCCTCCTGTTTTGAGTCGGGTGAGAAGGCAAGATCCGCTTCTGAAATTACATCGTAAAGACCGCTCACGCCAACATCTGCGCTGCGTACTTTACGATCGGCGATCACGATAGAGCGCCGACTACGAGTCGTCGTTTTTTGTACGCTATCGTCCTCGGACTTATTCGTTTTCTGCTTCAATATCTCGTCGTTCGCATCGATATCGATGTGATCTTCTCGTGTGCGTTTTAGTGCTTCAGCTTGGGGACGATAAATTGGATGCGCCGTGTCGTCATTCGGCTTGGGCTCTAGCGATCGGGGTCCAGCCATGGGTACACCAATGCGTTTTTGTGCCTCAAATTTTCGTGGTCCATGCGGAAACTTGCCATTCTTCTTCAATTCCATGTATTGCGCTTCATCCAAATCGGCCAACTCGTCCTCGCCGAATAGTGAATCGAGCTCAGCATCCTCGGGTTCCTCGTGCACCGGTCGGGGTGATAAATTGGCATTCTTTTCATGTAAATTAAACTGGTCGAGTATGTTGGCAATGCCGCTGTTGATCGATGACAATTGTTTGCGATTGTGAATGATGTCATCGTAGAAAATATCGTGATCGTTTGCGCCGTCACCACCCATACCACCACCGGCACCGCCACCCGGACCACCACCTAAAGTCATGCCGCCAAGCGCCGGTTGCTGTCCACCATGCACCATGCCATGTCCCATATCTTGACTCAGCTCGTTCTGATTGCCCAAAGCATCGTTCATTAGCACATCTTTGCGCTCGTTTACATTGCCGGTAAGTTGACAGTGATCGAGGCAGCCGTGTCGGCAGATTTCAACTTTGCATTTTATATGAACACTCAAGGCGTCCGGGAATTTGAAGGCGTGGAAGAAGGCGTAGGTAATGACAGTGGCGCGCTCGTCGGGTGCACGCGCCTTCAAGAAGCGTGAGATCATCTTGGGACGCAAGACGCAACCAAATTCGTCAGATAGATTGATAACATGACCGGAACCATCGGAAGCGACACATGATTTGACGCGCATATCGAATTCACCTATCATAATGGGAAATAGAGAAGGAAATTGGATTAGAATCTGCGTGAAACAGGTGAATTTGCACTGTCTAAAAAGTAAAAGATATACGTAGTAAGAAGTGTATACAGTAAATTCGTATGCCAACTAATGAACTTTTAACATACTCGTATGTATGTATGCATGTAGATAAAATCCAGTAAAAACAACAGTCTATCTTATCACCGGAAATTAGAGTCTCTTCAATTTCATCAAATTGAAAATGTATGCATGTAAAGTTCAATAATTATGAGTACCTAATCAGCAAGTAAACTCAAATATTTATAAATTCAGCGAGTGCTTTGTAAGTCAGTATGTCTCAGTGTGTCGACGGCGACGGGTATCAGACATATGTATGTACACATATAGTTTATCATGAAAACTTTACTTTTGCTTGTATTAAGCACTATTTGCTTAGCAGAATGCTATGAATTGCCTTTAAGACCAGGGAGTGCCAATAATTTGGAAAATTCGGGACTCGACTTCTCTTCAAACGCTGTTCTGAAGGAAATTATTTCAAAGCTTCTATTTAATTTTAATAACCTTATCAATATGAGCAGTAACCAGAAAAGTTCCAGCGACGAAGCAAAAGTTTTGCCATTTGCAAATAAGGAAGAAAATTATCTCGTCAACACGGATCGCCAATCGCTATTAGCCGCTGTGGATAAACGCCCAGTGTTTCTACAGCCACAGCAGCCAGAAGCTCCTGAACTGATAAACGAAAATCCAAATGAAGGCATTCAAAGCTCATTTCAGTCAACTAATATTGAAGCGATTGACACTGATAAAAACAAATTATTACTTTCATTTCAAAACCAATTTGGTGCGTTGCCTTCAGCGTCAATTTTACCTTCGTTGACTGTGGCTCAAGATAGACCCAAGTTACCAGTATTAACAATCACTGCGCCTGAACAGCCTGCGTTGCCTATCATTAAGGAGCAGAGTCTTTCGGATCCAGCTGATGAGGCAAATTTCAATTTGCTGCAGTTACCACAGCGGCCGAGTTTCCCGAGACCAGCATCACCACACGTAACAAGTTTAATGGATGGTATTCCACTTTTTGAGTCGACTACATTCACAAAAGATCGTCCCGTTCCACCGTCGGGTTCCATTACAAATCGACCAGCACCGCCACTAAGTTCTTCTCAAAGTCGTCCTAACTGAATATCTCCCGAACTAATTTAATTTTTACTTCGCTTGCCTCCTTTAAGATCAGTTTACTTAATCAATTTTTTAATAGCTAAAAATTATATCCTTGAAAAGTGTTCAATTTATATTGTGAAATGTCCAAAGTTATTTAAATTAAACTATTTGTTCTACAATTTATTTTTGCACATAATGACTTTAAATATTTATATATTAAAACATGTATCCATATGAGTGAAGAAAATAAATTTCAAGGCACGTAAAGAGGAGTATAACAAGGGAGTATAGACAGGTGTTCTTTCTTTATATTTCGGATCTAACTGTTAACTTGTTTCTGTCAGAAATGCTGTGAAAATTTTTCGCTTTTTGGCTTTATGTAGCGGATGTTTCGACATTTACGCAGCTAATCCTTATTTTGGGGAGAAACCAAATGCGCCGGAAAATTCGAAGAGCTCTACGGATAGTCTCAATACTTAGAAAGAAAGTTGCTTAATCAGTGACAACAGAGTGAATGTCGAAAAAGACGAAGAACTTCCGACTCCGAAGGGAAAATTTTATTTATGAGAACCGTTTTTTATTTCAGAAATCCACTATGTAGCCCAACTTGCTTGTTGTAGAGACGAGCATTATTAGAAAGACCCTATTTAATATGTATGTATACAGAGAGAGAGTTCAAGTAATTTTAAATAACGAATGAAAATTTATTCTTATTTTCTATAATTTTGAGCAACAAATGGATTTTCATTCATTATTAAATTATTTTCAATAACAAAATTTGGTGTTTACCATCTTAAGTAAAAATGTATTATCTACTAAAACAAAAGTTTAATGCATAAAAAGTCACTGAATTGTCAGCAATTCAAACAACATTTATTGCTTCCCATTCTTAGCCTGAAACTTGATAACACTTCCGTTCGAGCCACACACATTAACAATCACCTGGAGTTTGCCTGTTTAAAAAAAACCACATGAAAGTGCCGTGAAATCAACTCATTTATTGTATGTAGACAGGTCGGCGCCACCAGCATTGATGTGATAAATAAAAACTTGCAAATGCGTATGTGTTCGCAGCTGTAATGAGGATACAAATTATGATTGAGGCACTACTGGTGATTATGCGGTTGGTGACGTCAGCGTACGTGCTTATGTCCATATGTACATAAATATGTTTATATGTATTGTGAAAGCCTTTCTCGTATTACCCACTTTATTACCCATTTATCGTCTCTCTTATAAATAATGTCTACTTCGATCGTATATTTAATGGCAACTTACCGCGATAATCGTTGATGGCAACCACAAGTGTGAGTGTTGAACCCAACGGCACAATACCACTAACTGGCGGTGCCCATGGGCCTTTGCCATGCTGTATCTCCATCCAGCAGTCAACATTATCGCCTTTAAGAAAAAGTAGAATATGTGAAGTTGAATGAAAAGTGTGCAAAAAAAAAAATGTAAAAAAATGCATATTAGAAAATATACTGCATAAATTTGCTGATATGATAGCAAAAGAAAATTATTATTAGTCAGTATTTTGAATTTGCATCTTTTTTTTGTTTTTTTTTTTTTAATTTACCACGAAAATCTAGTTGTATTACATCCAAATCGGCAATAACCATTGGTGGTTTCGAAGCTGTCTTTTCGTAGTCATTGAACCATTCGCAGCGCAAACGTTTTGCCTCATCCCAGACTTCTAGCAAATCTTTGTCATATTGTACAACCACCTGTGAATAGATAAATAAAAAAATGTATTCTTATTAAAGTACTCCTAAAAAATGTTTGAACTTGCTACGACGTTTAGTATCGATTATATACTAAATAATATTAAATTTAAGACCTTTCGAGCGGCGCTAACTTATATAAATTAGATTCAGTTGTAACTATTTTTTTTTTAAATAATGAGAGTTTGGTTTTCAAATTTAAAAAATGCTTAATAAAAATGCTTCTATGTTCACCAACACCGCTCGACATACCTATTTCTCACTTAAGTCTTTCTCTTTCCATACATTTTTATTTTAACTGAATTCGGGCATAAATACGGATTCTGATAATCGCGACTCCAGCGTCACCTATTGGATCCATTATGCGTACATGGATTATACATTTAAACATTTCAAATGTTAAGTGAATCGGATCAAAAAATCAGACTTTCTGAATATCCCATGCGAAACCTCGAGGATGCTGTCCAAATATGGTTAAAATCCGTTATCAATTCCATACGTAATTTGGGACTTTGTTATAAATATTTGGTATTCAGCACAATAAAATATTTTCCCTCGTAAGAAGAATGGCTGAGCTGTAAAAAGTATGGATACAGTATGCCGAAACATAAAAAATTAATAAAAACTTAAAGCAGTGGCCCGAAGAGGTGCCGCGAGATATATTCGAAATTTAAGGATCTTAGTCAGGATCTCAAATTCAATATACTCGTAATTAAAAAACTTGAAAAATGCTAACTGCGGCATATCATCAATGAGACATAACTGCCGAATATGATATTTATGGAAGCTTTCTAATTTAACGAACTGCGAGTTACAATCAACTAAAAAAGGGGACTACACTTGCAAGATTGATAAAAGAGTATTAAAAGGAGATACAATTGTCGCAGATATTGTTTCGTTTTAATATGTATTTTTTCAATCTAGCCTCATTTTCATGTGCCTAAACCATAAGTAATTAAAGCAGCCTCCTTCCTTCTTTTTATATAATGTGAATCATTGTGAAGGTTTTTTTTTTAGTTCTATGCATTCTGCGCTAGAACAGGTGGTCAACAACCACAGACAGATGGAAAAACCAAGTTCTACTGAATTACAAGATCACAATACGGCAAGTAATCTTCTTGCGCTAACAAAGCAACAACTCTTGTTGGAGGATGATGAGGTGAAATCCTTTTATTCGTTAAGATGTAAGGTTCTTCTGATCATAAAACACCAAAAAGTGCTTTAGGCAGCTTCTAAGGCTAATCAAGTTGCAAGTTTTGAAACTGGGTGGAGCTTTTACTGGCCACTTCTTTTCTGTCACTATGGTCTATAATATCAAACAGCAAACGGGTTTTACAGTCGTCTAAACCATCTTGCGGACACATTTTTATCAGACGATTGTTGGTATGACGATTTTTAAGGAAAATTTAGAAGTCTTCGTAAACGTCGTGATTAAAAATCTTTCCAAGTAGATGCATCCAACGCGTATACAGAGAACTTCCTAATTTCGTTCTTCCGTTGCGGAGAATTTCCACATGTCGGACACGTGTTGAGTGCGACGTGATTTATGATATACAAATAAGACTACATTCTGCTACAGTAACTACAGCGTGATTTATGATATACAAATAAGACTACATTCTGCTACAGTAACTACAGCGTAAGTATTTTAACCAGAATAATACGAGAGACTTCTGCAAAAGCTATGGACGGCATTCACAGAGCGAGGAAATGGCGTGAATATGATAATTGACTGCCTGTTAATGTCATTTATGTTCAATCGGTACAATTGTAGTTTCTAATCAACCGGCCAATTGCCTTATTTGTTGCCGGTAACGTTTCTTTGGTGCTGCCCACGAGCTACTTGAAGACTTTGTTGTGAACCTGTATTTTAGCGAGGCCCCAAGACAGCCGCTTCTACTCAACGGAATGACCCATATTTTGAATAGGCGACTCAACCCTGTTTAGGTCTCACTAATTGTTTACACACATTTTTTTTTAACATAAAAGGTAGAAGGAGATTGTAACTCACCGTATTTTCATAAAACTGTCCATGCAAATCAGGTTTCGTGCCACAACGCGAGTATGATATCCGAAAGGAGAAGAACGTTTTGCCCGTCGATGGCGGCACATAAACGCAACGGGGGTCACTGTGTTGCCCTGTGGTGAGAATACATGCAAGTAAATAATTTATGTCAGTTATTATGCATGTCCTTTTTAATACAATAATATAATAATATATTCACGCTGTCATAACAATTACCTTTTGAACTGACGATACCCTCGAATGGATGTGAAAATGTCAAATGTACATCCATGTGATCCTTACCGCACATCACTTCTAAAGATACTATGTTTGGCATTCCCTCTGGCCGTTCCATGGGCCACAATTCATTACCAGCTAAGACTAAACTAAACTGCAAAGAGTTGCAAATGTAAATAAACAAATAAGAAAGCATTAATACGAGGTTGATAAGGGGGGATAACATCATTTAAATGTATGTTAATGCTGTAAAAAATGTGTAAAATTTTAATTAATATTATTCACACGGCTGCTGGTGCGGAAAACACGCGGCACGTCGCGAAGATGCCCCGGGAATACTCAACCCACTGGCATTCCGGCGTGCAGACATTCAGACATTCAGACTTTCAGGCATTTAGGCGCGCCCGCATTGTCTTTGTGTCCGCTTGAGTTGAGGTTGAAAACTGCTGTTGGCCGGGTTAGCGCAACAGCGACCACCGACAGGCTGTCGATTGTATGTACGAGGCGGGCAGGCCAGACCGTCAGATTGCCACAACGCGTGAATGAGCGCTATAAGTGAGTGAGTAGCGTGGTGCGAGTGAATGCAAGTGAGTGCGATTCTTGGTGAATGTGGCAACTGTGTCTTGACCCAATTTCACATGCTAACCTAGTACCTCTGCCGCATGCAATGCGCTCGCTGCAACATTACGTTTTTTTTTGCAACATTTTTGCTGCCTGATTATAAATTAAAAGAATATTATGCGCGTGTAAAAGTGTAGTACAGCAAAAACTAAAAAAAACCAAACAAAAAAAAAAGGAAAAATACTTGGCTTGACAGGAAAATGGGAAAATTGTTTGGAAAAAGATGCTGCTGCAAGTAAGTAAGTAAATATGTATAAGTATGTAACGCTTTTAGCAGCTTCTTGACTTACTTCTCTACACTGCCTACTATTTTACCAACCAAGAACTCCCCACTTACCCAGTACCACTACTTAACTATTCACTTCAATGTGCTAGTGCTTCGGGCCAACTTGCTGCACGCTACAACAGTATGTTTTTGTTTAATTCATTTCTAATTGCAAATGCAATTTTCATCTCAAATCGTCAAAAAGATTTTAGATAATCTCTGCAATGTTAGCTTTGTACTTTGTTGTGCCGCACGCTGATTATTCGCTTCTGAAAGAAATTTTTCTTCTGACATAAAGGAAAATAAGAATGATTTTAGTTCACGACAGTGCAACGTATCTAACTGCTTTTACTTTTGTATTTGAAAATAATTTTTTGTGTAGCGTTCGAAACAAAACCGGTTTCAACATATTTGCAATATATTTTTGCAACTTGCGTCTGCGCAGCCTTGGCCTTCATCAAAGTATTTGACAACAATGTTTTTTTATTTAACAGAGTTGTTAAGATTACTACATATTTATACTTTTGAGTATTGAATGTAGCAGAGTTAAAATGTTCGTGGTCCACTTGATGATTAAAATTTATTAGGAAGTAATTGCTTCGTAATTTTGATTACATAAACATGAGTTTAAATTGTAACTTGAAGAATGAAAGAATTACTTATTTACGTACGTATGTATGTATTTAAATTCCCAATTGGATATGGAGCGCTTCCGTAGTACTTTAGAAGCGCACAAGTCTCCTTGCCAAGAGTACTAAATTAAGCATTGATATGTCATTGCGATTAGCCGTTTTATTCCCACTTTCTTCAATGCACTGTAGATGCGCTTCGTTTGATAATGTCCGTGTTTTCACTGATTCGATGCACTTCACAATGTCCACTCAAAGAGCAGCAACCACCGCAATAAAATCGACAAAAAATGTATGCTAAAATGCGTCTTACAAATTTGGGATTTGGTAGGTAAAAAGCTTTGATACGGTCCACAAATCTGAAGACTTTAATGAACCGACACGTAGTTTCCACTCACAATTTGGCCAAGTTTGCTTAGCAAATTTTCAAGCTGTGTTATACTCCCAACTCTTATCGGCCAGTCTCCAAAAAAAAAAAATGCCTTATAAGCAGATTGCAAGTAGCTTAAGGCCTACCAATGCATTGTTTAGCTTGGTGGTGTCTTGCCTTGCAGTTGCCCTCTATATGTCTGAGACCAGGAACCCAAACGAATTTAAGTCTGTTGTGTTTGGCCATCTCCTTCAGAAACCGACGATAGTTTTGTACCATTTTTGAATAACAAGTAAAGGAGCTCTGAGCTCTGATCACAGCTTGACCTTCAATAAAAATTGTGATATTTCTCCTTTTAATCCAATATGAAGGCTTTTTATTGACATTTTCACAGGGTTTTCCTCCTGATTCTTAAAATGAATTAGAAATAATAAAGTTAGCACACATCCTACTCTTAAGTGCAGCTCCCAGGGCTGCCACACAGTGCGCCGGACAAGACGAAGGCACGTGGACTACAATTTTTTTTTCACGTTTTGTTGCATTATTAACATAGCTCAAATTGTAAATTTGGCATAGAAAGGGTTAAAATGTAAGTAAGTCGCAGTAAAATTCTACAAATTATTAGTGAATCGCACTTTGCGCATTTCAAACATTAAAATACAGCGTTTTGTTGAATGTTGAATATCTAAACATTTGCGAGTGTAAAAGAAACAAAGTTTTCTTCACTTTATGCCCAACGTTTCGCTAAATTTCTTAGCTTCCTCATTATTATTGAAGTTGTTTAGGAAGTCGTACACACATGCATATGAACATGTGTATGTATGCATGCATGTATGTACGAGTATACTAACTTGCCACTGGATATGTGTGAAAATAATGTAAATAAGAGCACGAAGTAGCGCCTAAGAAGCAAAGGAATAGGCAAACAGTGGAGCGGCTCATACTAATTGGTAGACATGCTGGCTCCACTTAGTCTTCTTGCAACAATTTTATGGTAATAAGTTTTGGTGGAATTCCGCAAACAAGTAGGCGCTGCATGACAACACCAAGAGATGTATGTATGTATGTATATATATATGTACGTATGTATGTTAGTACAAATGTATATGCACTTATTTAGGCCGTTCAATGTCTTCATATAAACCATTGTGTTTAATTTAAAAGCAACGATTGATTTTGCAAAATTTTTACAATTTATTATTCGCTTATTTACTGAATTTTGTTTTTTTTTTCAATTAATTCTCAATTTAAACCCACATAAATCGAAGCGTGAAACTTTTGATTTTTTTTTTAATAAATAAAAGCGACCTATCTGAAATTACATGTTAATACTAACATAATAATAATTTGCCGCTTACACTATATAGCTCAGAGTATGGCCGAGCTTCTTCAACCATCTGTGGTGTGCGTCTCTTTTATTCTACCACAAATAGAGGGACCTACAATTTTGTGCCGACTCCTAACGGCAGATGTATTTTATGAGAAGCTTTTTCATGGCAGAAATACCCTCGGAGGTTTGCCAGTGCCTGCCGACGGGTGACCGCTATTTGAAAAAAACTTTTCTATAACTTAGATTTTACTTGTCATAGCTGAGATTCGAACCCAGTGGCAAATAGTGTAATAGCTCACACCGCTACCCACTCGAACACAGCGGCCACGAAATTACATGTTATCCTTACAAAATCATTTTGTAATTTATTTGAATTAAAAGTAGCGTTAATTATGATTTGAGCTGAACAGTTAAAAAATAAATCTAAAGTAGACCTTTTTCTGGACGATCTAGTGAATATTTCAGGACCATTTCGTGTGTATATCTCTATACTTTTCATGTTTCATTAAAATTTCAAACTTTTTCTGAGCATTTTTAGAAAGTTTTCGAGTATGTCCATTAAATTTTAACATAATAATGTACAAGTTGCAAATTATTTGCTGTCATTCGTATCGTTTGAAACAAGAAAGTTGTATACGCAACACATGCGACACACTCAAAAGAAAAAAACATATTCTCAAAAATCAGCAGTAATTTCTAGCCACATATAAAAAATTGTTTACAATATTTTAAACTTTGATTTATGTATATGGTTTTTGCTTCTCATAAAAATTAAAGAAAATAAATTGCCGGAGTTTATCAAAATGAACCGCTGCTATTAAATTGAACACAGGTATGCATAGTATACGCAATACCTAGTTATAGTATTATACTTTATAAATAAAGGGTATATTTGAAAAAGGAAGCAAAAGGAACGGCACACAAAATATTGCTACTTTTACTACTAAGTAAATACTAACACACGCGCATATCAGCCTCAAATGCGAAAGTCACAAAAGAACTGCACCACAACAGAAGCAAGAATCACTGCAGCTAGCCGTTATCGAGGCAGCTGAGTTGATGCCAGCCAGCCAGTCAGCCACAATTGCATGCACACTCCAGCCACTCTTCAGGTTCAATTAAGCTAACGCAGTTGAAAATCCAGCAAATGATTGGCTTAATTCAGCCACCGCTAGCTGGCATGGCACTGATTGGTGCTACTACTGCCGGCGACAATATACTTGTTCTATTTGTTGTTGTTGTTCTCGTTGTTGGTGTTGCTGTTGTCTATGCAGTGCGGCATGCACTGTGTGACAGGCACGAAAGAGCGGGGTGTGGAAAAGCAAGCGACGCAGTGGCTTTGAAATGGCCACAAGTATAACTGCCTGGTTGACTGACTGACTGCTTGGCGCATTTGCCGGTCGCGTTCCATTCATTGCCAACACATTGACTGCCTGCCTGGATGCCTCGCATATTCAAATGATTGTGTGTGTGTGTGTGTGTGTGTTCATATATATCCGGAATTTCCTGTTGCCAACATTTAAGTTGACATGAAATTGGCCAACATGCAAAGTGGCCAAGGCAAGTGTGTCGGGTATGTTAATTTGGCAATTTCATTATTTAGTTGCTCGTTCGCGTTCTCTTGCTCGACAACTTTGCATCAGCTATGCTGCATTTGTTGCTGATTATTTGAGGTTTTTGTTGTTGTATTTTTGTTGTTGTTTATGCACAAACATACGCATGTGGCAGCAGCTGTTGCTGCATGCCATTTTCCATATGTGGCGATTTATTGCCACTGCGTGTGTCCAAGTATGCGGCAAAAGCAGGAATGTGGCGTGGAAAGATGCTGAGGATAATACTGGCAGTATATATTCGTGCCTTTACATATACATAAGGGTGCTTCCTATTTAAATAACCTTGAATATTAGCTGCGTTAACTTGCAATTCGCTTTACTCACCTAAATATGAACTCGTGAGTTTTTTCTGGGTTTTGTGTCAAAGTTTGAGAAAATAATAAGCTGATTCAAAAGGTATCGTAAAGTCGGAAGGTCATACAAATTTTCGGTTGTTTAAAATAATTTTGTTTTGTTTTTGTTGCATTTCACAGAAAAAGTTTGAAAAATAACACAACTTGGATTTTTCAAATTGTAAGACTTTAAGACAATACGTGAATTTACGACACCTTGTGAAACATCTAAATATGTTTTTCTATAATTTATCAAATGCAAGCGTCACATAAAGTTTTAGAAACTTGAGTAGGCAGTTTTGTAGCACATTTTAAATGAATATAAAAAAGTTTTTGAACTTGAAGTGGATAGAAATTGTTCTGATTGTTGACAATTTATTTACTATGCTTCACATTTAGAAAAACAAAAAAAAAACGCTCGCTCGCTGTCCATGTGGATATGTGTGTTTTGCAGTTAAAAATTTGTAAGCCTGACTTTATTGGAAAGTTGTATGAATTCAAAAATTAATATGGAACAACCTACGATAAAGAAAAAAAAGTAAACGGTTATTACTAGTAAGCGGTATAAACACAATTTTTTTTATTATTTTGGTGGTAGGATAGCTACCCTTTTCTGGTGATAACTCTTTTGTAGATATCGTTTTGTCAATATACTGTTAATTTTATATTAAATAAAAAAAAACCAACTGTAATGTAAAGTTATGATAAACACAAATTTACATTTTAGTTTGCAATTATTTTTTTGCAGAGATTATCGTATTTAAATTGCATAACACCTAGAAAAATGTAAGGTCCGCAAATTTTTCTTAACCTCTTGTGCAAGCGTTTGTAATACGTTTTTTCCAATTTTCTTTTCCTCAGTATGCTAGAACATGATTTTTATATAGAAGAACTTGTGGAAGAGTACGATACAATTTTTTTTATACACGTTGACCTTTACCCTCTTCAACTTTGTTATACTAAATTTGCATGGACAAATATCACTTTTTGAAAACCAACTCCAAAAAAAAGGAAGAAGTTATCAATACGTCGGAATATTTCTTTTTATTTATTTTAATTTCTTTTATGCATGTTGCCGCATTTGATTCAGTTCTGATCATTGTGTTTTGACGAAACGAAACCTACTACAAATAACTATGAGGCACCCTAATTTGTACATGTATAAGTGAAAAGGATGTTTATGACTTAGAACAGAATAAAATAATGAACCATGACAAAAATTTAAAACCAACTTTTTGTGGAAAAATATTTATTAAAGTACACTAGTAATAGTGATGTCAAATAGAAATAATCGATGTTTTCATTTTTGTTGTTATTGAAGTTTCCGACAGGGTAGGAATTTATTGAATTTTGGAACGATTTTCCATCATCCCTTGACGACAAACGACACTGAAGATGGCACAATGCCGAAACCGGCTGGTCTTAAAACCAAATTTATTAAGCTTATAAGAAAAAAAAGTATAGCCCGCATTCTTAATATCTTCAGAAGATACTTAAAGAAAATTCTTAAGGGCCGATTGTTCAATTTCTTAATTAAAAAATTACTAGCGGTAAGATATTATGCAGTTAACTATTATTTGAGAGTCCGACTAGCGCTTAATTTGTTACGAGCTTGCTTTAAAGTTTTTTAAAAATGCGCGCGCAGAAAGCGAAAATATTGTTTGCTTTACTTATAACACTTAACCAATAATTGACACTACCACTTGCATATTCCAAAATTTTTGGATTTTACTTTTATGAATTTAGTTAAGTTAATAGACGCCTCAAATTTCTCGTTTACGGCGTTTTAGTAGTTTTTAGAAATTCATATAAAAATGTGTTGTTGTACTTACCATTACAGGTAAAATAAATATACGACTAAGCCTAAGGTCCCACAATCGTGTAGGACCTTTTTGTGGGCTCCACATTTTGGAGCTGTACGCTGTGCTGTTGAATCTGAAAATAACAAAATAAAGAAATTTAATATCAAACGCAGAGTTGAAAAATAAAGTTTTATCTAAGTACTCGAATATATATGTAGACAAAAAGATGCTTCGTAGCCCCAGCAACAAAAAAAAATAAAAATATAATAAAGGAAGTATATTTTCTTGAAATTAAACCTTTATAGTTAAATTTCACACGTCGTTCTGAAAATTATTCTAGAAACCAGTTATTGTTGAAAAAAGTACTTTTCGCCATGTTAATAGGTTGATAGTCAAAAAATAATATAGTTTGGAATGTTAAGAACAATGGTGAAAGCAGTATTTGTCATTTGTTGTCTTGTCAAATGGTTTGACATTGAGAGTTGCATTAATTTGCAAGGAATGTTACTCGGAAATTTTAGCAGTACTTCGTATTTTTAGCATTAATCTTAAATTTGATACAAATAATTAATAATGCAATCGTGAGTTTCATGCAAGCACTTAAATTTATTCATCTCGAATATACAAAACTATGTTGCGTACGTTTAAAAGCCTATTACTTTTTTATTTGTTATTGTTTGGCCATATAACTATTTAAGTTATTAATGATTTATGAGCTTTAAGGCCGATTGGGTTTGGAAAAAATTATTAGGAAAAAGACAACAATACTCAAAACGTTAGAAGTTATAGTACTATTTCGGAAATCACTACATTTTCTCACACTTCATTCTTCTTGGATTCCGCGGGAGTCGAACCCACGACTTTAAACGTAATACCTAAGCTGACGCTGTGTGAGCTGTTGCTATTTTTATTAGTTTCTCTTCACAACTTTTTTTTAGTTGTTTTTCTTTGTGCCCAAGGAAAAATGTTAAGGAGAGAAAACCTCGATAGATGGCGCTGGCATCGAGGTGTTTATAAAAGTCATATTTCTGAAACGATTTTCATGTTGTATTATACTTGCATGACGAAAAATAAAGTTGCTTGGTAGCGTACAGAAAGCTAAACATCTTAACTGGGAAAAGTGGGAATCTGCGAAAACGGATGCGAAATTTGGGTGGCAGTTTCATTTTCCGTTTAAAATGTAAACATCGCATTAGATCAAGTTTTGTGATTGCCATTTACGTTTTTTTCCGATGTGTCGTTTACGATTTTGGGTGTGTTTTTCGAAAATATAAATGTAAAACGGTGTAAGCCACATTACGAGTATAAGCGCAAGGATCAGAAAATGCATTTAACTTTTAATGCTACATATACTTTCGAAGACTTTTAGTATTAAAAAGTGATTCCTGTGTTAAATTTAATATGGAGTTTAATATTTTTTTGCGGATAAAGCTCGATTGTTTCGAGAATGAAGTGCATATTCCGAGTATACGAATGATTTAAACCGATTTGTCTTTTGAATTCAAGCGTATACAGTTTCCGGTTCGTCTAACATTCGCCATGACAATTAATAAAGCGCAAGGTCATTCTTTAATATGGTGCAGAAACATGGACGATGTTGATCGGCCGATAAGAAGGCTTTGGAGGCTTTCGAGATAAATCTTTTTCGCACGATTTATGGTTCAGTTCGCGTGAGCGACGGTTACCAAAAAAGATGAAATGATGAACTGTACTTACTGTACATAGTCAAGCGCATAAAAATTGTACGACTGCGATGGCTTGGGCAAGACGTTTGTATGAATGATAATGATCCGGTGAAAAAGTCCTTCGATTCGGAACCCATGGGTGGATAACGAAAGCAAAGGCGATTAAAGTAGAAGAAAGTCAGTCTTTAGAAATATGTTGAATTAATATTGAATTACAATACTTCTCACATGGACAATTATGTATATGTGGCATGTGTGGCAGGACGAAGTTCGTCGGGTCTTTTAGTATATTATAAATGAATCAAAAGAAGTGTTTGTAGAAGAAAGAGTCACCACCTCAGTGAATCGATAATATTGCTTTGCTTTACACTTTCAATTCTAAAGTTTGCCAAATATGGTAACTAACGGCTCTGACGTAATCCAATATGAATCGTTTGGTGCTGAATAATTCACAAAATTTGATTGTTATACGTCCACCGAGATTTTTTTTTAATGGACTCTTGATTATTTTCATGCCAATGTTATCTAAGCCAAATATTGTATGTACATATGTATAGTAGGAATGCACAATTACTCGATGTAAATGTATTTCCACTTCCATGAGGGAATTTCCTTGAAATTACACAAAATTCACGCTTCATGTAAATGCATTCATACATAAGTATGTATTTGTGTGCATGTACGTATGTATGTTTGTAAAGTCATAATCATTTGCATAGTAGCTTTAAGATATAACTATTTTCTAGCTAATTTGCCAAACTGACAGTAAGCAGGGAATTCTCATTGAGTTTAATGAGTGTATACTTAAGCTTGCTCACTCTTCAAAACTGAGCCCTCCACTCCTGCCCTCCATTAACTATCCACTGTCGCTCTCATTCCATTGTTGTATCATTCACCTACTAACCAGTAGGTATATAGAAATGACAACAACAATGTTGAATGTTTGAAATTGCAACGAATTTTAATGATATTAACCCACTTTGAAGTAAATAAGAAGCTACTTAGTAGTCGAAATAGTAGTAGCAGCAATGTATGTACGAGTACATACATAATTGAAGCTTACAGCTCCTGGAGTAGTCATTATGTGAATGCTAGCAGACGTGTGCAATGTGATGGAAAAGCAGTAAGCGAACGAGCAGGAGTGACTGATGACGTTGATATATGCATGTACGAGTATGTACATATGTATGTATGTAAATTGTGCGCATTGCATGGCAAATGAGTACGCTAAATTTGGTATAGAATTTAAAGCGATTCATTCCAATTTGCTAAAATGAACCATACAAACACCCACACACACACACACAACCAGATACTCGATAGACAGCAAGCATACGCCACATCACTCTATGTAGTTGAGCGATGCTGAATAATGTTGCTAAATGGTTTGATGGTGCAAGCACCTAAAGTACAACAAAAATGCAATGGCAGCGTACAACAACTAAGATAACCATAACAATACACAAAGTGTATTAAGGTGTTTATCCAAACGTTTTTTCGCATTTTTTTTTCGACTATGTTAGGAGATACGATATTTTTTTAGTCCTTAAAGTTAGCGTATTCAAAGAATTTAATTTTATTTTAAATGTATATATTTTTTAATTTTTTTCGACATTGCTATATCTTTATTTATTTAGTTTTTTAAGATTCTTGTAAGAAATGGCGCCGCGTTGATCTTTAAGTAGATTACGGGAATGTAGTTTTGTAGCTCTTTGAACTAAAGTTTAATAAAGTGCAAGATTGAAGTGACTATAACTATTGATTTTTGAGAATTTTTTTCGCCGAGGGTGCTACGTATCTTAAACCAAAGGTTTCGCTAAAGTTTTATATCGGAAAAATGGGCAACGCCTCCAGAAAAAAGTAGTCTTAATAACCAATGATAATTTCAAGCTGCTTGAAACTTAAACCTTATTATACTAAAATTGAATGAACTAAAAAACTGCAAACTCGAAAACTTTCTAAATTTTTTAAAAATTAAAAAATAAGAATTATATTTTTTAACTTATTAAATATTAAAAAGAAAATCAAAAAAAATCTTTCTTTCCATAAAGCTTACTTAAACGAAGCTAAAAGAAACAAGTAATAAGCGAATGTCTTCGGCTATGCCGAATGTCAGAAGTGTATGGGAGCCATATGTTTTATTTATTCAATATTAATGATTTTAATTGCCATAATAGTCCCAATAATATTTAATATTTGTTCTAGTCTTTAGCTGATTAAATGAAGGATTTATGGAAAAAAAATTCAATATCTGAACTATCGGATGGCAGCTATATGTGATATTTGTCCGATCTTAATGATTTTCACTGCTAAAATAGTTCCAATAATAGCTCTTATTTGTGCAAAATTTCAAAACTTTAGCTGGTTAAATGGAGGGGTTTTCGTGCTTAATAGAATATCTAAACAATCGTTTGCTATACGAGTATGTTATATTTCTTTGATCTATACGATTTATATAGAGATAACAATGGCAGACCTTCTTGCAAAATTTCAAATCTCTAGCTACTTAGATGAAGAAGTTATGGAGCAAAATATAATATCTCAACAAGTCGTCCCATCTGGCAGGTTCCGACAAATGTCTAATAAAATATAAAAAGGCTAGTTTAATTCAAATAGCTCAACAACTGAGGAACTAGTTTGCATTTCAACGGACGGACAGACAGACAAACTGACGGATATGGCTAAATCGACTTAGCTCGTCACCCTGATCATATCGGTATAATTTTTGATAGGTTTAAACCTTGTCATTATGGTACTTACAAACATCGAACCAAACTTAATATAACATTTCCTTGAAATGTATAAAAATGAAGTATTCAAATCAACGCATTTCATTATTATTAATCAAATTCTTGAGGAAAAATTAAAAGAACACGTATCTTTAAAATGATTCAACAACAATTGCTATTTGTTTTATTTATGCGAAATATGGTCTATATTCGTTGCATTTGAATATTATTTGCTTAAACATTTCACTTAGAACAATGTGTTGGCAAGTAATTGAAATTTTATAATGAATCAAAATTGGAAAAGGGGCGTGTGACACATCCCACTTTACACATGATTCTTGGCAAAAAAACATTTAATAATGCATTTCTCCAAAAGGCATACATGTTTTAACACTTTTGGATATAGGAAATTAGAATAGTAAAAATCTTGCATTTAGTATAGAACGAATAATTATTTAATTTACATTTCAGAAGGACCTTGGGAGATTCGTTTCCTTTTTTCTTGAAAATTTCTAACATTTTTATTGAAAAATAAAAATTTGTTTTCCTAATTTGTCAATATCTGAGTTGCTACATTTTTCTTGTGAGCTGATGGTGTATCACCAAAACTATTCCAGCAATATCGTAGACAGGCAACATCCACGGCCACCACTAAGTAGAGGAAATTTTCGGAAATGAAAACAAAAACATATCACGAGAAAATAAAAAAATCGGTTTCGCCCAATTCAGTCCTTCTTACTTGCTCTACTAATTCAGACATCAGTCCTGATATTTTTTTTTTTTTTTTTTTGCTAAGCAGTCTGAGTCAGCTTAATGTACAGATGAATGCAATTTTGTGAGGAGCTGGCACACCGGCGGCGGAGGGTCGCGTCTACCTACACAGCCACCATCAACGCCATCATCACCGCCACCACCACCACAGAAGTGCCAATGTTGGTGTTACATTTTGACTGCGCTGAACTTTTTATGGCTGCGGCGGTGCGATGATCGCATTTCACAGCAGTTTGCCGCATGCCGCATGCCACACTGCAAATACATACTTGTTACAGTTGGCGGCATTATGGTTGCATGTTAGCCACCGCATGTGTACACACATACATTTATACATACTGCGTTTAAGGCTGCTGCTGCTGTTATTGTTGTTTTTGTAGCCGTAAGTGCTGTGAAATCGCAGCAATTGCTTGCTTGTTGTGGCATAATTTATTGTTGGCAACAATGGTGATCGCTGTGGCTGCCTGGCGATAGATATCCAGTTACCCACGCGAAGCAAGCACACGCACACACACAAACACAAGTGTACATGAAAAATAGCAACGCGTCGCGCCCTCTTCAAACCAACCATAAACACATACAGCGGCAGTATGCAGAGATGCAAAGGCTTCGTTCGTTCTGCTCTATTATGCACCGCCCCATAGTTGCAGCAATGCCTCGTGGCAGCAATTGTTATTTGATTCTTTCTACTTACGCTGTTTTTCATTTGTTTGTTGTTGTTGGCAGCGTGCGGTGCGCGGTGTTTTGTTGCTGATTGATTAAAGTTGATACGGTTGGGGTGTATATACAGACATAAATGTACATAAATACATACATACGTACTCGGTTTTGCCATACACCAACAGCGCCAACAACATTAACTCAGCCGCATGCCAACTTGCCAATGTTTTGGTATTAGTATGTTGTTGTTAGTTGCCAGACGATTCAAACAGTCAGATGTGCTGTTGTAGGCGTTATTTATTGTTATTGTTGTTGTTGTTGTTGCTGCTGCTCACACTGTCAGAGGTGGCTTACTCCACAGCGGCTCGTCTATTTAATGCAACGTGATTGCTGGCATTTAATTAAGTAATCAAGGTTGCACGCAGCGTGGCTGCCACCATGGCAAGGCGATCGTGGTAAAAGTGCGGCAACAGCAGGTGCAGCAGTTAAGTAGCAGCTAATGCAGTTCGCAACATACCCACTCTGAGTTCTGAATTGATGAGTACAATTAAAATGCTGTCAGCTGCTAAAATTTGTAAATAAATTCAATTTGCGAATACTCTTACTTCGCAGGGTTTGTACAGGTCTGCGTATGTGTGTTTGTATGTATGCGAGTCTCTTAGGTTTAACAAATATATACATACATACTCGTAACTGAGCGTTGGTCAACCAACCATCTAGTATTGGCGCATTAGCAGACAAGTAGGCAAAATTTCTATTAAATTTGTAACTAATTCGTGGGTGTTTTGTTGAGTGTTTCTGTATCAGTGAGGGTTAGTGCGCTTCGAGTAACAGATAATTGAGCGGTTCTGTAAAATTACATGCGGTTGTGGGTGGCTATGGTTGTGATAAAAATGCACCAAATTAATAACCGACGGCTAGTAATGAAAATCAATGAAATTACTAATTCCATTAATTTTAATGTGATTCAATCGCTCATAATTAGCTCGTTGATTCAGTAACAAGAGGTACTTCCTTAAAGCAACAGAAAATAAATCGATATTTTCTTATTTACAAACAGAGTTATACGTTGGCCTAAGTCGTTGCAGAGTAGCTGATTTTAAGGTCAGACGATGCGTACTTTGAACAGAATGCACCGATGTGAAAGAGTACGTTTTTAAGCTCCCGAACTGTGAGAACAGATTTATTAACGTAAATCTTAGTGAGTTAATTAACTCATATGTATGTATAAAATAAAGTACTCAATTAGTTATGAAATGCAATAAATTAAAAATTGGTTACCAAAGTTGGACAATGCCGTCCTTAGACCACTTTATGAAGTCAAAATATTAAAAATTGCGTATTTATTTACCGATTTAGTTGAAGTTAGAAATGCTTATTTCATATGCTGAGAGCAATACTTGAAAGAGAAAAGAATCCACTAGGTAGCGCTGAAGGTGCGAATTACTGATAGTTCATTTTAAAAATATGATACAGTAAAATTTTAAGTGTATACCTCGGATAGGAAAACGAAGCGTAAGTACTTTGTTGAGAAATGAACCCACTAGGTGGCGCTGGAATCGCGATTTTCAGAAAATCCGTATTTATGCTACGATACAGTTAAAATTGGAAATGTTTTTCTAGCATAATTAAGTAAAACAGGTAAGGTTTGTATGAGATGTTATTTGTTCGATATAAATAAGTTTATCCGATAAGAAAAATATTTCGATACATTATAGGAGAATATACAAATTATATCGTGAGAGATTTTGTATAGCCTCTTTTTAGATATTCCCGAACTATTGGTTTAAATAGTTTTTTTTTTTAAATATTGAATTATTTTAGTGGTTTGTATAATTAAAATACATGCATTATGGCGGCCGTTATGGTCGAGTTAGTAGCGGTGCGTGCTATAACTCGAGGTTCGAATCTCAGTCAGGGCAAGTACAATCTTTATCATAGAAAAAGTTTTCTTTTAAAAGCGCCACTCGGCAGGCAATGACAAACCTCCGAGGGTTATTCTGCCTTGAAAAGATTCTCATATAAACATTCATATTTTCTTCCATAAAACGTTTGAACAAAATCTATTTTAATATAGAAGAAAAGTGCTAAAACAATATAATTTTTTTGGCAATTTAAACTTTTGGAAACTAACTATATTAATTACCAACTATGTGTGTTAATCTTCCTCTAAATCAAGTTCAACATTTTATATTTATGGGCAAGTTTGAACATCAAAAAATGTTCATTCAAATTTTAGCTCTTAGAATTTTTTGAATGTTTTCTTGAACGTTTAATGCGGGACACCTGCGGAAAAAAATCTAAAAAGTAAGACCGAATTTTGAGCTGCTTAACTTAACTGGCACAATTTTTTTTAATCCAGTCTTGTTAGATGCCTAAACTGTATTTTAATGAAAAGTATTGAATATAAAACCACTTGTTAAAATTCGGTTATTATGAAATTTTGAAGAGCTTAGCTTATGTTTGAAATATACTTTAAAATCTATGCCATGTATTAAGTTTCAAAGAGAAAATCAAATTTAATCCCATCAGGATCAACCAACGCAATTAAATTTCTTAAATTTGATAAAATATATACTCAAAAGTACATATGTATGTTGCTACCAACAGTTAGCTTTAAATTATATGAACGCAGCAAATATGGAAATGCTTAAGTAAATAATGTAAAGAATAAATGTTATTATGTTTGAGTACACTGTCAAATGCAAATAGGTTAATGCCATCACTTTTATTGACGCATACTACATTTGTACGTGCATATGTATGTATGTATGCAAATATAAGACATTGGAGAGACATGGAAATACACTTGTCGCACCTACACAAGATATGTAAGCGAATGAATACACACCTATGCACCCAAAATATTAGGCTTGGTGAAATTTGGAAGCAAAGAACAAAAGAACTAGTTCATGAGTTCGTTCAGTTGTAACGCTGTAATAAAAACTTAAATACAAATTTTCAACACATTCAACTCGTTTCTTGGTTACTTGTTAATATGCTATTTTATTAAAATCACAGTTGTGTTCCATTTAATTATTTTCATTAGTTTTGGCAAGCTTTGACAATATATTTTCCTTTTATTTTCTTAAATTTTTTCCAATTAAAAAACAGTTAAATTTCTGTCAAAAACCGTGTGGTCTACAAGTTTAAAATTGTATACAAAATTTATAATAATTTTCCCAACTTTTGTGAAATTAAAAAAAAAAAATTCTCCGAAGTTTTAGAAATATTTTCGTTTACGCAGTTTTATAGCTTATTCAATTTTAGTATATAATATGTATGCAAGTTTTTAAATGCTATATATTATCGACGAATTTTGAGAAATTTTCAAATGCTAAATGGATGCAAGTCTGGCAAAACTCAATGATAATATTTAACACTTGAGGCTTGCGCATTATTATACTAAAATTGATTTTTGTTAGATAATTAACTGTATTTTAATTTAAAAAATTACCGACAGTTATCAAAATAGCTGAGAAACCTTGTCATGATCAAATCTACAAACTACAAGCACTTTCAATAAGGCGAACTAAAGATAAATATGAGAAACGAACTAACACTCAAAAGAGCTAATTCAATTAGCTGATTGAACTAGGAGTGAACTAGTCTTTAAAGTGATTTAAAAATCGAATTCTCTTATATGTATATGGATACTTATACAAATGCTGATGCGTAAGTGGCAATGCCTGTCAATTTCTACAAGTTTTTGCAAAAATGATTTTTACATATGTATAGTAATATAGCTGGCGTAGTGCGTAGAAATTTACGTACATATGTATGTACATACGAGTACATATGCTGAAATAATAGTTTACTGACTGATGACTACAAGTATCTACCATGCCTTGTGTCGAAACGTATCAAAAAAAGAAATTTTAATGTACACTAGCGAGCCATAAAAATGCAAAATCAACTTATAATACATTCTTTTTATATATTTTTTTAAAATCGTTAACTGACGCTTTGGACCTTTTCATATAATATTCGTATACCACGGGCTTATGGGACAGTTACACGATCAAGAAATTGCTTTCAAAACGATCTCACATACTGCTTGTCAAAATTAATTGTGTTGACAGCTGTCACATTGGCACAATTCCATATTCAACTTTATTTTCAAGAGGCCGGCAAAAACAGAAAGAAATTAAATTTTGCCGAATGCTTTCCTCTTTGTTAAACGTAACAAGAAATTTTTATTACAAAATATCTTTTCAGTTGTTTGACTTAACCGTCAAGTGATAACACGACTTAAAAGGCGAAAAAAATCGATATCAAGTCGATGGTTAATAGAAAAGTGTAAGTACTTTGTAACTTTAAAGTAAGACTGACGTGAAACACCAAACAAATCCAAAAATACTAGTTTATAACAAGAATTATCTGACAGAAATCAAATTAGTCACTGATTACGTAGTATCACTTTATTTAAAATACCAGTTCTTGATTAGTTGTGCTTGCGATTCATCCTTATTGTGTGGTTGTTTACAATTATTATATTTGACTTCGAACCAGATTTCTACGCCACTTACTACGAGTACCTTAAATGAAAAAAATGTGAATGTCTATAGTTGTAAACGAGCATAAGCCGTACTTCCTTACTTAAAGCCAAATAAATCCGTTACTATTTTTAGTCTACATTGAGTCACACTTATGTAAATTGTAAAATATAATCGATCGAAAATTTTTTTATTGAGTTTCCATTTTTCCCAAACCTGATTTCTTTGAGACATAATATTGTTTAGCTTAGCAAATACATAATTTTAGAAAAGCATAGTTTGGCATTCAAAGGACCCCAGCTAATAGTCGTATCCGGAATTTTTCACATACATACATACATTCAATACAATTCAATACATTCAATACATACGCTCGACCTCAATGTGCATACTCGTACAGTGGTGGTCGGTAGTTTGCCCCTCCATGCGACGAAAAAAAATATTTCTAAATCTGTTTTTCCCCGAAATGATTTTAACCCATGTTTTTTCGATTGTACTATTTTCATATCTGCTAGCTTCCGCTCTGCCTTTCAATATTCATTTATGTATATGCCTGTAATACTTCCGTTAGACGGACAGGGACAAAAAAAAAACACATAACGATTGCAATACGGTAGCTTACAGTTGTTAACATATATTATATTTCTCTGCTGGAATAGCGAAAGTTATCTTCTCCCATCAGATTTGAAACGATCCTGTCGTGAAACTTTAATCATTTTATATTCATTTTATAGGCTCGTTGATGGCACCCGTTGATAATAACTCGCTCTTAATAGAGAGAGAGTTAGAGATGGGCAAATGAAAAAATATATCGATATATGTCGTATCGATATTTAAAAAAAATATCGGATAATATTTATATATAGTATACATAGTAAAAATATCAATATATCGATTTGTTTACGTCAAGGCGCATTAACTCAAAGTATTGTCAAAATATTCGATAGTGAAAAAAATTATACTTTATTGGCAGTTGTATTAGCTTTATTTTTTATTAAAATACATATTCAAATAACTATAAGGGGGTAAAGCTAAGTTAAATTATTATTAGAATCAAAATGTTTTATATAATGGTTTAATTTTAAAATTTTCATCAAACCACTACACGTCGGATATACAAATCAGAAGTACATTTGCTTTAATGTGCTCCCCTGTTAATCTGCTTCTATTATCGGGTACAGCTAAATTAATAGGAGGATACTGAGGAAGTTTGAATAATTTAATTAACTTTAGTTTAATATTTTAAAGAAATTTTAAGAGAGAACCGATGTGATATGATGAAAATTCACCCAAAACTCTATTGGCTTTAATTTTTTTTTTTTTTTTTAATTTCGATAATTCGATATAACGATACTTCTTGCCCAAGCCTAGAGAGAGTCTTCAAAATGATCGGCTATTGAGGCTCACTAAATAAAATGCTCCTCTATGCTTAGGTTTCACACGTTCTGAGTTCTGTTTTTTATTCTTTTTTTTTTTTTTTTGTTTTGTTGAGCTACCAATGTATTCAAAAAATTTTCGGTAGTTGCACTTTTACCATAATAGCTTCGCCAAAATAGTAAAAATACATTGATATTGTTACTTAAAATAAAACTCAATTATTTAAATCAAACTAATGGCGACTGGTGATTTTATTTGTGACTAAGCCGGCTCCAGCTCATACTTCTAGTACGAGTGTTCGTTAATATGAGTTTTGAGCGGAAGAGGAGAAACCAGCAACGAAAAATGCAAGCAAAGTTTTATTCCCACTGTACATACAGGTCGGTGAGCAATGTACGAGTATGTACGTAATAACTTAAAGCTGCAAATTCACTTGTAACCCTCCAGGGAACAAGTGCCGAAACATCTTTATTTCAGCGTTGTATATCTACATACATATGTGTAAGTATGTATATATGGATGTGAATAACAATATCCGTATATGTATATGCACACAAAGTTTATTCATGCAACGATTGAAATTTAAACTCTCAATTTGCTCTTAAGAGTTACAACCCCAACAAATTGAATGTCGCCGCAAGCATATTACATACTTGCTTTTCACTCGCCGCATTCACTACGTAAAACGTCAAATTCTTAAAAATAAAATTTTAAAAAATATTTAAAAATTCCAATAACATAAAACGTTTTCATTTTTTCATTCTGTTTGTAAACGATCTTTTCCCCTTTGTCCACTTTATCGTTATTTTTTGTGGGTAAGCATTATGACCTTTTATTAGCTGCTTTCGCTACGGTCCATTATGTGATCATTCGATCGTCTGGCGCATTTATAACGTTACAAATTGTTTCGGTTATGGGTCACGAATTATTTTTCGTATTAGTTGTTTTTGTTTTTGCTCCATCATTATCATGCCCACATTTTGAATACTGCAACTGTTGTTTGCGCACTTTTTCTTCATTCCGCTCATGTATGACTGAGCTTTCAAGATTTTCGTTATTTTCATTAACATACTCGTACATGTATGTAAGTAATATTGTATATTTACTCGCGTTCCGGTTGCATTGGCATTCGCGTGCATGCTTTGTTTGCACAGAAATTTGTTTTTGGGTTATTGGCGCAATTCAATGTTGATCTTCACTGATCTTTGGCTACCTTCCAGCAGCATACTTACTTTTTTCTTTTTTTCGGTTTGAATATTGCTTTTGGCACATTTTTTAGCATTATTTGTGTGTGAGAATGCTTGTTGTAGCTATATTTATCGATTTCTTCTACGTGCCGCAATTCACCGAACAACAGTTTATAGGCTCAAGTGATTTGTCGATCGGTTGTATACATCTCCATACCGTTCATATTTGTGTATTCGTCGGTGTGTTTCGATTTGTTGTTTGCTCGATTACTGATTGCTGCCACAAATTTAATGAGTTGCCCTTGAGGTGAGTATGGCAACTGATAACGGTAACCGACAATTTTTCATTGTCTGTGGTTGTGTGTAACGAATTCCATTGCTACCCAGTGGAAATTTTTAGAAAAAAATGCTTAAAGAATGTCATTCAAATTATCACTTCAAGATGCATACTTAGGTGAGAATTTTCACTACTTAAAATTCATAGCTTTATCTACTTCTGTGATGGAATATTGGAATTTAGAGAGAATAAATATTTATAAAAGCCAAATACTTTACCGCCAATTATGATATATCATTCTCGCGCATTTTCATTTGGAATTCTCATTTAGAGTACCAGGCACTTCCTCTTTCTTTGTACACATTATATGTGGTTTTTTCAAGGCAAACACCAAACAATTTTTCTCGAAAGATAGTAATATTTAGTTGCCAATAGCCGGGGTAGCAAATTGTGTATTCCTGCAATATCTCAAACATTGTATTGTAAAGCTCATTAATGTGATACAGGCTGGACGGAATTTGATGTAACTACATTCCTATATTCGAATGCATTTTAGTTTTGTGCAGTAAAAAATCTATAATTATATTAATTTAAATAAGTCATAGTTATTTTTTACTGCACGGAATTCGAAGTAACCCCATCGGAAATGGATATTGATATAACATTACGAATAGGCGCTTCATTCTCGCTTCTTTTAATGCGCTTTGGATGCGTTTCTTTTAAATAGCGTTTTAAATATATCTTAACTGTGTTCTTACTGATTCAAAGCGCATCACATTCTCCAGAAACCATAGCAAGAACGCGCATTAAAATCTGAAAAAAGGAACCACTATTATGGAACGCCTAAATGAGTACTTAGTCAGGGATCTACCACACCTAAGTTAGTACACATACAACATGCCTGCACGAAGTAATAACCCATGGAAACGGATCCACATAATATTGAACCGCTACGTTAGACTCCAACTGGGTCGCATGCAAATAGGGAGGATAAGTAAGGTGCAGGTGCTTTAGGTATAGCCGTAAGCGGATTGTTTCCACCAACCTTGTATGACGTTATACAAACAAAGCTATAAAAAGTCGAAAGCTGGTCTAAAGATAACAGATATGGAGTTAAGGGGTTAGGCCACCTTAGAGGCGGCAAAATCATACCTACATTGATGCTTTTTTTTTGGAAAATTGAACAACATGAAATAAATTTATTTAGAGTATTCTAATAAGTATACATTGGAGTGCTTAAAATAATTTTTCTGCGTAGTTTTATGTAAAAATGTAAACAATATAACCCTTTTCCCATACCCTTACTCGTAAATCGAAAGCAACTGGTCTGCCATCTAGGAGCCACAATTTTTTTTTTTTCTGGAACGTACAAAATTTTATTGTCAATCAAAACGTATTAGTTATGTCCCATGAAGAAAGAAATTATATTTTACCCTTGTTTTTAAATATTGTTATAAAAATTCTACGATAGCACAAAAAGAACCATTTTGCGAAATTTCTAGTGTATGAAAGAATAAAACCGGTTAAAAATAAAATTGGCGCCGATTTTGCCACCCCTGCTGGCCTGAGTGAGACATTGCGAGAGCTTCGGAAAACGTAAGAAATTTCGACAGTTATGGGAATTATTAGAGTGGCTCGCAGAATTTAAAGATGAGCACTACAATGATTTCTATTGAAATTACCTTGATGAATAAGAAAGAGCCTGTTTTAATTAGGAACTTAATTGGTAGATGATTTTAAATTTGAAATATAATTCTTTAAAAATAGATAGGCAATCTCACGTCAAAGTGATAAATAAATAAGCGCTTTTTGATTTCACGAAACGCACTACTTAACAGCCATTGCAGCTAACTCTATTTGCCGCCAAATTTATAACTTTTGTTCGGTGGCAAGTAACGTAGAGCCGGTCAGTGGCAAAACCTTTCATTATTGCCAATGCGATAAAATGCGTTTTCACTTTCCACTTTTTCTTTTAAAAAGAAATATTTAAAAAGAAAACAAAAAAACTTTTGCTAAATATAAACAACCGCAAAGCAGTTGTACTTGTGTACAAATGAAAAACTAAAATAATTTGAAAACACCATCAAGTAAAGTAGACATGCAACATACCAATTTTGATAGGCGGCACAAAACAATTTTAAATAAAAAATAAAATAAAAACAAAATCAAAGTAAGACCTAATAAAAACCACGAAGAAATCGCAAGGCGTACAAGAGATAAATAAAACAAAAAAAAAGTAGAATTAAAAAATAACTGCCCGCACTTTCAATCATATACCGCAATCGCAAATTAACTACAATTTGCAATGCAACAACCACGAAAGCAGCCATTATCAGACAATCAGCCAACAACAAGTGCCGCTATGCAATTGATTGGATGAAAGAAAGAAGAAAAGAAAGATGTTTGCGCATAAAATCGAAACCACTTTCGAATCGAACACATCCGAAGCGTCACCGCACGCTGCAGTAAGTCGCATGCCAACAGCGCCAGCCAGGCAGCTAAGCAACCAGTCAGCCATTCAGCAAGTCAGTCAGCCACTTACACCGCTTGACTGCCCGCATACCCAGCTGTTCAGATATTCAGCTAAGTATTAGCTGTTCGGATGCGCGGCAGCGTCTCTGGCACAGTAACACAAAAATTAAAATTATCACCTTCAAATGCTTTTCAAACGCAACATACATAAATGCGACTACTGGCCGGCTGCGGCGCCGATATGGATCGGCGAAGCGCATGGGATCGCGTTATTAGTAACGGTTAATCAAGACAGACATTTCATTTTTCAACTACGCTGCGCATGCGCATGCGTCATCGTCGTTTGAAGAAATCAAACGTGTGAGCGAACAAGCGCATCAATGGCAGCGGCAGCTGGGCGCTATGGCTGCAGCTCGAAAATTGTGGTGCATGGATGGTGGTGATGGTGGTGGTGGTGATGGTGGTGGCAAATGACGGCGACTGGTGCATTACTAACTGCTTGTAAATTATATGAAATAGTTACAAAGCTGTTACCATTGCTGTTGGCCATGGAGCTGAATGGTTTACTTTCTTTGCTGTTGCTATTTAAAGCCGAACTAGTTTTCCAGCTTTTCTTTTAAGCGCCATTTTTTTTTTGTTTTGTTTTGGATTTTTTTCAGAGGCACTTTAAGAGCGTCAGTCATACGTTGATACGTACATGTACATAACTTCGCATATTAATTACTAGCTTTTGGGTACAATTAAACGCAATTTATTTTCGTAAATTAATGTGTGTAACTAAAATTTACACTTGTGGATTCAATTTAACTTTTAGGCAGTGGCAATGGAAATGCGACAATAAAATATTTACATAACTGCTATAAATAAGTACCAATATTTATATATACATATGTATGTCTTCACAAACAGGTAAAATAAGTACTCGTACTGAAGTGTTGTCTTCGTAATCACCCCAAAAGAGCTGTTAATATTTACTCTCTTTGTTTTTTTTTTAAGTGCATACTGGGCCTGATGTCTTTCTTTCTTCATAGAAGAGACCAAAGCTTATTTAGGTATAAAAAACAATTAATAATAATAAAAATAATTTGGCGCTTACACTAAACATGGTACATCGCTCAGTGTTTGGCCGAGCTTCTCCTACCATTTGTGGCGTGCGTCTTTATATTCTACCACAAATGGAGCGACCTACAGTTTTGTGCGACTCCGAACGGCAGATGTATTTAATGAGAAGCTTTTTAATGACAGATGTACCCTCGGAGGTTTGTTTTAGATTTTGCTTGCCCTGACTGAGATTCGAACCTCGAACTCAACGGCATATCGAATTATAGCACGCACCGCTACCCACTCGACCACAGCGGCAACAATTAATATCAAACTAAATATTACACCCCGTGATAGTTGAGCGAATTAATGTGCGATGTAAGTTTCGATTTCAGCAAAATGGCTACACATTCTTTATCGATTTTTTGAATAAAATTAAAAATCGAATGGGCTTGATTTTATGGAATTTTCCAATAAAAAAAAGGCTTATTTTTTCCAAAAAATCAAACCAAAATAACCCTTGAAAATTAAATATGCTACATGTTGGATACTAATTTTGAACGTATCAGTAATGACTTTAAAAATATTCCAATAAATAATCAAAAAAGAGTCAAAAATGCTTTAATATGATCCAAAATAAGGCATAACTTGTTTCTGTATCTTTTTTCTACTGATGGAGAATTTGTGTTTCTATAATTATGGTGAGTAGAGTTTTGAATTATCTACTGGTTGATATACTGCCAACGGGTATTTCGCTTTATACACGCATCTCAGTAATTTTATAAAAAAAAATTCGATTATCTGCTTGTATGTTTATAAACGTTTTGCTTTTTTTTTGCCAATTTTGTTTGTTATTTGTTCATTGTCAACTCAATATTGGTGAGTATTTTCATGCTATAGAAAAACGGCCCCTTTTTCTGCTACAGCCCTGTTTTTCAGAAAGATTTCTTGATTGATTTTCGCAAATATTATTATGAGCGAATAAGGGATTGCCAAAGGGCATCCCCTAGGATTGCAATATATTGAAAAAATAATATTTTTACACAAACATATATTTTTTTTAAATGAAAAATATTTGAGGCCATCCAAGCGCTCTTATTTGTCTGTTATTTCGTATAGAGTTTTTGAGAATAAATACTCTTCAATCACCATACTTTTATATTATTCAGCTAACTATAAAGAATAAAAATCATTTGTTTATTACATTTTTTTTTGTACTTTTTAACTACTTTTTATGGGCACACCTTTAAATGCAATATTACATTTTTTTTAAATATTTCTAACTATAGAAAATACGTAGTTTCATGCCCAATTTTGCCTTTGTAAAATAGATGAGATACTTTGATAATATGAGCGAACCCAAAAATTTTTTTTTTATTTAAAAATAAATATATGATCGATATGGATCACTCTTAGAGGGTGGGAGCATTAAAAGTTCGACTTTACGTTTTCCTTATAAATTTTTGAACGACCCTTACAATTTAATTGTATTTAAATGGAACATTCTATAAATATGCTTTCAGTTGTATACGTTTAATTGAAGAGTTAAAGGAAGGATCGTTTATTCAAAGTATGCTCCCTTGATTTTCACAAATTTTTCACATCTTTCAGGCAATTTGTAAATTCCACGCCAATAGAAGTCTTTGGATTTTTTCGGCAAACCAATTATCAGGTCAAATTTTCACATTTTTGTCAGAATCGAAGCGCTGCTCAGCGAGTGCGTGTCCCATCGATGCGAACAAGTGGTGATCTGACGGGGCCAGGTCAGGTGAGTAAGCCACATGAGCGCTGCCAACATTTTCCGAACCGGTCTTGCCGTATGTGATGGAGCTTTCTTATGTAGGAAAATGACTTTGTGTTGCCTTTTTTGATCTTTGAATCTTACCCATGTCTCGTAAACCGAGGGTTGGCTCGCATTCAACTGCTCTGTGAGTTCATGCATTTCGGCGTCTTCGGAGCTCCAGAGCGTTATTTGTCCTTAACACCGAAATCACCATTTTTGAATCGTTGAAACCATCTCTCACACGTTTTAACAATTGCCACTTGTTCACCAAATGCTTCAACAAGCATTCGGTGCGATTCCGCGACTGTTTTTTTTTTTTCAATTAAAAACACAGAATTGACATTGTCGGCGATTGCTTTTTATTCGGCACGAAACTCGACTGTTCCTCGACTCGACTTGCGACTGCGCTGAGAGTAACACGATAAGCCTTCCAGCATATTTTCGACTGCTGACTTGTTTCATTACTCTATTTTTCCGTTACACAATTAATTACCGTTGATTTGTGAATTTTATTTTAGTGATTTTTTATCGTAATTTCTTCCAAAATCTTCAACAGGCGTTTTATAGAAGAGTGTCGGTGAAAAAATTTGCCAAAAATCAGCCGTAACTTGTACCCACTTCACGCTTACCATTTAATACTAAAATTTGATAGGCTATAAAAATGCATAACTACTTAAATAATTCTTAAAATTTAGAGATTTCCTTTTTTTAATTTTACACAAGGTATGGAACTTGATTTTATAAGATTTTTATTTGAGAATGAACTGTATTTTAATAGAAAAATAATGGAAATTATAAATCGGGAGGTCTATACTTGATTAACAATACTTTTTTACCCACCTTTAGTAACAAATGTTTGTATGTACATATATAGCTAAACGGATTTCAGAAATTATTACCATTTCCCTCATTTACTATGTGTATAATTCGGATGCAAGGACTTAATTGTGCGTACTTAAACCTTGATACCTAAACAACATGACAATAATAAATATCATACGAGAGTGTAATAAAGATTTGTGAAGCCTTTTTATGGCACAGCAGCATTTTTCTTTGCCATCGAATGTAAATATTTTCATTTTGATTTTAACAAATTTTAAATTAAATGACGAACCATAATTTATATACATTCAGCATGAAAAAATATGTGTTTGTTCCGTTTTTGAAAAATGTATGATTGTCAGATTTTCAAAAAAAAAAAAAATTATTATTATTATTGTTAAAAAATGTGAAAATCCGATAAAAAGTTATGTTGCTCATATGAAAAACTTTATTCCCTTTCGATTTATCTGAAACAAATATTGTTCGCCGTATTCGTATTCACATGAAAGCATTTCTGAGTTTATAACCTGGAACTGCTAAATTTATAAAGTTATTTCCTATCTTAAATATTATTAAAAGAGCCCGTTCGTAATTATGAAATGTAATATATTTTTTAATAGGGATTTATCCGAAGATGTTGGTACGATTATTATCATAATGCTACTCGTTTTTGCTATTGCTAACATTATCTTTGTCGTTGAAATTAGCGGTATCGTTATATTTACTCATATCGTTACTGTTATCATTATCGATATTGTTATCTGTATCGTTATCAATGTATTTATCTTTATCAAGCTATTTTTTTTGCATAATTTTTATCGATACCTACAGCTATCAATGTTTCTATAATCAACGATTGATTTAATTATTGTTATCAATTTATATTTATGGGTTGATTGCAAGCGATAACTATTATATTCTTAATGATTTCAAAAAGAAGCACAGAACTGCGGTTTTAAGTATCACAATTGTTGACTACTTGTTTAATATTTGTACTTTTGTGTCGATATAAAAAATAAGAAAGTTGTTAAATATTTGGCATTTCTCTTCAAATACAAACAATATGTTTACTTAAAGTTAAAGTGAAATGAAGCACACATTCTTTGTTTGACATACAACCAGGCATAACGTTTATCAAGAGTAAATACCGTTCGTGAGCCGCAAAGTGATTGTTGGCGGCAGTGTTTGTCATATTGTTCTGTTATATTTAACTACACATATGCAAACATGTATATATTTATACCAATGTACATATATACATACATACATACATATGTACAGAAATACTTCTTCGCAATGTCTACAGCGTCGTCGGTCACTTTCATTTTTAGTACTTTCTTTATGAACTTTCGTGGTATTTATTTACGTTGTTTTTTTGCTGAATTCCCTTAAATTCATTAACTACGAAAATCTGTCCACCGATGTCATCACAGCCGTTCAGCCAGGCAGTGTATAAATATTTATGTACATATGTATGCGTCAAGAGTAAGTATTTTCATTGTGTTTTTATTTTTTATTCATTTCATTCACTTTTGGCTTGCACACGTAATTGGGCTCACTATCAACGCTGTTTTATATGCCTTCATTATTTTTTTAATATCATCTCTATTTGTTTCCATTGCTTCCAATTTGCTGGCTTGTAGAGGCTACCTTTTAATGATGTTCACATTGACTTACTGAGCGGACAATATGCACAATTACATATTTCCATTCGATTATAATTGTCTGTGGCGAATGTCTATTGAATTGGATGGCGGAAGAGATTAATTAGAATTTTTTTTAAATAAGCAATGGAAAATGTTAAACGTTAGCGAATTTAATAATTTCTTAATTCTTGTTTCATCATATACATATGTATGTATGTAACTAGCGAAAATATGTGTATATACATACATATGTAAGATTGAATGCATTTCCATTGGGTTCTTTATACTTGAGAAATTACTCTAATAAAAGAAACAAAAATTTAAAGCCAAATTGGTAAAAAATAAGACTCTGAAATCTGCTACTTAAAATATTCTAGGAAAAGTTAGTTAACAAATTGATTTAAAATTTATGTTGCTTTTAATAAATAATTAATTGACATACATACATACATACATATTTTGGGAAAATTTGTTAGCTTTTCAAATTGTTCTTGACACAACCCACAATAAATTTGGATTAAAACTCAAGAATGATAGATATTTAATTATTGTGCACTCCGATTCGATGGAAAAAGATTCTGGCAATGAAAACATTAGGCTTTCGTATAGAAATTCGTTTCGATTCAAAATACGGAGTAACAAAACATAGCAGCTAAATTGATATTACGGTTAATAATCAGTATCAATATCGGTGCTAATAAGTTACATATATTTTTTTTTCATATACATATGTACATACATACACTCTGCTCACAAATTACAGCACAAACACATACTAACACATTTGGGCAATTTATTTATCCTCCAATTATTTTAATTATTTTTCAATTAAATTGCAACCCTTTGGTGGGCTATTGTCAAACTCTATCTCCTTTGTATTTAACTTTCGCGAAATAATTTTTAAACTATTAGAGTCACCGCAAAAAGTTATAGTAAACCATATCTTGAAATTTCTTGTAGTTAAAGGGAACAATTTATTATTTGCAACTAAACAATTTATCTTGACAATAAACCACCAATCAGCTGATTCATTAACACCACCTTTAATGAATTTCGCCTTGGAATTGATTTTCAAAATTTTGTTTACTGACGGTTTTGCGTTGTATGTAGGAAACTGCTT
This sequence comes from Philophylla caesio, assembly GCA_963971545.1. Taxonomy (NCBI): domain Eukaryota; kingdom Metazoa; phylum Arthropoda; class Insecta; order Diptera; family Tephritidae; genus Philophylla; species Philophylla caesio. Next base: position 21,746,019 of record OZ020607.1, read on the forward strand.
TTTTTTAAAAAGTTCAAAAATTTGATGAAATTTTGTTAAATCATTGTACATTTTGTAAATATGTACATAGATTAAAAAAGGGTGTTTATGGTTTTTCTTAAAGAAATAACTATATTTTACTTAAAAAATAATTTTAATTAATTTGAAGAAAAATAAATCTGTCAATAATTAGTTGTGCTATAATTTGTGAATATAGTATTTATGTACATATATGCTTCTTTGTGATCGTTTTAAATAAACTTCACTATTTTTGAATGTTAAAATTGTATTTTAACACTTTATGATAGTTTAATTGATATTTCATAATCAATAATGTGTATTCAAACGTGTGTTCTAAGTAATGACGGAATGCTTATTATGTCAAAAACGGCAACTTTCAAAATTTATTGACATTGCTTTAACCCATAAATACTTATCAATTCATGCCCGCAAGCTTTCGTTAGAAATTTTTTCACGCAAATTTAACTTCTTGATTAAAAATCCAGCCCAATACTCCAAACCATCTTCACGTAGCGAATCAATTTCATCTATTTTTTTCTGATATGGAGTCTAAGGGCCGTTTGCAACATTTCTGGTTAAAAATACCTGTGTTTAGCTACAATTCAGCGCTTACTTATCTAATGGATGGTCTTAACCGGTGCTTTTAGTTTCGTATTAAGCGCTTAACCGAATTTGGCGCAAACGACCCTAAGTCTTTCTCTACAGATAGTCAGCATAAAAGTCGGCTTCGTCGACATGATTCTCACATACCTTCACCAAATCGGAAAAATTTATTTGGCAAGCTTCGACCCACCTCTTCCTATGCACACTACTTCTGGGCACTGCATAAAAAGGAAATTGGTTGCCATTTTTACCTTTACAAATTGCGCACGATGTCTTTTTTTTAAATTATTTGCTGCCAATAATCACATATTTGACTTTCCTGTCATTCATGACCAATTAGTCACTTTTGCAATCTTAGATGAATAATGAAATTGTGTGTATACTTTATTATTTAATTAGAAAATAAAAGCAAATAAATAAGCACGAAAAACAATTACTAAATATTCAGTAAGTTTTTTTTATTAAAACTATTCTTTATTAGGAAGTGAAAACATTATAACCTATATAATATAGAAAGCTTCTTATTTTTATTTCAAACTGACATCTTTAAAAAATATATCTATTAGAACTTGCATAGTGAATACCCCAGCATTGGATAAAATATTATTTTTTATAAAAATCAGAACCCTAATGAAATTCGGAACTGTAGTGTTTTAATTTTTGCTTAATTTTCAAACTACATATCGAGCCATATTAGTTAAAAAGCACCTTCTGATTAAAAACAATGTATTTGTTGCTTACGTCCTTTTGGCGGTTATGGCTCGATATTACGTTCTAACGTTCAATGCATACAAAATATCATTATTTACTTTTAATATTGAAATCATATTGTCACATTTGCGATATAGATTTGCATAAAAACCTACAAAACCCAAATGAACGCCATACCATTAAAAAGTTGAAAATAAGTAATGGTAAGATAACTCCGAAAAATGCAAAAAACTACTGCCCCTTTCAAGTGAATTCCAATGTTTTGGCTTACGTTGACATATGTAACTATTGATTTCGAAAAGGGAAAAGTTAACTTTTAAACAATTAACTTTTTTGCATTCACATATTTATATGAAAACAAATGTGTGTTGCTATAAAAGAAAGTGAACTGTTTATTTGTCAATAGTTTCGAAGCTCAGATCAAGATATTAAAGCACAAAACCAATGGCCACAATCGGCAACATTCAAAAAGTACATAAAATTTAAAGAGATATACTCGTACATATGCTGACATTCACCGACCGTCGAACCATAGTGATGACACTGTGGCAGATCAATGAAGATCGTACATAAAGTGGAGAAACAGGTGTGATTAGTCGAGTTTGATATTTCAAAGTTGTGTTTGTTGTTGTCGCTGTGCTATAAAATGTGAATGTCAAACGGATCTTATAACTATGATTTCAGTAACGACATTGATTGGATCATTTAAAACCAACTTTTTTTTTTGTTTTTTCAAAGTTGGAGGGAATTGTTAAATATAAAAGAAGCATGCACAATACCCAGCAACGGTTAACCAAATTTCTTTGTTTTGAAATTTAAATATGTGCACACATGTATGACATTTGTTATAAAAAATATATCGTATGTATATGTATGTAGGAACTTTTGTTATTGCCATTGGCTTTTGAATACTTCAAAAAAAAACTCTCCGCATTTTTACTACATTTCTCAAATTACCCAACTGATGAATGGACGATATGAGTATACGTATGCATGTGTATAAGTTAGTTATACAGACACACGAGTACATAACATATGTAATTTTATAAAGATATTTAAAATTTTATTTGCTGGCCAGTTACTAACTTAACTTAACGTGAGAAAATGTGTTGTAGAAGTAAAAGTGTAAATTTTAAGATCCAAATCTTAGAATAATTAATTCGATGGTTGTTAAATCTTTTCACTTTCGTTCATAGATTCATTCAACAAGCCAAAACTGAGTTTCCGTTATGTTGAGCATACTGGTGGAAATTTCTTAAACGGGTTACTAAAAATCTACTATTCGATTTTAATATATCTATTAGCATAATTGGTAGTTTTAAAGGTTAAAACACCCTAAAGCGTACTTGTACATAAGGCTATTATAACTTTGTTCGCATAACGGTTGTTTGTAACAGCAAAAAATAATCGAGATAGATATAGACATATGCGAGTATATACTAAAATGATCAGAATGAAAAGAGAAATCGATTTAGCCCTGACTGTCTGTTTGTCCGTCCGTCTGTTACAATAACTTGAGTAAAAATTAAGATATCTCAATCAAATTTGGTACACACATAGATTGCTCTATGGACAGGGTAGGTTGGTATTGAAAATGATCAAGATCGGTCAATAACCACGCCCAACTCCTATATAACGGAAGTTTTTGAAAAATGCATAAATCCTGTTTTTTCGGTATCTATTACAGCAAATTGAGTATTTGGAGCGATTTTGAACTAAGAAATTTGGTATTTATGAAATTTTGAAAAATGAAAAAGTTTTAGTATCTCAATAACAGTGTTAGGTATCGTCACAAAATTTGGTGGACATAGTTTCCTTGACATCGGTATTATTAACGTACAAAAAAAATCGGATCATAACCACGCCCACCACCCATATAACGGAAATTTTGGAAAATGCAAAAATTTCGTTTTTTCTTTATCTATTGGAACATATTAATAAAAATTTTATATTCAGAGAAATAGTTAATTAAAAAACTTGATGTTTATAAATTTTTGAAAATGGGCGACCACGCCCACTTATAAACAAAACGTCTGTAGGTATCTCAATAACGATGTAAGTTATCGTCAACTTCCATATAACGAAAATTTAAAAAAATTCAAAAAACTTTGTTTTTCAGTATTTATTGGAACAAATTGAGTTAAGTTTAATACTAGCAGCGATTTGAAACAAAGAAATGGGGTTTTTATGAAATTATGGGCACCGCCCATACAAAAATAAAATTCGGTTTCGCCAGAATTTATCTTTTCTTACTTGGGCGATTGAAAATTCCGAGTAACTTTTTTTTTTTTGAAAATACAACGTGCATATTCATCATCGAATAATAATTGACTTTCGATGAAAATTGAATTATATGATAAGGAATGGTTTTAGGGTATTACTTATAACCTTTAAAGCTTCCAAAATATGTTAATAGATACAATCAAATCGAAAAGGCGATTATTAGTAGCACATTTAAGAAATTTTAACTCTATGTGGTATGCAATTTTTAATAAATACAGTTTATTCATTGCCCAAAATCGTTTTCAATTACTTAGATGTGAAATTGTATATAAAATTTGAATTTATTCAAGAAAATTATATCAAAGTTTCAAAAAAAGCTTTTAACACACGAGACATTTTTTACAAGTATGTAAATCGCATTTTCTGTGTTTAACAGGCCGTCAGTTTTATTTTTAAATGCCAGAAAAACTTAAAAATATACTTTTTTTTAATACAACAATCTTAGTTAAAATATTAACCACGTACTCGTATGCAATTTTTGAAGTTTTTGTCATTCCATAAAATTTTTGTTTTAAAATAAAATTTTTCAAATTTTTAGGCAAATTTTTTTTTTAAACAATTAAATATTTGAATTCCCTGACGCACTTCTCTCGCTTTATATCCATATATATAAGTCATATTGTTTTTTAAATTGGTGCTTCTTTTTAAATAATGGATCTTATTCCTAACTTTGAGTTCTTCAAAAAACACTCCGAATTGCTGGTGGAAAACTAACAATTTATTTAGCTTTAGTCGCGCGCACGTATCGATTTTTTCATGTGTGAAAACAAGTTAAAATTTATTGCGTTGTAAAATTAAGGGAGACTTATTAATTTGTGTAAATTTTTTGTCGAACGTGTTGCGTTTTTTAATACGAATATCACTTTATCAAACTAGAATTGAATACATTTTTTTTAAATTCGAAATTCACTAAACTTTTTTTGTGTTCTTTTAAATTTTGTATAATGTTCTATTATTTTTACCACAACTGCGTTTAGTTTGGACTCTAAAAGTATTGTAGAGGCGTCTAAAGCTGTCTTACATATAAATGTAGAAATTTGGTATAATCTCAAGTTTTAAAGTTTGAGGTTATTAGCTAGAGATAATTGTCTTTTCTTGCTTTTACGGTTTTAATTTTAGTATTTGAAATAATTTTTTGTGACCTGCTTATCACAATTTAGAGACCTTTTTAGTGACTTATATATGACAACTGGTATAAAATTGTGACTTCGGTCTCTATTAGAGACTGATACTGCTTACTGAATTCTGGCATTAATCTGCCAAATTTGTGATCTGATACAAGAGTAGGAAAGTAAGCTTAAAAATTTCAATAAACAGTGTTCATGTTTCAGATTAACGTTTTCCAGCAGCGGTGTCCCTGCAATGCAACGCTGGCGAAGGTCTTTTACGCTATGCGCACAAATCTAGAGGAAAGGAGCAGTGACTTTGAAGTAAGGAATGATATATTGCCGACATGTTTAAAAGAGAGAGAGTAAATATTTGCCCAGTAGGCAAAAGTTATCACTATAGTGATATTTAATGCTAATTACTAACGATGATTACATATATAACTTAGTCATTATAAGAAATACGAATTAGTTTCATTCAACGTTTGAAAACTATACCAATACGCAAGTACTTATTAAAATCAGAACGAATATCATAACAATTTTAAAGTTTTTCTTTTTATAAAAATATTGTTTAAAGAATCCACAAATTTTCTTTGAAAAGTTCACTTAATTTGTTTTAGAAATTTTGCTTTAAATTTGTGGATAATTATTTATTCTCTTAGTAGAAAAAGTAATATTTTTTTTTGTTTTGGAAGTGCAGCAAAAAAAAACACCATCGTGCTAATACATTCAAATTTGCTATGCTTTCCGCAGGCTTAGGCAATTTCCTTCATATATGTATGTAGTATCTGGAAGTTCTCTCTACCAGCGCAGTGCAAATGTGCTGAGAATTCCCATTCGAAATATGGACAAAATCGAGTACTGTTTTATTGAGTAAATAAGGTTGCCACTATTTTTAAAAATCTTTACTATAGAAAACTTGCAAGTTAATGTATATTCCTTAAATCAGTTAAATGCCCTCAAGAAAAATGGCCAAAAAAAGATGGTTATTCTTGTTAGTACATTTATAAAATTGTGGCATATTAAAAAGTTTTTTTACGAATTTTATTATTTATATATACATTTTTTCTTATTACATACACTAAGGAACTAATAAAAAAACACGCCAAAATATTATTTATACGCCACTAAAATCTAAAAATAAGTAATGCCACAAAATAGCCACCCAATCATCCATATTTTATGGTTTTCACCATTTCCTTCACATACTTTTAAACACACAATCGAAGTTAGTTTTCGCATATACGTATGTACATATTTATAATGGTAAAAAGATGTGCGGCTTAAAATATGTTGACGTCTGTAATCCATCTTAATCAGCAGCATCAATAAACAGTCGAACTGACAGAACCTACCGCACAATGGGCAGCAAATTGCAAAGAAAGCAGAAAGAAAAATGCATGTTAATATAAAAACGCACAGCAACACAGATAACTCAAATAATAAGTTGGCCATGCAAGAGGAAAAGGCACAACCGAACGCCT